>OY998241.1:30020866-31433530 GCA_963922005.1 Cornus suecica
CTCAGTCCCCAGAAACGGCGCCAAAAACTTGATGGGACGTTAGGTGTATAAAAATATGTGGTTAAAAACAATACCTTAACAACTCAAGGTTTTTACCCTACGCAAGCACACATATCAATTATAGAATAGCAAATGGCTTGAGTAAGGGATATCGATCACACAAAGACTAAGATTGTTCACTTTAATAATTTAAAAACACTGCATTATATTTTCTAAAAATTGTTTGTTTGGGTGGTCAAAAACCAAATTATCTATTTTAACTAATATTATCTAGAAAGCAAATTAAATTGGTTGTGATTCAGATGAGAAAGAAAAATAGGATTTTCATCACTCCACCCCTAACCGCATAATATAGTTCCTCACTGTATCAATTGTACGAGGACGATCCATAACTGTGAATCAGGTCGTACCGCAAATAGCTAAATACGACCCCAAAAAGGAGTACCATCAACCAGATTGTGACAACCTGTCTCATGAATGACCTAACTAGTACATGCCAATTTTGCTAATCTAATATACTCCTAATGCATGAAAATAAACTAAAGCATGTCTATATTAAATCACCAAGGCACGGTCTGTGTGAACCTAGGTTTTCAAGTTTCATTACCACCATTGTGTAGAAAATCATAATTAAGCATCCGAGTTCCTGCTCATATTGAATAATCATAGTTGTGCAAAATAATATATTCATTCCATCGAAGACAAGAATTTAGAACAAACATAAAATTTTATATTGCAAATCAGTACGGTCTTTTAAATACTATAATCATCACAGTATGGTCAATAGATTCCCCTCTTTACAATAAAAAACTAAGAAAGAACTACATTACTTTGCTAGGGTTTTGCTAGAAAACCCTAGATACCGAGTTTGTTAGCCATGGAAGACGGTGACTGCATCATTGATGTATAAACGCTTTCCATAGTCTTCTTCTCCGGATCTCTAGGTTTGAATATGGCTCTCAACAGCAACAAGTCTGAATGAATGAATCTTTTTGAATGAACATCTCACCAAAACCAACCAATTGAATCTCAAAATTAGAACTCCTTTCTATTTGATATATGATCGTGTATATATGGGCAATGGTATAGAAAGGCTCTTTTCAGTATTTTCACTTTTAAAACTCATGCAAACCCTAACGTTTCATATATATAACTATATATACATGTATATAGAGGTTTGGAGTCACAGGCACGTCTTCCAATTGAGCCGGGGATGAAACAGGAAAAATCCACGAAAAACCACCAAAAGTTAACGCACTTACGCTTCAAGCGTAGATGTCCTACGCTTCAAGCATAGGTCTCAAGCGTACCTCCAAGCATAGAAATGTGATTTCCAGCTACTTTTGGAAACTGAAAGCGTAGGCAAAAGCATAGGTATTTGTTGGAAAATCACTTTTCTATGTGAATGCACCAAAACGACTGTCTTGAACCCACGAGATTTTTTGTTGAAGATGACGGCTTTCGAAAATGACGTTTTTTCCCTCCAGGAGTCATTTTCATCTCGGACTGCCTCTTTGACTCTCCTCTTGGATAGAAATAACATACTCTTCAGTTAATTCACCGAAGTTAGCTCCATTTCTTCATTAAGCTCCCGAAATATGCCTTAACACGCAAACGCAATAAAAATATCAAATAATGGAATGAAAGAACGTAACAATAGTGAGTTCAGGGGTCAAAATGTCTAATATTTAACACCTATCACCACTCTCGAAGGCGGACATGATTATGGAGATATGTGATAGGCATATTCTAAAATGTATGGACGATAGTGTGGATAATAATCTTTTGAGCCCGAATTTATTGTATTTAGACTGTGTGCTTAAATCAAAAGTAGGTCAAAATCATATGGCAAGTTGGAGATGACATACAATGATTAGAGTCTTATATTACATGTGTTGGCCACATATTGACACCTACAGGGGGATAATAGGGTCAATGACAAACTTTGCGACTTTTTCAGTTTGACATTGTTTTATCAAGATAGACATTATAGGACTCTAGTTAAATGCTTAGCAAGATAGATGATCTCTTAAGTGACTAGCTCAATTCCACAAATAAATATATGCATCATTGATTCAAGTATAAGTGAATTGATCAATTAACCAAGTAAATATCAACTATGTAAAGCACTGTTCTTATATATACACTTAATCTATAAAGTGCTATTTAACATGAAGAATATTTTTATAGAGTTTGTACAAAGTAATCAAACATTAAGAGTGCATATAAACTCTCAAAGAAAAGGTTGTGTTGAATATCCATTTTGTCATATACTTGGTGTGCACTTAGGAAGTAAATAAATTATAATCTACAACTTATCTAACCAAGTTCACAATTCAATTCACTTCAACTATGCATTTTCCTAACCCTTTCAATAATTCGCGAACACAAGGAATTTCATAGCATTGATATATAAAGCTAAGATTGTAAATGACAATTACAATGTTATGTTGAATATGTCTTGTGTCAAACACTTGGGGTGTATATGAATATTTTATGTTATGGTGTGTTATTGATAAATTCTATCAAACACTTGGTGTGCAACTAGATTATTACAACCTAATGAGAAAGTAGAGAATTTATAATCTAAGCTATAATCAAGTTCACATTGTTATTTACTTTAACGAAGCATTTTCCCAATCTCCTCATGAATATTTAAACACACACAATTTCCAAGCATTGATAAATAAAACTCAAGATTGAAATGAAATTGCTTACAAAGTAGAGAGTTAAGGGATAGAGAAAATGCAAACCAAAGACACCGAGATTTTACATGGTTCAACCAAAGCTTTGGTCTACATCAATTCCTTGAGAAAACCACTCAAGGATTCCACTATCGTGCTTTTCTTGTGGGTGAAAAATAAACCCTTACATGCTCTTTCTTCCGGGTGAAGAGCCAACCTTGCTCACTCTTGCAGGTGGAGAGCCAACCTAATCCTCTCTTTTTAAGGTAGAGAAAAACCTTTACAAAGCTTCAACAAGCCCATTCCATTCAAAGAAAACGTTTTGGTCTTTCATTCACAAAGAATAGGAATTGAATTTGAGTGTATACGACATATATCTTAATAGATGAATATAGAAAATCAAAGCTCACTTCCTCACATACTTAGAGTTATAGATGAAAAAAACTCAATTAAAAAACTCTACTCAAGTATGGAAATATGAATCATAAAGAATGATATGAATGATGTTCAATGATTCCATATTTGGAGATTTTCTACCCAAAAATAAATTCAAGATTGAAGCTCAAATGGTAGATTTTACTCATACTTCTATCTCCCTCTTATCCAACCCTCTTTTAGCTCAAATGTGGCATATATATAGAGTATGAATGAATTATATCCTTTTTGAGAGTTTTGGGGGTGTTTAGGTCATTTTGGAGTTCAGAATATAGCTGTTAGAACTCAAAATTTGTGGCCATCAGTCAATTGCAACACATTCATCAGTCGGTTGCAAAATGATTTTCTCAAGACTTATTAACTTTGAATTGTATTAGTCGGCAACACCAAAAACCATCAGTCGGCTGCATGAAATTTGCTTAGAAACTCAACTTTCAAATTTCATCAGTCAGTTGCATGAAATGGATCAGTCGGATGCAAGAGAAAATTATTTTCAGCTTGCTCTTAATATTCTTAGCTTCGACCCAACTCCACTCTTTTGATTGTAACTGGAGTTTCGTAACTTAGATGGAGGCGTTATCTAGATTTTTGGAAAGAGGACTTCAAGCTCTTGATTTTAGGATCTTGAATCGCTCCATTTAACCCATGTTTGAGTGCGATATGATCGTTTGAATATGACACTTCATTTCAAACTTCTAACCCACTTGATGGTTTTTCGTGAAATATTTTGGTATTTTTCCGAAATGACTTAGACACACTCCTAGGATGTATTTGAGACTTAATAAGGTCCTTGACATGCCTAAAGATAATATTGAGATCATAAAATGATTTTCCAATTTAAACAAATTCTCAATATTTACACAAAAGTTTTTCATGGTTTAACAATTTTGTTTAAAGCTTTAATATGCATCTAGAATCAATTTCAAGTGATATAAGTTAAGTAAATAGTTCTAGGACAACATCTTTATTGAGTTCTTCCATAGCTTATGAAAGCTTGAACTAACTCAACTTTAGCAAAGACTAAATGATGTTCATAGTCTAATGTTAATGATACAAGGACTCATGAATGATATGCATGGTCCTATATTCTATATGGTCAAGAGTTGAGCCTTCAAATAATTTATTTCAAAAATAACTTTACATTTAATCTAGCAGTCACCCAAGACTATTTTACCCAATTCTTTGATATTCAAAGTCTTTAAGCTTTGGGTTGATATCACCATCATTGTCTTTTGAGCTCAAGACACCTTTGTTTGATCTTCTCATGGATCCACTACCTCTCTTGAGTTTTGCTTGAATCATTAACCTATTAAGCATAATTCAAGTAGACATTAAATTCACTACATTCAATGGTTTGTTATCATTAAAATGTCATGTTTACCCATGGTGGAAAACCTTGGGTCAACAATCTCCCCATTTTTTATGATGAAAAACATTGATGTGTGCCAATAAACCATTGAGGGCATTTTATAAATGCTCCCCCTATCAATATGCAATCGATGAATATTACAATAAAGCATATGCATAATCTTTGGGATTTCTCCCCCTATCACCATGCTTTAAATGATGTTTACACTTAAATAGGTAGCATGTGATCATTTCAAGGAGCAAACCCCCCCTTAAGAATGTGCATACAACATTTACACATCAACTAGTCGTTCTCCCCTTTTGACATCATTAAAAATAATGGATACAATCAAGTATAAGGAGAGAATCAAGTTTCATATATGAATTGTGATCATAGAATTTATCATTTAAAGCAACACAATCTCATATTGTCTATACATTTCATGGATATGCATAAGATGATACCAAATTACAAACATAGCTTTGCATTCATGATGGCAACAAGGACATGCTAACACATGTAATCAAGGATGACTAAATCATTTACGTGTTTTTCATAGACAAAATAGGATACATGATCAAAATAGATTTTCATATATGAAGTACATGTATCAAGTGAATGACTTAAACGGAGAGTGACTTAATGTTCAAGTGTGTGTGTTTGAATGAAAGCTCAAATCATTAGTATTCAACATACTATATGCAAACAAGGAACACTCAATCACTATATCATTTAAAATTAGATAGTCATGTAGGAAGATTCACTTAAAATCACATATGAGCATTTAAGAATGAGTCAACACCACCTATATCTCAACCATTTGAAATACAATAAACACATATACAATAACTAATCATGGAATGTAATGTCAATAAATCAAAAATCATAATGATGAATATCCTAAAATAAACATGTGAAAAATACATAAGACATATGCTAACACATTGATATTCAAAGACATTTCCATTTCTCTATGAATTTTACAAAATAAGTTCTCTTGGAGAATTTGGTGAGAATGTTGACGAAGAAATTTATAATCATGAAAATGAGCTCAATATCTCTCATAAATACATGTCTTTGTAATGTAATGTGATGGCATTGTATGCATTCTTCTCAAGTGCATAAAACATATTTCTTATATATATGGTAAAAATACTTATCTAAAATTATAAGAGATGAACAAGATAATGAATGTATATATATATACAAAAATTAACACATGTTATGCATTTTCATTTGTGTTACTATAAGTCCAAGAATAGTTAACCAAGGAAGCCACATATTCCCAAAACCAAAGTGTCAAAAAGTATTTGAAATTATTTTCATGACACTTAAATGACCTTTACCCAAAAAGAAAATAAGTTCATCTATCATGCTCATTTTGAAATAGTTTACATGTTTGTGATAAACTTCTTTGCACAACACATCAAATATTGGTAAACATGATATTCCCATATAAGTGTAATAACCAAATTTGAGAAGTTATAAATGACAAACAACAAGAAGAATGTTTATCAAAATAGGTTCTAAAATAACCTTCATCCATAAGAAAATCACTTAAAGCCATTCAAAACACCCTCTTGGAGCATATTTCAAGTTAAGCACGGCTTATGATAGTTTTAAAACCGATTGTCTAAAACTTATAAATTTCAAATCATTGTGATTCTCTACATGAAAATTTTTCATTGTAAAATCATATGAGATTGCATTAGATAACAACATTTCATGTAAAGAGGCATGTGACATTCTTAGAACTTTAATTCGATTCACATGTGCAAATAATTAACTATATCCTTCTCGGTAAGATCATGGGATGACAATGGTCAAAACCCCGGGTCACTACACTTAGTCTTTAAAAACAACAAACTATGCATTATAGAATATACAAGAGTAGGCATGTATGGTAATGATAAAAAAAAATGTAAAATATAAGAGATTAAAAATATTATATATCATTGAAAAACTTATATAAAAATAATAATAATATAGGATATAAAAAGTATAAAAATGTATGTCTTTCATGATATATGCACATCAGACTCATGATTCATGCTTATCAATACACATTCAAGATAATCACATATAAGCACACTATTTCCCATTTTCAACATGCTTCCTTTAAAGAAGGACAATTAGTTCATTTTCCATCATGAAGATCCAAGCATAAAATATGTTAGCCTCAACCAAAATTTCATCTTTGAAACAACAATGGCTATACATCATGAATATCATTTTTATGAAAATCTTTATGCAAATACCTCTATAATGATCACCAAGAAGTTATATAATAGAGGATGGTGAATCATTTAACCACATAGAAGTTCATCACATATTCCTTATAATCATTTGCATTAGATAAATCATTTAAAGAAATTTTGCTCTCTTGAGGTTTACTAGTTGTGGACTTAATTGATTAAACATATATCGCAAGTCCATTTTAATTTCACTTCAAGTTCAAACACCTCAATTCAACGTGCAATATTTCATATCAAGAGAATTTAGATAAAACACAAAAAATCATGGAAGCACATAGACAAATATCAAGAAATAGCTACTCAAGAAATCAACCAAATGCAAGTAAAATAGCTTTGATGGTCTAGAGGTGGTCATGACTATATTATTTAAATTTCATACATGATCAAAAATTTCTTTCATAAAACTAGTCATCGAAAGACAAAAGACTAATATCATGAAATCATATATCCAAGTCTCATTTCAAAGCAAGCTACTTTCAATAAATCATCAAAAATCTATTATATAAGCATATTCAATGATACCCAACAAGAAGCCTACCAAAATCATCACAAATCATCAATTTATATCATGACATTCCAATATAGATTCAACAAAATTTATACGGTTATGAATGTCATGTTATCTCATCAATGAAAGCTCATTAACAATGGAGGATAGAAAATATTTACCCACTGTGCTAGCTTTACCATTGTACTTGAAGTTTCTTGTAGATGATTTGTATCCTCCACTCACCTTGTGAGAGACCTTGATTTAATCTCCCCTTTTGAGTTGAAGCATCACTATTGAGGAACCAATAGTTCTTGAGTAAGAAATCAATACAAACCTATAATACAGTCATGTAGCTTTCATTGGTACCCATTTTCCTATTGGGTCCATTTGTGTTAACACAATCATGGGCATATCACATTAGCACAAAATGAATGATCTTTTATAACCAATATGCTTCAATTGAATTTAACATTCAAGTACATTATCATGAAGTATATTTGTCAATTCAAATATAAAATATGCTCATGGTTATTTCACAAGTAAATGAACCAATAGGAAATTACAAATAGGAGTGAAACTCTATTTCATATATGGATCATACATGGAACACAACAAACAACCATATGCATCATTCGGATTCAACTTCAAGAATTGACAAGAAAATTAAGCTATCTTCCCTTGATTGACAAAAATAAATTATATGCCCTTTTTCAAAATTTGTCAAATTTTTAGTACATGAGAAGATTTATTTCCTTTCATTTCAAAATTCTTTGAGCATTTGAAAGCTTAATGAAAGGTTGTTTTCATAAGAGTCACCTTTTCAAAATAAATTCTTTCTAATCCAAATTGTTAATCTTCTCATGTAATTTCAGGATATTCAAAAGAATGTGATACATGAACAATGAATATTCATCAATAAATGAATACATTCATAAAGCACATTTAAAAATCAATGAATAGATAAATACAAATATAAAGTCAATACAATGTATAAATTTTCACAATTCACCTAGACATCTCAAATATTGCATATTGTTAGTCATTAATTAGCCCTAGAGGGGGGGGGGGGGGGGGGGGGTGAATAGGGTTTAAAAACAATTGTTAAGTTCTTTTTAACAATAACTAGCAACATCCACAATTCTCTATATTTGTTTAAACAAGTGACTTTTAAATGAAAGACTTAATTTAATTTATCAAGATATTTATCACAAGATTAATTAAGCATGAAAGATAACAAAATAAGGAAATAGAGATAGAGAGATTGACACTGTGATTTTTACGAGGTTTGGTAACTCCTAGTCCTCAGCTCAAAGAATCCCCTTCCTTGAGACTTTCCCAATCCTCACACTATGGCTCTTCCTTCAATAGGTGGAATAGCAAAACCTTCACACATTCAAGAGAACAATTCTCCCTTGAAATAATGGGCT
Organism: Cornus suecica; assembly: GCA_963922005.1. Classification (NCBI taxonomy): domain Eukaryota; kingdom Viridiplantae; phylum Streptophyta; class Magnoliopsida; order Cornales; family Cornaceae; genus Cornus; species Cornus suecica. Next base: position 30,029,506 of record OY998241.1, read on the forward strand.
TCACTTACCTAAGATCACAAATTTGTGTATGCAATCAATATATCACTAAAGATTCAAAACACTCAAAAACCCTGAGGCTTTTTCTGGAGGATAGATCAATACAAGCTCAAGTGTTTTTAGGTGATCTTTTAAGATCTCTAGATATATATCCTCAAAGGATAAATTCAATGAGAGAATAAGTAAAGAGAAAGATTTTAAATCTTCAAAATAATTTGAGTGAAAAATGAGATTTCTTGTTTTTTCCTTTTAAAAGACTTTTCAAAGAGTAGTTGAGAGAAAATAAAAGATGAATATTTTTCAGAAAAATTTCTCACACAAGAACCTTGTCTTTCAATCCCATATCTCATTATATATATAGTGAAGCATTAGGATTTGGAGAGTGAATCTCACTCTAGGAGATTTGGAGAGTGAGATCTGAAAAATAGCAAGTATAAACACCAAGTGATGGGCAAAACTATTTTTCAAATTTACTTTTTCTTAAAATACTGAAGCACCTAGTCGATTGCCTATAGGCACCCAGTCAAATGCCTCCAAGATGTATTTTAAAATATTTTTTCCAACGGCTATGGCTAGTGGACTGCCTCCAGAGAGCCAGTCGACTGCCTCAAGCGTCTATCGACTGCCTCAGGCAATCAAATATGTTTATAACTCTCTGTTTCATCCAGTGGGCTGAGCCCTTGGCCAGTCGAGTAAATACAGCCAGTCGACTGCCATTGCTTGGCCAGTTGACTGGGTGACTCCAAGATTTTCATTCAAGGTTCGTTTTTGTCCCTTTTTGAGTTTGGTTCTTTAATCACTTAAGCTTATGGGACCAATCAACGCATCGAATACGTTGTTACAATATTCTCACACCGACCTATCTACCCCGGGTCTTGAGTCTTCAACTTTCGCCTTTCGTTTACCATTTTGTCCTTTTCCGATTTTGCGCTTGATTTACTTTGTCGCTTATCGCTTTTTGTGTTTGTATTCTTTCTGAATCATTCTCCTGTTCTTGCTGAAATACATAGCTCAAAGTTCTATTAGTACCAAACACGTTTTTAAATGTTTTGTTAATACCAAAATAAGAATTATTGTCCGAAATAGAATTTCAAGGCCAACAATCTCCCATTTTTTATGTTGACAAAACATTTCGTGTTTGCACATATTTAGTGAAGTATTAAGTGATACTCCCCTTTAATGTGTGCATATTTCATTTATCTTTCAATGCTCCCCCTTAGGAAATAAATTTTGCAATTTGATAGACATTGATGTAATGCATTGAAAGATAATAGAAACAACATTTTCATTTAAATTTTGCAATATTCGATACATGTTGTTTTACTACTACAACGACAGAAAATATAATAAAACATAGAGTAAGAATAAAAACAACACACACCAAGCTAGGCAACGCCCTATGCTACGCAAAATATAAGCTACGGCCAAACATCTAAAACACCCAAAAATTCTCCCCCTTTGGCTACATAAAAAAGGCGGAGGATCGCGGCGAAGAGCTTCCATAGCAGTGGTGATGCGGTCCAAAGGTTGTGTTCCAAAGGTTCTTCATCAAGCGGAACATTGCACCATGCAAGAAGATAAGAAATATGTGCGGGAAAGATGAGAACACCATTCTTTTTCTAGCACTCAAGGATTGTAGAAGTGAAGATGAAGGCTAGATTTACCTTATTGATACAAGACTCCGGCTTCCGTACTTAGGGAATATGGACTATGTGATAATATTGTGCAAAATTTGAGCCTCGAGAGTGAGCGAGGAAGATGAAAATTCGGTAATTGTGGTAGTGTCTTTGCTGACCGAAATTGCCCGAACAACTTCGAGAGGATTAAAATCATTGGAAGAATACCAAATAGACGGACAATAGTAGGAAATGCCACTTGGAGGGAGCCAAAATGCATCATTGATTACGACTTCAGTGAGGTGAAAGGATTTTCCTGCAACATCGAAGCGAAGAGAGGTGGTAGGGGGACTTGGTTGAGATGGATTTCGTAGATTTGTGTAGAATGATTTGACGACACGTGGGTAATGAAGAACATTAAGAGAAACAAATAAGCCCCAACCCATATTTTGGAAGAGATTGAACGTATTTGCACCAATCTCTTCGCATAGAGTTTGAGTTAGAATGCGACACCGAGCGATTTTCCGATGAATGAATGTTGTCTTTGTCATTACCGAGAAAAGCAAAGATGGACATGGGACCAGTTTCATCTTCAGAATCTGTTGCCTTATGAACAGGGGATGCAGGACGTGGTGGAGGAGGTGCAACATTCAAGCTTCCACCCCGATGGGTTCGCTTGCAAGTAAGAGTTGTGGGCATAGGCTTGGGTGCCATGAGGGCGATGAGAACTAAGAGAAAGGGAAACATTTTGAGAGAGAGAAAGGAAGAATCAATGGATAGAAGAGGAGATGGGTCGCAGATATATATATGTGTATAGGTGAGATATAAGTGAAGAGAATGAAGAAGAAGGTCGTGGGGAAGTGGGGAAATGAATGAGATGTGAATTGAGGGCGTGAAATAGGGAAGGGAAGTGAGAAATTATGTAGAGAGTGGAGAGAAGATGAAGAGAAAAGAGGTTATAAAATAGAGATCGTGCAAAGGCAGTCGACTGGCCAAAGGTAGGCAGTCGACTTGCTCATGACCCAGTCGGCTGGCCAAAGGTAGGCAGTCGACTAGCTGAAGTAGATTTAAAATGAAAAAACTCTCTAGTTCACCCAGTCGACTAGCCATTATGAGGCAGTCGACTCGCCTTCAAAAACAATTTTAAAATTTTGAAAGCCGAGATAGTAGACGAGGGTTTGTGAAAACTAAGTTATTACTTCAAAATCCATGGCCATTCCAATTTCTCTACGAATTTTTGAGAAAGGTTCGTTCGATTTTGTGAAAATATCTGGTAATTGATTTTTAGTGTCAATAAAAACCAATTCAATGTTGCCCTTAGCTACGTGATCCCGTAAGAAGTGATGCCTAATCTTGATGTGCTTTGTGCGTGAGTGTTGAGTAGGATTCTTCGAGATGCAAATAGCACTAGTATTATCACATTTAATAGGTATATGATTGAAGACAAGTCCGAAATCAAGTAATTGTTGCTTAATGTAAAGAGTTTGAGAGCAACTACTACCGACCGCAACGTATTCGGCTTCAGCAGTAGACAAGGCAATGGAGTTTTGCTTTTTACTTGACCATGATACTAGGGCGTGTCCTAGAAAGTGACATGTACCGCTTGTGCTTTACATCCCACAAAATCGGCATCCGAATAACTAGTGAGATCAAGTGTAGTACCACGTGGATACCACAGTCTTAGATTAATTGTCCTACTAATATAGTAAAAAATACATTTTACGGCTAGTAAGTGAGATTCTTTATGACAAGATTAAAAATGATCACATAAGCATACACTAAACATTATATCCGGTCTACTAGCGGTTAAGTAAAGAAAACATCCAATCATGCCTCTATATTTAGTGATGTCAACACATTTTCCATTTTCGTCTTTGTCTAGCTTAATAGAGGTACTCATAGGAGTTATGGCATTTTTGGCTTCCTCCATACCAAATCGCTTTAGCAAATCTTTATTGTACTTAGATTAGCTAACAAATAAGCCAACCATACTTTGCTTGATTTGCAACCCTAAGAAGAAGTTCAACTCACCCATCATACTCATTTCAAATTCATTTTGCATACATATTGAGAATTCTTTGCAAAATGAAGCATTTGTTGATCCGAATATAATGTCGTCAACATATATTTGGATAAGCAACAAGTTGTTCTTGACTAATTTTGTAAAGAGTGTATTACCAACTTTTCCTTTTGAAAAACCATTTTGAATCAAGAAATCACTAAGCCTCTCATACCAAGCTCTAGGAGCCTGCTTTAAACCATACAATGCTTTAGATATTTTATAAACATGATTTGGAAAAAGTTCATTTTCAAAACCGGGTGGTTGTTTTACAAACACTTCTTCATCTATAGTTCCGTTTAGAAAATCACTTTTGACATCCATTTGATAAAGAGTAAAATTTCTATAAGATGCAAATGTAAGAAGCATTCTAATTGCTTCTAATCTAGCTACGGGTGCAAAGGTTTCATCATAGTTAATGGCTTTCTCTTGATTGTAACCTTGAGCTATCAATCTTGCTTTCTTTCGAATAATCACTCCATTTTCATCCTTTTTATTTAGAAAAATCTATTTTGTGCCTATTATAGTTTGATGTGCAGGTTGAGGAACTAAATTTCAAACTTGATTACGTTCAAATTGATTTAACTCCTCTTGCATAGTCATGATCCAAGAATCATCACATTGAGCTTCATGAAAGTTCTTGGGTTCGATTTGAGACACAAAAGCCACGTGATTGCACAAGTCTCTAAGTTGAGATCTTGTGCTAACACCATGTGTACAACCCTCCAAGATTTAGGAATTGAGCTTGTCAAGTCATAATTAGATTGATTCCCAACTTCACTCTTGTCCATTTGCCTACTTGATGAGTTGAAGATATTAAGGTTATTTAAGCTATCTTCAATCCCAACAACTTCATCATCATCTAGGTCAACCTTCGGTAATGGTAGTGGTAGTGATCATGAAAAACAACATGAATAGACTCGACCATGGTCCAAGTCCTTTTGTTAAAGGCTCTACTTCTTGAGGAATAACCTAAGAAAATTGCTTCATTCGATTTGGAGTCGAACTTTCCAAAGTTATCTTTATCATTTAGCACAAAGCATTTACAACCAAACACCTTGAAATGCCCAATATTGGGTTTTCGACCGTTCCATAATTCATAAGGTGTTTTTCTCAATTTCATTCGAATGATAACTCTATTTATGACATGACAAACGGTATTTACTACTTCCGTCCAAAGGCTTCGGGGAAGGTTGTGTTTATTTAATATGGTTCTAGCCATTTCTTTCAAAGATCTATTCTTTCTTTCAACCACACCATTTTTTTGAGGAGATCTTGGAGCCGAGAGATCATGAGATACACCAAGTTCATCACATAATTTCTCTAGATCTTGATTATCAATTCTCTACCCCTATCACTTCTAATTTTCTTGATTTTCAAATATTTTTCATTTTGAATGACTCTATAAAATTTACCAAGAATGGAGTGAGTTTCAGTTTTATGAGCAAGAAAGTGAACCCAAGTAAATCTAGAGTAGTCATCGACTATGACAAGTACCTAGAGTTTTCCGGCTAAGCTAGCCGTTCTATCCAGACCAAAAAGGTCCACGTGAAGTAGCTCTAATGGTCTAGAAGTGGTAATATCTTTATTTCTTTTCAAAGAGGATTTTACTTGCTTGCCTATTTGACACACACTACATACTTTATCTTTTGAAAAATTAGTCTTTGGGAGACCTTTGACTAGCTCATTTTTAGATAAACGATGAATGAGGTCCATACTAGCATGTCCTAAGCGTCTATGCCATAACCAACTATTTTCGCTAGATGTGACAAAACACTTAATATCTTGTTCATGTAATTCACAAAGCAACATAATATATAAATTTCCGCTTCTTTTGGCATTGAACAATTGCTTTCCATCTTTCTCAATTATGCACGCATTTGACCCAAAAATAACATCATAACCTTTGTCAAACAATTGACTAATGCTAAACAAGTTATGCTTCAAACCATCAACTAAAAGCACATTATCTATAGATAGAGTGGAAGATATACCGATGGATCCAATTCCAATAATTTTTCCTTTAGAGTTATCTCCAAAAGTAACACTCCCTCCTTCATATGATTTTAAAGACATGAATTTTGATTTGTCTCCCGTCATATGCCTTGAGCATCCGCTATCAAGAAACCATCTTTCTTTTTTAAGGCAGACTTCAAGCATACCTACAAAACAAATTGTGGTAATGTTCATTGGTACCCAATCTCTTTTGGGTCCACTAAGGTTAGAGAGAGATGCAATAGTTCCTTTTGGAACCCAAAATGTTTTAGTTACCACATTTTCCTTTGTACGTAGACATGCAATGGCTCTTTTTGGAACCCAAAACATTTTTGAGATACCTTTCTTCTTTCTTAGAAAACATACATTTGCCTTATGACCCTTTTTCTTGCAATAATAACATGTAACATGTTTATGATCAATAGAGGGTGAGTGAGATGATTGTTTTGAAAAAGTATGCCTCAATGATTTTCTCTTTTTCAATATAAGTGCATCTTTGTTAAAAGCATCATACCCTAAACCACTTTTGTCAAATGATTTTCTTTGTCTTCCTAACATAATGCTCAATTTTTTTTTTCCTTTTGTGAATTTTGCTAAGATGTTTATTTGATCATCTATAGTCTTTTTCAATAAAATTTTCCTTTCCTATCTCAATGCTTTTGTCATCCGTTATATTTGAATCTACTATGGTGAAGCAATTAGGACTATATGAAGATTTAGTTTTCTTAAGTAAAATGTGTTTACTAGCTAATCTTTCAAATTCATTATGCAATTCTTCAAATGCATCTTGCAATTCATTATAGGAGAAGAGGAGCTCATCATATGACATAATTGATTTATCTAATACTTGTGAATTTAAATGTACCTTGTCTTCATTTGTCATAAGGCAAAGATTTGCTATTTCCTCGCCATTTTCTTCCTCATCCAAATCACAAGAATTATAGTCATCCCATGTAGCATTCATGGCCATCTTGTTTTTCCTTTTCTCGTTCTCCTTTTTGGGCTTGAAACACTCACTTCTATAGTGCCCCGGTTGTCCACAATTGAAGCAAGTTATAGGCTCCCTTTTGCTAGTCTCGCCTCTTGGCTCATTTCTCCTTATGAATCTCTATAGATACAATATTTGCACAACACAAAAAGATGCTTTCTTATTACTCTTCGTTGGATTATATACATTTGCCCTTTGGGCCTTTGGCCCATTAGGGCAACATTTTCAATTTTGAAATATTATCCTTACGAAGGGTGTTTCACCGGTTGGTTGTCGGGGCGTGGTTCTATACGACCATAGTACCTATGGCAAGTTGTCTAACCATGCTCCTTTGGCCTTCTCAAGTTTCTTTTCCAGGGTGTTGAAGATGGATCGATTGGTTCTTTCTGCTTGTCCATTGGCCTGCGGGTACCCTACTGAGGAGGTATTCTGATTGATTCCATGCTCGGGCAGAAATGACCTGACCGGTTCACAGTCTAAATTAGTGTCATTGTTTATCATGATGGTCCGAGGTACCCCGAACCTGCAGATAATGTGATTCCATATGAACTTGACTACATGGATTCCTTTTATAGAAGGGAAGGCCTCGTCTTCAACCCATTTGGTGAAATAGTCGGTGGCCAGGAGCACATGGGTTGTTGACCTAATAGCTTTTGGGAGTGGTCCGACTATATCTATTCCCCATTCGGCAAAAGGATGTGGAACGATTGTCGGGTTCAAGAATTCCAGTGGTTGGAGTATAGCGTCACCATGCATTTAACAGGCTTTGCATTTCTGTACATATTCCTCGGTATCCCGGGACACGTAGGGCCAAAAGTAACCCTGGGATAAGATTTTATGGGCAAGAGATCGGGTACCCGAGTGATTTCCACAAGCTCCAGCGTGTATCTCTTACATCACTATCTCTGACTCATAAGGAGTGACGCACCTCAAATATGGACCCAAGAAAGATCTTCTCTAGAGTTGTCCCTTGATGATCGAGTATCTGGCTGACTTCATTCTAATTTTCCTTGCCTCTGCCTTATTAGCTGGTAGGGTCCCAACACTGAGGTAGTCGATTTGGGGTCCATCCAGCTCGGCTCTCGAGGAACTAGACATATCTGCTCATTGGGTTCTCGAATACTCGGTATAGTGATGAAGTCGGTCAGTACTACTCGGGTCATATCTTCACCAGCTGCAGACGCCTGATTAGCTAAGTGGTCGGTAGAGGTGTTCTCCTCTCGAGGGATTTGGCAGAATGTTAATTTTTGAAAATATTCGGACTCCTTGAGCACCAACGCTCTGTAAGATTCCATTTTGGGGTCTTTGGTTTCGTACTCGTCGATTATTTGCCTGATTATTAGCTGCCAGTCGCAGTATACAGATAGGGATTCTATTTGCATGCTTCTGGCCAATCTCAGGCCCGATATGATCGCCTCGTACTCTGCCTCGTTGTTAGTGGCTGAGAATTGCAATTGCATAGAAGCCTGTAACTTGGTCCCATCAGGAGTACGGATCTCCACCCTAACGCCTACTCCATTGGAGCTCACCGAGCCATCCACGAATAATTTCCATGTTTCTAATTCAGCAGGTTGATCTGTTTCATCAGTTTCTCCTTCTAATAGAAAATCGGCTACGGCCTATCCTTTGATCGAGATTTTTTGAAACGTAGGTTATATCATAAATCCCTAGCTCAATGGCCCATATGGAGATCCTACCGGAGAGATCGGGCTTTGCCATAAGTACACGAATCGAAGTGGTAGTGGGGACAATGATCTGGTGAGCTTCAAAGTAATGCTTGAGACGTCATTTGGCCTTAATCAGGGATAGAACCAACTTTTCTTGTTTGCTGTATCCGGTCTCGGGATTGGCTAATGCCTTACTTGTATAGAAAATGTGCAGGTTCCCATCCTCTCTGATGAGTATAGCGCTAGTTGACACTGATGATACTGCCAGATACAAAAGTAGGATATCATCGGGCTCGGGTGTCTCAAGAATGGGAGGCTTGAGCATGTACTATTTAAATCGAGAGAGGGCTTTAGTTTGTTCGGGCCCCCACACTTCTCCCTTATTTGCTTTAATCGCCTGGAAGATGGGTCGGCATCGGTCGGTCGGTCAGTCTCACCTGGAAGGTGTGTGGCTGGCTCTTTTGTTTTGAGGAGAGCATTCACTTGGGTCGGGCTGATTTGTATGCCCGATCGATCAACGATGTGCCCCAGGAACATCCCTGAAGACACCCCGAAGGAGCATTTGGCCGGATTGAGTTTCATCCCATGTTTCCTCAGGGTGTCGAATACTTTTCGGAGATGCTCCAAGTGGTCAGTTTTCTTTCTGCTTTTGACCACTATATCATCAATGTAGGCCTCGACCACTGTGCCCATCATTCCTTTAAAGATCCTGTTCACCAGTCTCTAAAATATGGCTCCTGCATTTTTTAGTCCGAAAGGCATAACTTTAAAGCAATAATTACCTGTCTCGGTAATGAAGGATGTTTTTTCCTCATCCGTCGGGTCCATTGGGATTTGGTTGTATCCAGAGTAGGCATCAAGGAAAGTTAGTCTCTCGTAGCCTGCGGTAGCATCGACCATTTGGTCTATTTTAGGTAGGGGGAAGCTATCTTTTGGGCAGGCTTTATTTAGGTCGGTGAAGTCGACGCAGACTCGCCACTTCCCGTTCTTTTTTTGCACAACCACCACGTTGGCTAACCACTCGGGATACTGAACTTCCCTGATAAACCCGGCTTCCAGTAATTTTGGCACCTCGTCAGCTATGATCTGGTTCCTTTGGCCCCCCATTCGCCTCTGTTTCTGTTGGTCATGTCTTATATTTGGGTCAACATGTAATGTGTGTCGGGCTATGGAGGGGTCAATGCCGGGTATATCAGTATGCTCCCATTCGAAGATGTCATTATTATCCTGTTAGAATATTGTTAGTTCATTTAATTCACAAGTGGTGAGACTTGTACACCTGCGTAGGTGACCTTGTCGGGTTGGTCGGGCATTACAGATATTGGCTGCAGAGGTTCTGCAATGATCGGGGGACCTGACTCCCCGTCCTGTAGTTGCTATTTGGGCTGTGAGTCTAGATCCTGATCCTCTTCTCGAGACCTCTTTCGACCGGGCTTAACCTTCATTCTTTTAATAGTGATGGCGTAGCACTGCTTGGCCACTACCTGATCCCCTTTGATATCAATTATGTCATAACCATTTGGCCCAACGCACCTCATCATTTGGTGGAGAGTCGATGGTACGCCTTGCATCATGTGTATACATCCTCTTCCCATAAGCAAATTATATGAGGGTTTCACGTCTACCACCACAAAGGTCTCGGACAGAGTTCTCTGGGCTGCTGACATGGGTAGCTTGATCTCCCCGAGGGGTTCGACTTGCTTTCCATCGAACCCGGCAATTGGATTTCAGGAAGTTACAATATCCCTCGGGTCGATCTCCAATTTATCAAAAGCCCACTTGGTCATGATATTGCCACTTCTTCCTGGGGCAACCATGACCCTCCTGATAAGACATCCTGAGACCATCAGAGTGATGACTAATGGGTAGTCATGTGGGACCTCGATGTCTCGAAGGTCGTCATAGGAGAAGAGTATCTAAGATTGCCCCGTTCGGTGGTGGACTTCGTTTATCCTGGCTATCCTGCTGACCTGATATGCTCTTCTCATTTGTAAGCGTCCCGATCCTTCGCCGCTTCGTGGGTCGGGACCTCTATGGATCATATTGATGATTCTAACCAGGTGCGTTGAGGCTTGATTCTGTTGGTTATTTTGTGCTGGTTGATTGGCCCTTGGACCATCCCTCTGGACATAGTCTTTCAGTTCTCCTCGGGCTATCATTGCCTTGATCTGGCACCTCAGGTTCCTGCAATCATTTGTCGTATGACCGAAATCACTATCGAAGGCACAGTGCTTTGATCTATCCCTCTGGTCGAGGGGTTGCCTGATTGGGGGAGGAGTCTGGAAGATTCCCCTGGCTTTGTTTTCCTGGAAGAGCTTGGCAAGGGTCATTTTCAATGGGTGATATTCTCTTCGAGTCTGGCACGCCTCTTGGGCTGTGGAGGAAATTGAGGTGAAGCGAGGATCGGGGGATTTGAGCGTTTGCGATTGATCAGTTGTCGGGATGTATCCGAGGCCTTATCCTTGATTTCCACACTGACCAATGTCGTTCTCTTCTGTCGTGTTGCCTCCTCCTCTTCTATCCTTAAGTGACCCTGAGCTCTAGAATTGAGTTCTCCAATTCCCAAGGGGGGTCGTTTCACAAGTGACTGGTGGAACTTGGTCCCCGGAATCAGTGCCATCCTGAAGGCTTCCATTGCTGAGTGTTGGTCGCAGTTGTCGATGGAGGACGACTCCACATTTAATCTGGACAAGAAACTCTTGAGGGACTCGCTTTTTTTCTTGAGTCATGGTAAAGAGGATCGAGATGGTCTTCTTTTGCCTCTTGTTCCCGAAGTATTAGGCCACGAAGAGGTCGGACAGTTTCTGCCAGCTGCCAATGGATCTCGGAGGCTGCTTCATGAACCAGAGGAGTGGCGCGTCGATGAGACTGGTCGAGAATACTTTGCATAGCAAGGCCTCGTTCTCGGCATACATGGTCATTTTTTGGTGGATCTGGTAAATGTGTTCCTTGGGATCTTTCGTTCCGTCATAGAGAGTGAATCTGGGCATGACGAACTTCTTGGGGAAGGGTTCCAAGGTGATCTCTAAAGTTAACGGTGACTGAACAGAGTCAGCAGAAGCTTGGAAGGCCTGGTCATCGGTAGATCGAGCCCTCAGATCCTTCATGACCTTCTTTTGGAACTCCGCTATCATCTCCTAAAGTTTTTGCGATGTCAGAGGTTCGTCGGTGAAGGGAAATTCGCCTACGGCCAGGGCCTCGCCTGGTTGGTGAGAGGTTTCATCGTGTTCCTCCCGTGGTTTGGCTTGTTCTTAGATCTGTTATTGATCGGGAACTACCGGAGGGATAGTCGTCTGATTCAATCTCGCCAAGAACTCCTCGCTCATTTTCTCCGCCGCCAGGCTTCTCACTTCGGCGGCCTGGCTTCGTCTCTCGGCTTCGACGAGTTGCTGCAAGAGGTGCTCGATTATTGGTGAAGCACTTGGTTGTCTGTCGCTGGGGATCTGTACTTCTGAATGGGATCTGGTCACCGGCATGGTCAGATTTGGACGGAGAATATGATATTGAAGATCTGGTGGTGGTATCTGGATTTTGCTCAGCTTTTTAAGGTAGGAAGATGGTCAGCAAAATGACCTAATTTCCCATAGACGACGCCATTATGTAGATACAATATTTGCACAACACGAAAAGATGTTTTCTCATTACTCTTCATTGGATTATATACATTTTCCCTCTAGGCCTTTAGCCCATTAGGGCAACATTTTCAATTTTGGAATATTATCCTTACTTTACATGTCAATTATTTTGTCCCTATAGTACGTCATTATCTTGAGCTGTAAGTCTCTTCAAGTTTCTTCTAGAATGCTCTTCGGGTCGGGCCATAGGATGGGCATGGTGGTCGGGTCTTGGGGCGGACTACAGAACAGACGTGTCGGTCGGGTTATAATGTGCGCTCAGTGATCAGGTCATCATCTCGGGCCTTTCTAGGATCGATCTGATCGGGATGAGGCTTTTTATATGGGCCGGGAAAACTCACATGTACAATCTCCTGCCGTTAGTCTTCTTTCTTTAAAAAAATTTCTTAAATCTTTAGGTGATCAAGGCAATGTCTTCATCTAACTCTTCTTCAATTTGCTCATTTGCTTCAATTTTGGTAGAGGTTTGCAAGGCTATACCTTTTCTAAGCTTGGTGTCTCCTTCACAAGATTTTAAGGTGATTTCCCAAGTGAGAAGAGACCCAAAAATCTCATTAAGGCTCATTGTGCTAAGATCATGTGCTTCTTTAATTGCCGTCACTTTTGCATCCCATTTGACTGAAAGGCTTCTAAGGACTTGGCTTGCCGCATCAGATCTAGGAATAATTCTACCAAGATGTTTTAGTCCATTCAAAATATTAGTGAAACGAGACATCATAGAATTGATATTTTTATCTTCCTTCATGGAAAATAACTCATATTCATGCATAAGTATATCAATTTTAGATTCTCGAACTTGAGTGGTACCTTCATAAGTTACTTTAAGTTTATCTCACATTTCTTTGGCTATGGAGCAAGTAAAAACACGATTAAATTCATTGGGACTTAAGGCATAATTTAGATTTACCTTAGCTTTAGCATTAAACGACATATGTTTACGCTCATCATTATCCCATTCGTTTGAAAATTTAAGGATTGTTTTTCCATCTACCACTTTGGTTATAGTAAAAGGTCCATCAACAATAACTTGCCAAATTTGATAATCAATAGCTTGAAGAAAATCTACCATTCTAGTATTCCAATAACTATAGTTTAAACCATCAAACCATGGGGGACTATTGTTGGATTGTCCTTCTACGTGAGTGACTACATTTGACGCCATAATCGTTCTCTAAGGCGGTTAAGTCTAAAACAAGTAGAGATTAGGCTCTGATACCAATAGTTAGTCATTAATTAGCCCTAGAGGGGGGGGGGGGGGGGGGGGGTTAATAGGGTTTAAAAACAATTGTTAAGTTCTTCTCAACAATAACTAGCAATATCAACAATTCTCTATATTTGTTTAAATAAGTGAGTTTTCAATGAAATACTTAATTTAATTTATCAAGCTATTTATCACAAGATTAATTAAGCATGCAAGATAACAAAATAAGGAGATAGAGATAGACAGATTGACACCGTAATTTTTATGAGGTTCGTAGTCCTCGGCTCAAAGAATCTCCTTCCTTCGGACTTTCCCAATCCTCACACTATGGCTCTTCCTTCAATGGGTGGAATATCGAAACCTTTATACACAAGCTAACTTGTTCGTCACCCAATCAAGAGAACAATCCTCCCTTGAAATAATGGGCTTCACTTACCCAAGATCATAAATTTGTGTATGCAATCAATATATCACTCAAGAATAAAAAACACTCAAAAACCCTAAGGTTTTTTATGGAGGATTGATCAATATAAGCTCAAGTGTTTTTAGGTGATATTTCAAGAACTCTAGATATATGTTCTCAAAGGATAAATTCAATGAGAGAATAAGCAAAGAACTAGAGTTTAAATCTTCAAATTAATTTGAGTGAAAAACGAGATTTCTTACTTCTTGCTTTCAAAAGACTTTTCAAAGAGTACTTGAGAGAAAATAAAATATGAAGATTTTTCAGAAAACTTTCTCACACAAGAACCTTGTCTTTCAATCCCATATCTCATTCTATATATAGTGAAGCATTAGGGTTTGGTGAGTGAATCTCACTCTAGGCGATTTGGAGAGTGAGATCTAAAAAGTAGCAAGTATAAACACCAAGTGATGGGCAAAACTATTTTTCAAATTTACTTTTTCTTAAAATACTAAAACACCTAGTCGACTGCCTCCAAGCAGTATTTTTAAATAGTTTTACCAATGGCTATGGCCAGTCGACTACCTCATGTAATCAAATATGTTTATAACTCTCTGTTTCATCCAGTCAGCTGGGCCCTTTTTCCAGTTGACTGGGTTAAAGCCAGTCGGCTGCCATTGCTTGGCCAGTCGACTGGTTAACTCCAAGATTTTGATTCAAGGTTCATTTTTGTCCCGTTTTGAGTTCGGTTCTTTAATCACTTGAGCCTATAGGACCAATCAACGCATAGAATACCTTGTTATAATATTATCACACCGACCTATCTACCCCGGGTCTTGAGTCTTCAGCTTTTGCCTTTTGTTGACTATTTTGTCCTTTTCCGATTTTACGCTTGAGTTACTTTGTCGCTTATCGCTTTTTGTGTTTGTATTCTTTCTGAATCATTCTCCTATTCTTGCTGAAACACTTAGCTCAAAGTTTTATTAGTACCAAACACGTTTTTAAATTTTTTGTTAATATCAAAATAAGATTTATTGTCCGAAATAGAATTTCAAGGCCAACACATACCATTATCAAAATTCTTCTTTTATGGCATGTGCCTATTCAATGGTCATTGGGCACTAGAGATCATCTAAAAACAGTTCCCCTTATAAGAACATTCTCCATTAGCTTTTAAATACATATAACTAACTTGTAAACATCATAGGAGAATAAAAGGTCAGATAAGCTTACGTAGACGAAAATCTTTCAAAGTTTGTCATGGATCAACTCTAAGCCGGTTAAGGCAAGAATAGAGCCGAGACTCTGATACCAATTGTTGGCGACATATTGACACCTAGAAGAGGGTGAATTGGGTCAATGACAAACTTTGCGACTTTTTCAGTTTGACATTGTTTTATCAAGATAGACATTATAGAACTCTAGTCAAATGCGTAGCAATATAGATGATCTCTTAAGTAACTAACTCAATTCATACTTTGAATTATGCATTGGTGATTTCCACAAATAAATACATGCATCATTGATTCAAGTAGAAGTGAATTAATAAATTAACCAAGTAAATACCAACTATGTAAAGCACTTTTCTTATATATAGACTTAATGTATAAAGTGTTATTTAACATGAAGAATATTTATGTAGAGCTTGCTATTTAATAAATTATCCCTTACATGCTCCTTGTTCTGGGTAAAGAGGTAACCCTGCTCACTCTTGCGGGTGGAGAGCCAACCTTCCATCACTCTTGCTTCTGGGTGAAAAGCCGACCTTTCCTCACTCTTGTGGGTGGAGATCCAACCTAATCCTCTCTTTTTAAGGTAGAGAAAAACCTTTACATAGCTTCAACAAGCCCATCCCATGCTAAGACAACTTCTTGGTCTTTCACGCACAAATAATATAAATTGAATTCGAGTGTATAGAACATATCTCTCAATAGATGGATATAAAATATCAAAGCTCACTTCCTTACATACTTAGAGTTATAGATGAAAAAACCTCAATTAAAAAACTCAACTCAAGTATGGAAATATGAATCATAATGAATGATAAGAATGATGCTCAATGATTCCATATTTGGAGATTTTCTACCCAAAATTAAATTCAAGATTGAAGCTCAAATGGTAGATTTTACTCATACTTCTATCTCCCTCTTCTTCAACCCTCTTTTGGCTAAAATGTGGCATATATATAGAGTATGAATGAAATATAGCCTTTTTGAGAGTTTTGGGGGGTGTTTAGGTGATTTTGGAGTTTAGAAAATAGCTGTTAGAACTTAAAATCTAAGACCATCAGTCGACTGCAACACATTCATTAGTCGGCTGCAAGATTATTTTCTCAAGACTTATTACATTTGAATTGTATCAGTCAGCTGCAACAAAAACCATCAGTCGGCTGCATGAAATGGATCAGTTGGCTGCAAGAAAAAATTATTTTCAGCTTGCTCTAAAATATTCTCAGCTTCGACCCAGCTCCACTCTTTTGATCAAAACTAGAGTTTCGTAACTCGGATGGAGGCGTTATTTAGCTTTTTGGAAAGAGGACTTCAAGATCTTGATTTTAGGATTTTTAATCGCTCAATTTACCCATGTTTGAGTGAGATATGGTCATTTGAATATGACGCTTCATTTCAAACTTCTAACCCACTTGATGGTTTTTTGTGAAATCTTTTGAGATTTTTCCGAAATAACTTAGACACACTCCTAGGATGTCTTAGAGAATTAGTAAGGTGATTGGCATGCCTAAATTTAATATTGAGATCATAAAATGATTTTCCAATTTAAAAAAATTCTCAATATTTAAACAAAAGCTTTTCATGGTTTAATAATTTTGTTCAAAGCTTTAATATGCATCTAGAATCAATTTCAAGTGATATGAGTTAAGTTAATGGTTCTAGGACAACATCTTTGTTGAGTTCTTCCATAGCTTATGAAAGCTTGAACTAACTGAACTTTAGGAAAGACTAAATGATGTTCATAGTCTAATGTTAATGATGCAAGGACTCATGAATGATATGCATGGTCCTATATGCTATATGGTCAAGAGTTGAACCTTCAAATAAGTTATTCGAAAAATAACTTTACATTTAATCTAGCATTCACCAAAGTCTATTTTACCCAATTTTTTGATCTTCAAAGTCTTTAAGCTTTGGGTTGATATCTCCATCATTGTCTTCATTGTATTTTGAGCTCAAGCCACCTTTATTTGATATTCTCATGGATCCACTACATCTCTTGAGTTTATCTTGAATCATTAACCTATTAAGCATAACTCAAGTAGACATTAAATTCATCACATTCAATGGTTTGTTATCATGAAAATGTCATGTTTACCCATGGTGGAAAACCTTGGGTCATCAACATGCTTGAAGGATATTGGATCACAATACCAGAGTTGATCATGGCAAATATGATGATGGTGCAGCAAATTGTGAAAAAAGATATAGAAGGCTGGGATATCATGGACTTTGATCTCCCATATCCGTTTTTATTTCAAGGATTATTGGGGAGCAATTGGACTACAGATTGGGAGAGATGAATGAGAAATGTTTGTTGTTCACGAAGTATTTATCAAGAAGCAAGTTTCGAATGGCTTAAGATGGCATCAAATATCAATGCTTCTTGGGGAGGTTTTCTAAGTGGAAGTGAATGAAGGCTTTGAGGAATAAGGAATGAATGGGAGTCATAGTTGGACTAGGGTTTGTAGGTTTAGAATTTTTGTTTTCTGTTTTAAGTCTTTGTTTTAGTAGATAGGTTGCAATTTTAAATTCTTAGTGATTGTAGGCCCTTAAGGCCAAATCATTACAATTTCAATTTCTTATGGATTGTAGGCCCTTAAGGCCAAATCTTTATTTATTTTTATTTAATAAAATAATCATTCCTTGTGCTATATTTGGAGATAAAAGACAAAAAGGGTTTGGAGAACGTAGTCGCAGACCATTTATCAAGGATCGTTGTGGAAACTACAAAGGAAAGTGTTCCTCTTAAGGATACATTCCCAGATGAACATCTGTTCAGTGTGGCTGTTGTGGAAGAGATACCATGGTATGCTAATATTGTTAATTACAAAGCCACGAGTCAAATTCCAAAAGGTGGGGAATGAAAAGCTAAATTTTTTGCTTAAGCGTAGGCTGGAGTTTCAGAACAACGCAATCCTGTATTTAAATAAAAGGGCTTAAAACATTTCCCTCTCATTCTAGTCTCCACCAAAATCTTTCAAACCACTCCCAATCCAACTCTAAGGCAATTTTGAACCAACCCACTCATATCTTGCGTCAGATCCGTTCCTGAATCGTCCAGATTCGCGTGTAGAACTCGAAAAGTCTCAAAATCCCATTTTTTGAGAAATCATCAAATCTTCCGATTCAGTGAGTTTTTCTTCAATATTTGTGTTTCTAATTACTCTTTTAATCATTCTAACTAGTATTGACAAACGAATTCAGTCGAAAACATGTTTTAATCCGTTTTTCAAAAGTTAAGAATATCGACTTGAAGAACGGGTTGGATTTCAAAATTTTCGAGTGTTTTTTATTTAGGGATTTGTTCAAACTTCATATTGGGTACATTAAGAAATGGTTTTGAGTTTGATTCAGTGTCCAAAATTATTTTCTTATTGTTTTAAAAATGTAGACTATAGGAATGAGGACGAAGGCAAAGACTAGGGGTGCGGGTTCTTCATGAGCGAGACTGAGGTCGCTAGACCTGGTACTAGTAGAGAGGTCACATCCTAGGGCACATAGATGATTCATTGTGCCGCCTTCCTCATCACCATCTCTGGAGGGGACATAGAGTGATCCCAGGGAGACGGCCGTTATTTCAACAGTCGTTTCAGGACCATAGTAAGAGCCACAGGTGGCTGATGATGATCATGGGGTATAGGATTCCCTTCGACCTGTACCCCCTATAGACACAATGGACGATTTATTGGATCGGGCGATGTTATGGGGGTACAATTTTAAGAGGATGTACTCCGATGAGGGTTTTGACAGGGAGGAGGTACCAACGTGGACTATCCGATGTCTACGAGAATGATACTTATTTCTGATTCTTTCACCTCCTTCTACTTGAATATGCCCGGATATGATCCGAGAGTTCTGTCTGTACATGCTACATTACAATAGAGGGGCTCCGGATGAAGATCGAGGTGCGAGGGGTCATATTTCAAATTACACCTCAGAGCATTGCAGAGGCTTGGGGTACTCCTAATGAATGCCCACCAGAGTTGGTGGGTGAGTTTATGCCTCTACCATAGCCATTCCCAGCCATGATAGAGATAGTTCGGTTCCAGACCGAGGGGAACTTTGGAGATCTACCATAGGAGAATGTTCACAAAAACATAGAAGGTTGTCCTTATTGGAAGTAGATATTAGCAAAGTTATTTACTTTAGTGGGGACCATTCACAACATTAGCTCGCGATAGTTATTGTTTGGTAGTAAGTGGGAATGTTTGCATCCATGCTATCTTATACATAGTAGTATGACTTGGTTAATGAGTATGTGAATGCATGAATGAGTGAGAATGAAGAATGGAGAAGTTGTGGGTAGTATAGTTAACTCTCACGAGACTTAACTCGTCCACTCAGCGTTCCCGAGGGGTTTAAAAGGCTTATTATACGTGCTAAGTGTAATCGTCGACCCTCACGAAAGAAAGGGATTAGTGTAGGGTAGTTAGATTAGAAAATCATCTTAAGATGTTGTTAAAGTTCTTCTGTGTTCATTGCTAAGAGACTAGCAGTATGTAAGTTTGGGAGTGTGATGAGTGTCAAATGTTGTCCATTTTTGGCACCTAGCTCACTATTATTACGTTTTATCATTACATTATTTGGTACTTTTATGTGGTTTGTGTGTTAAAGTATGTTTCAGGAGCTTAACGAAGAAACAAGCTAATTTTGGTGAATTTACCAAAGAAGTGGTTGTGTCTATCAACAAAGAGAGCAAAAGAGGAGTTTTCAAGCCAAAAGTGTCTTCTGGAGGGAAAAAATGATATTTTTTGAAGCCGTAACTTCGGGAAACAGACCAAAGGAGTCGAGGGGGTTCTAACGGAGAAATTATCAAGAAAAGTGGTTCGCTAGTATTTTGCTACGCTTACAGTAGCTAAAAGTTGCTAGAAAGTGCTAAAACTACGTATAAACTACACTTGGCATTTTTTGCCCAGAAGGAGCTACGCTTAAGCATAAGGGCCAAGCATAGGTAAAGATGCAAAGAGGAATCCTACTCAAGTGGGACAAGCTGAATATAAGCATGTCTCTTCTTAATCACTTCTATAAATACCAAGGTCTGGACCAGACCTAGAGAGCTTCATTTTTAACTTAATTTCCAGAGCACTTTCTCTGGAGAGTCGTATCATTCAAAGGGAAGTAGCAATTCAAGACCTAGAGATCCGGTGAAGAAGACCATGGAGGGTGTTTCTACATCAACAATGGAGTTTCATTTTACCATGAACAACTAAACCGGTATCTAGGGTTTTCTTGCAAAACCTTACCCAAGTAATGTAGTTTATTTATTTATTTCAATTGTAATAAGGGAAAAATGTGACCACATTGTGATGATTGTGTAGATCTGTGATTGTACTTATTCTTGACACGAGATCTTATATTTATTCTAATTCTTGTATTGGATTGAATGGATATATTATCTCAACCAATCATGTTATATTAAACATAGCGTGATTTTCTACACAATGGTGCTTAAAACATTTGAAACCCTAGGTTTACACAGGCCATGCCTTAACGAGGTGATTTAGACATCTTTTAGTTTAATTTTATGCTATAGGAATAGATTAAAGTAAAATAGATGGCATGTACTAGGCACATTCTTTTCGGAGATGGGTTGTAGCGAATCCGATGGATAGTATTCCTTTTGGGACTTATTCGAGTATTTGTGGTACGATCTGATTCATAGTGATGGATCGCCATCTTTTAATTGAGCAAGTAGATAAGCTATATTATGCGGTTAGTGGTGGAGCATGAAAACCCTAGTTTTTCTTTTCCTTGAATCACAATCACAATATAAATTATGTTTTTAGTATAGATCTCAAACAAATCAAACAAACATTTTTCAAACATAATTCAATATTTTTATATTATTAGAGTGAATAATCCAAGTCTCTGTGGGTTCGATATTCCCTTTCTCAACCCGATCTATACTATAATACGATTCGTGCAATTGCGATAAGTAAAATCTTGTTGTCATAATGGGCCATTCTTAACCTTTATTTTTGTCACCCCTAGACACACATTAGATCACACTAATTGTCCACAGGTGAGAGCACTTAGAAGATCATTTCCTACATTTTGTCCTATGATCAAAGGAAGTGTGGCAGAGAGGAATGGTGTTGGATAGCACTTTGTGGAGTTCTCTTTCCAAAGACGTTAAACATTGGTCCTAGATTGTGAAAGTTAGTTTCTATCCTCGGTTTGTAGAATATAATGTCATTTAGTTCCTACAATTTTATTTTGTAGAATTGTATGCCCTTAAGGCCAAATCAAATTTCTTTTATGTTTATCTTTGGAAAAAAAAACTCATTCCTTATTAGAATTTTGACTAAGTTATGTTTGTTTTCCCTAGCTATGATATTGGGTATATGTTTTATGTTGCATACTTTTACACGTACCACAATTCAAGTTTGGGGGAGAATTCAAATGCAAAGAGTTGGAATTCCAGAATTATGCTTCAAATGTAACTATATTCTTTCTCATGTGTGTAAGCAAGAACCATTAGGACATGGTTTTCATTCAAGTTTGGGGGGAATGTATAGTTATGATAAGGAATGAATGAAAAAAAAAATGAAATGAAAATATTGAAAATATTGATTTTTTTTGGAAAATTATTTATTCTTGTGCATGAATGTTTTGCATTAAAAGTTGATTGTGTTCATGTTTATTGATGTGCCTCAGGTGTGGACAAAATATGTGGTTAAAAACAACACCTTAAGGACGCTAGGTTTTACCCTATGCAAGCGCACATATCAATTATAGCATAGCAACAACTTGAGTAAGGGATATTGATCGCATAGAGACTAAGATTGTTCACTTTAACAGATCAAACACAATGAGTTATATTTCTAAAAAGTTGTTTGTTTTGGTGGTCGAAGACCAAATTATCTAAATTAACTAAAATTATTCTAAAAAACAAAGTAAATTGTTTTGTGATTCAAGAGAGAGAAAAATTATAATTTTCATCGCTCCACCACTAACCGCATAACATAATTCAATCAATGTAACAATTGTAAGAGGACGATCCATAAACTGTGAATCAAGTCGTACCGCAAATAGCTAAATACGACCCCAAAAAGAAATATCGTCAACAGATTGTGACAATCCATCTCATGACTGAACTGACTAATACATTCCCATTAAATAACTCTAATATACTCCTAATGCATGAAAATAAACTACATTATGTCTATATCAACTCGCCAAGGCATGGCATGTGTCAACCTAGGGTTTCAAGTTTTATTGCAACCACTATGTAGAAAATCATGAATTAAGCATTCGAGTTCAACCCTATAGTGAATAATCATGATTGTGTAAGCTAAATATATTCATTCACTCTAAGACAGGAATCATAATAAATATATAAACTTGTTTCAAGAATAAAAACGATCTCTTATCTACTACAATCATCACAGTATGGTCATATTTTCTCCTCGTTACAATTAAAAACAAATAAGAACTATATTACTTGGCTAGGGTTTTGCTAGAAAACCCTAGATACTGAGTTAGTTGATCATGGCTGAGACGAACTGCATCTTTGGTGTAGAAAAGCCTTGCATAATTGATGTTCGTCGGGGTGTGGTAAAAAAATGTGTTAAAAATGGCCCCTAAAGACGACTTAGGTTTTACCTATCTGAAGTGCACGAATGTTATTGTAGTATAGTTCAGCTTGTGAAAGGTTATCGATCCCACAAAGACTTAGTCGTATTCTGAATTCTTGTAAAATAATATTATTAACTTTCTAGAAAAATATGGTTTGTCAGTTTGAAATTAATTAACTAATTAACTAAGAAAGCAAGTAAAGATAAATTAAGACAAGAACAATAGAAATAAAATCTAGGGTTTCCATATTCCACCACTAACCACATAATATAATTCTCAATTCGCTCAATTACAGGAGGCCGATCCCTAACAGTGGTCGTACCGTAAATAACTAAATACGACCCCAAAAAGGATTACCATCAACCACATTGCGACAACCCATCTCATGACTAACCTAACTAGTACATGCCAATTAAATTACTCTAATATACTCATAATGCATGAAAATAAACTAAAGCATGTCTATATTAAATCGCCAAGGCATGGCCTGTGTCAACCTAGGGTTTCAAGTTTTCTTACCACTATTGTGTAGAAAATAATAAGTTAAGCTTCGAAGTTCCAGCCCATTTTGAATAACCATGATTGTGTCAGATAAATATATTCAATCAATTTAAGACAAAAATCAGAATAAATATATAAACTTGTACCAAGAATAAAAACGGTCTCTCATCTACTACAATCATCATAGTATAGTCACAGTTTCCCCGTCATTACAATTGAAAACAATTAAGAACTACATTACATGGCTAGGGTTTTGCTAGAAAACCCTAGATACCGAACTAGTAGCGCATGGTAGAAGGTGACTGCATCGTTGATGTAGAAATGCCCTCCAAAATTATAGACAAAGCTTGGTATTTATAGACAAAGCCAAGGGAAACCCTAACTTGTCGAATAGGATTACCCTTTTTCGTAATTTCACACCCAACTAAGCAAAACCCTAATATATGATGTATGATATGTGTATATTAGATATATAGATGTGTTGGGGTCGAACTTAAAATCATCCGGGTCAAAATAGGATTTTGGCCCGATTATGAAATTTCCAGCTTTTTCTGTAGGACACCTCTCACTCTTTTTATTTTATCTGTAGCTACGTACATTGGATGAAAGCGGGTAATATATCGTTGGAAAGCTGACTTCAATAGCTTGATAATAGACTCAATAATAACCGCATCTAGACCTTTTATTAGCGAGATATGACCTCCCGAAGATGGCTAAAAGTTTGTACTTAAAACACTGTTCACTACGCTTGAATCGTAGGGAGCTATGTTTGAAGCGTAGGTTCAAGCGTAAAAATGTATTTTCTCGCCACTTGTTTCTTCTAAAAGCATAAGTTAAAGTGTAGGTTCTTCATGAAAATCACTTTTTTTTTCTCAATTGTGCCAAAATGACCGTCTTGACTCCACGAAACTTTTTGCTTCAGGTGACAGCTTCGGAAAATGCTGTTTTTGCCCTCCATGAACCATTTTTGTCTCGGAAACACTTATTTGACTCTCCTCTTGGATAGAAATGAACGTGTACTTGATTAATTCACCGAATTTAGCTCTATTTCTTCATTAAGCGCCTAAAATATGATTGAACACACAAACGCAATAAAAATACCAAATAATGGAATGAAAAGGCATAAAAACAATAAGATAGGGGCTTAAAATGGATACTTTTGAGCACCGATCACACCCCCAAACTTACATATTGCTAGTCCTTTAGCAAGGAACTCGGGAAAACTACCTTGTGATGATTTTTGTTCGAACTAACCTTTACTAATCTACACTACTCCCTTGCTTTCGTGAGGGTCGACGATTACACTTAGCACGTGTAACAAGCCTTTTAAACCCCTAGGTTGTCCCTAGTGGACGAGTGAAGTCTCGTGAGGATTAGCTATTCTACCCACAACTTCTCCATTCTCTATAATCACGCACTCGTGAGTTCACACACGCACTAACCAACTCATGATACAATACATAAGATAATATGGTTGCAAATACTCTCACTCACTACCGAACAATAACTATCTCGAGCTAATATCATGAATGGTCCCTACTATGATGAATGACATCGTTACTTTCTACTCCCAATCCATATAACCTTTCGTATTTTTGTGAACATTCTACCATGGTATTTGAATCTCTCTCTTTCTACTTCGTTGATCAAATTTTGCCATTTTTCATAAAAATTATTTGCATCGTACCAGTTTTATCCCTTTTTGTCTTTCTAAGCTCCGGACTTTCTAGCGAGAATTTTTAGTCCCGACCAACTTGGCCCGAGCTTCTTTCGTGGGATTTTTGCGCATTAGGTTTCTCCCCTTTAAACCCGAACAATGATATTGGTGATACCAAAGCCCAGTTACTCAGATCGAAGAACTACTTTTTGCATTTTATTTTCTTTTTTTAAAAATTTTCGCCATTTCAACCATAACATCTCCCCTTTTCCCCTTTTATTGTGGCAAAATTATTTTTTTGACTACAGAATCAAAGATCAACCTATTTCCCATATTGAATGTGTGCTTGTGCTTATAGGTCAAAGTTGTTATTCTTGATTTCAATTTTACTAATTCACTCACCCATGTAAAACCACATCACTTCACTAACTCGATCTAATCGTTACTCTGATGAACGGGAATATAGCATCACATACTACTCAAACATTATAAACACAAACTCAATCAACTTGTAATGCAAAACACTCATATATAAAAAGATAAAATTTCTTCAAAAATTTTCAATCAATTGTTTTTCAATTTTTTTTATTTTCAATCATTCCTTATACTATCTATACAACCAACTATTCCTTCCTTCCAAACTTAAATTAAACCATGTCCTCATGGTTCACAATCATACTCATAAGAAAGAATATAGTTACCCTTAAAGCGCAGATCTGGAATTTCAACTCTTTATGCTCATTCTCCTCCCCCAAACTTTAATCAAGCTACTTGTAGAAATATTCAACCAAGCACACATACCCGATATCATAGCAAGGGAAGAAAAAATATAATCATCGCTTTCCGAAAATCATTACTCAATATAGCACAAGGAATGAATTTTGTTTTTTAATAAATAATCACGATTTGGCCTTAAGGGCCTACAATCTCTAAAAATTAAAATTTACAAAACCTACTATTCTACAAACCGAGGCTAGAAACTAACTTTCACAGCATAGGACCAATGTTTAATGTCTTTGGCGCGATGGCTCTGCAAAGGGTTATCCAACACCCTTCCTCTCTTCGACACTCCCACCACATGGTGGAACAAGTGTGGGAAGTAAGTAAGTCCATGATGTCCATTGTGAACACTCAGCAACAAACATGACATCAAACACATAATAATCGTCACATACCTTCTCTCATTTGTCATGCTTGACACTTATCCCATGGTTAACACTTGTGTCCAACTATTCTATCATCGAATAAGGTAATGGGTCCTTCATCAACTTATCAATCCTGTCCATTATGTAGTACTCATCCCTTCCTTATTTATCCTCCAACAAATTCTCCTTTTGACTTTTAGTGCCGTCAAACAACCCAATCTTATAAAGTGAGTTGTGGGGCACCAATTCTTCTAATGACCTACATGGAGATCCAGGTGAATCTTTTAGTTCTTCCTCTAGTTGAAGACCAGAAGCTTTTTCAAATACAACAATCACTTCCAAATTGGATCGTTGCTGATCCTCCCATGTTTCAAACTTTGTATTTGACCGTGCTATCAAATCATCCAAATCATCATTGTGTTTATCTTCAAAACACAGCTCATCAAGACATTGGGAAAATATTGGTTTAGGTTGATATGGTACCACTATTAGCTCTTGCGATGGGAGAATACCTTTTTCATGATCTTCTGGTGATGTTTCTTTTAAAGCTTTGGGTTCCTCATCCTCATCCATAATCCATTCCTCCATTTGACTACCACTTTCTTTTCCATGTAGGTGTTGACTTGATGGGGGCAAGATTTATATCAACTCTCCTTTTGAGAGTTCATTTTTAACCTGTAATTGTTCCTCTATTGAACTGTAATCATTCTCTTTATCCTCATGAATCATATCGGCCAGGCTACTTTCCTTTTTAGAATCCTCAAAGGCTCTTAAATTAGCTATATCATGGCTTATTGGATCGACTACCTCTTGACATGGCCATTCCCCTTCAAATATTTTCACTGTTTTACTGTACCCATCCTCCCCATCTTTAAATTTATCTACCACTTGATTTGGCAAATCCTCCATTCTCATAGAATCAACTTGTTGCCACAACCTAATCAAAGCTTGAGAATTAGAGTTTAATTGATTTTCAATCTCTCTCAAGCTGCTTATCATTTTATCTTCTTCACCAGTTGATCTAGGCATCATATTTTGATTTTGGAACTGGAGTGAATTTTCGTTGGAGGGTTGGAATGATTGGAATGAAAATCCTGAATATTGAATGGTTGTTGACTTCTATTGAAACTTGATTGATGATTTTTTGTGTTAGGAAAGTATTAATTGTCTCCATTGTATGTGATCTCCTCACAATTTCGAGGGGTCTCGATTTTGCTCATGGATACTAAGAATTGGTCATTAGAAGATAATGAATCCGGACATGGGTTTGCTCTGATTTCTCTCAAATGGGCTAAGAATTTATCTTCAACAGACAATGGCTCAAGACACGAATATGCACTTGACTCTTCAAATTGGTGTTGATTCAATGGTTGAGGATAATAATCTTGATTGTACGGTCGATACCCTGGTTCGTGATCAAAATATCATGGATCCTCATTAAAGCTTTGATATAAAATTCCTATATACCTGATTGTTGGTACTGTAAATTGGGATGATTGCTCCAATCCGGGTTGTATAAATTATAATATGGAGCACTCGCCGAATTGGTATAACCATTATACATTTTTTTCTAACAATCACAAAATAGGGCTTTTGAGGTCATAAATGATGTGTTTTGGCCGAAAATCAATTGGGCCCACTGATAGTGAGTTTTGTTTATTGGACTGTTTCCACTCAAAAATCTCTCATTTGTTTGCAAAAATCAGAGTTTCTGACAGTTTACATGAAAACTGTAGATTTCTTTTCTTTTTTTTAAAAAAAAAAAAAAACCATGGACAGAAAATAAAGCTAAGATTATGCGTAAAATTAAGCTACACTAGAACTCAAAAGTGGTCCAATGATGCAATCGTCACTACTCCGTCGATTCCCTTTGCACTTTTTAGTATACCTCGCAAAAACACACAATCCAACTTTAGATACAATGCAAACAATTCAAGTATACTAAATTACTAAAATTCAGAATATCCGTTAGTCCTCGGAAATGGCGCCAAAAACATTATGTCCGTCAGGGTGTGCTAGAACTATGTGTTAAAAATAGCCCATTATGACGGCTTAGGTTTTACCGATCGCAAGTTTCCGAATCGTATTATAGTATAGTTCAGCTTGTGAAAGGTTATCGATCCCATAGAGACTAAGTCGTATTCTGAATTCTTGTAAAATAATATTCTTAAATTTCTAGAAAAATATGGTTTGTCAGTTTGAAATTAATTAACTAAGAAAACAAGTAAAAATAAATTAAGACAAGAACAATAGAAATAAAATCTAGGATTTCCCCTAACTTGTACAAGCCAATTAAATTACTTTAATCTACTACTAATGCATGAAAATAAACTAAAGCATGTCTATATTAAATTGCCAAGGCATGGCCTGTGTCAACCTAGAGTTTCACGTTTTATTACCACCATTGTGTAGAAGAAATGCATAAGTGAAGCATCCGAGTTCCAGCCCATAGTGAATTACCATGATTGTGTAAGATAAATATATTCATTCAGTTTAAGACAAGAATCGGAATAAATATATAAACTTGTATCAAGAATAAAAATGATCTCTCATGTTATACAATCGTCACAGTATGGTCACAGTTTCCCCGTCATTACAATTGAAAACAATTAAGAACTACATTACTTGGCTAGGGTTTTCTAGGAAAACCCTAGATACCGAATTAGTTGTTTACGGTAGAAGGAGACTGCATCATTGATGTAGAAACCCCCTCCATGGTCTTCTTCTCCAGATCTCTAGGTCTTGAATGTCTCCTCCCTTTGAATGATATGAATCTTAAAATTGGGTAGAAAGAAGTCCCAAAATTATGTGGAGAGAAGTCCCCAAAATTCTGTAGAGAGAAGTCCCTTAGATCTGTTGCAAAGCTTGGTATTTATAGACAAAGCCAAGGGAAACCCTAACTTGTCGAATAGGATTACCCTTTTTCGTAATTTCACACCCAACCAAGCAAAACCCTAATATATGATGTATAATATGTGTATATTACATGTATAGAGGTGTTGGAGTCAAACTTAAAGTCATCCGGGTCAAAACATATCCATTCGGGTCAAAATAGAATTTTTGCCCTATTATGAAATTTCCAGCTTTTTCTGTAGGACATTTCTCACGCTTTTGATTGTATCTAGAGCTACGCACATTGGATGATGGCTTATAATATATCGTTGGAAGGCTGACTTCAATATCTTGATGATAGGCTAAAGAATCACCCCATTTGGACCTTTTTTGATTAAGATATGACATTCTGAATTTGGCTAAAAGTTTGTGTTGAAAACACTGTTTACTATACTTGAAGCGTAGGTTCAAGCATAAAAATGTGTTTTTTGGCCAGTTTTTCCTTTTGAAAGCGTTGGCGAAAATGTAGGTTCTTCATGAAAACCAATTTTCTCTGTAATTGTGCAAAACTGACCATCTTGACCCCACGAGACTTTTTGCTTGAGGTGACGGCTACAGAAAATGCCATTTTTGTCGTCTGGGAACAATTTTTGTCTCGAAAACACCTCTTTGACTCTCCTCTTGGATAGAAACGAACATGTAGTTGATTAATTCACCAAAGTTAGCACTATTTCTTCATTAAGCTCCTGAAACATGCTTAGACACACAATTGCAATAAAAATACCGAATAATAGAATGAAAAGACATAATAACAGTAAGATATGGGCTTAAAATGGATACTATTGAGCACCTATCAATAATCATCCTCCTTGGATCTCTGGGTCTTGAATGGTTCCCCCTTTTGAATAAAATCTCCACACATTGACGGCATCAGCAATTCTGAATGTAAACGTAGACGAACTTTCCAAACGAACCCCCAATTATGATGTAAAGCCTTGTATTTATAGACAGAGGTGGAGGCAAACCCTATGTTCGCCCTTTTTGGTAATTTCACCATCAATCCATCCAAACCCTACTCTCTGATGAATAATATGTGTTTTTTACCTACTTTGAATTTTGGTTGTCGTTGACATGTTATAGAATCAAAACGGGGACAGATCGAACATTACAACACAAATTACAAACTTCCTGCTGCAACTACGCCTTAGGCGTACCCCAAGCATACCTTGAGCGTAGGCTCAGGCATACCCTAAGCGTAGAACTTCACTTTCTGGTCACTTTTTGCTTCTGTAGGCGTAGGCTTGAGCGTAGGCTTTTTCATGAAAACCATTTTTCTCCACAACTATGCCAAAATGACCATCTTGATTCCACGAGACTTTTTGCTTGAAGTGACAGCTTCGAAAAATGCCATTTTTGCCCTCCGAGAGCCATTTTTATCTCAGAAACACCTCTTTTACGATTCTTGGATAGAAACGAACGTGTACTTGGTTAATTCACCAAAGTTAGCTCTATTTCTTCATTAAGCTCCAGAAACATGCTTAAACACGCAAATGACATAAAAACACCAAATAATGGAATAAAAGGATATAACTACAGTAAGGTAAAGGGTGAAAATGTCTAACATATGACATCTATTATTTTTTATATATGAGTAGTATGTGAGTAATGATTAGATTGGGTTGATGAACTGATGTGATTTTACATAGGTGAATGAATTACTGAAATCGAAACCAAAAAAGATGATTTTGACATATAAGTACTTGCACATGATATCTTTAGCTAAATTAGTTGATCTTTAAGTATTTTGTTATAAGTTTCAAACGCTATGAAAAAGAATGGAAAAATATATGAAAAAAATAGAAAGTTGAATTGGAAAAAAAAGTCAAGCCTAGATGGTTTGGATCATTAAGTCCGAGGGGTGCTTTTTTATCTAGTGCCCTAAAGCGATCTAGCTTGGGAGTCACTGGCCCAACGTCCGCTAAGAACCACTAGAAAGTTCATGAAAAAACAACACAGCGAAACCAATGAAAATGAAATATGAAAAGTAAACTAATTTTCCATAAGGAGAGTTAGCTTAAACACGGAAAGTTATCCAGATTGGAAATAGAAATTAACGAAGTTCTTTATGATGCTAGTTTAAGGGTGATTAAGAACGGTCCCTTACGACGACAAGGTTTTACCTATCGCAAGCGCACAAATCATATTGTAGTAAAAATTGTCTTAAGAAAGGTGATAGGGATGTATCTAAAAGGGTAAAAATAAACCCGAGTCATAGATAATGATGAGTCAAAGATAAGGATACCAAATCCTTATCTAAGACATGATGGGGAAGTTACGGGAAGTAGTTCCCAACTGGGGAAGCAAGACCCAAATACCACATAAAATGAATCAATAGTCAACCTAGGAAGGTACGCAATAATTGCACAACATTAAACTTTTTTCTCAATTCCTTCCATGATCAGTATACTAACTAGATTGTTGGAGCCTCTTAGGCCAACACCCCACCGGTGTCTTGCAGGTATCCATCGAGTTGGTTGTAACGTCGTTCCTGGTCAGGCTATATTTCTTACATCATCAATTGATGTCGTTTGTGGGAAATACAGTTTTTACCTCCAGATCTAATGGTTCAGTTACAAAGCAAGAGCAAGTCGGAGATAACTTTGGGAAACTCAGATATTTTCCACCCATTGACCCGTTACAGCCAACCGCTCAGGGAGTACTCCCAGCTGCACAGGGGTATTACGGCCCTCTTAGACTGGGCTCCCCCAAGTGTATCCCCTACGACACGATGTCTAGGATGAAGAGTGTGCTTCCCAAGAGTAGTGTGATGCTGGTGGTGATCAATCACCAAATAACTCCAAAAACCTTCTAGTTCCGAACTCTACTAGACAATACAATCCCCTAGATCCAGACCTAGCACATAAGGCATTGTCATGGAACGTGGGGTGGTGTTAGAGGAGTAAGTCTAGGATTTGAATCTAGGCATGAACCAGTTGATCCAACAGAACATGATGATCCTGCAATGCTTGGCTGCTCCATTCCCCCACCTCCAGATGGGTTGGGGCAACATAACCTAGATGAAGGGGCATAAAGTCATGTTCAGGATCAATGGAGGACTGTGGTTCATAGTACACGGCAAGGCAAGACTCACCCGGATGCGGAGGACCTTCTGGAGGCCACGAGTGTAGATCAACAGATCTAAGATCTTAAAGCAACGATGGTATACATAGCGGAGTCAATGAAAGGGAAAAGCCCCGCCAACGTGGATGAAATCCTACATAAGACCAACTCCCATTCTGATGCATTGGTGATGAGTGTTCCCCTACCCAACAAGTTCAAGATGCCTCAGTTGAAGAGTTTTGATGGAGCCAAGGACCCCCTCGATCATCTGGAGACTTTTAAGGCACTCATGCACCTGAAGGGGGTCCTAGATGCCATTATATGTCCAGCATTCCCCATCACCTTGAAGGGGTCAGCCGATGTCTAGTTCAACATGTTGAAACCAGGTTCCACACATGATTTCGATGAGGTAAGAAAGAAGTTCATCGGGCACTTCATCTCCGGACGAAGGCACAGAAAGCCCGCCATCTACCTGCTAAGGAGAATCCTTGCGAGAATACATAAACCGATTTAATGTAAAGATGCTCTACATTGACGAGGTCAATGACAACGTAGCTGTAACAACCTTTATATGATGGCTACGGTCTTCTCGGTTCTTGTTCTCTCTATCAAAAGAACCATCCGAGACAATGGCGGAACTACTTGACAAATCCTAGAAGCACATGAATGTGGAGGATACCGTGAACACCCGAAAGGGAAGAGGAGCTAAAGATAAGAAAGGGGAAAAGAAGACTCCGGTGACAACCATTAAGAAGGAGAGAAAAGCCCAAGGTCGAAAAACCCAACCTACCCAGGTTGATAGGTCATCCTGACCTCCCTCGAGTCCCAAGTGAGTAGAGAGCCAAAAATCTCATCGAGACTCATGGTGTTGAGGTCATGAGCTTCTTTGATTGCCGTTACTTTTGTTTCCCATTTGGCAAGAAGGCTTCTAAGGACATTACGTGCCGCATCGGATCTAGGAACAATTCTACTAAGATGCTTTAGTCCATTCAAAATGTTAGTAAAATGAGACATCATAGAATTGATATTTTCATCTTCCTTAATGGTAAATAATTCATATTCATGCATAAGTATATCAATTTTAGATTCTCTAACTTGAGTAGTACCTTCATAAGTTACTTCAAGTTTATCCCACATTTCTTTGGCCGTGGAGCAAGTAGAGACACGATTAAACTCATTTGGACTTAAGGCATAATTTAGATTTAACTTAGCTTTAGCATTAAATGACATAAGCCTACGCTCATCATTATCCCATTCGTTGGGCATTTTAGGGATAGTTTTTCCATATACTTCTTTTGTTATAGTGAAAGGTCCATCAATAATAACTTGCCAAATTTGACAATCAATAGCTTGAAGAAATTCTACCATTCTAGTCTTCCAATAACTATAGTGTGAACAATCAAACCATGGGAGCCTATTATTAGATTTTCCTTCAACATGAGTGACTAAATTTGAGGCCATGATCATTCTCTAAGACGGTTAAGTCTAAACACGGATAGAGATTAGGCTCTGATGCCATTTGTTAGTCACTAATTAACCCTAGAGTGGGGGTGAATAGGGTGTTCAAAAATATTTCTAACTCTTTTTGAAATTGGAACAAGCTATATACAATAATCAAGTGAATAATTCAATTCAATTTATCTAACAATTTATCACAAGATTAATTATAGCATACAATATATTCAAGTAAATATAGCATGCAAATTAATGAAATAAAGAGAAAGAGATAGAGAGATTGACACCGTGATTTTTTCGAGGTTCGGTAACTCCTACTCCTCGGCTCAAGAACCCCTTCTTGAGACTTTTCCCGATCCTTTCACTATGGCCCTTCCTTAACAGATGGAATGTCAAACCTTTACAACACAAGCCTCTCGAGCTTGTCTCTCAATCAAGAGAACAACCCTCCCCTGAA
The DNA here is from genome assembly GCA_963922005.1 of Cornus suecica. Lineage (NCBI taxonomy): Eukaryota > Viridiplantae > Streptophyta > Magnoliopsida > Cornales > Cornaceae > Cornus > Cornus suecica. The sequence continues at coordinate 30,063,044 of OY998241.1, forward strand.
CAATCATTGGACTTCACTTGTCCGAGATCACAAATTCGTATGTAATCAATAAAATCACTCAAGAAGAAAAATACTCAAAACCCAAAGGTTTTTATGGAAGATAAATCAATATAAGCTCAAGTGTTTTTGGTGATTTCTCAATAACTCTAGATATGTATTCTCAAAGGATATGATCAATGAACAATATTTGGAGAATAAGAAGAGATACTAGAGTTTTTTATTTTCAAAGATTTTCGCAAAAATCAGATTTTGCTTGCTTGGTTTGAATGGCTTTTGTAGAAAATTTATGTATGAATTTTGAAAGCTTTTCTTTCTTTCTCTTCTGCAAATCTCTTGCATACAAATGATACATCTCATTCTATATATATGGAGCCTTTAGGTTTTTGAAGAATGAATAATGTAATGATAAGTCAAGAGCCGTTTGAAATCCATTAGACATGATGCTCAAAACATGGAAAGTGTTTTCGTTGAATCTGTAGAATATCAGGACCTTTTAGTCGACTACTTGGAGTCTCTAGTTGACTAGATGGACTCTTCTAGTTGACTAGAAGAAGTTCTAGTCGACTACTTGATGTAGTCTAGTTGACTAGTTGACTAGTTGATGTTTTAGTCGACTAGATGATTGGTTTAGTTGACTACTTCAATATTTAGTCGACTACTTCAAAGTGGATGAAAAACTTGATGCTCCTGATTGTTTTAGTCGACTACTAGAAAATACAAAGGATTTTTCTAGTCGACTATAACTTGAAAAATACTTGTTGAAATCATTTTTCTTTCCCCTTGAGTTCGGTAAATAATTTTTCTTTCCATTTGAGTTCGGTTCATTTTATACTTACCTTGTTACAATGATCGCTCCCCGACCTATCTACTCTGAGTCTTGAGTCTTCGACTTTCGCCTTTTGCCGTTGAATATTTGATTTTTCATTTTCGTGCTTCAATTTCTTTCTCGGCTTTTCGCTTTTATTCAAGCTTGCTTTCTGAGTCGTTCTCTTTCCGAGCTTGTTTTCTGAGTCATTCACCTGTCTAACACGCTTTAAATGTTTTGTTAATATCAAAATAAGATTTATTGTCCGAGAATATATTTCAAGGCCAACAATCTCCAAAGTAAAAAAAACTGTCATAAAAATAAAACAAAAACCTAACTAAAACTAAACTAAGCCTCATCATCAGAGATCGGTGGTGTAGGTGGAATCTGCACACCCATATGCTAACTTATATAGTCAAACCGATGAAATAACCACCTATGATCACTCCGATGACGCACTGTTTCATGCTGCCTAGCCTGTCTCTCTTCTGCCAATGTCTGTTCTAGCCCCAACATCGGTGCACTAAGAGCCTTAAGCTATTCCTAAGAGAGAGAAACAATACCACCCACAGGTACCTCTGGCAACACAACCTTATCCTCAGTAGCCGGCATCTGTGGCATCGCATCCTCATCAGCAGCCTCAGCATCCTGAGCCATACCCACATCAGCCTAACTAGCATCATCAGCTTGCCCCTGGGTCTGTGCATTTGAGGCTGCTAATATGCCAAAACCTGGTCTCTACTTCATAATAGCATCTCCATGCAACCGGGTCCAGACACCAGTCCACATCCCTCTGGTATACGGGGTACCCTGTCTAAATCTGTTCCACTCACCCGCATCCATCTCAATCCCAGCATCCAGCATAATATTCATCACCAAGCACAGGAATCGAATGAGAAACAGACACTGGCCAATCTTGGTCTCCTTGTGTAGATGAATATAATGTGTTTATAGCCCCTCCCACAAAATTCGTGGAATAAAAATCCACCGCCCAAACTCAAAAGCATAGTAGAGGGCCGAAAATGGTGCATAACACATAGTAGTATGGTTGTGCGGCAGAATTTGGTTCGGACTATCACATCCCAAAACCAAATTATTGAGTTATAGTTCGCCTTCTTTGTATAGTTCCAATGTGCATCTGCCCACTGCCCCGCAGTTTGAAGTACAACAATCGCAGGAATAGATGGGAGTATCATGGGCATAGCTCAGAACACAGTAGCTTGCTCGGGTGGACAGTCATCCAGAATATCCCACACCTTAGCAATAGTTTGTGGAGTAATCTCAATCTCAATACCTCGAACCACTGTCCATAGTCTCAATCCCCTGTTGTAATGGTGCATGTGTAGCCAAAACTCCCTGACTATATCCTCGCAAATATGTGGAGTAGTAGGGGTAAGAATAGGTAATAACCGTCAAGCCCGCACCGGCCTATTGTCCAAGCGGAGACAGGCTGTAATCCCTCAAATATTTGCAATAAGTATGTACGCTCCTGCTGATACCCCTTCCGGATTGCCCGATCTAGTAAATCCTCTACTGATGTTGTCCGGGGCACAAATAAAAATGTAGTTAAAACTCCAGGCTCACCCTCCATAGGTGGCTCTGGTACCCTCTCATCTGTTCAATCATCGTCTTGAGCGGCGTCCTCCTCCTGCTCGACATCATCCCCCTGCTTCACACCATCACTATCGTTATCCTCTTCCATCTCCTCCACCTATGGCTAATACACAAGAAGCGGTGATGGTTCTTGTGGAGCAACTGGATCAACAACAAGGCAACCATGTGGCAAAAGGAGGTCACATCCTTGTGTAGAACATTTTGGCACCTCTGCCTCAATAGACGAGGAAGACGAGGATGCCGAGTCGACATACTATGTTCTCTTGGTGGTTGTACTCCGACAGCGAATGGGGGATGGTACAGGAGATGACAATCTCGACCTCTGTCGAACCGGTGGATCAGCCATAACTCCAGCCTGAACCACTCATCTCGCTAACAACTTAGTCCGTGCCATGCCTATAATAGGGAATTTTTTAAAAGTAAGCGATAATTAACCGAACACCGAATCAAACTCAAACTATATCTAAATATATCCAATATGAAAATTAAACACGTCGTCATCCCAAAAAAAATCGATATGCCGCTTTCAAAGTAAAAAAACTCAACTTTTAGAAAATGGATCAAAACACGATTTTGATCGGACTCGTTAATCAATACTAGTTTAGAGTTTAAATAAGTCATATGAAATCAAAATAATGGAACAAAACTCACCGAATAGAAAGAAATGATGATTTTCCAAAAATTGAGTTTCGGAACTTTTTGAGTTCTTCACGTGAATCCGGACAAATCACCAACTAATCTGACGATCCGCTGGCAAAGAATGATGAGGAATCGGATGAATAAATGGTAGAATCAAACCTCATAAAGATTGGTGGAGAATTAAAAGAGAAAGAAGAGTTTGAATGCAATGGGGGGAAAACCGCTAACGGGTCCTGTTTATATCAGGCCCGCAGCTATGCTTCAAGTGTAGCTGGACCTACACTCTCCATGGCCCAAAATATTTTTTTCTTTTTCCGTCTTCTCATCCCATCTTTAACTCTATGCATTCTCAATGCTTCCTAAGCTCAACTTACACTTCCTACTCAAATCATGATGGCCTTACAATTCATTTTTACAGACTCGATCTTAAATACCGAAATAACTAAATTACCGTCTACAAGTATAAACTAGGCTCACAAACTACTCTTCATCACCTAGTACCAATATTTAACATCGTTGGTACAACGTTACTGCATCTTAATACTCCAGATCAAGCTTATCCATCTCGGGTGGTGGTTCAGTTAGATCGATCGTTTCTACCACACACTCAGCTGGGTGAACCTCAATATAATGCTTCAATCTTTGTCCATTCACGACGAAATTTTTTCCAATGTCAGGATCATCGAGTTCCACGGCTCCATGGGGGAAAACAATCATAATCTTGTATGGCCCATCACATCTCGATTGAAACTGCCAGGAAATAGCTTGAGTCTCGAATTAAACAGCCAGACTTTTTGTTCGGGCTCAAAACTTTGTTTCTAATATGTTTATCGTGAAACGATTTTGTTCAGGCCTTATAAATCCGAGATTTTTCATACGCATTATTTCTTAACTCCTCAAGCTTTTGAAGTTGGAGTTTCCGCAGTGCACCGACTTTCTTTATATCAAAATTCAGTATTCGAATATCCCAATATGCTTGGTGTTCTGGCTCTATAGGGAGATGACATGCTTTACCATACATAAGATGATATGGCGATATATCAATTGGTGTTTTAAGCGCAGTCCTGTATGCTCAAAGTGCATTGTTTAGCCTTTGAGGCCAATCCTTCAAATTCGGATGCACAGTCTTTTCTGAAATATTTTTAATCTCCCTATTAGAAACCTCCACTTATCCTTGTGATTGGGGGTGATATGGCATATATGAATGACACCGTACTTCTTCCATAAAGTAGGAAGAAACTGGTTGTCAAAATGGCTTCCAACATCACTGATCAAAACTCTTGGCATACCAAATCATGAGAAAATGTTTAACTTTACAAACTCTTCCACCATGTTATGGTCAACACGCTTTGTGGCTATTGTTTCCATCCATTTCGAAACATAATCAACCCCCACAAGTATATACTCCATCTTAGCTGCTTTCGAAAATGGTCCCATAAAATCAATACCCCACACATTAAAAAATTCTACAATCAAAATCAGGGTTAAAGGCATCATGTCTTGTTGAGGTACGGATTCAAGCTTTTGACATCGTAGACATGCCTTGCAAAACTCGAAAGCATCTTTGAATATGCAAGGCCAGTAAAATCCACTCTATAACACCTTATGGGCAGTCTTCTAAGCTTCAAAATGCCCTCCACACTCCAACGTGTGACAAAATGTCAGTATGCTTTGAACCTCACTCTCGGAGACGCATTACTGATAATCTGATAAGAGCAATAGTTGTACAAATGCGGATTATCCCAAATAAAAAATTTGACTTGGCTGAAGAATCGGTATTTCTCATTCTTAGACGATTCTTTTGGGATTTGACCTGTGGCTTTATAATTGACAATGTTAGTATACCATGGTATTTATTCCACAACAGCCACATTGAACAGATGTTCATCCGGGAAAGAACCCTTAAGAGGAGTAATTTCCTTTGTGGATTTGACAATGATCCTCGATAAATTATCCACAACAACATTCTCTAAACCCTTTTATCTTTGATCTCTAGGTCGAATTCTTGTAGCAACAGAATCCACTGAATCAGTCGGGGTTTAGAGTCTTTCTTCATTAGTAAATTCCTCAGAGCGGTATGATCCAAATAAACAACGACCTTCGTGCCCAATAGATATGGTCGAAATTTATCCAAGGTGAAGAGAACTGCCAGCAACTCCTTTTCGGTAGTTATGTAGTTTATCTGAGCTCCATTCAGAGTCCTATTGTCATAATAAATAACATACGACAACTTATCTTTTCTCTGACCCAACACAACTCCGATGGCATAGTCAAAAGCATCACACATGAGCTCAAATGGTAGAGACCATTCTGGCAGACTGATAATTGGGGCTGATGAAAGATGTGTACGCAATTCCTCAAAAGAATGAAGGCACTTTTCGTCAAAGACAAAATTTGCATCCTTAGCCAATAAGTTTCATAATGGGTGAACAATTTTGCTAAAATGTTGAATAAATCTTCGGTAGAACCCGACGTGGCCCAGAAAAGAGCGTATATGCTTAAAAGATGTGGGAGGAGGCAGTTTTAAAATTAATTCAAATTTTGCTTTATCTAGCTCTATCCCTCGCTTAGATACAATATGGCCTAGTATTATCCCCTCTTGAACCATGAAATGGCTCTTTTCCCAACATAGGATCAGATTCGTCTCTTTGCATCTTCAAAGGTTCTAGATGTTTTAAACAGTCTTCAAAGATTTCCCCAAAAACTGAGGAGTCATCCATGAACACTTCAAGAAATTTCTCTACCATGTCAGAGAAGATAGACATCATACACCATTGGAACGTTGTTGGCGCATTACACAAACCAAACAACACCGTCTGTAAGTAAATGTGCCATATGGACAAGTAAAAGTGGTTTTCTCCTGATCAACAGGATCAATCACCACCTGATTGTAGCTAGAATATCCATCCAGAAAGCTATAGTAGCTCTGCTCGGCTAACCTCTCCAGGATTTGATCAATAAATGTTAATAGAAAATGATCCTTCCTGGTGTTCAGGTTGAGCTTTCTGTAATCAATACACACACGTCATCTTGTGGTCATGCATTGTGGAATTATCAATACTTTAATTTATTGCTTTAATTTACCGCTTTAATTTACTTTTCTGTTAGTAGTTGACACGCACTAATCAGTTTAGTCTTATGAGGAGTTATCGCGATCCGGTTGAGAGTAATCCTTTTTGAGGTCAAACTGCTGGCGCGATGCGACTTAATTCACAATTAATGGATCGCCTTCATATAATTGAAATAGAATTTGGACTATATTATGCGGTTAGTGGTGGAGTGAGGAAACCCTAGTTTTCTCTCTTTCTGAATCATAACCATTATTTATTATTGCCTTTTGTTTTATTTTCATTAATATTATATAATTCACAAAACCAAACTCTTTTCGAAAAAATATAATTAAGTGTTTTTACAATATTGAAGTGAACAATCCTCGTCACTATGTGATCGATATTCCCCTACTCAAGAAAACCTATATACAATTGATATGTGCGTTTGCAGAAGGGTAAAACCTAAAGTGTCGTTAAGGTATCGTTTTTAACCACATATTTTGCACACACCTAACGCCCACCATGTTTTTGGCACTGTTACCGGGGACTCGGCATTGTTTAATAGCTTTAGTAGTTTAAAATTGATATGTGTGAGGTACTCTGAGAAGCATAAGGGGATTTGTCGAAGCAGTGAAACTTGTGTCGTTGGGCCTCTTGTGAGTTTTAGTTTATCTTAATTTTACTCATAATTTTTAGCTTTATTTTTGTTAATAGTTAGAAGAGTTTAGAAGTAGTTAGTTTTATTATCTTAAAAAAAAATAAAAAAATCTGCAATTTTCTGTCATAGAGTCCAATATTTGCAAACGAGGTGAGGTTTTTGAATGGAAAAGGGTCATTAAATAGAACTCACTATAAAACAGTGAGCCCTATAAAGTTAAGCCGAAAAACGTCATTTATTATCTCAAAACTGCGATTTTATGATTATCAAAAAAAAAATTGTGGATTTCGAGAAGATGGGTGACTAAATAGTGTATCCAAATGCGTATTATGCACCGAATGCGTATGATTCCTATGCAGATTTCCCATAAGAAGAAGGTGCGAAACATTTCGAGATCAAGTCAAGCATGATCAATATGTTTCCAAAATTTTCAGGCCTTAGGATAGAAGACCCATACCAGGACATAAATGATTTCTTAGAAGTTGTGTCAACTGTTAGGTATGATAATCTATCTAAGAATGATTTCCGAGTGCATATATTTCCTTGGTCGTTGAGAGACAAAGCTAAAATATGGTATATCAAATTGACCAGAGCGTTAAAAGTGATTGGGAAATCCTTAAATCTGAATTCATAGAAAAACACTATCCCATAGGAAAGACCTTAGAGGCACAAGATGCAATAAAAAGTTTTAGAGAATTGCCTGGTGAGCAGTTTCATGATGCTTGGGAGAGATATAGTGAAATTTTGTATAAGTGTCCCCACCATAGGTTCACTGAACAGGATGTGGCTAAGAATTTTTACATGGGACTTGGAGAGGCACATAAGACTTTGATACATGCATCAACACAGGTCAATTTACCCTGAAGCTAACAAAATAAATTTTATACTTGTTTGATAATATCAGTGAGAATTGATTCCTATATGAATTAGATCTGAAAAAAATGTATAAGGTAAATCATGATGATGTAAGAGATTCAGTGGCGTTGTTAGGAGAGAGAGTAGACAAGCTTCTCAAGCAAAGTCATTCACCTACGAGAGAAGTCTCAGAGGTAAAAGCCAAGTATTCCCAAAATGACTGCTAAGACATTATGGCCGCTGATGTCAACGCATTGTGGAACTATTCGAATAATGCTCCTTTCATAAATTCATACACTTCCAATGCCATAAATCACCCATTCTTATCATATACATCCACAAATGTGGAAAACCAACCAGAAAAGGTCCCGCAAGGACAATCATCCAACAGTCAACCAAGGTTCATTCAGGAACAACAATCATATCCACAACAGGGGTTCCAACAGAGTCAGCAATCATTCAGATCTCAGCCAAGAATAATGACTCAAAATTCTCAATCAAATTACCAACCCAGAGAGTCATTCAATAATTCTCAGGCTCTTATCCATTCAATAATAATCAAGTTGTCCAGCCATATCACTACCAGACCTAGCCTTAAGGAAACCAAAACCAAGGATTCAATCTAAATCAAGCTTACCCTCCATATCCTCAAAACCATTTCCAACATCAATATCCAACTCAAAATTCACTAACAAGACCACCTGACTTTTAAGAGATGATGAGTACCCTCAGGGAGCTTAAACATCAATATAATAATTCTCAGGCGACATCTAAACACTGAACTCTCATTCCCAATCCTTTGTTCAAATGGAAGCCCGAATGGTACAATTAGAGAATGCTATGGATAGGATAGTGAGAATATTTCCTAGTCAACCGGTGGTGAACCCAAAACTGCAACAAGTACTGGAGCCTGGATCCTTTGTTGAGACTTGTCATGAGACAGTCCAAGCAATCACAATTTTTAGAAATGGAAAAGAAGTGGATAGTAAGGTTGAGGAGCAGCATGAGGAGAGGCTGAAGAAGCACAAGGTCGAAGAAGTTCAAAGAAAGACAGAAAAATAAGCTCAGAAGAAAGAGTCTAAGAAAGCTCAGAAAGATCAACCTCAAGTGAAGGAAGATGAAGAACTAGAAAGTGCACCATATGAGGAAGTAGCACCTTACCCTCAATGTCTCTGAGAGTCAATTTCGTATAAAGAGCATAAGGAGAAGGACATATTGGATCCATGTCGGCAAGTCGAGATCAATAAACCTCTTCTAGACATTGTTGACCAAATTCCACCCTATGCCAAATATTTGAAGGATCTCTGTACTCAAAAGCATAAAAACAGAACTAAGGTCCCGAAAAAGATTTTGTTGACTGAACAAGTGAGTTCAATATTACTAAGTGATACTCCACCTAAGAGGAAAGATCCCAGTGATCCCATTATTTCTTGTGTCATTGGTGACCAGAAGATTGGTAGAGCTCTTCTTAATTTGAGTGCAAGTGTTAATTTATTACCTTACTCGGTCTATCATCAGCTAGGTTTGGGAGATCTCAATACTATCTCGGTGGTGCTTCAATTGGCAGAAAAATCAACTAAACAATCGAGAGGAATTTTGGAGGATGCCATAGTGCAAGTGGGCAAGTTCTACTATCTTGTAGACTTTGTAGTCTTAGACATGGAACTTCACCATAAATCGAGGAGACATATCCCTGTTATCTTAGGAAGACCATTTTTGGCTACGGTGAATGCATGCATTGATTATAGAATAGGGGTTATGGACATATCTTTTGGGAATTTAAACATGAGGATAAATGTCTTTGATACCAACCATCAACTACCTAAACCAGCTGAGTGTTTTAACATAGAGGGGATGGTTGAAGCAGTTGTACCTCAGAGTAGTGTAAGAGATGATTTGGAGATTGTGATGAAAAGGTCGCAGGTGAATTTTGAAAATGGAGAGGACCAACAACAATCTAGTTGGAAAGATATTCCTGCGTTAGAAGCTGTGTTGTATTCACCGTCAGAGAGAGCATCAAGAGAGTCACTTGGACCTCAACTTATTACTCCACAGAAGTTGGTGCCTGAAAGTATGTTTCCTGAGATAGTGTTGCGTGTGGAGGATGATGAATTGAAAGATAAAACAGGTGTGAAGAATGCTAGAGATGATTAATGGTCATAAACTTTTAGAGAGCCTACTAAAGATGACCCCGCTCTTAAGGACACCTTTCTAGATTAACCCGTGTTAGGTATACACCTAGTAGAAGAGCTATATGCCTTGGAAGATCCGCGATTAAGAGACAAGTGTGAGGGGATACAGAGTTGTGCGTATAAGGATGCTCGGAGTTACATAGCTCGAATAACAGTACATTATGCTAAGCATGTTCGTCTTAAGTTCCTTAAGCTGGGCTGGAAATGGCAATGTAATCCAAAGCTAAAAGTGTTTCTAGGTAAACTCCAAAAAAGATGGGAAGGACCACGTAGGGTTAGATCAGTTTACCCCCGCGAAGAAGTAGTATTCGATAAAAGGTTCGGGATACATGGGCAGAAACTGAGATATTATGAAGAGATTGATCTGGGACCAGAATTTATGGCGTCTGTCAGTTTATTGGAGAGTGATGAGATGGTGGAAGGACTGTTGTCTAAGGTGTTGAAGGAGGATTTGATAGAAGCACTAACCATACAGGGGTTCAAGTTAGAATAAGAAAAATGGGGTACTTTACATGGTGATTATTGTTATGTACTCGATGTCATGAGTAGTACTAATTGTCCATGGGTGAGAGCGCGTAGAGAGTCACCTCCTACATTTTGTCTTTTAATTAAGGGAAATATGGCATAGGAGAAATGTGTTGGATAACCCTTTGTGAAACGTCGTGCCAAAAACATTAAACATTGTTCCTACGTTGTCTATCATCGGTTTGTATAATAATAGGTAAGTTATTTCTGCAATTTCAATTCTTAGAGATTGTAGGCCCTTAAGGCCAAATCACTTTTTATTTCATTTATAAAACAAATTAATAAAATCCAAAAAAATATTTCAAAAATACCTTGAAAATTTGTGTGTCAATTTCTGGTAATTTTTACAATTTCTTTTCCCTTGCGAAAATATTTGGGTATGTGTTTGTTACATATTTACAAGTGATCCGAATCAAGTTTAGGGGAAGCGGTTGAGCATTTCGAAGATTCCAGAACTGTGCTTCAAGGGTAACTATATATGTTCTCATTCTTTATTTTTGACCATGAGGACATGGTCACATTTAAGTTTGGGGGTAAGGGTATAAAGTTACAAGAAAGAAATTATTTAAAAAATTTTGAAAAAATTGAAAGTTTTGAGGAGTTCTTTGTTTTCATGCATGAATATTTGACATTTACAGTTTGATTAAGTTTATGTTTATAATGTATGAGTATTATGTGATGTGATGTTCCTGCTCATGAGAATAATGATTAGATCGAGGTAGAGTGATGTAGTTTACATGGGTAGGTTATTAGTGAAATTGAAATTACAAAGGATGACTTTGACCTATAAACACAAGCACACATTCACTATGAGAAATTGGTTGATTTTTTACTATGTAGTTGAAAAATAATTTTGCCGCAATAAATGGGGAGAAGGAGAGTTATTATGGTTGAAATGGAGAAGATTGAAAAAAAAATTTGAGAAAATAAAATGCAAAAAAAAAATTCTTTGATCTGAGTAACCAGGCCTTAGTATCACCAATATCACTGTTTGCATTTATAGGGGAGAAGACTGATGAACATAAATCCCATGGAAGAAGCTCGGGCCTAGTTGGTTGGGATTAAAATCCTCGCTGGAAAGTCCGGAGACTTAGAAAGACAAAATGGGATGAAAAATGGAAAGATGGAAAGAGTACGTTTTACTAAAAATGGCAAAGTTTGATCAATGAAGTAGGAGAAAATAAACTGAAATATTGTAGTGGAATGTTCACAAAATCAAGGAAGGTGGTCTGGATTTTAAGTAGAAAGTAGCAAAATCATTCATTTAAGTGGGGACCATTCATGACACGAAGCTCGAGATAGTTATTGTTCGGTAGTGACTGTGAGTATTTGCATTCATATTATCTTGTGTGTTGTATCATAGCTTATTTGACTTGTGTGTGTGAACTCATGAATGCGTAATTACAAAAGAATTGAGATGTTTATAGGTACCATCAGTGGAAACCTTCACGAGACTTCACTCGTCCACTAAGGGTAACCTATGGGTTTAAAAGGCTTGTTACACGTGTTAAGTGTAATCATCAACCCTCACGAAAGTAAGGAATTACTATGGAGTATTGTAGATTACTATAGGTTAGTTAGAATAAAAATCATCACAGATAGTTTCTTTCAGTTTATTGCTAAGGGACTAGCAACATGTAAGTTTGAAGGTGTAATAAGTGCACAATATTGGTCATTTTTTGCCCCTATCTTGCATTTGTTATGTCTTTACATTTCGTTACTTGGTATTTTTATCTCATTTGTGTGTGTAAGCATGTTTTAGGAGTTTAATGAAGAAACAAAGCTAATATTGGTGAATTAACCGAGTTCATGTTCGTTTCTATCTCAAGAAAGGAATTAAGAGCTGTGTTAGAGCAAAGAAGAGCTACTAAAGGGAAAAATGGTCATTTCCCGACATTGTTATCTCAGCGAAGGGCAAAAATGTCATTTCCAGATATTATTTCTTCAACCAAAAACATCGGGAGTAAAAGGCGACCAGTCTAGCTCAAATATGAAAAAAACGAATTTTACAGCAAAAATGCATCATACCCTACATCACCAGAGGCAAAAAAAGGAAAAATTGGACCATACCTACGTTTTGGTTTGTGATCCAAAATTAGACCCTACGCCCCTAACCTACACTTGGGTGTAGGTCCAGTATTTCCAGCACCAAAATTTCAGCCAACTTTGGGAAATCATAGCTCAGTCAAAAAAGGTCCAAATGAGATGATTCTTGACTCTAAAATCAAGAGCTTGAAGTGATCTTTCCAACGATATATCAGTAGCCTTCATCCAATATGTAAAACTCAAGTAATAATCAAAATAGTGAGAGGTATTCTGCAAAAAAAACTGGAAATTTCAGTTTCGGGCAAAAATCTTATTTTGACCTGAATTGATTTGTTTTCACCCGAATGACTTTATTTCAACCCCAACACTTCTATACGTGATATATACACGTATTATACATCATATATTAGGGTTTTGCTTGGTTGGGTGTGTAATTACCAAAAAGGGTAATCATATTCTCCAAGTTAGTGTTTCCCTCAACTTTGCCTATAAATATCAAGCTTTGCTACAGATTTTAGAGATCTTCTTAGAACATATAATTTTAAGAGCCACCTCTGGAGATTCATCTTATTCAAAAGGGAGGAGCCATTCAAGACCTAGAGATCCAGAGAAAAGGGTCATGGAAAGCGTTTATACACCGACAATACAGACCCCCTCTACCATGATAAACTAATTCGGTATCTAGGGTTTTCTCGCAAAACCCTAGCCAAGTAATGTAGTTCTGATTTTTATATTCAATTGTAGAGAGGGGAAACTGTGACTATATTGTGATGATTGTCTTAGATGAGAGACTATTTTTCATTCGTGATACAAGTTTATATATTTGAATTGATTATTTTCTTAGACTTTTCGAATATATTTATCTTACACAATCATAATTATTCACTATGGGCTGGAACTCGGATGCTTAATCTGTGATTTTCTACACAATGGTGGTCATAAAACTCGAAACCCTAGGTGGACACAGGCCATGCCCTGACAAACTGATATAGACATGCCTTAGTTTATTTTCATGCTTTAATTTACTACTTTAATTTACTGTTTTAATTTACCGCTTTAATTTACTTTTCTGTTAGTAGTTGGCATGCACTAATCAGTTTAGTCTTGAGATGGGTTGTTAGTAATCCTTTTTGGGGTCAAACTGCTGGTGCGGTGCGACCTGATTCACAGTCAATGGATCGACTTCATACAATTGAAATAGAATTTGGACTATATTATGCAGTTAGTGGTGGAGTGAGGAAACCCTAGTTTTCTCTCTCTCTGAATCATAACCATTATTTATTATTTATTTTTGTTTTATTTTCATTAATATTAGATAATTCACAAAACCAAACTCTTTTAAAAAATATATATAATTCAGTGTTTTTAGACTATTGAAGTGAACAATCCTTGTCTGTATGGGATCGATATTCCCCTACTCAAGCAAAACTATATAGAATTGATATGTGCGCATGCAGAAGGATAAAACCTAAAGTGTCATTAAGGTCTCATTTTTAACCACATATTTTGCACACACCTGACTCATAACAGTTACGGGGGTAGTCAAAAATGGGTTTTTCCATTCAAAACGAAAAGTTTTGTTCGAAAACCTAGAAAAATGTCGTTTACGGCTGGACACCTAATAACCACATTCGATAACTATCATTTACCTCACAACTAAAGATGAAATAGTTCATGCATTTAATAGTTAAAATGCATGAAGACAAAATAGGATCTAGTTTTCTTAACATGAAATACTCTTAACATTACCGGCACTGAAGTGCACCAAATGAACCTAATCGCCGCGCATAGCACTCCAAGGGATGTACATCGATAATAAATCCTCGGCTAACATGCTAGACGGGTAAATAAAAAGTAGTTTAACACATTAATATTACTTGAACAAAAGAAACATATAGATACATGTTTATCAAGTTAACGCCCAACAAAAATAAGTATGGTCTGCCACCCCTGCACAAAAGGGCGGACATATTGTCACACATCCACGGAGAGACTACGGAACTCTACTAAACGAATCATCACCTGAAAAATATATAAGTCAAGGGGTGAGCTCATTAGTATAGTAAAGGAAGCATCATCGCCTCAATCTCAGTAGTCCGAGTGGTACAACCCATCCAAGGTTTATGCTACTAATCCTAGGTCTATCTCTTGTCTCACATGGCTCTCACGCCAATCCGGAAACCCCATCGAACCCAACAAATAATTCCCCAAACATGCACACATCATAATTATTCATAAATATAACATGTTTCAATATCAAAACCACAGTCACACATATATATAGCAGTTTAGATGTAATGCGACTCAACACACCTCATGTTACACACTTTGCCTAAAACAGGTTAACAAATACATATTCTGGCCATCTTACTTTTGAGGATACAAGCTCATCAAGTAAATATAAAGTAATGCACCGATTTTTCCCAAGCGAATTTTTTATTTTTCCTTTATAACAAGGAAGGCGGTTGCACGAGAGCCCCGTTTGCTACTCCGTGTGCCAAGACTCCCAACATCAAGAATACGAGAAGAGCCCAATTCCAACTCCTAACCTTGTATCACATTTTTGGACTTACTAATTCCGTAAGGGTGAAACACCCACTGGACAATTGTTTCGATGATTCGACACAAGACTACCCACACATGATTACATGACCCATATATACCAACACCATGATTCTGACACTACACGATGTCCTCAATATGCATCAAGGTTTTCAATAACAATCATGTTCTATCACAATATATGATTTTCTCATTTGAAATATATTGTACTCAATATAACCATCATGCTTACAATTTCAGACTTACAAGCAATGGTTCACAGCATGATCAATCACAATACATGTTTTTCTCACTAGGCAATATATTGTACTCGATTTATCACAATGCTTACAATTTCACATTTATAAGCAATAAATCACAACAAGCATTTTCATCATACAATCATGCATTAAAGAGCCTAGTTCATTGTCTAAGTTGTCAAGAGTCAACTCGCATATATATATTTATATACGGCATATATACAAATAGGCGCACACACCCTCGTACAAAGACGAAAACAATTCATTTTTCCCCTACCTCAATACCAAGCAAGTATACCCAAGAATGCCCAAGAGAGGTCCAACCCAAGCTACCACTCCAAGTGGTCAATAGGATAGCTTCCAACTAGAAATACATCATTCATAACCCACAAAAATTACTATAGTGTCAACAATAAACTAGGGTTACATGAATAGAATACTCAAAAGGAAAGAGCTAGTTATTACACTTACCAATATCTCCAACCCAAAAGTGAACTGAAAACACAAGATCAACTCCAAGCTTCCAATAACCGAAAATTGGTGACAAGGTTTAACTTATGGTCCTTAACAAGATTCAAGAGAAAAGGAAACCAAAAATCAATAGTTGAACATGATACTTCAAGAATGGAAAAATCTAGGGTTTGAAGTTCAAAAGCTCAAGAGAGCTAGAAACATACCCCAATACTTGGAGCAAATATAAGAGGAGAGAAACCCTAGCAATTCCCATGTTGAACACTTCTTCAAACTCCAAGTGAAAGGAAATTAAATCAATTGAGGAAGTGATGAAGAGGAAGAGGGAAGGAGAAGTGTAGAGAGAAAATAGTCTTGTAGAGAATGAGAGAAGTCTTGCAGTGAAAGACTTATGAGTTGTAGAGATTTTCCACTGTCTCTCACACTCATCCAATGGCCTACAATAAATGTGAAATAAAATGGAGGAGATCCAAGGGCCATAAAGTGGTCTTGCAAGAAGAATAAAACTCAAAACCTATAACGCTAACTCAATGCCAAACAAGGCCTTGGCATCTAAAGGTTGAGAATAAAGGAAGGAAAATTTATAAATGATACAAGGGTTAACATGAAGTTTTGCCAAAAGAAAGACTAATAATAATGTCTTCTTGCATTTAAGTGCCAACCAAACAAAGCCTTATGATTCAAGGGTTGTGAGCAAATATGGGAGAAAAGATCAATGGCTAGAATTTAGACAACACCTGAAAGTGTAAAATGACAACTTTCTTCTCAACTTAGGGTTAATTATAAGAGTTCCATCCTGTCTATTAATTAGACTTCCACCCATTGTCATCCTTTCTAATTAGCAACATGTCACTCATACCTCAAGACTTAGCCAAATCTCTACATTTTCCACTAAGTGGTCTAAATATGAAAATATTAATATACCCTTCGATCATTTCTTTCCTGAAATCAATCTCAATAATTTTCATTATTCTCAAAATGAAAATAGAACATGCAACTTACAATTTTAATATCACATAAAACATGTAATCATGTTAAGCATATAAGCATATAAAGCACAAAATCACATTAAACACATAATCACGTATGTATTTAATCATTAATAATGTTTTTAAATTAGCACATAAAAATACCGGACACTACAACCTCCACACCTTATGAGATTTCGTCCTCAAAATCAAGACGTAACTAAAGAAGAGACAAGTCCAGGTATTTTTCCCAAACGTCACACTCACATTCATAAATTACTTCCTTGACATCGTGATGGTGCCATGAGACCTTAATTAATAAAATGGTTTTGTCTCACAAAACCCGCTCTCAAGCACCTAAGATCCTCATGGTTTGCTTCCCGTAGGACACATCCTCAATAACAACAACACCCGTCCAACTCAAGACATTAGATGAATCCGGCTTGCACGTATGAAAGATGAACACATGGAACAAACACTGTGAACCCTGCGAAGCTCCTATGGTAACCCACTCGATAGGCCACTACACCATAATCACCCAAAAGTACAAAGGGACTTATGCAAGGTCCAGAACTCAAGGTAAGACTAAAATTCTAATAATCACTATCAAGTCTTCTATTACCATAATGATCACACCTCAAGTCTTGCGCTATACTAATCCCGATAAAGAAGATCAAATCCTTAACCTCAAGAGCACTAAAAGGATCCACTACCTAGCAAAACATAAGCTAAGGCCATAAATCAAAGAACGTAATCCTAGAGTAATAATTGTTATCCTTGGCCCTATAACTATATCATTCAGTTCACTATTTCAACCATTAAAGCACTAGATCCATAATCACTATCACAGTCAATAATACACCTATAACGACCTCAAACAATTTCTTCACATTTCCATTCTATAATCATTATATCATTGCCTTCCTGAATAAATCATTTTGAACCTCAAATTCCCAATTGGTTCAATTAACCAAGTACGACAAAATGTTACATCATAATGCTAAGGGTAGACTTTGAATCTCCAAAGTCCAATCACAATTAAACCTCGATCACGACTCACAATCTTGTGGTTAAGCTACGACCACACCTCGATTACTCAAATCACCAATCTATAAGGTATAAAATCTCCCAAGAAGATATCCTAATCCACTCATTTAATTAACAATTTGATGCCAATAGTATCTCAACACAAGTCATTAATTTACATACTGCATGTAGCCTTTCCTCTAAGGTTCTAAACCACTTAGATGCTACCCCAGACCATAGTACATCATACTCTACTACTCACTGTTTAATGTCCATAAACTTCATTGCTCAGTGAAACTTGACTGTTTCAAAGTCAAGTCCCTAACACTAAAATCGAATGATACGACTAGTTCTACCATAAACCACACCTCAAAAGGTAACACAAGTTACATGTTCCTAAGAATCCCTTAATATAGAAACAATCTAAAACGTACATCGAGGAGTCCTTAATCCTCAACGAAAATAGCTTATACTTTCCTCATACCACAAGCATGGTTAAATATTATAACCTTACACTAGGTTCAATAAACCTCAACTCACATAATGAGGTACATTACCGAAAACCCGCTGAAGTAAACCAACTACACAAATGCGAAGCGAGAATGACCGTAATCCAAGTACGCAATAAAGGAAAGGAAGAAAGGCTACAAAATCACTACTCACGTGAAGACACAGACACAACCAACGACATGAAAGACCAACGCAATCGAAACATTAAGGGTTGAAAAAGGAAACTCACACTCAATCCGACTACATGAACTCTTGTGATCAACCACTAACGAACCTCAAGGTTACAAGTCCCAAATCCTTTCTTATAGAAACCACAATCATGTACTAACTAACATTTATTGCACAATGATCACTACTACCTCATACCTGAATCCACGGAAATCTAAACATCTCCAATTTTTATGCTTTTTAGGTCAATAACGGCCTAAACTCTTGCTCTAACTGCAATATAAACCGTACAACACCAATAACAATTTATCAAGTCCGCAATCTTCTCGTGACAGATAATCACACTCCTAAACTATTCCTCACATCATGTTTCAATAATCAACATTATCGTATAGTAGCTAATAATCATGCCTTAAGTGATTCACCAAATCATATTCCCGGAATTAAAAGCTTAAATAGCAATTATTAGCTACAACACTACAAAAAATTAACATCAAGATCTCCAAATTAAAACCGTCACTTTTAAACATACACCAACTTTCAAAATTTTACCCATAACCAAATAACTAGCAATCATTTCCTCGAAAATCATTTTTATTTTCAATAAATAAATCAAAACTTATACACAAGACCACTACTTACAGGCTAAAGAAAATGCAAGATCATTCTTTGCATCACTAAGTCACACATAATGATTCACAACTCTATCATCATAGATTACCACTCTAGGGCTCATAAAACACATATCTTAGTGTTACACAACTTACAATAAATAATCAACAAATCATTACTCTTAGACCTCAAGTCCATTGATAGCAATGGAAGGATACGAATAAATCATAACTCCAATTAAAACAACCTCGAACTACTATAATGATACTCGTTAACACACATTGACTACCACAAGAGACAACATCTATTTACCACAACGCCTATAAGAAAAGTCTACCTCACGATGCTTACACAAGGGCATCTAATCACCAACAGTGGACATAACTAAACCTCCGTAAAGTGAACAAGTACCATGCAATACAAAGGACATGGAAAAAAACTAACTCCATTAATCAAAATCCCCCCATAAATGAATAGTAAGAGACACTACCTCGCATGAAGGTGAGCCATACAACAAAATCAAATAGCATGACCAGAATCGTGCATCCCTGAAGTGGCACGACCCTGTAGATTCACTTCCTGAAAAGGTAATTACTGAGGAGAAACTACAAGAGCCTTAACTGAAAGACGATACTTGGTGATATGGCCCTGCTGTCCGCACTGAAAGCAACCCTGCTTGCGTCTGATATAACCACTCACTGTCAGGGAATGGAGCAGACACTGTGGCCTCTTGTGTTCAAGCTAATAAAAGTAATAACACACCACCTCCCTCCGGTTTGCCCCAGGAGGAAAAAAAATAGTTGGTGCAGGAGGAGTCGACTGTGCCAGAGGCGGCACCATGACCAATGGTCAACTGCGCAACAAGGAACAATCCCTAGAAGAATGACCTAACCGACCACAATGGAAACAAACACTCAGAGGTCCGTTGAGGGTGGGCAGATGATAAGGACATGTCGACAGACTGTGCCAATGTTATCCATAAAAGAAGCATTGACAAGGAAGACTCAAAGATGAATGAACTGGTGTAACCGACTATAAGCACTACTAAACTGCAGCAATAGGAGCACTTCTCCTTTACCGCTTCCTAGAACCCTGCTCTGGCGGTGTCCCAACGCAAAATCCCAAGTTCTGCGCCCCTTGAGAAACCAGTGCATCTTCAACCACCCAGAGAACTCTAGTCACTTACTTGAGGACTGTTGTCAGCTAAAGCACAATACGTGCCTCATCAACTGGAGTTGCGTTCACCAGCTCCCCGACTTGCATAAGATTCCTTTTAGGCGCCATGACTCTGAAAGAGAAACACGATGAAGAAAGTTTAAACTATAAGGAATAAATCTTCCTTTCGAGCAACCAACACATTAATCCGACATACTCAAGCTAAGCGCACGGCACACCCCTCTAACACTTCATCCTTCGAAAATAATCAATTCACACACGGAAGGTTGATACCAATCTATGCCCAAAATGAAGTCGAAGCTCGTCACACTAAAAGGAGTGAGGCCAGTTGATAACGACCGTCTAGCAATCACGATACACTCGAGTCAAGTACCCACAACATCCTACTAGCGTATTGATAAAACATGTGCCATCAAGAGGAGAGAAGCTAATCCCAAAGATGAAGTAAATAAAAAGCTAAAGAGTATGAAATAAAAGGATAAGAAAATCTCAAACCATTAATAAACTAATCCAACTTTTGGAGGTAAGAAGGAAATGATCAATGCACGACCAACACAAAGGTATGCCAATAACGTAATACCTTCATGCCGACATACGCACATGTCGACATGTTAAAACAACCACCACTACTAGGTGGAAAGTCATAATCTAATGACCACGAAGCAAAAAGTGTAACGGTCATCGCCCGTCGTCCTAGAGAAAAAGAACAAGCTTTGGTACTAAGTTATCTCGCCCCGAATTTCCTTAATCCTAAACGGAGCCTAAGAAACCCAAGGGTGACATAAACCGTACACAAAACCCGAAAGATAAATGCAGAAAATGAAATGTGGATCTAAATCAATCCCTTAACCTAACAAATATCATCCCCCTAGACCCCTAATCCATGCTACAAGCATAGAAGAAAGAGTGGTGAAACATAGGGGAGAGAACTGAAACAAAATTGAAAGGTATGCACAAAACAGGATCCACTGAGTTGTACATCGAGTACTCGGTAAACCCCCACCAAGTTGTGACTGACCAAACATTCTGGAATTTTTAGAAAAATAGAAGTTTAAAAATGTAAAAATGCGAGATTTTGTAATATGACTGATTTTCGCACCGTCGGCCCAAAAAATCATAAATATTGGAAAAATGAGATTTTCATTGGCAGAATTCAAAAATAGTCACCGAGACCTCAAGAAACGCGTAAAATTTAAACTTGGCATAAAATTGAGTTTTCGACCGGACACCTAATAACCACATTCGATAACTATCATTCACCTTACAACTAAAGATAAAATAGTTCATACATTTAATAGTTAAAACGTATCAAGGCAAAAAAGGATCTAGTTTTCATAACAAGTAATAGTCTTTAGATTACCGACACCGAAGTGCACTAAAAGAACCTAATCTCCGTGCATAGCGTTCCAAGGGATGTACATCGATAATAACTCATCGGCGAACATGCTAGCCGAGTCAAAAGTAAGTAGTTTAACACATTAATCTTACGTGAACAAAAGAAACATATAGATACATGTTTATCAAGTCAACGCCCAACAAAAGTAAGTATGGTTTGCCCCCCCTGCACAAAAGGGCGGACATAATGCTACACATCCACGGAGAGACTACGAACTCTCCTAAAGGAATCATCACCTGAAAATATATAAGTCGTGGGGTGAGCTCAGTAGTGCAATAGAGGAAGCGTCATCGCGTCAATCTCGGTAGTCCGAGTGGTACAACCCACCCAAGGTTCATGCTACTAATCCTAGGTCGGTCGCTTGTCCCACATGGCTCTCACGCCAACTCGGAACCCCATCGAACCCAACAAATAATTCCCCCAACATGCTCACATCATAATTATTCAGCAAAAAAGCATGGTTCAATATCAAAACCACAGTCGCATATATATAACAGTTTAGATGCAATGCGACTCAACACATCTCATGATACACACTTTGCCCAAAATAGGTTAACGGATACATACTCTGGCCATCTTACTTTTGAGGATACAAGTTCATCAAGTAAATGTAGATTACCGTACCGATTCTTCCTAAGCGAATTTTCTCTCTTTCAATTTCAACAAGAAAGGCGGTTGCACTAGAGATCCGTTTGCAACTCCATGCGCCAAGACTCCAACGGTTAGGAATACGAGAATAGACCCCTTGTAACTCCTAACCCGGTATCAAGTTCTCGTACTTACTAATTTCGTACAGGTGAAACACCCAATGGCCAGTTGTTGCGACGAACTGACACAAGACTACCCACACATGATTACATGACCCGCATATACCAACACTATGATTTTGACACTACACGATGTGCTCAATATGCATCAAGGTTTTCAATAACAATCTTGTTCCATCACAATATATGATTTTCGCATTTGCAATATATTGTACTCAATATAACCATCATGCTTACAATTTCAGACTTACAAGCAATGGTTCACAACATGCTCAATCACAATACATGTTTTTCTCACTAGGCAATATATTGTACTCCCTTTATCACAATGCTTACAATTTCACATTTAAAAGCAATAAATCACAACAAGCATTTATATCACACAATCATGCTTTCAAGGGCCAAGTTCATTGTCTAAGTTGTCAAGAATAAACTCGCATATATCTATATAAGGCATATATACACATAGGCGCACACACCCTCGTACAAAGATGAAAATAATTCATTTTACCCCTACCTCAATACCAAGCAACCCTACCCAAGAGTGCCCAAGAGATATCCAACCCAAGCTACCACTCCAAGTGGTCAATAGGATAGCTTCTAACTAGAAATACCTCATTTATAAACCACAAAAATTACTATAGTGTCAATAATAAACCAAAATTCTACAAAAGTGACTCTAACCACAAGAATCAATTCAAACCTTAATAATTTCTAAACTACGGTTACATGAATAGAATACTCAAAAGGAAAGAGCTAGTTATGAAACTTACCAATATCTCCAACCCAAATGTGAGCTTAAAACACAAGAAGAACTCCAAAATTCCAATAACCGAAAATCGGTGACAAGGTTCAACTTATGGTCCTTAACAAGATTCAAGAGAAAAGGAAACCAAAAATTAATACTGGAACATAACACTTCAAGAATGGAAAAATCTAGGATTTGAAGTTCAAAACCTCATGAGAGCTAGAAACTTACCCTGATACTTAGAGCAAAGGGAGGAGGAAAGCAACCCTAGCGATTCCCATATTGAACACTTCTTCAAACTCCAAGTGAAAGGAGATGAAATCAATTGAGGAAGTGATGAAGAGCAAGAGGGAAGGAGAACTGTAAAGAGAAAATAGTCTTGCAGAGAATGAGATAAGTCTTGCAATGAAAGACTTAAGAGTTGTAGAGATTTCCCACTATCTCCCACACTCATCCAATGGCCTACAATAAGTGAAAAGGGAGGAGATCCAAGGACCACAAAGTGGTCTTACAAGAAGAATAAAACTCAAAACACATAAAGCTAACTCAATGTCAAACAAGGCCTTAGCATCTAAGGGTTGAGGATAAAGCAAGAAAAATGAATAAATGATCTAAGGGTTAACATGAAGTCTTGCCAAGTGAAAGACTAAGAATAATGCATTCTTGTATTTAAGTGTCAACCAAACAAAGCCCTATGATCCAAGGGTTGTGAGCAAAGATGGGAAAAAAATATCAATGGCTAGAATTTAGACAACACCTAAAAGTGTAAAATGACAATTTTCTGCTCAACTTAGGATTAATTACAAGTGTCATCATGCCTTTTAATTACCCTTCCACCCCTTATCATCCTTTCTAATTACCAACATGCCACTCATACCACAAGACTTAGCCAAATCTCTACACTTTCCACTAAGTACTCTAAATATGAAAATATCAATTTACACTTCGGTCATTTCTTTCCCGAAATCAATCTCAATAATTTTCATTATTCTCAAAATGAAAATAGGACATGCAACTTACAATTTTAATATCACATAAAACATGTAATTCATGCTAAGCACATAAGCATATTAAGCACAAAATCACATTAAACACATAATCACGTATGTATTTAATCATTAATAAAAAATTTAAATTAGCACGTAAAAATATCGGACGTTACATCTTGAAAAATCTAAAAAGGACCTTACGATGCTATATAGATAATACATACATGAGTATCTCAAAGTTTAGTTAATTGCATGATCGATCGAGTGTTCTTTCAAAAATTCTTCAAGTGATCTATCTATTTCCTATTCCATTCGTTCGACCATCAGAGCGATCATTGCTAGCCACAATGATTGATAAAATATATTCTTCGATCAATCGATTATGTCGGGGATCGATCGGCGATTCCTGCGATCGTGCGTAGAAAGCTTAAGTCAATTATGTTTTCATCTATCTTTCTTTTTGGGTTGCAATGGTGCGTGCCAAGAGAGCTATGTGGTAGATCCGAGCGCCTCAGGGCGCAAGAGAGCCCATTCAGAGAGCCTTCAAGAAGTACGGGCTACTATTTATCGAGCTGTTCAGAAGCCCTTACGCCACGAGCGTAATTACGATGTAGACCACTTTAGTGATGACGAGATGACAAAGTGGGTAGTCCAGGAGTTCCTTTCTCGGGGATTGGCCCTAGGGTTGTCTGACTCCTTCAAGCATATTTATGAAAAGATGCTGCAAGCATTTTGGCTTTGATTAGAGGTTCGACTAGGGGAGGACTGTGTCTGGCTATTTACCTATGTTGAGGAGTAGGAGCTCGAGATCATTTCTGTGTCGATAGCCCAAACCTGGGGGCTTCCTACTCAGCCAGAGATGTTCATACTCACCAGGGCTGAGTGGGAAGAAGCTAGGGTAGATATGGCCGCTCTTCCAGAGAGTATGGCCACACTTAGGGATCAAGTACGTTTACTGAGAGACATACAACCTAGTTCTCCACTGGGTGAGTCTTCCCATCCCCATAATCCACCCACACATTAGATAGGTGCGGAGAGTGGGAGTGTGAGCGATTATTGTAGATATCTTCTGTCATCCACTCGTGTTTTCTTATATTTTTGTTTTTATTGTTACCAAAAATGATTTACATTATGGTATTATCTTGTACACAAAAATTTGAAGAAAAAAAAAGAAATTAAATTTTAAACATTTTAGATTAATTTTATAAAATATATTATATCGATAAATACATATGTATATCTAATTTTTAAATAATTATTTACAAATAATTTAATTTATTTTCAACAAAACATATTTTTAACATTCGTCTAAATAAATTTGGGAGAAAGATAATATATTTTTAATATTTTATTAATTTATTTTCTAATTTTTTAAGTTCATTCTACAAACATATATATATGTTTAACAAGAGAAATTATATATAAATATATATATAGTTAAAAATAGAAATTATATATATATATAATATAATAATAAATAGATTAAAATAAATATAATTAAGCCACCGATCGATCAGTATCCTGGCGATCGATATGTATCTTGGCGATCGATCGGTAGGTGGCTATATTAAATAATTTTATTATTTTCAGGAATATTCTTATTTATGTCATTTTCAGACTAATATGGTCAAAATTCTGGTCCAAGTTCGAAAATTCTTCATATTACAGGTCTAGAAGGGATTGATAATTTCCTGTTTTACTTTGTACATGATTATAATATTATTACATAATGTATACTGACTTTATAATCAAGTAATAACCTTCCTTTATAATTATCTCCTAGCCTTAGGAAGACTTTAATTTTTCTTATATATACACTCTTTAGGCTTTGATTTTTAATCTCTCAAGCAATCCTAGCAACCCTAGTCATACACACTATGGGATTTATCTCTTCTTCTTCTAGAATTCCTCCTTCTTTTCGCTCCACAAAATTCAAATATGAATGTGTATGCTTTCATGATGCATATATTGAGCCACTGTTGAGCATTGTGCAAAGTTGTTTTGAGACAGGCAGTTAGATGCAATTTTTGCTCATGCTAATCAGCTTATTTTTCCTCCTCTAGTATATGAGTTTTATCAGAACTTAGATTTTAAAGATTGCAGTGGAGCTAGAGTAATGTTCACCACAGTCAAACCAAATTGTGTTTTCAAGCTATCTCCCGACTCTATTGCTCAGGCTTGGAAGTTCACTATTGTCCCAACAGGAGGATAAAAACTTTTCCCTTCACCTTATCCTTCATTCTCGGCTATGGTTAAAGATATATGTGATGGTTATAAGGTCAAGCCTAAGGCTCTTGTTATACCAACGGTTAAAGTTTCTCCTTGTTATTGGATGGCTATTAACATGTTGGGTCATCAACTCAGTCCGGAGATGCCTAAAGATAAGTGTGACTTTACACTTGTTAAGATAATTTATTGTCTTAAAAATAATTATTGGATCTCTTTTCCTGACATTATTTTTGATACTATTGTGACACACTGGCATGTTATTGTTAAAGGGTCGGCAATTAGGTATCTGAAGCTACCACATCCTTGACTTATTGGTGCATTAATTCATAAGCAACTTGGTGAAAAAGTTGTTTCTCGTATGGAACCTAATATCTGGTTTCCGAAAGATTATGATTTGTGGAAATTTCTCGATGACTATAAATGCAAGGATATGAACTGATGGGGTGAATATATGTCCACGTTTCATGAGAAAGAGAGTGGCTAGGATATAAGAAATAAAAATTAGTTTATGGGGTGGAATAATTTTTGTCTTTGATTTCAAAGTTATTATTATTTCATTGTAGGCCTATGGCCATGTTATCTTTAATTTTTGTTATCAATAAAATTCCATTCCTTAGTACTTATTGTCTCTTTTTATTATTTTACTATGATCTTGATCTTGGCCTTGGCTAGACTGCAGAGTATGGAGTACACCAACTTTGGGGAAGGTTTCCACTACATTCTGAAATCTTGTTCCATAAAGTGGTAATATTGTTCTATTCCTAAGTTTTAAAGTTTTTAGAACCATGAGGACATGGTTTAATTCAATTTTGGGGGGGTAGACTATTGTAGACTAATGTGGACATAAAATATGAGGGATTATGAATTGTTTTAATAAAATATAAAAAAACTGCAGTTGCTACTGGTGGTTACTGTTGAAAATCGCATAAAGTAGTCACCGATTGATCAGTCTACCTATCGATCGATCCGTTGACATAAACAATATATATAAATAAGAAAAAAACTATAATATATATAATAAATATGAAAATATATGATATATATATATATATATTTATATGTATATATCAAATGAATAAATAATGTATTTAACCATTACTATAATATCTATACAAGAAATATATATATATATAAGTATATAGATTATACTATATTTCTATTAAATATTTATTTGAGCATATTTGTGATTAAACTTGTGAGTTAAATAGGAAAATGAGACTAGTCTGTAGATTAGATGTATGTGATATTTTCTGCTTATCTAAATAATGATTAAGTTAAAAAAGTGAAGAGATGTGATTCTCCATAGGTGAGTAAACTGGTGAAATTGAAACTAAAAAATACAATTTTGACCTATAAGCACATCCACATGATCTACATAGTTTCATTTATGATCATATAAGGTATTATCTCTAAAACATATATATATATTTATATTGGAAATACAAATAAAAATATATGTAAACATTCTTCCTCTGCACAATAAACACTCACATATAAAAGAGTAGAGGATGGCATATTGAAAAAATAAGTGGAAAAAGCAAAATAGAAGAAGAAAGCCTTCTCCAAGAAAAAAAGAAAGGTATATAAAAGATATATATTATGAGTGGGAAAAGGAAAAAGAGAAAGGAAAGCCCTCTCCAACAAAAAAAAAATACATATGAGATATACTATAAATGTGAGTAAATGTGTTATAGAGAAAGTTCACAAAAACACGGAAGATTGTTGGTTCTGGAAGTTGAAATTAGCTAAGTTTAACCATTAATGGAGACCACACTTAACACTGATCTAAATTGATTATTGTTTTCTGTAACTTGGATTTAATTGCTTGGATTTATTCTATGGATTAGATCATCTCCTAATTAATGAACAAGAATATTCATGAATACTTGCAAATAAATGTTATAAAGAAGTTGTGGGTAGTCTATTTATCGCTCACGAGACTTCACTCGTCCATTAGGATTTTTCCTAGGGGTTTAAAAGGCTTGTTACACGTGCTAAGTATAATTTGTTTCCCTTCAAGAAAAGAAGGGATTAATTAAAATACATTTAATTAATTTAGAATTATTATTTTTCATGATGTCTTTTTATTTTTTTATTGCTAAGGGACTAACAATATTTAAGTTTGGGGGCTTGATGAGAATAGAATATTTGATATTATGGGCGTTAATTAAACCTTTGTTAATCTCTTTATTTTATTAAAAAGATATTTTTATCCGAGTTGTGTGCTTAAGTATGGTTCAGGGCCTGAACGCAAATTTGAGTTAATTTCGGATTTTTAGCAAATATGTCTAATCTAGAATGACACTTGGAAGATGAAAACACTCAAATCAGAGGAAAGTACAAGTCAGGGAATCAGAGTACAAATAGCTAAAGCACAAAATCACAGAATATATAAATATCTATATTTAGGGACCACTGATCGATCCGTGGACTCTTCGATCGATCGGTAGCACCGACGTTGGAATTCGTGCAAAAGTATACTGCAGAATTCTGACTCATTGTGCAAGTGTATTGGAGGAAATATTGGTCCATTCACAGCTTTTACTTGGTCTTCACACCAAGTATTCTTGAAGTGAAAACAAAGATATGCCATGATTACACCAACTTTTGTCTAGAAATATGTGAAGACTTTATGAAGAGAAGATATCTTTTACTCGTAGATCATATATCTTCCATTATCCTAGAGGGAGAGGTACATAATACAAAGTCTATCTCTAGAGAGACTCTTCTCAAGAACTCAAGAACCAACTACCAATCATGAAGATGATTGCTACATCAGTGATGCAGTCTTCTCCCTCTATGAGCGACTAGTCGGTATCTAGGGTTTCCAACGAAATTCTATTTGAGAAATGTAGAACTTTAATTTATTTTATTGTAAAGAGGGGAAGCTAAAGAGCACTGATATGATGATTATGTAGTGAGAGACCGAACGAATAACATAAATAAGATTTCTTGTTAATTCTCTTCTTAAGCTGAGATTGAATTAATAATTGACCTTGAACAACTGTGTTTTATCATTAGGAGCAAGAACCTCTGAAGATTTAATAATGGTTTCTACATAATGGTTCTTATCAGTTCCCAAACCTTGATAGATTTAGGACACTAGGCTTGGGTAATAAATAATAATAATAATAATAATGTTATGTGCAATTAATCCCTTAAAATTGACTTCTACTTGTACTGAATCTTCTTATGATGTTTCATTCTTTGCCTTGAATTGTTACTTTATTTGTCTATAATCCTCTTCCTCGTCCTCATAAGTTATATAGAATTGACTAGTTTCCTCTTCTTTAAGTGATCCTAGCTCAACTATACTTTGGTCTATTGTATCAGCTACCGCTAGATGTGGTCGTTCCTCTTCACTTCTATTTAAAGCACTAGTTAGTCACCCTACTAGGGTTTCTAACTTACAAAAGGATTGTGAATGAGAATGGAGTAATTGCGATTCGATTTCTAACGTGCTAAGGGCAGTCACAACACTATCTTCAAATTTGTTTGACTAGGGAGGTGAAATTGGAATTAGATCCGGAACAAAATCTTCATAATGAGGTTGATTTAAATCATACGTATAAAATTCTTAATTATCTAATTATAAATATGAATTATCAACCCTGATGAAAAACCTGATCCTTGATTATATACTTGAGAAGTTGATGGTTGATCGAAATATCGTGGATCTTGATTTAAACTTTGATATTGACTTCTCATGTATGGTTGGTGATATGCAAAATTGGGATCGTCTAACCAACAAGGATTATATGTATTATAATTTTGAATTTTGGCCGAATTGGTATAGGCATTATCCATTATATTATATACTTTTATTTTATTTATTTTAATATGAATAAACACAAATAAAAAGAAAAAGAAAAGGAAATAGAAATTAAGCAATAAAATTAAAGCAAAATTATGCAAAAATGCTAAATACACTTAAAACTCAGAAACAGTCCAGTAAAACAGTGGTTACCTGCTCCTCTGGTTCTCCTTTCGCTTATTTCGGTGTACCTCGTCAAAACACACAATTTAACTTTAAAAAGAAGAAAAAAATAAAGAAAAATAAAGAAAAAAAATAATCTAGCTATAATAATTATTTAGAAGTATAGAAAATCGTTAGTCCTTGGCAATGGCGCCAAAAACTTGATCAGTTCCCAAACCTTAATAGATTTAGGACACTAGGCTTGGGTAATAAATAATAATAATAATAATAATGTTGTGTGCAAATAAGCCCTTAAATTTGACCTAATGTTTTCTATCGCAAGTGCACGAATCAATTATAGTATAATATAGATGAGATAGAGTATATCGTATCCATAGAGATTATTGAATTCACGACTTCTTTATAATTATAGTAACTAAATTATGAAAGATAATTTGTTTGTTTTGTTTTCTATAACAATTTTGACAAGGAAGAACATAACATAAAAGTAAACATAGATTTTGGTTTTGGTCTTTGAAAATAATGGAGATAAAGATCTACGGTATTTCTAACTCTACCACTAACCACATAATATATACTCCTAATCATTTAATTATAAAGGGCGGTCCATCATATATGAATCAGATATAGGGTCGCAAACATTGACAAACCCTAATCCCAAAAAAGGAACAATTAATCTATCATTGGCACAATCCATCATTGAACAAGCATAACTAGTACATGCATCTACTCTAAACTACTCCTACTAACATAAATTAAAAGCATCTCTCTCGTTAGCTTTTCTAGGTATGGTTTATCTAAATCAAGATTGCATATTAAATAAAACCATTGTGTATAAAATCATGAGTAAAGCATCCGAGTTCTAGCCCATATTGAAAAACGATGATTGTGTAAGATAAAAAATTCATTCAAGCTAAGACAAGACATAGAATAAATGAAGAATCATATATAAAATCAAACGTAATCACTCATCTACACAATCATCACATACGTGTCCTGTAGTTTCCCTTTTTATAATTAAAACAAGAAAGAGTCTACATTACTTGGCTAGGGTTTTGTTTACCGGTTTACTTGGCTAGGATTTTGTCTAGATACCGGTTTAGTTGTTCATGGTCGTGGTAGTCTGCATTGTTGATGTAGACACACCCTCCAAGGTTGATATTCTTGCACAAATCTCACACAACAACGTATGAAGACTCCAACATAACACATTATAACCCAAGGGAGACCCCTCTCTTTTGTAGAAAAATAGGCGTCTTTGTTTGGTAATCTGATTACTTCACGGTTAAGTCAGGAATGTGTATCGTGATATTCCTTGAAGAATGGTGTAAAGTCTCATCAAATATGGGCAATATTGTGTCCAAGATACCATATAAATCATCCCATATTGATTTTGTGTGAAACGGGTCCCACTCTTGCATATACAAGTTGTTGATGTGGCCTGGCGTATTTGGTCTCACCGAGTACTCAATAAAAGTTCCACCGAATACTCGGTGGCTTCTGAATGCTACGCAAACGGGTGCAAGTGTGCCATACTCTCTTGTCATTTTTCTCTATTTGCGCAAGTGTGCGCGCTTTCGCACTTCACCGAGTACTCTGTAGAAGGCACTACCGAGTACTCGGTAGTTCTTCACCTTGTACTTTCATATTTCATTTTCTTTGCTCCATTTCTCTTCTCGGCTTCATTCCTCTTCACTCCTTTTGTATCATTGACTTATTTTTTACCCTTCATAGGTCTTTTATCCATAGTTTCAGCTCTTGAACAATCTTGAGTCACAAAATCAGTTATTTCATCGAATTAAACTCGTTTTACAAGACATAGCCCCGAAACGTCTTAAAACATGAAAACCATATAAAAGCACTAATATAATGATAAACATTAACATAACAATGTATAATTAGGAGCCTTAAATGTATGATATTTGACTCATATCAAGCCCCCAAACTTAAACATTGTTAGTCCCTAAGCAATCAATTCATTAGAAAATTTTCAAAATTCATGATGATTTTGTTTTTAGTACAATAAATCAAAACCAACTAACTACTAAACTATTTAAATAATCATTTTCTTTCATGAAGGTGTAAGATTACACTTAGCACGTGTAAGAAGCCTTTTAAACTCCTCGATAATACCGAGTAGATGAGTCAAGTCTCGTGAGGGTTAAATATACTTCTCACAAATTCTTTCATTCTTCATTCTTGTATCCTCATGAAATAAAATAATCAATAATCATGCAAATGCCTTAATTTCGTCAGAATAAAATGCATACAAGTGATCCCCACTCACTTATACATAATAATTTTCATGAATTAAAGTTAAAAGAATGGTCCCCACAGTGGTTAAATAAACTTGTTGATTTCTATAACCGATCCACATATCTCTCCGTGTTTTTCTGAACATTCTCTAAAGTGGACTAATCTCCCCTCTTCTACTTCATTGATCATGTTTTTTCATGACACAACTTCAATATATTTTTTCATTTATTTTATTTTATTTTTTATCCGTTTTTGTCTTTCTATGTCTCCGGACGTTCCAGCGAGGATTTTTGTCCCAACCAACTGGGCCCGAGCCTCTTCCATAGGATTTATGCTCATTCGTTTTCTCCACTTTTCATGCGAACAGTGATATTGGTGATACCAAAGCTTGGTTACTCAGATCGAAGAGCTACTTTTTGCATTTTCATATTTTTCTTTTCTCCATACTTCTTAAAAATATTTTTTCTTTTATTCTTTACTACTCCCCTTCTCCCCTTGTCATTGAAGTAAAATTATTTTTTCAACTACATAGTCAAAAGTCAACTAGTTGTCCCATAAAGAATATGTGTGTGTGCTTTATAGGCTCAAACTATCTTTTTTAGTTTCAATTTCACTCATTTATTCACTCATGTGGACCACATCTTAAAAATCAATTTAATCAAACTAATACATACTCATGAGTAGGGTAGTTTCATACATAATATCGTTCTAGTCATAACATGTACACAAATCAACTCATATCAAATCTCAATCACATATTTCGAATGAAGAACTTAATAAAAAATTTCAAAATTTTAAATTTTTTTATTTTTCTCATTCCCTTAAAGCACAAAATAACTAATTTCTCCTCCCCCCCAAACTTAAAGCGGACCATGTCCTCATGATCTAAAAATAAAAATAAAGTAGGAAAAAATTTGTTACCGCCCATGAAGTGTAATTTCGGTTGCTTTGTTATATTGCTCAAGTCTTACCCAAACTTACTTTAGATGATCTATTGAAAAAAATAAGACACTATGCAATACCCAAGATCATAACCAATAGAGAGAGAATAATTAAATAAACCAAAATATAAAACATGAAGCACTTTTTTCAAGGGAATGGAATTGTATTAATAAAATCACTCATGATTTAGCCTTAGGGGCCTACAATCTTAAAACAAAATAAAATTACAGAAAAATAAAATAAATGCAAAATATGGATAGAACCAATCCTAAACGGATTTGGTGAAGAAGAAATAAAAAGTAAAATAGAATAAAAAATACTTAAAGAATTCTACATTCATTCCCTAATCCTACGAATTATTCCTCTATTCCACTCCTAGCCACTTTTGTTGATCTTGGTGTCCTCCTCTTCTTGTGCCTCTTTTTCTTCCTCAAATAAATATTGTTGGTAACTACACCACCAAATCTTCTCCTCATGGGTAAATAAGTCCATAAACTTCCAATGATCATAATCCTTAACATACATTATCTTGGCTCCCATCGGTGGCGTAAAATCACCTCCCAATTGCTTAGTAATCATAGCTTGTATCAAGAATGGGAAATGTAATTTTCAATCTTTGGCCCACGAACATGGTGTAGGAACTAACCATCTCCAATGAGTCACCATATGTTCATAAATAACTGAAGGAATAGACACCGAACGCTTAGTTCAAAATTGATAGAGAGTATCCATCGCCTCATAGTCGTAATTATCCTTCCAATTTGAAGGGTATACTTGCTTAGTAAACAAAGTATTGAGGAACCATAATTCCAGGTCAAGCAGAGTCCTAGGTATGTGATTAGGCTGACTTTGAGATGGTTTTTCCACACAAATCGTCTTCACCATATGACAAAACGATCTATATAGAGTGCAACATGGCTTAAAATTACCATCTAGCTCCAAAGGCTCTTCGGGGGAAATTTCAATACTCCCTGTGTCTCTTTCAACAGTGGTGCGAAGAATTTCACCATTCTCGACATTCTCAAAACGCATATTTCGATATAAATCTCGCACTATATCGAGAAACATAAATTCAAAGGCCGGAGTTATCAATGGTGTCAACCTCCTTTCTTCTAGTTTAGCCATCGTCTTCATTACAACTGGCTTCGGATATCTATCCGCATAAAACACACGTTCGC
This sequence comes from Cornus suecica, assembly GCA_963922005.1. Taxonomy (NCBI): domain Eukaryota; kingdom Viridiplantae; phylum Streptophyta; class Magnoliopsida; order Cornales; family Cornaceae; genus Cornus; species Cornus suecica. The sequence goes on from OY998241.1 coordinate 30,097,602, forward strand.
ATGCAATCCTACAAGTGGCTAACGAATCTTAGGCTGCCATAGGTTGAAAAGAAGAATGGATTCTCACTATTTTCTCTCCCTAAAAAGGGTAATGAACTTGTTAAAGCATGAAGGAAGAATCCCTATATTTATAACTTTAAATATAAGTCCTTCCTAGGAGAGGAATGATTCAATTTATAGCAAAAATCTGGAATAAGAATCATTATAATGGAAAGTTTTGAAATGGTAATTAGATTTAATGCAAACTTTGCCATATTTGAAAAAGATTTCATATTTATCAAAAGTTTCATAAAATTCTCTTTTCTTTCTTAGAAGCTACTAAAACTATCTACAATACTATTATATTACACTCAAAGTCCTAATTTGAAAGGAAAAATAAAAATATATAATTATATATATTAATTTTAAAAAATAATTATTTCTAGGATTCATCTAGTACTCGGTGGGAAAACTACCGAGTACTCGATAGTCCCTGCACCCAAAACATTTTCAAAATTTTTTTTTTTCCTATAATAAAAATATATATATATAGAATATCTATAAGAAATTAGTATATAAACTTTAAATAAAATAATTGAAATGAAATAAAATAAATATATATAGTACATAAATAATTATATAACATTAATTAAAATAGAAGTACTTATTTATATAAGTTTGAATTTTATAAAAATATGTTTCGAAAAATCGTACCCTCCCACCAAACTTATATCGTTATATCCTTATAATTGAAAATTAGATAAAATCACAGTAATTTACTCGACAAATAAGAAAAAAATCCATTTTCAATCATTTTCTAATATTTTTCGTTAGAGTTCGAGTACAAAAATGCAAATAAAAAGAAATAAAGAAAAATGTACAAAATCACAATTCATGGCTCGACCTAAGGCAATATCTAGAATAACAAATCTATGCCGGCTCATGATTAACTACTCTCAAAATCCTGAGACTCAGACTGTGGTGGTGGTGGATAAGAAGTGGATGTAGTGCCAACTCCTAAATGTTCCATGATAGCCTGAAATCCTCGACTCATCTCTGCTCGGATCTTGGCTTGCTCATAGAAAATTGTCCTCATATCAGCCTATAACTGCTCTTGTTGAGCTATCATATCAGCATACTGCTCCCTAGACAGAGTCATTGTCTCCCTCTTCCTAGGTGCTTGAGGTATCTTCTCATCGGTCGCTTCATCATCATCCATACTTTCTCCTCTCTCTCCCTCCGCTGCTGCTGGATCACCCTCCTCCTTCGTGAGAATGGCTAAAGACTCCATATCTCATTCGCGAGTGAACGGTTCGCTCCTCCTCTCCCTCAATCGGCTGAATATCGAGATGTCGTAAAATGCCAATAATTAGAAATGGAAATGGGAACTGCCACTTCCATGGCCTCACCGCCGCTTCGTGAGAGAGATCTTGCAATACAGTCCGCATAATATGAACTATAATGATCGGTACCGAGACCCAACGGTGAGCATAAAATCAATACAACACCTCCAGAAAAGACTCGCCTCTCCGTGGCATGACCGCGAGGATGAACCTGATCGTAGAACACGGTATCCAAAAACCATAATTGTTGGGGAATATACCTCTTCCCTACACATGTCACGCTCTTCGGATCCCCATAGCACCCTTGGCACATCCGCCATAAAATATCAGGAGGTGGAGTAAATCTAGCATGTAACTCCTTCGGACACTCATCCGAAAAGGCCCATACAGTCGCAATGAGGGCTATATCGACTGTGAAAGCTCAATCCCTCACCCTCAACAACAATCTGGTCGCCACGTCATAAACTAGGTTGCAATAGAACTCGTGAACCATCTCCGGATAATACACGGACGACACTGGTGTCAACAACAGTCTCAACCTTCGCTTCTCCAACTGCTTCACACTTTATTTCCATTTTCGTTCGTGTTGGAAGTCGGCGTATTTAAAAGTACGCATGAGCTGCAAATCCTTGGCAAGCCCGATGGCCCGTGCCCCTTGTCGTGATTCGGCCTCTCTTTGAGCCGCTTGTGCGAGAATCTCAACACTTACTGCCGACGTTCTCCACCCTCTGCCATCCTACTCCTCTTCTTGGGTGCCATTTGAATGGTTTTGAATAGATGAAATGATTCGAATGAGATTGACAATGTGTATAAGCGCCTCTATATATAGCTTTGAAATGGGAGCTAATGAAGGGATTTACATACATTTTTTAATGGAATAATCACAGGTTTTTGGTCGGATTTGGCTAATAATGAAGATGTGAAGATTGATTTGAGCTTAAACGATAAAAAATTCGAGATTCTAAGGCAAAAATGATGGTGTATATAGGTCTTTATATATACATATATAGGTTTGAACTAGAGGAGAAGAAGGGTTTTTAGTTCGAATTGAGTCAAATAAGTGATGGGTTTTGATCGGATTATGGCAAACATGATAAATATATAACTGGTTTGGATCAAAATGAAAAAAATCAGTGGATTTGGAGGGGAAAAGAAAGATATATGTATAGGTATATACGCATATGTATACGTATATATATAAAGTGATATATGTGTAAATGGAACAATTCGAAGTACAATTCTTGTTGGATCAAGAGTGATGAGAGTGTATGAGGGTTATGGTTAGAATCTTGGAGAGAGAACGAAGGTTTTAGAGTGATTTGAGAGAGAAAAGAGTAGCGCTAATAGGAACTTCCGAGTTCCACCCTTTTCAATTCGAAATTTAAGTCGTCGAGTACTCAGTGAAGATTCTATTGAGTACTCGGTAGTTCTTGCATGCTAAAAATTGTCAAATCTTCTCTTTTCGAACTTTCAACCCGTTCTTCCAATTCTGAGACGCATCCTATGCTATTTGAAGTCTAAAATTAACTTTTATAAGTGATGGTTAATTGTAAAATTGTAAGGGAATCTATCTAACGTCTCCTATTCCTAATTTAGCATTTAACAATTGAAAATTCTATAAAAATTCCTAACACCTCAAAAACTCACTAAACCAATCCAAAAAACATTCTTCAAAATAAAAAGAAAACATAACACATGCAAAAAAAAAAAAAAAAAGAAGAGAGAATATAATTATTATACAATTCCGGATTACCAACGCCAATCTTTACCGTCTTTGGCAAGACCACATCTAATTGTACTATCCAAAACTTTTTCTCTCTGCTACACATCCATCAAATTTTGGTATAAGTTTGGGAAGTAAGTCGTTAATCGGTGTCCATTATGGATATTCAGTAATGAGCATGACAACAAGAAAATAATAATCATCATATAATTTACCTCATTTTACATGATCTATATTCATCTCAAGTTTAATCCTTGTGTCCAATGATTGTTTCATCAACGCATGAGGCAATGTGTCCTCCATCACCTTGTTAATCCCCTCAATTACATAGTACCTCTATTTTATTATCATGAACTCGTTCCTCGAGACATGGGGAAATTGATTCCTTAACTCATATGATATCTCATTTGACTTTTTAGGTTCTTCGAATAATGATGTTTATAAATCTATTTGCGCAGAACTGACTGGTATATTCGAGGTGATTGGTAGCGACTCTATTGGTTTTTTCCATGACTCTCCAAATAATGCTCTTTCAATTATTGCGTTGTCATCAAGGTTAGATTGTATTTGTTTATCCCAATCGATATCTGTGAAGTCTTCCTTTACTTCAGGAAAGTCATCATTTCTAACCTCTACTTGTACTGACTCTTCTTGTGAGGTTTCATTATTTGCCTTGAATTTTTACTCTATTTTTCTATAATCCTCCTCCTCGTCCTCATAAGCTATATAGAATGGACTAGTTTCCTCTTCGTTAAGTGATCCTAGCTCAATTATACTTTCGTCTATTGTATCAACTACCGCTTGATGTGGCCATTCCTCTTCTCTTCTATTTAAAGAACTAGCTAGTCGCCCTACTAGGGTTTCTAAGTTACAAAGGGATTGTGAATGAAAATAGAGCAATTGCGATTCGGCTTCTAACGTGCTAAGGGTAGTCACAACACTATCTTCAAATTTATTTGACTGGTGAGGTGAATATAGAATTAGATCAGGAACAAAATCTTCATAATGAGGTTGATTTAAATCATACGAATAAAATTCTTGATTATCTAATTATAAATATGAATTTCCTACCTTGTGTGTAATCTCCTCACACTCACTTGTGGGTGCTTCAATATTCCCTAGGGCCGCTAAAACCTTATCTTCAAAACTCAATGGTTAATGAAAACAATATTGATTCGACTTCTCAAAATGGAATTTATTAGATCGTTAGGGGTAGAACTCTTGATTATATAATGAAAAACCTAATCCTTGATTATATACTTGAGAAGTCGATGGTTGATCAAAATATCGTGGATCTTGATTTTAGCTTTGATATTGACGGCTCGTGTATGGTTGGTGATATGAAAAACTGGGATCGGCTAACCAACTCGGATTATATGTATTATAATATTGAATATTGGCCGAATTGGTATAGGCATTATCCATTATATTTTATTTTTTTATTTTTTCTATTTTAAAATGAATAAATACAAATAAAAAGAAAAATAAATAGAAATAGAAATTAAGCAATAAAAGTAAAGCAGAATTATGCAATAATGTTAAATACACTTAATACTCACAAACGGTCCAGCAAAACAGTGGCCACCGGCTCCTCTGGCTCTCCTTTCGCTTATTTCAGTGTACCTCGTCAAAACACACAATTCAACTTAAAAAAGAAGAAACAATAAATAAAAAAAAAGCAAATATATAATCTAGCTATAATAATTATTTAAAAGTATAGAAAATCGTTAGTCCACTGGAACGGCGCCAAAACATGATCGGTTCCCAAACCTTGATAGATTTAGGACACTAGGCTTGGGTAATAAATAATAATAATAATAATGTTGTGTGCAAATAATCCCTTAAATTTGACCTCATTTTCTCTATTGTAAGTGCACGAATCAATTATAGTATAGTATAGATGAGATAGGGTATATCGTATCCACATAGACTATTGAATTCACAACTTCTTTGTAATTATTGTAACTAAATTATGAAAGATAATTTGCTTGTTTTGTTTTCTATAACTACTTTGACAAGGAATAAAATAACATAAAGGTAAAGATTGATTTTGGTTTTGTTGTTTGAAAATAATGGAGATAAAGATCTACAGTATTTCTAACTCCACCATTAACCACATAATATATCCTCCTAATCATTTAATTGTAAAGGATGGTCCATCATATGTGAATCAGATATAAGGTCGCAAACATTGGCAAACTCTAATCCCAAAAAAGGAATAATTAATCAATCATTGGCACAATCCATCATTGAACAAGCATAACTAGTACATGCATCTACTCTAAACTACTCCTACTAACAGAAATTAAAAGCATGTCACTCGTTATCTTTTCTAGGTATGGTTTGTCTAAATCAAGATTGCATGTTAATTAAAACCATTGTGTAGAAAATCATGAGTTAAACATCCGAGTTCTAGCCTATATTGAATAACCATGATTGTCCAAGATAAAACATTCATTCAAGTTAAGACAAGGCATAGAATAAATGAAGAATCTTATATAAAATCAAACGTAATCACTCATCTACACAATCTACACAATCATCAGATACGTGTCCTTCAGTTTCCCCTTATAGAATTAAAATAGGAAAGAGTCTACATTACTTGGCTAGGGTTTTGTTAAAAACCCTAGATACCGGTTTAGTTGTTCATGGTTGTGGTAGTCTGCATTGTTGATGTAGACACTCCCTCCATGGTTGATATTCTTACACAAATCTCACAGATCGGTATATTAAGACGCCAATATAACACAGTATAACCTAAGGGAGACCTCTATCTTTTATATAAAAAAAAGGCGTATTTGTTTGGTAATCTCATTGCTTCACAGTTAAGTCAGGAATGTGTATCGTGATATTCCTTGAAGAATGGTGTAAAATCGCATCAACTATGGTCAATATTGTATCCAAGATAGCTTAGCGATCATCTCATATTGATTCTGGCAAAAATGGGTCCCACTGCTGTATATACAAGTTGCTGATGTGGCCTGGTGTATTTGGTCTCACCGAGTACTTTGTGGCTTCAGAATACTAGAAAATGGGCGCAAGTGCACCATACTCTTTGGTCATTTTTCTCTATTTGTGCAAGTGCGCGCGCTTTCACACTTCACCGAGTAATCAGTGAAGGCACTACCGAGTATTCGGTATTTTATCCTTAGTTTCGGCTCTCGAACAATCTTGAGTCACAAATTTAGTTCTTTCACTGAATTAAACTCGCATTACATGACATGGCCCTGAAACGTCTTAAAACACGAAAACCATATAAAAGCACCAATATAATGATAAACATGAACATAACAATGTATAATTAGGAGCCTTAAATGTATGATATTTGACTCCTATCAGGTTCTTAATTAGGTATAATAAAGTATTAGGTTTACACACTCCATGCCAAGAGAAAATGGTTGTTAGCATATTTTTAATTTTATTTTTTAGGAGTAGTTGTAGTATAGATGCATGCAACAGTCATACTAATCGAAGATGGATTGTAGTGAATCGGACCGATTGCATCTCTTTGGAGATTAGGCAACTTCTTGTAGTGTTACTAATCTGATTCATATAAGATATATCTCCCTCTTGCAATAATAAGATTAAAGGACTATATTACAAGAATAGTGGTGGAGTTGGATCAAAATGCTAGACTTTTTTATCTTGATTTAAACCAAAACAACTATCCTTTTATTTATTTTATGTTTATTTTGTTTATAAAATAAACCAATCAAAACAACGTTTATAATATAATTTAATTTGGAACTTTACGATTATTTGAAATACGACTTTGATCTATGTGCTTCGATACCCTCTCTACCCAAGTATACTATATACTACTCGCGTACTTGTGACTAAGAGGTAAAACTAGATCGTGTTAATTATTCATTTTAAACACTTTTATTTTCACACGACTTGAAACGATCAAGGATTGATTGAAATTGTTTTTTGAAAAATTGAATTTTTTTGAGAAATTCTTTATTTTTAAGCATAAGTGTTTTGCATTACAAGATGATTAAGTTTGTGTTTATGATGTATGTGATGCAATATTCCCGCTCATGAGAGTAATGATTAGAGTGAGTTAGTGAGGTGATGTGGTTTTATATAGGTGAATGAATTAATGAAATTAAAACCAAGAAGGACGGTTGACTTATAAGCACAGACACATATTCACTATGGGACAGTTGATTGATTTTTGACTATGTAGTTGAAACATTAAGTTTGGCAAAAATTTGGGTAACCGGGTCCAAATCTAAAAATTTTGGAAAAATTTTGAAAAAAATAAAAAATACAATGCAAAAAGTAGTTATTCGATCTGAGTAACCAAGCCTCCTCCCACAAAGTAGGAATATTCGTGTAAAAAGGGGAGAAAACTAATGAGCATAAATCCCAAGGAAGAATTTAGGGCCCAGTTGGTTGGGACTAAAAATCTTCGCTGGAAAGTCCGGAGCTTAGAAAGATAAAAAGGGACAATGGAAAAGATGAATATAAAAAGGCAAAGTTTGATAAATGAAGTAGAAGAAGAAATATTGATATACATACCATACTAGAATGTTCACAAAAATACAGAAGGTTGTCTGGATTGGGAGTAGAGAGTAACGAAGTTATTTACTTTAGTGGGGACCATTCTCAATATTAGCTCGAGATAGTTGCAATTTGGTAGTTAGTGGGAATGTTTGTATCCATGTTATCTTGTATATTGTAGTATGGCGTAATTAATGAGTTTGTGAATGAGTGAAACGAAAAATGGAGAAGTTGTGGGTAGTATAGCTAACCCTCACGAGACTTAACTCGTCCACTCGGTGTTGCCGAAGGGTTAAAAAGGCTTGTTACATGTGCTAAGTGTAATCATTGACCCTCACGAAAATAAGGGATTAGTGTAGAGGAGTTAGATTAGAAAATCATCATAGGATATTTTTAAAAGATATCTTGTGTTCATTGCTAAGAGACTAGCAATATGTAAGTTTGGGGGTGTGATGAATGCCAAATGTTGTCCATTTTTGACATCTAACTCACTATTGTTAGGTATTATCAATCATTATTTGGTATTTTTATGCGGTTTGTGTATTAAAGCATGTTTCAGGAGCTTAATGAAGAAATGTGCTAACTTTGGCGAGTTAATCAAAGACATACTTGTACCTAAACACAAAAAAAGGCAAAAGAGGAGTTTTCAAGCAAAAAGTGCCTCCCGGAGGGCAAAATGATATTTTTTGTAGCCGTAACTTCGGGATACATACCAAAGGAGTCGAGGGGGTTCTAACGAAGCAATAATCAAGAAAAATGGTTTTCAAGTATTTTGCTACGCTTACAATAGCTAAAAGTGGCTAGAAAGTGCTAAAACTACGCTTAAGCTATGCTTGGCATTTTCAGCCCTAAGCAAGCTACGTAGGTCCCAGCTATGCTTAAGCATAGGGGGCAAGCATAGGAATGCTGGCAAAGATGAGTTTCGATCCGATTTGAACTTTTTTGACATATCTTCGACTCTAACACCTCTAAGCACGTGTATATGACATATTATATGTCCTATTGAAGGGTTTTGCTCAAATTTGAGGAAAAAGACATCAAAGAGGAATCTTACTCAAGTGGGATAAGTTGGAAACAAACAAAACTCTTCTCAACCTCGTATATAAATACCAAGGTCTGCTACAGATCTAAGGAGCTTCATATAATTGCATAATATCCGGAGCACTTTCTCTGAAGATTCATATTATTCAAAGGAGGGAGCCATTCAAGACCTAGAGATCTAGAGAAGAAGATCATGGAGATCATTTCTACATCAACGATTCAGTCAACCACCACCTTGAGCAACTAATTCGGTATCTAGGGTTTTCTAGCAAAACCCTAGCCATGTAATGTAGTTTTATTTATTTATTTTAATTATAATAAGGGGATACAGTGACCACACTATGATGATTGTATAGATCTGTGACCGTAGTTATTCGTGACACGGGTTTTTATATTTATTCTAAATTATTATCTTTAATTGAATGAATACATTATCTCAACCAATCATGTTATATTAAACATACCATGATTTTCTACCCAATGGTGCTTCAAACACCTGAAACCCTAGATTTACACATGCCATGCCTCGACGAGGTGATATAGACATGCTTTAGTTTAATTTTATGTTGTAAGAGTAGATTAAAGTAAATTAGATGGCATGTACTAGTCACACACTGTCCGGGGATGGGTTGTAGCGAATCCGGTGGATAGTATCCTTTTTGGGACATATTCGACTATTTGAGGTACGATCTGATTCATGTTGATGGATCGCCCTCTTATAATTTATCAAGTAGATAAACTATTATGCAATTAGTGGTGAAGCATGAAAACCTTAGTTTTTATCTACCTTGATCACAATCAAAATTTAAATTATTCTTTTTTGTTAATTTAGTTATAGATCTCAAATAAAATCAAACAAACCTTTTTCAAACCATAATTTAATATTTTAAATTACTAGAGTGAATAATCCAAGTCTCTAGTACATGCCAATAAAAATTACTTTAATCTACTCATAATGGATGAAAATAAACTAAAGCTTGTCTATATTAAATCGTCCAGGCATGGCCTGTGTCAACCTAGGGTTTCAAGTTTTATTACCACCATTGTGCAGAAAATCATAAGCTAAGCATCCGGGTTCCAGCCCAAAGTGAATAACCATGATTGTGTAAGATAAATATATTCATTCAATCTAAGACAAGAATCAGAATAAATATATAAACATGTATAAAAAATAAAAACAATCTCTCATCTACTATAATCATCATAGTATGGTCACAGTTTCCCCTCGTTACAATAGAAAACAAATAAGTACTACATTACTTGGCTAGGGTTTTGCTAGAAAACCCTAGATACCGAATTAGTTGCTCATAGTAAAAGGTGACTGCATCGTTGTTGTAGAAACGCCCTCCATTGTCTTCTTCTTCGAATCTATATGTCTTGAATGGATCCTCCCTTTCAATGATATGTGAATAGAAGATCTCAAAATTGTGTGAATAATAGTTCCAAAATTCTGCAGCAAAGCTTGGTATTTATAGGCAAAGCTGAGCGAAACCCTAACTTGGAGAGTAAGATTACCCTTTTTTGTAATTTCACACTCAACCAAGAAAAACCCTAATATATGATGTATAATATGTGTATATTACATGTAAAGAGGTGGTGGGGTTGAACTCAAAGTCATCCGGGTCAATTCGGATCAATCCAGGTCAAAATAGGATTTTGGCCCAATTCTACCCGATTCAGCTTTTTTCAGTTGGACACCTCTCACTCTTTTTGATCATATCTAGAGATACACACAATGGATGGATGTATGTAATATATCATTAGAAACCTGACTTCAAACTCTTGCTTTTAGGCTCAAGAATCACCCCATTTGGACCTTTTTTGACCAAGATATGACCTCCTAAAGTTGGCCAAAAGTTTGTGCTGAAAACATTGTTCACTACGCTTGAAGCGTGAAGCGTAGGTTCAAGCGTAAAAATGTGTTTTCTGGCCACTTTTTGCTTCTGTAAGCGTAGGTCAAGCGTAGCAAAACCCCCGGAAACCACTTTTCTTGATAATTACTCCGTTTTTGCCTTCCGGGAGATAGTTTTTCTTGAAAACATGTCTTTCACCCTCTCTTTTGGATAGACACAAGCACTTCTCTAGTTAATTCACCAAAGTTAGCTCATAATCTTCATTAAGCTCCTGAAGCACGCTTAAACACATAAACGACATAAAAATACCAAATATTGGATTATAAAGACGTAACAACAATAAGATAGGGGCTTAAAATGGATACTTTTGAGCACTTATCAACGTAATCACTCATGTACGTTTAATTTTATATAGACATGCTTTAGTTTAATTTTATGTTGTAGGAGTATATTAAAGTAAAGTAGATGACATGTACTAGTAACACTCTATCCGGAAAAGGGTTGTAGTGAATCTTCTGGATAGTATCCTTTTTGGGACGTATTCGACTATTTACGGTATGATCTGATTCATGGTGATGGATCGCCCGCTTGCAATTGAGCAAGTAGATAAACTATATTATGTGGTAAGTGGTGGGGCATGAAAACCCTAGTTTTCTCGACCTTGATCACAATCACAATTTAAATTCTATTTTTAGTTAATTTAGTTATAGATCTCAAACAAAATCAAAAAAACCTTTTTCAAACCATAATTTAATATTTTTAAATTGCTAGAGTGAATATTCCTGCCTCGTAAGCAACTCGTTAAACTGTGCACAAGTAAGAACAACTTGAGCTCCAGCAGGCACCTGAGCCATCTCTCTATCCTGAGCCTGTACCCTCCCTCCCTGAGGTGGCACGTCATAATCATGTACGACATTTGGCTCTGCAGGCATGTCTGGAGGCACTACTCCAGCAGGAGCCACAATCGGCCTCCTCTGTAATCCAAACACTCCACCGAGTCTTTAGCACTAGTTCCTCCATAACCCCACTATGTAGACACTAAGTATATATCTATCCACCTCTACCTCCTTGTCTATTTCTACACCAGCATTCGTCATCAATCTCAAAACCAAGGTCGAGAATCTCATATGAAATACGCTATGCCGTTCCTTAGTCATAGTCCGTAAATCTGTGTAATGTTGGTATAGGCCTTTCTAAAGGATCTGAGGATGGGAAATCCAATGATGGAACTCAAAGACATAATGTAATATAAAAAATAACTGCCACCTCTGAGTCGGTTTCCCCTGTGGATGTATCTGGGATTGGAGCACAGTGACCAGGAACCATAACTTCGGATGATAATCCGACTTCTTCGTGTAGTTTTTCCTGTCATCTCCAAAACTTCCATCGGTCTACAATCGAACAATCTCAGTCAACGTCAGAAACGGTTCTGGTAATGGTGTAAAATCACCCACCAACTCTGGTGGGCATTTATAGGGAATATCCCAGGCCTTTGAGATACTCTATGGTGTAATCTTGATTCGCATTCCTCTGACCTCTTTTACCATCCGTAGCTCTCCTCTATAATGCTACATGTGAAGCCAGAACTCTCGGATCGGATCTGGGTAAACTGAAGTATAAGGAGAAGATAGAATCGACAATAAGTGTCATGCCCGTAGACACCGAATAGTCCCCACTAGCACCTCTTCCCTCTCAAAAATCTCTTTAGAGTATGTCCGCTCAATGTTGAACACCTTGAGTATAGCCCGGTCCAAAAACTCCTCTATTGTGTCCTCAGGGGGTACTGGCCTTAAGGACTCCAACACCCTCTGCTCTGCACCAATATCCGTCTGTGGCTCTTGCTGTGGTAATGGTGGTGACATGGGTGGTGAAGCAATCGGTGAAACAATGGTCGTATCCACAGGGTCACTGCATGTCGCCTCTGAAGATGATGATGAGGAGGAGGACGGCATAATCAATCGTCTACTTGCCTTAGGTGGCTGAGCTACTGGTGCCGGGTCAGGGGACCTCCGTCTCGCTTGCGACATATGCACAACCCCACGGCTTGTCGTCTTCATCCCTATAACCCAAATCAATAAAAATAAGAAAATCGTTCCTGACACCGAATCAAACTCAGAACCATTTATAAGTGAACCCAATATGACATTTTAACAAACCCCAGATAAAAAACACTTGAAATTTTCAAAATCCAACCCGTTTTTAAGTCGATAATCATAACTTTGAGAAATGGATCAAAACATGTTTTCAACGGGATTGTTTCATCAATACTAGTTTAGAATGATTAAAATAGTAATTAGAATCACAAATATAGAAGAAAAACTCACCAAATCAAAAGATTTGATGATTTATCCAAAATTTGGCTTCCGAGACTCTTCGAGTTCTTCACGTGAATCCGGACGATTCAGAAACAGGGTCGTGTAGGTTGGAGACTAATTTACCAGCCTACAATTAAGCTTAGGTAGAGCTACGCTTAAGCATAGATCCCTAGCTTAGGTAGAAAATTCAACTTCAAAACCATGTCTCTCCACATGCATCGCTAAACGTAACTACTCTACACACATTCCATACACTCCACTCAATATTTTACCACACCTACCTTTATTCTTTCATACGTTCCGTCTCATCTTGATTGAAGCTTGCCAGGAAACAACTTAAGTCTCGAATTAAACAGTCACATTCTTTGGCCGGGCTCAAAGGACTTATTCCGCATATGTCTATCGTGAAATGACTTTGTCCGAGCTTTATAAATCCGATAATTCTTATACGCATAATTACGTAGTTCCTCATGCTCTACAAGTGAAAGTTTTCGTTGAGCGCAAATCTTTTCAAATCGAACTTCAACCTTCAAACTGCCCAATATGCTCGGTGCTCTAGCTCAACAGGGACGTGACACGCTTTACTGTAAACAAGCCGATACAACTTCTACCCATTTTGACACATAATCAACCCCTACAAGTATGTACTCTTTCTCGCCCACTTTTGGAAATGGTCCCATGAAGTTTACACTCCATATATCAAATAATTCAACGATCAAAATTGGGGTGAGAGGCATCTTATCCCGTCGAGATGTAGATCACAACTTCTGACATCGCACACACGTTTTACAATATTCAAATGCATCTTTGAATATGGTTGACCAATAGAACCTACATAGCCTATCTTTTGAGCTCCAAAATGCCCCTCACATTCTAGCGTATGGCAAAATCTTAAGATACTCTCCACTTCACTTTTGGGAACACACTTTCTGATAATTTGATGAAAATAGTACTTGTACAAACACAGATTATCCCAGATATAGAATTTAACTTGGCTAAAGAATCGGTCTTTATCACTCTTAGACCAACCTTTTGGAATTTGACCCGTGGCTTTGTAATTGACAATATCAACATATTACAGTATCTCTTCCACAACAGCATCAGAACATATGTTCCTGTATAGTTTCCAGAAAAATCCTTGATAAATAGTCTGCTACTACATTCTCCGAACCTTTTTGCCTTTTATCTCTAAATCAAATTCTTGTAACAACAAAATCCATCGAATAAGCCTGGGTTTGGAATCTTTATTTGTCAGCAAATGTCTCAATGTTGCATGATCCAAATATACTACTACATTTTTTCCTAATAAATATGATCTGAATTTATCCAAGGCAAAAATAACTACTAGCAACTCTTTCTCTGTTATTGTGTAATTTATCTGTGCATCATTTAGAGTCTTACTAACGTAATACACTGGGTATGGAAACTTCTCCTTTCTCTGTCCTAGTACCACTCTTACGGCATAATCCTAAGTGTCACACATCAGCTCGAAAGGTAGAGACCAATTTGGTGGTCATATGATTGGGATTGTAAAGAGTTGTGTACAAAGCTCCTCAACATCACGAAGACACTCTTCGTCAAAGAAAAAGTCTACATCTTTAGCTAATAAGTTGCATAGTGACCGGGAGATCTTACTAAAATCTTTAATAAATCATATATAAAAACCGGCATGGCCCAAAAATAATCTTATTTGCTTAATAGACGTGGGAGAAGGCAATTTTGAAATAAGCTCAATCCCCCTTTTTGATACTATATGAACGAGAACTATACCCTCTTGAATAATAAAATGGCTCTTCTCCCAACTCAAAATCAAGTTAGTCTCTCTATATCTCTTGAGCACGAGTGGTAGATGTTTTAAACAATCCTTAAACGCTACCCCAAAGACTGAGAAATCATCCATGAATACTTCTAAGAATTTTTCTATGTTATCAGAGAATATTGACATCATACACCTTTGGAATGTAGCTAGCGCATTACACAAACCAAAAGGCATTCTTCTGTACACAAACGTAACATACGGGCATGTGAAAGTGATTTTCTCCTGATCAGCAAGATCAATCACCACTTGGATATAACCGGAATATCAATCCAAAAAGCAATAATAGGTCTGTCCAGCCAACCTTTCTAGGATTTGATCAATAAACGACAATGGAAAATGATCCTTCCTAGTGTGTGAGTTAAGTTTTCTATAGTCAATTCAAACACTCCACCCAGTGGTGGTGCGTTGTGGGATCAACTCACCTTTAGAGTTAGGCACAACTGTGATACTAGATTTCTTTGGTACCACCTGTGTAGCGATCACCCATGTATTATCAGATATGAGGTATATGATACCCGTATCTAGAAACTTCACCACCTCTTTCATGTTTGGGTTCAATCTCCGTTGCATTCCCCTTGATGGGTTTGCAATCTCTTTTAAATGTATACGGTGCATGAAAATTGAGGGATCTATTCCTCTAATATCAACAACACTCCATCCTATCGCCTTTTTTTTCTCACTTAAGACATTGACTAAACTCAATTCTTATTCTTTTGTAAGCTTCGATGATATAATTACAAGAAGAGTCTCCTCCGGTCCTATGAAGACATATTTTAGTTTCTCAGGTATGAGGAGTTATTAGAGATGGTATTGGTGATGCACTTGAGAGTGTGGGAAATGGCTCAATCGGCACTTTCCATGAATGGCCATATAATGCAGTCTCAATTGTAGCAATATCCTCATATTTCAATCTTATCTGCTCATCCCAATCATCTATATCAGTCTCCTACATTACTCCAATCATCAACGATTCCAACTCATCTTTCTCTAGCATCCTTTGTGCAAAATCCTCTACTATTTCATCCATGTCATCAATATAAAAACATTCAACTGACTTCGGGAGTTGATGATTGGCATCGAACACATTCATTTGCACCTTCAAATTTATAAAAGATAGATCCATAGCCCCTATTCTCTAATTGATACATGCATTAACTGTAGCTAAAAATGGTCTTCCT
Source organism: Cornus suecica (assembly GCA_963922005.1). Lineage (NCBI taxonomy): Eukaryota > Viridiplantae > Streptophyta > Magnoliopsida > Cornales > Cornaceae > Cornus > Cornus suecica. The sequence continues at coordinate 30,113,359 of OY998241.1, forward strand.
AATATCACAGGGATATGGTTTTTTGACTCCTGGACAGGTTCTGTATGAAGATTTATGAAATCTATCAAAAAGTAAAACTTGTCCACTTGAACGATGACATCTTCTAGAATCCCTCTCGTCTGCTTAATAGATCTATCTGCTGATAGATTGAATATGGAAGTAAGTTAACACTCACACCTAGATCAAGAAGAGCTCTACCAATTTCCTGGTCACCAATGACACACGAAATAGCGGGAGCATCGGGTTCTTTCCTCTTAGGTGGTGTGTTACTCAATAGCAATGAAATCACTTGTTTAGTCAACATAATTTTCTTCAGGACCTTTGATATACTTTTTCTCATTTGAGTGCAGAGGTCCTTCAAAAACTTAGCATAGGCAGGTATTTGGGTTGTGATGTCTAAAAGAGGCAAATTGATCTTGACTTATCGAAATATGACTAACATTTGTCTCTTTATCTTACCATATCTGGTTGACTCTCGAAGACGTTAAGGAAAAGGTGATACCTCCTCATAACTTGCCCTATCCGGCTCCTCTAGTAATGTTTGATCTATTTGTTCTTCCTCCTGAGGTTGACCTTTCTATACCTCCTCAGCCTCCATATGCTTGCCTGCCCTTTCTTCATACTACTACTCAACCCTATTCTCCACCTCCTTTCCACTTCTTAAAGTCGTGATGGCTTAAACTTCTCATGAGTATTTTCAGTAACTGATCCAATTTCCATCGCTTGTCTACTCTTTGGATTTGCCATCGACTGACTAGGAAATCTTCCCTCCTCTAATCTATTCAACGTGTTAGCTAGTTGCCCCATTTGGGTTTCTAACTTTGAAATGGATTGGGAATGAGAGCCCATCATATTCTGCAAGCCTCTTAAGGTCTTTGCCAAATAACTGTCATAGAATCCAGGTGGTTTAGGTGGTGGGGTTTGACTTCTTTGTATTTGGAAATTAGTAGGATTGGTTGCTTGAGTATTAGGCTAAAAATTATGATTATTATATGATTGTTGGGAATTGAAAGACTGCTGGTTCTGATTGAACCTTGGCTGAGGATTCTCCACATTCTAAGAACGATATGATAAATTTGGATGGTTATGTCAACTCGAATTATATGAATTTGAATAAGGATTATTGTTCGAGTTGGTCCATGCTCCATTCACATTAGCGATAATTATTTCATTACCCTGATACTCACTTTGGGAATGGTCAGGTCCTATTGCTAAGACTTCTCTCAGAGCTGATTGACTCAGATTAATAAACTTATCAAATTTCTGTCCTAATGCGGCTACTTGGTCCCTCATGTCATCATCTCTCTCGAGACTAAGAGCTTGTCAGATTTCCTTTCAACTCCATCCCTAACACTCATTTCAGACCTATGTTGGAGCAATTTTTCGCTCACATTATCAAACAGCTTCAAGACCTCGTTTACTAGCTTCAGTGAAAACTGACCTCCCATTGTTGCATCTATCAAATTTTTATGACTGGCACACAGCCCCAGATAGAAGTTACGTATTATATCTTGCTCAACAAATTTATGACGGGGGCACTTTCGTAAAATTTTATTGAATCTATCCCATGCATCGCGGAAGTGCTTCTAGGCAATTCTATAAATGGGTAATTGCGTGTTACGCCTCATGGGTTTTACCTCTCAAAACATATTTTTCTAAAAATTCAGCTTTTATGGTTTTCCAAGTGATTTTTATATCCCTATCCAAAGTGATATACCATCTTTTAGATTTTTCTTTTAAGAAAAAGGGAAATAATCACACACGCAATGCATGGGTGCTAAGATTCTCAATTTTCACAATCAAGGCCATCTCTATGAACTCGTCAACATGTTGATATGGATTCTCATTTCTGAGTCCATAAAATTTGGGCAACATGTTGATAACACTAGATTTATCTCATAGTGTTTAACCGCTTCATCTTTTGGCAATTCAGCATATGATTCATGAGTTGAAGGTGCATAATAACCCTTCAAGGATGTAGTCGGGGCTCATCACACTGCTACATTACGGTTCACCATCTCTTCACAATCCAACTTCCTTCAAAGCTCTTCTAATCTAGCTCAACGATTCCTTCAAAAAGTTCTCTCGATTTTCGAATCAAAAGGTACTAATTCAGCGTTGGGATCGAAAAGTGATTGTCGGCTAATCATGCACTACGTGAAATTATTTATTTATTTTTTATTTTTTTATGAAAATAAAACTACTACTTGATTAGTTCCAGTCGTGTGAAAATAAAAGTGTTTAAAATAAGGAATTAGCACGATCTAGTTTTAACTTCTAAGTCGCAGGTACACGAGTATTATATAGTATAGTTGGCTAGAGAGGGTATCAAACCATAGAGATCAAAGTCGTATTTCAAATAATTATAAAGTAGCAAATTGAATTGTATTTTTAAAAGTTGTATAAGTGGTTTTTTTAATAAAACTACTAAACATAAAATAAAATTTCAAGATAAACAAGTCTAGGGTTTCGATCAACTCCACCACTAGTCTAGTAATATAGTCCATTAATCTTATTATTGCAAGAGAGAAATACAGCTTATATGAATAAGATTCGTAACGCTACAAGTAGTTGCCTAATCCCCAAAGACATACAATCTGTTCGATTTGCTACAATCCATCTTTGATTAGTGTGATTATTGCATGAATCTATAGCATCCGGTATTTTTACGTCCTAATTAAAAGTTTTTGTTACCAATTAAGTGCTTAAGTTGTTTATGTGCTTAACAAGACTTACATATTTTTTTTTAAAATAAATTTATAAGTTGCATGCTATATTTTCATTTTGAGAATAATGAAAATTATTGAAAATGATTTCGGGAAATAAATGACCAAAAGGTAAATTGTTATTTTCATATTATGAGCACTTAGTGGAAAGAGTAGAGATTTAGCTAAGTGTTGGGATATGAGTGGCATGGTGGTAAATAGAGAGGATGACAAGGGGTAAAAGAATAATTCAGAGTCATGATGGCACTCTTGTAATTAACCCTAAGCTTAAAAGGATTTGGTCATTTCACACTTTTAAGTGTTGTCTCATTCCTCCACCAATGATTCAAGTCTTCCATCTTTGCTCACAACCCTAGGGTCTTGTTTGGATGGCACACAAATGCAACAATGCATTATTCTTGGTCTTTGATTGCAAGACTTCATGTCTACCTTTGGATCATTTATTCATTTTCCTTGCTTTATTCTTAACCCTTGGATGATGAGAATTGTGAGTGGAGGATCTCTACAACTCCTAAGTCTTTTTCATTTTGCAAGACTTTCATCTTCTCAAAGCAAGCTACTACTCTCTCCTTCTCTTCATGGTGGGTGGTTGATGAGTTCTTGTGGTGATCTTTTGGTGTAGTGTTCTTGAACTACTTTGGTAAGTCTTCTATTCCATTCTAGGGTTTTGTTGCAAGAATCTTAGCTTTCATGTTCATGAATTCCTTGTGTTGATATTGATTTTGCCCTTCTTTTATTCATGTTATGGAAGGTTGAGTGTTGCTTACAACTACCAAGTGAGTTCCATTGGTAGTAGCTTTTCAATTCATATTGTGAAGAAGTTACTAGTGAGTTTAGTATCTTATACTCATAAGATTTCATTCTCATTGAAACCCTCAATTAGCTGTCATTAGGGTTTGATTCGATTCTTGTGATTGGAGCCACTTTTAAACAATTTTGGTTTATTGTGACACCATTGTAATCTCGTTGTGCATTGAATGGTGTGTTGCTAGATAGAAGATATCATTTTGAGCACTTGAGTTGGTAACTTGGCTTGGACCTCTTTTTGGGCATTCTTGTGTTAGCTTGTTTGAATTGAGGTAGGGGAAAATGAGTTGTTTTAGTTTTTTACGAGGGTGTACGCGTCTATGTGTATATGTACCATATATATATATATATATATGTATGCGAGTTGAGTCTTGACAACTTAGACGTTGAACTAGGCCTTTGAAAAGCATGATTGTGTGATATTAATGCTTCTTGTGATTTATTACTTATAAGTGTGAAACTATAAGCATTATGATAAATTGAGTAAAATATATTGCCTAATGAGAAAATAATGTATTGTTATGGAGCATGTTGTGAACTATTGCTTTTAAGTGTGAAATTGTAAGCATGATGATAAGTTGGATACAATATAATGCAAAATGTAATAAGCATGTATTGTCAAGGATTATGGTTACTATTGAAGTCCCGGATCCATTTTGAGTGCACCTTGTAGTGTCAAGTACATGCGTATTGTTCTATACGGGTTGAGTAACCATGTGTGAGTAATCTTGTGTCGGATCGTCGCAACAACTGGCTAAAAGGTGTTTCCACCTACGAAACTAGTACGTCCGAAAATGTGATTTAGGTTGGGTCATTCCATCCTCAAAGTCGCGGGTCGCCTCGTGCATTTGATCTTCAGATCTTTCTTCACGGGTCGCCTCGTGCAACCAATCTTCCTTGTTGAAAGTGAGAAGTGTCAAAATCACTTGAGAAGAATTGGTGCAGTACTCTTTCTCATTATAAATGGGTGGAGTTTGTATTGGGCAAAGAGTGTACCTTGAGTGGGTCGTGTCACATTACAATTGAATTGTCATATATGTAATTGTGATATTTATGTTTATTGTACGCCATAATTGTGAATAACTATGACGTGAGCATGTTGGGGAAATTATTTGTTGGGTTCGATTGGGTCCCGGATTGGCGTGAGAGCCATATGAGGCCAAAGACCGACATAAGATTAAGAGCATGAACCTTGGGTGGTTGGTACCACTCAAACTACCTAGATTGAGGCGATGACGCTTCCTCTACTAGGCTAGTGAGCTCATCCCACGACTTATATATTTTTCAGGTGATGATCCCTTCCCGGGAGGTCCGTAGTCTCTCGATAGAGATACGGTGTTGATTTCACCCTTTTGTGCATATGGACGCGGATTACTTATTTTGTAGAGCAAACTTGATGATTATATACATTTGCTTATTTTGTTAAGTAGTACAAACAACTAAAGTTATTCTATTTCCGCTAGCATGTTAGTCGAGTAGTTTACATTGATTTATGTCCCTTGGAGTGCTATACGCGGGGACTTTATTCTTTTGGTGCATTTCGATGTTGTCATGTAAAACTATTGATAACGGTGTTATGTATTGCTTTGGACATGTTAAATGATGAAATCTATGAAGTTCTTTCGTTTTATCGATTTTGGAGTTGACATGAGATTATTGATGTTAATTGATGATTTTCCGGAAAGCGGCATTTTTCACGATTCATGAGTGAACCCTTTTAAAATCTTTGAGGAAAAACCCATTTTTGCCGACCCCATGATTTGAATTAAATCTCATATTTTAGAAAATGGTTTTAGAATCTATCTCGGTGTGAAAAGTGGCTTTGAAAAAACCAAGAATTCATAAACAGAGACCGGGGGCAAAACGACGAATTCACAAAACATTCCGAAGCATTTAAAGTGACCTTTCAAACTGAGGTCCACCGAGTACTCGGTACTGATTTCACCGAGTACTTGGTGAGTGCGTAAGTGGGTGCACTTGCATAAAAGCCTAAAAAATCTCAAAGAATTTTAGCCTTTGTAAGGCTACCGAGTACTCTGTGGAACCTGTTTTCCGCACCTATTTCTAATTTGTTTCCGTTCTCTCCCTCATGCTTCACCACTTCTCCTACTATGCTTGGGGCATTGATTAGTGGCCTTTGGGGATAGATTTGTTAGATTGAAGGATCGGTTTAGATCTACCTTTCGGCTTCCGCATTTGTTTATTTCGTGATTAGTGTACGATTTACGTCACCCTCGGACTTCTTAAGCTTCGTTGGGGAGTTAGGAAATTCGGAGCGTGACAAACATCTAAACTACAACTACTCCTAAAACATGAAATTAAAAGCACGCAAACAACCATCATCTCTTTGCATGGACTGTGTAAACCTAAGACTTTATCATGCCTAATTAAGAACCATTATGTAGAAACCATTATTAAATCTTCGGAGGTTCTTGCTCCTAATGATAAACCACAGTTGTTCAAGATCAATTATTAATTCGATCTCAGCTTAAGAAGAGAATTAACAAGAAATATTATTTATGTAAATTGTTCGATCTCTCACTACATAATCATCATATAAGTGCTCTTTAGCTTCCCCTCTTTGCAATAAAATAAAATAAATTTCTACATTACTCGACTAGGGTTTCTAACGAAATCCTAGATACTGAATAGCCGCTCATGGAAGGGGAAGACTGCATCGTTGATGTTACAATCCTCTTCATGGTTGGTTCGCTGGTTCTTGAGTTATTAGGGAGTCTCTCCCTAGGGAGAGACTTTTTCTCCTCTCTAGGAATATGGATAATTTGTTCAAAGATATCTTCTCATTATGAAGTCTTCACATATTTATAGACAAAAGTTTGTGTAGATATGACATGTCTTTCCTTCCACTCCAAGAAGACTTGGTGTGAGGACCAAGTAAAAGTTGTTTATGGATTAATCTCCCTTCTGATATACTTATACAAGGAGTCAGAATTCTATAGTGTATTTTCGCATAGATCCCAATGTCGGTTCTACCGATCGATCAAGGACTCCATCAATTGATTGGTGGTTCCTGAAATTTAATAATTATTTATTCGTTGATTTTATGCTTTCTCCAATTGTACTCTACTTCGCTGACTTGTACTTTGCTCTGAACTGAGTGCTTTAAGCTTCTAAGTATCATTCCAGATCAGACATATTTGCTAAAAATCCAAAATTAACTCAAATTTGTGTAAGGCCCTGAAACACACTTAAACACATAACTCGGATAAAAATATATTATTAATAAAATAAAAAGACTAACAAAAGTTTAATTAACGCACAAAATATCGAATATTCTAGTCTCATCAAGACCCCAAACTTAAATATTGTTAGTCCGTTAGCAATAAATAAATAAAAATAAAACATGAAAAAGTAAATAATTCTAAATTAATTAAATGTATTTAAACTAATTCCTTCCTTTCGTGAAGGAAAAACGATTGCACTTAGCACGTGTAACAAGCCTTTTAAACCCCTAGAAAAATCCTAGTGTATGAGTGAAGTCTCCTGAGGGTTAAATAGACTACCCATAACTTTTTTATAACCTTTATTTACACATATTCATGAATATTTTTATTCATTAATTAGGAGATGATATAATCTGTAGAATAAATGGAAGCAAATAAATCATACATACACAAAACAATAATTAATTTAGATCAGTGTTAAGAGTGGTCTCAACTAATGGTTAAACTTAGCTAAGTTTTACTTCCAAAGCCAACAATCTTCCGTGGTTTTGTGAACTTTTTCTATAGAACATTTACTGTCATTTATAATATATCTCATATGTATTTTTTTCTTTTTGTTGGAGAGGGTTTTCCTCTCTCTTTTTGCTTTTTCCACTCATAATATATATTTTTTATATACATGTCTTTTCTTGGAAAAGGCTTTTTTCTCCTATTTTTCTTTTGTCACTTATTTTTTTGATATGCCATTCTTCACTCTTTTTATATGCGAATGTTTATTTTGTAGATGGAGAATGTTTACATATATATTCGGAGATAATACCTTATATGATCATAAATGAAACTATAGAGATCATGTGCATGTGCATGTGCTTATAAGTTAAGATTGTCTTTTCCAGTTTCAATTTCACCAGTTTACTCACGTATGGAGAACCATATCTTTTCACCTTTCTACAGACTAGTCTCATTTTCCTAATTAATTTACAAGTTTAATCATAAACATGTTTAAATAAAGATAGATAAAAATATAGTATTACAAAAATATTTATAAGACTAGTTAGTTATAAATATATTATCTTTTTTTATATATGTGCATATCTGTGTATATATATTTAAATATTTATTTTTTCTATTTCCTTTTTTTTCTCTTCTCTTTTTATTTTTTAATTTTTTTAATGTCAGTCGATCGATAGACTGGTAACCCGATCGTTCGCCAGCTGTATTGCACGAATTTCAATAATAGCAAATAGTGCTACTGATTTTTTTTTTATATACATAAATTTTTTCAATTTCCCTCATATTTTATATCTACCATTATTCCATCCCCCCAAACTTGAATCAAACCATCTCCTCATGGTTCTATGAAACAGTAAAAAAAATAAGGATAAAATAATATTACCACTTTATCGAGTAAGATTTCAGAATGTGGTGTAAACCTCCCCCAAACTTGGTGTATGCCATAATCTACAGTATAGTCAAGACTAAGACCAAGATAATAGTAAAATAATAGAAAGAGACGATCAATATGAGAGAATATAAATTTATTAATTGACAGGAATTGAAAGATAACATGGACATAGGCCTACAAGGAAATTGAAATTGCATGAAAGAAAAAATAATCTAGTTCTAGAATTCGAAAAGTGCAATGAAAAAAACCAAAACATTTCCATCCCTTTTAAATAAAGTTCGCTCTCAACCTCTAGCCACTTTCTTCCTCATGCAATTTATTCATATGTTCGCCCCATCTGTCCATATCTTTTATTTCAAAATTATCAAGAAATTTCCATGAATCATATTCTGTAGTGTACCAATGACAACATGACATATGAGAACTAACTTGTTCACCAAGTTGATCTTGAATTAGTGCACCAATATGACAAGGATATGGTAATTTCAGATACCCAACCGCTGATCCTTTATCAATAGCATGCCAGTGTGCCACAATACAGTCAAAAATAATATTAGGTATAGAGATCTGATAATTATTCCAAAGGCGATAAATTATCTTCACAAGTATAAAATCACACCTATCTTGAGGCATCTCCGGACAGAGTTGATGATCTAACATATCAATAGCCATCCAATAACATGGAGCAACTTTAACTTAAGGAATTACAAGAGCATTAGGCTTGACCCTAAACCCATTACATATGTCTCTAACCATAGTCGGGAATGAAAGAGAAGGTGAAGGGAAAGGTTTTTCTATTCCTGTTGGAAAAATCAACAACTTCCAAGCTTGAGCAATGTAAGGATGGTGATGGTTGGATAACATAATTTGATTAGACTCTAGTGATCATCATCCTATCTCCACTACTATCCTAAAACTCCAAGTTTTAATAAAAATCATACACTAGAGGAGGAAAAGAAAGTGGATTGGCACGGGTAAAAATTGCATCTAATTGCCTCTTTCTGACCATCTGTGCACAATGCTCAACAGCGGGTTCAATGTATGCATCAGGAAAGAAGATACACTCATATTTCAGCTTTATGGAATGAAAAGAAAGAGTAGTCCTCGAAGAATAAGAGATGAATCCAATGGTGTATATGAATAATGTTGTTAGGGTTGTTCTAAGAGATGAAAAATCATAAACCAAAGGGATGTATTTATAAGAAAAATTAAAGGCTTCCTAATACTAGGAAAGAATTGTAAAAGAAAGTTTATTACATGATTATAAAGACAATACATAATATGAAATAGTATTATAATCATATAAAAACTCAGAAAGGAAAATATAAGTCTTTTCCAGACCTGTCATATGAAATTATTTTTCATAACTTGGACCAGGATTTTGACCGGATTAGTCTGAAAAGGACAGGAATCATTATATTCCAGAAATAATAAAAATATTTAATATAGCAACCTACCGATCGATCGGTGGCTCAATTATATTTATTCTATTATATTTTATTCATTTTCACTTTTTATTATCATTTCTATTTTTAAATATATATATTTTAAAAGTATAACTTAAATATTTACTAAATAAATTAATAAAATATTAAAAATAAAGTATATTTCCCCTGAACTTATTTAGAAGAAAGTTAAAAATAAATTAAATTATTTATGTGTAAATAAATATAAAAATATATTTATGTTAACTATTAAAATATATATGTAAAGATATATATTTATTATTGTATATATTTATATCATTTTATATTTCTTTTTCTTTTTTTATTATTATTAATTTTTTGAAGACAAACAATGATTTTGCCTTAAGGGCTTACAATCCTATGAATTGAAATTGCAGAAATTAAATGACATACTATTCTAACACCGAGGCTAGAAACTAACTTTCACAGCCTAGGACCAATGTTTAACGTCTTTGGCATGACCGCTCCGCAAAGGGCTATCCAATACCCTTCCTCTCTTCTATACATTCCACCACATAGCGGAGTAAGTGTGGGAAGTAAATCATCATATATTTCATCTCCTTTGTCTTGCTCTCCATTCATCCCATGTTTAGTACTTATGTCCAATGATTCTTCTGTCAACGAATAAGGTAATGGATCTTTCATCATCTTTTAAATCCCATGAATTATATAGTACTCATCCCACCCTTGTTTCTCTTTAAGACGCAGCTCATCGAGACATTGGTAAATATCGCTTCAGGTTCATATGGGGTCACTTTTGGCTCTTGTAGTAAAGGAATGGTTTGCGCACACTCGCCCTACGAAATGTCGCTCTCGGTTTCAAAGCTTTCTTCTATTTCACTATACCCATCCTCCATATCTTTAAAATTATCGACCACTTGATTTGGCAGTTCCTCCATTTTCCCATTGGAATTATCAGCCAGTTGTCTCATTTGGGTTTCTAAGTGAGATAAGGATTGAGAATTCAATTGGACAATTTATTTAAACTCTCTTAAGGCACTCATCAGTTCATCCTCCACACAGTTGGTCTAGGAAACATATTTTGATTTTGAAACTGGAGTGGATTTTGGTTGGAGGGTTGGAAAAATTGGGTATTATTGTAGTGAAAATCCCGAGTACAGAATGGTTGTCGACTTATATTGAAAATTGGTTCAAAATTTTCAGTGTTCGGAAAGTATGAAGTGTCTCTATTGTATATGATCTCATCATAATTTTAAAGAGTAACATTGATTTTGCTCAAAGATGCTAAGAATTATTCATCAGAAGATAATAACTCCGGATCGGTGGTTGCTCTGACTCTTCTCAAAGTTGTTAATAATTCATCTTTAAAAAATAATGGCTCTAGACACGAATATGCAATTGACTCTTCAAATTGGAATTGATTATATATTTGAGGATAATAATCTTGACTATACGATTGATAACCTAATCCGTGATCGAAATATCATGGATCCTCATTAAAGATTTGGTATGAATTTCCTATACCTGATTGTAGGTATAGGAAATTGGGATGATTTCTCCAATCTGAGTTGTATGAATTATAGTATGGAACACTCGACGAATTGAATGAATTATTATTATCAGTCATGTCTCCTGTCGGTAGATTCTATTCACTCGAATTATTATATAATTCTTCTTGATAGTCATAAAATTTTGGTTTCCAGGTCATAAATGATGTGTTTCGGCAAAAATTCATCTGGTCTCACTGTAATACAATGAGTCCTTTTTATTGGCCCTTTTCCACTCAAAAGATTATCATTTTTTGCTAAAATTGGACTTTTTCACAGTTTACACGAAAACTGCAGATTTTTTTGTATTGTTACTATTATGATATTTCTGATTTAATAAATTTATTTAAATCAATATATATATATTTTTCTGATACTATGTAAATATTGTGAATAAACTGTATGCTTTCTATTTATTTTTGTTTTCGCATGAACATAAGTATTTTCGATCGATAACCATTCAACCCGAATGATTGAAATAATTTTCGATTGATCAGAAAACTTATCTAACGATCGGCAAGATGACAGATCGATCATTGATGCGGCCGCTCGATCGATGGCTAAAATTCATGAATTTCTAGAAAAACTACAGGTTTAGACAGTGTGGTTTCTTGTTGTGTGAAAATAAAAGTATTTAAAATAAGGAATCAACACGATTTAGTTTTAACCTCTCATTGGGAAGTACGCGAGTATTATATTGTATAGCTAGGTAGAGAGGGTATCGAACCACAGAGATCAAATTCGTATTTCAAATAATTATAAAGTAGCAAATTAAATTATATTTATAAAAGTTGATTGATTGGTTTGTTTGATAAAACTACTAATCATAATATGAAATAAAATGATAATTTTTTTGGTTTTCACTCAAGATAAACAAGTCTAGGGTTATGATCCAACTCCACCGCTAGTTTTGTAATATAGTCCTTTAATATTATTATTACAAGAGGGAGATACAACTTTTAAGAATTTTATTAGTAACGCTACAAGCAGTTGCCTAATCCCTAAAGACATGCAATCTGTCCGATTCGCTATAATCCATCTTCGATTAATATAATAGTTGGATGAATCTAAAATACAACTACTCCTAAAACATGAAACTCAAAGCATGCTAACAACCATCTTCTCTTGGCATGGACTATGTAAACCTAAGACTTTATCTTGCTTAATTAAGAACCATTATTAAATCTTCAGAGGTTCTTGCTCCTAATGATAAAACACAGTTGTTGAAGACCAATTATTAATTCAATCTCAGCTACAGAAGAGAATTAACAAGAAATATTATTTAGGTAATTCGTTCGGTCTCTCAGTACATAATCATCATACAAGTGCTCTTTAGCTTTCCCTTTTTGCAATAAAATAAATTAAAGTTCTATATTACTCAACTAGGGTTTCCAACGAACCCTAGATACCGACTAGCCACTCATGGAAGGGGAAGACTGCATCGTTGATGTGGCAATCATCTTCATGGTTGGTTTGCTAGTTCTTGAGTTCTTGGGGAGTCTTTCCCCAGGGACATACTTTTTCTCTTCTCTAGGAATATGGATGATTTGTTCAAAGATATCCTCTTCATTAAGTTTTCACGTATTTGTAGACAAAAGTTGGTGTAGTTATGGCATGTCTTTGCTTGCACTCCTAGATAAATTGGAGTGAGGACCAAGTAAAAGCAGTGAATGGACCACTCCGGCCTCTGATATACTTGCACAAGGCGTCAGAATCTGCACTGTATTTTTGCACAGATCCTAATGTTGATTCTAACGATCGATCAAGGACTTCACAAATCGATCGGTGGTTCCTGAAATTTAATATTTATTTATTCTTCGATTTTATGCTTTGTCCGCTTGTAGTATGCTTCGCTGACTTGTACTTTTCTATGAACTGAGTGCTTGAATCTTCTAAGTATCATTCTGGATCAGATATATTTACTAAAATCCAAAATTAACTCAAATTTGCGTTAAGGCCCTGAAATACACTTAAACACACAACTCAGATAAAAATATTTTATTACTAGAAAAAAGGACTAACAAAGCTTTAATTAATGCCTAGAATATCGAATATTCTGGTCTCACCACTACTTCTAACCTATTCTAAATATTAACATAAATAAAGCTAAAATTATGCTTGAATTTAAGCTAATCTAAAACACACAAGAGTTCCAACGACGCAACTTTTACTCTTCCTCTAAATCCCTTTATGCTTTTCAGAGTACCTGTCAATCACAAAACAATTCCAACTTTAAAAATACTACAATAACGTAATACTACTGAACTACTAAAACTAAGAATAATGCCAAGTCCCTAGCAACGTCGCTAAAAACTTGATGTCAGTCTAGGGGTGATAAAAAATAATGATTAAGAATGGCCCCTTACGACGACAAGGTTTTACCTATCGCAATCGCACGAATCATATTGTAGTACAAATCGGCTTGAGAAACGGAATATTGATCCCACAGAGACTTGGATTAATCACTCTAGCAATTTAAACTTGGTGGGTGATTTGACACCGTTACCAAAGCCGTTTTTGGCGTTGACTGAGATTGTTCGATTACAAACCGAGGGAAGTATTGGATATGAGAGGAACAACTAAACTAAGAAGTCGGATTATCATCTGAAGTTGTGATTCCTGGACACTGTGCACCGATCCCAGATACACCCACAGCTGCACGTGACTTAGAGGTGGTAGTTATTTTTTATATTACATTATGCCTTTGATCTCGACCATTAGATTTCTCTTCCTCGAATCTTATCGAGAGGACTATACCAGCATTACACAGACTTACGGACTGCGACCAAGGTCAAGAAGAGCAGATTTCATATGAGATTCCTGTCCTTGGTTATGAGATTGGTGACAAAAGCTGGTATGGAGATAGACACCAGCATTTGTCCTTGAACCACAACTTCAGATGATAATCCGAATTCTTCGTACAGTTGTTCCTTTCATGTCCAATACTCCTCTTGGTTTGCAATTGAACAATCTCAGTGAACACCAAAAATGGCTCTGGTAACGGTGTGAAATCACCCACAAAATCCGGTGGGTGCATTGTGCCCGTAAACACCGAATAGTCCACTCTAGCACCTCCTCCTTCTCAAAAATCTCCTCAGAGGATGTCCGCTCAATGTTGAACCCCTTGAATATAGCCCGGTCCAACAACTCCCCTACTGTGCACTAGGTGGCTGAGCTACTGGTGTCGGGTCAGGGGAACTCGGTTTTGCTCGCGACGTACAAGCAGCCTCACAGCCTCTCGTCTTCATCCCAATAAGAACATTTATAGTATTAATTCTTATTATCTTGATCTAAACAATAACCATGTTCAGTGAATTATGAAGTCGGGAATGATTGATTGGCATTAACAAGCTTCGTCAAATCCAAATCAAGCTTGAAGAAAGTGAAAATACAAAAGAAATTAGTTTGAGCAAGTTTTGCATTCCGGAGGGCTTATACAATAATTTTCAAAGCTGAAACTTTGAGAAACATTCCAAAGGAGTCTAGGGGGTTCAAAAGGTGTTATTCCTAAGAAATGTGGTTTCCATGAAAAATACTATGGACGATCTATGGACCCAATAGCTACAAATGGCTAGAAATTGCTATTTTGACAGACAATCTACGGACCACCAAAAGATGACTAGTGCCACCCATAGGAAGCCTACACACCGTGTGTAGCCTAGGTCTACGTGCCACGCGTAGGGTACCTACGAGCAACGCGTAGTTTGGGCTACATGATCATATTTTGAAATTCAAATTTTGACCCCAATTTGATTTCTCTTAATATGGTTGCGACTCTAAATAATTATATACATGAGACGTACATATTGAAGACCAGATAAAAGGGTTTTGTTTAGTTTGATGTGAAAATACGAGAAAGGGTAAATACAAACCTTTCTCCTCCGCATTGTCTATAAATACCAAGGTCTTCTGCACATGTGAGACAACCTTTGAGCCTTGGAGAGATCTCTCCAAGTTTTCTACAAATTTATATTCATTTATAGAGATAGAGATAAAATGAGAGAAATATTATTCAATGATTTCATATCTTCTAGTTCTCTTTTATTTTGGGATTGATTCTACTGTGTTTCTACATCGATGATCTTATGCACAATTGGATGACATAGAATCTGAAAATTCTATACACTGCCTCTTTGCAATGTAGTTGTTTTGATCCGTTGAGAAGCAGAGCCGTCTGAGTGCGGAGATCGAAGCAGAAGGCTTCGTTATATTTGATCCGTTGAGAAATGAAGTCGTTATAGTACGGAGATCAGAACGAGAGCTTCGTGGAGCGCGAGTGAATCTAGACTTTCACATGTTGAGTGAAGAACAACAAATTATAGTAGTTGTAAGTTCTATTTTCATAGAGTTTGTACAAATTCTTTGATTCATAGTGCATCGATACCCGAGCGTATCTGTAGTTTTTACTTGAAGTCTTTCCAAGGTTTCCCACATAAAAATCTCTGTGCCTTCTCGATATTTATTTTCTGCACTTATATTCATAACTGATTGATTAATATGATTTGAGAATATAGGGTTTTGTGACTAATTAAAATTGAATTTATGCTAGATCATTTTAATTGATCATTAAATCAACAAAAAACCTATTGACCCCCCCTCTAAGCTGTTTTCATTAATCGTCTAGGTAATTTTAATTGGTATTAGAGCGTGGTTGCCCCGATTTAGGTTAACAACCTAAGGTTAGATTCTGAACTTAAACAATGGATATACCTCGTGAAGGGGTTTCGTACCTAGGTCCCCTTTGTTTGATGGTTCAAATTACACGTATTGGAAAACAAGGATGACAACGTTTTTCAAATTGTTAGATGAGAGAGCTCGGTTGGTTGTAGAAGTAGGATACTCACCTCCTACTTTGATGGATACTACGACTAATAAATCAAAACCAAAACCATCGAGTGAGTGGACTGCTGCTGAGATGAACAGTGCTAATTAGAAATCAAAGGCTGCGAGTGAATTTAAACCATCAAACATTACACAATGCTGTGACTGTGAGTGAATTTAAGAGAATTGCCACATGTGAGATAGCCAAAGAAGCGTGAGATATTATCTAAGTAACTCATGAAGGAACTTCAAAGGTTAAACAATCAAAACTTTAAATTCTAAATCCTCAATTTGAACAGCTGAAGATGGAGGAGGATGAAGTCTATGCTGATTTTGAGGCTAGACTTATTGATATTGTCATAGGTTGTCACAATCTAGGTGAACTCATTCCTGATGCAACCATAGTGAAGAAAATTCTTAGGTCTCTACCTAAATGTTTTTCAGTCCAAGGTTATTGTCATATCTGAGGTCATGAGTCTTAAAGAAATTAAAGTTGAAGAATTGGCAGGGAACTTAAAATCCTATGAAATGGAGATGTTTAAAAATCCCCCTAAGAAGGCTAGTGGCACAAAAGAGAAATGCATAGCTTTCAAAACCACTAGAGAGGATCATGTTGAATCTGATGGAGAAAGTGAGTTGAGTCTGAATGATATTGCCATGTTTGCTAAGAGGTTGAATAAATTTGTTAAGGCTAAACATAATAACCAAGGAAAAAATTTGGAGATAAGATGGGCGAGTCTAGAAATAGAAATAAGACTCCAACTCGGAAAGACAAGTCTGATCTTAAAAAGATAAAACCTCAATGTTTTGAATGTCAATGATATGGTCACATAATTGCAGAGTGTGCAAACACTTTGAAAAAATCTAAAGGATTAACTATCAGTTGGGATGATGAATTTAATAATCGATCAGCTAGTGATGCAACAGACTCAGAGGTAGGTGATGATTCTAAGAATTTCACTATCTTTGCTGCTCAAAGCAAGAGGTTAGAGAAGTTTCTACAAGTTAGGCAATGTCTGGAGAGGAAGATTCTGAGTGTGATGGAGATTGTGATGACATGCTTCAAGAGTCTTATGACAAATTTCACAAAAATCACATGAAACTGTTAAATAAAAGTCTTAAGATGGACAAAGAATAACATTCTTTAAAAGACGAATTAGCCAATAGTTCTCAAACTCTAAATCTCCTATAGACTTAAAAGGCCAAATTGTTTGAGGAATTTAATAAGTCTGAATAAGAAAGGACTCAGGTTTTGAAGATAGTAAATGGTCTCAAGAAAGAATTAGTTGATAAATTTGCCAAGATTGAAAATTTGGAAAAGGAGTTGAAATATGCTAACTCAATTATTTATAAATGGTCTAGTTGAACTCTTAACCATAATCATTTGTTGAGAATGGGAAAATATGCAGGAAATATAAAGGGATTGGATTTTGATGGAGTATCACATAATTCAAACGTTGTTTTGAAAACCACCTTTGTAAAAGCTTCTCAGGAAACATCTAGTTCTTCTCAAGGAAATTCGAATTGGAATCCTAATGCTCAGTCCTTTGTCAGAAGAATTGTTCAAAACAAACCTTCTTTTATCTCAAGATATCCTAGGAGGTTGACTGATGGAGTTCAAAGGTACCATTGTGGTTTTTGGTCTACCTAAATTAGAAGATGTGCTTTATGTTGAGGGTTTAAAAGTAAATTTGCGGAGTATGAGCAAGACATGCGATAACAATCATAATGTCAAAATTTCTCCTGAAAAGTGTTCGATCATTGACACATCTAGGAATTGTGTGATGGAAGGTACACATTCGTCTGATAATTGCTATTACATTGTTCCTGATTCTGAATTATCTTGCAATAGAGTTAAACTGAATGAAGTAGAAATTTTGCATAAGCGAATGGGACATGTTAATTATCGGGATTTAACGAAAATCACTAAGAGCGAAATTTGCAGAGGTGTCCCTAATGTCACGTCCAGCATTATGAGGTTACGCCACGTACGCGCCACACAGGCGCCACACAGACGCTTCGTATGATCCTACTTGGCATCCTACATGGCATCCGGGATATTCTAGACTTCTCCACACTTCGCCGGAATTCTCTAGAGTATTGTAGAGTTGTCTAGACTTGTATACATTTGTATAGAATATACTATAATTGTATAGAACATCCTAGAGTAGACTAGACATGGAGGATTCTAGAAATCTCTCCACTTTTCCTTGTAAGGCCCTTGGCCTATAAATAGAGGAGAGA
This sequence comes from Cornus suecica, assembly GCA_963922005.1. Taxonomy (NCBI): domain Eukaryota; kingdom Viridiplantae; phylum Streptophyta; class Magnoliopsida; order Cornales; family Cornaceae; genus Cornus; species Cornus suecica. The sequence continues at coordinate 30,131,521 of OY998241.1, forward strand.
GCTCATTTGCTCACCATCCAAGCAAACACGATCCAATCAAATACACAAGTTCTCTTGAGTTCTATTGCCTTCAAGGCTCTCTTGCCTAGCTTTCTCTTCTTACACACCAAGCTTTAGTTGCTCACTAAGCTAGAGACCCACAAAGGCTTACTTAGCACTTCTCAAGCATCTTAGAGGTGTCTAAGGCCGCACGGTTCCTTGGAAACACCAAGTCCGTGACAGTTGGTATCAGAGCACGGTTCGTGAGGGATCACAACCTATTTGCAAGAGAGTATGGCAGAGATAAACTCAACCATCACCCCAGCCGTGGAGAAACAAGAACGCGGTAGGGAGAAACAACGCCCACCCACTAACACCAAGGCAAGGTCGAAGTCCAAGTCCAAGGACGCTCAACCAAGCCTTGAGACACGCATCGATGACATAGAAGGCACTTTGGCCATCATGCAGGAGCGTATAGTGGAGACTCACCAACGCTTGGAAGAGCTGGAGTCCGATGACGCCGACTTCCAAGACACCATGAAGGGGCAACTCAATGCCCTTGATGGAGACCATCGCAAGGAGCTACGCTCTCTTCGCGATGAGATAGCCACCCTACGTGGTTACATGGATCATGAGCTTCGCAACATTCGGATATTCATGGAGGACATACGTGCCGATTGGGCCATTTGCAAGCAAGCCGTAGTAAATGGCGCCACTGCTACTCGGGAGGCCGGACCTCCCAGAATCGACGTCCCCAAGCCTAAGTGCTACAAGGGGGAACGTGTGGCCAAGGAGGTAGAAAACTTCCTATTTGGCATGGAACGATACTTTGACGCCAAAGGGATAGTGGACGAGGCGACAAAGATCAACACAACCACCCTCTACCTAGTGGACGATGCTATGCTATGGTGGAGGCGTAGACATGGCGACATCGATAGAGGTACACTTTCTATTGATACTTGGGCTGATTTCCGTAAAGCATTTAAGAGGCACTTCTATCCTGAGAATGCCAAGGAAGAAGCTATGGGCAGACTCCGCCGGCTCAAACAAATAGGGACCATCCGAGACTAAGTCAAGGTGTACACTACGCTCACCCTTGAGATCCCTGAGCTCTCAGAGAAGGAGTCTCTCTTCTTCTTCATGGATGGCCTACAACAATGGGCCAAGACAGAACTAAGGCGACGTGGAGTGAAGGACCTTGCCACTGCCATCACAGAAGCGGAGGCATTAATCGATTTCAGCTCCAAGAAAGACTTTGCCAAGCCCAAGGATAAGACTCGAAACTTCGGCAAAGGTGGGGGAGACAAGGGCATCACTTCTAATGCCACCAACACTGCCCCTCACAAAGAAGTCTTCCAGAAAGATGGAGGCAACAAGCCCCAGAAACAACCGCCATCACCCTGCTTCATATATGGTGAGATGCATTGGACACAGTATTGCCCAAAGAAGAAAACTGCCAATGCCGTGACACTCGAGCACCCAGAAATGCAGGAGACACACATGGCTTCGCTTCAAATCCTCAATGCCATCAAGGCTAAGGTGGAGGCCCCTAAGACAACACCTAAAGGGCTCATGTTCGTTGAAGCAACCATAGGGGGGACGTCTACTAAAGCATTGGTAGACATTGGCGCCTCCCACAACTTCATAAGCATCGACGAGGCCAAGTGACTAGGCCTCAAGTACACCAAGGAGGACGGTTCCATGAAGGCCGTCAACTCCACAGCCAAGGCCATATACGGCACTGCCCGAGGCATACATGCACGCATAGGCCAATGGAATGGCCTCATTGATCTCTCGGTGGTAACCATGGACGACTTTGCCTTAGTCCTTGGAATAGAATTCTTGGACAAGGTAAAGGCCTTCCTCATCCCCTACACTAACACCATGTGTATCATGGAAGGCAATACCACATGCATGGTGCCAGTCTAACGAGGGGCTAAGATTGAGGCTCGCTCCCTATCTGCCATGCAATTCAACAAGGGGTACAAGAAGGGGGAAGTTAGCTACTTAGCCACCTTACTCGAATCACCAGAAAACCCCTCAGAGTTTTCCCCACATGAGGACATGCCCACAGAGATCCGCTCAGTACTATGCGAGTACAACGATGTCATGCCCTCGGAGCTACCAAAGAGACTACCACCCCGAAGGGAGGTAGATCACAAGGTCGAGATGGAACCAAGTTCCAAGCCACCATCCATGGCACTTAGCCGCAAGGCAGAACTCGTGGCCATTAGTCGACCACAACACCCTCTTATGAATCGCATCAAAAAGGGACTACAGCATGACCCCCTAGCCAAGAGTCTCATTCAACTCACCAAGGATGGCAAGACACGACGCTTTTGGCTTAGGGATGATCTTCTCATCACTACGGGCGATAGGCTATTTGTGCCTAAGTGGCGGAACCTGCGAAGGGAACTCATCAAGGAATGCCATGACACCCTGTGGGCTGGACACCCAGGAATGAGGTGCACACAGGCAATCCTTGAGGATTCGTACTACTGGCCCCGGATGCGTGACGACGTCGAGGCCTATGTACGCACTTGCCTTGTTTTCCAGCAAGACAAGATATAACAGCAGCAGCCGGCCGGTCTACTAGAGCCACTACCTATCCCAGAGGGTCCATGGGTGAGTGTTTACCCAAGTCTAATGGATGTGGCAGCATCATCGTAGTGGTAGATCGATTTAGCAAGTATGCCACCTTCATACCTGCCCCTACAGATTGTACGGCCGAGCAGACAACATAGCTCTTCTTTGACTATGTGGTCAAGCAATGGGGGTTGCCACATAACATAGTGAGTGATAGAGACCCACGTTTCACAGGCCGCTTCTGGACAGAACTCTTTCAGAAGATGGGTACGGGTCTCAACTTCTCTACTAGCTTTCACCCCCAATCCGATGGACAGACGGAGCGTATCAACGCGCTCCTAGTGCTATACTTGAGGCACTATGTTAGTGCCAACCAGTGGGACTGGGCCAAGCTCCTTGGAGTAGCACAGTTTGCCTACAACTTGCAGCGGAGTGAGGCTACCAACCACAGTCCTTTCGAGATAGTGACCGGGCGACAACCCATGACGCCTAACGCTATGGCATCAAGCGGAGATGGCAAGAGCCCGGCAGCATACAAATTCGCCAAGGGATGGCATGACCAATCCGACTTGGCTCGAGCCTACCTAGATAAGGTAGGCAAGAAAATGAAGACGTAGGCTGACTCCAAGAGAAGGCCCCTAGAGTTCATGGAAGGAGACTTGGTCATGGTTAAGTTACTACCCCAACAGTTCAAGTCTTTGCGAGCAGTGCACAAGGGGTTAGTACAATGCTACGAAGGTCCCTTCCCAGTCATCAAACGAGTTGGAAAGGTCTCCTATATGGTGGAGCTACCACCAAAGATCAAGTTTCATCCAGTTTTCCATGTCAGGAAGCTCAAGCCCTACCACGAAGATAAGGATGATCCAACTCGAGGCATATCACACCGAGCTCCTACTGCCGTGGTCACTTCCTTCGATAAGGAAGTAGAGTGCATCCTTGCAGACTGACAAGCGAGCAGAAGCGGAGTCCCCAAGTACACAGAGTACTTGGTGAAATGGAAAAACTTGTCGAATAGTGAAGCAAGCTGGGAGCATGAAGATACACTTTGGCAGTTTGCAAAACACATCCAGCAGTTCAAGCAGAACGCGACGAGGACGTCACGAACTTAGGTGGGGGAGAATGTCACATCCTGTATTATGAGGTTATGCCACGTAGGCGCCACACAGGCGCCACGCAGACGCTTTGTAGGATCCTACTTGGCATCCTACATGGCATTCGGAATATTCTAGACTTCTCCACACTTCACCGGAATTCTCTAGAGTATTGTAGAGTTGTCTAGACTTGTATACATTTGTATAGAATATACTATAATTGTATAGAACATCCTAGAGTAGACTAGACATGGAGGATTCTAGAAATCTCTCCACTTTTCCTTGTAAGGCCCTTGGCCTATAAATAGAGGAGGGAGCTCATTTGCTCACCATCCAAGCAAACATGATCCAATCAAATACACAAGTTCTCTTGAGTTCTATTGCCTTCAAGGCTCTCTTGCCTAGCTTTCTCTTCTTACACACCAAGCTTCCGCATTCACCTAGCTTTAGTTGCTCACTAAGCTAGAGACCCACAAAGGCTTACTTAGCACTTCTCAAGCATCTTAGAGGTGTCTAAGGCCGCATGGTTCCTTGGAAACACCTAGTCCGTGACACTAAGCATGGTTTTGGAAAAGGGATTGTGTGTGGATCATGTCAGAAAGGTAAACAAGTTAGATGATAAAACAGGAAGATAAATACTATTTGTACTTCTATACAATTAGAGTTGTTGCATATTGATTTAATGAGTCCCACTCGGACCATGAGCAAATGAGGAAATAAGTATATTTTTGTTATGGTAGATAATTACTCTAGATTTATATGGGTTAAATTTTTGAGTGAAAAATCTGAAGCTGCTGAAAAATTTTAAAACAATTGTTTGAAAATTCAAACTAAGAAGAATTATCCTATTACTAGAGTTATGAGTGATCATGGAAAGGAGTTTAAAAATGCAGGGATTAATACTTTTTGTGATGAAAGAAGAATAAAGCATGAATTTTCAGCACTAGATACTTCACAACAAAATGGAGTGGTTGAGAGGAAAAATAAAGTTCTTCAAAAGATGATTAATGTTATGTTGCATGGTAGAAAGGTTCCTAGGTATTTTTGGGCCGAGGTGGTGAACATAGCGTGTTACCCCTTGAATATAGCCTATCTTAGGCCTGGCACCTTAAAAACTTCCTATGAATTGTGGAATGGCAAGAAACCGAATATTAAATATTTCAAGATTTTTAGAGCAAAATGCTACATTCTTAGAGATCGTGAGTCCAATTGAAAATTTGAGTCTAAGAGTGATGAAAGAATATTTCTAGGGTATTCATTGACAAGTCGAGCGTATAGGGTTTTTACCTTAGAACTCAAACTATGATGAAATCTACCAACGTAGTAGTTGATGACTCTTGTGTTGAAGAGTCTCCGACATCTGTTGAGGAGGATGAGAGTGACCCATTCTTTCTTTTGGGAAATATTCTTTAGATATTGGTAAAGAGGACACCGTGGTTCATGATTATACTTCTAGTCCTACAGAATCACATGATGAAACTTACGATGTTCAGGCTACTCCTTCTAAAGAACAATCTGCAAGGGTAAAGTTGTACCATCCTTTGGATAATGTTATAGGATATGTTGATCAGATGATGGGGACCCGAAGAAAGACTAGGAATGAAGTCTCATATGCATGTTATACATCTTTCTTATAACCTAAAACTGTCAAAGAGGCTCTTCAAGATAATGATTGGATAAATGCTATGCAAGAAGAATTTCAACAGTTTGTTAAGAATGATGTGTCGTATGTTGTGCCTAGACCGAAGGAGATGAATGTGATAGGTACCAAATGGATATTCAAGAATAAAAGGGATGAAAATTATACAGTTGTTAGGAACAAGGCTAGGCTTGTTCCTTAAGGTTATACTGGGTTGGAGGGTACAGACTTTGATGAGACTTTCGCTCAAGTGGCTAGACTTGAATCTATTAGGATTCTATTTACTATTGCATGTCATCATGGATTCAAGTTGTATCAGATGGATGTGAATAGTACATTCTTGAATGGAATTCTTTATGAGGAGCTGTATGTGGAGCAGCCAAAAGAATTTGAAGATCGTCATTCTCCTGATCATCTATATAAGATTAAAAAGGCTTTGTATGCACTGAAGCAAGCTCATAGGGCTTGACATGAAAGGTTGATCGACTATCTATTGGGAACAGGTTTTGTTCAAGGGGGAGTGGACAAAACACTATTTATTCAAAAATTTGAATGTGATACAATTGTTGCTTAAATCTATGCTGATGATATAGTGTTTGGTTCCACTTCTGATAAACTTGCTCATTATTTTGGAGATCAAATAACACATGAATTTGAGATGAGCATTATTTGTGAATTGAACTTCTTTCTAGGGCTTCAGATTTGACAGTTGAATGATGGGATTTTCATTTCTCAAACTCGTTATGCTTTGGAATTGGTGAAGAAGTTTTATTTGGAAAAGGCTAAGGATACTAGAACTCCCATGAGTACTAGTGTCAAGGTTAGCATAGATACTAAAGGCAAAAATGTTGATCCTACACTTTATAGGAGTATGATTGGGAGTTTGTTGTACTTGACTCCCAGTCGACCTGACATTGCATTTAGTGTTGGTTTGTGTGCACGTTATCAGGCAAGTCCTAAGGAATCTCATATTACTGCTGTAAAAAGAATTATTAAGTATGTTAAAGGGACTGTGAATTATGGACTGTGGTATCCGTCAGGAACTCATACTGATATTGCATCTTTTTCTAAGGTTGATTGGGCTGGTAATGTTGATGATAGAAAAAGTACCAGTGGAGGGTGTTTTTATATTGGTAATTGCTTAGTTGTTTGGCATAGTAAGAAGCAAAATTGTGTTTCCCTTTCTACTGTTGAGGCCGAGTATATAGCAGTTGGTAGTTATTGTACTCAAGTTTTGTGGATGCATCAAATGTTGCAGGATTATGGTTTTTCCCAAGGCACAATGATTGTGTTCTGTGATAACACGAGTTCTATAAATATTTCAAAAAATCCTATTCAACAGTCTAGGACTAAGGATATAGATATTCAATATCATTTCGTTTGAGATCTTGTTGAAGATGGTATCGTGCCTCTAGAGTTTATATCCACAAACTCTCAGTTGGCAGATATTTTTACAAAACCATTAGATTTTCAAAAGGATGTTAGTCTTAGGAAATCTATTGGTATGCTTTCTTTAAAATAAATATCTTCTTATCTATCATTCTAGGAGCACATTGCATTATTTTTCTCGAATTGATAGATAATCATGCATATGTATTATATTTATTCATGCATGCATTTTAATAAGAAAAATATAAAAAAAATCATAAAATGTTTTTTTTTAAATGATGAGCTTGGCTAGAGTATAAAAGTTGTCATATTTTACTCTATTAACATATTTACTTGTCTAATTATGCATATGGGAAGTAAAGGTATCAACCTGACTTAAGGTTTTTGAATGTTTACTTGACATGATTGTTTTATGTTGAAAAATCTTAATCTTAGGTGCATGTTTTACTTCCGATATGATCATAATGCCTGCTGAAATTGTTAATCTTTTTTATTTAACCCGAAGTGATATGTAGGTTCATCAGCTATGCTAAATTTATCTATGTTTTTAAATACTTGTTGCAAGCTTATGAATGTTTGTCATAATGTTGAAAGGAGGATAGAATGAGTTGATTAAAATATAGAAATGCAAAAAGTAGTTCTTCGATTTGAGTAACCAGGCCTCTCGCCTCAGTAAGCATTGAGTGTTCGCGTAAAAAGGGGATAAGACTAATGAGCATAAATCCCAAGGAAGAAGCTCGGGGCCAGTTGGTCAGGACTAAAAATCGTCGCTAGAAAGTCCGGAGCTTAGAAAGATAAAAAGGGATAAGGTGAAAATGTGCGAAAGAATAAATTATTTGAATTTTGTTTTTTTAAGAAATAAGGTTCAAGTTAACGATTTGAGTTCTAGTTTGGATCCTGGACTGAATTATCATCATGGTTGGTGAGGAGATTATCATAATTAGTGCGTATTGTTTTCTTCTTCCCTTAGTGCTTGCACATGAGAATATATATATATATATAGATATTTACAAAACTTGACTTGTGCATTCTTGAGTCTACAAGGTATGTGTGCTGATTTTCTTCACCACCGTGTGTATAATGACTGAGTTAGATTTGAGAAAATGATGTGTTAATGATTAGCTTGTTGTGTCTACTGCCATACTCACATATTTCAAAATAAAAAAATATTTTTGTTTTATTTTATTCATGACATTTTGCGTTCATGCATTTAGTATTAAGGTCATGCATTGTAGAGATATTTGTTACTCGAAAATCTGGATATAATCTTATAGAGTACTTTATCTTCATATTTAGTGTTTGGTCTTAGATTCTCTAGTGTCTCCTCTGTTGTATTTTCTCTATGTTTAGATTGATATATCTTTACTTGTCATTTCAGTGATAAAAAGGGAGAAATGTATTTAGTAAGGGGGAGGGAGATTGTTTGGTTAAGTGGGAGAAGTTTTTAGTAAAGGGGAGTATATTCTAAAGGGGAGAAGGATTATGTTTATACCGTGTATATGTTGATGATCATTATGCTTGCATTGTTGTTATGTTTTCTTATGATCATTATTTCTGTTTTCCACACTTGTTTTTCATAGTATGTGGTTACAGGATTGGAAGATAGTCGTGAGGACAATCTGATATTCTATGTCTATATTAGTTGGTGTGTGTTCATAGGTATATGTATTATGTTGTTATTCGTGAGGCTTTATAAAACATGGGTTTGTCTCAGAAATGCTAAGGGGGAGATTGTAAGAACATTTATGGTATTATTTGTGATTGGCCTGTTCTACACAATAATCATGTTGAGTGAATTGTCATTTTGACTGAATTGTGAAGTTGGTAAGGATTGATTGACATTGACAAGCTTCATCAAATTCAAATCAAGCTTGAAGAAAGTGAAAATACAAGAGAAATGAGTTTGAGCAAGTTTTGCATTCAGGAGGACTTAAACAACATTTTTCGAGCGTATCCGTGATTTTTACTTAGAGACTTTCTAAGGTTTTCTACGTAAAAATTTGTGTCTTCTCATGATTTATTTTTCTGCACTTATATTCATAACTACTTGATTAATTTTATTTGAGAATGTAGGGTTTTATAACTAATTAAAATTGAATTTCCGCTAGATAATTTTAATTGATTATTAAATCAACAAAAAGCCTAATCACCCCCCCCCCCCCCCCCTCTAGGTTGTTTTCATTGATCGTCAAGGTAATTTCTACCCCTACAGCCCGAATCAACAAAAATAAGAAAATCGTTCTGGACACCGAATAAAACTGAAAACCATTTCTATCTGAACCCAATATGACGTTTAAACAAACCCCTAGATAAAAAACACTCAAAAATTTTGAAATCCAACCCGTTCTTTCAGCCAATAATCACAACTTTGAGAAATGGATGAAAACATGTTTTCAACGGGATTCGTTCATCAATACTAGTATAGAATGATTGAAAGAGTAATTAGAAACACAAATATAGAAGAAAAACTCATCGAATCAAAATATTTGATGATTTCTCCATATTTTGGCTTTCGGGACTCTTCGAGTTCTTCACGTGAATCCGGACAATTAAGAAACAGATATGACCCAAGATTGGAATGAAGATTGTATCTTATGACTAACGAACTAAAATACAAACTACAAAACTAGGTTCAAAAACTAACTTTCATCCCTTAGTACAATTGTTTAGCGTCGTTGGCGCGATGTTGTCGTTTCTCACCATCCAAGATCATGCTCATGTGTTGCATCGGTCAAATCAATCGATTCAACAACACACTCCACTGGTTGGACATCAAAATAATGCTTAAGCTTGTGACCATTCACCGTAAATCTGTTTCCTTTTTCCGGATCATTGAGTTCCACTGCTCCAGGGAGGTAAACCTTTGTAATTTCATACGGTCCATCCCATCTTGATTGAAGCTTGCCTGGAAACAACTTAAGTCTCGAATTAAACAACCACACTCTCTGAACGGGCTCAAAGGACTTCTTCCGAATATGTCTATCATAAAATGTCTTCTTTCGAGCTTTATAAATCCAAGAATTCTCATACGCATTATTACGTAGTTCTTGAAGCTCTGCAAGTTAAAGTTTTTGTTAAGCACCAGATCTTTTCAGATCGAAGTTCAATCTTCGAACTGCCTACTATGCTCGGTGCTCTAGTTCAACAAAGAGGTGACATGTTTTACTGTAAACAAGCCGATACAGTGTCATACCTAACGGAGTTCTATAAGCGGTCTTATAAGCCCACAATCCGTCATTCAGCCTCTGAGGCTAGTCCTTCAAATCCACACGCACTATTTTCTCCAAATATCCTTCACTTCCCTAATAGAAATTTCCACTTGTCCACTCGTTTGGGGGTGATATGGCATACCAATTTTATGAGTGACACTGTACTTCTGACATAGACCACCAAGAAAACGGTTATCAAAATGCATTCCGCCGTCACTGATTATCGCACGTGGTATACCAAATCTCAACAAAATATTTGACTGCACAATGTCCACAACTGCCTTATGGTCGACGTGTGAAGTAGCTACAGCTTTTACCCATTTCAACACTTAGTCAACCCCTACGAGTATGTACTTTTTCTCACCCGCTTTTGGAAATGGTCCCATGAAGTCTATACCCCATACATCAAATAATTCAATGATCAAAATCGGGGTCAGAGACATCATATCCCGTCGGATAATAGAATATGGTCGGCTAACTTTTGATATCGTACGCACGCTTTACAATATTCAAATGCCTCTTTGAATATGGTTGGCCAATAGAACCCACTTTGCAACACTTTATAGCCTGTCTTTTGAACTCCAAAATGCCCCCCACATTCTAGCATATGGCAAAATCTTAAGATACTCTCCACTTCACTTTTGGGAACACACTTTCTGATAATCTGATCAGAGCAATACTTGTACAAACATAAATTATCCCAGATTTAGTATTTAACTTGGCTGAAGAATCGGTCACTATCACTTTTAGACCAACCTTTTGGAATTTGACCCGTGGTTTTGTAATTGATAATATCAGCACACCACGGTATCTCTTCCACTACATCCACACTGAACAAATGTTCATCCAGGAATATATCCTCAAGAGGAACACTTTCCTTTGTAGTTTCCACAACGATCCTTGATAAATGGTCTGCTAATACATTCTCCGAACCTTTTTTTCTTTTATCTCCAAATCAAATTCTTGTAACAACAAAATCCATAAAATAAGCCTAGGTTTGGAGTCTTTCTTTGTCAGCAAATTTCTCAATGCTACAAGATCCGAATATACTACTACCTTGGTTCCTAATAAATATGATCTGAATTTATCCAAGGCAAAACTAACTGCTAGTAACTCTTTATCTGTTATTGTGTAATTTATTTATGCATTATTCAGAGTCTTACTAGCATAATACACAACGTATGGAATTTACTCCTTTCTTTGTCCTAGAACCGCTCCGACGGCATAATCCGGAGCGTCACACATCGGCTCAAAAGGTAGAGACAAATCCGGTTGTCGCATGATTGGGGCTGTAGAGAGTTGTGTACGAAGCTCCTCAAAAGCGTGAAGACACTTTTCATCAAAGATAAAGTCTACATCTTTAGCTAATAAGTTTCATAATGGTTAGACAATCTTACTAATATCTTTAATAAATCGTCTATAAAAATCGGGATGGCCTAATAATGATCTTATCTGCTTAACAGATGTGGGATGAGGAAATTTTCAAATAAGCTCAACTTTAGCCCTAGCTACCTCAATCCTCCTTTTGATATTATATGACCGAGTACTATATCCTCTTGAACCATAAAATGGCTCTTCTCTCAACTCAAAATCAAGTTAGTCTCTCTACATCTCTTGAGCACGAGTGGCAAATGTTGCAAACAGTCCTCAAAGGTTACCCCAAAGACTGAGAAATCATCCATGAACACTTCTAAAAGAATATTGACATCATACACCTTTAGAATGTAGCTGGCGCATTACACAAACAAAAAGGCATTCTTCTGTACGCAAATGTACCATACAGATATGCCAAAGTGGTTTTCTCCTGATCAGCAGGATGAATCGCCACTTAGTTGTAACCGGAATATCCATCCTTTATTCGGCCAACCTTTCAAGGATTTGATCAATAAACGATAATGAAAAATGATCCTTTATAGTGTGTGAGTTGATTTTTCAATAGTCATTGCAAACATACCACCCAGTAGTGGTGCGTTGTGGGATCAACTCACCTTTAGAGTTAGGCACAACTGTGATACCTAATTTTTTTGGTACCAGCTATGCATGGCTCACCCATGTACTATTAGATATGGGGTATATGATACACGCATCTAGAAACTTAATCACCTCTTTCATGTTTGGGTTCATTCTCCGTTGCATTTCCCTTATTGGTTTTTCAATCTCCTCTAAATGTATGCGGTCCATGCAAATTGAGGGATCTATTCCTCTAAGATCAGCAACACTCCATCCTATCGCCTCTTTATTCTCACTTAAGACATTGACTAGATTCAATTCCTATTCTTTTGTCAGCTTCGATAGTATAATTATAGGAAGAGTCTCATCCGGTCGTAAAAATACAATTTTCAGTTGCTCAAGAAATTCCTTAAGTTCCAAGGTAGGAGAAGTTATTAGAAATGATATTAGTGGTGTACTCGAGAGCATGAGAAATGGCTCAATAGGCACTTTCTATGATTGGCCATATAATGCAGTCTCAATTGCAGCAATATCCTCATAATTCAACCTTCTCTCCTCATCTCACTCGTCTGGGTTTAGTTTCCAGCCTTGCTCCAGTCATCAATGATTTCAACTCATCTTTCTCTAGCATCCTTGGTGCAAACTCCTCTATAATTTCATCCATTTCTTCAATATAAAAACATTGAACTGACTACAAGAGTTGATGATTGGGATCAAACACATTCACTTGCACCTTCAGGTTTCCAAAAGATAGATCCATAGCCCCGACACAGGTTTATTCATTCAATTGATACATGGATTAGCCGTAGCTAAAATTGGTCTTCCTAATATCACATAGATATGTTTCTTCGAGTCCTAGACAGGTTCTGTATCAAGAATTATGAAATCTACCAGAAAGTATAACTTGTCCACTTGAACGATGACATCTTCTAAAATCCCTCTCGCCTGCTTGATTGATTAATCTACTAATTGAAGCACAACCAACGTAAGAGTGAGCTCTCCCAACCCTACCTGCTCATAGACTGAATATGGAAGTAAGTTAACACTCGCACCTAAATAAAGAAGAGCTCTACCAATTTCCTGTCACTAATGACACACGAAATAGTGGGAGCACCGGGATCTTTCCTATTAGGTGGTGTGTTACTTAATAGCAATGAACTCACTTGTTTAGTCAACAACATTTCTTCAGGACCTTTTATATACTTTTTCTCTTTTGAGTGCAAAGGTCCTTCAAAAACTTCGCACAAGCGGGTATTTAGGCTATGATGTCTAAGAGAGGAAAATCGTTCTTGACTTGTCGAAATGTGTCCAACATGTCATTCTCTTTATGCTTACCATATCTGCTTAACTCTTGAAGACATTGAGGAAAAGGTGTTACCTCCTCAAAGCATGCCCTATCTGGCTCCTCTAGTAATGTTTGATCTATATCTTCTTCCTCCTGAGGTTGAACTTTCTCTACCTCCTCAGTCGTCTTACGTTTTCCTATCCTTTCTTCAAACTGCTGCTCAACCCTATTTTCCACCTCCTTTCCACTTCTTAAAGTCATGATGGCTTGAACTGCCTAATAAGTATTTTTAGTAAATGATCCAAGTTCCATCGCTTGTCTACTCTTTGGATTCGCGACTAGTTGACTTGGAAATCTTCCCTCCTCTCGTTTATTCAACATGTTAGCTAATTGCCCAATTTGGGTTTCTAACTTTGAAATGGTTTGGGAGTAAGAGCCCATCATGTTCTACAAGCCTCTTAAGGTCTCTGCCAGATCACTGTCATAGAAGCCAGGTGGTTTAGGTGGTGGGGTTTGACTTCTTTGCATTTGGTAATTAGTAGGACATGTTGCTTGAGCATTAGGTTGAAAATTACGACTGTTGTATGATTTTTGGGAATTGAACGATTGTTGGTTCTAATTGAACCTTGGCTGCGGATTTTCCACATTCTGAGAAGGATATGATAAATTTGGATGGTTACATCAACTCAAATTATATGAATTGGAATACGTATTATTGTTCGAGTTCATCCATGTTGCATTCACTTCAGCGGCAATTATTTTATTACCCTGATACTCACTCTAGGAATGGTTAGGTCCTATTTCTAAGACTTCTTCCGGAGCTGATTGACTCAGATTAACAGACTTACCGAGTTTCTTTCCAAATGCGGCTACTTAGTCCCTCACATCACCATCTCTCTTGAAACTAAAGAACTGGTCAGATTTCCTTTCAACTCCATCCCTAGCAAGCATTTCAGACTCAAGTTGGAACGAGGTGTCGCTCACATTATCGAACAACTTCAAGACCTCGTCTACTCGTTTCACTGTATACTGACCTCCCATTGCTTCATCTATTAAATATTTATGAATGGAACCCAGTCCAAGATAAAAGTTACACACAATATCTTGCTCAACAAATTTATGATGGGGATACTTTCGTAAAATTTCATTGAATCTATCCCATGTATCGTGGAATTTCTCACCAGACAATTCTCTAAAATGGGTAATTGCGTGTTGTGCCTCATGGATTCTACCTATCGAAAAATATTTTTCTAAAAATTCAGCTTTTATGGTTCCCTAATTTATTATTATATCCCTATCCAAAGTGATATACCATCTTTTAGCATTTTCTTTTAACAAAAAGGGAAATAATCGCACACGCAACACATGAGAGCTAAGCTTCAATATTCTCAATTTTCGCAGTCGAGGCCATCTCTATGAACTCGTGAACATGTTGATATGGATCCTCATTTCTGAGTCCATAAAATTTGGGCAACATGTTGATAACACTAGATTTGATCTCATAGTGCTTAACCCCTTCATCTTCTGGAAATTCAGCACATGATACATGAGCTGAAAGTGCATAATACCCCTTCAAGGACGTAGTTGGGGATTATCGCGCTGTTCTATTACGGTTCGCCGTCTCTTCACAACCCAACTTCCTTCGAAGCTCTTCTAATCTAGCTCGATGATTCCTTTGAAAAGTTCTCTCGATCTCCAGAACAAAAAGTACTAATTCAACGTAGGGATTGAAAAGTGATTGTCGATCGCTCATACGAATTGTTTTTTTTTATGCAAATAAAACTAAAACTTCTAACCTATTCTAAATATTAACAGAAATAAAGCTAAAATAATGCATGAATTTAAGCTAAACTAAAACTCATAAGAGGTCTAACGACATAACTTTCACTGCTTCGCTAAATCCCTATATGCTTTTTAGAGTACCTGTCAATCACACAAAAAACTACAATAATGCATTACTACTAAAGTACTAAAGCTAAGAATAATGCCAAGTCCCCGGCAACGGTGCCAAAAACTTGATGCCTGACTAGGGGTAATAAAAATAATGATTAAGAATGGCCCCTTACAACGACAAGGTTTTACCTATCGTAAGCGCATGAATTGTATTATAGTACAAAACGGCTTGAGAAAGGGAATATCGATCCCACAGAAACATGGATTATTTACTCTATAATTTAAAAATATCATAAGCGCATGGATTATTTACTCTATAATCACAATTTGAAAATGGTTTGTTTGATTTTGTTTGAGATCTATAACTAAATTAACTAAAAATAGAATTTAAATTGTGATTGTGATCAAGGTAGAGAAAAACTAGGATTTTCATCCTCCACCACTAACCGCATAATATAGTATATCTACTTGCTCAATTGCAAGAGGACAATCCATCACCATGAATCAAATCGTACCGCAAATAGTCAAATACGTCCCAAAAAGGATACTATTCACCAGATTCGCTACAACCCATCTCCGGACAGAGTGTAACTATTACATGCCATCTGTTTTACTTTAATCTACTCCTATATCATAAAATTAAACTAAACCATGTCTATATAACATCGCGGAGGCATGGCCTATGTAAATCTTGTCTTTCAAGTGTTTAAAGAACCATTGTATAAAATATCACGCTATGTTTAATATAACATGATTGGTTGAGATAATATATTCATTAAATCTAGGACAAGAATTTAGAATAAATATAAAATCCCATGTCATGAATAACTATAGTCACAGATCTACACAATCATCAAAGTGTGTTCACAGTTTCCCCTCGTTACAATTGAAACAAATAAATAAAATGACATTACTTGGCTAAGGTTTTGTTAGAAAACCCTAGATACCGAATTAGTTGCTCATAGCGGTGGGTGACTGCATCATTGATGTAGAAACGACCTTTATAATCTTCTTCTCCAGATCTCTAGGTCTTGAATGGCTCCCTCCTTTGAATAATATGAGTCTCCCGAAAAAGTGCTATGGAAATTATGTAAATATGAAGCTCCATAGATTTGTAGCAGACCTTGGTATTTATACAAGAAGTTGAAAAGAGTTCTGTTTGTTTTTAACTTGTCCCACTTGAGTAGGATTCCTCTTTAATGTGTTTCTCCTCAAATTTGAGCCAAACCCTTCAATCTGATATATATAATATGTCATATACACATGCTTAGAGGTCTTTGAGTCGAAGATATGTCAAAAGAGTTCAAATCGGATCGAACTCATCTTTCCCAGCTTTCCTACGCTTAGCCCCCTACGCTTAAGCGTAGGTCTCAGCTACACTTAAGTGTAGCTTGCTTTGGGCAAAAAATATCTACCGTAATTTTAGCACTTTCTATTTACATTTAGCTACTATAAGTATAGCTCAAGCATAGCAAAATACTTGGAAACCACTTTTCTTGACTATTACTCCGTTAAAACCCCTTAGACTCCTTTGGTATGTTTCCTGAAGTTACGGCTCCGAAAAATATCATTTTTGCCCTCCGGAAGACACATTTTTCTTGAAAACTCCTCTTTTGCTCTATTTGTGGATAAATACAAGTATATCTTTAGTTAATTCAACAAAATTAGCTCTTTTCTTCATTACGTTTCTGAAACATGCTTTAACACACAAACCACATAAAAATACCAAATAATGTAATGATAAAATGTAACAATAGTGAGTTAGGTGCCTAAAATGGACAAAATTTGGCACTCATCAGTTTACTCTAGTGGGGACCAATCTCGACATTGATTCGAGATAGTTTTTATTCAGCAATGAGTGGGAATAATTGTGCTCATACTATCTTGTACATTGTAGTATGACTTATTTAATGAGTATGAGAATGCATGAATGTGTGAGAATAAGGAATGAAGAAGTTGTGAGTAGTATAACTAACCCTCACGAGACTTCATTCATCCACTAGGCATTGCCTAGGGCTTTAAAAGGCTTGTTACATATGCTAAGTGTAATCGTCGATCCTCAAGAAAGCAAGGGAGTAGTGTAGAATAGATAGGTTATAAAAACTCATCATGAGGCGTTTTCAACTTCTCTCTTGAGCTGATTGCTAAGAGACTATCAGTATTAAAATTTGGGGTGTGATAGGAGCCAAATGTTAGACATTATAGACCCCTAACTTGGTATTTTTATCCAGTTATATGTTTAAGTATGTTTCATGAGCTTAACAAAGGAAACTAGCTAATTTCAGTGAATTAGCCAAGGTGATGCAAGTAGCCTATGCAAAGAGAAGAATAAAGGAGCAAAGTGAAACTTTTCGAGCTAGATATGTATTCCGTAGGGCAAAACGGACATTTTAAGAGGCATAAACTATGGGAAACATAAAGTAGAAGTGAAAGGGGTCCAATAGGACGAAAAAGTGGAAAAAATAGTTTTCATCATTTGGCTAGATAGTGCAAGTTTGCACATACCTACATAGATGGCTATGCATATGCGTAGAGGTCTGCACTGAAATACTATAGAATTCTTAGAATTTGAGTTTTGGTCCGATTTAACTTCCTTTGACTTGTTTGCGACTCCAACACTTCCAACCACATGTATAAGGTGTATTTCCATCTGATTGATGTGTTTTTTATCAGATTTGAAGAGAAACACATAAAAGAGGAGTCTTAATCGAAGTTGGGCGCATATAATAGGTAAAACTAATAGCCAACTTCAAATGGCCATAACTCGGTCAAAACAACTTCACATTGGGTGATTCTTGAGTCTAAACTCAAAAGCTTGAAGTTAGCTTTCCAACGAGGTAAAGAACACCTCAATCGGAGTTGTGTAGCAAGAGTTATGATAAAAAGAGTGAGACAAGTCTGCAGAAAAAATCAGAAAACTTCAGATTCGGCCAAAAATCCCAGATTGACTTGAATTGATCCGTTTTAACCCGGGTTACCTTTGTGTGCACTCCAAGATATCCTTGAACGTGTATAATGCATATTTTCACCAAAGTTGTGTAGATTCACTCCTAAATGTAAGAGGAATACACAAAGAGTAATCCTTGTTGGAAAAGGATGCGATTACAACTCAACTAGGACTCTTCATATCTCTTCCTATAAATACTAAGGTCTGAACCAGAATTTGGGGGACTCCAAATATATAATTTTGAGAGCTCTCATAGCATAAATTACTAGAGATTTTTATCACTTAAAGGAGGGAGTCATTAAAGACCTAGAGATCCTGAGAAGAAGACCATGAATGGTGATTCTATATTAATGATGCAAATCTCTTCCACCATGAGCAACTAATTTGGTATCTAGGGTTTTTCTAACAAAATGCTAGCCAAATAATATAGTTCATTTATTTGTTTTTATTGTAACGAGGGGAAACTGAAGACCACACATGTAATGATTTTGTAGATGAGAGACCGTTGTTAATTAATATAATAGATTCTATGTTTATTCCACTATTGTCTTAAAATGAATGAATACTTTATCTCAATCAATCATGTTTATTCAATATGGGTTGGAACTCGGTTGCTTAAATTATGATTTTCTACACAATGGTTCTTAAGATGGGTTATAATGAATCCGGTTGACGGTATCTCTTTGGGGATTAAGGGTTGACTATTTATAACGCTAATCTGTTTCACAAGTGCTGGATCGCCCTTTTACAAGCGATTAAGTAGATGGCTACAATATGCGGTTAGTGGTGGAGTGAGGAAAAATCTTAGATTTTATCTTTATTGCTCTTGTCTATAATTTCGTATATAGTATTTGATAGCGAAGTCGTCTCTCAGGCTATTCAATAGCTATCCTTTGAAATTCTTTCAAGGCAATATATAGATCTCCTCTGGGCTATTGACTCGAATCCAATCAAGAATGCTCCTCTGGCTCATAGCTCCAAGTACTGGATGAAGCCGAACTCTCTTGTTCCTTTCCTGTCCTGGCTAACCAGAAAAGGGAAGAAGCACTAGAGGCGGTACCAAGGACGAGGAATACAGTGGTTGAGCAATATACATCTTAAAGCAAGCAAGCCCTTACTCAAATAGGGCGAGGCAAGCAATTAAATGTCAAATTTCTACCTCCGAACTCAAAGGCGGATTGATGTTTTGTTCAAAAATTCCGAGAATCCTGGTACCGCTAACGCCTGGTCGACCTCTCCTGATGTATCAGTCAGTAATGGAAGCATCCATGAGTTGTGTCCTTGGTCAGCACGATGAAACGGGTAAGAAGGAAAGAGATCTTTACTTTCTTTATTAGTTAATTAATTGATAATAAAAACCCAAAACCATATTCTCATAACAATTCGAGAGTATTAATTTAATAAAGTTTAGAGTACGACTTAGTCCGTTAGGTTCCATAACCTTTCTTAAGCCAAACTATACTACAATACCATTCATGCACGTACGACAAGTAAAATTAGGTCACTATAAGGGTATGTTCTTAATCACTATTTTAAACCCTAGTTTGACCTCATCATACATATATCTACACCACTGCTGCTACCGCCTCTGAATATCGCCGCCACCTCCTATATATAGGGAGTGATTGAACGTTCCTACATATATACCAATACAAATATATACACATACACATCCCCATTCATCCTATGTGGGATGAGTCACTCATGAACTCAAGTACTCCACACTCCTCCATGAATAACACATCACTATACCTTGTAGCTCACCTACACACACTGTGACCTATCACAACCAAGGTCGAACATACACCTGAACACCTAACCAATGACATCGATGACATCCACCGACAGATCTTAAGGCCACCACCGAACTATCATAATTACCCTAACTAAGCCCTGATGTTGGAGTTAAGGCAACATTCCGCTACTATGTATTTCCAATTTAGGGAATAACCACACAACCTATTCTGGCAATAACTACACACCTACCAGTGAATGGTACTAATACTTAAGCAATCATCACACACACCTCCTACCTATACATCCATAGATAAGCCTAATCCCTGCACTACAGGTCCATAGACCAAAATCTATTTAATCCCCTCAACTAACCTTCACCTCCCCATACCACACCGATGGTTGACTCACAACATACTTAAATCCCCAAATCACTAACTCAATGGCTCACTCTACAACTACTCTTAACTAGGAGATACGGAAGGACCAAACGCGATCATTATACATGATATCAGACAACACCTTGCCAATGTTAATGTTGTACCTTTGGCTTGTGCCCAACCCCGGAAAGGAGGGAGAAAGAACAACACTATGTGTGTACCCCAACCAACCACTTCTCACACCCGAGATTAAAAAAATAAAGGGTATAGGATGGATATGCATTATGTATGCACTTTAAGCTACCCACCATCTCCAACATCAACACTCCTATAATGTTTTAACGAGCAAAGAAAGCCAACGGAACGAGTTAAAATTTATAAGGGACACAAACCCATATCTCCAAACACTCTAGGATCGAATTTGATGACCCGAAAGGTAATTTCTAAGTTACTACCATCAATTGGTGCATAAAGGGTCCGACAATTTTGAAAAAAATTACTTTTACGGGTTCGGCCAACCTCGTCCAGTCTAGATGTTTCCAAGCACACACTAAGCCTAGAAACACATAGTTTAAAGCTCACTACGTTCTATCTAACACAAGAATTTACCAAGCCAAAATATAAAGGCAGTTTGCAACTGAAATGTGATTGGAGACACAAAATGGATATGGTGGCATCCAGATACACTCGGCCCGAAATCCATGTTCTAAAACTCACTAACACAATATAGAATAGGTAAAATGAAAATCACAAGAACTTTATGTCTCACGTGAGCACGAAAATGGCCTAAATAGTCGTTTCTACCAAACTCTACAAGGGTTAAACCTAGTGGCCTAAATAGTCGTTAAAATAGGAATTGATAAGACCGGAATATTCGTTATTCTAGGCTTTAACTAACCCATTGTGACTCTATTTATTTTATTAATTTGGTATTTTTATCCAAATTGTGTGTTTAAGCATGTTACAGGGGCTTTAATGCAAATATGAGTTAATTCTGGGATTTTAGCAAAAATGTTTGATCCGTAATGACACTTAAAAGAATAAAAAACTCAATTCAGAGTAAGGTACAAGTCAGCAAAACAGAGTACAAAAGGTCGAAGCATAAATTTATAGAAATATTAAATATTAAAATTCATAAGCCACCGATCGATCGGTGAGCTTCCCGATCGATCGGCCACACCGACATTAGTATTCGTGCGAAAACAGACTACTGTGTTTTAACTCCTTTATGCAAGTACAATGAAGGACAAAATGGTCAATTCCCAGCTATTACTTGGTCTCCACACCAAGTCATCTTGGAGTACAAGCAAAGACATGCCATAACTAGACCAACTTTTGTCTATAAATATGTGAAGACTTCATAAAGAAAGGGAGATCTAATCATTCAGAATATTGAAGTCATATACAAACTCACTCTCTAAAGAGAATATTCCTCTTAATAACTCAAGAACCAACCAACCAATCATGGAGATGATTTCTACATCATTGATGCAGTCTTTTCCCTCCATGAGCGGCTAAGTTGGTATCTCGGGTTTCCAATGAAACCCTTGCCCAGTAATGTAAAACTTTAATTATTTTTATTGCAAAGAGTGGAAGCTAAAGAACACTTTTATGATGATTATGTAGTAAGACAATGAACATATTGCCTAAATAAGATTCTTTGTTGATTCTCTTCTTGTCTTATATTGAATTAATAATTAATCTTGAACAACTATATTTTATCAGTAGGGGCTGGAACCTCAAAGGTTCAATAATGGTTTCTACATAGTGGTTCTTAATTGGCATGATAAAGTCTTAGGTTTATACAGGTCATGCTAAGAGAAGATGATATAGACATACCTTTAATTTAATGTTTTACGAGTAGTTGTAGCATAGATTCATACATTAATCATACTTTATTCGAGGATGGGTTGTAGCGAATCGGACCGATTGCATCTCTTTCAAAATTAGGTAACTTCTTGTAGGGTTACTAATTTGATTCATATAAGTTATATCTCCCTCTTGCAATATTGGGATTAAAGGACTATATTATTTTACTAGTGGTGGAGTTGGAATAAAACCCTAGACTTGTTTATCTTGAATTCAAACAAAACAATTATCTGTTTATCTATTCAAACAAAACAATCAAACAACTTTTAAAATTTAATTCAATTTAATAATTTATAAATATTTGAAATAGGACTATGATCTCTGTGGTTTGATAACCCTCTCTACCCAACTATACTATATACTATGAGTGTACTTGCGATTGAGAGGTAAAACTAAATCGTGCGAATTCTTTATATTAAACACCTTTATTTTCACACGACCTGGACAGATCAATGATTAATAATAGACACTTACTGTAACCTAGTTTTACCGATCGCAAGCACCCGAATCGTATTATAGTATAATCTGGCTTGAGAATGGGAATGTCGAATCCCAGTACTGAATTATGGATTTTGTGAAAATTGTATGGTGATATGAAATCTATTTTCTAATTAAACTAACTAAAAACTGGAATTAAATCTGATTTGTGATTCAAGGTAGAGAAAGTCTAGGGTTTTTCATAAATCCACCACTAACCTCATAATGTAGTTATCTACTCATTCAATTATAAATGGGTGATACATCGCACGTGAATCAGATTAAATAGAAAATAGTTAGTTATAATCCCTAAAGAGATACGATCAACCGAGTTTTCTATAACCCATCTACGGACTGAGTGTGATTAGTGCATGCAAATTAATTTACTCTAATCTACTCCTATAACATGAAATTAAACTATAGCATCTCTATATCATTTCTCCTAGGCATGGCCTGTGTAAACCTAGGGTTTCATGTGTGAAGATCCATTATGTAGAAAATCATAATTTAAACATCCGAGTTCTAGTCCATATTGAATAAACATGATTCAGATAAACCATTCATTTGATTTAAGACCAGAGTAGAATAAATATAGAATCTCTTATATTAAATGACTACTGTCTTTCATCTGTACAATCATCACATGTGTGTTCTTTAATTTTCCCTCTTTACAATTGAAACAAATAAATAAATCTACATTACTTGGCTAGGTTTTGTTACAAAACCTCTAGATATCGGTTTACTTGCTCATGGCGGAGGAAGACTGCATCACTGATGTAGAATCGCCCTCCATGGTTTTCTTCTTCAAATCTCTAAATCTTGAATGGATCATCATCTTTGATTGATGAAAATCTCCATAAAAAGTGCTCATAAAATTAGGTATTAGGATTGTCTCCAAGTCTACTCTAGACCTTGGTATTTACAGAATGTGTTAAGAAGAGTCCCACTTATGTTAGACTTATCCTGCTTCAACTAGGAGACCTCTACTGTGTCTTTTTATTCAATTCTGAGTCAATCCATCTCAATTTGATATAAATAAATCTTGTACACGTGCTTGGAGGTCTTGGAGTGTGAGACAAGCCAAAGGAAGTTGATTCGTATTGAAACACAATTTCGGGGAATTGTGAGTCCCCTAGTGTGCAGGTTTGGGAAAAAATGCACTTTCTTGACACTTTTAAGTACTGTATTCGCTGGCTTGCGTACCAAAAATCTAAAAATTGATTTTTTTTCATTTTTCACTCCTTTTGGACACCATTCACTTATGTAACACATATACCAAAGTATATGACTTGTAGAATGTTCGTTTTGCCCTCCGAGACGCGTTTTTGGCTCAAAACTCCATTTGTATTCTCTTTTCTTGTCTTTTGGATCGGTCACAAATACAACTTCAGTTAATTCACTGAAGTTAGCTCGTTTTCTTCATTAAGCTCTTGAAAAATACTTAGAGATGCAAACCGGATAAAAATACCAAGTAATGTAATGCTTAGACTTAACAATTGCAAGTTAGGGGCCTTGAATGTGTAACATTTCGATCATATCACCTAACACCACCCACTCATCCAAAGCCTCAACTTGTGGTTGGTGTCAACCCGCACACCAGTTGAACTCCGTACACGTAGTCAAGCCTCACCCCTAAACCGACCAAGGTCATCCTAAACAAGCTCGACCTATATATATATACATATACACATGTCTATACACAAGTAAATATACATGTAAGAGCCTAGTCCCATCATCCAACCATAAGCTAAATGATTTAAGCAATAAAATCATAATGTGCATAAGTCAATGCCACTCCAAATATAAACATGGTAACTACATGCGTTTATAAATGTCACCATGCAATAATGCCCAATGAACTAAGTGTCTCAAATCGTGCATGCCAATGCTCTTGCGATTTCCCCAAACCGGATATATGTGTTGTTATAATCAAATCAACAGAGTGTAGTGCACACTTGCAAATATTTCCGTGTTCAAGTTGTAACTCCCCACGACCACTCTATTTTCTGGATTACTAGTCTGCCGATAGTGAGGACACTGCCTGGCCAGTTGTTGTCACTATATGAATTTTTTAGAAAATCAACGCTCATGCTTGTCTAATGTTACTCATGAAAGTGCTCATGGATGGACATACTTTCAATCATGCGAATTAAGGCCGCAACACCTAGATCGTGCCATGAACCAACGTGTTTTCAATAAAATGTCATATTCTAATCCACTCCACCTGTGTGACATCAAAAGTATTATGCAATATCAATTCACGGTCGCATATAACCAAATTTTACTTGCAAAAGGGCAAGAAAGTCATGCCCATCAAGACAACCTCTAGATATATACATGTACAAGTATCACATTTAGGGCACCCAACACCAAAATTAATTCAATCACCTCCTTTAAACCGACATAATCATGCTTCTAAGATCACAACATCAACTTATATATATTTATATATATACTTATGTATGCACATATATATATATATATATATATAATAT
Organism: Cornus suecica; assembly: GCA_963922005.1. NCBI lineage: Eukaryota > Viridiplantae > Streptophyta > Magnoliopsida > Cornales > Cornaceae > Cornus > Cornus suecica. The sequence goes on from OY998241.1 coordinate 30,156,444, forward strand.
ATATATATATATTCATATAACACAAGTATACTTATTCACAATTACTCTCTAAATTTCATTCGTTATACCACCTACACATTCATATTAATCTCGTCCTCTAAATACACACCTATATGTATATATAAAAATATATACACACACGAATTCAATGAAGAACTAATGAGGGGCACTGGATTTTTTTTTTACCTTAGATATCACAGAGTTTAGATTTCTTCACAACTAAGCCCCCACTGAAAATTTATTTAAGCCCCCACTGAAATAAATTCATGTCATTTATACCCTAGGAGCCTAATGTAACTTTTTTTATCCCCCACTGACATGATCTCTAGATCTATCACTACATATATATATATATATATATATATATGTGTGTTTGATGATAGTTAATTGGGATTAAAAATAGTGCGTAAGAATGGACCCTTATGACGACATGGTTTTACATATTGCAAGCGCACAAATTGTATTGTAGTACAATTCAGCTTGAGAAAGGGAATATGGATCCCACAAAGACTTGGATTATTAACTTTAGCAATCTAAAAGTATCGAATTATAGTTTTGAAAAAGGTTTTGATTTGTTTGAGATCTATAACTGATGAAACTAACTAAGAACAATATTTAAATTATGTTTGTGATTCAGAGTTGAGAAAAACTAAGGTTTTCACAATCCATCACAAACCGCGTAATATAGTTATCTACTTGCTCAATTGCAATAGGGAGATCCATCAACATGAATGAAACCGTACCGCAAATAGTTGAATACGTCCCAAAAAGGATACCATCCCACGGATTCACTACAACTTATCTCCAGACAGAGTGTGATTAGTACTTGCCATCTACTTTACTCTAATCTATTCGTACAATATGAAATTAAACTAAAACATGTCTATATCACCTCGCCGAGGTATGACCTATGTAAATCTAGAGTTTCAGGTGTTAAACACCATTGTGTAGAAAATCATGGTATGTTGGAGAACACCATATACAGATGTTTGGTTGAGATAATGCATTCATTCAATCTAAGTCAAGAATATAATAAATATAAAACCCTTATCATAAATGACTACGGTCTCAAATCTACACAATCATCACAAATGTAGTCTTCAGTTTCCCTTCATTACAATTAAAACAAATAAATAACTACATTACTTTGCTAAGGTTTTGTTAGAAAACCCTAGATACCGGTTTAGTTGCTCATGGTGAAAGGAGACTGCATCGTTGATGTAGAAATGCCCTCCATAATATTTTACTCCAAATCTCTAGGTCTTGAATGGCTCTCTTCTTCAAAGGATGTAAATCTCCAGAGATAGTGCTCAGAATATTATGTATTTAGAAGTTCCGTAGATCTGAATCAGATATTGGAATTTATAGAATAAGTAGAGAAGAGTCCTGCTTGAAGTAGGATTTCTCTTTAATGTGTTTTTCCTCCATTCTGAGCCAAAACCCTTTAATCTGATGTATAATACACCCTATACACGTGCTTAGAGGTGCTGAAGTCGGAGATAAGTTAAAGGAAGTCGAATCGGATTGGAACTCAAAAACCTAGCAGCTTCCTACGCATGGCCCTATGCTTGAGCATAGGGCTTACTACGCTTGAGCGTAGCCCCATGCGTACGGTCAGTTTCCCCGTGCATAGATTTGACGATTCAAGCCACTTTTTGCCTACTGTCTACGTAGCTCATGCGTAGATAAAAACATGGAAATCACTTTTTCCAATTCTTCCTCCGTTAGAACCCCCTCAACTTCATTGGTATGTGTCCCAACGTTTCGGCTCCGAAAAATGTCATTTTCGCCTTCCGAAAGACAGTTTTTGCTTGAAAACTCTTCTTTTGCTCTCTTCTTGGGTAGACACAAGCACATCCTTTGTTAATTCACCAAAGTTATTTCATTTTCTTCATTAAGCTCTTAAAACACGCTTAAACATGCAAACCATATAAAAACACAAACTAACGGAATTGTAAGACGTAACAATACCGAGTTAGGGGCCTAGAATTGTCAACATTCGACACCAATCACACCCCCAAACATAAATATTGATAGTATCTTAGCAATGAACTCACGTGAGAACTTTGAAAACATCCCATGATGATTATCTATTTTAACTACTCTACATTAATCACTTGCTTTCACGAGGGTCGACGATTACACTTACCATGTGTAACAAGCCTTTTAAACCCCTAGGAAACACCTAGTGGACGAGTGAAGTCTCCTAAGGGATAACTATACTATCCACAACTTCTCCATCCTTCATTCTCACGCATTCATGCATTGACATACTCATTAACCAAGTCACGCTACAATATATAAAATAACATGGATACAAATATTCCCACTCATTACCAAATAACATATTATCTCGTGTTAATATTGAGAATGGTCCCCACTAGACTAGACAACTTCATTTAATCTCTACTCCTAATCCGAACAACCTTCCGTGTGTAAGTGAACTCTCCCTACAGCAAATTAATCTACTTTTCATATCTCTTCATCGCTTGCTTCTTTTTCTATGTTTTTTACTTCATTTTTTTTCTTTTTGTTTTTCTAACCTAGTGACTTTAGAAGACGTTGGGCCAATGATCCCAAGATGGACAACTTTAGGTTACTAGGTGATAAAGCACCCATCGAGCTTAATAATCCAGACCATCTAGCCTCAACTTGCAAAGATTTTCCAATACTTCACTTCTTTTTTTTTTCTTTTTCATAATTTTTCTTTCATAGCATTCAAATTTTTTTCGACTCAATACTCAAAGATTAACTCACTTAACAGTAGGGGTCATGTGCATGTACTTATAGGTCAAAATCGTCATTCTCGGTTTCGATTTCACTAATTCATTCACATATGTAAAACAACTTAACCTCACTAACTCAATCTAATCATTACTCTAATGAGTGGGAATATTGTATCATATACTACTCTTCAATCATAAACACATACTCTAACAACTTGTAATGCAAAACACTTATGCATGAAAACAAAAAATATAATTTTTCAATTTTTTTTCAATCATTCCTAATAACCAACTATACCTTCCCCCCAAACTCAAATTAAACCATGTCCTCATGGTTCACCATCATATTGATAAGAAGAATATAGTTACCCTTGAAGCGCGATTCCGGAATTTCAACTCTTTATGCTTGTCCTTCCCCCCAAACTTAAATTGAGCTACCTGTAGAAATATTCAACAAAGCACAAATACCCAATATCATAGCAAGGGAAGAAGAAATTCATCTGTGCTTTTTAGAAATTATTACTCAATATAACACAAGGAATGAGTCTTTTATTTAATGAAATAAACAATGATTTGGCCTTAAGGGCCTACAATCCTTTGGAATTGAAAATTACAAATTACTCTACTAAATTAAAAATAAATCCTGAAACTAATCTCAAACCTACAAATCCTAATCCAACTGTGAATCCTAACATTCCTTGCTCCTACGGATCCTTATTCACTTTTTCTTTAGCCAGGTACAAAAGAACCCTTAATAGTTGCGTCTATCTCAAGTCTTTAAAATTCCGCTTCTTGAAAATATTGTGTCAACGACAAACACTTCTCATTCATCTCTTTGAACTGATAACCTAATTATACCTCGAGGATCCTTGATATCAACAATGGATATGGAAGGTGATAGTTCTTCATATCTCGACCTTTTTCCACTCCGCTCACAATCCTTTAAACCAATATCATGTTGCCCATTATCAACTCCGACACCGATATCCAATAACCCTTTAGCATGCACTATAGTACTTCCATCATCGTGTACCCTCTCTAACTTATCCGATGGTTTTGGCACACTTGTGATGTAAGCACACAATCCAAATATAGTAAGTCCGGGTTTAAATGGTAACTCTTTACACTCGTTTCCTTATGTTTTGGGACATGCATATCACATATCTCTATGATCATATCTACCTCCGTGAGTGGCCATTCCGACGGTACTATTTTGAACTTAGCTCAAAGGTAGTTCGGACATCCTTGTGGTATCTTCCAAATTTTAGCAATCAGTTCCTCATCTACCACTATCGGATCACTCCATTCATATAGCCACACCCATAAAACCTCTTGTCCCTTTGGTTCTTCTATACTCATCTTCTCATAGAAATGCTGAACAAAATTTGGGTGCACTCTTAATCCTGCCGTAATCTCCAAATTCTCCAATCCTCTCTCTCGTAGGATTCTTACCCCTGGTGCTATCAATGGACTTTTCTTCGTCTCCGAGAGAAACATGAGCTCATATTGAACTCTACAGTCCTTAAAAGTATGAGGCGTTGTACAAATTCGGGGTGCAACTGGATCTCGGATAATCATGCTTTATTCATCTATGAATCCATTCTTCCATCTAGAATCAACTATCTCTGAAGCGGCATAATCTTCAAAGATCTCCTCTGGATCAGATTCAATCTCGCACTCACTTTTTATCTCATGCACACTCTCTCCGGGAAAAGGAAAAGAAGAAGAAGAAGAAAACGACATCTCTATATACTTTCTCTATCAAGCTCTAAGATTAGATTATGAGAATTATGAACCTAAAAGGATGTATTTATAGATTAATGATTTATAAAAGGAAAAGGAATAAGAGTTATTGCTTGAGTTTCAGAGTGGAATCAACCATTAATCCAACTTTAACATGTCAAAAGAGTTCAAATCGGATCGAAACTCAACTTTGCTAGCTTTGATACGGTTGGCTTAGGGGTTGCTACGCTTAAACATATGTCCCAGCTATGCTTAAGCGTAGCTTGCTCTGGGCCAAAATATCAAGCGTAGCTTAAGCATAGTTTTAACAGTTTCTAGCCACTTTTAGCTACTGTAAGCGTAGCTCATGCGTAACAAAATACATGGAAACCACTTTTCTTGATTATTGCTCCGTTAGAACCCCCTCAACTCCTTTGGTATGTTTCCCAAAGTTACGGCTCTGGAAAATGTCAATTTTACCCTCCGGGAGATAATTTTTGCTTGAAAACTCCTATTTTGCCCTCTTTCTAGATAGTGATGGGACGTCAGGTATATAAAAATATGTGGTTAAAAACAATACCTTAACGACTCTAGGTTTTACCCTACGGAAGCGCACATATCATTTGTAGAATAGCAAAGCGGCTTGAGTAAGGGATATCGATCCCACAGAGACCAAGATTGTTCAGTTTAATAATTTGAAAACACTGAATTATATTTCTGAAAATTATTTGTTTTGGTGGTCAAAAGACCAAATTATCTAATCTTAACTAAATTAACTAAAAATCAAAGTAAATTGGTTGTGATTCAGATGAGAGAGAAAACTTGGATTTTCTTCACTCCACCACTAACTGCATAATATAATTCCTCACTGTATCAATTGTACCAGGGCGATCCATAACAGTGAATCAGTTCATACCGCAAATAGTTAAATATGACCCTAAAAAGGAGTATCATCAACCGAATCGCGACAACCCGTCTCATGACTGACCTAACTAGTACATGTCAATTATGCTACTTTAATCTACTCCTATTGATTGGAAATAAACTAAAGCATGTCTATATTAAATCGCCAAGGCACGACCAGTGTCAACCTAGGGTTTTGAGTTTTATTACCACCATTGTGTAGAAAACCATGATTAAGCATCCGAGTTCCAGCCCATAGTGAATAATTATAATTGTGCGAAACTATATAATCATTTCATCTAAGAGAGGAATTTAGAATAAACATATACTTTTATATTGAAAATTAGTATGGTCTCTTAACTACTACAATCATCACAATATGGTCAACAGTTACCCCTCTTTACAATTAAAAACAATGAAATAACTACATTATTTGGCTAGGGTTTTGCAAGAAAACCCTAGATACTAAGTTAGTTGGCCATGGAAGATGGTGACTACATCGTTGATGTAGAAACGTTCTCCATAGTCTTCTTTTTCGGATCTCTAGATTTGAATATGGCTCTCAATAGCAGCAAATCTGAATGAATGAATAGCCTCTAAAAACTCTCATCTGAACTCTCCAACTCAACAGAACTCCCCAACTCTAATGTATGGTCTTATATATATAGGCAATGGCATAGAGAGGCCATTTTCAGTCTTTTCACACTAAAACACATGAAAACCCTAACTTCTCATATATATAAGTGTATATACATGTATACAATGGTCTAGAGTCGTAGACACATCTTCCAATTAAGCCAGGGGTGAAACAGGAAAAATCCATGAAAAAATACCAAAAAGTTGTCGCACCTACGCTTCAAGCGTACCAGGCCTACGCTTCAAGCATAGGTCCTAAGCGTACCTCCAAGTGTAGGTCCAAGCGTAGAAATGTGATTTCCAACCACTTTTTGAAACTGGAAGCGTAGGCAAAAGCGTAGGTATTTTGTGGAAAATTACTTTTCTCCATAAATGCACCAAATCGTCTGTCTCGAACCCACAATACTTTTTGCTGAGATCACGGCTTCTAAAAATGCCATTTTTTCCCTCTGGGAGCCATTTTTGTCTCGGACAGCCCCTTTGACTCTCCTCTTGGATAAAAAGAACATACTCTTCAGTAAATTCACCGAAGTTAGCTTCATTTCTTCATTAAGCTCCTAAAACATGTCTTAACACACAAACGCAATAAAAATATCACATAAAGGAATGAAAGAACATAAGTATAGTGAGTTAAAGGATCAAAATGACCAATATTTGACACCTATCAAATAGATACAAGCAACTATTTTTATTTATTTTTAAATAAAAATGTGTTAATCAAACGTGTCAACTAGAATGGGTCTATCTACCGGTCATACGCTACTCAAACAACTATTATTATTATTTTTTAAAATCTTTGTGAAATACTTCTAAACTACTTTAACTATAAACAAAAAATTAAGCTAGAATTAAATGCAAAAATCAAGGTAACACTAAAACTCACAAAAGTTCCAGACGCAACTTTAAAAGCTCCACTTTTCCCTTATAAGTTCTTCAGAGTATCTGTCAATCAAACAAAAATCTAACTTTAGCTACAAATACAATAACGCAATGAAAGTAATTACTAAAGCTATTTGAATAATACTAAGTCCTTGACAATGGCACCAAAAACTTGATGCGACATCTGGTGTGTAAAAAAATATTGTTAAAAATAACACCTTAACGACTCTAGATTTTACCCTACGCAAGCGCACGTATCAATTGTAGAATAGAAAATGGCTTGAGTAAAGGATATCGATCCCATGGAGACTAAGATTGTTCACTTTAGCAATTCAAAAATACTGAATTCTATTTTTTGAGAATGATTCGTTTGGGTGGTCAAAGACCAAATTATCTATTTTAACTAATAATTATCTAGAAAGCAAAGTAAATTGGATGTGATTCAGATGAGGGATAAAACTAGGGTTTTCATTACTTCACCACTAACCAGATAATATAGTTCTATCAATATAATAATTGCAAGAGGGCGATCCATAACTGTGAATCAAGTCGTACTGCAAATAGCTAAATACGACCCCAAAAAGGAGTACCATCAACCGGATTGCGACAACCCGTCTCATGACTGACCTAACAAGTACATGTCAAATATATTACTCTAATCTACTCCTAATGCATGAAAATAAAATAAAGCATGTCTATGTTAAATCGCCAACGCACGACCTGTGTCAACCTAGGATTTCAAGTTTCATTACAACCATTGTGTAGAAAACCATAATTAAGCATCTGAGTTTCTGCTTATATTGAATAACCATAGTTGTGAAAAATAATACATGCATTCCATCTAAGACAAGTGTTTAAAATATATATATAATTTTATATTGCAAATCAGAACGGTCTCTTAACTACTACAATCATCACATTATGGTCAACAGTTTCCCTTCTTTACCATTGAAAACAATGAAAAAACTACATTACTTGACTAAGGTTTTGCTAGAAAACCCTAGATATCGAGTTAGTTGGCCATGGTGGAAGGTGACTGCATCGATGATGTAGAAACGATCTCCATAGTCTTCTTCTTCGGATCTCTAGGTTTTAAATACTCTGAATGTATGAACGTGAATCTCTAGTACTAAACAACCCTAATGAACGTCTCCTCTGATATTTTTCTATATCTCCCCTTTTACATTGATATATGATTGTGTATATATAAGCAATGGTGTAAAGAAACCCTTTTCAGTATTTTCACCCTCTACTTCATTCAAACCCTAATCGTGTGATATATATAAGTGTATATACATGTATATAGAGGTCTGGAGTCATAGGCACATCTTCACATCGAACCGAGGGTAAACAAGGCAAAAAATGCCTTAAGCCCACGATAATTTTTGACGATAACGGCTTCTGGAATTGTTTGTTTTGCCCTCGGGGAGCCATTTTTATCTCGGACTGCCTCCTTGACTCTCCTCTTGTATAGAAATAACACACTCTTCATTTAATTCACCGAAGTTAGCTCCATTTCTTCATTAAGCTCCTAAAACTTACTTTAACACACAAACGCCATAAAAATACCAAATAATGAAATAAAATGACGTAACAATAGTGAGTTAAGGAGTCAAAATGACTAATATTTGACACCTATCACACCCCCAAACTTACATATTGATAGTCCCTTAGCAATAAACTCAGAGAACGTTTTTGTCATGAATTTTAATCTATCTACTCTAACTAACCTAACCTAATTTACACTTTTCCCTTGATTTCGTGAGGGTCGATGATTACACTTAGCACGTGTAATAAGCCTTTTAAACCCCTAGGTTACCCCTAGTGGAGAAGTGAAGTCTCGTGAAGGTTTCCAGTGATGGTATCTACAAACATCTCGTTTCTCTATAACCACGCAGACATGAGTTCAGACACAAGTTCAATTAAATCATGATATAATACAAAAAAAAAAAGTATGGATGTAAATACTCCCACTCACTGCCAAACAACAATTATATCAAGCTTCGTGTCATGAATGGTTCCTACTAAAATGAATGATTTCCCTACTTTCTACTCTGAATCCAGACAACCTTCCGTGATCTTGTGAACACTCGACTATGATATTTCAGTTTCTCTTCTCCTACTTTATTGATCAAACTTTACCATTTTTAATAAAAATGTACTATTTCCATCTTTCCACTTTTCATCCATTTTGTCTTTCTAATCTCCGGACTTTCTAGCGAGGATTTTTAGTCCCGACCAACTTTACCCGAGCTTCTTCCATGGGATTTATGCTCATTAGTTTTCTCTCCTTTAAACGCGAACATTGATATTGGTGATACCATGGCCCGGTTACTCAAATTGAAAAACTACCTTTTGCATTTTATTTTCTCAAATTAATTTTTCAATTTTCTCCATTTCAACCATAACATCTCCCCTTCTCCCCTTTATTGTGGCAAAATTATATTTCCAACTACATAGTTCAAGATCAACCTATTTCCCATAGTGAAGGTGTGCTTGTGCTTATAGGTCAAAGTCGTTCTTCTTAATTTCAATTTCACTCATTCACTCACCCATATAACACCACATCACTTCACTAACTCGATTTAACCATTACTCTCATGAATGGAAATATTATATTACATACTACACATGCATCATAAACATAAACTCAATCAACTTGTAATACAAAACATTCATGCGTGAAAACAAAACAAAATTTTAAAATTTCAAATATTTCTTAAAATTTTCCATTCCTTATAATTCTATACCCTCATCCTCAAATTTGCATCAAGCCATGTCCGTATGGTCAAAAATTATATAGGAGAATAGATATAGTTACCCTTGAAGTTCAATTCTGGCTTCCAAAGCAAAGCATGAATCCCCTCCCCCAAACATGATTTGAATCACCGGTAGATAAAATCAACAAAGCACAAATACCCAATCATAGCAAGGGAAAGGAAATTTCAAACATATCCCGAAAGTCACACCAATTTTTCAAGGAATTAAAAATTCTCTTTTTTTTAATTATGAAAAATACTGATAAAAAAATATGATATGGACTTACGAGCCTATAATGCTACAAAAAAAATAAATAAATAAAGATGTGGCCTTAAGGGTCTACCAAGCATAAACAAAAATCCTATTACTATAACTAAACCCTAATCTCAACCATCCTTCTCTTCATCATCACTAGTCATGACGCTCTTTAACCATATCCGGAAATCCCCTCTCTTTTCAACTTTTCCAAATCTTCCTCCGGATATATATCTTCATAATTGTCCATCGCATCTCATCCAACTCTTCTATACTATCACCCAATTTCTCAACAATGATCTTTGATAATAAAAATGGGTATGGAAGATAATGTTCAAAGTCATTAGCACCCGCCCATTCTCTACTTACAATTGCTCGGGCAATCGACATCTCAACCATGATCCCCATTGGAATACATATTTTATACCCATGAGTTAAGGCATACAACATTCTAAGAATTGTCTGATTCCTTACGCTAGTCCGAGTATTCGGTCAAATTTGAGCCGAAATGACATAATCTAAATAAAGCATATCAGACTTCATCCACCAATTTTCACACATCACACAATTCTCTCACCAACTCCTCATATTTTGACAGAACCTTCGAACCAAGCCAGGATAAACCTTCTCTCCCACCGATTACTCTAAACTTCTCAATCCTAGTTCCTTAAGGATTTCCCTCCCAGGTGCAGTTACTACTTAGCTCATCCTTTCCGAACGAAATACCTCCTCAAATTGCAGTCTGCACTCCAGAAACGATCTCCGTGTGGTTTTTCTTCTTTTCTGGCTTATTGCTCCATTATTTGAACCTTTAGCCTCTATAAGTTCTTCAGCCTCAATGAATTCCTTCGGGTCAGAATAATTCTCATGATCACTAGCCATCCTCACATTCTCGGAACAGAAAGAAGAAGAAGAAATAATAGAACAAGATAATCTAGCCTTATTGCTCAATTATTATGAATTGTGTATTGTGTATTGTGCCTTCTCTATAGGTGTATTTATAGATGGATGTGGTAGAATCAAAGAAGGAAAAGGATTTAAAACCATTGGCTGAATAGGAAAGTATAAGCAATGAATAATCCAACTCCAACTTGTATTTCCATTCCACTTCCTTATCGGATTAGGATCACTCAAAAACCTCTACAAAAATACTACAAAAAAATCCAAAAAATACCTTAAACAAATCCTAATACAAATACATATACAATCCAGGCCAAAACACCGCTCAAACAGGGAGAATTTTCACTTTTTCAAAATCCACCTCGTAGTACCCTACGCTTCAAGCATAGGTTGGCATGCAAAAAAATATTTTCCCACCTAACACTCTTCTGATCAATCCAACCCATAAACCACATACACCCATAAAATTAAACGCACAAATGTCCGCATACTGCGATATAACATCTCAAAATAATTCAAACTATCAGCACATGTAAAATAAGCATAAAAATTCAGGGATCTAACGCAATACGATTGATCATAAAAAGGCTATTTTATACACTAGGAAAATAACAAAAAAAATAGAAAATAATCATCCAAGCGGTCACATAAAGCCCTATACAAAACTATACGCTCGACAATTTATCTCCAATGTAAAAACAAAATGTGAAATAAAATTAAAACGAAAACCTAACTAAAACTTTACTAAGCCTCATCATCAGAGGTTGGTGGTGTGGGTGGAATGGACACACCCATATGTTGACTAATATGATCAATCCTATGAAATAACCGCCTCTGATCTTGCCGATGGCATACTGTCTCATGCTGCCTAATCTGCCTTTCCTCTGCCAATGTCTACTCTAGCCCTGGCATCCGTGCAATAAGAGCATCAAACTGTGCCTAAGATAAAGTAACAGTATCACCCGTAGGTGCCTCTGGTAACACAACCTCCTCTTCAACAACTGGTATCTATGGCATAGCAGCATCATTATCAACGGCCTGAACATCCTGAGCCACACCCGCATCAGCCTGTCCAGCATCATCAGTTTACTCCTGAGCATGTGCATCCAGGGCTAGTAATAGACCAAACCCTGGTCTCTGTCTCATAATAGCATCTCCTTTCAACCGGGTACAAACACCGGTCCACATCCCTCTAGTATACGAGGAAGTATCTATGAATCTATCTTGCTCACCCACATCAATCTTATTCCCGGCATCCATCATTAGCTTCATCACTAAGCACAAGAATCGAATGAAGAATAGACACTGTCGAACCTTGATCTCCTTGCACAAATGGATATAATGTGTATATAGGCCCTCCCAAAAAATCCAGGGAATAGAAATCCACCGCCCGAACTCAAAAGCATAGTGGAGGGCCGAAAATGGCGCATAGCACATGGTAGTATGAGTGTGAGGAAGAATCTGGGACCAGACTATTACATCCCAAAACCAGAGCATCGGGTGATAGTTCGCCTTCTTCGTGCAGTTTCTATGCCTATCAGCCCACTGCCCTGTGGTCTAAACTACAACAAGATCGAAAATAGATGGTAGTACCACGGGCATTGGTGGGAACTCAATAGCTAACTCGGGTGGACACTCGTCCAGAATACCCCATGCATCAACAGTAGTCTAGGGAGTAATCTCGATCTCAATACATCGGACCACTGTCCATAGTCTCATCCCTCTATTGAAATGCTGCATGTGTATCCAGAACTCCCAGATCATATCCTCAAAAATATGCGGGGTAGCCGGGGTAAGAATAAGTAATAATTGGCGGGCCCTCAGCCGACCTATCGTCCAGGAAGGTACAGGCTGTAGTCCCTCAAATATAAATATATACGCTCCTACTGGTACCCCTTACAGATTGCTCAGTTTAGTAAAACCTGAATCGATGATGTCCGAGGCACAGGTAAAAATATAGTCAAAACTCTGGGATCACCCTCTACAAGTGGCTCAGGTACCCCATCATCCACACGATCAGCATCCTCCTCATCGGCATCAACCTCACGCTCGACACTATTATTCTCAGTATCCTTCTTCATCTCCTAAGCCTATGGCTCAAACATAAGTGGCGGTGATGGTGCCCGTGGAGCAAGTGGATCAACAATAAGTCGACCATGTGGCAAAAGGATCTCGCGTCCCTGTAAAGAGCTCTCTGGTACCTCCGCCTCAAAAGATGAGGAACATGAAGATGCAAAATCGACATACTGTAGTCTCGTTGCGCGTGTACACCGGTAGAGAATAGGTGCTCGGCCGAGAGATGATGATCTTGACCTCTACCAAACATCATGCTCTACTAGTCTAGCCGCCTCGGCCACTCGCCTTTTTACGCCATTAACCCAACCATACCTATAATATGGAATTTTCAAAAAGTAAGCGACATTCTTCCGGACACCGAATCAAACTCCAACTAATCTAAATTTATCAACTAAGATGATTAAACAAGTCATCATCCCAAAAGTTCGATATTCATTCCTCTTTTGAAGTTGGAAAACTCAACTTTTTGGAAAATGGATCAAAACATTATTTTAATCGGACTCGTTCGTCAATACTAGTTTATAATAGTTAAATAAGTCAAATGAAATCAAAGTAATGGAGCAAAACTGACCAAATCGAGAGAAACGATGATTTTCCAAAAATTAAGTTTCGGAAACTTTTCGAGTTCTTCACGTGAATCCAGATCAATCACAAACTAATATGATGATCCGTTGTTAAAGGATGATGAGGAATCGGATGAATAAACGGAAGAAACAAATATTGTAAACATTAGTGGAGAAATGAGGGAGAGAGAGGAGTTTGAATGAAAGTGGGGGGAAATGGCCTGATGGGTCTGTTTTATAACTGGCCCATCGCTACGCTTGAAGCGTAGTTGGGCCTATGCTTGAAACGTAGATCCACATGGCCCAAACTTTTTTTTTTCGTCATCAATGTCATCTTCAACCCCTTCCACTCTAAATGTTTCCTACATATCCCTAGCTCATCTTCTGGGCTCAATTTATACTTCCTACTCAAATGATGATGGCCTCGCGACTTGATTTTACAGACTAGATCTTAAATACCGAAATGACTAAATTATCGTCTACAAGTACAAACTAGGATCAAAAGTTACTCTTTATCACCTAGAACCAATATTTAACGTCATAGGTGCGACGTTGCTGCCTCTCAATACTCACGGATCAAGCTTATCCAACTCGGGTGGTGGTTTAGTTAGATCAATCGCTTCTACCACATACTTGCTAGTTGAACTTCTATGTAGTGCCTCAATCTTTATCCATTCACAACAAACTTCTTTCCAATGTCAGGATCATCGAGCTCCACGGCTTCATGGGGGGAAACCTTCATAATCTTGTATAGCCTATCCCGTCTTGATTGGAGCTTACCAGGAAACAGCTTGAGTCTCGAATTAAACAACCAAACCTTTTGGTCGGGCTCAAAACCTTTATTTCTCATATGCTTATTATTAAACGCTTTTGTTCTAATCTTATAAATCTGAGAGTTTTCATACGCATTATTTCTCAACTGCTCAAGCTCTAGAAGTTGGAGTTTCCGCAGCGCACCGGCTTTCTTTATATCAAAATTCAGTCTTCGAATAACCCAATATACTCAGTGTTCCTAATCTACAGGAAGATGATACGCTTTACCATACACAACACGATATGATGATGTACCAATTGGTGTTTTAAATGTAGTCCTCTACACCCAAAGTGCATCATTTAGCCTTCGTGGCCAATCCTTCAAATCCGGATGCATAATCTTTTCCAAAATATTTTTAATCTCCCTATTTGAAACCTCCACTTGACCTTGTGATTAGAGGTGATATGGCGTACCAATTATATGAGTGAATCCATACTTCTCACACAAAGTAGGATGAAATTGGTTGTCAAAATGTCTTCCACCATCACTAATCAAAACTCTCGGTATACCAAATCGTGAGAAAATGTTCAACTTTACAAATTCTTTCCTCAACACGTTTGGTGGCTATTGCTTCTACCCATGTGAAACATAATCAACCCCCACAAGTATATACTCCTTCTTATCTGCTTTTGGAAATGGTCCCATGAAATCAATACCCCACACATCAAATAATTCTATAATCAGAATTGGGGTTAAAGCCATCATGTCTCGTTGAGATATGAATCCAAGCTTTTGACATCACAGACATGCCTTATAAAACTCGAAAGCATCCTTGAATATGGAATGCCAGTAAAATCCACTCTGTAACACGTTATGGGCTATCTTCTCAGCTCCGAAATGCCCTCCACACTCCTACGTGTGACAAAATGTCATTATATTTTCCACCTCACTCTCGGGGATGTATTTTCTGATAATCTGATCAGAGCAATACTTGCACAAACGCGGATTATCCCAGATATAGAATTTGAGTTGGCTGAAGAATCGGTCTTTCTCATTCTTACACCATCCTTTTGGGATTCAACCTATAGCTTTATAATTGACAATGTCAGCTTACCACGGTAATTATTCCACAACAGCCACATTGAACAGATGTTCATCCGGGAAAGAATCCTTAAGAGGAGTAATTTTCTTTGTGGTTTCGACAATAATCCTTGACAAATGGTCCGCAACAACAATCTCTGAACCCTTTTTATCTTTGAATTCCATGTCGAATTCTTGTAGCAACAGAATCCACCAAATTAATCGGGGCTTAGAGTCTTTCTTTGTCAACAACTGCCTCTGAGCAGCATCATCTGAGTAAACAACAACCTTGGCACCCAATAGATATAATCAAAATTTATCCAAGGCCAACACAACTGCCAGCAACTCCTTCTCAGTAGTTGTGTAGTTCATCTTAGCTTCATTCAGAGTCCTACTGGTATAGTAAATGGCATATGTCAGCTTATCTTTTCTCTGAGCCAACACAGCTCCTATGACATAGTCAGAAGCATCACACAGGAGTTCAAATGGTAGAGACCAATCTGGTGGATGAATAATCGAAGCTGATGAGAGTTGAGTACGCAGCTCATCAAAGTCAGGAAGGCACTGTCTGTCAAAGATGAAAGTCGCGTCCTGAGCCAATAAGTTGAATAATAGCCAAGCGATTTTACTGACATCTTTAATAAACCTGGCATGGCCCAGAAAGGAGCGTATCTGTTTAACAGAAGTGGGAGGAGGCAGTTTTCAATTTAGTTCAACTTTTGCTTTATCTACCTTTATCCTTCGCTTTGATACAATATGGCCCAATACTATCCCTTCTTGAACCATAAAATGGCTATTTTCCCAACTTAGGATCAGATTTATCTCCTTGCATCTCTTAAGTACCAGTTCTAGATATTTTAAAAAATCTTCAAAGGTTTCCCCAAAAACTGAGAAGTCATCCATGAATACTTCAAGAAATGTTTCTACCATGTTAGAGAAGACAGACATCATACACCGTTGGAATGTTGTTGGTGCATTACACAAACCCAATGGTATCCGTCTATAAGCAAAGATGTCATATGGACAAATAAAAGTGGTTTTCTCCGGATCAACAGGATCAATCACCACCTAATTATTACCGGAATACCCATCCAGAAAGCAGTAATAGCTCTGCCCGGCTAACCTCTCCAGGATTTGATCAATGAATGGCAAAGGAAAATGATATTTCCTGGTGTTCAGGTTAAACGTTCTGTAATCAAAACACACACGCCACCCTGTGGTCATGCGCTATGGAATTAGCCCACCTTTTGAGTTTGGCACCACTGTGATGTCCGACTTCTTCGGCACCACCTGAGTTGGACTTGCCCATGTGCTATCAGAAATGGGGTAAATGATACCCGCATCGAACAATTTCACCACTTTTTTCATCACTACCTCTTTCATATTTAGATTCATCCTTCGTTGCATTTCTCTTGATGGCTTCGCATCCTCCTTAAGATGTATGCGATGCATGCAAATCGAGGGGTCTATGTCTTTCAAATGAGCAACGCTCCATCCTATTGCCTCTTCGTTCTTACTCGGAACCTCGACTAGACTCGATTCCTTTTTTTTGTCCATTTTGAAGATATAATCACAGGAAGAGTCTCACCAGGTCCCAAGAAAACATATTTCAGCTTTTTAGGCAATTCCTTAAGTTCCAAAGTAGGATGAGTAGTTAAGGATTGAATTGGTAGAGTATTTGAAACTATTGGAAGTGGTTCACCCAGATCTCGCCATGGTTGAAAGTATAAAACAGTCTCCCGCTCATCCAACTCTTCATTTTGATGCTTCCATTGTGACTCCCAATCAGCCACTTCCTCATCTAGCCATTCTCTAGTCATAAATGACTCAATCTCGTCCTTCTCCAAGATTTGAGTAAAAAATTCTGATATGATATAATCTAGTTCATCACACTCATTAATTTGGAAACATTCCCCTGATTCAGGCAATTAGGGGCTTTATTCCAACACATTCATCCTAACCTTCATTTTTCCAAATGTTAGATCCATGGCTTCAGTTCTACAGTTAATGCATGCATTTGTCGTGGCCAAGAATGGCCTTCCTAAAATTACTGGAATGTGTTTCTTTGAGTCATGAACAGGTTCTGTATCTAGGAGTACAAAATCAACCAAAAACTAAAAATTGCCCACTTGAATAATTATTTTTTCAATAACTCCTCTTACCTGCTTGACTGATCGGTCAACAAATTGAAGTACGACCTCAGTGGGACTGAGCTCACCCAACCCTAGCTATTGGTAGACTAAACAAGGAAGCAAGTTAATACTCGCACCTAAATCAAGAAGAGCTCTACCAATTTCCTGGTCACCAATGACACATGGAATAGTGGGAGCACCGGGATCTTTCTTCTTAGGTGGAGTATTGCTTAAAAGAAATGAACTCACTTGATCAATCAATAGTATTTTTGTTGGATTCTTCGCTCTGTTTTTTTGCGTAAAGCAGTATCTGGGCAATTATATTTAAGAGAGGTAAATTAATCTCGATTTGTTGGAATGTTTCCAACATATCAGATTCTTTCAGCTTTCTGTACTTTGCCGGCTCTCTAAGACACTGAGGAAATGGCGCTGCCTCCTCATAACTTGTCCTATCTGGCTCTTCAAGTAATGTTTGAACAACATTGTCTTCCACCGATGGTTGGTCTTTCTCACTCTTTCAGCCTCTTTCTTTGCAGCCTCCTTCCTTTGCTTTTCTTCAGCTTCCTTCCTCTTCTCTTGTTCGGCTTCCTTTCTTTTCTATAACCTCTCTTCATACTCTGCCTCCACTCTACTCTCCACTTCCCTACCATATCTTAGAGTCGTAATTCCTTGAACCATTTCATTAGGTTCATTGACAAATGATCCGAGCTCTAGTGCTTGTTGTGGCCTTGGGTTAGCGACTGGCTGACTAGGTAATCTTCCTAGTTCTCTTATATTCCTCTCATTTTCCATTTAGCCCATTTGTATATGTAGTTGTGCCAATGATTGGGTATAAATGCCTAGCTTGTTATGAATGTCCAGTATAACTTACTCTAACCTATTAATCTTGAAATTGGGTGGAGGAGTTTGGCTTCTTTAAGGCTGGGTTTGGTAGTTATATGGTTGCACAGCCTGATTGTTATTGAATGGCTGAAAATCTTAGGAATTGTTCAATGGCTGAAGAACTTGGGAATTATTGAATGATTGAAGAGCTTGGGAATTATTGGATGTTCTAGGTTGGTAATTGGAGTTAGAATTTCTAGCCATGATTATTGGTTGTCAGTCGAATGATTGTTGACTCTGTTGAAACCTTGGTTGTTGGTTATATGATTGTTGTCTCTCAGTGAACCTTGGTTACGGGTTATATGACTATTGTCTTTATGTGAATCTTGGTTGTTGATTGGATGATTGTCCCTGTTGGGACCTTGATGGAGGATTCTCTACATTGGTAGATTTGTACGACATGAGTGGGTGATTTATGTCATTGGGAGTATGAGTTGGTGAAAGAAGCATTATTGGAATAGTTCCACGATGCGTTGGCATCAACAACCATTATCTCCTAACACTCATTTTAGGAATACTCTGTTTCCACTTTGTACGTCTCTCTAGGAGGGGAATGACTACGCTGCATAAAATTTTCAATTCTTTTTAATTTCTCTCCAAATAATGCCATGGTATCTCTCACATCATCATGCTCTACAACATAAGATTTCTCATATCTTCTATCCTGTTGTCCACCTCTAGACCTCAGCTCTGATTGATATTGAATTGTGTTTTCACTGATATTATACAAACTCTCCAAAAGTTCTTTACCTGGTTTCAAGATAAACTGACATTATGTTGCCGCATCTATCAAAGTATTATGCGCCTCTTCAAGTCCCAAGTAGAAAGTTTTAGCAATATTTTGTTCTGAAAACCTATGGTGGGGACATTTATACAAAATTTCATTATATATGTCACGCCCCAAATTCCTAGGACTCCGAAACCCGAGCCTAAGAGTTAAGGGAGTGATTGCGGAAGTAAAAAGAAACGAAAACCAAGAGACATTCAGTCATCAAACACCCATAAAGGGTTGCAATGAATGCCCAGATACCATGCTGTCACGCTCCTAAAGAATGACGCAAACCAAGCGACTACTAGAGTCAACAATAACAAAGAAGTACATGGAATAACAATAAGAATATACTCCATGCCAACCCGAATACTAAAAACACAAGAGTATCCTCAGATACCAACAGACACGCTCCTAAATCCCTAAGACTCCCGAACTGGGACATCCAAGGAATCCAAGATGTGATCCTTAATACGAATGACCAACTAAGACATCATTAACCAAGAAAACACATGGGTTAATGATATAAATGGTATATTCCATACCCAAATGACTAATAAAACTAAGCAGCGGAATCTAACGAAAATCCGGCAGAGTTCCATTTGTAAATGGAACATCCGGACAACAATCACAACACAAGAACCTGCCAATAGCAATTCAATAATCACAATGGCTTCCAAGCCCCACATTCATCAATCCTACTAGGGCCGAGATAATGGAAAGAAACCAAAACCCCTCCAAACCCTCTAATAATCAACAGAGCCACAAATGCTCGAATAAGAATACAGAAAAGTACCTAGCTGTGCAGAATAGATACAATACATCCTGAAAGAGTAAATACAGGAAATAAAGAATACATCAACAGGGATATGCCAACAGACTGGCTCCCAAAAGGAAATACATAACAATCCCATAACAATGGTTAGAGAAACTGGAAGCGGATACCTATCGTCCCCAAACTCAGTCGTGCTGCAACCGTAACCGCATCGCCCAACGCAACTCCAAAACCTGTAACAAGGAAACAAAAGAAAGCTGTCGTTGCACTGCATCCTGCTCATAGCCGTATGTTTCCTGCAACCTGGCGTGGAATACCAGGGGGGCCAATGAAATTCCCTCCGTGAGCAAATAAGCTCAGTGGGAAAAGATATCCTAACTACCACATCCTCTGATAGTTTAGGTAAAGCTAAACCGTCTAATAAGATAATAAATATAGCCCAACTAGTCCCATCCACGCAAACCCAAGCCACATGCTCATATACTATCGTAAACGAGTATACATAAGTATACAGGGAATATATATATATATATTTCTACACGTATATATATATATATAAATACACAACATGAGTCTCTAAAACTCGTACTCCAAGTACCCAACACCAGTAGTCTACACTACTCTCACCAACGTACACTAGGTACACGACACTAAGGTCAAATCTAACCAATCATCCAACGCTCACAACGCTAACCAGAAAATCTAAACGGAGGGGAAACACACTCACCTCTAATATCCACAGGGATCAAAATCCATCACTAGTACCAAGGAATACTCATAACTCACTCCCCGATAACACAGGAGGAAAAGTACTCACGTCCTTGCGTACTAACACAACCGTCATCCATATATATAACAAACCTCATCCCATTCCTAAGGAAAATCTACCTCTCAAAGGCTAGATCACCTCAATCATATCACCATACCATAAATCATATCGACCTCATGATACTATCATCAATAGGGTCAATCACATCACTAACACTCTCACCTTAGGTGAGGAAAACCACCCAATCAAATCACTAAGAGTACACGAACTCAACTCACAAGAACGACCACCTCAGGGTCACCAAAGCAAGGCGAAGGAAAAGACTTCCCCATGCTAAACCAACAGATAACTGAGACAACAATGTCAAGGTTAAAACACCACAAGTGTTTAAGGAGAACACCTGGACAAGGAACCCAATCCACTCGGTATCCATGCCCACAACATGTGGAACAACTCGAATCACCTAAGTGGTGACGTCAAAAACTAAGAAGAAAGGAAGGGCAACACTATATGTGTGCACTGAACAACACCAAGCCTCATACCCGAGACTTAGAACTGATAGAAAGCAAAGGTGAAACAATGGAACACCTTTCAAAACTCTACAAAATGAGATATCGAGAAAGAAGTCTCGAAATCTCAGAATCCCAAGAAAAGTAATAAAATAGTTTTCCTTTTAAGAAACCACACAGTAAAAATGACCGTCTTGCCCCCGGTCTCCGTCAGTTGCCATCACCGGCTTTTAAAAGTTGAAAATCTTTTTAAAGAAGATCCTAAGATCATTTTATAAAGTGTTGAAACTTTGCATTTCTACGGGGGTAGGCGAAAACGAGTTTTTCCTTTTAAATACAAAGAGTTTAGAAAACACCGTTTTCGAAATGACAGTCAAATAAGAGAAACACAACTCTATGAATTCCTATAATGCCCAAAAGGACAGTAAAGGAAGTACAACACGTTGGACTCACGGAAGACAACCATCCGTTTCCAACTCCACCAAATCAAGTGACAACACATGGAAGAGGTTCGGCACCACGCCGTAACCGAAAACTCAAGGAATGACATAGAAGTCAACGACTACGTACTAGCGTACAAAACACAGTACAAGGAATGCTTAGGGAATGAACTAAGCACTAGAACCAAGTCTGTCAACTACAGTACCTCGAGTACTTAATAAAGTCACTCAACCATAACCTCTTCTCACCAATCAAAATCTCAACTACAGTTGATAGCCTATTCCTCAAAAGTGAAAGACACCTAAAGGTCCATACTACAACTCACAATCTCATCACCCACCTTCTCCAAGGCCCTAATTCATAACTGATACTAAAATCAATCTCTAATCTCCAATCTCCAACACAGTCACACAACTAACCATAATCATTCCAAAGAGATTACTACACGAATATACTTAACCTCCCCCAAGGGTGCGAAAGTATATATACTCACAAGTATAAAATAAACATTTCGTTATACTTGATTTATTACCACATGTAATCATTTTCTTTCACGTTAATCATTATCAACTGAGCATTTTACAAAGATATGAATTTAAATTCGCAATATTCATACACAACATGCTCCAAAATCCAACAGGCAATAATAACACATATTAAACCTGCTCCAACATCACATGTAATAATATCACGTATACATGTCAAATGAAATCACATAAATGCCATGCAAATACAATGTGACTCATACACCACCCTTTGCCCACATCACGTGGTTAACGAATACGCACTCCACCCATTTACAAGGATAAAGAGTACCGCACCGATCCTTCCCAAGTGTTTTTGACACTACACTTTCAACAAGGAAGACGGTTGCACGAGAGCCCTACTTGCGACTCCCCTGCGAGAGCGGCGCATACCACCACGATGGGGCAGCAACCAAACCTATATCCAAATTCCGTAGGTGGGAGACACCTTTTCCTGCAATATACTCAGGACCCGAGAGTGGCGCATACCACCACGATGGGGCAGCAACCAACCCTATATCACCTTCTGGCTTTTTAGTTCCATAGGTGGGAGACACCTTTACCTGGCCAGTTGTTGCGACGATTCGACACAAAGACATCCCCACATGATTTCACAACCCACATATATCAACTTAATATGCATCCAGGTCTAAATGACAATCATGCCTCAATATAAATATGTAATGCATCATATTTATGTACAATATTCATATATAATTCACACGGCGCCCATCACAGGTTAACGGATACAATCCGACACAAAACCGTCCCTACAGGATACATGCCCCTGTACTCAACATAAATATATAGTGCATCATATCTAAGCAATTACCCACATGGTACTATCAACATAATCTCATAATCTCCTTACATGCTTTAAAATACAATAAAGCATTTAAATCATATGAAAACAAATTCATATACAATTCATGTTTTAAAAATATATATTTTCTTTAATTCTTTAGAAAATATTTCAATTCCCTTATCATGCCTTTAAAATAAATTAAAGCAATTAATTCACGTATCGCAAAGGAACCTAGCACAACGTCTAAGTTTCCACGAATCTCTACTAACTCATTTTATTTTCAAGGGAAATTCTAAGCCATCTATTCCTATTCGATTCATATAGGAAATTATTTAATTACATAGGAAATAATTTAATTAATTTTCTTAAATTAATTCCTAAGTCCAATTCGGATTCTAAACGAATTATAGATATTTAAATTAACGATTTAATATATCTATATTAAATTAAATAAGGGTTTGCACACCCCAAACTACTTCAATAATATGGAGTGAGAAATAAAGTTTCCCACCTAATTATACGTTACCGAACGACCCGAAACAGCACAGTACCGGCGCCCGAATATGAAGCCCGCCGACCAAAATCGTCCAAAAACTATTTCGAATATATCGAAATGTCCGTCTCGACAACCTATACGATATATACGAAGCCCATTAATAATCGGTTAATTAATTGGGTTAAATCTAAAATACCCCAAACGAAATCTATAACCTATAAATGCGATTTTCGGGCAAACCATTTATCCTAAAATCACGAAATTAATATATAACGAATACCATGAATATACGGAGCTACTCACCGAAAATCGGCTCAAACCGATCACCGGAAGTCATCGAACCGGCCACTCAAAGTCCGGCCGAACCGGTCCTGTCGAACGAACTGCACCACGGCTACAGTCGCCGACCCCTGTGCGACCACCAGCTTCGCCACTAGCTCGTCGTCACCACCCAGCACCGCCAGCTCGCCGCCGCTGCTCCCGCTCCAGGTCGCCGACCCTAGCTCCAGCCGCTACCGCCAATCGCAGCAAGCCAGCGACCCCAGCCGTGACCTCTCCGTCCGGTTTTCTCTCTCTCTCGCCTGACCGGCGATCATGGAGGATGGAGGCGTGAGGGAGTGGCTGTTGCTGCAGAAGAGAAGGAGAGGAAAGGAAGAGAAGCAGGTCTGTGGAGTTGCAGAGAATGGATTGGTGGTTGCGTATACACATCTACATATATATGTACTAATTGCACAACTAACCCCCAACTTTTCTATAATTGCAAAAGAACCCCACTTCAATGTATATATATAATTAAATATATATATATATAATAAATCCCAATTTATTATGGACCAACCCCCAACTGTAATTTACGTAACTGGTAATTACACGGGACACCAATTTACCAAATTAGTCCGAAAGAATTATACCGGTTTAGGAATCCAACAACCGGAACACTAATCATTAAACGTCGAATCGAAACCGCGTAGTCGAGAATAAAAATTCGCGTAATGTCGTCCAGTCGACTTTAAACTAAACGCGAAAAATTTACAGGTACCAAATACCAAGAATAAACAATACGTCATAACAAGTGACGTCATTATTGAAATTAAATTAAAATTAATTTCAGTAAAAAGAATAATAACACGGGGTGTTACAATATATCTCCCAAACATCATGAAAATGTTCACCAGGTAACAGCGTAACGCTTTTGATTACATCTTGTACTTCAGAGGTCTTTCCTATGGGATAATGCTTTTCTATAAATTCTCTCTTAAGGGTTTCCCAATCAATTTAAATATCTTTTGCTAATTTGATGTACCATCTTTTAGCTCTCTCTTTCAATGACCAAGGGAATAATCTCACTCACAAGTAATTTTTGGGCAAATTGTCATACCTAACAGTAGAGGCTACCTCTAAGAAATCATTGATGTGCTGGTATGGGTCCTCTATTCGAAGGCTTGAAAATTTTGGAAGCATATTAATCATACTTGTCTTGATCTCGAAGTGTTTCACTCCTTCTTCCTCCAAATAATCAGCAGAGGAGTTGTATGCATCAGGCGTGTAATATCCTTTTAGGGATGTCTCTGGTGCCCTTAGCGAGTAGTCTCTTTGGTCACCCATCGCTTCTTCTTCTAACTGGCGTTGACGCTCCTCAATAGCTCAACGTATACGACGGAGAGTATTTTTTATCTCAGGATCGTACTTGACTAACGCAGTGCTAAAATTAAAACGGGTTGATCTATCGGTCATACGTTATTCAAACAATTATTTTCAAAATTATTGTGAAATAAAAAATTAACTAAATTAAGTATTTCTAAACAAAAAATCAAGCTAGAATTAAATGCAAAAATGAAGGTAACACTAAAACTCACAAAAGTTCCATACGTAACTTTAGAAGCTCCGCTTTTCCCTTCAATGTTCTTCAGAGTACCTATTAATCACACAAAAATCTAACTTTAGCTACAACTACAATAACGTAATGCAAATAAATTACTAAAGCTATTCGAACAATATTAAGTCCCTGGCAACGATGCCAAAAACTTTATGCGACGTCAGGTGTCTAAAAATATGTGGTAAAAAAAATAGCTTAACGACTCTAGGTTTTACCCTACGCAAGCGCACGTATCAATTGTAGAATAACAAAGGGCTTGAGTAAGGGATATCGATCCCACAAAGAGTAAGATTGTTCACTTTAGCACTTCAAAAATACTTAATTATATTTTCTGAGAATGATTCGTTTGGGTGGTCAAAGACCAAATTATCTATTTTAACTAATAACTATCTAGAAAGCAAAGTAAATTGGTTGTGATTCAGATGAGGGAGAAAACAAGGGTTTTCATCACTCCACCACTAATCGCATAATATAGTTCTATCAATATAACAATTGCAAGAGGGCAACCTATAACTGTGAATCAGGTCGTACCGTAAATAGTTAAATATGACTCCAAAAAGGAGTACCATCAACCGGATTGTGATGACCCATCTCATGACTGACCTAACTAGTATATGCCAATTATATTACTCTAATCTACTCCTAATGCATGAGAATAAACTAAAACATGTCTATCTTAAATCGCCAAGGCATAACCTGTGTCAACCTATGCTTTCAAGTTTCATTACAACCATTGTGTAGAAAACCATAATTAAACATCCGAGTTGCTGCTCATATTGAATAATCATAGTTGTGCAAAATAATACTTTCATTCCATCTAAGCCAAAAATTTAGATCAAACTTATAATTTTATATTACAACTCATAACGGGTCTCTTAACTACTACAATCATCATAGTATGGTCAACAATTTCCCCTCTTTACAATTGAAAACAATGAAAAAACTACATTACTTGAATAGGGTTTTGCTAGAAAATGCTAGATACCAAGTTAGTTGGCCATGGTGAAAGGTGACTACATCGATGATGTAGAAATGATCTCCATAGTGTTCTTCTCCGGATCTCTAGGTTTTGAATACTATGAATGTATGAACATGAACCTCCACAACTGAACAACCCTAATGAACGTCTCCTCTGAAATCTTTCAATATCTCCTCTTTTACACTGATACATGATCGTGTATGTATAAGTAATGGTGTAAAAAGGTCCTTTTTAGTCTTTTCACCCTTTACTTCATGCAAACCCTAATCTTTTGATATATATAAGTGTATATACATGTATATAGTGGCCTGGAGTCATAGGCACGTCTTCACATCGAACTGAGGGTAGAACAGGCAAAAATGTCCAAAAACCACAAATTCTTACTGCACATACAATTCAAGCGTAACTGTCCTACGCTTCAAGCGTAGGTCCAGGAGTAGAAATGTGATTTCCAGTTACTTTTCGAAACTGAAAGCGTATGTATTTTATGGAAAACCCCTTTTCTCTATGAATGCACCAAAACGACTATCTTAAACCCATGATACTTTTTGTTGAAGATGACTGCTTCTGGAAATGTCAGTTTTGCCCTCCGGGAGCAATTTTTATTTCGGACGACCTCCTTGACTCTCCTTTTGTATAGAAAGAACACACTCTTCAGTTAATTCACCGAGGTTAGCTCCATTTCTTCATTAAGCTCCTGAAACACGCTTTAACACACAAACACCATAAAAATACCAAATAATGAAATGAAAGGATGTAACAATAGTGAGTTAAGTGGTCAAAATGACTAATATTTGACACGTATCAATCTCCTATAAATGTATGCGATGCATGCAAATTGAGGGATCTATACCTTTCAGATTACCAACGCTTCATCCTGTTGCCTCTTTATTCTCACTTAAAACCTCCACCAGACTCAATTTCTATTCTTTCGTCAACTTTGATGATATAATTACAAGAAAAGACTCATCCAGTCCTAGGAAGACATACTTCAGTTACTCAGGTAATTCCTTATGTTCCAAGGTAGGAAGAGTTATTAGAGACGAAATCAGTGTTAGATCAATCGGCATTTTCCATGGCCTTATCGGCTCATCCTCATTGTTCAGCCTTATCGGCTCATCCTAGTCATCCGGTTCATTCTCAAACCTTTCTCCAATCATCACAGACTCCAACTCATATTTCTCCAGCATCCATGATGTAATCTCCTCTACTATCTCATCAGTCTCAGCAATATGGAAAACTCTATTGACTCTAGGAGTTGAAGATTGGCATTGAAAATATTCATTCGCACCTTCAGGTTTCCAAAAGATAGATCCATAGCCCCTGTTCTGCAATTGATACACGAGTTGGCCATGGCCAAGAACGGTCTTCATAATATGACAGGGATATGTTTCTTTTAATTCTGAACAGGTTCTGTATCTAAAATTATAAAATCTACTGGAATGTAGAACTTGTCCACTTGAACAATGACATCTTCCAGAATCCCTCTCGCCTGCTTGATTGACCTATCTGCCAGTTGAAGCACTACCGAGGTGGGACTGAGCTCTCCCAACCCTAGCTGCTGATAGACTAAATATGGAATTAAATTAACACTCGCCCCTAAATCAAGAAGAGCTCTACCAATCTCCTGGTCACCAATAACACAAGGAAAAGTGGGAGCACTGAGATCTTTCCTCTTGGTGGTGTGTTACTTAATAGCAATGAACTCACTTATTCAGTCTACAAGATGTGTTTTTGGGACCTTTAAATGATTTCTTCTCTTTTGAGTATGGAGGTCCTTCAAAAACGTAGCATAGGGTGGGATTTGGGCAATAATGTCTAAGAGAGGCAAATTGATCTCAACTCACTAGAACATTTCCATCATGTCTTTCTCCTTATGCTTGCAATATGTAGTCGATCCTCGAAGACATTAAGGAAAATGTTCTACCTCTTCAAAGTTTTCCGTATCCAACTCTTCTAGTAATGTCTGATTGATTTCTTCATCTATTGGGGTTGATATTTTTGAACTTCCTTAGTTGCCTTACGCTTTATCGTCCTTTCTTCATACTGCTGCTCAATCATATGGTCACTCCCCGAAATTCCTAACTCCCTCGATGGAGCAAAAGAACTCCAAAGGTGACGTAAACGATAAAATAACCATGAAAAGAATAAATGCGGAAGCCAAAAATATAGATACAAACCTGTCTTTCAACCTATCAAAACCCATCTCATAGACCACTAATATATGCCTAAAGTATGGTGAAAGAAGTGGTGAAACTCATGGGCGTGAACAGAAATACAAGAAAAAGAGGTGACCAATATAGTGCCACCGAAGTGTGCACCGAGTACTCGGTGGCCGCGCTAAGGTGCACTCCAAAACGCACAATCAGAGAGTTTTATGCGCCATTCCCACACCATGTCGCGCTATCCACCCTCACTGAGTACTCAAAAATCCCCAGGTTTGAAAAATGATAAAAAAAGCTTTTCAACGCTTTATCAAATTCTCCATCTTGGCCCCGATCTTCATTTATGATACACCGGTTTTCAAAGCTAATTTTCTCTCAAAGGTGAATTCAAAAATCATTTCTAAAACATGAGATTTATTCCAAAATCACGAGGTAGGCGAAAACGGGTTTTTCAATAAAGATTTTTAAAGGGTTCGTTCATAAATCGAGAAAAACGTCGTTTTACGGAAAATCATCAATTAACGCCAATAATTACATTTCAATCCTACAATTGACAAAAACGAAGAAATTCAAAGATTTCATCATTTATAAAATTACCTAAACGAATAATGAAATAGCCGACAGGGGGTGAATAGGTTTTTCAACAATTTAATGATCAATTAAAATTATCTAGCGGAAATTCATTTTTAATTAGTCACAAAATCCTAAATTCTCAAATCTAAATAATTAAGCTGTTATGAATATAAGTGTAGAAAGAAATAATGAGAAGACAGATATTTTTACATGGAAAACCTTAAAAAAAACCCAAGTAAAAATCACAGATACGCTCGGGTATCGATGTACTGTGAATCAGAGAATTTGTACAGACTTTATGAAAACAGAATTTACAACTGTTGTAATTTGATGTTCTTCACTCGACATCTAAAAGTATAGATCCACTCGCGCTCCATGACGCTCTCGCTCCGATATCCGTACTCAGACGGCTCCGTTTCTCAATGGATCAAATAACAACGAAGCCTCCTGCTTCGATCTCCGCACTCAGACGACTCCGCTTCTCAAAATGGATCAAAGCAACCAAGTTTCATTCAGTGGTGTGTAGACTTTTTAGAATCTAGGTCACTCAATCGTGCATAAGATCGTCGATGTAGAAACACGATAGAATCAACTCCAACATAAGAGAGAACTAGAAGAATCATTCAATGATATTTTGTTTCACTATCTCTATCTCTGTAAAAGAATATGATTGATATAATACTGCAGAGATCTTCATTCAAAAACCCTAGCCTCCTCTCTTGTACACCTTGGTATTTATAGACAATGATGAATAAAACCTTAAGTTATCCTTTTCTCATAATTCCACACCTAACTGAGTTAAACCTATATTCTGATTAATATAATATGTATTGCACGTACGACAAGGTGTGGGAGTTGTAGACGCATCATAGATTAAAATCGAGGCAGAATGGACATTGCAATAGGAAACATTATTTTCCTACCGCAGCTACACCTTAAGTGTAGGGTAGCTACACGTTAGGCAAACCTACGCCTTAGGTGTAGGGCCTGAGCATAGATTTGAGCTTTCTGGCCAATTTTTGCTTCTATAGGCGTAGGCTTGAGTGTAAATTCTTCATGAAAACCACTTTTTTCTGCAACTGTGTCATAATAACAGTCTTGAATCCACAAGACTTTTTGCTTTAGGTAACAACTTCGAAAAATACCATTTTTGCCCTCCATGAGACATTTTTACTCAATACGCTGAATTTTGCACTTCACTTGTATTCTTCACTACTTCAATGCTTGATTTTGCCTTTATCGAAGCTTGTAGATGTCGTTGAAACCGAAACGACCTATCTAACACTCAACATGGTTATTGTCTAGAACATGCCATAAATAAACAATACTAATAAATGTTCTTACAATCTCCCCTTGGGCATTTCTGAGACAAAACAATGTTTTACAATATATCCTCACAAATAACAACATAACATCTATACATATGAACACACACCGACAAACATAGATAGAAATTGTCACCTTACTTTCATGACGATCTACCAATCTTGTAATCACAACACTGAACAAACCATTAAATGCAAGTGTGGAAAACATATATAATCAGTATGACGATCATAAGAATAACATAACAACAATGCAAGCATAATGATCATCATAGACACTCTCTCATTTTCCCCCTGAGAATATACTCCCCCTTATTAAAAACTTCTCCCTCTCTAAACCGAACAATCTCTCCCCGTTACTAAATACATCTCCTCTATTTTGTCACTGAAATGACAAGCAAATATATCAATCAAAACATAGGGAAACGATAACAACAGAGACACTAGAGAATCTAAGACCAAGCACTAAATATGATGATAAAATACTCTATAAGATTATATCCAGATTCTCGAGTAACAAGTATCTCTACAATGCATGACCCTAAAACTAAATACATGAATGCAAAATGTCATGAATAAAATAAGACAGAAACAAAACAAAAATATTTTTGTATTTTGAAATATGTGAGCAAGGCAATAGAGACAACAAGTTAATCATTAACACATCATATTCTCATATCTAACTCAGCCATTATTATACACACGGTAGTGAAGAAAATCAGCACACATACCTTATAGACTCAAGAATGCACAAGACAAGTTTTACAAATATATATATAAAAATTCTCATGTGCAAGCACTAAGGTAATATGAAAACAATACATACTAATTCTGATAATCTCCTCACCAACTGTGATGATAATTCAGTCCAAGATCCAAACTAGAAGTAAGATCATTAACTTGAACCTTATTTCTTGATAAAAGAATACATCATTCTACTTTCTCTTTGACACACAATTTATTCTTTTCAACTTTTTCTCCTTATCCCTTCTTGTCTTTCTAAGCTCCGGACTTTCCAGTAAGGATTTTTAGTCCCAACCAACTAGGTCTGAGCTTCTTCCTTGGGATTTATGCTCATTAGTCTTCTCCCCTTTATACACGAACTCTCAATGCTTGCTGAGGCAAGAGGCCCGGTTACTCAAATCGAAGAACTATTTTTTGTTTTTCTATATTTTAATTATCTCATTATTTCCTCCTTCAAAATCACCACAACATTCATAAACATGCAAAAAGTATTCAAATACAAAGATCTATATAGTATATCTCATGAACCTACATATCACTTTGGGTTAAATGAAACAAACTAACAGTCTCAGCAAACATTATAATCATCTTCAAAGTAAAATAAGCACCTAAGATTATAGTTTTTCAATAGAAAATAATCATGCCAAGTGAACATCCAAAAATCTTAGGTCAGGTTGATACCTCTACTTCCCATATGCATAATTAGACAAATAAATATGAGAATAATGTAAAATATCACAACTTTTATACTCTAACCAAGCTAATCAGTTCAAAAAAATTATTACTCTTTTATATATATATAATGCATGTATGACTATAATACAAATGCATGATTATCTATCCTAAAGAGAGCATACCAATAGATTTCCTAAGACTAACATGCTTTTGAAAATCTAATGGTTTTGTAAAGATATCTACCAACTGAAAATCTGTGGATATAAACTCTAGAGACACTATACCATCTTCAACAAGATCCCAAATAAAATGATGTCGAATATCTATATGCTTTGTCCTAGAGTGTTGAACATGATTTTTAGAAATATTTATCGCATTCGTGTTATCACAAAACACAGTCATCACGCCTTGTGTAAAACCATAATCCTGCAACATTTGACGCACCCACAAAACTTGAGTACAACAATTCACAACTGTTATATACTCAGCCTCAGAAGTGGAAAGGGAAACACAATTTTGCTTTTTGCTATGTCAAGCAACTAAGCAATTACCAATATAAAAACACCCTCCATTGGTACTCTTTCTAGCATCAATATTACCAACCCAATCAGCATCAGAAAAAGATGCAATTTTAGTGTTAGTCCCTGATAGATACCACCATCCATAATTCACTGTCCCTTTAACATACTTGATAATTCTTTTTATCATAGTAATATGAGACTCCTTCGGACTTTCCTGGTAACGTGCACACAAACCAACACTAAAGGTATGTCAGGTCGACTGACAGTCAAGTACAATAAATTCCCAATCCTACTCCTACACAGTATAGGATCAACATCTTTGCCTTTAGTATCTACGCTAAGCTTGACACTAGTACTCATGAGAGTGTGAACATCCTTAGCCTTTTCCAAACCAAACTTCTTCACCAATTCCAAAGCATAACGAGTTTGGGAAATGAAAATCCCATCACTCAATTGTCTAATCTGAAGCCCAAGAAATAAGTTCAATTCACCAATCATGCTCATCTCAAATTCATGTGTCATTTGATCTCTAAAATAATGAGCAAGTTTATCAGAAGTGGAACCAAACACAATATCATTAACATATATTTGAGCAACAACTGTATCACTCTCAATTTTCTGAATAAATAGTATTTTGTCCACTCCCCCTCGAATAAAACATGTTCTCAACAGGTAGTCGGTCAATCTTTCATGTCAAGCTCTAGGATCTTGCTTTAGCCCATACAGAGCCTTTTTAAGCTTGTAAACATGACCCGGACAATAAGGATCTTCAAATATTTTGGGTTGCTCCACATATACCACCTCATGAAGAATACCATTCAAAAATGCACTCTTCACATCCATTTGATAAAACTTGAATATAAGATGACATGCCATAGCAAATAAAATTTGAATAGATTCAAGCCTAGCCACTAGAACAAAAGTCTCATCAAAATTTATACCCTCCAACTGAGTATAATCTTGAGCAACAAGCCTAGCCTTATTCTTAACAACTGTACCATTTTCATCCTTTTTATTTTTGAATATCCACTTGGCACCAATCACATTAATCTCTTTCGGTCTAGGCACAAGATACCACACATCATTCTTAACAAACTACTAAAGTTCTTCTTGCATAGCATTTATCCACTCACTATCTTGAAGAGCTTCTTTGACATTTTTAGGTTCCCAAGATGATGTATAGCATACATACAAAACTTCATTCCTAGCCTTTCTTCGGGTCACCATCATCTGATCAACAGATCCTATGACATTATCGAAAGGATGATACAATTTTATCCTTGGAGATGGTTCTTTAAAAGGAGTAGCATGAACATCACAAGTTTGATAATAGGATTCTATAGAACTAGGAGTATCATCATGAACCACATTGTCCTCGTTATCAATATCTGAAGAATCATTTCCTAACATAAAAAATGGTTCAATATTGTCCTCCTCAACAGATGTTGAAGGCTTATCAACACATGAATCATCAACCACAACATTAGAAGATTCCATAATCATTTGAGTTTTCAGATTAAAAGCCTTATATGCCCAACTCATCAATGAATACCCAAGAAATATTCCTTAATCACTCTTTGTACATGTGAGTTTTTCCGGCCAATATAAAAAGCCTCATCTCGACCAGATCGATCCAAGAAAGGCACGAGATGATGATCCAACCACTCCGCCAACACCATGACCCGACTGACACGTCAGTCTGGAGATTTGACCACCAGGCCCATCTTATGGCCCGACCCGAAGATCAGTCTGAAAGGAACTGGAAGATTCTAAAGGAGACTTGCAGCTCAAGATAATGGCATAGTATAGGGATGAAATAGCTGACATGTAAAATAAGGATAATATTCCAAAATTGAAATGTTGCCCTAATGGGCCAAAGGCCCATAGGGAAAATGTATATAATCCAATGAAAAGTATTGAAAAAACATCTTTTTGTGTTGTGCAAATATTGTATCTACATAATGGCGCCGTCTGTGGGAACATAGGTCATTTTGCCGACCATCTTTCTACCTCAAAAAGCTGAGCAAAACCCAAATACCACAACCAGATCTTCAAAATCATCTTCTCCGTCCAAACCTGACCATGCCGGTGACAAGATCCCAGTCAAAAGTAAGGATCCCCGGCGACAGACAACCAAGTGCCTCACCGACGATCGAGCACCTCTTGCAGCAGCTCGTCAAAGCGGAGAGACGAAGCCAGGCCGCCGAAGCGAAAACCCTGGCGGCGGAGAAAATGAGCGAGGAGCTCTTGACGAGATTGAATCAGGCGAGTATCCCTCCGATAGTTCTCGGTCAATCTCAGATCCAAGAACAAGCCGAACCACGGGAGGAGCACGATGAAACCTCTCACCGACTAACGGAGACCCCATCCGCAGGCGAAGTTCCCATCACCGAAGAGCCTCTGACATGGCAGAAACTTCAGGAGATGATGGTGGAGTTCCAAAAGAAGGTCACGAAGGATCTGAGGACCCGATCTACCGATGGTCAGGCCATCCAGGCCTCTACCGACTCGATTCAGTCACCGTTCACTTTAGAAATCACCTGGGAACCCTTCCCTAAGAAGTTTGTCATGCCCAGATTCACTCCCTACGACCAAAAATGACCATGTATGCCGAGAACGAGGCCTTGTTGTGCAAAGTATTCTCGACCAGTCTCATCGACGCGCCACTCCTCTGGTTCAGGAAGCAGCCGCCGAGATCCGTTGGCAGCTGGCAGTAACTGTCCGACCTCTTCGTGGCCCAGTACTTCGGGAACAAGAGGTAAAAGAAGACCATTTCGAGCCTCTTTACCATGACTCAGGAAAAAGGTGAGTCCCTCAAGAGTTTCCTATCCAGATTCAATATTGAGTCGTCTTCCATCAACAACTGCGACCAACACTCAGCCGTGGAAGCCTTCAGGATGGAACTGATTCCGGGGACCAAGTTCCACCAGTCACTTGTGAAACGACCACCCTCGGGAATCGGGGAACTCAATTCTAGAGCTCAGGGTCACCTAAGGATTGAAGAGGAGGAGGCAACCCGATAGAAGAGAGCGGCTTTGATCAATGTGGAAATAAAGTCGAAGGATAAGGCTTCGGATACGTCCCGACAGATGATTAATCACAAATGCTCAAATCCCCCGATCCCTGCTTCATCTCAGTTTCCTCCACAGCCCGAGAGGCATGCCAGATTCGAAGAGAAGATCACCCCGTTGAAAGTGGCCCTTGCCAAGCTCTTCTAGGAAAACAAAGCCAGAGGAATCTTCCAGACTCCTCCCCTAATCAGGCAACCCCTCGACCAGAGCTATAAATCAAAACACTACGCCCTCCATAGTGATTTCGGCCACATGACAAATGATTGCAGGAACCTAAGTCGCCAGGTCGAGGCAATGATAGCCCGAGGGGAACTGAAGGACTATGTTCAGAGAGATGGTCTAAGAGCCCATCAACCCGCATAAAATAACCAACGGAATCAAGCCCAGCTCACCCGGTCAGAATCATCAATATGATCCATGGAGGTCCAGACCCACGAGGCGGTGAAGGGTGGAGACAATCACAAATGAGAAGAGCACATCATGTCAGCAGGATAGCCGGGATAAACAAAGTCCACCGCCGAACGGGGCAGTCTCAGATACTTTTCTCCCAGGATGACCTCTGAGACATACAGGTCCCACACGACGACCCATTAGTCATCACTCTAATGGTCTCGGGATGTCTTGTCCGGAGGGTCATTGTTGACCCAGGAAGCAGCGCCAATATCATGACCAAGTGGGCTTTCGATAAATTGGAGATCGACCCAAGGGACATTGTAACTTCCCGAAATCCAATTGTCGGGTTCGACGGAAAGCAAGTCGAACCCCTCGGGGAGATCAGCCTGCCCGTGTCAGCAGCCCAGAGAACCCTGTCCGAGACCTTTGTGGTGGTGGACGTGAAGCCCTCATACAATCTACTTATGGGAAGAGAATGGATTCACAGGATGCAAGGCGTACCATCAACTCTCCATCAAATGATGAGGTGCATCGGACCAAATGGTTACGACATAATTGATATCAAAGGGGATCAAGTAGCGGCCAAGTAATGTTACGCCATCACTATTAAAGGAATGAAGGATAAGCCCGATCGAAAGAGGTCCCGAGAAGAGGATTAGGATCTAAACCCGCAGCCCAAATAACAACTACAGAACGGGGAGTCAGGTCCCCTGATCGTCTCAGAACCTCTGCAGCTGGTATCTGTAATACCCGACCAACCCGACAAGGTCACCTACGCAAGTACAAGCCTCACCACTTGTGAAATAAATGAGCTAACAACATTCTTACAGGATAATCATGACGTGTTCGTATGGGAGCATACCGATATGCCCGGCATCGACTCCTCCATAGCCCGGCACACATTACGTGTTGACCCAAATGTAAGACCTGTCCGACAAAAATAGAGGTGAATGGGGAGCTAAAGAAACCAGATTATTGCTGACGAGGTGTCAAAATTACTGGAAGCCGGGTATATCAGGGAAGTTCAGTATCCCGAGTGGTTAGCCAACGTGGTGGTTGTGCAGAAAAAGAACCGGAAGTGGCGAGTCTGCGTCGACTTCAACGACATAAACAAAGCCTGCCCGAAAGACAGCTTTCCCCTACCCAAAATAGACCAAATGGTCGACGCTACTGCGGGCTACGAGAGACTAACTTTCCTAGATGCCTACTCGGGATACAACCAAATCCTAATGGACCTGACGGATGAGGAAAAGACCTCCTTCATTACCGAGACAGGTACGTATTCCTTTAGAGTTATGCCTTTCGGACTAAAAAATGTAGGAGCCACATTTCAGATACTGGTGAACAGGATATTTAAAGGAATGATGGACACAGTGGTCGAGGCATACATTGATGATACAGTGGTCAAAAGTAGAAAGAAAACTGACCACTTGAAGCATCTCCAAAAAGTATTTGATACCCTGAGGAAACATGGGATGAAGCTCAATCCAGCCAAATGCTCCTTCGGGGTGTCTTCGGGGCAATTCCTAGGACACATAGTTGACCGATCGGGCATACAAGCCAACCCGACCCAAGTGAAGGCTCTGCTTGAAACGAAAGAGCCAGCCACACACAAAGAAGTCCAAATTCTAACCGGAAGAGTGGTAGCCTTAAGCAGATTCATCGCAAGGCTGACTGACCGATGCCGACCCATCTTCCAGGCGATCAAAGCAAGGAAGGGAGAAGTGTGGGGGCCCGAGCAAACTAAAGCCCTATCCTGATTGAAAGAGTACATGCTCAAGCCTCCCATTCTTGCAACACCCGAGCCCAATGATGTATTACTCTTGTATCTGGCAGTATCATTAGTATGAACTAGCGATGTACTCATCAGAGAGGACATGAACCTCCAGATGCCCATCTTCTATACTAGTAAGGCATTGGCCGATCCCGAGACCCGATACAGCAAATAGGAAAAGTTGGTTTTATCCCTGATCAGTACCAAACAACGTCTCAGGCATTACTTTGAAGCTCACCATATCATTTTCCCCACTACCACTCCTATTCGTGTACTTATAGAGAAACCCGATCTCTCCGGAAGGATCTCTAAATGGGCAATTGAGCTGGGGATTTATGATATAACCTACATTCCTAGAATCTCGATCAAGGGGCAGGCCGTGGCCAATTTTCTATTAGAAGGAGAAACCGAGGAAGCTGATCAAACCGTTGAATGGGAAACGTGGAAATTATTCGTGGACAGCTTGGTGAGCGCCAATGGAGCAGGCGTCGGGCTGGAAATCCATACTCCATATGGGATTAAGTTACATGCCTCGATGCAATTACAATTCTCAGCCACTAACAACGAGGCAGAGTACGAGGTAATCATATCAGGTTTGAGATTAGCCAAGAGCCTGCAAATACAATCCATATCCGTATACAGTGACTCCCAGCAAATAGTCAGGCAAATAACCGGTGAGTACGAAACCAGAGACCCCAAAATGGAATCTTACAGAGCGCTGGTGCTCAAAGATTCTGAGGGTTTTTAAAAGTTAACATTCAGCCAAATCCCTCGGGAAGAAAACACCTCCGCCGACCACTTAGCAAATCAGGCGTCTGCAGCTGGTGATGATATGACCCTAGTAGTACTGACCGACTTCATCACTACACCAAGCATTCGAGAGCCCGATGAACTGATATGTTTAGTTCCCCGAGAGCCGAGCTGGATGGATCCCATAATCGACTACCTCAGTGTCGGGACACTACAAACTGATAAGGCAGAGGCAAGGAAAATTAGAATGAAGTCAGCCAGATACTCGATCATCTAGGAACAGCTCTACAGAAGATCTTTCTCGGGTCCGTATCTGAGGTGCGTAATGAGGCAGAGACAATGATGCAAGAGATACACGCTAGAGCTTGTGGAAATCACTGGGGTGCCCGATCTCTTGCCCATAAAATCCTATCCCGGGGTTATTTTTGGCCCTACTTGTCCCGGGATACAAAGGAATATGTACGTAAATGCAAAGCCTGTCAAATGCACGGTGACGTTATACTCCAACCACCGGAATTCTTGAACCCGACAATCGTTCCGCATCCTTTTGCCCGATGGGGAATGGACATCGTCGGACCACTCCCAAAAGCCATCAGGTCAACAACCCATGTACTCCTGGCCACCGACTATTTCACCAAATGGGTTGAGGCCGAGGCCTATCCTTCTATAAAGGGCAACCACATAGTCAAGTTCATACGGAATCACATCATCTGGCAAATGATTTGCAAAAACCGGTAACTGTACCAGCAGGCAAAGATGAGTGCGTCCGATCAAACACTTCGTAGCAGGGTTCAAAACACTCCACACAATGAAATACCCAACCAAGATCACTGAGATTTGCATAAATCGATGAGACAAACTGGGAATTATATGGATTTGAGTATGGATTTGAGGTTGCAGATAATGCTTGAATATGTTGTAGAGAGAAAGTGATGAAGGAAGAACAGTCCTAAAATGGTGTAAGTGTGGCGTATATGAATTATATAGGATTTACAGGCATGACGTTTCAGCTACCCGGGTCAGGACATCGAACCGACATGACCCGGCCCATCTCACGCAGACCTAGGCCATCTTAACCATAAGTTCAAAATTGAAACTGATTGCAACAGCTGCCGCATTAAATGCATCCCCGCGTCATCAAGCACATATCCCGCGCACCAACTTCAAGGACTTTTTGATGGGCCTCACGATTCTTTCATCTAATGGGCCTATTTAAAAACAAGCCCATAAGTTAAAAGAGGGCTTGTGTAGATGTGAGTTTTTCTGGCCCATATAAAAAGTCGCATCCCGACCAGATCGATCTAAGAAAGGCCCGAGATGATGATCCAACCACTGCGCCAACACCATGACCTGACTGACACGTCAGTCCAGAGATTCGACCACCAGGCCCATCTTATAGCCCGACCAGAAGATCAGTCTAGAAGGAACTGGAAGATTCTAGAGGAGACTTGCAGCTCAAGATAATGGCATAGTATAGGGATGAAATAGCTGACGTGTAAAGTAAGGATAATATTCCAAAATTGAAAATGTTGCCCTAATGGGTCAAAGTCCCATGGGGAAAATGTATATAATCCAATGAAGAATAATGAAAAAGTATCTTTTTGTGTTGTGCAAATATTGTATCTACACTCTTAGACTCAAATTTCCCAATAAACTCGCGATCTCTAAGAATATAGTATTTTGCTCCAAAAACTTGAAATATTTCACATTCGGTTTCTTGCCATTCCACAGTTCATAGGAGGTTTAAAAGGTGTCAGGCCTAAGATAGACTTTATTTAAGGTGTAACAAGCTGTGTTCACCGCCTCGGCCCAAAAATAACTAGGAAATTTTCTACCATGCAGCAAAACATTAGCCATCTCTTGAAGAACTCTACTCTACCTCTCAACCACTCCATTTTGTTGTGGAGTATGTGGTACTAAAAATTCATACTTTATTCCTCTTTCATCACAAAAATTATCAATCCCTGAATTTTCAAACTCCTTTCCATGATCACTCATCTTTTCTAAATGGGATAATTCTTCTCATTCTGAATTTTCAAACAAAGTTTTCTAAAATTTTCAACAACTTCATACTTTTCACTCAAAAATCCAACCCATGTAAATCTAGAGTAATCATCCATCATAACAAAAATATACTTCTTACCACCTTTGCTCATGGTCCGAGTGGGACCCATTAATTCAATATGCAACAACTCTAAAGGTCTGGAAGTACGAATGGTATTCATCTTCCTGTGCTGACATCGAACTTGTTTACCCTTCTAACATGGTCCACACACAACATATTTTCCAAAACCAAGCTTAGGGACACCTATGGCAATTTCACTCTTGGTGATTTTCGTTAAATCTCAAAAATTAACATGTCCAATTCCCTGATGCCAAATTTCAACTTCATCAAGTTTAACTCTATTGCATGATAATTGAGAATCATGAACAATGCAATAGTAGTTATCATACGAACGCATACCTTCCATCACGCAATTCCCAAAAGAGTCAATGATCGAACACTTATTAGGAGAGAAATTGACATTATGATTATTATCACATATCTGACTTATACTCAGCAAATTTGCTTTTAAACCCTCAACATACAACACATCTTCTAGCTTAGGTAGACCATATACCACAATGGTACATTTCCCTAGAACTTTAGACTTTTCTTCATCACCAAAAGTGATTATCCGACCATGACACTCCTTGAGAAATCAAAACAATGATTTATTTCCAGTCATAAGCCTCAAACATCCACTATACAAATACCAAGAGCTAGACTTACATGCTCTAAGTGCAGTATGAACTACAAAACAGTGTTCTCTCCTTTTCTGACCCATGCCTTCTTCATCTTTAGAGCTCTATTTGCCAATTATGACAAATTCTTCACTTCTTCATTCAACACTCGAATTTGATCTTGAACATAATCTTCTTGTTGAATTCTTTGTTCCTTCACTGGCTTCAAAACCTTTCCTCTTAGCTTCGAATAGAAAGGTCGAATGTGCCCCTTCACACAACAGTGATGACAGATAGAAATAAACCTTTGAACTCCATCAGTAGACCTCTTAGGATATCTAGAGATAAAGGCTTGCTTTCAACAATTCTTCTGACATAGGATTGAACGTTAAGATTCTAATTCGAATTTTCTTGAGAAAAACTATATGCAACTTGAGAAGCTTTTACAAATGTGGTTTTTGACACAATGTTCGAATTATACAATACTCCATCAAAACCCAGTCTCTTTGTATTTCCTGCAGATTTTCCCATACTTAATATATGATTAAGCTTAAAAGTTTCACTAGACCAAGTAATTTCATGTGATTTTCCCATAGTTTCATGTGATTTTTGTGAAGTTGAGTAGTCTTATCAAGTAATTTATCATACTCCACTTGAAGTGATTCATCACACTCTTCATCACTCTCAGAACCTTCCTCTCCAGACATTGCTCAACTTGAAGACTTATCAAATCTCCTTACTTTATGCAGCAAACAAGGTGAAATTACAAAAATCATCACCTACCTCCGAGTCTGTCGCATCACTAGCTTATCCTTTATCGGATTCATCATCCCAACTTACAACTAATCCTTTTGATTTTTTCAAAGTGTTTGCACACTCTGCAGCTATGTGACCATATCCTTGACAATTAAAACTTTGGGGTTTTAATATTTTTAGGATTAAACTTATCTTTCCGAGTTTGGATTTTATTTCTACTTCTAAACTCACCCAACTTATCCCCAAATTATTGTCCTTGACCACTCTATTTAGCCTTAACAAATTTGTTCAACCTTTTACCAAACATGGTAATATCATTCAGACTCAACTCATCATTTTCTCCATCAGATTCAACACAATCCTCCCTAGTGGTTTTGAAAGTAATGTTCTTCTCTTTTATAACACTAACCTTCTTAGGAGAATTTTTGAACATATTCATCTCATAGGATTTTAAGTCCCGGCCAATTCTTCAACCATGATTTCTTTAAGGCTCATGACTTCTGATATAACAGTAACCTTAGATCGAAAATGTTCAAGTAAAGACCTAAGTATTTTCTTTACTATGGTTGTCTCAAGACTAGGTTCACCTAGATTATGACAACCTATGACAATATCAATTAGTCCAACCTCAAAGTCAGCGTAGACTTCATCATCCTCCATCTTTAGCTATTCAAAT
Source organism: Cornus suecica (assembly GCA_963922005.1). NCBI lineage: Eukaryota > Viridiplantae > Streptophyta > Magnoliopsida > Cornales > Cornaceae > Cornus > Cornus suecica. The sequence continues at coordinate 30,198,802 of OY998241.1, forward strand.
TACGAATTTAAAATTTTAAGTTTTAATTGTTTAACCTTTGAGGTTACTTCATGAGTTAATTGGAGAATATCCCACGCTTCTTTGGCAATCTCGCATGTGGCAATTCTCTTAAATTCACTCGGAGTTACCGCATTGTACATCGTATTCAACACTTTGGAATTCCAATTAGCACTGTTCATCTCAACAGCAGTCCACTCGCTAGACGGTTTTGCTTTAAATTCATTAGTCACATCGTGTTTAACAGTGGGAGGTGAATATCCTATCTCTGCAGCATTCCACGCTCTCTCATCTAAAGATTTCAAAAATGGTCTCATTCTCGCTTTATAATATGTATAATTCAAGCCATCAAACAACGGGGACCTAGATATGGAACCTTCTTCACAAGGTATCTCCATTGTCCAAGTTCAGAATCTAACCCTAGGTAGTTAACCTAAATCGGGACAACCAAGCTCTGATACCAATTGAAATTACCTAGACAAACAAAAACTGTGAATCAGGTCGTACCGCAAATAGCTAAATACGCAAGCGCACGTATCAATTACAGAATAGCAAACGGCTTGAGTAAGGGATATTAATCCCACAGAGACTAAGATTGTTCATATTAATAGTTCAAAAACACTGAATTATATTTCTGAAAATTATTTGTTTTGGTAGTCGAAAGACCAAATTATCTAATCTTAACTAAATTAACTAAATAGCAAAGTAAGTTGGGTTGTGATTCAAGAAAGAGGGAAAACTAGGGTTTTCATCACTCCACCACTAACCCCATAACATAGTTCTGTCAATGTAATAATTGTAAGAGTGCGATCCATAAACTGTGAATCATATCATACTGAAAATAGCTAAATACAACCCCAAAAAGAATTACCATCAACCGGATTGTGACAACCCATCTCAAAACTAAACTGATTAGTGCATGCCAATTAAATTACTTTAATCTACTCCTAATGCATGAAAATAAACTAAAGCATATCTATCTCAATTTGCCAAGGTATGGCCTGTGTCAACCTAGGGTTTCAAGTTTCATTACCACCATTGTGTAAAAAATCACAAATTAAACATCCGAGTTCCAGCTCAAAGTGAATAATTGTGATTGTGTAAGATAAATATATTTATTAAGTCTAAGACAAGAATCATAAAAAACATGTATACTTGTTTCAAGAATAAAATCGGTCTCTCATCTACTACAATCATCACAGTATGGTCACAGCTTCCCCTCATTACAATTTAAAACAAAGATAAAAACTACATTACTTGGGTAGGGTTTTGCTAGAAAACCCTAGATACCGAATTAGTTGATCATGGTAAAAGGAGACTGCATCGTTGATGTAGAATCGCCCTCCATAGTCGTCTTTTCCAGATTTCTAGGTCTTGAGTGGCTCCTCCTTGGAATGATAGATGAATCTCCAGTAAATATTCTGAAACTAATGTGTATAGAAGTGCCCAAAATTATGGGGAGAGAAGTCCCAAAATTTTGTAACAAAGCTTGGTATTTATAGGCAAAGCTGAGGAAAACCCTAACTTGGATAATAGGATTACCTTTTTTGGTAATTTCACACTCAACCAATAAAAACTCTAATATATGATGTATAATATGTGTATATTACATTTATAGATGTGCTAGGGTCGAACTTAAAGTCATCCGGGTCAAAACGGATCAATTCGGGTCAAAATAAGATTTCAGCCCGAATCTGAAATTTCCAGCTTTTTCTGCAGGACATCTCTCACTCTTTTGATCATATCTAGAGCTACACATATTGTATGGAGGCTTGTAATATATTGTTGGAAACCTGACTTCAAGATCTGGATGATTGGCTGAATAATCACCCCATTTGGATCTTTTGTGACCAAGATATGAGCTTTCGAAGTTGAGTGAAAGTTTGTGCTGAAAACACTGTAGCATTCCACACCTACGCTTCAAGCGTAGGGACAAGCATAGAAACTCACTTTCTGACCACTTTTTGTAACTAAAAGCGTAGATCAAGCGAAGCAAAATCCTCGGAAACCACTTTTCTTGATAATTGCTCCGTTTGAACCCCCTCGACTCCCTCGGTATGATTTTTGAAGTTGCGGCTCCGAAAAATGACATTTTTGCCCTCCGGGAGATATTTTTCTCTTTAAAATACCTTTTTTGCTCTCTTTTGGATAGACACAAACACTTCTCTAGTTAATTGACCAAAGTTAGCTCAATTTCTTCATTAAGCTCCTGAAACATGCCTTAACACGCAAACGCAATAAAAATACCAAATAATGGAATGAAAGAACGTAACTATAGTGAGTTAAGGGGTCAAAATGTCTAATATTTAACACCTCTCAGCTCTTCAAGTAATGTTTAATCGACATTGTCTTCCACTGATGGTTGATCCTTATGGATTCTTTTAGCCTCCTTTCTTTGCTCTTCTTCAGCTTACTTTCTTTGTGCTTTTTTGGCTTCCTTTCTTTTCTTCAACCTCTCTTCATTTTCCTCCTCAACTTTACTCTCCACTTCCTTTCCACTTCTCAGAGTCGTGATTGCTTGAACTGTTTCATTAGGTTCATTGACAAATGATACGAGCTCCAGTGCTTGTTGTGGCCTTGGGTTAGCGACCGGCTGACTAGGGAATCTTCTTGGTTCTCTTACATTCCTCTCATTAGTCATTTAGCCCATCTGCATATGCAGTTGTGCCAATGATTGGGTATGAATACCTAGCTTGTTATGAATGTCCAGTATGACCTGCTCTAACCTACTAGTCTGGAAACCGGGTGGAGGGGTTTGGCTCCTTTGAGGCTAGGTTTGGTAGTTATATGATTGCATAGCCTGATTATTATTGAATGGCTAAAGATCTTGGGAATTATTGAATGGTTGAAGAGCATGGGAATTATTGGATGTTCTGGGATGGTAATTGGACTGAGAATTTCTAGTCATGATTGTTGGTTGTGAGTCGAATGATTGTTGACTTTGTTGGAACCTTGGCTGTTGGTTGTATGATTGTTGTCTCTCAGTGAAACTTGGTTGTGGGTTAAATGACTGTTGTCTGTCTGTGAACCTTGGATGTTGATTAGATGATTGTCCCTGTTGGGACCTTGATGGTGGACTCTCCACATTTGTAGATTTATAGGACAGGAAAGGATGATTTATGGCATTTAAGGTGTATGAATTGGTGAAAGAAGTATTATTGGAATAGTTTCATGATGCATTGACATCAGCAATCATTATCTCCTGACACTCATTATGAGAGTACTCAACTTCTACTTCAAATGTCTCTCTCGAAGGGGAATGACTTCACTGCATAAAATTTTCAATTCTCTCTAATTTCTCTCTAAACAATGTCATGGTATCCCTCACATCATCATGCTCTACAACATAAGATTTCTCAAATCTCTTATCCTGTTGTCCACCTCTACCTTCAACTCAGATTGGTATTGAATTGTGTTCTCACTGATATTATCAAATATCTCCAAAAGTTCTTTAGCTGGCTTCAAAATAAACTGACATTGTGTTGCCACATCTATCAAAGTCTTATGCGCCTCTTCAAGTCCCATGTAGAAATTTTTCGCAATATCTTGTTCAGAAAACCTATGGTGGGGACACTTATACAAAACTTCATTATATCTCTCCCAAGCATCATGAAAATGTTCACCAGGTAACTACCTAAATCTTTTGATTGCATCTTGTGCTTCAAAGGTCTTTCCTATGGGATAATGCTTTTCAATGAATTCTTTCTTAAGGGTTTCCCAATCAATTTTTATTTCTTTTGCAAATTTAATGTACCATCTTTTAGCTCTCTCTTTTAATGACCAAGGGAATAATCTCACTCGCAAGTCATTTTTGGACAGATTGTCATACCTAACCGTAGAGGCTACCTTTAGGAAATCATTGATGTGCTGATATGGGTCCTCTATTCTAATACCTGAAAATTTTGGAAGCATATTAATCACGCTTGTCCTGATCTCAAAGTGCTTCGCTCCTTCTTCCTCTGGAAAATCAGCATAGGAGTCGTACACCTCGGGCTCGTAATATCCTTTCAGTGATGTCTCTGGTGCCCCTAGCAGGTTGGCTCTTTGTTCAGCCATCGCTTCTTCTTCTAACTTACGCAGTCGCTCTTCAATAGCTCAACGTAAATGACAAAGAGTCTTTTCGAGCTCAGAATCGTACTCGACTAACGCAGTGCTAAAATTAGAATGGGTCGATCTATCGGACATATGCTACTCAAACAACTATATATTTTTTTCTTTTTGAAATTTTGTGAAATAAAAATTAACTAAAATAACTACTTCTAAATTACTTTAACTATAAACAGAAAATCAAGCTAGAATTAAATGCAAAAATCAAGGTAACACTAAAAACTCACAAAGTTCCAGACGCAACTTTAGAAGCTCCGCTTTTCCCTTCTATTTCTTCAGAATACCTGTCAATCATACAAAACTCCAACTTTAGCTAGAACTACAATAACGAAATGCAAATAAATTACTAAAGCTTTTTAAACAATGCTCAGTCCCCGGCAACAACGCCAAAAACTTTATGTGACGTCAGGTGTGTAAAAATATGTAGTTAAAAATGATACTTTAACAGCGCTAAGTTTTACCTTACCCAAGCGCACGTATCACTTGTAAAATAGCAATGGCTTGAGTAAGGGATATCAATCCCACAGAGACTGAGATTATTCACTTCAACAATTCAAAAACACTAAATTAAATTTTCTGAAAATAGTTTGTTTGGGTTGTCAAAGACCAAATTATCTATTTTAACTAAAATTATCTAGAAAGCAAATTAAATTAGTTGTGATTTAGATGAGAGAGAAAACTAGGGTTTTCATCGCTTCACCACTAACCGCATAATATAGTTCCTCATTGTATCAACTGTAAGAGGGCGATCCAAAACTGTGAATCAGGTCATACCGCAAATAGCTAAATACGATCCCAAAAAGGAGTACCATTAATCAGATTACGACAACCCGTCTCATGATTGACCTAACTAGTATATGCCAATTATATTACTTTAATCTACTCCTATTACATGAAAATAAACTAAAGCATGTCTATATTAAATCGCCAAGGCACAACCTATATCAACCTAGGGTCTCAAGTTTCATTACCACCATTGTGTAAAACCATAATTAAGCATCCGAGTTCCATCCCATAGTAAATAATCATAATTGTGCAAAATAATACATCCATTTCATCTAAGATAAGAATTTAGAACAAACATAGAATTTTATATTACAAATTAGTACGATCTATTAACTACTACAATCATCAGAGTATGGTCAACAGTTTCCCCTCGTTACAATTGAAAACAATGATAGAACTACATTACTTGGCTAGGGTTTTGCTAGAAAACCCAAGATACCGAGTTAGGTTGCCATGGTGGAAGGTGACTACATTGGTGATGTAAAAACGATCTCTATAGTCTTCTTCTCCAGATCTCTAGGTCTGACGGCTCTCAACAGCAGCAAGTCTGAATGAATGAACCTCTAAAACTCATGACTAAACCACCTCTAATGAACGTCCCCTTTCTTTGATATATGATTGTGTATATATAGACAATGGTATAAAGAGGTCCTTTAATGTCTTTTCACTCACTCTTCATCCAAACCCTAACCTCTGATATAAATAAGTGTATATACATGTATATAGAGGTCTGGAGTCATAGGCACGTCTTCACATCGAACCGGGGGTAGAACAGGCATAAACCATCAAAAAACCACAAAATTTGATGCAGATACACTTTAAGCATAGATGGCCTACGCTTCAAGCATAGGTCCAAGCGTACCTTCAAGCTTAAAAATGTGTTTTCCAACCACTTTTTGAAACTGAAAGCGTAGGTATTTTATGGAAAACCACTTTTCTCTGTGCATGCACCAAAACGACCGCCTTGAACCCACGATACTTTTTACTAAAGATGACGGCTTCTGGAATGCCATTTTTGCCCTCCGAGAGCCATTTTTATCTCAGACTGCCTCTTTAACTCTCCTCTTTGAATAGAAAGAACACACTATTCAGTTAATTCACCGAAGTTAGCTCAATTTCTTCCTTAAGCTCTTGAAACATTCTCTAACACATAAACAACATAAAAATACCAAATAAAGGAATGAAAGGATGTAATAATAGTGAGTTAATGGGTCAAAATGTCTAATATTTGACACCTATCATTTATTCAATTGTGTTTCTACATCAACGATCTTATGCATGATTAAATAACCTAGATTCTGAAAAATCTACACACCGCTGATTGCAACGTGGTTACTTTGATATGTTTAAGAAATAGAGCCGTCACAGTATGGAGTGAAGTGAGAAGTTTTGTGGAGCACGAGTGATTCAAGTTCATCAGACATCGAATGGAAAAAGGCAGATCTGGAGGGATTTGTAAGTCTAAAGCTTCATAGAGTCTTTGTAATATTTTGTAATATTTGATTCATAGTGCATCGATACTCGAGCATATCCATGGTTTTTACTTAGAGTATTTCCAAATTTTTCCACGTATAAATATCATATGTCTTTATTGCTTTATTTTATACACTTAGATTAATCGTTGCATGATTTATATTGATTGTGAATTGGATTAAAATTGAATTTTCCATAATTATTATTAATTTGTCAATAAATCCACAAAAACCTATTCACCCCCCTCTAGGCTATTTTCATTGATCGTCTAGGTAATTTCATAACCCATGAAGGGACTTCAAAAGTCAAACAGTCAAAACTCCAAATTCTAAATTCACAATTTGAGCAGCTTAGGATGGAAGAGGATGAAGTTTTTGGTGACTTTGAGGCTAGATTAACTGATATAGTAACGAGTTGTCCTAATCTAGGAGAGCCTATTTCTGAGACTACCATAGTGAAGAAAATTCTTAGGTTTTTACCTGAACATTTTCGGTCTAAGGTTACTGTCATATTTGAAATCATGAGTTTTAAAGATATTAAACTTGAATAATTGGTAGGGAATCTAAAATCTTATGAGATGGAGATGTGTGCTCAATCTTATAAGAAGTCTATTAGCACAAAAGAGAAAAAATAGCATTTAGAACCACTAAAGAGGATCATAGTGAGCCTGATGAGGAGGGTGAGAGTAAACCAAGACAGATTGACATGATCATGAAGCAGTTTCATAAGTTTTTAAAATCTTCTTATGGTTAAGAATTGTTTAAAGGTTAAAAATTTGAAAATAAATCATATGATTCTAAAAATAGAAAAGTCCAAAATCGGAATGATAAGGTTGAACTTAAAAGGAAGAAACCTCAATGTTTTAAGTGTCAAGGGTTTGGTCACATAGTTGCTGAGTGTGCCAATAAGTCGAAAAGGAAAAAAAGTCTAGCTGTTAGTTGGAGTGATGGATTAGATGATGGAACAACTAGTGACTTGCTGAGTCTGAGAATTTCATCATGTTTGCTGCACAAAGTAAGGAGGTTGGTGAAATTGCTGCAAGTTTGGCAATGTCTGGGGATGAAGATTCTGAGGATAATGAAGATCGTGGGGACTTGTATGAAGATGCATACAATACACTTTATGAAAAGTATGTACATATTAGCAAAGTGTTCTCAAAATTTATGGTCCAATTTAAAATTGTTGACAAGGAAAGACAGTCCATAAGAGAAGAGTTGATTGAGTCTGAACAAGAAAGAAATCAAGCTTTAAAGAGTGTAGATGATCTTAATAAGGAATTAAGCACTCTAATATTGGAATTGAGTGAGAAATATACAAGGATTAAGGGTTTAGAAAAGGAATTGGAAGATGCTAACTCAACTATCCATAAATGGTATAGTGGAACTCTTAAGCTGAATCATATATTGAGTATGGAAAAATCTGCAGGAAATACAAAGGGGTTGGGGTTCAAAAGAACAACAAGTAGTTCAAATATCGTTTCCAAAACAACCTTTGTAAGGGGTTCCCAAGTAACATCTAGTTCTTCTCAAGGTAATTCTGATAGGAATTTTAATGCTCAATATTATGTCAGAAAACCAGTTGAGAGTAAGTCTTCCTTTACCTCTAGATTCAATAAGGGTTCGATCAATGATTTTCAAAGGTTTATCCCAGTATGTCATCACTGTGGAGTGAAAGGTCACATTTGACCCGTGTGTTCAAAGTTGAGAAGAAAAACTTTGAATCAGAGTGGAAGCATATAACTCAAAAAAGACCCAATGTTGAAAATCAAATTCGGGTGTTGAGTGAAGAGGTAAAAAGGTTGTCTAGGCTAGCAAATAGATCACCAAGAATTAAACAAGCGTGGTTTAGGAAAGATGAACTAAATTGTTTGGTTGCTCATACCTCATGTCGAGCGCGTGACTCTAATTTTGAGAAAAGTCTTGAGTATATATCCACAGATTCTCAGTAGACAGACATCTCTACAAAACCATTAGATTTTTAAAAGTATATGAATCTTAGAAAATCTAGTGGCATGTTATCATTAGGATAGATGGTTTCATATATATTATTCTAGGAATATCTTGCATTATATTTTATCATAGAATTGATACATTATCATGCATTTTATATTTATGCATTTTATTTTTTTATTGTTTATCATTATGCATGCATCATATTTTGTTACTATTAGGATTATTCATGCATGTATACATTGTGACAAATATTGCCATAAAAAATATAAAACAAAAATTCTTAGCATGTTGAGCTTGGCTAAAGGGTAAAAAGGGTTGTCATATTTTACTTTATTCTCATATTTACTTTTCTTGTTATGCTTATGAAAATTGGAGTTGTTAGTTTGACCTGAGGTTATGAGTTATTCACTTGACATGTTTAAGTTTGAGTGATAGTTTTACTTCGAAGATGAATGTAATACTTGCTGAAAATTTTAGTCTTTCTTATCTAATCCGAAGTGATATGTAGGTTCATGCACTATACTAGATTGATCTATGCTTTGGAATACCTTTTACATGCTTATGAATGTTATTGTAATGTTGAAAGAAGAAAGAATGAGATAATCAAAATATAGAAATGCAAAAAGTAGTTCTTCAATCTGAGTAATCGGGACTCATACCACAAAGTAGCAGAGTGTTCGCGTAAAAAGGGAGAAGACTAATGAGCATAAATCCTAAGGAAGAAGCTCGGCCCCAGTTGGTCGGGAGTGAAAATCCTCGCTGGAAAGTCTAGATCTTAGAAAGATAAAAAGGTGGAAAAGAATAAATTGTGTTTCCCTTATTTAGCAATTAGGTATGTGTTAAAGATTTGACTTCTAGCTTAGGTTTTGGACTGAAGTATCATCACGGTTAGTGAAGACATTATTAGAATTAGTACGGATTGTTTTCATCTTAGTTGTTTGCTTGCACCTGAATATTTTTATATATCAAAATGTTATGTAAAGCTTGCCTTGTAACTGCTTATAACTACAAGGTACGTGTGTTGATTTTCTTCACTATCATGTGTATATTAGCTAAGTCAAATATGCGGATATGATGTGTTAATGATTAGCTCATTGTCTCTACAGCCCTGCTCACATGTTTTTAAAAACAAAAATATTTTTTTTAGAATTTTGCATTCATGCATTAGTATTCAGTTCATACATTCTAGAGATTTATGCTACTCGAGAATATGGATATAATCTTATAGAGTACTTTATCTTAGTATTTAGTTCTTGGCTTAGATTCTCTCATGTCTCCTATGTGATCTTTTCCTATGTTTACATTTTGAGGATTTCCTTTTGTATCTCTCATGTGCTTTGATTGATATATCTTTACTTGTTATTTCAGTGACAAAAAGGGGAACAAGTATTGAGTAAGGGGGAGAGATTTTTCGGTTAAGAAGGAGAAATTGTTAGTGAGGGGGAGTATATTCTTTGGGGGAGAGCATATATTATGACCATTATGCTTGCATTATTGTTATATTATTCTTATGATCATTATATTGGTTTATATCTATTTTTCACACTTGTTTTTCATAATCTTATATTCTATGTTTGTGTTTGTTGGTGTGTGTTCTTAGGTATAGATATTATTTTGTTATTTGTGAGGATATCTTTGTAAAACATGGTTTTGTCTCAGAAATGCCAAAGGGAAGATTGTAAGAACATTTATAGTATTATTTGTGTTTGGCATGTTCTAGACAATAAGCATGTTGAGTGGATTGTCATGTTGAGTGAATTGTGCAGTCGGGAAGGTTTAATAGGCATGGACAAGCTTCGTGAAATTCAAATCAAGCCTAAAGAAGTGAAGAAAATAAGAGAATTGAAGAGAAAGCAAGTTTAAGTAAAAAGTGTTTCCCAAAGGGCAGAAACGTCATTTTTCAAGCCGCAACTTCAAAATTCTTAGCAAGTGAGTCGAGGAGGTTCAAATGGCACAACTATTAAGAAAAGTAGGTTCCAAGCATTTTGCTACACCTGACCTATACCCACAGCAACAAAAAGTGACTAGAAAGGGTCGTTTCTACACTCGAAGCAGACGCGGCCATTTTGGCCCTATGCCCCAAGCGTAGGCCAAGCTATGCCCCATGCATAGAAGCCCCTACGCCTAGGGCATAGGGGTCTGGCAAATTTATGATGCTGAAATTTCCGTTTTACCCCCGACTTGTTCTCCTTTGAGGCGGTTGCGACTTTTTACCTTGAGATACGTGTCATACACATAATATACATCAGATAATAGGGTTTTAATTGATTTGATGTGAAATTATGAAAAAAATGGAAGATTAGGGTTTCTCCTTAGCTTTGTCTATAAATACCAAGGTCTTCTGTATATAAAGAGCAACATTTGAGCCTTAGAGCCTTTGAGAGATCTCTGCAAGTTTTCTACAGATTCATATCCATCTACAGAGATAGAGATAGAGAAAGAAAATATCATTGAGTGATTTTATATCTTCTAGTTCTCTCTTGTTTAAGGTTTATTCAATTGTGATTTTACATCGACAATATCTATGCACAATTAAATGAACTAGTTGCTAAAAAATCAACACACCTTATGCAACGTGGTTGCTTAGATCCGTTTGAGAAACGGAGCCGTTTGAGTGCGGAGATCGGAGCAGGAGAATTCGCGGTTCATTGATCCGTTGAGAAGCGGAGCCGTCAGAGTACAGAGCGGAGTGATTCAAGGTTGTCAGACGTCGAGTGGAGAAAGGTAGATCTAGAGGGATTTGTAAGTCTAAAGCTTCATAGAGTCTGTATCTCTCTTGATTCATAGTGCATCGATACCCGAGTGTATCCGTGATTTTTACTTGGAGTCTTCCGAAAGTTTTCCACGTAAAAATATCGTGTCTCTATTGTTTTATTTTCTGCACTTAGATTAATCTTTGCATGATTTATCTTGATAGATAATTGGATTAAAATTAACTTTTCCGCAATTAATATTAATTTGTCAATAAATCCACAAAAAGCTTATTCACCCTCCCTCTAGGCTATTTTCATTGATCGTCTAGGTAATTTCATTGCATACCAAACACAACATAAGATTACTCAGGAGTTACTATGTTTCGATGTGAAACTAAATTTTATTCAAAGTAACATGTAAAACCCCTTTTTCCATTTTTTAAATTTGAGCAAATTGAGTTAATTGAAAAATAAAATAAAATATCCGCTAGAGTTTCGGCCCGAACATTTACGAAAATATTTGAACCCATCGAAATGTCATACCTTCAAAGACCGACTCTTAAGAAATAATATCAATGCAAGTGGTGTGAAGTGAAAAAAAATTAAATCTTACTGCTACTAGGCCCGCTCTCTAAAGGTTGATTTAGTTAGATAAAAATCAATAGTTAGTATAAAAAAATAATGTTATTGTCTAATTTTGATGTGAAAATAGCGTAAAATTTAATATAAAAAAGATCATTGTTGCAAGTTCATGTTTCTTTACAAAAAAAATTAATATTATTGTCTGATTTTGATGTGAAAAATCTTATCAGAAAGTTAGGTGCTTATAGAAAGTACTTTTTGTTTCAGGAAAAAAACTATTATGTACTTGTCGATCAAATTTATGTAGTGTTAAAAAAATTAATTTTCTTATAATTTTATTTCACCAAATAGAACTCAAAAATATTGTATAATTACGCCCGTTAGGAGTAAAAGTTAATAAGTTCGACAAATAGATATATATCATTTTTTATTGTTAATTGTTTGTATTACTATTATATATCTATTGTCGTATTCGTTATTTCAAATGCACATGACTACACACCAAATAGGGTACTTATCACATCTAAAACCCCAACAAATATATAAAAATTCGAAGTGTTGCGGCAGACAAGTGTTGTTAAGTGTGAGTAGTATTGACTAGTTTTTGACAAAAGTGCTCTACTAAATGCAACTACTAACAATATGCGGGCACGCATGAAGGTCTTTAGAAGTGTGATAAGAATATGCATTCAGTCGGGTTACTCTCTGACTGGAATGGACCATTCAGCCCAGTCAGCAGTGGTGGGCCCCATATGCAAAGCTTATGTTGTATGTATTCTCCATCCGTATAATTGAACAGTGTCTGTATAATAGAATAGTGAAAGTCAACTTAGACTTACACATTCAAAACCCATTTCCACTTTGAATTTAAAATTTAGGAAAAATTCAAAAATCTCCCCAATTTGAGATTTTGGTCAACAGGGAGAGGAGGAAATAAATATATATACATGTCTGAAAAATAAAGAAAAAAGTTTCTCAACCAAAATCCAATCCAGGCAGAACATGAAGAATCAGATCCAATCCAATCCAAACTTCATGAACGTTGCAGATGAGATTCGTCCATATCAGTGGAATTTATACAATATTGCAAAAACAGGAGTATCGACCTAGCTCCTGATGAGAGATGAGATTCGTCAAGTCGCAAGGTAAGCTGAGTATGGAGTTTTGTTAGTGTTTATTTGTTTTTGTAGTGCAATTAATTCCTTGCAGATTGGGTTGCAATTAATTGATATTGTAGTTTAGGGTTTTCTTGTAGATTAGTTAATTGGTTTGTTCATGAACTCTTCACCCCTAATTATATTCTTCTTCGTTTCAGATTGATGTTATATATTTTTTATTGAAAGTGTAGAAACTTGAAGTTGTGGTTTTCAGATTGGTTCTAGGTACTGTTGTCCATTTCGTTGATATGTTTGATCAGTGTGGGTTCTTGTTTTTTCTGTCTATGGTAGCTGTTGAATATGAATATTATTGATACTCAATATGAATATTGTTGATGAGTGTCGTTCTGCCTATGGTTCGTATTGAATATGAATATTAGCGATGTCTTATAACATTACACGTAAAATTTACAGAAGTTGTTCATTTTATATTACAACTTTACACAATCTAATTGTTCTAAAGAAATATTTATGTTCTTTGATTTGGATTTGTTAAATGTTGTGGGTTTTTATGTTTTTTGGTTACTTTAGGGTTTGTTTGGTTAGTGTGATCCCCTAAAACTGTCGATAATTTTTGTCATATAAAACGCTTGAATTTTTTACTCTTCCATGAAACTTATCCATTTTGAAGATGGAATTACGGTTGTGAGCTTAGTTACTTATTTATATAATCTTAGATTCATTCAATTGTAAAACATCATGAAGGTGAAAAAGACTAATAACTCATTATATTACAGAGGGATAAAATTTATTCTGATAACATTGCACGTATAATTTACAGAAGTTGTTAATTTTTTAGTACAACTTTACATAATCTAATTTTTCAATAGTGAAATTTGTATGTTCTTTGCGTATTGATTTGAATTTGTTAAATGTTGTGTGTTATTACGTTTTTTGGTTACTTTAGGGTTTGTTTGGTTAGTGTGATCTAACAAATAATGTCAAAAACAATTTAGATATAAAACCATCGATAATTTCAGTATTGGTTGAAAGTTATCCATTTTGAAGATGAAGTTACGGTTGTGAGCTTAGTTACTTGTTTATGTAGTCTTGGATTCATTCAATTGTAAAACACCATGAAGGTGAAAAAGATTAATACCTCATTATGTTGTAGATGGATAAAAATTATTGTTATAAACAATGTTATTGACGTTAGAATTATGTACAACCTAACCTACGAATATTATTTTTTTTAGGTATTTTATACCCTTAGTACACTCTTCGACATTAACAAACACATAGTAACCTCAGTGGTTGATTTTTTTTAGTTATATTGTATTTTATCTTTAGCAATTCGAGGCTTTATTTACATGTTTCTTTCATCTAAAAATTTATATAAAGTTGTTATCCGCTTTGTTTTTAGGAAAATATTTTTAACTCATACATATCATATATAAAGATTTTATTCACATACAAAACCCTCGAAAATTTGACTATTCCGTGAAAGTTATCAATTTTGAAGACAAAGTTACGCTTGTGAGCTTAATTACTTGTTTATATAGTCTTGGATTCATTCAATTGTAGAACATCATGAATGTGAAAAAGACTAATACTTCATTATGTTGTAGATGGATAAAAATTATTCTTATAAATAATGTTATTGACGTTAGAATTATGTACAACCTAACCTACGAATGTTATTTTATTTTAGGTATTTCATATCTTTAGTATACTCTTCGACATTAACATTCATATAGTAAATATACATTCAGTCATGTTACTCTCTGAGTGGAACTGCCCATTCATCCCAATCAGCAACCCAGTCAGCATTAGTGGCCCCACAAGCCAAGACTTGGTTTGTATAATTTGCTCTTTCGTATAATTGAACAGTTCACGTATATCATAACGGTAAAAGTCAACCAAGCCACGCGCGCAAAACCCTTCCCAGTTTCAATTTTAAATTTCGTCAAGAATCAAAATCCCCCCCAATGGACGAATTTATGGATGAATCGAATCTGCACCCTTCATGAAGCCTGGATTGGATTAGATTTTACTGTTCGGGATTGGATTTTCGTTGGGATAGGTATTTCCTTAATTTTCAGAAATGTGTATATATTTATTTCCTCCTCATCACTGTTGACCTAAATCTCAAATTGGGGGGATTTTTTATTTCTGGCGAAATTTAAAATTTAAACTAGGAAGGGTTTTGCGCGCGTGGCTTGGTTGACTTTTACCGTTATGATATCTAAATTGAAATACTAGGGATCACCTCTTCTTGACATGTATATTTTGCTCAGAAAGTATGTTGATGGGGTAATGAAGTAGAGTGTTATTGCTTATTAAACTACAAGATAAGAAAAAGAAAATTGGAGTGCTACTAATTATTTTGACCAATCCATTACATGGTTCAATTCTAGAAGGAATTCAAGACATAATGGATTTGCTAAAATTAATTTTAGTTCATATATTTGGAGGATTTTGTGGAATGGATATGGGGTCTTTCGTGGCCTAGATCCAGTTAAATAGATGAACAAAATTTTAATTTCATCCTTGATACTGCAGTTTGAACTGCACTACAATATAAAGGAAAAGAGAAACAAGAAGTTAACAGTGTGCAAAAAAATTATAAAACGACCTCACTATGGTTAAACAACAACCATTTTGGCTTCAAAGATTGTACAATTACAAAGATTGCTATAAGTTGATGTCGTATGTATATATGTACAATATTGCGGGAAAAGGAGTATCGACCTAGCTCCTGATGAAATTCGTGAAAAGATTAGTGTTTATTTGTTTTTGTACTGCAATTAATTTATTGCAGATTCGGTTGCAATTAATTCATATTGTGGTGTAGGGTTTAGGTGCAAATTGATTTGTTCATGAACTCTTCACCCCTAATTATATCGTTCTTCGTTTTACGAAGGCGTTATCTATTTTTGATTGAGAGTGATTGGTGTTATCTATTTTTTATTCAGAGTGTATAAACGTGAAGTTGTGGTATTTAGATTTGTTCCAGGTACTGTTGTCCGTTTGGTTTATATGGTTTAGGTTTTACGTTCTGCCTCATGATTCAAGTGTTTGTCTTACTTCAAGTGTTTGGTTTAGATTTCATTTTTTGTAAAGCAGTTGCTGTTGAATATGAATATTAGCGATGCCTTATAACATTGCACGTATAATTTACAGAGATTGTTCATTTTCTGTTAGAACTTTACACAATCTAATTCTTCAATAATGAAATCTGTATGTTCTTCGCTCATTGATTTGAATTAGTTAAATTTTGTGTTTTTTTAAGTATTTTGGTTACTTTAGGGTTTGTTTGGTTAGTTTTAAATAAAAATTTGAATTTTTTTACATATAAAACCATCAATAATTTGACTCTTCCTTGAAAGTTATCCATTTTGAAGATGAAGTTATGCTTGTGAGCTTAGTTACTTATTTATATAGTTTTGGATTCATTCAATTGATAAAATATGTCATTCGTGATGATTCAAGTGTTTGTCTTAGTTTGTTTGATCTGTGTGGATTATTATTTTTCCTGTGTATGGTTCTTGTTGAATATGAATATTATTCATATTCAATATGAATATTATTGGTGAGCGTCATTCAGCCTATGGTGGGTGTTGAATATGAATATTTGCGATGCATGTATAATTTAGAGAAGTTGTTCATTTTCTATTAAGGGGGTGTTTGGTTAGCGTGATCCCCTAAATGCTGTTGAATATGAATATTGTTGATGAGCGTCGTTCCTCATATGGTTGGTGTTGAATATCAATATTAGGAATGACCTATAACATTGCACGTATAATTTATAGAAGTTGTTCAATTTATATTACAACTTTACACAGTCTAATTGTTCAAAACAAATCTTTATGTTATTTTATTTGGATTTCTTAATTGTTGTGGATTTTATGTTTTTTGGTTACTTTAGAGTTTGTTTGGTTAATGTGATCCCCTAAAAATGTCGACTATTGTTTGGATTTGTTAAATGTTGTGTCCTTTAAATTTTTTTACTTACTTTAGGGTTCGTTTGGTTAGTGTTATCCTGTAAATTTTGTAAAAAAAAATTCACATACAATACCCTCGAAAATTTGACTCTTCCGTGAAAGTTATCTATTTTGAAGATAAAGTTACGGTTCCGAGGTTAGTTACATGTTTATATATTCTTACATTCATTCAATTGTAGAACATCATGAAGGTTAAAAGGACTAATACATCATTATATTACTAAGGGATAAAAATTATTGTGATAACATTGCACGTATAATTTACAGAAGTTGTTCATTTTCTATTACAACTTTACACAATGTAATTATTGAAAAGAAATCTATATGTTCTTTGCCTATTGATTTGAATTTGTTAAATGTTGTGTTATTACGTCTTTTTGCTTACTTTAGGGTTTGTTTGCTTAGAGTGATATAAAAAAGATTGTCGAAATTTGTTTACATATAAAACCATCGATAATTTCACTATTCCTTGAAAGTTATCCATTTTGAAGATGAAGTTACGCTTCTGAGCTTAATTACTTGTTTATATTGTTTTGGATTCATTCAATTGTAGAACATCATGAAGGTGAAAAAGACTAATACCTCATTATGTTGTAGATGGATACAAATTATTGTTATAAACAATGTTATTGACGTTAGAATTATGTACAACCTAACCTACGAATGTTTATTTTTTTTAGGTATTTCATACCCTTTGTACACTCTTCGACATTAACAAACATATAGTAATTTCAGGCTTTATTTACATGTTTCTTTCATCTAAAAATTTATTTAAAGTTGTTTTTCGCTTTGTGTTTAGGAAAATATCTTTAACTTATACATATCATATATAAAGGTTTTATTCACCTACAAAACCCTCAAAATTTTGACTATTCCGTGAAAGTTATCAATTTTGAAGACAAAGTTACGCTTGTGAGCTTAATTACTTGTTTATATAGTCTTGGATTCATTCAATTGTAGAACATCATGAAGGTGACAAAGACTAACACCTCATTATATTATAGATGCATACAAATGATTCTTATATACGGTGTTATTGACGTTAGGATTATGTAAGACCTAAGCTACGAATCTTATTTGATTTTACGTATTTGATATCCTTGGTACACTCTTCGACATTAACATTCATATAGTAACCTCAGTGGCTAAATTTGTTTAGTTATATTGTATTTTATTTTTAGCAATTCCACGCTTTATTTACATGTTTCTTTCATGTAGAAATTTATATAAAGTTTTGATCCGCTTTGTTTTTTAGCAAATTTTTTTTAACTCATATATATCATATATTATCTGATTACTAAATATATGTGGAAAAATTAGTGACTAAAATTAATTAATTCATCATGTATAAAAGGCCTTTATCCTCTTATTGTCTTGGTTTTGATGAAATTATTTATATGACTTATGCATGCTTATGAGATATATATGATTACAAAATATATGTGCAAAAAATTAGTCAGTAAATGTATTAATTGATCATTGAATAAAATGAACTTTTAAAAAAATTCGAAAAATTATAGTGCGAAATTTAAAGGTTATTTTTCATAAATATAATCACTTTGTTTTCACTTTCATGGTATGGAAGACAAAATTAAATTATTACTGGTTCATTGCATTTGTTTCCATTTAAACTAATGAAATACATGGTGGAAAGTTAGTTTTCGTCTTCTTTTCGTTTAATTTTCCAGTTTTACTTTCCATCATATTACAGTCTATCAAACGGACCCTTAACATTTTAAATTGAGATTATTTTTCCTTACTTTAGCGTTAGAAATTGATCTTCTATATAGTAGATTAAGAATCTAAGACCTGCATTTTGTTCGTTGGGGTATTTAGATTTTCATTATGTTAATGTTTTCTCCGCACCTACTTTACCGTGAATAATTATGGTGTTGAATCTGGTCTTGTAAGTCCAATTTTTCTATTTTTGCCTCCCATATCCGTTGCAGCCTTGTAGTTGGTACTGTTGTGTTGCCATTTTCTCTGCCAATTGTGTTTATGGTTTTCAGTTAATGCATTTTCTTTACTACTAACTCCTTATTGATATCTGTGTTTTTTTTCTCCCTCCAAAGAGCGATGGTTTACCTTTATATAACCTCCCATTTACCTACCTCTTTTTGTTATTATAAATACTGCTCTTATATTCCGTATTGTAAGTGTTCAATATATGTTGACATATTGAGAAAATACGGTTCTTGAAATTTTTACTCCAGTTGTAACTAATACGGTTATAATTAATTGTTCCTGCATGAAAAAATGGATGATCGTGGCTGGTATTAATTGCTTAATGGATGAAAAAATAAACAGAAGCTTTTCATGCCTTTAGATTCAAAATATTGTACCTCTAACCTTTTCTTTTGGCCACTCATATTCCCTGCATGCCTCTTTCTTTCTCATTGTTCAATATACTTTGACAATATTTATTACACGTTAAAAGTTATTGCACTTTTAGTTGTAACTAATATGATTCGGTTATATATTTCATTATTGCAGCTCCTAATTTATTTGAGTATTGTTGTGGGAGATAAGAGTTGGATAATGGATGAAGAAATCAACAGCCAGGTTAATGTAGTTGAACATGTAAATGGGGCTGATCTTCTGGATGCTAAACCATTCATCGGAATGTGCTTTGATTCCGAGCAGCATGCATATGACTTCTACAATGCTTACGGAGGTAATATAGGATTTAGTATCCGTCGCGAGTGGGGCAATTCTAGTAGGAAGGCCGGAGATCAGGTGCCACAATCGGAAAGGAAACTGACTTCAAGGTTCTTTGTATGTTCAAAGGAGAGTGTAAGAAGAAGTTTGAAGGCACAGAAGAAGAAGAGTTTTAAAGTTGATACACGAACGGACTGCCTTGCACGCATGGGTATAAGCTGGGATTCTAGTTTAGGGAAGTAAATGGTTCATAAGTATGTGCTTGGAAGTGGTTGTTAGGTTATTTAATTGTACTTAAATTTCATGTGAAAAGTAAATATAGTTATCATCATGGCAAGTGGAGGTTAGATTGCACTTATTATGCAGTGGAATATTACCAGAAATTGTGCAACTATATATTCGTGAGATGGTTAAAACAATTATTTATTCATCGGCCTAAATATTTAAAGGACCCCTCATCACTATATTTCTATGTGCGATGTAACTGGAAACAAATTAACTATGTAAGAGAAACTTATAGTACAATGTAAGATAAATATGTGAGCCATCAGTATACATATATGTTGACTCTGGGAGCCAATAAAATGAAGAGATCATTTTTTAGTTCCGATGATTGTATATGAACGTTAAGCTCGATATTTCCAACAAAAAGAACACTGAATGTGGAATTATTCGTCAATGTTTGAGTCCTCATCGTAAATCTTTAACCTTGTAAGCATTATTCTATTTATACGTGTAATGTAACAGGATATGAATTAACACTGTTACATATATGAGTTGTGCATTGTTGTCGGGTGTATACTCGAGCCTTCCCCCACGTACAAAATATACATAGAGGACAATTGTGTGAATGAGGGTATATAAGAGTAGTAAGGAGGCTATAACCAATTGTCCTATTGAAATATGTTAAAGATTTTGTAAGAGAAATATGTGAGCCATGAGTATAAATAATTAAGTTGACCCTTGGACCAAATAGAAAGAAGAGATAATGTTTGAGGTGCCGATAATTGTATAGGAACGTTTATGTCGATAACTCCAGCAATTGAAAAAGTGAACGTGGAATTAATCAACCGTCAATGTTTAATATTTCTTGGAAATCTTTAAACTTGCAAGCATTATTCTATTTATATGTGTAATGTAACTGGATAGGAATTAACATTGTTACATATATAATATGAGCATTATCGTCGGGTGTATACTCGAGCCTTCCCCCACGTACAAAATATATATAGAGGACAATTGTGTGAAGGAGGGTATATAAGAGCGGTAAAGAGGCTATAACCAATTATCCTATTGAAATATGTTGAAGATTTTGTAAGAGAAATATGTGAGCCATGAGTATAAATAATTAAGTTGACCCTTGGACCAAATAGAAAGAAGAGATAATGTTTGAGGTGCCGATAATTGTATAGGAACATTTATGTCGATATCTCCAGCAATTGAAAAAGTGAACGTAGAATTAATCAATCGTCAATGTTTAATATTTCTTGGAAATCTCTAAACTTGCAACCATTTTTTACATTTTAGGTGTGCAATATAAGATGATAGGAATCAACAATGTTACATATATAATATGTGCATTGTCGTCAGGTGTATACTCGAGCCTTCCCCCACGTACAAAATATACATATAGGACAATTGTGTGAATGAGGGTATAGAAGAGCGGTAAGGAGGCTATAACCAATTGTCCTATTGAAATATGTTGACGATTTTGTAAGAGAAATATGTGAGCCATGAGTATAAATAATTAAGTTGACCCTTGGATCAAATAGAAAGAAGAGATAATGTTTGAGGTGCCGATAATTGTATAGGAACGTTTACGTAGATATCTCCAGCAATTGAAAAAGTGAACGTGGAATTAATCAATCGTCAATGTTTAATATTTCTTGGAAATATTTAAACTTGCAAGCATTATTCTATTTATATGTGCAATGTAACTGGATAGGAATTAACACTGTTACATATATAGTATGTGCATTATCGTCAAGTGTATACTCGAGCCTTCCCCCACGTACAAAATAGACATAGAGGACAATTGTGTGAAGGAGGGTATATAAGAGCGGTAAGGAGACTATAACCAATTATCCTATTGAAATATGTTAAAGATTTTGTAAGAGAAATATGTGAGTCATGAGTATAAATAATTAAGTTGACCCTTGGACCAAATAGAAAGAAGAGATAATGTTTGAGGTGCCGATAATTATATAGGAACATTTACGTCGATATCTCCAGCAATTGAAAGAGTGAACGTGGAATTAATCAATCGTCAATGTTTAATATTTCTTGAAAATCTCTAAACTTGCAACCATTTTTTACATTTTAAGTGTGCAATGTAAGATGATAGGAATCAACAATGTTACATATATAATATGTGCATTGTCGTCGGGTGTATACTCGAGCCTTCCCCCACGTACAAAATATACATAGAGGACAATTGTGTGAATGAGGGTATAGAAGAGCGGTAAGGAGGCTATAACCAATTGTCCTATTGAAATATGTTGAAGATTTTGTAAGAGAAATATGTGAGCCATGAGTATAAATAATTAAGTTGACCCTTGGATCAAATAGAAAGAAGAGATAATGTTTGAGGTGCCGATGATTGTATAGGAACGTTTACATAGATATTTCTAGCAATTGAAACTGTTTTGTGGAATTAATCGTCAATGTTTACTCCTCATCCGAAATCTCTAAACTTGCAACCCTTATTCTATTTAGATGTGTAATATAACTGGATAGGAATTAACACTGTTATATATATGTTGTGCATTGTAGTCCAACAGCTTTCCAAACCCAATATTCTCGACCATTTTCCGCTGGTCAACGGATAGCTGGGACACGGTATTGATAAACAGTTTCAAGTGTGACCATTGGAAGCCACTTCTCTTTTCCTCTTTACCTTCATACCTATTTCGCAATGAACTGTAAATTTAAAAAAATTCAAAGCAATCAACCAAATCATTTCAACTCCTCTTATATACAAGGTTAATAGACGAGATAAAATATAGTTGTAGTCAAATGTGTGTGTCGCAACTATAGAAGAGTGGTAAAAATACACATGACAATTTATAACTAATACTTCAAATATGTAGTAGGATTTTAGTTCATATTTTCCACATATGGATATGTAGCAGGTGCCTAAACCATTAGTACAAATATATGTCAACTCCTGGCCCATATGTGCTTTAAGCGATAACTTGTTGGATACGAAAATTGTATAACAACATTTATCTAAATATTCCCAACCTTAAAATGTGAAATTATTCTCACAATTTTTTTTTCTCAGCCTATACTTTTAAACTATCAACCGTTGTTCTGTTTCTATGTGCACTATAATTGAAAAAAAAAATACTTTCTAAGAAATAACAAATGTGCAACTTAGTCGAATATATTCACTAAATTCCAAAGCATAGAAAATATAGCTTTAGTCAAATGTGTTAAAACAACTATAGAAGAGTGGTAATCGCTTAGATCTTAAAGTGTGTTAATCGCTCAGATTTTAAAAAATAGATGAAACCAAAAAATTTTGGATTGTATACACGACTTGAAATAGAATAATAGAATTTTAACGAAATGAATGTGAATATATTTCGCAGATCTTAAACCAAATGAATGTGCTAACCTAGAAGAAAAATGGATTTGGATTCCTAGTTCTAGTTCTAAAGCAACTAAAACAATTATTTCAATTCAGGTCAATCCACACCGGCCTCTCTACATAGGATATCCAGGTCGACGAAAGAACCATTTTCCTCTCCGTCTCGTTCCGTCAGTTTCTGCTCCAATATTAGCCTTAACAACAAACCGCCTTCAAACTCATTCCCCATAAAAAATTGTAACAAAAAAAAACCCGTATTTGACAGATTTAAACTAATAGTAACAGATAAAATCATGCTAACAAAACTTCACATTTAAAGTTCATGTTCAACAACATGTTAGAAAAATTGTGCGGGACAACTTCTATAGTACTTGAATTTTTTAGACAAATTATTTTTTGCCATCTTAGCAATGAAGATATTGTTGCAACCAAATAAATTTTCGAACAAAACTGAACAAATACATTTACTCTCTTCTTAGGACCCGTTTTAACAAATATACATTTAAGTCTAAATTTGTTAAAACAATGAAATGATGCTATAAATTTTCAAAAATAAATAAACTATAATGACTGAAAATTTTGCATCAATTTCAAATTCATATCAATCAACCAAATCATTCCAACTCCGGCTTTGGCTATAAAAGGTTTATAGAAGAGAAAAAATAGAATCAATGGCATCCCCGACCCAAGATACGAGGTTGGGGATAAAGGACATGAACACTTTCAACCAAGGGTACTATCACCTCATACTTTATAGCAAATAATTAGTTAATTTACATAAGCACGAAAGGATGGATTAAACAAACCTTAATGACTGAAAATTTTGCATATTTCACAAATATTAACCACCTCAAGTACACGAAAGATGGATTAAACAAACCTTAATGACTGAAAATTTTGCACATTTCACAAATTCATACCAATCAACTAAATCATTCCAACTTCGGCTATAAAAGGTTTATAGCCGGATTTAACAATTTCGAAAATATATCCAAATTAATTCCTTCTTGATTAAACGGAATTCCTACGGATCCAACGAACAAAGAGAATATGACAAATATAAGCAACAGGAATAATATATTATTGTACGACTCATAAGGATATGAATAAATGTTCTTATTGAAAAAATATAATTAATTTATTGAAACATGATACACATTACAGGACATTATCATTTTCAATATCAGGAAATATAAAGACATGGTACACATTAGAGAAACATAGTTTCATAATTGAATCTGTACATTTAATTGAATCATGTACAATTTTAAGTGAAGTTTAATAAGTGAATTATAATAACACCTATAATAGTAAATATAGACTCTAAATTGACATAAATCCCTAAATAATAGCACCTATAATAACAAATAGACACTCTAAAATGACATAAATCCCTAAATAAAAGCCCTCTATACTGAAAACCCAAATTGAAAATTCTTTAAATTGAAAAGCTAAAATCACCTCTAACATGCAACCACAAATTGAAAACTCTAAACATATTAAGTACTTATGATTTCAATTAGAGGATCATAGTAACATACATATCAATCATGGAATAAAACACCTACAATACCATATATAATTGCAAATATAGACCCTAAAATCACCCTAAATCCATAAATAAAACCCCTCTAAACGGAAACCCCAATTTGAAAATCCTTTTTAAATTCTTTTAACGCTTTATGGGTACTGCATTACAGGGTCTCAGAGGATGTTGGTTTATGAATTTATTCCGAATGACACACTTGAATTCCATCTGCATGGTATGACCTACACTTTCAAATTGCTTTCTTGAGCATATCTACTCTTTGGTAATATTTGTATTTCATGACTATATTACTATGGCGGCCTTGTAAATAAATTTTAGTCATTCTGTGTGTTTAATCCATGTGTGGACTCTTATGCAGCTCACAAAAAATGTGCAACTGGGCTGAGATCCTCAGTTAAAGCATTGAATTTTTAATGTCTTAATGCTCTGTTAAGTAGCATAGAATTGATGCTTTGAAATTGAAATTCTAGTAAACAAGTTTTCAAGTTTAATCTAGTTTTTCTCTAATTCTCACTTGAAGGCACCAATTCTGTGCTAGGAGAACATAGCTCAATCGCACAAACTTTTATCACACCTAGCTTGTAACACCCCGTGTTATATTCCTTTTTCCTGAAATTAATTTTAATTTAATTTCAATAATGACGTCACTTGTCATGACGTATTGTTTATTTAATTGGTATTTGATACCTGTAAATTTTTCGCGTTTAGTTTAAAGTCGACTGGATGACTTTACGGTTTCTTTTTGACGACTACGCGAATTCTTGTTGTCAATTACACGGTATCGTTTCGATTATTTCGATTACGGTGTTAGTACTTTTACGGATCCGGGGTGAAGAGTATTAAATTACTTTCTCGGTGTTCCGGTTGTTGGATTTCTAAACCGGTATAATTCTTTCGGACTAATTTAGTAAATTGGTGTCCCGTGTAATTTCCAGTTACCTAAATTACACTTGGGGGTTGGTCCATGTAAATTGAGATTTATTATATATATATATATATTTAATTATATATATATATAATGAAGTGGGGTTCATTTTGCGATTATAGAGAAGTTGGGGGTTAGTTGTGCAATTAGTACATATATATGTATATATGTACACGCTACAACAGACCAACTACTCTCATTCTCTTCTCTACACGCCATCAGACGATCTGCTCCTCTCCTTCTCCACAGGCGAACGACTGAACCACCTTCCTCCACCTCCATGGTCGCCGGTCAGGCGAGAGAGAGAGAGCGAGAGTCGCCGGTCATGGCGAGAGAAGAAGAGCAGAGTCGGCTGAGGGATGACCGGCGGTTGCAGCTGGTTGGGAGCAGCGACGGCGAGGGGCTGCTGGGCTGTGGACGGCGGTGGCGCTGGTGGCGAGAGGCGGCGGCACGGGCGGCGTGAGTCGCCGGAACGGGAGGCGCACTGGTTCGTGTAGCAGCGCGTGGATAGGGGCGTGTTCGGCTGGGCTTCGGCCAATTTTTCGGCGACCTTCCGGTGATCGGTTTGAGCCGATTTTCGGTGAGTAGTTTCGTACCTACGTAGTATTCGTTATATATTAAATTCATGAATTTAGGATGAATGATTTGCCCGGAAATCGCATTTATAGGTTATAGATTCGTTTGGGGTATTTTAGATTTAACCCAATTAATTAACCGATTATTAATGGCTTCATATATATCGTATAGATTGTCGAGACGGACATTTCGATATATTCGAAATAGTTTTTGAACGATTTTGGTCGGTGGGCTTCATATTCGGGCGCCGGTACTGTGTTGTTTCGGGCTGTTCGGTAACGTATAATTAGGTGGGAAACTTTATTTCTCACTCCACATTATTGAAGTAGTTTAGGGGTGCAAAACCCTTATTTAAATTATTATAGATATATATTAAATTGCTAGTTTAAATATCTATAAATTGTTTAAGATCAGAATGGGACTTAGGAATTAATTTAAGAAAATTTATTAAATTATTCCTATATGATTAAATAATATTCTTATTTAAACTAAATAAGAATGGACGGCTTAGAAACCCTTACGAATTTAAATGGGATAATAGAGATTCGTAAAACTTAGACGATGTGCTAGGTTCCTTTTTGGAATACGTGAAATAATTGTTTAAATTATTTTAAAAAGACATGTTAATTGAAATTGAAATATTTTCTAAAGAATTAAATAAAATTTATTGTTTAGAACATGAATCTATTTTCTCACGATTTAAATGCTTTTATATATTTTTAAAAGCATGTACAGAGATTTTGAGATTTTTTTGATATTATCATGTGGTTGTATTTTCATAAATATAGTGCATGATATATTTATGTTGGACATTATTTATTTGTGTACACCATGTATTGTGAGACATGGGTGTTGGTGCATGTATTGCATGATTTCACCATTTACAGAGATATTTATTTGGTGTGGTTTACTTCCTTTGTGCACGTGGTGCACGAGTAGGCGTTTGTGTTTGGATCGTCGAAACAACTGGCCAGGAGGTCTCACGCCTTCAGAACTAAAAAGCTGAGAAACGTGTTTAGGAGTCCTGAGGGAGCTCGTGATATTTATGTTAGGGGGAGGACACATAGTCCAAGGCCCTATGTGACACGGCTGGGCCGTGGGTGACGTCTTCCTTGGTTAAAAGTGTGAAGTGTCAAAAGCACTTGGGAAGAACGGTTCGATGAGTCCACATTCCCTAGTGAGCCTGCAGACTTAGGGGAATGGTGGAGAATGATCCAGGACCCTTTGGTAGGGTGTGTTTTTGTGTGTGTGTACCACAGGCGGTCTGTGAGTACGGTGCGTTGCATATCAGCATGTGATTTATTGATATGTATATATATATATGTTGGAGCATGATTATTTATGAATATGCAAAATGAATTCATTTTATAAAATGCTCAGTTGGAAGTGATAAATGTGAAAACGGGAATTTAAAAGCAGTAATTATTAAAGTATAAACGA
This sequence comes from Cornus suecica, assembly GCA_963922005.1. NCBI lineage: Eukaryota > Viridiplantae > Streptophyta > Magnoliopsida > Cornales > Cornaceae > Cornus > Cornus suecica. Next base: position 30,226,233 of record OY998241.1, read on the forward strand.
GGCGTATATCCTTATACTTGTGTTGTATACTTTTGTGCCCGTAGAGGAGGTTAAGTATATTGGTCTGGTGACTTCTGTGGTTAGTTGAAGTTAGAGATGGATTGTAGAATTGAGGTTGAGTTGAGGTGGAGTAATGCCTTAGAGAATGTGGTTAATACTTTTGTAATTGTGGTTAGTAGCCTTGTGATTATGGTTAGTAGCCTTGTAACTGTGGTTAGTAGCCATGTGATTGTGGTTAGCAGTCTTGTGACTTTGGTTAGTAGTCTTGTGATTATGGTTAGTAGTTGGTGATTTTGGCTGGCTATGTGACCTTGTTAGAGATTTGAGGTCCGATATTAATTTTAGTGTCAATTAAGGATTGAGGCCTTAGAGAAGGCAGGTGATGAGATTAGGTGAGATGTTGATTGATGAGAAGAGGTTATGGTTGAGGTGAGTTCTATTAAGTACTTAGGGTACTGTAGCGTGGTTTCTAGTGCTTAGTTAATTTCTCTAAGCATTCCTCGTACTGTGTTTTGTACGCCAGTACGTAGTCTTTGACTTACATGTCGTACTTGAGTTGTCGGTTACGGCGTGGTGCCAAACCTTTTCCTGGTGTTGTCATTTGATTCTGTGGAGTTGTTTTCACTTATTTGGCTGTCATTTCGAAAACGGTGTTTTCTAAGTTTTGAAAGTAAACTTTTGTATTTAAAAGGAAAAACCCGTTTTCGCCTACCCCCGAATAAACGAACAGTTTTAATACTTATAAAATGATCTTGAGATCTTCTTTGAAATGCTTTTCAACTTTTAAAAGCCTGTGATGGCGACTGACGGAGACCGGGGGCAAGACGGTCATTTTTACTGTGTGATTTCTAAAAAGAAAACTATTTTATCACTTGTCTCGAGATTCTGAGATTTTGAAACTTCTTTCTCAAAATCTCGACTTGTAGTATTTTGAAAGGTGGTTTCTTGTTTCACCTTTTCTTCGGATCGTTCTAAGTCTCGGTTAGGAGGCTTGGTGTTGTTCAGTGCACACTTATAGTGTTGTCTTTCCTTTTCTTTGGGTTGATGATGCCACCATCTAGGTGATTGGGGTTTTTCTTACGTTAGGGGCATGGATACCAAAAGGATTGGTTCGAGTTTGAAAACCTTTTTCTTAAAAACTATTGAATCCCTGGGATTCCTCATTTTTATAACCTTCACGCTCGGCCATTCATTTTCGGTTTCCTTGTTCGGTTGTGTCCTTGTTCACTGGTGGTATCTTAACCTTGACATCGTGGTCTTGGTTATCTGTTGGTTAGCATTGGGAACTCTTTTCCTTTGCTTCGTTTTGGTGACCCTTAAGTGGTCGTTCTTGTGAGTTGAGGTCTTGTACTCTTAGTGAATTGATCGGGTGGTTTTGTAGCTTATAGTGCAAGTGTTAGTGATTGATTTATCCCGTTGGTGACTTATTGACTTGTTGGAGATAGCATTGAGGTTTTCGCATAGTGAGATGATGGGGTGATCCCATCCTTGAGGTACAGACTTACTCTAGGAGAGGGATGAGATTTGTTATATATATATATTGTATATATATATAGAAATATATATATATTGATGACGATTGTGTTAGTACGCAAGGACGTGGGTGTTTTCCTTCCTGTGTTATCGGGGTGTAGGATTTGAGCCTTCCTTGGTACTATTGGTGGATTTTGTTTCCTTGTGGATATTAGAGGTGAGTGTGATCTCCTCGGTTGGATCTTCTGAATTGTGTTGTGAGTAATTTGGTGATTTGTTAGACTGGACCTTAGTATCGTATACCTAGTGTACGTTGGTGAGAGTAGTGTAGACTACTGGTGTTGGGTACTTAGAGTACGAGTTTTAGAGACTCATGTTGTGTATTTATATATATATATATATATATATATTCCCTATATACTTATGTATACTCGTTTACGATAATATATGAGCGTGTGACTTGGGTTTGCGTGGATGGGACTAGTTGGGCTATATTTATATCTTATTAGACGGTTTAGCTTTACCTAAACTATCAGAGGATGTGGTAGTTAGGATATCTTTTCTCACTGAGCTTATTTGCTCACGGAGGGAATTTCATTTGCCCCCCTGGTATTCCACGCCAGGTTGCAGGAATTATACGGCTATGGGCAGGATGCAGTGCAACGGCAGTTCTCTTTTGTTTCCTTGTTACAGGTTTGGAGTTGCGTTGGGTGATGCGGTTACGATTGCAGCACGACTGGTTTGGGGACGGTAGTATTCTTCTTTCAATTTCTCTACCCATTGTTATGGGATTGTTATGTATTTTCTTTTGGGAGCCAGTCTGTTGGCATATCCCTGTTGATGTATTCTTTATTTCCTGTATTTATTCTCTCAGGAGATTATTGTATTTATTCTGCACAGCTAGGTGCTTTACTGTATTCTTATTCGAGCATTTGTGGCTCTGTTAATGTTACAGGGTTTGGAGGGGTTTTGGTTTCTTTCCACTACCTCGGCCCTAGTAGAATTGATGAATGTGGGGCTTGGAAGCCATTGTGATTATTGAATTGCTTTGGGCAGGTTATTGTGTTGTGGTTGTTGTCCGGATGTTCCATTTACAAACGGAACTCTGCCGGATTTTCGTTAGATTCCGCTGCTTAGTTTTATTAGTCATTGGGTATGGAATATACCATTTCTATCATTAACCCATGTGTTTTCTTGGTTAATGATGTCTTAGTTGGTCATTCGTATTAAGGATCACATCTTGGATTCCTTGGATGTCCTAGTTCGGGAGTCTTAGGGATTTAGGAGCGTGTCTGTTGGTATCTGAGGATACTCTTGTGTTTTTAGTATTCGGGTTGGCATGAAGTATATTCTTATTGTTATTCCATGTACTTCTTGTTATTGTTGACTCTAGTAGTCACTTGGTTTGCGTCACCCTTTAGGAGCGTGACAGCATGGTATCTGGGCATTCATTGCAACCCTTTATGGGTGTTTGATGACTGAATGTCTCTTGGTTTTCGTTTCTTTTTACTTCCGCAATCACTCCCTTAACTCTTAGGCTCGGGTTTCGGAGTCCTAGGAATTCGGGGCGTGACATAGCTAGCATGTTCTTCCTATTCTAATGTCACTTGCACATTCCAATTGTGAGGAAATGATCGTCCCCCAATGGACTTTCCAACAAGACTCAAGATTGTCATCGAAACTGAGAGAGGGTTTGCTTATCTTTATGAAGATTGTAAGTAATTCAGACTCTCTCTCTCTCCATTTGTTTGTCTCCATCATTTTAAACACTTTTTTTATCACTATCTGCAAGCTACCCTAAAATTATCCACCGAGACATTAATGCTGCTAATATATTAATTTATAATCAATTTGAAGCCAAGCTATTAATTTGCAGTATCAGTAATTTGATATTTTTAGTCTTCTCTCAGTTTTATAAGATAATTGAGTAGGTTTTCTACCACTTATGCTCAAGTGGCAGATTTTGGATTGGCCAAGCTTTCTAATGACAACAACACTCATGTGTCAACACGTATTATGGGAACATTCGGGTAAAATGGTGTGTTACACAATTTATGCTTAAAACAACCAAAAAGAAAAACAAATTGCCATTTAATAAGGATATACAGGTCCATAAATCATTTCTTTTTGGTAGGATAATAAGCCAGTTTGTTCATACAGCATACCCCCTCGGGTTTTCCTGTGCTTCTCTTCATTCTTATACCGTAAATTAAAAACTCTAAACATATTAAGTACTGATGATTTCAACTAGAGGAGCATATTAACATACATATCAATCATGAAATAAATCACCTATAAAACCACATATAATTGCAAATATAGACCCTAAAATCACCCTAAATCCCTAAATAAAACCCCTCTAAATTGAAATCCAAAATTGAAAATCCTTTTTAAATTGCAAACCGAAACTGAACCCTAAATTAAACTCCTCAAAATTGAAAACCCTAAATTGAAAAATCTAAACTCAACCCTAAATTGACACCTCTAAACTCTAAATAGAGACTTTCAATTACAATTCATTAGGCAAAAACCCGGAGTAAAAAACATATACCTAAATTTATTCAAGTTCTCCACCGGAATATTGATGGACGGTGGAGGAGGAGGGACGGTCCGTCCGGAAGAAGATGATGTTTTTTCTTTCGCCGGTTTGACTACTTTTTTCGCGGCTCTCTTCCGCTTCTTCTTCGACGAAGCTTTTCCTTCGCGTACGCCAACATCCTTGCCTTCACCCTTATCGACCATTCTAACTGATAAATTGGGGATTTTTGGTGGGTTTGGCTCGCGTGCTTTAGGGTTAGGTTTTGATGGTGAATGAATCAGTGGAAGAAGGAAGACAAAGTTCTCAAGGGAAGGCACAAGTGATTGCTACAGTATTTCATTTCAATTTCAGACCAAAATTTTCATTTCAAGTGACTTTTGACGTGTTGGAGCCAAAATAGGTGGAGAGTCAAAGCTTCTACAGTTATGTATATATAAACAGTTCTGTATAAAGTATGTATAATGATATATTGCTGAGGTGGATAGTAAATTGATGAGGTGGAGAGTCAAATCCTTATGAGCCAATCATAAGCCAACATGTGTGAATGAAACAAGGTCCAGTCAGAGAAGGACTGGACCTGATTTTTTTACGTGTGATAAATAATTTCAAAGTGATGTCTCCGTCAGCATTAAAATGTCTAACAGCGAATGGACAAGGACATATATATGTAACAGTGTACATATATATATATTAATTTTATCTTCCTATAACGAATTTGAATAATATTAATTTTAAAAATAAATATTAATAATAACAATGTATAATGAATAATGACTGACCTAAAAAATTAAGCGAGTGAATACGTTTTTATACGGAGGGGATATAAGGATATCTTTTTGTAATTTCAATGGATAAGGGCATTTGCTTTTATTGGACCCTTCATAAATAAGTGGTATGCATGCTTCAAAAATGTTATATTTGTCTCATATTATTATCCATTATTATAATTTTATTTGTTTCAAAATATTTGTTCATTTCGAATTTTAATATAATATAACCTTTCACTTTTCTCAATTACCTTTCTTCCACTAACTTCAAACAAATACGGAATATCATCATAATACTATATCATTAAGAACAAAATTAAAAATTATACACTAATAAACTTAAATTAATAAAATATTAAAAAATTCAAATTGAACCATTATTATAATACGAATGGAGTATATAAATCAATCAATACGTACCAGACAATTGTCGGTTCTTATCTCGACTAATCACCATAAGTGGCAAACAGGTACTAGTTGTTTTCACTGCTACTACGTTTGGAGAACCTAACTTCTAGAAGGATAGGCCAAATTGCTTTAGGGATAACTTCATTTACACCCCCTGAGGTTTGTTCTATCATTATTTTGATTCCCTCAGGTTTGCATATCTTCATTTACACCCCCTCATGGGGTGAAATGTCTAAAATACCCTTATACCAAACACCCCTTAAATCAATTTAATCCCTAAATCAATTTAAACCCTAAACCAAACACCTCTTTAGAATCAATCTAACCCTCAAACCAAACACCCCAATATCTATTCAATTTTTATTCTCTCTCATCTCTATCTCTCTCTCTCTCTCTAACTCTCAGACACACACACACACGTACACACACATATATATACACACACACATATATATAGATCTATACACACACATATATAGATCTATACATATATATATATATAGACCCATCGGGGGCGGCGGGAGGAGGCGGCGCCGACGGGGAGGCGGTGGTGGGAGGGGGTCGGTCGGCAACTTATATATATATATATGTGTGTGTCTGTGTGTATATATATATAGATAGATATCTATCTATATATGTGTGTATATATATATATGTCCGTGCGTGTGTGTGTGTGTGTGTGTGTGCGCGTCTGAGAGAGAAAGAGAGAGGAGAGAATTAATTTTTTTTTTAATTTTATATTTATTTTTGAATTTAGTTTTTTTTTTGAAATTTAATATATATATATTTGAATTTTATATTTATTTTCAAATTTTATATTTTTTTTGAAATTTATAATTATTTTCGAAATTTAAAATATATTATTAGAATTTTATATGGTTTTTTTTAATTTTATATATTTGTCTTGAATTTAATATGTTTTTAAAAAAAAATTTAAAAATTTATATATTTTTTTGATTTTATATTTATTTTCGATTTTATAATTTGTTTTGAAGTTTAATATATTTTTTTGAATTTTATATGTTTTTTTTAAAATTTTATATATTTGTTTCAAATTTTTATGTTTTTTCTGATTTTTATATTTATTTTTGAAATTTAATATGTTTTTTTGAAAAAAAAATAATTTCAAAATTTATATATGTTTTTTAATTTTATATTTATTTTCGAATTTATAATATTTTTTAAATTTTAATATATATTTTTTCAAATTTTATATATATTTTGAAATTTTAATACAAATTAAATTATTAAATGATGGGAGGGGGTCTAATTGATAAAAACACTATCCTTGTTTCCAAACAGAATAAGGATAAGACATTGAGGGTAGTTTAGGGATTTTAAAAAAAATTCAGGCTGATGTCATCGTTCAGGGGGTCTAAGTGATGAGAATATTGAAAAGTAGGAGGTGCAAATGAAGATATGCAAACCTGAGGGGATCCAAGTGAAGATAAGACAAACTTCAGGGGGTGTAAATGAAGTTATCCCATTGCTTTAAAGAGAGATACAAGTGACATAAATGTCCCCATGTGGTGTGAGTGTACCTGTCTTTCTCCTTTGACATTTTGAGAAGCATACTGATCTATCCCGATAAAATGGGTGCCCGTGTGATTTCTGATTAAGTAGTTTAGTCCAAATTAAAAAGACTTGTAGCTCTTGTTTTGGGCGTAAATTAATAGTTGGTCACCATTACAAACATATTTTAAATATCAATACGCCGATTGTTGATACGAATTCTGTATAATTCGTTAACAGAAGTTTCGGACGTTTTAGTTATTAAAAATGAACCAACTCCAAATCTTATTCTATTTATCCAAGGGTCTATTTAATAATGATTAATTATTTCTTAAATCTAAAAATATTTAATACTTATTTAATTAAGTGTGTTTGATAAAAAATTTAAACATCACTAAAAATATTAAGTGTCACTTAAATGAGATAAAATGTTAAATGATAACATCATCACTTAACATTGAAGTCTGAATACTGAAAATTTTCAAAAATATTAGAAAAAAAATATTTTTTTAAATATCACTTAAAATCTTTAGTACATAAAAATTCAGATCATAAAATTTTCAGTACTTAATTTTTAATTTTATCAAACAGCTCCTTAATTTTTTCAAAAATGTTTTTCTAACTCAAAATGTGAGTAGTAAACACATGAAATTATGGTTAACCATATCCTATCCTATGCACTATAAATCACTCTATTATTTTTCATATATCATCAAACCTATTCTTCATGAGTAGTTCCAACTCATGGGTATAATTACATGCCTGGAACTGAATTAATATGTGTTGACTATAGGATACAGTATAAGGTGTTAAATACCTTATGTCCTAAGGTTCGAACCATGTCTAGTTCAGGTCAAACTGTGTTAATTGACACCAATTTAATGACTTCTAAGGTTGCTACCCCTAGGATGATCCCCTGGGATGAAGTTGTTTTCCCTGATACTTGGACTATACAAAATGCTGTTCCTCCAAGACCTTTAATTAATCATGATATTAATTCAATCATTCAACATGTTGATGGTGAGGTTGTTTTAAATTTCAAACAGTCTGATATTTTGTCTCGTAGTCTTTCTACTAGAGAGTCATCTCTTAGGAGTATTCCTCCATATAGAGTCTCTATTCCTCCTAGTTCCAGGAAGTCTAATGTTGAATTGAATACTGAAGTCTCCTCTGAAGAAAATGTGTCTTTAGATGGTGTACGTTTATCTGACCAGCAAATTCCGCATGGTATTTATACTCGTAGGGAATCTTCTACCCCTACAGCATCTGAATTGAATTTTTAATGGTTTTTATCGTCGATAGAAATGCTATTAATGATGATTTTCAGAAACCAGAATATAAAGCTTTTCGAAGTTGGTATTTTGGAATGTTCAATGCAGAACAGCTTGAATTTTATAAAACCCAGTTTTATAACTATATTGATTTGACAAAAGAAATTGTGCCTTTTGCCAAATGGTTTTGTTACTATTATAGTATTCAAAATCCTTCAGTTCTTGTTTTAGATAAACTTCTTAAAACTTGGACTACTTCTGATGGTAAAGTGATTTACTCGGTTCATCCACCTCCAGAATCTTTGAAAATTGAATCTTCTGGAAGTAATAAAACCTCTCCTGATTCAGTTGTTCCCAAACCTATTGAAGCTTCTGCTTATATTAGGCTTGGTAATAATTCTTCTAAAGATTCTGTCACTGCTGATTTTCATAATATTTTCAAACAGAACAATTACACTAATTTGTGTTTTCAAACTGTTGGAAAACAATTGTCTCGAATTGAATCTAATCTTGATTCCATGATTTTGTCTAAAACCAAACTTGAAGAAAAAGTTGTTTTAACTAATCCTTCTGTAAAACCTCCAATGGAGGTAAAAGGTTTTAAACTTAAAGCTCATGTTTCTTCTCCTCCAATTAGTGAGGAATTTTATTATGTCCTTTTGGATAAATTAAAAGATCTTAAATTAAATGTTCTATCTCAGAATGAATCTGAAATAGAAGATGATAGTTTAGATCTTTCTCTAAATCAAATAAATGATTTTGAACAATCCTTGATTTCTTCAAATAGCATGAATTTGAATAAAGTCAATTTTTCCAAAAATAAAACTCAGGTTGGAGATCTTGGTGGTAGTAGAAATTACTATCATCGACCTACTCCTCAAGATATTCTTTTTGAAGAAGCATGTCTTTTTGGACAGGTGTCTTTCAATTCAAAAACTATCTATGAATGGAATATTGATGGTAAATCTGAATATTCTATTTATGAGATGGTACATCAAATGATGATGTACAGCACTGTCTGTAAACTGCTGATAATAATGAACAACAAATTGTTGGTTTTATTACATGTGGTTTTACTAGCATTTTGAAAGGTTGGTGGGATAATATCCTTTCTCAACATCAAAAGAATGAGATTCAAAATTCTGTTAAGATTGTTAAGAATGAAGTTAATCAAGATATTTTTATCACTGATGCTGTTTACACATTGGTATTAACTATCATTCATCATTTCATTGGTCGTGAGGGTATTAACCATGAGCGTGGCCGTGAGATGTTACAAAATCTTAAATGTCCTTCCCTTACCCATTTTAGATGGTATAAGGATGTTTTCTTAGCTAGAGTTACCCAACGAACTGATGCTAATAGTGAGCATTGGAAAGCTAAATTCATTGATGGTCTTCCAACTTTCTTTGCTGAAAAGGTTAGGAAGAAATTAAAGGATAAACATAATGGAATGTCAATCCCTTATAATGATTACAGTTATGGTGATTTAATTAGTATTGTTATACAAGAAGGTCTCTCCTTGTGTAATGATTTAAAATTAAGACACCAATTGAAGGCTCAACGTCTTTCTGGTAGAAAGGAGTTGGGAGAATTCTGTGACCAATTTGGTTACAATGTCACTAATGATTATCCTAATAAGAGGAAAGATAAGGTGTCTAAAGATAGAAAACCTTATCACAGAAAACGTTATACTAAAGGTAAAAGTAAACGTCAAAGCACTAATAAGGAGTCTAAACCCAGATCAAGTTCTAAACATAAGGGTAGGGGTAGCTCTAAAATTAATGCTAAATGTTATAAATGTGGACGTATTGGCCATTATGCTAATAAATGTAAAACTAAGGCTAAATTGGATAGTCTGGAGATTGAACCTGGTCTTAAGCTTCAGTTGAGTAAATTGTTTCTTAATTCCAGTGATTCTGAACAGAGTTATTCTGATTCTGAATCTGACAATGAAATTATGTTATTGTCAACCTCCACATCTTCATCTGAAGATGCTCCCCTTTGTACTACTAGTTCTTGTAACTGTGGTACAAATGAGGGCTCTTCCAATTATTGGAAAGCTATTGTTGAGATGAATGGTTTAAGTTTAAATGTCTTAACCAGTCAACAACAATCTTTTGTTGATTTGTTAAATCAAATTAATGATCCTCAGATTAAGCTTAAAATGATTGAGTTTTGTTACCAAAATCATATTAAGGAGGAAAAGGATACGATTAAGGTTCCTAATCAACCCTTTACCATGAAAGAGGTTTTCAATAGGTTAGAAGAATCAAGTTCCCAAAGACCTGTTAATATTAATGACCTTCGTCAGGAAGTTAATATTTTGAAAACTGAGGTTCAAATGTTGAAAGCTAATCAATCTAAGACTGAGTTAATTATAACCCAATTACAATTAGCCCAGGCTTCTCTTAATTCTTCTAGACTTGAGTCTGAAGAAAATGTTTCACCACATACTGAAAAGGAAACTGTTAAAGATGATTATTTGTGTCTTCTTGATCAGGTTACTTTTCAGAAATGGTACATTAATGTTAAAATTGTCATTAATGAAGAGTATGTTTTACCTGATTTAATGGTTCTTGTTGACAGTGGTGCTGATTTAAATTGCATCCAGGAAGGATTAATTCCTACACAGTATTTTGAGAAAACTACCCAAGGACTTTTAAGTGCTAATGGTAGTAAAATGCAAATCAATTATAAGCTTAATAAAGTTTATATTTGTAATGAAGGTTTTTGTTTACCAACTACTTTCTTGTTAATCAAAAATATGAGTTTACCAGTAATACTGGGTACTTCTTTTCTCACTTCGTTAATGCCTATTGACAAGATTGATTCTACAGGTATTTTCACTACTTTGCAGGGGACGTCAATTGTGTTTAAATTTATAACACAACCCCTTAATAAAAATATTAACTCTCTTCGAGATAATATATTTTTCAAAGAAAAGCAAATTAATTATTTGCAAAGGGAAATTATGTCCCTTACTATCAATCAAAGGTTGTCAAATTACGACATCCAAAATGATATACAAACTATTCAGAATCAGTTTCTTTCTGAAGTTTGCAGTGATATCCCTAATGCTTTTTGGGATAGACAGAAACATATTGTTTCCCTTCCTTATGAAGAAAGTTTTGATGAAAGATTTATTCCTACAAAAGCCCGTGCAGGTCAAATGAAAAAAGACTACATGGACTTATGTAAGAAGGAAATCCAAAACCTTCTTGATAAGAAATTAATTGTTCCAAGTAATTCTCCTTGGAGTTGTACTGCTTTTTATGTCAATAAACATTCTGAAAAGGAAAGAGGTGTTCCCAGATTGGTTATTAACTATAAACCTTTAAATGATGTTTTGAAATGGATTAGATATCCAATTCCAAATAAAAAAGATTTGTTGGATAGACTCAACACTGCTGTTTTATTCTCAAAATTTGATTTAAAATCTGGATTTTGGCAAATTCAGGTTAATCCTAAAGACAGATATAAAACTGCTTTTGTTGTCCCTTTTGGTCATTATGAATGGAACGTTATGCCTTTTGGGCTCAAGAATGCTCCTTCTGAATTTCAGCATGTCATGAATGATATTTTCAATCCTTATTCTGATTTTGTGATTGTTTATATTGATGACATTCTTGTTTTTTCTAAATCCATTGAACAACATTTCAAACATTTAAAAATTCTTAAAGATGTTTTGAAACGTAGTGGTTTAGTTATTTATGCTCCTAAAATGAAACTTTTTCAAGATAAAGTTCGTTTTTTAGGTCACAATATTAATCAAGGAAAAATTATTCCTATTGATAGAAGTATTGAATTTGCTTCTAAATTTCCTGATGAAATTACTGATAAAACTCAGCTCCAAAGATTTCTTGGTAGTCTGAATTATATCTCTGATTATTATCAGGATTTTGCTCAGGATAGTGCTATCTTGTACCAAAGATTAGGGAAGAATCCTATTCCTTGGTCCAATCTGCATACTGAGGCTGTTAAGAAGATCAAGCTTAAGGCTAAACAATTACCTTGTTTATCTTTAGCTAATCCTTTATGGTCTAAAATTGTTGAAACTGATGCTTCCAATAAAGGCTATGGGGGTATTTTAAAGCAGTTGAATCCTTCTACAAGTAAAGAAGAACTTGTTAGATTTACTTCTGGTACTTGGAAGAATGCACAGCTTAATTATGCCACAATTAAACAGGAAGTTTTAGCCATTGTAAAATGTGTCTATAAATTTCATGATGATTTACTTAATCAGCATTTTCTGGTTAGAGTTGATTGTAGTGCAGCAAAACAAGTTTTGAAAAAAGATATTAAAAATCTTGCTTCTAAACAGATTTTTGCAGGATGGCAAGCAGATCTTTCTGCATTTGATTTTGATATTGAATATATTAAAGGAGAGTCAAATTCTCTACCTGATTTCTTAACCCGTGAATTTTTGCAGGGTATTCAATGAGCGGCTCTTCACAGGGTAACCCAGCCAATAAAGGCAAGGGTAAGAAAAAGAAAGATTCAAATAGAGTGAATCTTACAAATGAGGAAATTTTCCCTCACCTTCTATCTAAAAAGGGAAATAAAGTCCCTACTTCTGCTAATGAAGCTCTTCTTATGGAGCCTCCTCCTTTTATTCCTAATACAAGGATAACCCAGTATGTCTTAACCTTGGAACCTCAGGATGTCCAATGGATGCCTGATCCTAGGGAGATTAAACGCCGTTATTTGGGCGATGTGCAAAATTATGGTGCACCTCTCAATAAAGAGAGATATGTTTATGAAATGATTTTGCAAGAAACAAATTCTGTTATCATCACACATACTTATGAAAAGTCTGATGACAAAGTCAAAAGCCCAATTTCATATTCCAAAGCTGTTATTAAAAGGGTAATGAAACCCACTGATTGGGGGCTTGACCCTGCAAGACCTAGGACTTTTTCTCGTTCTGGAAAAATATTTTCATTTAATTATTGGGACTATAAGGAAGCATGGAAACATGCATTTTTATACCAAAATGTCAAATACAAGCATTCTTGGTTTTTTAAATTCTGTCTTGAATCTTTAAAGACCTCGTATCCAAATTGGATTTTCTATTGGTGGCGTTTATATGGCCCTGATCTTGATATATTACCTAAGATAATTCGTGATGAATTTAGTTCTTGGGCTGTCCATCATCCTCAATTAAGAGGACAGGAAAATCTTCATGAAGGCTTTTCAAAATTACTCTTTTTTGCTGAATTTGGTATTCCTTGGATTTCTAAATGGGAATTAAATTGCAATTTTGATCATTTAAAAGTTCCTACTCTTTATAGAGAGTTTTCTTATCGTTGGTGGTCTTCTGTTTCTTCCGAAGATTTGGCTACCCAGATTATTGAGAAAACTAATGTCTATGTTGAGAATGTGCAAAGGTCTTCTCAACTGGTAATTAAACCAGTTTCCAATCCATTTGAGGAAATTAAGTCCTCTTTCAGAATCCAATTCCCTAATTTGGGAGAATCAGAATTGATGGTCAAGTGTATGGAATTTATGAAGAATCAGTTCATGAGTTCTTTTGCTCCTTCTACTTCTGCTGTTCCAGAAGCTGTTCCTGATGATCAATCTATGGCTAGTCAGGACGACATTAATGCTTTCTCTTGTCTTGCTGGTGAAGCTCAAAATCCAGAGGATGAGCTTGATGATGATGGTGAAGCCACTATGGGTGATTATTGGGATGCCATGATCACTGCTGTCTCCACCTCTGCCCCCAAGGGTCCTTCAAAGATTACCAAGCCATGACTTCAGCTATGACGAAGTATTTGTCACCAGTCGTCATCAATGACGTTTTGAAGCAATGATTGTGTTCTCAGACGTATGCAATGACGTCCTTACAATTATTGGTTCTTTTGTTGTTTTATGTTTATTTTTCAATGTAGCAGATAATTGAGGTCTGTCAGTTATGTAGGTCCCATATCCCCGTGATTTGTGGATCTGGTCGGGTTTAGTTGTGAGACATCTCTGTCGATGGGGCCCATGTTGAGCACCCGAGAGATTCTTTCTGACTTTCTGACTTTTTCTTTTCTCTTTTCTTCTCTGAGTCTTTAAAAGGCAAGAGGTTTGTCATTTCTTGCTTCTTCTTTTTTCTCTGAGGTTTTCAGGGCTTGTTTTCTCTCTTCGTTTCAGAGTGCCTCTAGTTTGTAATTTGTTCCTAAGTTTGTAATATTATTATCTTGTGTAATAAAGACAACCAGTGTTGCAGTTCATTGTAAGTATATGCTTCTGAGTATATTTAGTACTCATTTTGCAAACTTGATATTATTATTTAAATTAAGGGTTAATTTCAATAAACCCCCTTATACTATTCAATTTCATCAATATGCCCCCTTACCTCTCAAAATGCTTAAACTACCCTCAATAGTATAAGGGTGTTTAGTGAAATTAATAGTATAAGGGGGTTTAGTGAATTATTTCAGAAAAAATAATATGTACTTTTTGCAAAAAAAAAAAATTCCCCAAAAAAATCATATTTTGTTCTAAAACATGAATTGTTTTTTCGAAAAATATTTTTTTTGCCAAAAAGTATATATTATATTCCAAAATATGAATTTTTTTCTTTGCGAAAATGTATATATTATGTTTCAAAATATGAATTTTTTTTTCGAAAAATAATTTTTTTGCAAAAAATATATATTATGTTCCAAAATATGATTTTTTTCTGAAAAATATTTTTTTGCGAAAAATATATATTATGTTCCAAAATATGATTTGTTTTGCGAAAAATATTTTTTTTGCGAAAAAGTATATATTATGTTCCAAAATATGAATTTTTTTTTCGAAAAATAATTTTTTTGCAAAAAATATATATTATTTTTCAAAATATGATTTTTTTCTGAAAAATATTTTTTTTGCGAAAAAATATTTATTATGTTCCAAACTATGAATTTTTTTTCGAAAAATAATTTTTTTTCAAAAAATTTATAGTATTATGTTCCAAAATATGATTTGTTTAAAAAAAATAATTTTTTTGCAAAAAATATATACTATTATGTTCCAAAATATGATTTTTTGCATAATAGTATATATTTTTTGCAAAAACATTATTTTTCGGAAAAGTTCATATTTTGAAACATAATAGTATATATTTTTTGCAAAAAAAATTATTTTTCGAAAAAAAATTCATATTTTGGAACATAATATATATTTTTTGCAAAAAACTTATTTTTTGAAAAAAAATTCATATTTTAGAACATAATATATATTGTTTGGCAAAAAATATTTTTTTCGGAAAAAAATCATATTTTGGAATATAATATATATTTTTCGCAAAAAATTATTTTTCAGAAAAAAATCTTATTTTGGAACATAATATATATTTTTTGCAAAATAATTATTTTTCGAAATTTTTTTTCTTATTTTGGAATATAATATATAATTTTTCGCAAACAAAATATATATTTTTCGAAAAAAAAATTCATATTTTGGAACATAATATATACTTTTTCGCAAAAAAAAAAATATTTTTCGAAAAACAAATTCATATTTTGGAACAAAATATGATTTGTTTTCAAAAAAAAAAATTTCAAAAAGTTTATATTATTTTTTCCGAAATAATTCACTAAACTCCCTTATACTATTAATTTCACTAAACCCACTTATACTATTGAGGGTAGTTTAGGTATTTTGAGAGATGATGGGGCATATTGATGAAAGGGAAAAGTACACAAACTATCCCTGAACTATGACATAATTGCACGCGGTACCTCTTACGTTTCAATAATATCATAAACTACCCTTAAAACCACATCCGTTGTAACACTTAGCCCCTTCCGTTAAAAGTCAACGACGGAAAATATGAACTTTGGTCAATAAAGCCTATTTTTGGAGTGAACTTCCAATTTTGCCCTTATATATGCATGTTCCAATTTAACCCTAACTTTTTTTTACCAAATTGCCCTCACAATTTCATTTAAAAAAATATTAAAATATTTTTTTTGTGAAAAATACATATTACGTTCCAAAATATGAATTCTTTCCGAAAAATATTCTTTTTGCAAAAATAATATATTATGTTCCAAAATATGAATTTTTCGAAATTGTTTTTTATATTTTGGAACATAATAAATATTGTTTTGCAAAAAACTATTTTTCAGAAAAACAAAAATCATATTTTGGAACATAATATATATTTTTCGCAAAAAAAATATTTTTCGAAAAAAATATTCATATTTTGGAACATAATATATACTTTTTTGCAAAACAAATTCATATTTTGAAACATAATATGTATTTTTCACAAAAAAAATATTTTTCGTAAAAAAATCATATTTTGGAACATAATATATATTTTTCACAAAAAAATTATAAAGGTCAAAATATATATATATTTCGGAAAATATGATTTTTCCGAAAAATAATTTTTTTGCGAAAAATATATATTATGTTCCAAAATATGATTTTTTTACGAAAAATATTTTCTTTGTGAAAAATATATATTATGTTCCAAAATATGAATTTGTTTTGCAAAAAAGTATATATTATGTTCCAAAATATGAAAAAAAAATTCGAAAAATATTTTTTTTGCAAAAATTATATATTATGTTCCAAAATATGATTTTTTTTTCTGAAAAATAGTTTTTTGCAAAAAAAATAATTATTATGTTCCAAACTATAAAATGTTTTTCCGAAAAATTCATATTTTGGAAAATAATATATAATTTTTGCAAAAATATGCTTTATTGACCAAAATTCATATTTTCCGTCGTTGACTTTTAACGGAAGGGGTTGACTTTTAACGGAAGGGGCTAAGTGTTACAACGGATGTGGTTTTAAGGGTAGTTTATGATATTATTGAAACGTAAGGGATACCGCGTGCAATTATGTCATAGTTTAGGGGTAGTTTATGTAATTTTCTCTTGATGAAATTGAATAGTATATAAAGTAAAATGAACACAGTAAGGGTTAGTTGATTAAATTAAATAGTATATGAGGGTTTACTGAAATTAACCCTTAAATTAATTATATCATTACAACAAAAATCCAATATTGTTTGGTGTGTGTAGAGTGTTTGTGGGTGTCTTGTGTTGGAGAGAAGACAAAAATGTATATATAATCCACAATTTCCAAATGGTTAGGATTAAATGAGAAAGAAAATGGAGGGTGAAGATTGGTCCAACAAAGAGACACCGAAGTCTCTAGAATTGTCAGAAAAAATATCTTGCCAAAAGACCACTTTGCCCCTTGACTAATTATGTGATGGAAAGAGGAAAAGAGCAAACTAGGCATTTCACACTTTTTAGCTTTCTTAAGTTACCCTTGGAATCTCTACACATCTACCACCTTGCCATTACGTGCAAAATGACCCTTTTCACCCCTAAACATATATATATATGGTAGTAGGAGAACACTAAAATTTTACACCAATTTTCACTGAGGGCCTGTTTGGCACATGGTGTACCAAATGGGTTGTTTTTCACACTATCTAAAAACATGGTTTGTATGTTTTGGTGTGTGTTTTGACATGCTTTTGTATGATTTCGTGTGTGTTTTGTGTACCAAATAAAAGTTACCAAATAATATAATATAATTAATAATAAATAATAAATAAATAAATATTTAGTAATAAATATTTAAAAATAATAAATAAAGTAAAACCAAATAAATAATAAATAAAAATATTATGAATAAATAATTAATAATAAATTAATTATAATTGAGTAATAAATATTTTAAAATAATAAATTGGTAAAAAAACATGCCAAAATATTATTATAAATAAATAAAATGTCAAACCATTTCAAGTTACCTAACATGATTTGGGTTCAGAATTTCAGCTCAAACCAACTCTACCAAACATGGATTGGTTTTTCAGCTTTACTTTTTCTCATACCAAAAACATCTGCACCAAACATGGTTTCAGTACAAAATAAAACCAAACCAAACTCAACCAACCCAAACCAAAACCAAAAACTAACACCGCACCGATTACCAAACAGACACCAACTCTTCCACGAGTAAAATGACTATTTTACCCCTTCATTAAATTCAACACGCATCACACAAAACCAGTTGTTGGCTTTGAAATTTACTTTCGGCAAACAATTCCAAAATTGATGATAACAAACCATTGAAGAGTGTTTGATACTAATGAATTTTCGAGTTTAAGTTTTCAGCAAAAGACAGGTGCACGACTCGGAAAACAAACTCGGAAAGAAAACGACTCGGAAAGCAAGTTCGGAAAGAAAGCTTGAATTAAAGCGAAAAGCCGTAAAAGAAATTGAAGCGCAAATGGAAAATCAACGGCAAAGGCGAAAGTCGAAAACTCAAGACTTGGGGTAGATAGGTCGGGAAGCGATCATTGTAACAAGGTAATTTTATGCGTCGATTTTATCGTATAAGCTCAAGTATAAAATGAACCAAATTCAAATGAAATGAAAAACGTTTTACCGAACTTAAACGGAAAGAAAAATATTTTTATTAAATGTTTTTCATGTTGTAGTCGACTAAAATGAGCCTGTGTATTTTCTAGTAGTCTACTAAAACAATCAATAGCTATAGGTTTTTCATCCACATCAAAAGAGTCGACTGAAAAGAGCTTGAGTCGACTAGACTACTTCATGTAGTCGACTAGAACTCATTCTAGTCGACTAGATGGTCCAAAGTAGTCGACTAGAACTCAATCTAGTCGACTAGATGGTCCATTGTAGTTGACTACAACAGAGAAGTAGTCGACTAGAAGTTCCTTAAAACCTGCAGATTCTTCAGAAAACATTTCCCATGTTTTATGGATTGTGTTCAATGGTGTTCAAACGGCTCTTATCTTTCAAATACTATAATCATTCTTCAAAACCCTAATGCAATGCTATATATAGAATGAGATGTGTATACTGAAGATCAAGTGATTGAAATACAAAAAGAAAGAAAGCTATCAAAAATTCTGCAGAAATTTTCTCTACAAAAGCCATTGAAACCAAGCTTTGAAAATCTGATTTTCTCCAAGTTTCTTTGAAAATCAAAACCTCTAGTATCTCTTCTTATTCTCCAAATATCATTCATTGATCATACCCTTTGAGAATACATTTCTAGAGCTATTGTAAAATCACCAAAAACACTTGAGCTTATATTGATTTATCTTCCATAAACACCTTTGGGTTTTGAGTGTTTTTGTTCTTGAGTGATTTTATTGATTACATACGAATTTGTAATCTCGGACAAGTGAAGTCCACCGATTGTTCAAGAGAGGGTTGTTCTCTTGATTGAGGGACAAGCTCGAGAGGCTTGTGTTGTAAAGGTTTGCCATTCCACCTGTGAAGGAAGGGCCATAGTGAAAGGATCGGGAAAAGTCTCAAGAAGGGGTTCTTGAGCCGAGGAGTAGGAGTTACCGAACCTCGAAAAAATCACGGTGTCAAATCTCTCTTTCTCTTTACTTAATTATTTTGCATGCCATAATTGCTTGAATATCTTGTATGCTATCTTGTCTTGAAATTAATAGTTAGAGAAGTTCAAATTAAATCATTCACTTGCTTATTGTGATATAGTTTTTTTTTAGAGAGTGATCCAATCTCGAAAAGAATTAGACTTAATTTTTGAACACCCTATTCACCCCCCCCTCTAGGGTTAATTAGTGACTAACACCAGTGATACATCATAACATTCAAAAATTAAACAAATGTCCTCGTGTATTGAACCCGACCACCGGGCCCACCAAACATGTCCCGGGCTTGTTGATACCCTAAAAAGGGTAAACGCCGCAACCAAAACAAAGAAACCGAAAACGCACTATGCAGAAACGTCCTCGTTAGTACGAAGCACCCCACCAACGCGAAAAATTTCTACCTAAGAAACCATAAGGGTCTGTTTGGTACGCCTTGTTTTTGTTTGTATTTTTTTGTTGAATAAATGGAAAACACATTTCTTGTTTTTTTGTTTATTCCTCCGAAAACAAAAGTATATTTGGTAAGGATATTTTTTGTGTCAAAATTGAGAAATAAAAAATCAATAAACATGTTTGGCAGAAACTTGTTTTTCATATTCGTATCCAAGTAAGAGAGTACCTGCGTGACTTCCTTATCCTTATTCCAAACAATTTACTGACCTCAGAAGAATCCTAAAACCCCAAAAATTATACTCACAGACACACACATACATAATCTAACCTCACAGACACACACACATGTAACCAGAAACACACACACATGCACACACATAACCCTTATTTTCTTAGAGAAAAAATGCTCAAATTGAGATAAAAAAACACAATCAAAACATATATGGGGAAAGGGGGAGAGGATAAACACGAAAAGTATAAAAAAAAACATATCTCAGTTCCAATAGAAACCCTAGCCATCGCCTCTCTTTCGTCAAAGCCTAGATTGTGCGAATTGATGATGGTGTTCACAATTTCATGGTCGGTAAAGTGGGTGATGTGAAAGAATGCGTAGGAGAGAAGAGTGTGTGGTTTCGACGAACCCTAGAATCGCCTCTAGCAGTCGCCCTCTTTTTTGTGTTGGTCGCAAATGATTTTTGTATTTACAAGCTTGTTTATTCAGATTTAAGTTAGGTAAGTGGATACAGTATAAACAGGCTCAATAAATATCAAATTCATGTTTATTGAATATGCTTAAATTTTGGGTAAGTGGATAAAGTGTTTTTTAACTGTTCAACCAGCACATGGGCCAAAAACACTTAAACCAAACAAATTTTATAAACAAAAAAATATAAACAGACACAAAAACATGCCCAAGTCATGAATGCAAGAAGGCTACATCACGAACCGAAAAGAAATTCAAGAGAATTAGAAAAGAGCACAAGGCGCCTTTGTAGGAGAATTTGTGCGTAGTCACTCCTGCAATTGCAGGTTTATTGCACAATTGTCGTGTATGTTTGAGCATTTTTCAATGTGGTCCGGCATTCCTTATAGAATTTGCAAGAATTGCTTAGCTTGTTGGTTCAAGCCTTTATTATGGACTTTAGGATAGTAACGTACCGTACGATACGATACGAGGAACAATGATGGTCTCCCAGGTATATTGGTTGATCCTCGTGCTTTGTATTTTTGGGCTTATCCTACAACTTCCGGAATTGAGAATGCCACACCGGTGGTCATTTTGAATCTAGTATCTTGAACTTGGGTTATTTGTTGCCCAGTGGTGAAGCCATCTTATTCATAGGCCTGTTATTTCTTACACACAATGATAGGAAAATTCACACCCTAAAACAATAATTCAATGTTATCTTGATGACCAACTATTGATTTATTTTCAAATCATTTTCCCATTTTGTAAGAAAAACCGGAAAAGAAAAAAAAAACTAACTTAAATAAAACAACCAATTATTGGTTGCTCATCTACCTTCAGATGTGAGACAAGACATATAGTTAGAAAGGAGAAAGATGAGGTTCAAATCACTTTATATGGTGTACCATACAAAGCTGGCTTTTCTGAATTTTTAGTTATTTACTTAAGTACTGTTATTTTCATTATCATATTTTATACATTATAATAGATTTGAATAAGCGTCTTATTATAATTTGTTGGTAGATCATTTTAATTCATGTAAGATTACTAATGTTAGAGTAAATAGTGTCGTTTATGTATGTCATTAAGCTCTTGGTCATCTTAAATCTTTCATTTCTAGAATCAATAAATCAAATTGAGATTTCTTTGTGACATAAGTTTGGAATTTGGCTAATCTTACAAAGGCATTATAATGTTGACGTCAACACTCCTAATTAATGGGAAGAGAAAAATATATATGCAGATACATACTCAAGTAATGATGTTTTTTTTTTTAACTTCCTTCATCTAATTTTTAATTATTATTTTTTATGCTATTTGTCCAATCATTTCTCATGACTAACTTCTTTCTCTACAAACCGAGAATCAAATGGAGATTTCTATGATATATCAAGTTTGGAATTTGACTATTCTTGTGAATGCTTTAAAATGTTGAAGTGAAACCACTTGATTAAGGAAATAACAATAAATTTTTTTAAACCACTTGATTAAGGAAACAACAATAAAAATTTTATTGTTTTTTTTTCTTCTCTTTTGGTGCCATTTATCTCTTAGTCATCTCAAATATTTCATCTCTAGGATCTATAAATCAAATAGAAACTTCTTTGTGACATCAACAAAATAGAAGGTCAATCGTCTCTTAAGTATATCAAATCATAGTTCCATATACAAACTGTTAATCAACTTTGAGTAACCTCTAGGTTGTGATTATTTAATTCTGATTTGCAATGTGGCTTTACAAAAAAGAGAATAAATCCAAAAACTTATATAGGACTATCTGCAAATGGACCTTAAAGAAAAATTGAAAAAGAAAAAAAATTCCATTTGCGAAAAACTCTTGTGCAAAATCCATATTATATGATACAATCTCATTTCAATTACTTGGTTGAAAAGGTCAATGACTTTTTGTTTAAGCACACTTTTATTATTTTGGAGGAGAGTTTAGTTTGATTTTGAAACTGTTCAATAGACTCGTACATTATAATCATTATGGGGTTTTATGGAACAAGAGGATTGCATGTGTCATGGTGAAGTACGAGTTGCTCCAAAAATTATATAAACATTATTATAATTATTCATTGTATAAGGAACGAGGAATTGTATGCCTTCAATTGTAAATCATGGAGTGTTTTACGAGATTTGACTTCAAAATCTCAAACTAGCAGAAGACGTAGTTGGGTTCTACGCTCCGACAAATACAATGTATTTTAGTGAATGAGAGTTAACATGGTCATTTATTCTTCGACATCATAGAGCACGATCTAACGGGTTTAAAAGTCTTCAAATCATTATTTAACAAAAATTATAAATATAATATTTTTATGATATATTTATTAAAAAAAATTAATGGAATGATGTGACATATTTTTAATCACTAGAACACCTATAAAAAAATTCAAATATAAGGGGCTAATTTTGGTAGTATTCGAACATAGATTTAATCAAATATGGCATTATCCATGAACTATTAAATTATTTTCTGACAATTTTAAGATATCTGAAAATGAAAACTTAAACAAAACAAAAGAATATAAAAGAATTGTGATACACATAATCAATGTAAATTCTAGGTGACAATAATTAATTGGCCAACAATTCTATTAACGAAAATAAAATGAAAGAATATAAAAGAGTTGGGATAAACATGTAAATCTACAAGATAGTAATTTATTGGCCAAAGATTCTATTAACGGAAGGGGTGAATGACAGAAAACACCCCTATAGTCTCAGAAATGTGCAGAAAATCTCTTTATTTGTTTGTAAACACCCCTACACTTTGCAAATAGCCCCCTCCAAGCCTTTTTCCGGTAATTGGGAGGCGGATTTTCCGTATATTTTTGAAATTATATGGGTGTTTTGCGCCAGTCACGTGACAGATTTTTGCCCAAAAAAGTGAACAGAATAGTGTTATAGGAGATTAAAGTGCACACTTTTGAAATAGTAGTGGGGCTTAACTGCACAAAATGAACTACATGGGGATTTTCTGCACATTTCTGAAATCATAGGAGTGTTTTAATTGTGTCATTCACCCTTAACTGAATAGGAATGAAGTAATAAGCAAAAGTGCAAAAAAGAAACCCTGAACTTTTTCGAAGTGAACACAATACCCCCATGAACTTTAAAAGTGATCAAAATTTTCCCTAAATTTCCCAAAGTAGCAAAATACACTCCTAAACTTTAAAAGTGGGCACTTTCCCCCTTCAATCAATTGTACATTTAATCATTTTGCCATTTTAGTATTTTCCTCATTTTCACTCATTTATGTATTTATTCATTTATCCTTAGTAATAATTAAACAAAAATATTTTTGCTCACTTGTGGAAAGTACAGGGAGGCCCTTGCTCACTTTTAAACTTCAAGGGGTATTTTCCTAACTTGAAAAAAGTTCAAGGGATTTTTCGCACTTTTGCCTAAAATAAAATAAAAAATGATGTAACTAATAAATCAAAAATATTTTATTATTGTAAGGGCTAGAAATTTAGGCCCAACTAAGGAATAGGCCCAATAAAAAATGTCAGGACCGACAACATCATAGCCCAATCTAATTAAAGGAATATTCTAGACTTTCTTGGCAAGCAAGTTGAGATCCCAATTTAGGTGGGATGATTGAGACAAATATACAATGTAAATCAGATCCATATAATTAAGGGATCTGATCATGATCGAAATGGGCCAAAAGGCACATTATTCTTTATATTAATATGGCCTTAGAGCCTCAATAAAATTCATTCGAGAGTAGAGCAAAAAAACGCATCTACACTTTGGCGCCGTCTGTGGGAAATGAGAGTTTTCTTGATTTTCTTTCATACTATAACCTTTTTCTTTCACCAAAAACCTTGCGAAAGCAACCATGGTGGTAGAAACTAGATCTTCCGCAGCAGCAGCAGGAGCCAACAACGCCCAAAATGCTCAGATCGAACAGACCATGCAACGATTAGAGGCGGTGGAGAAGAGGAATGAGGACCTTGAGCAACAGAATGCTGAGCTACGCCAAAAGATAGCCCAGATGACGATACCAGCAGGTGTAGCCAATGGAGTCAACAACGAAGGTGGTGTACCATATCCACCGACGCACGATGAGGACGAGCACAATAGGCGGGAAGGGACTAGAAGCAAAGCATTTGATGACCAAGAGGAAATCTCTATTCCAGTAGTCAGGAACCCGTTGTTCCAGTAACCTCCCACCATGAAGGATTTGAAGGATATGGCTGCGAAGATCCAGAGGCAGGTGCTCGAAAGCATGAAGGCTTAAAATCCCACCATGAAAGACTTGGCAGCCTATGCTACTGTGGACATGATCAGATCCCCCTTCAAAGAGAGGATTGATCAAGCAGAGTATCCAAAGATCTATTCGATCACATCTACCAATTCCAGCAGAAGATGACTGCCTGGAAGAATGACGAAGCCCTTCTTTGCAACATCTTCCCCACAGGCCTGATCGAGGCACCCTTGTTGTGGTTCAGAAAGCAACCACTTGGGTCCATCGATGGCTGAAATAAGTTATATGAAATATTCATAGCCCAGTACTACGACAATCAGAGGCATAATAAGACCATATCCAATCATTTTACAATGACATAGGAAAAAAATGAGGTGACCCTCCAAAGTTTTCTGTCTAGATTCACAAAGGAGATGTCATCCATTGACCAGTGCGACCAATTATCGGCAGTTGAAGCGTGCAGAATGGCGTTGATACCCGGTACCAAGTTTCATGCATCTTTGGTGAAACGATTCCCTAGTAACATTAGGGAACTCAATTCAAGAGCCCAGGGATACCTCAGGATAGAGGAGAAGGAAGCAGTCTGAAGGAAGAGAGCAACTTTGGTTACAGTGGAGGCCCATACAAAAGAGTGCCTCAAAGATCAGAACCATACCGCTCAGCACCTCCCCCTCTTCAAGTAAGCCAACAGAAAAGAAACAAAGGGTGGAGGAAAAGGTGACCCCCTCAGAACCACCCTGGGAAAATTGTATCAAGAAAAGAAGAAGAAGGGAATCTTCAAACCCCCTATGCCTATGCGACAGCCTACGGAGCAAAGGGATATGACCAAACACTGTGCCTTCCATAGCGAGTATGGACACCACACCAACGACTGCAGGAACCTCCGCAGACAAGTGAAGGCCATGATATCAAAGGGTTAGCTAACTGAATATGTGGCGAAGGACCAGATGCGGACAGAATGTCAGGGGCATACTCCTCAAACAAATGCTCTAGGAGGGCAACTAGTTCTGGTGATTCATATGGTTTAGGGAGGACATGTTGCTGAAGAGACAGAAGGGAGCAGGAGGTCATAAATGCGTCAGGTGCATAAACTCAGAAGAATTGGCGAGGTGTGTCAGACATCAAATAGAAAGGAAGAGCCTCAGATAAGTTTTACTGAGTCTGACCTAAGGAACGTACAGGTTTCCCATGAAGACCCTCTGGTCATTTCACTTCTGGTGGCTAACTGCCTTGTCAAGAGAGTCATGGTAAATCCTGGAAGCAACACAAATATCATGACTGAGTGGGCCTTCGACAAGCTCGGGGTAGATGCAGGCCAGATACACCCCTGCCAGAGTTCCCCTTGCAGGATTTTATGGGCGTCGGGTATAACCAATTGGGGTCATCCAGTTATCCATCTTAGCAGCCCAAAAGACCCTAAAGGAAAGCTTTGTGGTGGTGGATGTCAAGCCATCTTACAATTTATTGATGGGAAGAGGATGGATACAATGGATGCAGGGAGTCCCTTCAACCCTACATTAGGTTATAAGGTGTCTGGATCCAAACGGGATAGACGTGACAGATATACTAGGGGATCAGGTAGCCGCTAAAGAATGTTATGCAATCACTATGAAGAACCTGAACAAGTGGATAAAGCCAGTAGAAGAAGGATATGAGGGTCCCAAGTACAACGAGAAATAACAATTACGAACCAACCCATTTGAACCACATTTCAGCAGCCATATAGTGTTTATATAATACCGTGGGAACTCAAGTAGATGGACCAGATTGTATCTTAATTGAGAGACGGGATCCTACCTGAACTTAATACTGAAGCTCAAAAAATCCGTATGAAGTCTGCCAGGTACTCCCTGATCAACAGACAACTCTATCGAAAGTCCTTCGGGGGACCATACCTCAAATGCCTCACTCCTTCTGAAGCTAGGGCTATCATGAAAGAAATCCATGAAGGAACATGCATAAATCATGAAGAAGGAATGTCCCTTGCTCACAAGGTGCTAACTCAGGGCTATTTTTGGCCTTATCTCCTTAGGACACTGAGGCTTTTGTTTGAAGATGCCACAAATGCCAGATCTATGGAGATAGTATCCATCCTCCACCAGAGTTCCTGAATCCCACACTTAACCCACATCATTTTACTCAATGGGGGATTGATATTGTGGGTCCACTACCAAAAGAGTTAAGAGAAATAAATCAAACTATCATTGCAACTGACTATTTCACCAAATGTGTAGAGGCAGAGTCTTACTCAACAATCACACACATGCACGTTATCAAATTCATCTAGACAAACATCATCTGTCATTTCGGGATACCCAGGGTCATTATGATGGACAACGGATTGAATCTGGACAACAAATGGACCAGAGCCTTCTGTGATCAGCATGGCATACAACTTAAAACATCCTCGGTAGGAAACCCACAGGGCAATGGTCAGGTTGAAAGATCGAACATGATGATTCTAAACACTCTGAATAAAAAGCTAGAAGCTGCAAAAGGACTTTGGCCTGATAAGTTACCCGAGGTTTTTTGGTCATACAGAATAACTCCAAGAGTCCTAACCAGCGAGACCCCCTTCTCTATGATGTATGGAACAGAAGTTCTAATCCCAACAGAGTAGGTGGTTCCAACTATAAGGACATAGGTTTATCAAGAAGATCAGAACGATTAGAATTTGATACATGCTCTAGATACTCTTAAAGAAAAGCGTGATTAGGCAGCCACTAGACTGGTTGAGTATCACCAAAGGGTTAGAAGGAGCTTCAACCATAGGGTGAAAAACAAGGAGTTCCATGTCGGGGACATGGTCCTCAAGAAAAAGATCGAGCTCGGTAGCAAGCTTTGCGAAATTTGGGAAAACCAGTATATAATCACCGTGGTCATTGGAAGAGGGGCCTACCGATTGAGAAAGGCTAACAGTCGCATGGAACCAAATACCCAGAATGCCTCCAAACTGAAGAGGTATTATCCCTAGATAGGTTCTTACTTTAGGCTTGCACTCTAGCTTTCACAACTTTTTGTTACAAAGATATATGCAATCAATAAAAGAGGTTGAAGCCTGATTTTAGATTCAAAAAAATTTGAAACAACACTTATTTCCTTTTAGACATATACCTGATCAAAATAAGTGTAACCGAAAGAGGAATTAAAATTTTTGTGTAAAAAATTGACAAAGGCATATGCCTGAGTCACACAAAGAGGAATTAAAATTCCTAAGTGTGAACATTGACAGAGGCATATGCCTAAGTCGCACGAAAAGGAATTAAAATTCCTATGTGAAAAATTAAGAGAGGCATATGCCTGAGTCACACAAAGAGGAATTAAAGTTCCTAAGTGTGAAAATGGATAGAGACATATGCCTGAGTCACATAAAGAGAAATTAAAATTCCTAAGTGTGAACATTGACAGAGGCATATGCCTGAGTCACACAAAAAGGAATTAAAATTCTTAAGTGTGAAAATGGACATAAGCATATCTCTGAATCTCACAAAGAGGAATTAAAATTTCTAAGTGTGAAAATTGATAGAGGCATATGCTTGAGTCACACAAAGAGGAATTAAAATTTGCACAAAGAGGAATTAAAATTCCTGTGTTAAAAATTGATAGAGGCATATGCCTGAGTCACACAAAGTGGAATTAAAGTTCCTAAGTGTGAAAATGGATAGAGGCATATGCCTGAATCTCACAAAGAGGAATTAAAATATCTAAGTCTAAAAACGGACAAAGGCATATGCTTGAGTCTCACAAAGAGGAATTAAAATTCCTAAGTGTGAAAATTGAGTGAGGAATGTGCCTGAATCGCACAAAAAGGAATTAAAATTCCTAAGTGTGAAAATTGATAGAGGCATGTGCCTTAGTATCACAAAGAGGAAGTTAATTCCTAAGTTGAAGTGAAACTTCTACATCAAGCCAGGGGCTATATGCCTGAGGCACACTGCTACGATATTGCAAATTTGGCAGATGCATACAATCCTGGTAGATTCAAAAGTTCATTAAAAATCATGAATAAAAGTCAGAGACATAAAAACAAGACGAGATAAAGTAAAACTCCTCCATTTTATTAAGGAAAAATTTATTACATCAAAAACGTTTGTGCCCCTGGGGCTGCAAAAATGCCCGAAGGCTACAAAAAAAGGGGGAAGCCTAAAACTACTTGCCCATAAACTCAGGTCTGAAAGATTGCATGAACTCTATAGGAGCAAGTGTGGGACCTTTGGATTCAGGGGATCTGTAGGAGCGGCCCCAATAAGGAACTCTATGAAAAAAGTCTCGGCTGGAAGGGGCTTAGGAGTCCTATAAGGGGGTTCACCCTCAGATGAGCATCCAAGGCCTCAGGGTCCTTGTACTTCCTCTTTCCAGGATCCTTGAGGGCAGTAAGGAAGCCACTACGCCAGAACTCACCACCAACGTTACTGTTGATGGCCTCATAGTGATCACGCATGGCCAACCCCTCTATCTTGCAGATTTCCAACTGTGAGTAAGAAAGGGTCAGCTGATAATAGAGATCTTCATTCTCAGCATCTGTTTTGGCTTTGCCTTCCTCCACAACAGCCAGCTCTACCTTTAGGGCATCAACCTCCTTGACCAACAGACTTTCTTTGCCATCTGCTAGGGCCAAAACATCTTTGAGACGGACCACTTTATCCTCATGAGACTCACGTGCCAAGCATAGAGCACTCACACTATAGAAAGCCTGAAGATAACATAAGGCAAAAAATGTCAGGGGGCTGTGAAGATATAGTACATAAATAAAGACAGGATAATAAAAGCAAATAGGGAAAAAACGCATACCCTCCTCATCGTGCCCATGACTTTGTCAGGCAGATTAGGGCCATCAAAAGCCCTTAATGAAGCCAAGTCTTACTGCCATTGAAGTGGGGCTACCCCCACTCGGCTCAGAAGCCTTCCATTTTTGTTTATTCCTTTTTACAGGCCTCTATTCGGCAGTAGGGTGCGTATGAGAAAAGGTGGGTTGGAGTATGAAGGGGATGGTTGTCTGAACCATTGCAGACCCAATCCCTTGGGTTGCTGGAGGAGCAGAAGAAAAAGTTTCATGTGTCGCAGGGTCTGGGATTATCTTCACATCATCATCCATGAGCTAAAGGCGGTTCAGGCGAAGCATATCGGTAGAGGCTCCTAGCTTCGATATATCCTGCAAATTGGCAGGAGTCAGAAGGTCAGTACACAGCAGACACTCAAACCAATGCTTACTCTTTAGCAACTTAAGCCTTCGCTAAATTCTACTGGAATGAACTCCCTTACTACCTACGCCGTAAAATTCATAAATGTACTCAGCCTTGCGAAGATCACAGTTACGGCACAAGCATGATGCTGAGTGACCATGAAGAAACTTGTAAGGCTGGTGTTTGATGGGGCCAAAGGTACTAGGGATAGGAAAATAAGAGGATTAAGGATAAAACCAGGGACCCTTAATCAGGACCATTCTATCTTTCTAATCTTTTTCCTACTTCTCAGTGCCCGAAAAAATGCCCCTGCCCTTGAAGGGGTAGAACATGTACCTCCCTACACAACCAGACAAATCCAATATTTGGTAGCACATTAGGAGGTCATCAAGACTCATATGCAATCCGTGATCACGATTGGCCAAGATCAACATCGAGATGATACGAAAAAAATTGGGGTTAACCTGGAGGGGGCTATACCCAGAATAAAAAAGATAAAATGGAACAAGGGATAGAGAAGGAACCTAACAAGCCTAGCTTGGTTATATGAGAGGAACAGGTCAATGGGGCCAACCCCTTCCCCCTGGGTAAAGTTTGAATCAGGATCGTAGGCTTCAAACTCCACCCCCTTGGGAGGCCTAACCAGTTTTTTCAGGGGTTTCAGGTCGGGGGTCTTTCGTTGATCGAATGAGATTCGGTCAGGGTTGTATGGAGGGGGTTCTTCGATGTCGTCACCACACCCATCGTCATGAGGCAGAACGGGAATATCCTCAGGATGATTCTCAATAGTTTCCTCATGAGTTTGGGGGGCTAACCCCTCGATAGAAACGGTAACACTTGATTTAGACATGATCGATTAGAAGAAGAAAAAGTTTGAAAAACTTACAGAAAAAGGGGAGATTGCCGAAGTTAAGTCGTCGGAGAAGAGCCTTAACAGAAAATAAAACCTAGAAAATAGAGTGAAAGTGCAAACAAAAGCAAGAGAATATTTGAGAATGGAAGAAGGAAAATAGACAAAAATGATGGGATTTATGTAGAGGTTGTGTAGCATACCCAATCGGCGCAATTAATGAAGGTGGATGTGTTGCAACATCCAAAAGGGGACATGTGCAATGGACGAGGGAATCCAGTCGTCATTTCAAATTCAAATCACACACGAAAACTAACTCATCATTATCATGACATCACCCAACCAACTCGTGAACACCTGCCATGATGCGGGTCACGTCAAAACCTAAAAAATTTGGATCAGGCACATGAGACATTGGGTCAGACCCAAATGAGCTAGTATAAGGGCCAGAAATTCAAGCCCAACTAAAGAATAGACCCAATAAAAAATGTCAGGACTGACAACATCAAAGACCAATCTAATTAAAGGAATATTCTAAAGTTTCTTGGCAAGTTAGTTGAGATCCCAATTTAGGTGGGATGATTGAGACAAATATGCAATGTAAATCAGATTCCTATAATTAAGGGATCTAATCATGATTGAAATGGGCCAAAAAATTCATTATTTTTTGCATAAATATGACCTTAGAACTTCAATAAAATTCATTCAAGAGTAGAGAAAAAAAACGCATCTACAATTATAGTAAGTGAAAATTTTCTTTAAAATCAACGGAAAAATCTGAATAATATATTCTTTACTTCATTAATTCATTAACCGTTGAAATACCTCTTCCATCTGCATCATTAGTTTCTGTTTACAATATGTCATCATTAATGCAGATTTGCCAAATCTTTTTTCGAATTCGTCTCTGACTTAAAAAAACTGTAGAACCAAAATATTTTCCATGATCAAGAGAAAAAATAATACTTGATTGAATTTTCTTCAGTGTTGTTTAACTACTCTCTTCTATCTACGTCATTGATAAATTTTATTTTACATGTCATTATCGATGCAGTTTCACCAAAATTTCCTCTGAATTCATTTGGAGCCTTGTTCAAATTTTTTATTAGGTTGATTTCTTTTTTTCATTTTTTTTTCCTCAAAAGTAAAGTTTTGGCACGAGTCATGCTGAATTCAAAAGTCCATACTTCCTTCCTCTAGGGAAGCTAATGTGCAAGTTCAACGCAATGGACCCAATTGACATATTGGCTACAATATTCAATATAAAAAAGTCACATTCTTCTAGATGATCAATAAATTAGATTTCATTCTTCTAGATGATCAAATAAATTAGATCTCATAATCAAAACTTAGACACCCTTATTTTCATTAAATTTAATTATATGTATATATATATATATATCTATATATTACTGGTTAAATTCTTAACTATCCAAAGTTTGATGTTGCGGTTAATATGCGGAAATGAAATGAAATATTCATTCCAGCTATTCATTTATTTGGTACATAATTTAAAGTAGGAATCTTCATTCTTTTGTAATAAAAATTTATTTCAAAAGATGAAAAATTCATTTCACATCTAAACATATGAAATAGACATTTTATTCTCAAACAAAACTAAAAAAATTATTTTATTCTCTAAAAAGAATGAGAAATGACCATTATATTTCATCATCACATTCATTATATTATTGTATACCAAACACAACATAAGATTACTCGGGAGTTACCATGTGAAACTAAATTTTATTCAAAGTAACGTGTAAAACCCATTTTTCCATTTTTATAATTGAAGCAAAATGTGTTAATTGAAAAATATAATAAAATAAAATAGATGAATTAAAACAAATTCCCTTGCTTTTATGAAGAGAAAATTAGCAATTTTGCCCTTCAGAAATTCATTTACAGTTCACATTACTGTTCATAGACCGACTCTTAAGAAATAATATCAATGCAAGTGGTGTGAAGTGAAACAAAATTAAAACAAATTAAAACAAAATTAAATCTTACTGGTTGATTTAGTTAGATAAAAATCAATAGTTAACAGTGTAAATAAAATGGTATAAAAATTAATATTATTGTCTGATTTTGATGTGAAAATAGCGTAAAATTTAATATGAAAAAGGCCATTGTTGCAAGTTCATGTATCTTTACAAAAAAATTAATATTATTGTCTGATTTTGATGTGAAAAATCTTATCAGAAAGTTATGTGCTTATAGAAAATACTTTTTGTTTCACAAAAAACCTGTCATGTACTTGTCGATAAAATTTATGTAGTGTTAAAAAAATTAACTTTTTAATAATTTTTATTTTACCAAATAGAGCTCAAAAACATTATATAATTACGCCCCGTTGGGAGTAAAAGTTAATAAGTTCGACAAATAGATATATATCATTTTTTATTGTTAATTGTTTGTATTACTATTATATATCTATTGCCGTATTCGTTATTTCAAATGTGCATGACTACTCACCAAAGAGGGTAGTTATCACATCTAAAATCCCAACAAATATATAAAAATTCGAAGTGTTGCGGAAGACTAGTGTGGTTAAGTGTGAGTAGTATTGACTAGTTTTTAACAAAAGTTCTCTACTAAATGCAACTGCTAACAATATGTGGGCATGCCGCATGCATGAAGGTCTCTGGAAGTGTGATAAATAATTTCCATGTGCGAAGTCTCCATCAGCTTTAAAACGTCTAGAAGTATATATATATATATATGCGTACTAGTTTTAGTGGCAATCGTAAAAATAATTTAACGAATTCGAATAATGTTAATTTTAAAAATAAATATTAAAAATGATGGTGTATACCAATCAGTAATAGATCAAAAAAATTAAGTGTATATTTTTTTTATGTGGAGTGGGATATAGGGATATCTTTTTATAATTTCAATGGACAAAGGCATCGATAATTTTAGTGAAAGTTTTGGAAGAATTAAAAAACTTAAGCACAAAAAATAAAAAGGAAAAAATTGAATGAGGGCATTGGCCTCCGCTGAATCTTCATAGATCAGTGGTATAGACATGTTTCAACCAATACCATGTCAGTACCGGACAATTCCATGTCAGTTCTTATCTCGACTTTATTCAATCGCCATAAGTGGCAAACAGGTACTAGTTGTTTTCACTTCTACTACTATTGCAAAACCTCACTTCTAGAAGGATAGGCCAACTGGCTTTAAAGAGAGAGTACAAGTGACATAAATATCCCCATGTGATGTGAGTGTACCTGTCTTTCTCCTTTGACATTCTGAGAATACACCATAGTGATCTATCCTGATAAAATGGGTGCCCATGTGATTTCTGATTAAGTAGTTTTAGTCCAAATTAAAGACTTGTAGCTCTTTTTTTTATTTTAACGGGCGTACAAACATACTTTAAACATCAATACTAGGTGACACCGATTGGATTGGACCGAATTAAAAAAATGTTGGATCCGGTTCACTACTAGTGAATTCACAATTTTCAGAATCAATCCAATCCATTTGTCCAACGAAATCAATCCAAACCAGACTGCAGTTAGCCGGATTGGTTCGAATCAATTTCGCAGATTGAAACATAAAATTACATTACCTAAATTGAGGAAACAAATTCATACACTGCAGACATATGATGTGAACCTAAGACAAATTTATACACTGCAGACATAATAATTCATAGTTCAAAACAGAGTTATTGTTTTTTTTTTTTAAAAAAAGGCAATCAAGCTTAGTATTAATAGAAAATGCTAAAAAGTCATGTAAAGATATTGAGAGAAATACAAGTTCATACAATGTCTAAGAATCCCCCCAACCACTAGTTAATGACAAAGATACTTGAAGTAATCCAAGTTCATACAAAAATCACAAGGATAACCAATGAATCTAACATAATAGAAGGACCTATGACAATCCACCGACTCAAAAACAAAATAGAGAGAATTAGAAATACAATAGAAATTGAAACTGTAATAGCAACAACTCAAAGAACTCTGGAAATGAATCTGTAAGACAGAAAGCATTAGGAACCACAAAGCTGCATAAACCATCAAGCTGTAACATAAGCAATCAACATTTAAAAATAGAGTAAGGAGGAACCCACTTATTAAGAAAAAGTAATAAATTATAAACATTAAAGTGAACTTAGTTATAATCATTGCACTCCGATACTACCTTCAAAAATTCTCAAATAATAGTTATGGCTATAACAGTAAAATTGAATTTAGTTAATTATTAACGAATAATTATAAATAAATTATATGGAATAAATAAAAGATATTTAATTTATAGTAAAAAAATAAAACATTCTTGATTCAATATCAAAAGAGTTGAGTGCTTGAGTGCTTCAATTTTGTCCAATTATGCTTCAATTTGAATCGACACTCGCAAGGCACGTGGAGAAAGAGAATTACGAAATTGATCAAGGACACGACCCCCCGTACTAAAGGTCGACTCAGAAGCAACAATTGAAACATGAATAGTTAAAATATCTCGAATAACTTTGGATAAAATTTCATACCTTGAAGAATTTACTTTTCTTCAATTCAAGATGTCAAAAGTTAAGTTTTCATTCTTCCAAGTAGTTTCTTCCAAATACCACCGAAGTAGAAGAAGATGATGAAATCGTTGATGAAGACGAGAGAAGATTAAGCTCGAGCCGGTGAGAACCGTATGGAGAGCGTAAAAGTTAGGGGAGCCGTAGTGAGAGAGAGAGCAAGAGACGGGGGGGGGGGGAGGTATCAAATTCAATATATTTATAAGGTTTCTTAAGTTTAGGTTAGACCTGCTCACGTGGAAGTCTTGTGCCATTGAAATATTAAGTTAATAAATATATATATAAATGTAGAAATATAATATAAAGGCTTTTATGTGTAAATAAATATAATATAAAGGATTTTGTGTGTTAATTTAATGTTTTTAGAGTTTCTTAAGGTTATGTTTGGTTTTTGTGTGTAAATATATATATATATATAATATAGTTGTCAGTTGATAGATCAATATTCAATGAAATTATAAAATTAATTATTAATTATTTTTTTGTATAAAAATATTAATTTTAAATGTATTAATATAATACAAAGGCTTCATACTTTTAGAATTAATTATTGTTTTACATCATTCCTCTTATTAAATTGATAATTGTTTATTAAAAAAAACATAGGAATATACAATGAAATTGATAATTGCTTAATAGGCATGATTAATGAATTAAGTGCTTTCTTATGGGCATTTCAAAAGACATATAGTAAATAAATAAGAAATATGTATTTTTCCTCTTTTGCATTTACAACATTCTTAAATTTCTTTCAATATTCATACCAAATTTGTAAAAGAACATCCTCAAATTTCTTCCAATCTCCACATCTAATTTCAAGTAATCAAGGAAAAGTATATAGGTTAAAACTTAATTTGGTATGTCTTTTATAAAAATGTTAAAAGATAACCAACCAGACATTGAATGAAGAAAGAACTTTTTTTAGTATTTATCATAAATAAATATTATATATACTAAAAGAATAACCAAACAAACATTGAATGAAGAAATAACTTTTTTAGTATAATATTAACAAGAATACTAAATATTCATACAAAAGTGCTTTTTATAGTAATAATCATAGTATTTTTTTAATTCAATAGATCAAGTTCTATATTTTATTATTCTAATATTTATTATAACAAATATTTTGATTGAATAAATATAATGCATTCTAGTTAAACTAAATTATATATATATTTAAGCATGAAATTAAGATATTTTAAATTTGGGTGTAGATCTACCTCTCCTTGTAATTGTTGGATAGTTTAAGTATACTTCATTTTAAAAATAAGATATAGGTGTTTAAAATAATAAATTGTTAATAGTATATTTTAATTATAGTCCTTTAAATATAATTTATTTTAAAATTTTAAATTTGGGTGTACATCTATCTCCTTTATCTATCTTTGTAAGGGTTCAAAATATCTTAATTATAATTACTTGCTTGAAGAAGATGCATAGATTGAAACAATAGATTATAATAATGCACTTTAATGATACTTATTTGAATGTAGTTCTTCGAATCTTATATTTCAATTAATTTATTTTTATTTTTTAGTAGATAAATGTATAAAAATAAAAAAAATGTTGAAATTACCTAGGCGACTAAGAAAAACAGCCAGGGGGTGAATATGTTTTTTATCAATTTTAAGATCAATTAAAATTATCTAGAAAAAATTCAATTTTAATCAGACATAAAACCCTAATTCTCTAATCAGATTAATCAAGTAATCATGAATATAAGTGCAGAAAATAAATCATGATAAGACAGAGATTTTTACGTGAAAAAACCTTGGAAACATTCCAAGGAAAAAAAACCACGGATACACTCGGGTATTGATGCACTATGAATCAAGAAGTACACAAACTCTATGAAGTTTTAGACTTATAAATTTCTCATGATCTGCCTTTTTTCACTCGACGTCTAAAAGTCCAGATCCACTCGCGTTCCACGAAGCTCTCTCTCCGATCTCCGTACTCTAACGACTTCGCTTCTCAACGGATCAATTTTGCACGAAGCTTCTCGCTCCGATCTCCGTACTCCGACGACTCCACTTCTCAACGGATCGATGCAACCACGTTACATAAGGTGGTGTGATGGTTTTACAACAACCGGATGATTCAATTGTGCATAAAGATGTCAAACGTTGAAGCACAATTGAATACCCGTAAAAAACTAGAGAAACCCTTGATATAGAATGATCAAGCGATCTATTTTTATCTCTCTCTGTAGATGGATCTGATCTATGAAAGTATTGCAGAGATCTCACAAAATCCACACCAAAATTCTGTAGAGACTCCTCTTATTTATAGAGAAATGAATCCTATATTGAGTAAACATGTATCTTTTTTATACTAGGATTCCTTTCTTGTGTAATCCTCTTGTAATTTCGAATGAATTTTCCCAGTTTTGGTGTAAATATTCTTTACAACTGTGCTAGGATGTGTTGGAGTGTAATCCAAGTTGCTAGAAGTTGAAACGGATCAGAACTTGAATTTACCAAAAATCCACGCAACTCCACGTATGGACCCTACGCTTAAGTGTAGGGGGGTTGCTACACTTAAGCGTAGAACCAGATAAGCTTAAACGTAGCTTAGTCGTAGGCCAAAAATCATTAGCGTAGCTTGAGCGTAGTTTTTGATGTTTCTAGCCACTTTTAGCTACTCTAAGCGTAGCAAAATTCATGGAAACTACTTTTCCCAAATTTTCTTCCATTTGAACCCCTCGACTCCGTTGGTATGTTTCTTAAAGTTTCGGTTCCGAAAAATGTCATTTTTTCCCTCCGGAAGACATTTTTGGCTCAAACTTGCTTTTTCTTCATTTCTCTAAGCTTGATTTGAATTTGACGAAGCTTGTCCATGCCTTTTATTGACCACTTTAATTTTCCTAAACCTACCCAATCTTACAAGTCACTCAACATGGTTATTGTCGAGAACATGCCAACAATGAATAATCCTACAAATGTTCTTACAATCTCCCCCTGGCATTTCTGAGACAAAACCATGTTTTACAAAGATATCTTCACGAACAACAACATAATATCTATACCTACGAACACACCCACAAACGTAGACATAGAATATCAGTTTGCCCTCATGACGATCTTTCAATCCTGCAACCACAACACTGAACAATACCATGAAAAACAAGTGTGAAAAACATATATAATTATCATAAGAATAACACAATATCACTGACAACATAATGATTATCATAGTATAAAAATACTCTTTCCCCCCTGAGAATAAACTTCCCATCAAGTAAAAACTTTCCGTCTTAACAAGATATCTCTCTCCCTCAACTAAATATCTCTCCCCCTTTTTGTCACTGAAATGTCAAGCAAAGAGAGTACAATATAAATAATTTAGAGAGATGTATGGAAG
Organism: Cornus suecica; assembly: GCA_963922005.1. NCBI lineage: Eukaryota > Viridiplantae > Streptophyta > Magnoliopsida > Cornales > Cornaceae > Cornus > Cornus suecica. The sequence goes on from OY998241.1 coordinate 30,264,828, forward strand.
TACTCAAATATCTCTTTAAGATACAGGACACTAATTGCAAGAGTGGAAATGTCCAAGCCCAATTAAGCCCATCAGGCATCAGACCCATCGGGCTGATAGTCCAATAAGATTTTTACAAGTCCAATTTCTAGGCCCATTTCACTTTTTGTATTTCTTTGCCAAGTAGAATTAATGACATGATGGTGATGTAATCAAGAGGGTATTGCCCTAATGGGCCCCAAAAGGAAAATGTATATAAGGAAAATCAAGGGTTAATAAAGGCATGTTTTTTAGTATTGTGCAAATTTAAGCATTTACACTTTGGCGCCGTCTGTGGGAAGGTCTTGTTCAAAGAGTCCCTAATTTTCCAATTTTACCCTTCGGGATCTGTAAAATCACCTCCTTCTTCCCATCTCATTAAGCTGAGTTCGTTTGTAGAACCAAAAGATCTTTCACCACCTACTAAAACCTTCACTCACTACATATCGGGCAAGGATGCCAGCCACTTGTTCGCAAGCAGACGTTCCAAACATGGAGCAAATCCTCCAACGCTTGGTAGCTGCTGAGGAACGCAGTCTGGCCCTGGAAAGAGAGAATGCGGAGCTCATGGCGAGGTTGTTCCACCAGCAGCTGCCCCACCGGTAGATGCACCCGACCCTCCGGTAGCGACGCTCGATCATTCTCTGAACCAGTAAGATAGCGACAGAGCGGAAGAGCATGCTAAGTCTTCCCAGCATTAGGGAAAGGCTCCCACGGCCGACGAGTCCATGACCCCCCAAAAGATTCAGGCGATGATGGATGAATTCCAAAGGAAAGTCCCTGGGGACTTGAGGACATGGTCATCCAAGCGTCTTTCCCTAAGAAATTTTTTATGCCTCAGTTCACCCCATACAATGGCACTAAAGACCCCGAAGAACACATTTATCAGATCCACCAGAAGATGACCATGTATGCCAAAAATGAGTCCTTGCTCTGCAAGGTGTTTTCCACTAGTCTTGTTGATGCTGCTCTATTATGGTTTAGGAAACAGCCATCCTGATCCATCGCCAGCTGGCAACAGTTGACCAGGCTCTTCGTTGCCTAGTTTATGGGAACAAGAGACATAAAAAGACCATATCCTGCCTCTTCACCATGATCCAGGAGAAAGGAGAGTCACTAAAGAGCTTTCTGTCCCGATTCAACATCCAATCTTCCTCTGTTGATAACTATGACCAACACTCTGCTGTTCAGGCCTTCCGGATGGCCCACATTCTAGGAACCAAGTTCCACCAATCTCTGGTGAAGCGGCCTCCATCGGGCATTGGGGAGTTAAATTCCAGAGCTCAGGGGTACATGAGAATTGAAGAAGATGAGACCATCAGACGGAAGAGGTCGGCCTTTGTCAGTGTTGAAACCCAATCAAGGGATCGAGTAACTAATCAAAAGCGTTTGACTTCATCTGGATCATCAGTTCCACCGGGATCATCAGCCCTGAAACCGTTCAAACGCTCCAGATTCGAAGAGAGGGTGACACCCCTGAAGGTTAGCTTTGCGAAGCTCTACCAGGATAACAAAACTAAGGGAACTTTCCAACAACCCCCAACCATCAAACAACCACTTGACCAAAGGGAAATTCAAAGCAGTGTGCTTTCCACGGTGATTTCGGGCACATCACAAATGAGTGCCGTAATCTCAGGCAACATGTGGAGGCGTTGCTGCTTCGTGGAGAGCTTCGGGATTATGTCCAATGGGATAAACCAAGGACTGATCAACGTGCCCCTATCGCTCCTCGTAACTCCTCAGACGCACAGCCGCTCAAGATCATTAACATGATTCATGGCGGCCCCTCCTCCAAGGAAACAGAAGGATCATGCCAGAGTCACAGGTGGAGAGCCCACAAGATGAGAAGAATCAATGAGATCCATCCCAAGGGAGGAGAAACACAAATCATTTTTTAGACATCGGACTTTCGGAGTGTTCAGACCCCACATGATGACCCTCTGGTTATGACCCTAATGGTGGCTAATTGTCTCGTGAAGAGAGTCATGATCGATCCTGGAAGCAACGCAAACATCATCACCAAATGGGCTTTTGAGAAGCTTGAGATCAACCCGATCGAAATTATGACATCACGGTGCCCCATTGCCGATTTTGATGGAAGGCCGATCGAGCCGATCGGGGAAGTCCAGTTACCGGTATCTATTGCTCAAAGAACCCTGACTGAGACATTTGTTGTGGTGGATGCCAAGCCTTCATACAACCTGCTTATGGGAAGATGATGGATTCACCAAATGCAGGGCGTGCCCTCCACTTTCCACCAGGTCATGATATGCATGAGTCCCGATGGTCTAGGTACCATTGAAATCAAAGGTGACCAAGTAGCCGCCAAGGAATGCTACGCGGTCACCCTGAAGGAGATCCGGAAGGGGAAGGTCCCAATGGTGCCCCACTCCAAAGAACAGTCTTCAGGCTCCAAATAATAATTACAGGAGGGGGATCCGGGTACCCCAATTGTGGTCGAACCATTGCAACCGGTTTATGTTATACCCGATAGCCCGGAAAAAATTACTTTTCCAGGTACAAATCTTACCGACCATGAATTGAAATAACTAACACAATTGCTGTAGGACAACTCTGATGTCTTCACATGGGAGCATACAGACATACTGGGGATCAATCCTGATATTGCCCAGCACTCACTGCATGTTGACCCGAATGTCAAACCCATCAGGCAAAAACAGAGGCGCATAGGGGCACATTGGAACCAAATTATAGCAGATGAGGTATCCAGGTTGCTCCAAGCTGATTTTATTAGAGAGTTCAAGTACCCCGAATGACTTGCCAATGTAGTGGTCGTGTAGAAGAAGAATGGCAAATGGAGGGTTTGTGTTGATTTCACCAACCTGAACAAGGCATGCCCGAAGGACAGCTTTCCACTGCCAAAGATCGACTAGATGGTTGATGCTACAGCTGGCTACGATCATCTAACGTTTTTTGATGCTTATTCATGTTACAACCAGATAAAAATGAACCCGATGGATGAGGAAAATACCTCATTCATTACCGAGACAAGTACTTATTGCTTTAAAATTATGCCCTTCGGATTGAAAAATGCAGGTGCCACTTTCCAGAGGTTGGTCAATAGAATCTTTAAGGGGATGATGGGTACAGTAATTGAGGCCTATATCGATGACACTGTGGTCAAGAGCAAGAAGAAGGAAGACCATCTTACCCACCTGCGTCAAGTTTTTGACACCCTCAGGTCACATGGCATGAAGCTTAATCCATAGAAATGCTCTTTTGGTGTATCATCCGGGCAGTTCCTGGGGCACATCGTGGACCGAACTGGGATCCAGGCCAGCCTGGCACAGGTCAAGGCCCTGATGAAAATGAAGGAGCCCCAGATACATAAAGACATTCAAGTCTTGACGGGAAGAGTGGTTGCACTTAACAGATTCATTTCACGACTCACTGACCGGTGCAGACCATTCTTTCAAGTAATCAAGGCAAAGAAGGGAGAAATCTGGAGTCCTGAACAGTCTGAAGCCTTGGTAAGGTTAAAAGAGTACATGGCCAAGCCCCCGATCCTATCCACACCGACTCCCGATGAAGTCTTGCATATGTATTTAGTAGTATCTTCTGTGTCGACCAGCGCAACCCTCATCAGAGAGGATGGGAACCTTCAGATGCCCGTCTTCTACACCAGCAAATCATTGGCTGAGGCAGAAACCAGATACAACAGGCAGGAAAAATTGGTTATATCACTGGTGAATGCCAAGAGACGACTAAGGCACTACTTTAAAGCTCACCCAATCATTATCCCGACAGCTACGCCTCTACGGGTTATTATGTCAAAGCCTGACCTCTTAGGCATAATCTTCAAATGGGCCATCGAATTAGGCATATACGACTTGACGTACATACCCCGGGTCTCCATCAAATGACAGGTAGTGGCAGACTTTTTGCTTGAAAGTGAAACTTAAGAGTCAGACCATAAAATTGAACCTGACACCTGAAAACTTTTTGTGGATGGGTCGGCCAGCATTGCCGGGTCAGGAATCGGTTTTGAGATCTTGACTCCCGATGGGACACGCCTTCATATGTCAGTACAACTATAATTCCCAGCCACGAACAACGAGGCTGAGTATGAAGCCCTAGTATCTGGCTTGAGGTTAGCCCGGAGCCTACAAGTCCAGTCCCTAGCAGTCCACAACGACTCTCAACTGGTCATTCGGCAAATCAAAGGAGAGTACGAAGCAAAGGATTAAAAAAATGGAGTCTTATCGGGCACTCGTGTTAAGAGAAATGAAAAGTTTTCAAAAAATAACCTTCACACAGATCCCGAGGAGCGAGAATTCTGTAGCTGATCACCAAGCTGGTCAGGCGTCCTCAGCCAGAGAAGACCTGACCCGAATTTCACTTGTGGACTTTATAGTCATACCAAGTATTCAGGAGCCCAATCAAGTGATGCTTATCCCATGAGAGCCTAGCTGGATGGATCCCCTGATCGATTACCTACGAAATGGAACTTTCCTAGAGAGCAAAGTTGAAGCTCACAAGATCAGGAGGAATTCAGCCAGATACTCAGTCATAAACGGGCAACTCTATCAGAAATCCTTTTCAGATCCTTATTTGAAATGTATTACACCATCAGAATCAAGGGCAGTGATGTAGGAGATTCACAGTGGAGCTTGTGGGAACCACTCCGGGGGCAGATCCCTTGCCAATAAGATAATCTCCCAAGGATACTTCTGGCCCTACCTGTCGCGGGACGCCGAAGAATACGTCCGAAGGTGCAAGCCATGTCAGATGCACGGAGACGCTATCCATCAGCCACCTGAGTTCTTGCACCCCACCATAGTACCACACCCATTCGCCTGATGGGGAATGGATATAGTGGGACCTCTCCCGAAAGCAATCCGGTCAAATGCCTACGTCTTTCTGGCCACTGATTATTTCACCAAATGGGTGGAAGCGGAAGCCTATCCCACTGTCAAGGATAGCCACGTCATCAAATTCATATGTACCCACATAATATGCAGATTCAGGCTACCACGGACTGTCATGATGGATAATGGGACGAATCTTGACAACAAAGAAGTGAGAGCATCTTTACCGAACATGGTATCAACCAGAATACGTCTTCGGTCGGGTACCCGTAAGGGAACAGGCAGGCAGAAAGGACAAATCGAACCATATTCAACACCCTGGCCAAAAAACTTGAGGAAGCTAAAGGGGCTTGGCTAGAGAAACTACTTGAAGTGCTCTGGTCATACAAAACTTCCCCCAGGAAACCCACTGGGGAGACCCCCTTTGCCATGGCGTACGGCTCCGAGGATATGATCCCAACGAAAGTTAGGGTTCCAACCCTCTGGAGCCAGGCCTGGGTTGAAGGACCAAATAACCAGCACTTGGCTCAAAATCTTGATCTACTAGATGAAAGAAGGGAAGCCGCCGGGATCAGGCTGGCCGCCTACCAATAGCGCGTCCGGAATTACTTCAATCAGAAAGTCAAAAGAAAAGAGTTCCAGGTCGGAAATATGGTCCTGAGGCGAAAAATTAGGCCCGTAGGCAAACTCAGGGAGCCTTGGAAGGGCCCATACACCATTACCGAAGTCATCGGTCGCGGGGCATACCATGTTCAAAGAAATATTTATGGCAGAATGGATCCAAACTCCCAGAACGCCTCTCGCCTGAAGAGGTACTACCCTTAATGGGACAAATTTTTCTTTTACTTCGATCTTTTTGTAAAAAGGCTATAGCACCTGATTAGTAGAAAATCATTCTTATGGAAAAATAGCTTATAAATATCTACTGAAACAAAAAAATAAACCAAGTGTTTCATTGTCTATCGCATGGCCTGAAGTCCCCGAGGACACAACACTGATCCTGAAGTGATCACAAAATTTTGCAAAAAATAAACTAAGTGTTGCATTGTATATCGCATGGCCTGAAGTGCCCGAAGACACAACATTGATCCTCAAGTGATCACAAAATTTAGCAAAAATAAACCAAATGTTGCATTGTCTATCGCATGGCCTGAAGTGCCCGAATACACAACACTGGTCCTGAAGTGATCACAAAATTTTGCAAAAATAAACCAAATGTTGCATTGTTTATCGCAAGGCCTGAAGTGCCAGAAGACACAACGCTGATCCTAAAACGATCACAAAATTTTGCAAAAAATAAACCAAGTGTTGCATTGTCTATCGCATGGCCTGAAGTGCCCGAAGACATAACACTGATCCTATAGTGATCACAAAATTTTGCAAATAATAAACCAAGTGTTGCATTGTCTATCGCATGTCCTGAAGTGCCCGAAGACACAACACTGATCCTGAAGTGATTACAAAATTTTGCAAAAATAAACCAAATGTTGAAACGTCTATCGCATGGCCTGAAGTGCCCGAACACACAACACTGATCCTGAAGTGATCACAAAATTTTGCAAAAATAAACCAAATGTTGCATTATCTATCGAATGGATTGAAGTGCCCGAAGACATATCACTGATCCTTAAGTGATCAAAATAATTTGCAAAAAATAAACCAAGTGTTGCATTGTCTATCGCATAGCCTGAAGTGCCTGAAGACACAACAGTGATCCTGAAGTGATCACAAAGTTTTGCATAAAATAAACCAAGTGTTGCATTGTCTATCGCATGGCCTAAAGTGCTCAAAGACACAACACTGATCCTGAAGTGATCACAAAATTTTGCAAAAAATAAATCAAGTGTTGCATTGTCAATCGCATGGCCTGAAGGGCCCGAATACATAACACTGATCCTGAAGTGATCACAAAATTTTGCATAAAATAAACCAAGTGTTGCATTGTCTATCGCATGGACTGAAGTTCCCGAAGACACAACACATATCCTGAAGTGATCACAAAATTTTGCAAAACTAAACCAAATGTTGCATTGTCTATCGCATGGCCTGAAGTACCCGAAGGTACAACGTTGATCTTGAAAATGATCACAAAATTTTGCAAAAAATAAACCAAGTTGTGCATTGTCTATCGCATGGCCTGAAGTGCCCGAAGACACAACACTAATCCTGAAGTGATCACAAAATTTTGAAAAAAATAGACCAAGTGTTGCATTGTCTATCGCATGGTCTGAAGTGCACGAATACACAACACTGATCCTAAAATGATCAGAAAATTTTGCAAAAAATAAACAAAGTGTTGCATTGTTTATCGTATGGCTTGAAGTGCCCGAAGACACAACAATGATCCTGAAGTGATCACAAAAATTTGCAAAAAATAAACCAAGTGTTGCATTGTCTATCGCATGGCCTGAAGTGCCCGAAGACACAGCATTAATCCTGAAGTGATCACAAAAATTTGCAAAAATAAACCAAATGTTGCAATGTCTATCGCATGGCCTGAAGTGCCTGAAGACACAACGCTGATCCTGAAATGATCACAAAATTTTGCAAAAAATAAATCAAGTGTTGCATTGTCTATCGCATGGCCTGAAGTGCCCGAAAACACAACGCTGATCCTGAAGTGATCACAAAATTTAGCAAAAATAAACCAAATGTTGCATTGTCTATCGCATGGCCTGAAGTACCCGAGGACACAACGCTGATCCTGAAATGATCACAAAATTTTTCAAAAAATAAACCAAGTGTTGCAATGTCTATCGCATGGCCTGAAGTGCCCGAAGACACAACGCTGATCCTGAAGTGATCACAAAATTTAGAAAAAATAAACCAAATGTTGCATTGTCTATCGCATGGCCTGATGTACCCGAGGACACAACGCTGATCCTAAAATGATCACAAAATTTTGCAAAAAATAAACCAAGTGTTGCATTGTCTATCGCATGGCCTGAAAAGCACGAAGACATAGCGCTGATCTTGAAATGATCACAAAATTTTACAAAAAATAAACCAAGTGTTGCATTGTCTATCGTATGGCCTGAAATGCCCGAAGACACAACATTGATCCTGAAGTGATCACAAAAGTTTGTAAAAAATAAACCAAGTGTTTCATTCTCTATCGCATGGCCTGAAGTGCCCAAAGACACAACGCTGATTCTGTTGTGATCACAAAAAATTTCAAAAAATAAAGAAAGTGTTGCATTGTCTATCGCATGGCCTGAAGTGCCCGAAGACACAACACTAATCCTGAATTGATAACAAAATTTTGCAGAAAATAAACCAAGTGTTGCATTGTCTATCGCATGGCCTGAAGTGCCCGAATACATAACACTAATCCTAAAGTGATCACAAAAATTTGCAAAAATAAACAAAGTGTTGCATTGTCTATCGCATGGCCTGAAGTGCCCGAAGACATTACGCTGATAATGAAATGATCACCAAATTTTGCAAAAAATAAACCAAGTGTTGCATTGTCTATCGCATGGCCTGAAGTCCCCGAAGACACAACGCTGATCCTGAAGTGATCACAAAATTTAGCAAAAATAAACCAAATGTTGCATTGTCTATCGCATGGCCTGAAGTACCCGAGGACACAACGCTGATCCTGAAATGATCACAAAATTTTGCAAAAAATAAACCAAGTGTTGCATTGTCTATCGCATGGCCTGAAGTGCCCGAAGACATAGCGCTGATCTTGAAATGATCACAAAATTTTGCAAAAAATAAACCAATTGTTGCATTGTATATTGCATGGCCTGAACTGCCCGAAGACACAACATTGATCCTGAAGTGATCACAAAATTTTGTAAAAAATAAACCAAGTGTTGCATTGTCTATCATATGGCCTGAAGTGCCCAAAGATACAACATTGATCCTAACGTGATCACAAAATTTTGTAAAAAATAAACCAAGTGTTGCATTGTCTATCGCATGGCCTAAAGTGCCCGAAGACACAACGCTGATCCTGTACTGATCACAAAATTTTTCAAAAAATAAAGAAAGTGTTGCATTGTTTCTCGCAAGGCCTGAAGTGCCAGAAGACACAACGCTGGTCCTAAAACGATCACAAAATTTTGCAAAAAATAAACCAAGTGTTGCATTGTCTATCGCATGGCCTGAAGTGCCCGAAGACATAACACTGATCCTGAAGTGATCACAAAATTTTGAAAAAAATAGACCAAGTGTTGCATTGTCTATCGCATGGTCTGAAGTGCACGAAGACATAACACTGATCCTGAAGTGATCACAAAATTTTGCAAATAATAAACCAAGTGTTGCATTGTCTATCGCATGTCCTGAAGTGCCCGAAGACACAACACTGATCCTGAAGTGATCACAGAATTTTGCAAAAATAAACCAAATGTTGAATCGTCTATAGCATGGCCTGAAGTGCCCGAAGACACAACACTGATCCTGAAGTGATCACAAAATTTTGCAAAAAATAAACTAAGTGTTGCATTGTATATCGCATGGCCTGAAGTGCCCGAAGACACAACATTGATCCTCAAGTGATCACAAAATTTAGCAAAAATAAACCAAATGTTGCATTGTCTATCGCATGGCCTGAAGTGCCCGAATACACAACACTGGTCCTGAAGTGATCACAAAATTTTGCAAAAATAAACCAAATGTTGCATTGTTTATCGCAAGGCCTGAAGTGCCAGAAGACACAACGCTGATCCTAAAACGATCACAAAATTTTGCAAAAAATAAACCAAGTGTTGCATTATCTATCGCATGGTCTGAAGTGCCCGAAGACATTACACTGATCCTAAAGTGATCACAAAATTTTGCAAATAATAAACCAAGTGTTGCATTGTCTATCGCATGTCCTGAAGTGCCCGAAGACACAACACTGATCCTGAAGTGATTACAAAATTTTGCAAAAATAAACCAAATGTTGAAACGTCTATCGCATGGCCTGAAGTGCCCGAACACACAACACTGATCCTGAAGTGATCACAAAATTTTGCAAAAATAAACCAAATGTTGCATTATCTATCGAATGGATTGAAGTGCCCGAAGACATATCACTGATCCTTAAGTGATCAAAATAATTTGCAAAACATAAACCAAGTGTTGCATTGTCTATCGCATAGCCTGAAGTGCCTGAAGACACAACACTGATCCTGAAGTGATCACAAAGTTTTGCATAAAATAAACCAAGTGTTGCATTGTCTATCGCATGGCCTAAAGTGCTCAAAGACACAACACTGATCCTGAAGTGATCACAAAATTTTGCAAAAAATAAACCAAGTGTTGCATTGTCTATCGCATGGCCTGAAGTGCTCGAATACATAACACTGATCCTGAAGTGATCACAAAATTTTGCAGAAAATAAACCAAGTGTTGCATTGTCTATCGCATGGACTGAAGTTCCCCAAGACACAACACATATCCTGAAGTGATCACAAAATTTTGCAAAACTAAACCAAATGTTGCATTGTCTATCGCATGGCCTGAAGTACCCGAAGGTACAACGTTGATCTTGAAATGATCACAAAATTTTGCAAAAAATAAACCAAGTTGTGCATTGTCTATCTGATGGCCTGAAGTGCCCGAAGACACAACACTAATCCTGAAGTGATCACAAAATTTTGAAAAAAATAGACCAAGTGTTGCATTGTCTGTCGCATGGTCTGAAGTGCACGAATACACAACACTGATCCTAAAATGATCAGAAAATTTTGCAAAAAATAAACCAAGTGTTGCATTGTTTATCGTATGGCTTGAAGTGGCCGAAGACACAACAATGATCCTGAAGTGATCACAAAAATTTGCAAAAAATAAACCAAGTGTTGCATTGTCTATCGCATGGCCTGAAGTGCCCGAAGACACAGCATTAATCCTGAAGTGATCACAAAAATTTGCAAAAATAAACCAAATGTTGCAATGTCTATCGCATGGCCTGAAGTGCCTGAAGACACAACGCTGATCCTGAAATGATCACAAAATTTTGCAAAAAATAAATCAAGTGTTGCATTGTCTATCGCATGGCCTGAAGTGCCCGAAAACATAACGCTGATCCTGAAGTGATCACAAAATTTAGCAAAAATAAACCAAATGTTGCATTGTCTATCGCATGGCCTGAAGTACCCGAGGACACAACGCTGATCCTGAAATGATCACAAAATTTTTCAAAAAATAAACCAAGTGTTGCAATGTCTATCGCATGGCCTGAAGTGCCCGAAGACACAACGCTGATCCTGAAGTGATCACAAAATTTAGAAAAAATAAACCAAATGTTGCATTGTCTATCGCATGGCCTGATGTACCCGAGGACACAACGCTGATCCTAAAATGATCACAAAATTTTGCAAAAAATAAACCAAGTGTTGCATTGTCTATCGCATGGCCTGAAAAGCACGAAGACAAAGAGCTGATCCTGAAGTGATCACAAAAGTTTGTAAAAAATAAACCAAGTGTTGCATTCTCTATCGCATGGCCTGAAGTGCCCAAAGACACAACGCTGATTCTGTTGTGATCACAAAAAATTTCAAAAAATAAAGAAAGTGTTGCATTGTCTATCGCATGGCCTGAAGTCCCCGAAGACACAACACTAATCCTGAATTGATAACAAAATTTTGCAGAAAATAAACCAAGTGTTGCATTGTCTATCGCATGGCCTGAAGTGCCCGAATACATAACACTAATCCTAAAGTGATCACAAAAATTTGCAAAAATAAACAAAGTGTTGCATTGTCTATCGCATGGCCTGAAGTGCCCGAAGACATTACGCTGATAATGAAATGATCACCAAATTTTGCAAAAAATAAACCTAGTGTTGCATTGTCTATCGCATGGCCTGAAGTCCCCGAAGACACAACGCTGATCTTGAAGTGATCACAAAATTTGGCAAAAATAAACCTAATGTTGCATTGTCTATCGCATGGCCTGAAGTACCCGAGGACACAACGCTGATCCTGAAATGATCACAAAATTTTGCAAAAAATAAACCAAGTGTTGCATTGTCTATCGCATGGCCTGAAGTGCCCGAAGACATAGCGCTGATCTTGAAATGATCACAAAATTTTGCAAAAAATAAACCAATTGTTGCATTGTATATTGCATGGCCTGAACTGCCCGAAGACACAACATTGATCCTGAAGTGATCACAAAATTTTGTAAAAAATAAACCAAGTGTTGCATTGTCTATCATATGGCCTGAAGTGCCCAAAGATACAACATTGATCCTAACGTGATCACAAAATTTTGTAAAAAATAAACCAAGTGTTGCATTGTCTATCGCATGGCCTAAAGTGCCCGAAGACACAACGCTGATCCTGTACTGATCACAAAATTTTTCAAAAAATAAAGAAAGTGTTGCATTGTTTATCGCAAGGCCTGAAGTGCCAGAAGACACAACGCTGGTCCTAAAACGATCACAAAATTTTGCAAAAAATAAACCAAGTGTTGCATTGTCTATCGCATGGCCTGAAGTGCCCGAAGACATAACACTGATCCTGAAGTGATCACAAAATTTTGCAAATAATAAACCAAGTGTTGCATTGTCTATCGCATGTCCTGAAGTGCCCGAAGACACAACACTGATCCTGAAGTGATCACAGAATTTTGCAAAAATAAACCAAATGTTGAATCGTCTATAGCATGGCCTGAAGTGCCCGAAGACACAACACTGATCCTGAAGTGATCACAAAATTTTGCAAAAATAAACCAAATGTTGCATTATCTATCGAATGGATTGAAGTGCCCGAAGACACATCACTGATCCTGAAGCGATCAAAATAATTTGCAAAAAATAAACCAAGTGTTGCATTGTCTATCGCATAGCCTGATGTGCCTGAAGACACAACACTGATCCTGAAGTGATCACAAAAGTTTGCATAAAAAAAAACCAAGTGTTGCATTGTCTATCGCATGGCCTGAAGTGCTCAAAGACACAACACTGATCCTGAAGTGATCGCAAAATTTTTCAAAAAATAAACCAAGTGTTGCATTGTCTATCGCATGGCCTGAAGTGCCCGAATACATAACACTGATCCTGTAGTGATCACAAAATTTTGCAGAAAATAAACCAAGTGTTGCATTGTCTATCGCATGGACTGAAGTTCCCGAAGACACAACACAGATCCTAAAGTGATCACAAAATTTTGCAAAACTAAACCAAATTTTGCATTGTCTATCGCATGGCCTGAAGTACCCGAAGGTACAACGTTGATCTTGAAATGATCACAAAATTTTGCAAAAAATAAACCAAGTGGTGCATTGTCTATCGCATGGCCTGAAGTGCCCGAAGACACAACACTGATCCTGAAGTGATCACAAAATTTTGAAAAAAATAGACCAAGTGTTGCATTGTCTATCGCATGGTCTGAAGTGCACGAAGACACACCGTTGATCCTGAAATGATCAGAAAATTTTGCAAAAAATAAACCAAGTGTTGCATTGTCTATCGCTTGGCCTGAAGTGCCCGAAGACACAACACTGATCCTGAAGTGATCACCTAAATTTGCAAAAAATAAACCAAGTGTTGCATTGTCTATCGCATGGCCTGAAGTGCCCTACCGAATACACAACACTGAGCCTGAAGTGATCACAAAATTTTGCAGAAAATAAACCAAGTGTTGCATTGTCTATCGCGTGGCCTGAAGTGCCCGAAGACACAGTACTGATCCTGAAGTGATCACAAAAATTTGCAAAAATAAACCAAATGTTGCATTGTCTATCGCATGGCCTGAAGTGCCCGAAGACACACCGCTGATCTTGAAATGATCAGAAAACTTTGCAGAAAATAAACCAAGTGTTGCATTGTCTATCGCATGGCCTGAAGTGCCCGAAGACACAACACTGATCCTGAAGTGATGACAAAATTTTGCAAAAATAAACCAAATGTTGCATTGTCTATCTCATGGCCTGAAGTGCCCGAAGACACACCTCTGATCCTGAAATGATCAGAAAATTTTGCAAAAAATATACTAAGTGTTGCATTGTCTATCGCATGGCTTGAAGTACGTGAAAACACAACACTGATCCTGAAGTGATGACAAATTTTTGCAAAAATGAACCAAATGTTGAATTGTCTATCGCATGGCCTAAAGTGCCCGAAGACACAACACTGATCCTGAAGTGATCACAAAATTTTGCAAAAATAAACCAAATGTTGAATTGTCTATCGCATGGCTTGAAGTGCCCGAAGACACAACACTGATCCTGAAGTGATCACAAAATTTTGCAAAAATAAACCAAATGTTGCATTGTCCATCATATGGCCTGAAGAGGTCATAATATTCCTTATCAATATATTATAAACATTAAGAAAATCAACCGGAAAAAAATATGATCTTTCATTCAAAATGGGCCCCAGTGGCCAAGGCGTACAATATGTTTTACAAATTAAAATTCCTAAGGGCCAACACCGGTGCCTGCCTCATTGAAGTTCACTCGAACGATGGCCCCATCAGGAGCTGGAGGATCGGAGTGGGTCGTGATACTCTTCCTCGGGAAAGGCTTGGTCAGGAACTCACAAAAACGAACATCATCTGGTCCCCCAACCAGATCATCGTAAGGTGGAGCGATACCCAAGTTCTCATCCAACTCTTCCACTGAGGCGAAATCCCTCTCGTCAACGGGCTTTTGCATATCATTTAAGCAAGACCTCCACCCGAATCCAATCCGGTACTGGGAGGTGTCACATAAGCGTTTATACATCTCATTACCACCCCGGTGACACATCTCCATGATCGACCTCTCCATTGCAAGGAGGTTCTCGGTCTCAGCCTTCTCCTCCAAGAGTTTCACCTTGGAAGCCCTCAGGCCCGCGCTCTCACTCTTCAGACTTGCATTCTCAGCTTTAAGGGCCTCTATTTCTTAAAATAGGGCCTGCCGTACCGCCTCCATCTCCTGGATCTGATCACGAGCAACCCGAAGCTGTTGCTCTGCAGCAATTTCCCTTTGTGTCTACACATCTAATTTCTCATTGGATATCAACAGTAAGGATGCAGCCTTTTGCTTGGCATCTTCTTTCACCTTCAGGAGCTCATTGGATTTACGGAACAGTTTATCGTCCTCCTTCATCTTCGCGTTGTAGGCCTGAGTCAGATAAAGCATCTGCCAAAAGAACAGGTGTTAGCTTGATAAGCTGATTGATCCGTATATTGAAAAATTGAAAAAGAATAGTACGGCTGATGAGACAGTATTGGAAAAGTACCTTCATGGAAATCTCTGGACCAGTCAATGCCAGTTCTTACCGATTGATCTGTCTCAGTTTCTTTCTATAAGCGGGAGTCCAGATCTGAGAACCCATTGCCCAAAGGGCGATGTCATTGTCAATAGTTTCATGCCCCCTGACCAAAAAGCCCCCACCAGGGAGCATTTTCTTTGGCGCCCAGGGGACGTGTCACTCTTCCTCAGTTGTATCTCCAGTGTCCTCCACTATGATCGGGGATAACGCTGTTGACAGACGGGGCCTAACTGATCAGTCGGGAAGAATTTCCTCAGATCAGGGGTGTCGTGTCCCCGACAGACCAGGTTCTCCCTCAATCAATCGGGATTCAGGAACGGGAATATTCCCTGAAGGAGGAGAGAAGGTCGCCCCAGCAGTATTAGATCCTGAAGGAGGGGGGGAGTGACCTGAGTATTTCCCATCGGTGGAGTTAGAGTTACCGGGATGCTTTCCACCGATGGTGGAGGAGTAGGCACGAACGGGGGAGTTGAAGCACTTTGTGAACCCTGGTCGTTTTGAACCTCACCCGATACCGAAGATATCGTTTGAGGGCCGACTACCCGCTTAGCCTTCTTTTTGAGCACGGCTTGCGGGATCCTCAACATTTCTGATGTGAGTGCCTGTAAATTAGAGTTCGTCAGGAAAACACTACACATCCTCAGGGGCTGCCCCCAAATTTTTGACTTAAGAATATCGAATCGGGACTTTATGTATCTTAGAGTTTTAAACTGGTCGGGAACTCCCAGAACTCCAGCACGTGATGGCCCAACTTATCATCGCACTGTTCACAGTAGCAGGACCCTTTATGGTAAGACTTGAAAGAATGGAACAAGGATCTGTCAAACTCACTAGGGACCTTGAATCCGACTGAGCCAAGAAGCCTCCAATTCCCGCTCACTAAGATCATTCTCTCCTACCACCCCTTGTTGGACTTCTTTGTGCCATCACAAATCTTTCTCCCACCTAAGGGAAAAAGATTGTACCGACCCCTACAGTCTTTTTAGTCCTGTATCTTGTAACAGAATAAAAGTTCGGCTAAACCTAGGTCATGACCTAACTCCCGATTAATTATCAGGACCATGGGCACGATCCTGAAGAAGTTAGGCCCCACCTAAAGCGGGGCCAGACCCAAAGTAGCTAAGGTATAAAGGAAAAAAAGGTGGATCGGGAATTTGAGAACCTGAAGATGGAAGGCTGACAATAAAATCTAATGATCCATGACCCCCTCACCCCTCCTAAAGTCATATTTTTTGGGATAATTCTTGATGATAACCCCATCGGGTATCCCACATTTGACCCTTAGTCTTTTTAGTACTGTGTCTACCCTATGTGTAGGAGGAAGGGGGTCGGCATAAAATTGGTCTCCTGAACTCCCTGCAACCGGATCTCCAACCGCTGCGACGTTCTGATTGACTTCTGGTGGACTAGACCCGATTGTCCTAACCACCTCTACTGAGGGAGTACTAAGGGAAGCATCTGGGTCCACAGAAGAGGGGAGGCAGTCGCTACCCGACCGAGTGTCATCACTATCGGACATACTAAAATAGAAGTAGGAAAGCTGAAAGAAAAGCACTTGGTCTAAGATGAATCCCGAAGTAGTTTCGGGCACTTTCCTGGAAAAAAGAATGGATTCTGGCAATGATAAGCGAGCAGCTCAAGTGCAGAGAGTTTTCTGAGAGTTATAAGTTTTGAAATGCAATGAACATTCGACATAGGCATTGGGTATTTATAGATATTTTTGAAACGCTTGGAGGGTCGTGCGCTCGGGAATCGAAGCATCGCATCATTTCACGTGCACCTCCTCAGCCCCCTTCTCGCTAATCGAGGCCACCCGGACCGTGGGATTCGAATATTCGAAGGACGATACAACCGTCGCATTAATTGCACCAACCATGTCACCCCGATAGGGGTGATGTGTCTTGCTCTCCACTCTATCTCCTTTCTAATGGGCCTGACCGATCGACGACCCATCACAAAGAATCGGGCCTGTGTAAGAGTGGAAATGTCCAAGCCCAATTAAGCCCATCAAGCATCAGACCCATCGGGCTGATAGCCCAATAAGATTTTTACAAGTCCAATTTCTAGGCCCATTTCACTTTTTGTATTTCTTTGGCAAGTAGAATTAATGACATGATGGTGATGTAATCAAGAGGGTATTGCCCTAATGGGCCTAAGGCCCAAAAGGAAAATGTATATAAGGAAAATCAAGGGTTAATAAAGGCATGTTTTTGAGTATTGTGCAAATTTAAGCATTTACACTTATAGATCATATCCAGATTATCAGGTAAACATAAATCTCTACGATGCATGACCCTACTACTAATGCATGAATGCAAAATGTCATGAATAAATGAAAAAATATTTTTGTTTTTAGAAATCTATGAGTAAGGTAGAAGAGACAATGAGCTAATCATTAACACATCATATTATCATATCCAAGTTAGCCATTATACACACGGTAGTGAAGAAAATCAGCACACATACCTTGTAGACTCAAGAATGCACAAGTCAAGTTTTGCATAGTATTTATATATATGAAAGTACTCATGTGCAAGCACTCAAGTAAGATGAAAGAAATACACACTAATTCTGATAATCTCCTCACCAACCGTGATAATAACTCAGTCAAAAACCGAAGCTAGAAGTCAAATCTTTAACTCGGACCTTATTACTAATTAAGGGGAACACAATTTACTTTCTTTTTGTCTCGAATTTTTTCTTTTGCACCCCTTCAGATATTTTTTATTTTTTCTTGGGTTGGCAATTTGAGATAATCATGTCCGTTTTTTTATGCGAGTACTCAATGCTTGCTGAGGTACTGAGACCTAGTTACTCAGTAGATGAATCATTGCTATACAGGGTTTTAAATAGACAATCATACACTTCATTATTTCATTCTCTTTCTTCTTTCAACATTACCCCAATATTCATGAGCATGCAATAGGTATTCAAAAGTATCGATCAATCTAGCCTAGTTCATGAGCCTACATATCACTTCGGGTTAAACAAAAAAGATTAACAGTTTCAGTAGGCATTACGATCATCTCCGAAGTAAAACAACTACCTAAGATTAAGGTTTTTCAACATAAAATAATCATGTCAAGTGAACATCCAAAATCCTTAGGTCAGGCTAACACATCTACTTCCCATATGTATTATCAGACAATTAACTATAAGAATAGAGTAAAATATGACAACTTTTGTACTCTAGCCAAGCTCATCAAAAAAATATTTATTTATTTATTTTTATTTTATAATGCATATATGAATAAATATAATACAAATGCATGATAAACTATAAATTCTAGGAAGATAATGCAATGTGTTCCTAGAATGACAGATAATAATATATCTATTCTAAAGAAAGCAAATCAATAGATTTCCTAAGACTAACATGCTTTTGAAAATCTAATGGTTTTGTAAAGATATCTACCAACTGAGAATTTGTGGATATAAACTCTAGAGACACTATACCATATTCAACAAGATCTCGAATGAAATGATGTCGAATATCTATATGCATTGTCCTAGAGTGTTGAACAAGATTTTTAGAAATATTTATCGCACTCGTGTTATCACAGAACACAATCATCGTGCCTTGTGAAAAAAATAATACTATAACATCTGATGCATCCGCAATACCTGAGTACAACAACTACCAACTGCTATATACTCAACCTTAACAGTGGAAAGGGATACACAATTTTGCTTTTTTTTATGCCAAGCAACTAAGCAATTACCAATATAAAAACACCCTCCACTGGTACTTTTTCGATCATCTACATTACTAACCCAATCAACATCAGAAAAATATGCGATATCAGTATTAGTCCTTGCTGGATACCACAGTCCATAATGATAATCCCTTTAACATATTTGATTATTCTTTTTACAGCAATAACATGAGACTATTTTGGACTTGCCTGGTAACATGCACACACACCAACACAACTATGTCAGGTCGACTGGCAGTCAAGTACAACAAACTCCCAATCATACTCCTATAAAGTGTACGATCGACATCTTTGCCTTTAGTATCTATGCTAAGCTTGACACTTGTACTCATAGGAGTGAGAACATCCTTAGCCTTTTCCAAACCAAACTTCTTCACTAGTTCCAAGGCATAACGAGTTTGGGAAATGAAAATCCCATCATTTAATTGCCTAATCTGAAGTCCTAGAAAGAAGTTCAATTCACCGATCATGCTCATCTCAAACTCATGTGTCATTTGATGTCCAAAATAATGAGCAAGTCGATCAGAAGTGGAACCAAACACTATATCATCCATATAGAATTGAGTAATAACTATGTCACTCTCAATTTTATGAATAAATAGTGTTCTGTCCACTCCCCCTCGAGTAAAACCTGTTCCCAATAGGTAATCGGTCAACCTTTCATGTCAAGCTCTAGGAGCTTGCTTTAGCCTATATAGAGCCTTTTTAAGCTTATAAACATGACCAGGATAGTGAGAATCTTCAAATCCTTTGGGCTGCTCCACATACACCTCTTCAGGAAGAATACCATTCAAGAATGCACTCTTCACGTCCATTTGATACAACTTGAATCCAAGATGACATGCAGTAACAAATAAAATCGAATAGATTCAAGCCTAGCCACTGGAGCAAAAGTCTCATCAAAGTCTATACCCTCCAATTGAGTATAACCTTGAGCAATAAGTCTAGCCTTATTCCTAACAACTACACCATTATCATCCTTTTTATTCTTGAATATCCATTTGGTACCTATCACATTTATGTCCTTCGGTCTAAGAACAAGATACCACATATCATTCTTAACAAACTGCTGAAGTTCTTCTTGTATAACATTTATCCATTCACTATCTTGAAGAGCTTCTTTGACATATTTAGGTTCTAAGAAAGATGTATAACATGCATACGAGACTTTATTCCTAGCCTTTCTACTAGTCACCATTATCTAATCGACTGATTTAATGACTTTATCCAAAGGATGGTTCAACTTAACCCTTGTAGATGGTTCCTTAGTAGGAGTAGGCTTACCATCACGAGACTAATCAAGGGATTCTATAGGACTAGGAGAATCATCATGAATCACGTTATCCTCTCCAGTATCAACAGGAGAATCATTATCTAAAGGAAAAAATGACTCACTATCTCCCTCCTCTATAGTTATAGGAGACTCATTAACACATGAGTCATCGACCACTAAATTGACAGATTTCATCATAGTTTGAGTTCTAAGGTTAAAAACCCTATATGCCCTACTTGTCAATAAATATCCCAAAAATATTCCCTCATCACTCTTAGACTCGAATTTTCCGATGATCTCGCGATCTCTAAGAATATAGCATTTTTGCTCCAAAAATCTTGAAATATTTTACATTCGGTTTCTTACCATTCCATAGTTAATATGAAGTTTTTAAGGTATCAGGCCTAAGATAGACTCTATTTAAGGTTTAACAAGCCGTATTCACTACCTCGGCCCAAAAATACCTAAGAACATTCCTACCGTGTAGCATAGTATTGGTCATCTCTTGAAGAACCCTATTCTTCCTCTCAACCACCCCATTTTAGTGTGGAGTATGTGGTGTTGAAAATTCCTATTTTATTCCTCTTTCATCACAAAAAGTATCAATCCCTAAATTTTCAAACTCCTTTCCATGATCATTTCTTACTCTAGTAATAGGATAATTTTTCTCAGTCTGAATTCTTAAACAAATACTCTTAAAACTTTCAGGAGCTTCAGAATTTTCACTTAGTATTACAACCCATGTAAATCTAGAGTAATCATCTACCATGACAAAAATATACTTCTTACCTCATTTGCTCATGGTCCCAGTGGGACCCATTAAGTCAATATGCAACAGCTCTAAAAGTCTAGAAGTACCAATAGTATTTGTATTCATGTGCTAACATCTAATTTGTCAACCCTTTTGACATGGTCCACACACAATCCCTTTTCCATAACCAAGCCTAGGTACACCTCTAACAATTTCATTCTTAGTAATTTTCATTAAATCACGAAAATTAACATATCCCATTCGCTGGTGCCAGATCTCAATTTCATCAAGTTTAACTCTCTTGTAAGATAATTTAGAATGAGGAACAATGCAACAATAGTTATCAGACGAACGCATACCTTCCATAACATAATTTCCAGAAGAGTTAATGATCGAACACTTATTGGGAGAAAAATTGACATTATGGTTGTTATCGCATATCTGACTTATACTTAGCAGATTAGCTTTTAGACCTTCAACATAAAACACATCATCTAGTTTTGGTAGACCAAGAGCCACAACAGTACCTTCTCCCAAAACTTTCAACTTTTCTCCATCACCAAAAGTAATTGTCCCACCATGACAATCCTCAAGAAACCCAATCAATGACTTATCTCCAGTCATGTGCCTAGAAAATCCTCTATCCAGATACCAGAAGTTAGAATTACGTGTTATAAGTGTAGTATGAACTACAAATAGTGTAGCTCACCTTTACTGACACATGCCTTTTTCAGCTTCAGAGCTCTATTTTCCAATCTTGATAAATTCTTCACCTCTTCACTCAACATTCTAATTTGATTTTGAACACAGTCTCCTTGTTGAGTGCTTTGTTCCTTCACCGGTTTCAAAGTTTTTCCTCTAATCTTTGAACGCAAAGGTCGAATGTGACCTCATATTCCACAGTGGTGACATGTAGAAACAAATCTTTGAACTTCATTAGTCGACCTCTTAGGATATCTCAAGGTAAAGGAAGGCTTGCTTTTATCAGTTCTTCTGATATATAATTGAGCATTAGGATTCCAATTTGAATTACCTTGTGAAGAACTAGATGCTACATGGGAAGCTTTTATAAAGGTGGTTTTCGAACCGACATTCAAATTATGTGCTACTCCATCAAAACCTAGTCTTTTTGTATTTCCTACGAATTTTCCCATACTCAACATCTTATCGAGCTTAAGTGTTCCATTATACCATTTACGAAGAGTTAACTTAGCATCTTTTAGTTCATTTTCCAAGTTTTCAATCTTGGTAGATTTATCAACTAAATCAAATTTTAGAATGGTTAACTCCTTATTGAGACCATCTACCCTCTTCAAAGTCCGAATCATTTCTTGTTCAGATTTAGTCAACTCTTCAAACAATTTAGCCTTTTGGGTCTGCATAAGATTTAGGGTTTGAGAACTATTGGCTAATTTGTCTCTTAAATAATATAATTCTTTATCCATGCTAAGACTTTTAGTCAATAATTTAGTGTGATTTTTGTGAAGTTGTGTGGTCTTATCAAGTAATTTATCATAAAACACTTGAAGCTAGTCATCACAATCTTCATCACTCTTAAAACCTTTATCTCCAGACAACGCCCATCTTGTAGCAATTTCTCTAACCTCTTTACTTTGAGCAGCAAACACGGTAGTTCTCAGACTCATCACCTACCTTCGAGTCCGTCGCATCATTAGCTGATCCATTATCAGATTCATCATCCTAAGTGACAGCTAAGCCTTTGGACTTTTTCACAGTGTTTGCACATTTTGCAGCAATGTGACTATATCCTTGACACTCAAAACATTGAGGTTTCTTCTTTTTAAAGTCATACTTGTCAATGTAAGATTGAGTTTTAGTTCTATTTCTAGACTCACCTAATCTATCTCCAAATATTTGTACTTTGCCATTCCTATTAGCCTTCATGAATTTATTCAACCTTTTAGCAAACATGGCAATATTATTCAAATTCAACTCACTTTCTCCATCATACTCAACATGATCCTTCGTAGTGGTTTTGAAAGCTATGTTCTTCTCTTTTGTGCCATTAGACTTCTTAAGGGAATTTTTGAACATCTCCATATCATAGGATTTTAGGTTCCTTGCCAATTCTTTAGGCTTAATTTCTTTAAGACTCATGACCTCTGATATGACAGTAACCTTAGAACGAAAACATTCAGGTAGATACCTAATAATTTTCTTCACTATGGTAGTCTCGAGAAATGGCTCACCTAAATTGTGACAACCTGTTACAATATCAGTTAGCCTAGCCTCAAAGTCAGCGTAGACTTCATCCTCTTCCATCTTAAGCTGTTCAAATTGTGAATTTAGAATTTCGAGTTTCGATTGTTTGACTTTTGAAGTCCCTTCATGAGTTACTTGGAGAATATCCTAAGCTTCTTTGGTAATTTTGCATGTGGCAATTCTCTTAAACTCACTTGCGGTCACAGCGTTGTATAAAGCATTTAATGCTTTGGAATTCTAACTAGCACTGTTTGTCTCAGCAGGAGTCCACTCGTTTGACGGTTTTACTTTAAATTCATTAGTAGTATTGCTTTTCACAGTGGGAGCTGAGTATCCTACCTCTACGGCAAGCCAAGCTTACTCATCAAGAGATTTCAAAAATGCTCTAATTCTAGCTTTCTCAAAGGGGATCTATATACAGACCCTCCTTCACGAGGTAAATCCATCACCTAAGTTCAGAATCTAACTCTAGGTAGTTAACCTAAAATGGGGCAACCACACTCTGATACCAATTAAAATTACCTAGGTGACTAAGGAAAACAACCTAGATGGGTGAATAGGCTTTTATCGATTTTAAGATCAATTAAAATTATCTAGCGGAAATTCAATTTTAATCAGTCACAAAACCTTAATTCTCTAATTAGATTAATCAAGCAATCAAGAATATAAGTGTAGAAAATAAATCATGATAAGAGAGATTTTTATAAGCAAAAACCTTGGAAACATTCCAAGAAAAAACCACAGATACACTCAGGTATCGATGCACTATGAATCAAGAAGTACATAAACTCTATGAAGTTTTAGACTTACAAATCACTCATGATATGCCTTTCTCCACTAGACGTCTGAAAGTTTAGATCCACTCGCGCTCCACGAAGCTTTCGCTTTGATCTCCGTACTCCGACGGCTCCGCTTCTCAATGGATTGATTCAACCACGTTGCACAAGGTGGTGTGATGGTTTTACAGCAACCGGATCATTCAATTGTGCATAAAGATGTCAAACGTTGAAGCGCAATTGAATACTTATAAAAAACTAGAGAAGCCCTTGATATAAAATGATCAAGGGATCTATTTTTCTATCTCTCTATAGATGGATATGATCTATAAAATTATTGCAGAGATCTCACAAAAGCCACACAAAAATTCTGTAGAGACTCCTCTTATTTATAGAGAGAGGAATCCTATATTGAGTAAACTTGAATCCTTTTTAGACTAGGATTCATTCCTTGTGTAATCCTCTTGTAATTTGGAGTGAATCTTCCCAATTTTGGTGTAAATATCCTCTATAAACGTGCTAGGATGAGTTGGAGTGTAATCCAAGTTGATAGAAGTTGAAACGAATCAAAACTTGAATTTGCAAAAAATCCACGGAACTCTACGCATAGCCCCGGTTGCTACGCTTAAGCGTAGCCTAGTCGTAGACCAAAAATCATGACGTAGTTTTTGATGTTTCTAGCCACTTTTAGTTACTGTAAACGTAGCTCAAGCGTAGGAAAATTTATGGAAACTACTTTTCCCAACTTTTCTTCCATTTGAACCCCCTCGACTCCGTTGGTATGTTTCCCGAAGTTTCGGCTCAGAAAAATATTGTTTTTGCCCTCCGTAAGATATATTTTGCTCAAACTTGCTTCTTTTTCATTTCCCTAATATTGATTTGAATTTGACGAAGCTTGTCCATGCCTTTGCTTGACCACTTTAATTTTCCTAAACCTAGCCGACCATACAAGTCACTCAACATGGATATTGTCGAGAACATGCCAACAATTTACAATTCTACAAATGTTCTTACAAACGTTTTAGGGCCTATTTTATAACACTTATTTAGTTAAGTGTGTTTAATAAAAAATTTGAACACCATTTATAACATTAAGTGCCACTTAAAATGAAATAAAATTTAAGTGAAAGGGTCACCACTTAACACTGAAGTTTGAAGAATAAAAAATTTATAAAAATATTAGAAAACATAATTTTTTTAAGCACCACTTAAAACCTTCAGTAGTTAAAATTCAAATCTTAAAATTTTCAGTACTTAACTTTTAATTTTATCAAACAATACCTTACATGTTTATAATATTATAGATATAAATAGACAATTATTTAGAGTAAAATAAGATATTAAGATTTAGTTTAAAATAATATATTAGTGATATGAGATATTATAATTTAATTTGAGATAATATATTATTTGATATATATTAATATAAATATACAAAAATATATATGTTCAGTAACGGATTGGACCGGATTTGAATGATTATTGAAAATCAAATCCAGGTTCGATCATTAAATTACCGGATTCGGTGTTTTTGGATCCATGTCCAATTCAATCCAGAATCAAATCGATCCAATATATCCGGACCGGATATAATGTATTGGATTTTCATATTCGCCGGATTTTGGTCCACCCCTAATCAATACGTATGGAAGATTGTTTATACTAATTTTGTATAATTCGTTAATAATGCACGTCGAACGGGGTTAAAAATAATTATTAAGAAGGACCCCTTACGACGACAAAGTTTTACCTATCGCAACCGCACGAATCGTATTGTAGCACAAATTGTCTTGAGAAAGGGAATATCGATCCCACAGAGACTTGGATTATTCACTATAGTAATCTAAAAGTATTGAATTATAGATTGGTTTGATTTGTTTTGTTTTTAAGATCTATAATTAATGATTATCTAAAAACAGTATTTAAATTGTGATTGTGATCAAGGTAGAGAAAAACTAGGGTTTTAATGCTCCACCACTAACCGTATAATATAGCTATCTACTTGCTCAATTGCAAGAGGGCGATCTATTACCATGAATCAGATCGTACCACAAATAGTCGAACACGTCCCAAAAAGGATACTATCCACCGGATTCGCTACAACCCATCTCCGGACAGAGTGTGACTAGTACATGTCATCTACTTTGCTCTAATCTACTCTTACAACATAAAATTAAACTAAACCATGTCTATATCTCCTCGTCGAGGCATGGCCTGTGTAAATCTAGGGTTTCAAGTATTAAGCACCATTGTGTAGAAAATCACGATATGTTTAAGATAACATGATTGGTTAAGATAATGCGCATTCATTCAATCTAAGACAAGAATTAGAATAAATATAAAATCCCGTGTCACAAATAAATACGGTCATAGATCTACACAATCATCATAGTCTGGTCACAATTTCCCCTCGCTACAATTGAAACAAATAAATAACTACATTACTTGGCTAGGGTTTTGCTAGAAAACCCTAGATACCGAATTAGTTGCTCATGGTGGTGGGTGACTGCATCGTTGATGTAGAAACGCCCTTCATGATCTTCTTCTCCGGATCTATAGGTCTTGAATGACTTCCTTATTTGAAAGATGTAAATCTCCAAAGATAGTGCTCTGGAAATTATGTAATTTTAAAGCCCTCTAGATCTGTAGCAGACCTTGGTTGTCACGCCCCGAATTTCCAAAGACTCCCGAACCGGGACCTCCGAGGAATCCGGGGTCGTGATCCATAAAATGAGCGACCAACTAAGATCATCAGTAACCATAAAACGAATGGAATATTATTATTAATAATAATTCCATACACAATCAAGCGGAAGCTAAACCAAATGATACACAAGACACGTCTAGTTACCGAAAGAATACATCTCTACAACGATGCAACAATACCAAATATAAGGAAGGGATGCGCCAACAGACTGGCTCCCAAGAAATACAACAACAATGGTCCTAATACAGGGGACAAGCAAAAGAAACTAAGATAGAACAACACTACATACGAACGTCTAAAATCCCGAACAACATTCGTACCACTCTGGACAACTCCAGAACCTGCAACGAGGAAACAAAAGAAAGTTGTCGTTGCACCTCAAGCAGTCCCTAGCCAAAACAAAACCTGCAAACTGGTGTAAACCACCAGGGCAAACCAAGGCCAGGGTAAGCTCATCGAGCCCCGTAGAAAAAATGGAATCCTAATTGTCACATCCTCCGACCGTACAAACCTAGTGCGAACCAACCCGTGTACATGCATCTACCCTAGGCCGGTAATTCGTCCCACATGGCAATCACACCAATACGAGACCCCTGAAACAAATCCCTCTAGTCCCCTACCATGCATCATCAAGACAACTAGCACATAACAAATCCATAATATCACATCATATGGAAAACACACACTTATATATATATATATATATATATCTAGATATATATATATATATATATATACAGAGATACAACAAATAACTACAAGTCACGCTGTCCTAACCTTACAAGAGAACACTATGACTAGTACCCACCAATCCAACACTAATAGTTTATACTACTCACATAGATGTACACAAAGTACACAATACCCTGTCGTAACATAACCAATCACTCTAATGGCCACAACAATAACCATAGGCTCCAAAGGAACTAAAATCACCACGATGCCCATAATAAGGAACATCCATAACTAGTACTAAGGAAACTCTCAAGTCCTTACGTACCCACATAATCATCGTCAATGCATATATACACAATACACATACGACACCTCAATCTTTTCACAAAGGCGAACCACACTCACCTCAATATCACTAATGATGCCACAACATCAATCTTCCGATACCATCCATAAGGGGATCAGTTCAATCACTAATGTCCTTACTATGAATAAGGGAGGATAGCTACTCAACCACGAAGGGTACGTGAACACTACCCTCAAAAATGGCCACACAAGACCATGACATCAAGCAAGGGATGAAACTCCAATGCTAACCAATAGAATAACCAAAACATCTCGTCAACATGGAGTGACATCCACCCATGACAAGGGAAACCACCAATATGTATGTGCACTAAGACACACACATCATAACCGAAACTCGGAATGGAAGAAGGTATAAAACACACCTACCGAGAGAATACACTCTCAAGTTAACCGATTAACCACAACTTAAGGATTCCTATGACGCCTCGAGTGAGAAGAAGGAAAAGTGACGCGCTGGAACCACGAAACAGTACATATGTTTCCAACCCCATGGATCAACTAATAATACAAAGGAGTGGCTCGGCATCACGCCGCGACCGACACTCAAGAAAGGTGGATCTAATCCGATCCTTCAACTCGACAAAACTCATCCCTAAAGACCACTAACCAATGCCTCAAGCATAGTAGGAGAAGTGGTGAAGCACAAGGGAGAGAACAGAAAGAAGTTGCAAGAAATACATAAAAAGGTGCCATCGAGTTGTACATCGAGTACTCGGTGGCTCTTCCACCGAGTACTTAGTAGCCATAGAAATGCCCAAAACCTTCGGGCAAAAAATGAGGCTCGTGCGCAAGTGCGTGAACTTACGCACTCACCAAGTACTCGATATAATCATCACTGAGTACTCGGTGGCTCCCTGTATGAAAAGTCAATGAATGAACCCAAAAAGCTCCAAACGAAACCAGATGACTCTGAGCTTATCCCGAACACACCGAAACATCTACAACACCATGCAGAGTGACTTAACATCCGATATAAACCACGGAGAATGAAGAAGGAAGTCCAAAAATGACAACACTTTAACAAAAACAGGAAAGAATAATCTAATAACTTTATTCCCAACCGTGAACTAAATCCACTCTCAATTCAACAAACTCATCTCAACCATCCTAGGCGGTTTAGTTGAGAACCTTAAGAACACTCCTATTCTTAGGATATGAAAGGAAAACCCTAGTAGCCAAAACTATGGGACAACTAGGTTCAATCAAGACCACTTCCGATCCATTCAAACCTCAATTCACACTTAACATCACTTCTCTTAGATTACTAACGGAATCAAGAGACAATTACCACACAAGTGACTAGGATTAATCATAACCTTACTTAATTAAACTCCAAACCTCAAGTGCAAAAGAAATACCAATTGGTCATCGATACATAACAAACCAAAATTCCAAACTATTAAGGAACGAACACCCCTCAAAGGTGCAAAAACATCAAGTGGCAACACCACACTATCAACCAAGGTCACAAAGCTAATACCCGTTCCTCTAAGGTCTCATTTCACAATTGACCCCATAATCCACTATCCACTTTACTTATCACAAGAAAGCCATAGAAAACCAACTCATAACACCACCTAAGGGCATATAAGCACATAACAACAAGTATAAATATTCATCTCATTTTATACTTCAAAACTATCATGCAAATCATATTATCACATTATTCAATTCCACTTGAGCATTTTAATAACATATGAATTATATCGCAAAATTCAGATTAAACATGCTCCTCAATCATATTGAATAATATCATGATATACATGTCAAATAGAATCACATAAATGCTACGCGAATGCAATGTGACTCAACACCACCCGTGGTACACACACCCTACTCCAAGGGTCAACGGATCCAGAATCTCTAATATTCACTCCTAGATCGCGAAGGAATGTAGAGTGCGCACCGATTATTCCCGAGTGATTTTTCTTTTTTTCCCTTTCAACAAGGAATATCAGTTGCACGAGATGATCCACGACTTTGAGAATGGGACGACCCACCATATATCAACATTTTTTGGCTTTTTAGTTCCGTAGGTGGGGGACACCTCCTGGCCAGTTGTTGTGACGATTCGACACCAGACTACTCACCCATGGTTACACGAAAGGTGAACCCATGCACTATGTCCTCAATGAGTCATGAATCAACATAAATATGTATCACATCATATTTATAACCAACATCCCAAAATGTAAACACGAATGTTTTTCATCATTCAACATGCTTTTAAATTTCATTTAAAGCAATAATCAACAAGTATATTTTCTCATGCACCATTCATGATCCTAAATCATCAAGTTATCCTTTAATACACAAAGATAACATTTCCATTCATTTAACATGTTTTTACCTCAATTAAAGCATTTAACACACACGGATACATTACCATGCACAAATAATGTTCCAAATCATCAAGTTACCCTTTAATTCACAAAGATAACTTTCCATTTCATTTAACATAATTTTCTCTCAATTTAGGCAATTAAATCACAAGGACACAATCTCATGCACAAGTAATGTTCCATATCCTCAAGTTATCATTTAATTCACAAAGATATCTTTACATTTCATTTGACATGTTTTTATCTCAATTAAAGCAATGATCAACACATTAACTCATTTTCACGCATAAGTTTAATGTTCAATATAACAACTTCAAGATTAACAAGAATGAGGAACTAGAATATGCTCTAAGTTCTTAATCCCATAATCCACCATTCATCTACATCCGTATCCCAAATCACTATCCAAGGTAGTTAGCCTAATTACGCTATCGAGGCTACACTACTAACACCCGAAGTCCTATATGTATACTTACACTTATACATATATACCTCAATACTTATATTCATATATATATATATGCATACAAGTATAATTTCATCTCAAAAGTCCACAACTCATAACCCATCTAGCATACATCATATACCTATTTCAAGGATGACATAAACATGGATTATAGCACATAAACACCAATAAACCCTAAATTCATATTTCTCAAGTTTACACATAGCAAAAATATATCTAGGGTTATAAAGTTCAGAAACGAAATCGCACACTCACGAATCAAATAATGAGAGATTAGAGATACTTTCCCCTACCTCAAATGAAGAACAAGCCAACCTCCAAACAAGACCTATGAAACCCTATCTTTCACCCGAAACCGAAATCGAATAAACCAATCGGTGAAAAGCTCTACCATAGCTTCCTAAGAATGAATCGAGACTCAAACCACAAGGAAAACATGAATCAAAATATGGTTTGACAATAAAACCCAAAACTAGGGTTTAATATTAAAACTCACAAGGAAAGAAAACCACTTACCAATCCACGACTCAAATCGAAGCCGAGAATACCATGACTAACTTCCGTGTTGAAGCTGTCACTAAAATCCAAGCCCAAATAGATGAACTAGTACAAAGATTACAACAAAACCAAGTGGGAGAGAGAGAGGCTGAGTTTGGAGAAGAAGAAAGAAAGATGAAATGTTTTTAGGTCAACACTTACATATATAGGCAATCTGTGAAATATGCCGAGTTGTACACCGAGTACTCGGTAGATTAATAGTCGAGTACTCGGTAAACAATCTACCGAGTTGTACACCGAGTACTCGGTATACCTGAAACAACAATTGTAAGAAAAGGCTCCAAGGCCACAAAATGACACCGGAAAACTCCAAAACAATTCGGGACATATCCAAACACTCCAAAACGTATAAGAAGACTCTCATACTTCCTCAACAACCCACACCCAAGTGAAATACCAAGAATACCCCTCACTCCCAAAAGTTCCAAAAATAAACATAAACACATAATCACATAAGTGCTACACCGAAACGTCAACAATAAACTAAAGTAACAAGTTCGAACACTGAACATGATCGCCGAAGCATCCATGAGAAAATGTTACGACGAACCCACGTAGTCGCCAACAAAACATAACTCCACGAAGCCAAAAACGAAATACCACAAAGTCGTCCCGCTAAGTCCAAAACATAAATGCGAAAAATTTACACGTACCATGAATACATAAGACATCATCAATAAGTGACGTCACAAAACGTTCATACTTGGAAAAGAATTCCGCGGGGCATTAAATTGGTATTTATAGAAGTGATTGAGAAGAGTCCTGTTTGTATTCAACTTGTCCCACTTGAGTAGGATTCCTCTTTGATGTGTTTCTCCTTAAATCTGAGTCAAACCCTTCACTCTGATGTATAATATGCCTTATACACGTACTTAGAGGTGTTGGAGTCGAAGATATGTCAAAAGAGTTCAAATTGGATCGGGACTCAAATTCCCAGCTATTCTCTATGTTCCCAGCTACGCTTAAGCGTAGCTTAGTCGTATGCTAAAATCCACAAGCATAGCTTGAGCGTAGTTTTTGATGTTTCTAGGCACTTCTAGCAACTCCAAGCATAGAAAAATACTTGGAAACCAATTTTCTTGATGATTGCTCTGTTAGAACCTCATCGACTCATTTAGTATTTTTTCCGAAGTTACGGCTCCGAAAAATGTCATTTTTGCTTTCTGGGAGACCATTTTTGCTTGAAAAATCCTTTTTTGCTCTTTTTGTGGATACAAGCATATCTTTGGTTAATTCACCAAAGTTAGCTCGTTTATTCGTTAAGCTCCTGAAACACGTTTTAGCATACAACCCGCATAAAAATACCGAATAATGAAATGATAAGACATAACCTATCAGTTAACAGAAGTTTCAGACGCTTTAGTTATTAAAAATTAACCAACTCCAAATATATATTTTTTTTTGTTTTTCGAATGTTAAGGAACTCACCCACTCACACCCCCCCACATGAGTCATATAGGACTCGAACCCCAGACATTTCCCAATTTGGGAAGAAATGAAAATACCATGAGAACACAAGACCATTGGTACCAAATCTTATTCTTTTTATCTTAATTTCATCCAACATGTTTTTCTAACTCAAAATATGAGTAATGGTCAAATGGAATTATGGTTTACCATATCATCCAATGTATTATTTAGCACTCGATTTGTGACATTTTTTACACATAAATTTCGTTACATAACACCAATATATATTAAGTACACATTTTTCAAACCTGATATTATTATTTAAATTAATTATATCATTACTGTAGTACCAACAAAAATCCGATATTGTGACTCCAAACTATGTATGAAATAGTGATGATGTCTAAACACCAACAATTGTGGTAGGTTGAAAGGGTTTTTGGCCCCACCCTTTCAGAGAACTTTTTTTATTATTTAACGGTAAGATACTCACATTCCCAACTTCCTCTTTTGGGAGGAAAAGTAATACCATCAGGTTATAAGACTTTTGGCTTCCTGGAGGGGAAAACTATTTTGAATGGTGTTTGACAAAATTTTAGAAGAGCTTGTGGGCATAGGAAGAGCGTTTTAAAGAAGTTGGTGGTACCAACTTTTCAAAACAACTTCTCCTTCTCTAAAAAGGTTGAAGCAAAAACTATCTCAAACAAGATTTTATTACCGCCCAAAAGTAAACATTAGAAAATTGAAAAATGAAAATAATTTATAAACTATGATTGCAATGACTAATGAAATGAGACAACCACCATAGTGTATCTCTCTATCACGGAATTTGGTGTTTCGTTTACCTTTACATAAGGGAGAGTAATAAAGTCGCAAGTATGTAGATAAGCACAATTACATTATATGAGGGTGTCGTGTTAGATGCATGTGTCCGTATAGAACAAGCGAATATATTTCAGACATGTGTTTAATGCGTGTCCACATTGTTAGATTTTATGGACACGTTTAAGACACATTATGTATACGTTTAGGACACTTCATAGACATGTTTTAGACACTTCGAAAATATGTTTTGGATACTTCAATGATGCGACAGGGTAATATTAATATAATTTAAAAATATATTATGAACTAAGTAAAATAACTTTAAAAAAATAGCAATAAAATATATAAATTTTAAAATCTAAATGAGTAATATTTTATGATTATATAAATAAAATAATAAAATTTAATTCATTTTAAATATAAATAAATGATTATATTTTTATTTTTTATTTATCCGTGTTGTATCGTGTCTTTTATTTTTTTTTAAGATTTACCGTATCGCAATGTTCATGTCATCACGTGTTGGTGTTGATGTCTGTATTTCATAGTGTAGATCTAAATAAGGGAAAATTATTAAAAAGGGACCATTCCAAAAGTTTATTGCTATAAAAGGACCATTTAAGTAGGAAAAGCTGAAAATGGACCAAAATCAAACTTAATTGCCAAAAGGGGACTATTTTTAATATAGTGACCAAAATACCCATATGTTTGCACTACCTTTCAAAAATTCAACATTTTCAAAATTATTAATACTATCTATCAATAAAATAAAGTTATATATATATATATATTTGTATATAAGTGATATATAATATTATTGTAATTCTATTCCAAAAAATAAATAAAAAATTCGAAATATACATATAAATAAAAAATGCCAAAATGAAAAAATTTGGCAATTTTATTTCAGAAAATTTGTTTTTGCCAAAAAAAAATGTCTATTTTTTTTGTCAAAATTTTTGTTAAAAAATTGCTGGGGAAAAATTGCAAGTTTTTTTTGCCAAAAAACAAATTGCCGAAATATACATATCAATAATAAATTTGTATCAATTGCATCAATACAATATTTTAAGTCAATACTATCCAACTTGCAAAATTTTGGCATTTTTGAAATTTTTTTAATATTGCCGTACATTTGACTTTTTTTAGGAAAAAAATTGCAATCTGTTTTTGCCAAAAAACAAATTGCCGAACTATAGATATAAATAATAAATTTGTATCAATTGCATCAGTACAATATTTTAAGTCAATACTATCTACTTTGCAAAATTTTGGCATTTTTGAAATTTTTTTAATATTGCCGTACAATTGGCTTTTTTTGGGAAAATTTTTTGTAAATTTTTTATATTGCCGTACATTTGGCTTTTTTTGAAAAGTTTTCTTTTTGGCATTTTTTTATTTATATGTATATTTGGGGTTTTTTTTTTTAATTTTCCGGAATACAATTACAATAAGATTATATATCACTTATATACATATATATATATATATTTTTATTTTATTGGTAGATAGTATTAATAATTTTGAAAAGGTTGGATTTTTGAAAGGTAGTGTAAATATATGGGTATTTTGATCACTACACTAAAAATGGTCCCCTTTTGGCAATTAACTTTGATTTTGATCCCTTTTTAGCTTTCTTACTTGAATGGTCCATTTATAGCAATAATCTTTAGGAATGGTCCCTTTTTAATAATTTTTCCTCTAAATAATACGATTGGTCACCATTATTAATGTTCTCAAACTCTCAAAATATCTCCAATTTCTTTAAGGAGTGAACACATGAGTGTTCTAAATTTAGTAGCTACATAAGCTGTCTCAGATTTTATTAAGGATTACATTTATCGTTACTTTGTTGTGCTGTGCCTATTAAATTCACCTCGGCAATCTATTGCGAAAGGAGAGTAATGATGGAATAATTAGCTAGGTTCTTAAATTTAGTATATTGAAGTAACCTTAAGCTTAATCATGACATGATGTAAATTTGTAATACTTAATATCAAAGATTAGGAACAGCTAACTCCAAAAGCAATTCCTTCAGTTAAGTTATCATTTCACACTAAAAATAAATAAATTGTCTATAGTTATAGAAATTTAGTGGAAGATTAGAATTGATAAATATAACAGCAATTTTTACAGTTATTAGCCTAAATTTGTTTTAATATCGAAAGTTTTTAATTATCGCCAATAAAGATTATAGTTGTAAATTTTTTTTGTTTTTACTGGCAGTTGATATCCTCACTAAAGCCCTCAGTGTCAACCCGTAAAGAATGTTTCTAAATTTTATTTTTATATTTTGATTGTTCAACTCTAGGTCTAGACAAATGAACACAGCAAAAGTCACTAGCAATATTGAATGGGCTTTTGGCCCCCACGTCCTAAAGTTTTGGTTAACAAATCATTATTCATTTCCCAAAAATCAATTATGAGAAATGGAAAAAGAAAAAAAAAAAAACAGATAGGAAAGTCCTAAACTCAAATTGCAGTGATAAATGAGACCACCACCTTGGTGGGCTTTCTCAACTAATTTGGTGTTCAGTTTCTGTCCAGCTAATGTGGAAAAAACAGTTGTATTTATTTACATCTAAATAAATAGGTTGGTCACCTATAATTAATAGTCTCAAATCTCAAACTCACAAAATATCTAAAATTGCTTCGAGAAGGAAACACTTAATTAGTCTTATTAAGATGGATGATGTATTGGTCGATACTTCGCGGTTCGATATAAAAATTAATTATTTTTTTTTGGTAATTCAAAAAAAAAAAAATTCAATTAAGTTTAAGTTATGGGTGAGACTAACATCCACTGATTTATAAACTCAATTACTTTCTCATCCTGATATGATGTGGGACACCTCTAACATTCTCCCTCATCTGAACTTGCGCAATGCACTCGTCATGGTCGGACCACCATGTCCGTCAGACCGGAATCCGGGCTTAACTCAGGTAGCAGCACTTAGCGGGTACTTGGCATAACACCAGATCAAAGATTGAGTGTGCCTTTGATACCAACTATAATGAATGAATGCTTTATAATTCGACCCAAAAACTTAAATTATGAATGAAACTAAAATCCACTTATTTAAAAACGCATTACTTTTCCATCTTGATCCATGATCGCCACATAGCAAAACCACCGAGGGTTATGTATTAGTAGTGATAACTGCTAATCATTACACATCACCCACACTTGTGTTTAATCTTTTGTCCATTTTTGTAACAAAAGTTTTCACCCACTAAACATGTTAACAATTGTTTATTAGAAGTAAACAACACCCACACTATTAATCATTTAAATTTCTTTCCTTTCTCTTTTAATTTTCGCCACGAAGGGCTTGTTTGATTTTTAGGTTGGTTTTGTCTTGTCTTGTTTTTGCTTTCTTTTAAGGGTTAATTTCAGTAAACCCCCATATACTATCCAGATTAATCAACTAACCCCTTGTGTGTCCACTTTGCCCCCTATACTATTCAATTTCATCAAATTGCCCCCTCATTTCTCAAAATGCCTAAACTACTCTCAATAGTATAAGGGGGTTTAGTGAATTATTTCGGAAAAAATAATATATACTTTTTGCAAAAAAAAAGAATTTCGAAAAAAAATCATATTTTGTTCCAAAATATGATTTTTTTTTTCGAAAAATATTTTTTTTGCAAAAAAGTATATATTATGTTCCAAAATATGAATTTTCTTTTTCGAAAAGTACTTTTTTTGCAAAAAAGTATATACTATGTTCCAAAATATGAATTTTTTTTCGAAAAATAATTTTTTTGCAAAAAATATATATTATGTTCCAAAAATATGATTTTTTTCTGAAAAATAATTTTTTTGCAAAAAATATATATTATGTTCCAAAATATGATTTTTTTCTGAAAAATAATTTTTTGCGAAAAATATATATTATGTTCCAAAATATGATTTTTTTTCCGAAAAAGTATATTTTATGTTCCAAAATATGAATTTTGTTTTCGAAAAATAATATTTTGGAACAAAAATGTATATATTATGTTCCAAAATATCAATTCTTTTTTTGAAAAATAATTTTCGGAAAAAAATTCATATTTTGGAACATAATATATATTTTTCGCAAAAACTTATTTTTTGAAAAGAAAATCCATATTTTGGAACATATTATATACTTTTTCGCAAAAAAAAATATTTTTCGGAAAAAAAATCATATTTTGGAACATAATATATATTCTTCGCAAAAAATTATTTTTCAGAAAAAATTTTATTTTGGAACATAATATATAATTTTTCCAAAAAACATTATTTTTCAGAAAGAAATCATATTTTGGAACATAATATATATTTTTTTGCAAAAAATTATTTTTCGAAAAAAAAATTCTTATTTTGGAACATAATATATACTTTTTTGCAAAAAAAATATTTTTCGAAAAAAAAATTCATATTTTGGAACATAATATATACTTTTTCGCAAAAAAAAATATTTTTCAAAAACAAAATTCATATTTTGGAACATAATATATACTTTTTCGCAAAAATAATAGTTTTCGAAAAACAAATTCATATTTTGGAACAAAATATGATTTTTTTTCGAATTTTTTTTTTTGCAAAAAGTATATATTATTTTTTCGAAATAATTCACTAAACCCCCTTATACTATTGAGGGTAGTTTAGGCATTTTGAGAAATGAGAGGGCAATTTGATGAAATTGAACAGTATAGGGGCAAAGTGGACAGACAAGGGGTTAGTTGATTAATCTGGATAGTACAGGCGGGTTTACTGAAATTAACCCTTCTTTTAAAGACCAAATAGACTTTGGTTTTTAGACCAAATGTTTTTTTCTAGGTGAGCCCCGCATTCCACTACACATCACCTTTTCTCTCTCTCTCTCTCTTTCTATATATATATATATATAATGAAGGGTGGACTCCGCTGTCCACTATTCTTTCCTCTCTCTTTCTATATAGGATAATTTGCACTAACACCCTGAGGTTTGCATCTATATATATTTTCAAAAACATATAAATTCGAAATATATATATATTTCGAAAATATATATATAAAATTTTAAAAATATATAAATTTGAATATATATATATTTCAAAAAAAAATTCAAAATATATATATTTTCAAAAACAAAATTCAAAAAATTATATAATTTCGAAAAACATATAATAATTTAAAAAAATATGTATATTTTTTAATTTATATATTTTTTGAAATTATATATATATATTTTCAAATTATATATATATTTCAAATTTTATATATTTTTTGAAATTTATATATGTTTTTCAAAATTATATATTTTTTTGAATTTTGTTTTAGAAAATATATATATTTTGAATTTTTTTTTGAAATATATATATTCGAATTTATATATATTTCAAATTATATATATATATTTTTGAATTATATATATTTCAAATTATATATATATTTTTTAATTTTTTATATATATTTTTAAATTTATATATGTTTTTCGAAATTATATAATGTTTTGAATTTTGTTTTTGAATATATATATTTTTTGAAATATATATATTCGAATTTATATAATTTTCAATTTATATATATATTTTCGAATTTTATATATTTTTTTGATTTTATATATATTTTTCAAAATTTATATATTTTATTCTAATTTTATATATTTTTTGAAATTTATATATTTTATTCTAATTTTATATATATTTTTTAAAAATTTAAATATTTGTTTTCGAATTTTATACATTTGTTTTAATTTTATATATTTTTTCGAATTTATATATATGTTTTTCAAAATTTTATATATTTGGGGTTGGGGCATAAAGGTCATTTCACATTATCCTTAATATTTTCGAATTTTATGAAGGGTATTTTGGTCATTTGGGGTGTGACGGCAAGGAAAACCAAACCTCAGAGGGTGTTAGTGCAAATTACCCTTATATATATATATATATATATATATATAATTCATGGTGGGCCCCGCTGACCACTATTCTTTACTCTTTATTTCTATGTATATATATAATTTATGGTGGGCCCCGCTGGCCACTACTCATTACAAAATCACACAAGACCAAACAAAACCACACAAGACCAAACAAAACCAATATAGCCAGACAAAACCAGACCAGACCAGAAATCAAACGGGCCCAAACAATTATTCATCCATTAAACATGTTTGAAATTACCTAGAAAATGGTGAATTAAGCATGGAGGGTTGAATAGGCTTTTTATGAATTAATTGACAAATTAAAATTTTAATTGTGGAAAAATCAATTTTAATTCAATTCGTTTAAAGCAAAAGTCCACGCAATAAATAATATAGGTGCAGAAAATAAAGCAAGAGACGACACTAATATTTTTACGTGAAAAAACCTTGGAAAGACTTCAAGTAAAAAACTACGGATACACTCAGGTATCGATGCACTATGAATTAAGAAGTATAAGACTCTATGAATTTTTAAACATACAAATCACTCATGATCTGCCTTTCTCCACTCGACGTCTGACAGT
Organism: Cornus suecica; assembly: GCA_963922005.1. Lineage (NCBI taxonomy): Eukaryota > Viridiplantae > Streptophyta > Magnoliopsida > Cornales > Cornaceae > Cornus > Cornus suecica. The sequence continues at coordinate 30,304,427 of OY998241.1, forward strand.
CTTGAATCACTCTCGCTCCACGAAGCTCTTGCTCCGATACTCGTACTCTGACGGCCTCGCTTCTTAATAGATCAAAGAATACAAAGACTTCTGCTTCGGTCAATGTGGTGTGATGATTTTTTAGCAACTAGATCATCCAATTGTGCTTAACGATCTTCTGTGTAGAAGCACAATTGGAAAAACTCAAATCAAGAGAGAACTAGAAAATATATAATCACTCAATAATTTTCTCTCTATGTATATCTCTGTACAAGTATATGAATCTGTAGAAGAATTGCTGAGATCTCTCAAAAAGCCACACCATTCTCTTAGGTTTAACTCATATATAGAGAGAAGAGTCTTCAATTAATGGTAAGAATCATTTTCCAACCATGATTCTTATTTCCACAATTTAAGTCTTCCAAATATAAATAAATATGTGAATGATAGTCAAATATACCAATAATAACTTCAAATCATGTCCCAAAGTGGATAGGAGGTGATTGCATATCAATTTAATATCTCCCAAAAATAAATCTGCGTAGCCACTTACCCTGTACTTGGTAGTTGTTCTACTGAGTACTCAGTGAACCTTTAGTTCGCAAAACATTTTGGCCATTTTTTTACTTTTGCGCAAAACGTGCGAAAGTTTGCAACCTACAGAGTACTCGATAATACTTCCACCGAGTACTCGGTGGAACAAAAACAATCATTTCCAATGTTTCTCTGAAATCTTTACTTCTTTGCATTGCAGCTTCCAGCTATTGTTCCACTCGATATCCTTTGTGTAAGAACATCTGTTAATATTGTTTATTATTTACATGTTCTAGACAATAATCATGTTGAGTGATTTATGATGTCGGGTAGGTTTAGGAAAATTGAAGTGGTTTTGTAAAGGCATTAACAAAGTTTGTCAAATTTAAATCAAGTTTAAAGAAAGTGGAAAATACAAGAGAAATGAAGAAGGAGCAAGTTTAAGCGAAAAATACATTCCGGAGGGCATAAATGACATTTTTTGGAGCCGAAACTTCAAGAATTATTCTAATGGAGTCAAGGGGGTTAAAATGGCACTATTCCCAAAAAAAAAGTGATTTCCATGAATTTTGCTATGCCCAGCATACGCGCCTAGTAGCTAAAAGTGGCTAGAAAGTGCTAAAACTACACTCAATGTACGCTAGGTGAAACATAGCCAACGTTCCACGCGTAGGTAGCCTACGTGCCACGCATAGCTTGTGCTTACGCGCCACGCATAGGTGGGTCTGCGTGGTTAAGTGGTGAAAATGATAAAATTGTCCCAGGGTTGTTTTCTTTTGTGGCGGCTGCGATTAGACACCATAATACACGTGATATACACATAAAATACATCAGAGTTGAGGGTTTTGCTTTGTTTGGTATGAAATTACGAAAAAGAGTAACATTAAGGTTTCCCTCTACTATTGTCTATAAATACTAAAGTATACTACAGATTTGAGGAGACTTGTGGTGAGAGATTTCTACAATTATTCTATAGTTCATATTCTTCTGCATATGTAGAGATAGAGAGAGAAAATCATTGAGTGAAGATCTTCTTGTTCTCTCTTAATTAGGGTTTTTTCAATTGTGTTTCTATATCGACGATCTCTATGCACAATTGAATGACCTAATTGCAGAAAAATCAACACACCACATATTGCAACGTGGTTGCTTTAATCCGTTTGATAAACGGAGCCGTCTAAGTGCGGAGATCCGAGCAGGAGGCGTCGTGGTTCATTGATCCGTTGAGAAGCGGTGCCGTCAGAGTACGGAGAAGAGCGAGAGCTTTGTCGAGTGCAAGTGATTCAAATTCGTCAGACGTTGAGTGGAGAAAGGCAGATCATAAGTGATTTGTAAGTCTAAAGCTTCATAAAGTCTGTTTACTGCTTGATTCATAGTGTATCGATACCTGAGTGTATCCTTGGTTTTTACTTGGAGTCTTTCCAAGGTTTTTCACGTAAAAATATCGTGTGTCTCTATTTCTTTATTTTCTACACTTAGATTAATCTTTGCATGATTTATCTTGTTTGAGAATTGGATTAAAATTAACTTTTCCGCAACTAATTTTAATTTGTCAATAAATCGACAAAAAGCCTATTCACCCCCCATCTAGGCTATTTTCATTGATCATCTAGGTAATTTTAATTGGTATCAGAGCGTGGTTGCCCTGTTTTAGGTTAACTACCTAGGATTAAATTTTGAACTTAGACGGTGGATTTACTTCGTGAAGGAGGGTCTGTATCTAGGTCCCCATTGTTTGATGGCTCTAATTACACCTACTGAAAAGCGAGGATGAGAGTATTTTTTAAATCGTTAGATGAGAGAGCTTGGCTGGCCGTAGAGGTAGGATACTCATCTCCCACAATGAAAGACGCTACTATTAATGAATCTAGAGTAAAACCGTCAAGTGAGTGGACTACTACTGAGTCAAACAGTGTTAGTTGGAATTCTAAAGCTTTAAATGTTTTATACAACACTGTGACTGCGAGTGAGTTTAAGAGAATTGCCACATGCGAAATTGCCAAAGAAGCTTGGGATATTCTCCAAGTAACTCACGAAGGGACTTTAAAAGTTAAAATGTCACGCCCCGAATTCCTAGGACTCCGAAACCCGAGCCTAAGAACTAAGGGAGTGATTGCGGAAGTAAAAATAAATGAGAACCAACGACATTCAATTATCAAATACCCACGAAAGGGTAAAATGATCTGATACCACGCTGTCACGCCCCTAAGATTCCCGAAACTCAAATCTAGAGAATCAACGAATCTCCAAGGGATGACGCTAGTCCAGCGACTACTAGAGTCAACAACAACAAAGAGACACATGGAATAACAATAAAAATATACTCCATGTCAAGTAGAATGCTAGAAACTCACTAGCGTCCACCAATAGCAACTAACACGCTCCTAAATTCCTAAGACTCCCGAACGGGGACATCCGAGGAATCCAGGATGTGCTCCTTAATACAAATGACCAACTAAGACATCACTAACCATGGAAACGTATGGATTAGTGATGGAAATGGTATATTTCATACCTAAATGAATAATAAACAAAGCAGCGGAATCTAACAAAAATCCGGCAAAGTTCCGTTTGTAAATGGAACATCCGGATACACAACCACAACACAATAACCTGCCCAAAGCAATTCAATAATCACAATGGCTTCCAAGCCCCACATTCATCAATCCTAATAGGGCCGAGGTAGTGGAAAGAAACCAAAACCCCTCCAAACCCTCTAAAATCAACAGAGCCACAATTGCTCGAATAAAAATACAGAAAAGCAGCTAACTGTGCGGAATAGATACAATACATCCTGAAAGAATAAGTACATGAAATAAAGAATACATCAATAGGGATATGCCAACAGACTGGCTCCCAAAAGAGATACATAATAATCCCATAACAATGGGTAAAGAAGGTGAAAGCGGATACCTATCGTCCCCAAACCCAGTCGTGCTGCAACCGTAACTGCATCACCCAACGCAACTCCAAAACCTGTAACAAGGAAACAAAGGAAAGCTGTCGTTGCACTGCATCCTGCTCATAACCGTATATTTCCTGCAACCTGACGTGTGAATACCAAGGGGCAAATGAAATACCCCTGTGAGCAAATAAGCTCAGTGGGAAAAGATACTCTAACTACCACATCCTCTAATAGTTTAGGTAATGCTAAACCACCCAGTGAGATACATAGCCCACAACATAACCCAGCCACGAAAACCTAAGATACGTGCTCATATACTACCGTACGTAAGTATCTAAGGGATATATATATATATACATATATATATAAATACACAACATGAGCCTATAGGATACGACTAAGACTCCTACTCCAAGGACCAACACAGGTAGTCTACACTACTCTCACCAATGTACACTAGGCACACGACAAAAAGGTCAAATCTAACCAAAGCATTCAGCGCTCACAACGCTAACCACAAAGTCCAACAAAGGGAAAACACACTCACCTCTAATATCCACAGGGATCGAAATCCACACTAGTACCAAGGAATACTCATAACTCACTCCCCTAAAACACAGGAGGAAAAGTACTTACGTCCTTGCGTACTAACACAACCATCATCAATATATATACATATATATATATATGTAAACCATCATTCCATTCCAAAGGAAAATCTATACCTCAAGGATGAAATCACCTCCTCATATCACTGTATGAATCTCGTATACTATCCCCAACAGGGTCAATAAATCACCTACACTCTCACTATAGGGGACCAAAGCAAGGGAAAAAGAAGTCCCAATGCTGAACAAACAGATAACCGAGACAACAAGGTCAAGGTTAAAACACCACAAGTGCTTAGGGAGAACATCTGGACAAGGAACCCGATCCACTGTGTATCCATGCCCCAATGTGTGGAACAACTCGAATCACCTAAGTGGTGACATCAAAACCAAGAAGAAAGGAAGGGCAACACTATATGTGTGCACTGAACAACACTAAGCCTCATACCCGAGACTTAGAAATGATAGGAAACAAAGGTGGAACAATGGAACACCTTTCAAAACTCTACAGGATGAGATATTGAGAAAGAAGTCTCGAAATCTCAAAATCCCAAGAAAAGTAATAAAATAGTTTTCCTTTTAAGAAACCACATAGTAAAAATGACCGTCTTGCCCCCGGTCTCCGTCAGTTGCCATCACCAGCTTTTAGAAGTTAAAAATATTTTTAAAGAAGATCCTAAGATCATTCCATAATTGTTGAAACTTTTAGTTATTACGGGGGTAGGCGAAAACGAGTTTTTCCTTTTAAATACAATGAGTTTGGAAAACACCGTTTCCAAAAGACAGCCGAATAAGAGCGAACACAACTCCACAGATTCCTATAATGTCCGAGAGGACAGTAAAGGAAGAAAAATACGTTGGACTCACGGACCACAACCATCCGTTTCCAACTCCAAAAAAATCAAATGACAACACGAGGAAGAGGTTCGGCACCACGCCGTAACCGACAACTCAAGGAATGACATGTAAGTCAAAAACTACGTACTAGCGTACAAAACACAGTACAAGGAATGCTTAGGAGAATAAACTAAGCACTAGAACCAAGACTGTCAAGCTACAGTACCTCGAGTACTTAATAAAGTCACTCACTATAACCTCTTATAACCAATCAAAATCTCACACAATATCATCTTAAACCCGCAATTCAAATATCCATGAATTGACACAACACTCTCAAAGTCACAATTCATATTATAATGAATTTACATAATACACCTCAAAGTCACCCCTCAATAGGTTATTGCAACTTAAGCCCACCATCCATATTTCAAAGGATTTATGCTCACACAAACCTAAATCCGTAATCCATGTCAAAATGAATTACCTCAACCACACCTTAGTTTCCTTAATCCACTTAAGTGAATCACTACAATCATACCTCAATACCACAACCCCAAACCAGGGTTCATGCCTGAGTTATACAACACTCCCACATTGACATTAATGCCAAGCCCTAGCTCCAAAGCTACAATCATATCTCAATGATTAAATAAGAAAACATATATATATATATATATATATATATACACAATTCATAACATTATGAATAATTACACATTAACTCAAATTCACAATTCACATATATCAATGGAATATAAAATCACATAACAATTTATAATCATGCATTAAATGCTATGAATAAATGTATGCAATGAACTAAACATCCGCACGTGACTCAACTCATGCACCCGAAACCACGGACTTTCGAACATACGGCCGAAGCCCAATATGGTTTACTGCATTCGTTCATTGGAGAGCTAGTCCAAAGGTCCACGCGCACCCTCATGGCCATGTTTAGGGTCTTTCACCCTAGGGCTCCAGGCCCTTATTGCTATTGCCGTTTAAAGTTTTATAAAAAATTTTTAGAGTCAAACTCCACACTAAACTTCATGTAAAATCAACCCATGCATGATCACATGAATGCTATAATCATGCCTGAACAAAATATGAAATGTATCATATTTATGAAAATATCCACAGGAGAATATCCACAGGAGAATATCCACAGGAAAATATCCAACATAAATCTCGAAATCTCTTTACATGCTTTAAAATACAATAAAGACATTTGAATTGTGAGAAAACAGATTTATGTTTTAAACAATATATTTTCTTTAATTCTTTAAGAAAATATTTCAATTTCGCTTAACATGTCTTTAAACGAATTAAAGCAAATAAATCACGTAACGTAAGGGGAACCTAGCATAATGTCTAAGTTTTCACGTCCCTCACGTTCACATACCCCCTAACACAGTCAAAAGGGAACTAGCAACGCGTTTTAAGTCCACGTCTAATTCTTACGAATTTTACTAGCCCATTTAATTTCTCAAGGGGTTCACTAAGTCACCTATTCCTCTTTAATTAAAATAGGAATTTACTTAATCTCGTAGGAATATAATTTAATTAATTTCTTAAATTAATTCCTAAGTCACACTTCTCTCCTAAGCCAATTATAGATATTTAAATTAACAATTTAAAATATCTATATTAAAATAAATAGGGTTTTACACACCCCAAACTACGTCAATAATGCGGAGTGAGAAATATAATTTCCCACCTGAAATACGCTTACAGAACAGCCGTTTCGGGCCCACCGTGAACAGTACCGGCGCCCGAATATAACGCCCACCGACCAAAGTCGTCAAAACTTATTCCACATATATTGAAATGTACGTCTCGACAACCTATACGATATATACGAAGCCCATTAGCAATAGGTTAATTAATTTGGCTAAATCTAAATTAAACCAAACGAAAACTATAACCTATAAATGCGATTTCCGGGCAAACCATTCATCCTAAATTCACGAAATTAAAGTATAACGAATACATGGTAGAGACGAAGCTACTCACCAAAAATCGGCTCAAACCGATCACCGGAAGGTCGCCGAAAAATTGGCCGAAGCCCGGCCGGATCGCCCCTGCCCACGCGCGTCTCCCCTGCGCGAGCTCAGCTCTGCCCTGCGCCACCCTACGCCACCACGGCCTCCTGCGCCGCCGTCTGGTCCAACCGACGACCACCATGGGTCGTTGACCCAGCTCGGTCGCCGCCGCTCCAGCTACGCAGCCGCCTGTCCCAGCCGCGTCTGCCACCAGCTACGACCACCAGTTGCATCTCCCTCCAGCCGGCCTCTCTCTCTCTCTCTCTCTCTCCGCCGGCGACCATGGAGGTGAATGAGCCGCTTCAGTTGCAGAGAAGCAGAAGAGAAGAGTGAAGCTGTAGCCGTGGGTAGCGTGAAGAATAAGATGTGGTCTGCAGATATTGTATACATATACAGATATATGCCCTAATTGCAAAAGCAACCCTCTAAATGTCCATTATTGCGAAATAACCCCAAAACTATATATATATATAATTATAATTAAATATATATATATACAGTAAATCCCAATAATTATCGGGGACGTCCAAACATAATCTCGTAAGCCCGAAATAATAACGGAACGCCAAATAACCAAATTAGTCCGAAAGAAATACACCGGGTTAGGAACCCAACGTCGGAACACTTAAACAAGCCCAATTAATTACAACGTGTCGCCGTCCAGTCAAAACACTAATCATTAACTATCGAACGATACCGCGTAGTCGATAATAAGAATTCGCGTAGTGTCGTCCAGTCGACTTTAAAACTAAACGCGAAAAATTTACAGGTATCAAATACCAAGAACAAACAATACGTCAAGAACAAGTGACGTCATTACCGAAATTAAATCAAAAGGATAATAACACGGGGTGTTACATAAACAGTCGAAACTCTAAATTCTAAATTCATAATTTGAACAACTTAGGATGGAGGAGATATTTTTTTGGTGACTTTGAGGCTAGATTAACTGACATAGTAACTAGTTGTCACAATCTAGGAGAGCCTATTCCCGAGACTACCATAGTGAATAAAATTCTTAGGCCTCTACCTGAACATTTTCGGTCTAAAGTTACTATCATATCTGAAATCATAAGTTTCAAAGAGATTAAACTTGAAGAATTGGCAGGGAATCTAAAATATTTTGAGATGGAGATGTGTGCTCAATCCTCTAAGAAGTCTAGCGGCACAAAATAGAAAAAAAAACTTTTAAAACCACTAAGGAGGATCCTAGTGAGTCTGATGAGGAGGGTGAGAGTAGATCAAGACAGTTTGATATGATCATGAAGTAGTTTCATAAGTTTTTAAAATCTTCTTGTGGTCAATAATTGATTAAATGAAAAAAATTTGGAGATAAATCATATGATCTTAAAAATAAAAAAGTCCAGAATTGGAATGACAAGGTTGACCCTAAAAATAAGAAACCTCAATGTTTTGAATGTCAAGGGTTTAGTCACATAGCTGCTGAGTGCGCTAATAAGTCAAAAAGGACAAAAGGTCTAGCTGTCACTTGGGATGATGGATCTGATAATGGATTAGCTAGTGATGCGACAGACTCGGAGGTAGGTGATGAGTTTGAGAATTTCATCGTGTTTGCTGCATAAAGTAAGGAGGTCAATGAAATTGCTGCAAGTTGGGCAATGTCTGAGGATGAGGATTCTGAGGATAATGAAGATCGCGGGGACTCGTATGAAGATGCATACAACAAACTCTATGAAAAGTCCACACATCTTAACAAAGTCTTTTCAAAATATATAGTTCAATTTAATAGTGTTGACAAAGAGAGAAAGTCCCTAAGAGATGAGTTAATCAATAGTTCTCAGACCTTAAATCTCGTGCAGACCCAAAAAGTTCAATTGTCTGAGAAATTGGTTGAGTCTGAACAAGAAAGGAATCAGACTTTGAAGAGTGTAGATAATCTTAATAAGGAATTAAGCATTTTAAAATTGGAATTGAGTGAGAAATCTACAAGGATTAAGGGTTTGGAAAATGAATTGAAGGATGCTAATCAACTGTCTATAAATGGTATAGTGGAACTTTTAAGCATGATCATATGTTGAGTATGGAAAAATCTGCAGGAAATACAAAGGGGTTGGGATTCAAAGGAACATTGAGTGATTCTAACATCGTTTCCAAAACTAAGGTGTTAGGGCATCCCAAGTAGCATCTAGTTCTTCTAAAGGTAAGTCTGATAGGAATCTTAATGCTCAATCCTATGTTAGAAAACCAGTTGAGAGTAAGCCTCCCTTTATCTCTAGATTCCATAAGGATTCGAACAATGTTTTTCAAAGGTTTATCCCAATATGTCATCATTGTGGAGTGAAAGGTCACATTCAACTTGTATGTTTAAAGTTAAGAGGATAAACTTTGAAATCAGAGTGGAAACATAGAACTCAAAAGGCACCCAATGTTGAAAATAAAATTCGGGTGTTGAGTGAAGAGTTAAAGAAGTTGTCTAGGTTGGCAAAGAGAGCACCGAAAATTAAACAAGTGTGGGTTATGAAAAATGAACTACATTGTTTGGTTGTTCATACTGCATGTAGAGAGCGTGAATCTAATTCTAAGAAAGTTCATGAGTATATATCCATAGATTCTTAGTTAACAGACATCTCTACAAAATCATTAGTTTTTCAAAAGCATGTGCATCTTAGAAAATCTAGTGACATGTTATCATTAAGATAGATGGCTTCATATGTATCATTCTAGAAATATCTTACATTATCTTTTATCCTAGAATTGATATATTATCATGTATTTTGTTTTATTTACGTGTTTTGTTTATGCATGCATCATGTTTTTACTACTATTAGGATTATTCATGCATGCATCATTATGACAAAAATGATAAAAATGATAAAATAAAATTCTTAGCATGTTGAGCTTGGCTAAAGGTACAAAGGGTTGTCATATTTTACTCTATTCTCATATTTACTTATCTTATTATGCTTATGACAATTAAAGGTATTAGTCTGACCTGAAGATATGAGTTATTCACTTGACATGTTTAAGTATTATGTTTAGAACTCATTAACTTTGGATGCTTATTTTACTTCGAAGATGAATGAAATACTTGCTGAAACTTTTAGTCTTTCTTATCTAATCTGAAGTGATATGTAGGTTTATGAGTTATGCTAGATTGATCTATGCTTTGGAATACCTTTTATATGCTTATAAATGTTGTGATAATGTTGAAAGAGGAAAGAATGAGATAACCAAAATATAGAAATGCAAAAAGTAGTTCTTCGATCTGAGTAACCGGGCCTCCTACCATAAAATAGCAGAGTGTTCGCGTAAAAATGGGAGAAAACTAATGAACATATATCCCAAGGAAGAAGCTCGGGCCCAGTTGGTCGGGAGTAAAAATTCTCGCTGGAAAGTCTGGAGCTTAGAAAGATAAAAAAAGATAAGGTAAAAAGGTAAAAATTAAATAAATTGTGTTTCATTTATTTAGCAATAAGGTTTAAGCTAAAGATTTGGATTCTAGTTTAGGTTTTAGACTAAAGTATCATCACGGTTAGTGAATAGATTATTAGAATTAGTATGTATTGCTTTCATCTTAGTTGTTTGCTTGCACCTGATTATTTTTCATATATGCAACTGCTATGTAAAGCTTGCCTTGTGACTGCTTACAAACTACAAGATATGTGTGCTAATCTTCTTCAATATCGTGTGTATAATAGCTAAGTCAAATATGTGAATATGATGTGTTAATGGTTAGTTCATTGTCTATATTGTCCTACTCACATGTTTCTAAGAACAAAAATATTTTTGTTTTGGTTTTGGTTGAGCATTTTGCATTCATGCATTAGTATTAAGTTCATGCAGTATAGAGATATTTGTTACTTAAGAATCAGGATATAATCTTATAGTGTACTTTATCTTAGTATTTAGTGATTGACTTAGATTCTCTAGAGTCTCATATGTGATTTTTTCTAATGTTTGCATTTTGAGGTTGTTCTTTTATATCTCTCATATGCTTTGATTGTTATATCTTTACTTGTCATTTCAGTGACAAAAAGAAGGAGAAGTATTAAGTACGAGGGAGAGATTGTTTGGTTAAGGGGGAGAGAATTTTTAATTGAGGGGGAGTATATTCTCAGGGGGAGAATGAGTGTTTTTATATCATGATGATCATTATGCTTGCATTGTTGTTATAATTTTCATATGATCATTATATTGGTTTATATATGTTTTCCACACTTGCTTTTTATGGTATGTTGTTTAGTGTTGGGGTTACAGGATTGGAAGATCTTCATGAGAGCAAATTGATATTCTATGTCTATGTTTGTGGGTGTGTGTTCATAGGTATAGATATTATGTTATTGTTTGTGAGGATATCTTTGTAAAACATGGTTTTGTCTCAGAAATGCCAAGGGGGAGATTATAAGAACATTTGTTACTATTGACATATTCTAGACAATAACCATGTTGAGTGATTTATGTTGTCAGACAGGTTTAATAAAATTGAAGTGGTCTTGTAAAGGCATTAACAAGGTTCATCAAATTTAAATCAATTTTAAAGAAAGTGGAAAATACAAGAGAAATGAAGAAGGAACAAGTTTAAGCGAAAAATGAATTCCGAAGGGCATAAACGATATTTTTCAAAGCCAAAACTTTAAGAATCATTCTAATGGAGTCGAGGGGATTAAAACGGCAGTATTCCCAATAAAAGTGTTTTTCATGAATTTTCTACGCCTAGTCTACGCGCCCAATAGCTAAAAGTGGCTAGAAAATGCTAAAACTACGCTCGATGTACGCCCGATGAAACATAGCCTACGTTCCACGCGTAGGTAGCCTACGTGCCACACATAGCTTATGCTTACGCGCCACGCGAAGATGGGTCTGTGTGGTTAAGTGGTGAAAATGACAAAATTGTCCCAGGGTTGTTTTCTTTTGTGGTGGTTGCGATTTATACACCACAATACACGTAATATACACATAATATACATCAGAATTGAGGGTTTTGCTTGGTTTGGTGTGAAATTACGAAAAAGGGTAACATTAGGGTTTCCCTCTACTATTATCTATAAATACTGAAGTCTACTACAGATTTGAGGAGGGCTTGTCATGAGAGATTTCTGCAATTATTCTACAGTTCATATTCTTCTGCAGTGATAGGGAGATAGAGAAAATCATTGAGTGAAGATATTCTTGTTCTCTTTTAATTAGGGTTTCTTCAATTGTGTTTCTACATCGACGATCTCTATGCACAATTGAATGACATAATTGTTGAAAAATCAACACACCTCATATTGCAACGTGGTTGCTTTGATCCGTTTGAGAAACGGAGCCATTTGAGTGCGGAGAGTGGAACAAGAAGCTTCATGGTTCATTGATCCATTGAGAAGCGGAGCCGTCAGAGTACGAAGTGGAGCGAGAGGTTCGTGGAGCATGAGTGATTCAAGTTCATCAGACGTTGAGTGGAAAAAGGCAGATCAGGAGTGATTTGTAAGTCTAAAGCTTCATAGAGTCTATGTACTGCTTGATTCATAGTGCATCGATACCTGAGCGTATCCGTGGTTTTTACTTGGAGTCTTTCCAAGGTTTTCAAGGTAAAAATATCGTGTTTCTATTGCTTTATTTTCTGCACTTAGATTAATCTTTTCATGATTTATCTTGTTTGAGAATTGGATTAAAATTGAATTTTCCATAATTTGTCAATAAATCCACAAAAAGGCAATTCACCCCCTCTAGGCTATTTTCATTGATCGTCTAGGTAATTTCACTTTGTATATTCATCACTATGTACACACATTTAACACTTAACAACCCAATCTAAAACATAAAACTCTCAACATGGTTTTTTATCAGAATCATGTCGTTAATAAATAAATGTTCTTACAATCTCCCCCTTTGCATTTCTAAGGCAGAATTATGTTTTACAAATATTTTTTGACGATAAAATAAAATATATACCTATCAATACACACCGACAAACATATACATAGACTTTTCTTTTGATCTCATGATGATCTACGAATCCTGCAATCACAACTCTTAAACAAAACATACCAGTGAAAATGAAGTATGGAAAACAAATAGTAGGAATAATCAATATTAAATTATCATAAACACAATAAATAATATCAACATGAATCATAATGATCATGAATCAATAAAAATTAATTCTCCCCCTCAATTAAATATTTCTCCCCCTTAACTGTATATCTCTCTCCCTTACTAAATATTTCTCCCCATTTTGTCACTGAAATGACAAGGAATTAAATAATAATCAAAATAATCAAAAGAGTTGAAAGAGAATAGACAAAGTGTAAATAGTGGGAAAATATACGGAAAGATCAGAGAATCTAAAAAAAGCTTATATTGAGTCATAAAACTCTAAAGAATATATCCAGATTCTCGAATCACAAAAAATTTTACGATGCATGAACTTAAATCTAATGCATGAATGCAATATGCTTAAACTAAGAAAAATATATATTTTTGTTCTTAGAAACATGTGAGCAAGGCAGTAGAGACAATGAACTAATCATAAACACATCATATTCGCAGATTTGACTTAACCATTATACACACGGTAGTGAAAAAAATCAGCACACATACCTTGTAGTTATAAGCAGTCACAAGACAAGCTTTACGTAGTTTTTACATATATGAAAAATATTCAGGTGCAAACAAAAGACTAAAATGAAAGCAATACGTACTAATTCTAATAATCTCCACACTAATCGTGATGATACTTCAGTCCAAAACCTATGTTAGAAGTCAAATCGTTAGCTTGGACCTTATTGTTTTTTAAGTTAAATATATATTTTTGTTTTTTAAGGGGAACACATTCCGTTATTTTGTATTTTTATGTCATTTATGTGTTTAAGCGTGTTTCAGGAGCTTAATGAGAAAAAAAAATCTAACTTTGGTGAATTAACTAAAGAGATGCTCATTTCTATCCAAGAGGATAACTTAAAAGGTGTTTTCAAGAGAAAACTGGCATCTAGAGGGCAGAAATGTCATTTTTTTGAGCCGTGACTTCAAGAATCACGACAAGCGAGTTGGGGGGGGGGGGTTCAAATGACACAATTATCAAGAAAATTTGGTACCAAGTATTTTGACCCACCTGACCTACGCCCACAGCAACAAAAAGTAGCTAGAAAGTGTCGTTTCGATGCCCGAAGTAGACGCAGCCAAAACAGGCCTACACCCAAGGCATAGCCTGACCTACGCCCCAGGCGTAGGGGTCTAGCAACTTATAAGCTGTAAAATGTATGTTTTGCCCCTGACTTGTTTTCCCTTGTGACGACTGCAACTTATACCTCAATGCACGTGAATATACACATATATACATCAGAATATAGGGTTTTGATTAGGTTTTGTGTAGAATTACCAAAAAGGGCAACCATCAGGGTTTCCCTCACCTTTGTCTATAAGTACCAAGGTCTACTTCAAATTTTGGGGTCTTCTCTTCACCTAATTTTAGAGCTTCAATTCACATAATTTTTAGAGCATTATCTCTGAAGATTTATATCTTTTAAAGATGGGAGCCATTCAAGACCTAGAGATCCGGAGAAGAAGACCATGTAGGGCATTTCTACATCAATGATGCAATATCCTTCTACCATGAGCAAATAATTCGGTATCTAGGATTTTCTAGCAAAACCCTAGCCAAGTAATGTAGTTCTTAATTTGTTTTCAATTGTACCGAGGGGAAGTTATGATCATACTGTGATGATTGTAGTACATGTGTGATCGTTTTTATTCTTGACACAAGATCTTATATTTGTTCTAAATTATTGTCTTAGATTGAATGAATATATTATCTTACTCAATCATGATTATTCACTATGGGCTAGAACTCGGATGCTTAATTCATGATTTTCTACACAATCGTGCTTAACACTTGAAACCCTAGATTTACACAGGCTATGCCTCGATGAGGTAATATAGACATGCTCTAGTTTAATTTCATACAGTATTAATAGATTAGAGTAAATTAAATAGCATGTACTAGTTACACTCTGTTCGGAGATAAGTTGTAGCGAATCCGGTTGACGGTATCCTTTTTGGGGTTGTATTCGACTATTTTCGGAATAACCTGATTCACAGTTATGGATCGCCCTCTTGCAATTGAGCAAGTAGAGAATTATATTATGCGGTTAGTGGTGGAGTATGGAAACCCTAGATTTTCCCTCTATTGTTATTGTCTTAATTTATCTTTATTTGCTTTATTAGTTAATTAGTTAATAAATCACAAAACAACAAACTATATTTTTCTAGTAATTTGAGAGTATTATTTTACGAGAATTCAGAATACAACTTAATCTCTGTGGGATCGATAACCTTTCACAAGCCGTTTCTATACTACAATTGACTCGTGCGCTTGCAATAGGTAAAACCTTGGTCATCTTAAGGGTGTGTTCTTAGCACATATTTTTAACTACCCGAGTAGACATTAAGTTTTTGGTGCCATTGTCGGGGACTAACAGATATTCTGAATTTTAGTAATTTAGTATACTTGAATTGTTTGTATTGTATTACATGTAAAGTTAGATTGTGTGTTTTTTTGAAGTACACTGAAAAGCGCGAAGAGAATCGGTGGAGCAGTGATGATTGCATCGTTGGACCTTTTGTGAGTTAGAGTGTAACTTAATTTTACGCATAATCTTAGCTTTATTTTCTATCCATAGTTTAGAATAAGTAGTTAGTTTTTATTAAAAAGAAAAACAAATCTCTGCAGTTTTCGTGTAAACTATCAGAAAGTCCGATTTTCGCAAAAGATGAGAGGTTTTTGAATGGAAATGGGCCATTGAACAAAAGTCATCGTTATATAGTGAGCCCAGTTGATTTTAGGCCGAAGCACGTCGTTTAGGACCTCAAAACCACGATTTTGTGATTGTCAAAAACAAAATGGATAATGGTTATACCAATTCAGCGAGTGTTCCATATTATAATTCTTACAACCCGGATTGGAGAGATCATCCCAATTTCCTACACAAACAATCAGGTATAGGAAATTCATAAAAAAGCTTTAATGAAGATCCACGATATTTTGATAATGGATTAGGGTATCAACCGTATAGTCAAAATTATTATCCTCAACCATCAAATCAATTCCAATTTTAGTCAAATGCATATTCGTATCCAGAACCGTATTCTGGAGACAAATTCAATGCATCTTTGAGAGCAATCAGAGCCAACCTCCAATGTATTGAGATCGCATACCATAAAG
This sequence comes from Cornus suecica, assembly GCA_963922005.1. Lineage (NCBI taxonomy): Eukaryota > Viridiplantae > Streptophyta > Magnoliopsida > Cornales > Cornaceae > Cornus > Cornus suecica. Next base: position 30,320,498 of record OY998241.1, read on the forward strand.
ACTATTCATACTTTCCAAACGTTGAAAATCCTCAACCATTCACTACTCAGGATTTTCAGTCCAATAATACCCAATTCTTTCAACCTTCCAACCAAAATCCACTCCAATTCCAAAATCAAAATTGGATGCTTAGATCAACTGGTGATAGAGATGAACTAATGAGCATCTTGAGATTGGAGGAAGTACAAAATCAAGTGGTAGATAATTTTGAAGATTAGGAGAATGGGTACAGTGAAATAGAGGAAATTTTTGAAATTGAGAGTGATGTTTCATAGAACGAGTGTGTGCAAACCATTCCTTTACCACAAGGGCCAAAAGAGACACCATATGAACCTAAATCAATATTTACCCAATGTCTCGATAAGCTGTGTTTTGAAGATGAACAAGGAAGGGATGTGTACTATGTGATTGAAGGGGTTGATGAGGTGGTGAAGGACTCATTACCTTATTTGGTGATAAAAGAATCGTTGGACATAAATACTAAAATTGGGATGAATGTTGAGCATGACAAAGGAGAGAAGGTATGTGACGATTATTATGTGCTTGATGTCTTACTTGTTACTGAATGTTCACAATGGACGACATGGACTGATTTACTTCCCACACTTGCTCCGCCATGTGGTGGAAGTGTGAAAGAGAGGAAGGGTATTGGATAACCCTTTGCGGAGCCGTCATGCCAAAGACGTTAAACATTGGTCCTAGGCTATGAAAGTTAGTTTATAGCCTCGGTGTGTATAATAGTAGGTCATTTAATTTATGCAATTTTCAATTATTTAGGATTGTAGGCCCTTAAGGCCAAATCATTGCAATTTCAATTTTGTAGGGATTGTAGGCCCTTATGGCCAAATCATGTTTATTTCATTAAAAAAAAAACAAACAAACCTCATTCCTTGTGCTAAATTGAGTAATAATTTCCAGAAAGCGATGATTGTATTTCTTCTTCCCTTGCTATGAATTGGGTATTTGTGTTTTGTTGAATATTTATACAAGTAGCTCGATTCAAGTTTGGGGGAAAGAACGAGCATAAAGAGAGGAAATTCCAGACCGCGATTCAAGGGTAACTATATTCTTTCTCATGAGTATGATGGTGAACCATGAGAACATGGTTTAATTTAAGTTTGGGGGGAAGGTATAGGTGGCTATAAGGAATGATTGAAAAAACAATTTTCAAAAATTGAATTGTTTTGAGATATTTATTGTTTTTACACATGAGTGTTTTACATTACAAGTTAATTGAGTTTGTGTATATGATGTATGAGTCATATGTGATGTAATATTCCCATTCATGAGAGTAATGATTAGATCGAGCTAAGTGAAGTGATGTAGTTTTACATGGATGAATAGATTAGTAAAATTGAAACCAAAAAAGACAACTCTGACCTATAATCATATTCACACATTCACTATGGAAAAAACAGTTGATCTTTGACTATGAAGATGAGAAATTAATTTTGGCAACAATAAAAGGGGAGATGGGGAGTTGATATAGATGGAATGGAGAAAAAGTTGAAATTTTATTCTGAGAAATCAAATGCAATAAGTAGTTATTCGATCTGAGTAACCAGACCTCTTACCACTAAGTAGTAGAGTGTTCGCGTAAAAACGGGAGAAAACTAATGAATATAAATCACAATAAAGAAGTTAGGGCCCAGTTAGTTGGGATTAAAAATCCTCGTTGGAAAGTCCAGAGCTTAGAAAGACAAAAAGGGATGAAAAGTGGAATGATGGAAGGTATAAGTTTTTAAAAGAAAATGATAAAGTTTGATCAATGAAGTAGAAAAATAAAGATTGAAATACTATAGTAGAATGTTCACAAAACACGGAGGGTTGTTTGGATTGGGAGTAGAAAGTAATGAAATCTTTTACTTTAGTTGGAACCATTCATGACATGAAGCTCGAGATAGTTATTGTTCGGTAGTGAGTGTGAGTATTTGCATTTATATTATCTTATACATTGTGTCATGACTTGATTGATGAGTATGTGAATACATGAATACGTGATTACAAAGAATGGAGAAGTTGTGGGTAGTATATCCAACCCTCATGAGACTTAACTCATCCACTCGGTGTTACCGAGGGATTTAAAAGGCTTGTTACATGTGCCAAGTCTAATCGTTGACCCTCACGAAAGCAAGGGAGTAGTATAAATTAGTGTAGATTAGTATATAGTATCTAGAATAAAGATCATCATAAGGTAGTTTTTCTGAGTTCATCGCTAAGGGACTAGCAATATGTAAGTTTGGGGATGTGATATGTGCTCAATATTGTCTATTTTAAGCCCCTATCTTGCTATTTGTAAGTCTTTTCATTTCGTTATTTGGCATTTTTATGTTGTTTGTATGTTTAAGGGTGTTTCAAGGGCATAATGAAGAAAAAGAGCTAATTTTGGTGAATTAACTAAAGACATGCTCATTTCTATCCAAGAGAAGAGCTTAAGAGGTGTTTTCAAGAGAAAAGTGGCTTTCGGAGGGCAGAAACGTCATTTTTTTGAGCCGCAACTTCAAGAATCATGATAAGGGAGTCGGGGGGGTTCAAATGGCACAATTATCAAGAAATGTTGGTTCCAAGTGTTTTGACCCACCTGACCTACGCCCATAGCAACAAAAAGTGGCTAAAAAGTGCCGTTTCGACAACCGAAGCAGACATAGCCAAGACAAGCCTATGCCCCAGGCGTAAGGGTCTGGCGACTTATGAGTTGTAAAATGTCTGTTTTGCCTCTGACTTGTTTACCCTTGTGGCGGCTGCGACTTTACACCTCAATGGATGTGAATATACACATATACATCAGAATATAGGATTTTGATTAGTTTTTTTTGTAGAATTACCAAAAAGGACAACCATTAGGGTTTCCCTCACCTTTATCTATAAATACCATAATCTACTACATATTTTGGGTACTTCTATTCACCTAATTTCAAAGCTTCAATTCACTTAATCTTTGGAGATTTACATCTTTCAAAGAAGGGAGCCATTTAAAACCTAGAGATCCAGAAAAGAAGACCATGTTTCTACATCAACGATGCAATCTCCTTCTACCATGAGCAACTAATTCGGTTTCTAGGGTTTTCTACAAAAACCCTAGCCAAGTAATGTACTTCTTAATTTTTTTTCAATTGTAACGAGGGGAAGCTGTGACCATACTGTGATGATTGTAGTACATGTGTGATTGTTTTTATTCTTGACACAATATCTTATATTGTTCTAAATTATTATCTTAGATTGAATGAATATATTATCTTACTCAGTCATGATTATTCACTATGGGCTAGAACTCGGATGCTTAATTCATGATTTTCTACACAATCGTGCTTAACACTTGAAACCCAAGGTTTACATAGGCCATGCCTCGACGAGGTAATGTAGACATGCTCTAGTTTAATTTCATACAGTATGAATATATTATAGTAAAGTAATAGCATGCACTAGCTACACTCTGTCCGGAGATGAGTTGTAGCGAATCGGTTGACGGTATCCTTTTTGGGGTTGTATTCTACTATTTTCGGTATAACCTGATTCACAGCTATGGATCGCCCTCTTGCAATTGAGCAAGTAGAGAATTATATTATGTGGTTAGTGGAAATCCTATATTTTCTCTTTATCGTTCTTGTCTTAATTTATCTTTATTTGCTTTATTAGTTAATTAGTTAATCAATCACAAAACAACAAACTATATTTTTCTAGTAATTTGAGAGTATTATTTTATGAGAATTCATAATACGACTTAGTCTCTGTGGGATCAATAACCTTTCATAAGCCATTTCTATACTACAATTGACTCGTGCGCTTGTCATAAGTAAAACCTAGGCCGTATGAAGAGTGTGTTCTTAACACATATTTTAACCACCCTGAGCAGACATGACACCCCTTCATTTATATTTTTTAAATTTTATCCATTTTTTACGCGAACACTCAATGCTTACTGAGGCAAGAGGCCCGGTTACTCTGATTGAAAATTTGTGATAATCATGTCTGTCTTTTTATACGAATACTCAATACTTGTTGAGGTACTGAGACCCAGTTACTCAGCAAACAAACCATTGCTCTAAGGGGTTTTAAAGAGACATTTAAATAATTCATTATTTCATTATTTCTTCTTTCAACATTACCCCAACATTTATGAGCATGCAAAAGGTATTCAAAAGCATCGATCAATCTAGCATAACTCATGAACCTACATATCACTCCGGGTTAGATAAGAAAGACTAAAAATTTCAGCAAATATTACACTCATCTCCGAAGTAAAGCAAACACCCAAGATTAATGATTTCTAAAAATAATACTTAAGAATATAGTGAATATCCTCAAGTTAGACTAACAACTTCAATTCCCATAAGCATAATAAGATAAGTAAATATAAGAATATAGTGAAAGATGACAACCATTTGTACCCTTAGCCAAGCTCAACATGCTAAAAAGATTTTGTTTTATAATTTTTATGGCGTTTTTGTCATAATGTATGCATGCATGAATAATCGTAATAGTAGCAAAATATGATGCATGCATAATGATAAACAACAAAATAAATAAAAAATGCATAAAAAAAATGCATGATAATGTATCAATTCTAAGAAAAAAAATAATCAAAATATTCCTAGAATGATACATATGAAGACATCTATTCTAAAGAGAACATACTACTTGACTCGCATACTTTTGAAAATGTAATGGTTTTGTAGAGATGTCTGTCAATTAAGAATCTGTGAATATAAACTCTAAATCTTTCTCATAACAAAGTTTAGAAAAAATGCAATAACGATTATCAGATGTACGTACACCTTCCATAACACAATTTCCAAAAGAATCAATAATAGAACATTTATCGAAAATGAAATTGATATTATGGTTATTATCACATATTTGACTAATGCTAAGCAAATTATCCTTTTGGTCTTTAAAATAATAAACATCTTCTCTTCTAGGTAGACCAGAAGTAACAATGGTTCCCTTTCCTAAAACTTTAGATTTTTTTCCATTACCAAAAGTAGTAGTTCCATTATTACTGCTCTTGAAATAACCAAACAATGACCTATTTCCAGTCATATGCCTAGAACACCCACTATCAAAACACCATGAAGTAGAATCACATCCTCTAAGGGAAGTATTGGTAGTAAAACAATGTATTTCACCTTTCTTAATCCAAACCTGTCTAATTTTCGGCGTTCTACTTGTCAGATTAGATAAATTTTTTACCTCTTCACGTAACACCCGAATTTGATCATGAACATCGGGTCTTGTTTGAGTTCTTTGTTTCCTTTTTTATTTCAAAGTATTTCCTTTTAACTTTGAACAATAGGATCGAATGTGACCTTTCACTCCACAGTGATGACATATAGGAACGAATCTTTGAAAAACATTATTAGAACTCTTACTATATTTAGAAGTAAAGGGAGGTTTACTCTCAACATGTTTTCTAACATAAGACTGAATATTAGAATTCTTCATAACATGAGGAATGTTTCTTATATCATAATTACCTTAAGAAGAACTAGATGCTACTTGAGAAACTTTAACAAAAATTGGTTTGGGGGCAATATTTGAATTCATTGTCGTTCCTCTAAATCCTAACCCCTTAGTATTTCCTACAGATTTACCTACACTCAACGTATGATCAAGCTTAAGGGTTCCACTAAATATTTATGAATATTTGAGTTAGCATCCTTCAATTCCTTTTCCAAAACCTCAATTCTTGTAGATTTCTCATTTATATCAAATCTTAGAGTGACTAATTCCTTATTGAGATCATCTACACTATTCAAAGCATGCTTCATATCTTTTTCAGACTTAATCAATTCTTCAGATCATTGAGCTCTTCGTGTCTGAAGTTGATTTAAGGAAAATGTCGTATTGGTTAAATCTTCTCTTAAGGATCGTCTTTCTTTGTCAACACTTTCAATTTTAACTATAAATTTTGAGAATTCTTGGCTAAGATGTGTGGACTTTTCATACAGTTTATTGTATGCATCTTCATACCCCACGATTTTCATCCCTAGACATTGTCCATCTTGTAGCAACTTTTTCAAAGTCCTTACTTTGCGCTGCAAGTGCAATAAAATCCTTATACCTATCATCCATATTAGACTCAACAGAATCAATAGATGTATCATCATCTGATCTATCATCCCATGGAACAGCTATACCTTTCGTCCTTTTTCACTTATCAATGCACTCCATAACTATGTGACCAAAACCTTGACACTCAAAATATTTAGGTTTCTTCTTCTTAGGGTCAAATTTGTCATTCTATTTTGGACTTTATTTTTATTTTAATAATCATATGATTTATTTCCAAATTTTTGTCCTTTAATCATTTCTTGACCACAAGAAGATTTTAAAAACTGATAAAACTGTTTCATTATCATGTCAAACTGTCTTGAACCACTATCACCTTCCTCATCAGACTCAATAGGATCCTCCTTAGTGGTTTTAAAAGCTATACTTTTCTCTTTTACATTACTAGACTTCTTAGGGGGATTTTTGAACATCTCCATCTCATAGGATTTAAGATTCACAACCAACTCTTCAACTTTAATCTCTTTAAAACTCATTACTTCCGAGATGACAGTAACCTTAGACCGAAAAGATTCAGGAAGAGACCCAAGAATCATTTTTACTATAGTAGTCTCAGGAATAGGCTCTCCTAGATTGTGACAGCCTGTTACTATATTAGTAAGTCTAGTTTCAAAGTCAACATATACTTCATCCTCTTCCATCTTAAGTTGTTCAAATTGTGAGTTTAAAATTCGAAGTTTCGATTGTTTAACTTTCGAAGCTCCCTCATGAGTAACTTGGAGAATATCCTAAGCTTCTTTTGCAATTTTGTACGTGGCAATTCTCATAAAGCATTCAAAACTTTAATTTCAATTTGCACTGTTAGTTTCAGCAGGAGTCCACTCGTTAGATGGTTTTAATTTAGATTTATTCGTAGTCTCATCCGTCACAGTGGGAGGTGAATATCCTACCTCTACGGCACGCCAAACTTTCTCCTCTAAAGCTTTTAAGAACGCTCTCATCCGAGCTTTCCAATACGTATAATTAGAGCCATCAAATAAATGGGACCTAGATACGGAACCTCCTTCACGAGGTACGTCCATTGTCTAAGTTCAAGATCTAACCCTAGGTCGTTAACCTAAATCAAGGCAAACCTTACTCTGATATCAATTGAAATTACTTAGAAAATAGTGAACTAAGCCTAGAGGGGGGTGAATAGGCCTTTTATGAATTAATTGACAAATTAAAAATTTAATTATGAAAAATTCAATTTTAATTCAATTCGTTTAAAGCAATAATCCACGTAATAAATAATATATGTGCAGAAAATAAAGCAAGAGACGACACCAATATTTTTACGTCGAAAAACCTTGGAAAGACTTCAAGTAAAAAACTACGGATACGCTCAGGTATCGATGCACTATGAATCAAGAAGTACAAGACTCTATGAAGTTTTAGACTTACAAATCACTCATGATCTGCCTTTCTCCACTCGACGTCTGACAGTCTTGAATCACTCGCGCTGTACGAAGCACTTGCTCCGATCTCCGTACTCTGACGGCTCCGTTTCTCAACAGATCAAAGAACACGAAGGCTCCTGCTTCGTTCAAGGTGGTGTGATGATTTTTCAGCAACTAGATCATCCAATTGTGCATAATGATCTTCGGTGTAGAATCACAATTGGAAAAACTCAAACCAAGAGAGAACTAGAAAATATATAATCACTCAATAATTTTCTCTCTATATATATCTCTATAGAAGTATATGAATCTGTAGAAAAATTGCAGAGATCTCTCAAAAAACCATACCCTTCTCTTAGGTTTAACTCATATATATAGAGAAAAGTCTTCAATAAATGGTAAGAATCATTTTCCAACCAGGATTCGTATTTCCACCATTTAAGTCTTCCAAATATAAATAAATATGTGAATAATAGTCCAATATACCAATAATAACTTCAAATCATATCCCAAAGTGGATAGGAGTTGATTGCATATCAATTTTAATATCTCCCAAAAATAAATCTGCGTAACCACTTACCTAGTACTTGGTGGTTGTTCTGCTGAGTACTCAGTGAACCCTTAGTACGCAAAACATTTTCGCCATTTTTTTACTTTTGCGCAAACGTGCGAAAGTCCACAACCTACCAAGTACTCGGTAACACTCCCACAGAGTACTCGGTGGAACAAAAGCAATCATTTCCAATATTTCTCTGAAATATTTGCTTCTTTGCACTGCTGCTTTTAGCTATTGTTCCACTCGATATCCTTTGTATCTTCACCACTTTGTATACACATTTAACACTTAACAACCCAATCTAAAACACAAAACTCTCAACATGATTTTTTATCAAAATCATGCCATTAATAAATAAGTGTTCTTACAATGAGTGTTCTTACAATGTTAAGCGTAGTTTTTAGGAGTGATTATGGCAAATCATTAGACAAGAATGACACACTTACAATCCTTTATTTTCTATTTTCTTTCTTTTATAAAATTAAACAAAATATCATTCAGCCATTAATTACTTTGGACTCTTTATATAAACGTAATCAAGTGATATTAGTAAGTTAGCTCAAACACTTATGTGTAACCTTTTTCACTGTCATAACAACTTTAAATGATAACCCAAACAGGTTAGTACATGATTTATACGGCGTGTAAATAATTTGTGGAAATTGCAATCACAAATATAATTTGAGCCTTATACAATTCGTTTGGAGGCGCTTTGCAGAAATTATGGGGATTAATAAAATTAGCTTACACAACACAACAATCAAATCTAAAGAGGGAGTTCTACCATCCAAAGTATATAATACCATTTTTCATTGTTTGACATACTCATGTGTAAGTAAAATATATTTATCATGAAAAACTCAAAGTACAGAATTGTTAACTAACATGAAGTTTTGTCTTTTCGTAAAGTAACTTGTTTTTTAGGGAATTTTTAAAAAGAGAATTATGATTTCTAGGACCTATATTACAAATAGGATAACTTTCAAAAAGTATATTAAGGAAAGAGTAAATGAACAAATATAATAACTAAAAAATATATAATTTTGATCTAGAATGCCCTACCCATTTTCAGTCTTTTACTCAAATGTCCTCTACATGTATTTTACCAAAATGTTCCTGTAAGAACATTTATTGTAATTTTTTATGTATGGCATGTTCTAAACAATAATCATGTTGAGTGTTAGATAGGTTAGTTTGCTTTCAATGACATCGATAAGCTTCGTCAAAGGCAGAATCAAGCGTTGAAGTAATAAAGAGTACAAGTGAAGCACGAAAGTGAGCATATTGAGGTAAAATGTCTCCTGGAGGGCAAAAATGATATTTTTCGAAGCCGTCACTTCAAGCAAAAAGTATCGTGGGTTCAGAAGGGTCATTTTGGCATAGTTGTGGAGAAAAGTGGTTTTGACAAAAATACCTACGCTTAAGCCTATGCTTTCAGTTTCAAAAAGTGGCTGGAAAACACATTTTTACGCTTGGAGGTACGCTTGGACCTAAGCTTGAAGCGTAGCTGCAGCAAGTTTTTGCCAGATTTTGCCTACGATGTCCAAATTGTTTGGGGGTTGGTTTTGTGATTTGTCCACGATTTATATACATCAAAGTGCGTTCTATATACATTATATTCACCAGAATATAGGGTTTGGATGTGAAATTACGAGAACGGTCAAACTGAGGGTTTAGATAATCATTGTCTATAAATACCCAAGTCTACAACAAGAGGAGGCACGTCTTGAAGAATTCTCTGCAAGTTTTCTTTAGTTTCATCTTCTTCTACAGAGATATACATATGGTGAGAGAATATTATTGTGTGATTAGAGATATATAAGTTATCTCTTGTTTTTGGACGTCTTCAATCACGCTTTTACATTGACGATTTCTATGCACGATTGAATGGTATAGTTGCTGAAAAATTCACACACCATCTATAGCAATGAGGTCGCGTTGATCCGTTTCGAGAAGCGGAGCCATCTGAGTGCAGAGATCGAAGCAGGAGGCTTCATAGTGATTTTGATCTGTTGAGAAGCAGAGTCGTAAGAGTATGGAGATCAGAGTGAGAGCTTCGTGGAACGCGAGTGAATCTAGATTTTCAGACATCGAGTGAAGAACAACAAATTACAGCGGTTATAAGTTATGTTTTCATAGAGTCTGTACAAATTCTCTGATTCTTAGTGCATTTATACCCGAGTGTATCCGTGATTTTTACTTGAAGTCTTTCCAAGGTTTTTCACGTAAAACATTTATGTGTCTTCTCATTATTAAATTTCTGCACTTATATTCATATTTACTTAATTGATCTGAGTTGTGAATTGATTAGAGAATTAGGGTTTGTGACTAATTAAAATTGAATTTCCACTAATTTTTTTTAATTAATCATAAAATCGACAAAAATCCTATTTACCCCCTCCCTCTAGGCTATTTTCACTATCGTCTAGGTAATTTCAATTGGCATCAAAGCGTGGTTGCCCCGATTTATGTTAACTACCTAGGGTTTGATCCTGAACTTAGACGATGGAGATGCCTTGTGAAGGAGGTTCCATATCTAGATCCCATTTGTTTGATGGGTCGAATTACACATATTGGAAAGCGAGGATGAGAATGTTTTTGAAATCTTTAGATGAAAGAGCGTGGAATGCTATTGAAGTAGGATATTCACCTCCTACTGTGAAAAATGATGCGACCAATGAATTAACACCAAAACCATCGAGCGAGTGGACTGCTGTCGAGATGAATAACGCGAATTGGAACTCGAAGGCATTGAATGCATTATACAATGTTGTAACTCCAAGTGAGTTCAAGAGGATTGCTACGTGTGTAATTGTCAAGGAAGCTTGGGACATTCTCCAAGTCACTTATGAAGGAACATCAAAGGTTAAACAATTAAAACTTCAAATTTTGAATTCTCAATTTGAACAGCTGAAGATGGAGGAGGATGAGGTCTTCACCAACTTTGAGGCTAGGTTAACTGATGTTGTAACAGGTTGTCATAACCTAGGTGAGCCTATTCATGAGACTACCATAGTAAAGAAAATCCTTAGGTCTCTTCCTAAATATTTTTTATTTATGGTCACTGTCATCTCAGAGGTCATGAGTCTTAAAGAAATTAAGGTTGAAGAATTGGCTGGAAATTTAAAATCTTAAGAGATGGAGATGTTCAAAAATCTCCCTAAGAATGCTAGTGACACAAAAGAGAAGAACATATCTTTCAAAACCACTAGGGAGGATCATGTTGAACCTGATGAAGAAAGTGAGTTGAGTCTGAATGATATAGCCATGTTTGCAAAGAGATTGAACAAATTTGTTAGGGCTAAACATAATGGCCAAAGACAAAAATTTGGGAATAAGTTGGGTGAGTCTAGAAGTAGAAATAAGACTCAAACTAGGAAGGACAAGTCCGATCCTAAAAAGAAGAAACACAAATGTTTTGAATGTCAAGGATATGGTCACATAGCTGCAGAGTGTGCAAACACTTTGAAAAAATCCAAAGGATTAGCTGTCAGTTGGGATGATGACTCTGACAATGGATCAGCTAGTGATGCGACAGAATCAGAAGTATGTGATGATTCTGAGAATTTCACTGTGTTTGTTGTACAGAGCAAGGAGGTTAAAGAAGTTGCTTCAAGTTTGGTGATGTCTGAAGAAGAAGCATCTGAGAGTGATGAAGATTGTGATGAAACGCTTCAAGAGTCTTATAATAAATTACTTGATAAGACCACACAACTTCATAAGAATCACATGAAACTGTTGACTAAAAGTCTTAAAATGGACAAATAATTGCATTCTTTAAAAGACGAATTCGCCAATAGTTCTCAAACTATAAATCTTCTATAGACCCAAAAGGCCAAGTTGATTGAGGATTTGATTAAGTCTGAACTTGAAAAGACTAAGGCTTTGAAGTTAGTAGATGGTCTAAATAAGGATTTGGTTGAGAAATCTACTAAGATTGAAAATTTGGAAAAAGAGCTGAAAGATGCTAACTCAAATATTCAGAAGTCGTCTAGTGGAACTCTTAAGCTAAATCATATATTAAGTATAGGAAAGTCCACAGGAAATACAAAGGGACTAGGTTTTGTTGGAGTATTGCAAAATTTGAATGTTGCGGCAAAAACCTCCTTTATGAAAGCCACTCATATAACATCTAGTTATTCTCATGGAAATTCAAATTGGAATCCTAGGGCTCAATGCTATGTCAAAAGACCTGTTCAAAATAAGCCCTTCCTTATTCCTAGATATCCTAGGAGGTCAACTGATGGAGCTCGGAGGTTTGTTTCTATTTGTCACCACTGTGGTGTTAGTGGTCACATTTGACCAAGGTGTTCGAAGTTGAGAGGGAAGAATCTGCAATCGGTGAAGAAACAAGAAGTTCAACATGGAGATCGTGTTCAAGATTAAATTCGAATGTTGAATGAAGAAATGAAGAATTTGTCAAGGTTGGCAAAAGGAGCTCCGAAGATGAAGAAGGCTTGGGTGAGAAAAAGTGAGCTACACTGTCTTGTAGTTCATACTGCACTTAAAACAAGAAATTTTAGTTCTTGGTATCTGGATAGTGGATCTTCGAGGCATATGACTGGAGATAAGTCATTGTTTGGATTTCTTGAGGATTGTTATGGTGGGATAGTCATTTTTGGTGATGGAAAGAAGTTGAAGGTTCGAGGAAAAGGTATCATTGTGGTTTTTGGTTTACCTAAATTAGAAGATTTGCTTTATGTTGAGTGTCTTAAAGTAAATTTGTTGAGCATAAGTCAGATATGTAATAACAATCATAAAGTCACTTTTTCTCCAGATAAGTGTTCGATCATTGACTTTTCTGAAAATTACGTGATGGAAGGTATGCGTTCGACTAATAACTGTTATTGCATTATTCCTAATTCTGAATTGTCATGCAATAGAGTTAAACTCGATGAAGTTGAAATTTGGCATCAGTGAATGGGACATGTTAATTTTCGAGAATTAACTAAAATTACTAAGAGTGAAATTGTTAAGGGAGTCCCTAAGCTTGGTTACGCAAAAGGGATTGTGTGTGGATCATATCAGAAGGGTAAACAAGTCAGATGTCAGCACAAAAAGACAAATGTCATTGGTACTTCTAAACCTTTAGAGCTGTTGCATATTGATTTAATAGGTCCCACTAGGACAATGATCAAAGGAGGAAATAAGTATATTTTTGTCATGGTGGATGATTACTCAAGGTTTGCATAGGTTGGATTTCTAAGTGAAAAGTCTGAAGCTTCTAGAAGTTTTAAGAATATTTGTTTAAAAATTCAGACTGAGAAGAATTGTTCCATTTCTAGAGTAAGGAGTGATCATGGAAGGGAGTTTGAAAATTCAAAAATTGAAGTATTTTGTGAAGAGAGAGGAATAAAATATGAATTTTCAACACCTAAAACTCCTTAACAAATTGGAGAAGTTGAGAGAAATATTAGGGTTATTCAAGAAATGGCTAATGTTATGCTACAAGGAAGGAATGTGCTTAGGTATTTTTGGGCCGAGGCGGTGAACACAACGTATTACACCTCAAACAGAGTTTATCTTAGGCCTGGTACCTTAAAAACTCCTTATGAATTGTGGAATGGCAAGAAACCCAATGTGAAATATTTCAAGATTTTTAGAGCAAAATGCTATATTCTTAGATATCGTGAATCTATTGGGAAGTTTGAGTCTACGAGTGATCAAGGAATATTTTTGGGTTATTCATTGACTAGTCGAGCATATAGGGTGTTTAACCTTAGAACTCAAACTATGATGGAATCTGTGAATGTAGTGGTTGATGACTCATGTGTTGATGAGTCTCCAATGTCTGCTGAGGAAGAAGATAGTGAGCCGTTCTTTATATTGGATAATGTGGTAAATGATGATACATCAAGTCCTATAGAATCACATGATCAAATTGGTGATGTTCAGCCTACACCTTCTAAAGAACCATCTGCAAGGGAAAAGTTGTACCATCCTTTGGATAATATTATAGGATATGTTGATCAGATGATGGTGACACGGAGAAAGGCTAGGAATAAGGTTTCGTATGCATGCTATAAATCTTCCTTGGAACCTAAAAATGTCAAAGAAGCTCTTCAAGATACTGAGTAGATAAATGCTATGCAAGAAGAACTTCAGCAGTTTGTTAAGAATGATGTGTGGTATCTTGTGCCTATACCGAATGAGATAAATGTGTTTGGTATCAAGATGATATTCAAGAATAAAAAGGATGAACATGGTACAGTAGTTAGGAATAAGGCTAGACTTGTTGCTCAAGGTTATACTCAGTTGGAGGGTATAGACTTTGATGAGATGTTTGCTCCAGTAGTGAGACTTCAATCTATTCGAATTTTGTTTGCTTATTGCGTGTCATATTGGATTCAAGTTGTATCAAATGGATGTGAAGATTGCATTTTTGAATGTTGTTCTTCATGAGGAAGTATATGTTGAGCAGTCCAAAGGATTTGAAGATATTTATTATCTAGATCATGTTTACAGGCTAAAAAAGGCTTTGTACGGGCTAAAGCAAGCTCCTAGAGCTTAGCATGACAGGTTAGCTAATTACCTGTTGGGAATAGGTTTTGCTCGAGGGGGAGTGGACAAAACACTGTTTATTTAGAAATTTGAGAGTGTGATGCGACATCAGGTGTACAAAAATATGTGATTAAAAATAATACCTTAACGACTTTAGGTTTTACCCTATGCAAGCGTGTGTATCAATTATAGAATAGCAAACGGCTTGAGTAAGGGATATTCATCCCACAGAGACTGAGATTGTTCACTTTAGCAATTCAAAAACACTGAATTATATTTCTGAAAGTTGTTTGCTTTAGGTGGTCAAATACCAAATTATCTATTTTAACTAATAACTATCTAAAAAGCAAATATATTGGTTGTGATTCAGATAAGATAGAAAACTAGGATTTTCATCACTCCACCACTAACCGCATAATATAGTTCATTAGTCTTTCAACTGTAAGAGGGCGATCCATAACTGTGAATCAGGTCGTATCACAAATAGCTAAATACGACCCCAAAAATGAGTACCATCAACCGGATCGCGATAACCCGTCTCATGACTGACCTAACTAGTATATGTCAATTATGTTACTCTAATCTACTCCTAATGCATGAAAATAAACTAAAGCATGTCTATATTAAATCGGCAAGGCACGACCTATGTCAACCTAGGGTTTTAAGTTTTATTACCACCATTGTGTAGAAAACCATAATTAAGCATCCGAGTTCCAGCCCATTTTGAATAATCATAATTGTGCAAAATAATATATTTATTTCATCTAAAACAAGAATTTAGAACAAACATAGAATTTTATATTGCAAATTAGTACGGTCTCTTAACTATTACAATCATCATAGTACGGTCACAGTTTTCCCTCGTTTACAATTACAAAAAATAAAAGAACTACATTACTTGGCTAAGGTTTTGCTAGAAAACCCTAGATATCGAGTTAGTTGGCCATGGTAGAAGGTGAATACATCATTGATGTAGAAACGCTCTCCATAGTCTTCTTTTTCGGATCTCTAGGTTTGAATATGGCTCTCAACAGTAGCAAATCTGAATGAATGAATCTCTTGAATGAACGTCTCACCGAACTCTCCAACTCAACAAACCTAACTTTGATGTATGGTCTTGTATATATAGGCAATGGAATAAATAGGCATTTTTTAGTCTTTTCACTCTCAAAACTCATCAAAACCGCAAATATAAGTGTATATACATGTATACAGAGGTTTGGAGTCGTGGGCACGTATTTTAATTAAGCCCGGGGTGAAATAGGAAAAATCACGCAAAAATCCTCAAAGTTGCTGCACTAATGCTTGGAGGCTACTTTTAAAGGTTAGCTGGCCTACGCTTCAAGCGTAGGTCCCAAGCGTAGATTTTGCAATTCTAGCCACGTTTTGGTACTGGAAGCGTAGGCACAAGTGTAGGGTTTTTATGGAAAACTACTTTTCTCCGTCAATGCGCTAAAACATCCGTCTCGAACCCACGATACTTTTTGCTGAAGATGACGGCTTCTGAAAATGCTGTTTTTGCCTTCCGGGAGCCATTTTTGTCTCGGACTGCCTTTTTGACTCTCCTCTTGGATAGAAAGAACATACTCTTCAGTTAATTCGCCGAAGTTAGCTCTATTTCTTCATTAAATTCCTAAAACATGCTTTAACACGCAGACAACATAAAAATACCAAATAATGGAATGAAATAACATAACAATAGTGAGTTAAGGGGTCAAAATGACTAATATTAGACACCTATCACACCCCCAAACTTACATATTGCTAGTCCCTTAGCAATAAACTCGAAAAACTTTTATTATGATGATCCTTTTACTCTAACTTCTCTAACTAATCTAACTACTCTAACCTAATCCCTTGCTTTCGTGAGGGTCGACGATTACACTTAGCAAATGTAACAAGCCTTTTAAACCCCTAGGTTACCCCTAGTGGACGAGTGAAGTCTCGTGAAGGTTTCCAGTGATGGTACCTACAAACATCTCAGTTCTCTATAGTTACGCATTCATGAATTCACACACACATTTAGTTAAGTCATAATACAATGCAAAAGAAAGTATGGATCCAAATACTTTCACTCACTACCGAACAACAATTATATCAAGCTTTGTGTCATGAATGATTTCACTACTTTCTACTTAAAATCGAGACAACCTTCTGTGATTTTGTGAACATTCAACTACAATATTTCAGTTTCTCTTTTCCTACTTCATTGATCAAACCTTGCCATTTTTCATCAAAACGTAACTTTTCAACTTTCCACTTTTCATCCATTTTTGTCTTTCTAAGTCTCCAAACTTTCCAGTGAGGATTTTTAGTCCCAACCAACTGGACCCAAGCTTCTTCAATGTGATTTACGCTCATCAGTCTTCTCCCCTTTAAGGTCCGGTTACTCAGATCAAAGAACTACTTTTTGCATTTCATTTTCTCAAAAAAAAATTATTTTTCTTCATTTCAACCAAAACATCTCCCTACCTCCCCTTTTATTACGGCAAAATTATTTTTCAACTACATAGTCAAAAATCAACCTCTCATAGTGAATGTGTGTTTGTGCTTATAGGTCAAAATCGTTTTTCTTAATTTCAATTTCACTCATTCACTCACTCATGTAAAACCACATCACTTTACTAACTTGATCTAATCATTACTCTCATGAATGGGAATATCACATTACATACTACTCATGTATTATATACAAAAACTCGATCGAATTGTAATGCAAATCAATCATGTGTGAAAACAAAGAACTGGTCCAAAATTTTAAATTTTCAAATTTTTCCGAAAATTTCATTCCTTGTAATTTTATACCCTCACCCCTAAATTTAAATGAGACCATGTCCCCATGGTTAAAAATAAAGTATGAGAACATATACAGTTACCCTTGAAGCTTAATTCTGGATTCCAATGCAAAGCATGAATCCCCTTTCCCAAACTTAATTTGAATCACCTGTAGATATCATCAACAAAGCACAAATACCCAATCATAGCAAGGGAAAAGAAATTTCATCATAAATATCCAGAAATCAACACATGTTTTAAAGGAATTAAAAATTCTTTCTTCTTTTTTTTTTCCAAATTATTTGGCCTTAAGGGCCTATAATCCTATAAATAAAATAACAATAAAAAAAAAGGATAAAGACGTGGCCTTAAAGGTCTACTGTCTCTAGGAATTTAAAAATTGCATAAATTAAATGACCTACTATTTTATAAACCTAGGATAGAAACTAACTTTCACAGCCTATGACCATTGTTTAACGTCGTCGTCACGACAGGACCACTTAAAGGCTTATCCAACACCCTTCCTCTCTTCAACACTTCCCTTACTCACAAGACAAAATGTAGGAGATGACTCTATCAGTGCTCTCACCTGTGAACAATTAATATTATCCATAACATCAAATATAGAACAATAATCACCATATAAAGTACCTCATCTGTTACGTTCTAACTTCACCCCATATACAGGTAATGTGTCCAACAGATCCTCCTTCAGCACCTTATGTAAGATTCCCTCCACCAATTCATCATTCTCCATTAAACTGACAGATGCCATAAATTCTGGTCTCGGATCAATCTCCTCATAAATCTTTAATCTCTCACTTTCCAAACCTACCTCTCTGTGGGGGTAAACAGATTTAACTATAAATTGTCCATCCCTTCTTAATCGGATCTTACTTGGAAACAATTTTAGTTTTGAATTACACCGCCGTCCCTTCTAGCCGAGCTCAAGGAACTTAAGTCGAACATGTTTAACATGATGTACTCTTGTCCGAGCTATGTAAATTTGTACATTTTCATGCGCATAATTTCATATCCCCTCATACTCATTTCTTAATCACAGATCTTCCCAGGCATACAACTTGTCTACCATTTTTATACTCAGTACTCGCTCATCTGGAAAGGGATCCTTAAGAGGGATGTCATCCTTGGTAAGTTCTATGACAGTTCGTGGTAAATGATCAGCTCTCACAGTCTTCACACCCTTTTGATCTTTCAATACACCATCTTCTTGGTCCTCAACTACCCCACACAACACCATTTTGTGAAGTGTACTCTCAGGCATCTACTCTTGTGGAGGAATAAGTTTAGGTTGAGCCAACTCTCTTGGTGCTTTCTCTGGCTATGAGTACCAAACAACTTCCAAAGCCGCAATAACTTTTAAATTAGATTGGTGTTGATCCTCCCAGTTTTCAAATTTCACCTCCGATCTTTTCATCACTAAGGTCTTCTCTCGACCTTTAGTTCCGTCATACAACCCAATCTTATAAAGTGAGTTGTCGGGCACCAATGCTGCTGGTGACACAAATGGAGATTTAGCTGAATCTCTTGACTCCTCCCCTGGTTACAAACCTAGAGCTCTTTCAAATGCATTCGATCTTTCCATCACAACATCCAGGTCATTTCTTGCTCGATTCTGAGGTATCGGTTCTTCACAAGCCTTATTGACTTCTTCTACATTAAAGCACTCAACCGGTGTATTGATTCGATGACCTGTATCAAAAACATTCATCCTCACCTTCATATTCCTGAAAGATAGATCTATCGCTCATATCCTGCAATTGATATGCGCATTGGCTATAACCAGGAACGGTTTTCCTAATAACACTAGGATATATTTCTTCAAGTCTTGAACAGGTTCTGTATCAAAAATTATGAAATCCACTAGAAAATAGAACTTGTTCACTTGAATGATGACATCTTCCAAAACTTCCCTTGTTTGCTTAATAAAACCTGTCTGCAAATTGGAGCTCCACCGAAGTAGGAATGAGCTTTCCCAACCCTAGCTTTTGATAAACTGAATATGGTAGTAAGTTAATACTCGCACCCAGATCAAGAAGAGCTCTACCAATTTCATTGTCACTAATGATACATGGAATAGTGGGAGCACCAAGATCTTTCCTCTTAGGTGGTATGTTACTTAGAACCAATGAACTCACTTGTTCAGTCATCATGATCTTCTTTAGAGTATTTGCTCTATTTTTCTACTTTTGCGTACAGAGGTCCTTGAAGAACTTAGCATAGGATGGTATTAGGTCTATAATGTCTAAGAGAGGCAGATTAATCTTGACTTGTCGAAATATCTTTAACATGTTTAACTCTATATCCTCACCATTTTTGGCTGGCTCTCTAAGACGTTGAGGAAACGGTGCTTCCTCTTCATATGGTACCCTTTCTGGCCCTTCATCTTCCTTCACTTGAGATTTATCATTCTGGACTCTGTCAGCCTCTTTTCTTCACTCTTCTTCAGCTTCCTTTCTTTGCACTCGTTCCGCCTCCTTTCTTCTCTGCAACCTTTCTTTATGTTCCTCCTCAACTCTACTATCCACTTCCCTTACACTTCTCAGAGTCGTAATGGCTTGGACTGTTTCATAATTATGCTCAGGAAATGAACCACGATCCACTATATGTTGACTCTTTGGATTAGCCATTGGTTGCCTAAGTAATATTTCCTCTTCAAGCCTATTCACCACATTAGCTAGTTGCCCCATTTAGGTTTCTATCTGAGCAATGGATTGGGATTTAGAGTTCATTGATTGGATATTTGCCTGAAAATGATTAGATTGATTTTTTAACTCCTCAAAAACTTGATTTTTTAACTCCTTCAAGGCGTTCATCACCTCTTCTTCAAAGCCATGTGGTATTGGTGGTGGATTTTGATGTTGGAGATGATTTTGAAGATATTGAGGATAAGCTGGATTTGGATTGAATCCTTGGATTTGGTTTCCTTGAGGCTGAGTTTGGGAATTATATGGTTGGACAGCCTGATTAGTATTGAATGGTTGGAAAGCCTGAGAATTATTGGATGACTGAAGAACTTGAGAATTATTGGATGGTTGTCTGGGTTGGTAATTTGACTGAGGATTTCTAGCCATGATTGTTAGTTGTGAGTTGAATGATTGTTGACTTTGTTGGAACCTTGGTTGTGGGTTGTATGATTGATGTCTCTCAATGAACCTTGGTTGTTGATTGAATGATTGCCCTTGTTGGAAATTTGATGGTGGATTTTCAACATTGTAAGATTTGTAGGACAAGAGTGGATGATTTATGGCATTGGAGGTGTATGAATTGGTGAAAAGAACATTATTGGAATAGTTCCACGATGCATTGGCATTACTAGTCATTATCTCCTAACACTCATTTTGGGAATACTCAGCTTCTACTTCTAACCTCTCTCTCGTAGGAGAATGACTTTGCTGAAGGTATTTATCAATTCTCTCAAATCTCTTTCTAAACAATGTCATGGTATCTCTCACATCATCATGATCCACAACATAAGATTTTTCGGATCTCCTATCCTGTTGTCCACCTCTAGACCTTAACTCAAATTGGAATTGGATTGTGTTTTCACTTATATTATCAAATATATCTAAAAGTTTTTTAGTTGGCTTTAAAGGAAATTGACCCTACGTGGCCACATCTACCAAGGTCTTATGAGTTTCACCAAGTCCTATGTAGAAATGTTTAGCAATATCTTGGTCGGAATCCTATGATGGGGGCATTTATACAAAATTTCATTATATCTTTCTCATGCATCATGAAAATGTTCGCCAGGCAATTGCTTAAAGATTTTTGATTGCATCTTGTGGTTCCGAGGTCTTTTCTATGGGATAATGATTTTCTATGAATTCTCTTTGAAGGGCTTCCCAATCAATTTTAATTGTCTTAGCCAATTTGACATACCATATTTTAGCTTTTTCTCTCAACGATCAAGGAATAGACGCACTCGCAAATCATTCTTAGACAGATTATCATACCTAACAGTCAAGGCAACCTCTAAGAAATTATTAATATGCTGGTATGGGTCCTCTATCTTAAGACCATAAAAATTTGGAAGCATATTGATAACGCTCGTTCTGGTAGCCTTCTTCTTCTGGGAAATCAGCATAGGAATCATACGCATCCAGTGCATAGTATCCTTTCAAAGATGTGGCTGGTGTCCTTAGTAGATTGGCTCTTTGGTCACCCATCTTCTAGAAATCCAAATATATATATATTTTTACTCATAATCACAAAGTCACGGTTTTGAGGTCCTAAACGACGTATTTCGGCCTAACATAAACTGGGCTCACTATAATATAGTGAGTTTTGTTCAATAGCCCTTTTCCACTCAAAAACCTCACCTCGTTTACAAAAATTGGAGTTTCTGATAGTTTATACAAAAACTGCAGAATTGTTTTTTCCATAAAATAAAACTAACTATTTCTAAACTCTTCTAACTATTAACAGAAATAAATCTAAAATTATGTGCAAAATTAAGATAAACTAAAACTCATAAGAAGTCAAACAACAAAACTATCACTATCTGCCAAATTCTTTTATGATTCTCAGAGTACCTCGCAAAAACACACAAATTCCAACTTTAGATACAATACAATAATGCAATGTAAATAAACTACTAAAGTTAATGAACAATGCTTAGTCCCCGGAAATGGCACCAAAAACTTGATGCGGCGTCAGGTTTGCAAAAATATGTGATTAAAAATAACACATTAACGACTTTAGGTTTTACCCTACGCAAGCGCACGTATCAATTATAGAATAACAAACGGCTTAAGTAAGGGATATCAATCCCACAGAGACTGAGATTGTTCACTTTAGCAATTCAAAAACACTGAATTATATTTCTGAAAGTTGTTTGCTTTGGGTGGTCAAAGACCAAATTATCTATTTTAACTAATAATTATTTAAAAAGCAAGTAAATTGGTTGTGATTCAGATGAGAGAGAAAACTAGGGTTTTCTTCACTCCACCACTAACCGCATAATATAGTTCATTATTGTTTCAACTGTAAGAGGGTGATTCATAACTGTGAATCAGGCCGTATCGCAAATAGCTAAATACGACCCCAAAAATGAGTATCATCAACCGAATCGCGATAACCAGTCTCATGACTGACCTAACTAGTATATGTCAATTATGTTACTCTAATCTACTCATAATGCATGAAAATAAACTAAAGCATGTCTATATTAAATCGGCAAGGCACGACCTATGTCAACCTAGGGTTTTAAGTTTTATTACCACCATTGTGTAGAAAACCATGATTAAGCATCCGAATTCCAGCCCATTTTGAATAATCATAATTGTGCAAAATAATATATTTATTCCATCTAAAGCAAGAATTTAGAACAAACATAGAATTTTATATTGCAAATCAGTACGGTCTCTTAACTATTACAATCATCATAGTATGGTCACAGTTTCCCCTCATTTATAGTTAAAAACAATAAAAGAACTACATTACACGGCTAAGGTTTTGCTAGAAAACCCTAGATATCGAGTTAGTTGGCCATGGTAGAAGGTGACTACATCATTGATGTAGAAACGCTCTCTATAGTCTTCTTCTTCGGATCTCTAGGTTTGAATATGGCTCTCAACAATAGCAAATCTGAATGAATGAACGTCTCACCGAACTCTCCAACTCAACAGACCTAACTTTGATGTATGGTCTTGTATATATAGGCAATGGAATAGATAGGCCTTTTTTAGTCTTTTCACTCTCAAAACCCTAAATATAAGTGTATATAAATGTATACAGAGGTCTAGAATCGTGGACACGTCTTTCAATTAAGCCTGGGGTAAAATAGGAAAAATCACGCAAAAATCCTCAAAGTTGTCGCACTTATGCTTGGAGGCTACGCTTCAAGCGTAAGTCCAAGCATAGGTCCTAAGCGTAGATTTTGCAATTCTAGCCACTTTTTGGTAATGGAAGCGTAGGCAAAAGCGTAGGATTTTTATGGAAAATCACTTTTCTCCGTGAATGCGCTAAAATGTCCGTCTCGAACCCACGATACTTTTTGCTGAAGATGACAACTTCTGAAAATGTCATTTTTTGCCCTCCGGGAGCCATTTTTGTCTCGGACTTCCTATTTGACTCTCCTCTTAGATAGAAAGAACACACTCTTCAGTTAATTCACCAAAGTTAGCTTCATTTCTTCATTAAGCTCCTGAAACATGCTTTAACACGCAGAGAGCATAAAAATACCAAATAATGGAATGAAAGAACATAACAATAGTGAGTTAAGGGGTCAAAATGACTAATATTTGACACCTATCATAGTGATACAATTATTGCTCAAATCTATGTTGATGATATTGTGTTTGGTTCCACTTCTAATCAGTTTGCTCATTATTTTGGAAATCAAATGTAACATGAATTTGAGATGAGCATAATTGGTGAATTAAACTTCTTTCTAGGGCTTCAGGTTAGACAATTAAATGATGGGATTTCCGTTTCTCAAAGTCTTCTGCCTTAGAATTAGTAAAGAAGCTTGGTTTGGAAAAGGCTAAGGATGCTCATACTCATATGAGTACCAGTGTCAAGCTTAGTATAGATACTAAAGGCAAAAATATTGACCCTACACTTTATAGGAATATGATTGGGATTTTGTTGTATTTGATTGCCAGTTGACCTGACATAGCGTTTAGTGCTGGTTTGTGTGCACGTTACCAGGCAAGTCCTAAGGAGTCTCATATTACTGCTGTGAAAAAGATTATCAAGTATGTTAAAGGGACAGTGAATTATGGACTATGGTATCCATCAGGTACTAATACTGATATCGCATCATTTTCTGATGGTTATTGGGTCGTAATGTTGATGATAGAAAAAGTACCAGTGGAGAGTGTTTTTATGCTGGAAATTGCTTAGTTGCTTGGTATAGCAAGAAGCAAAATTATGTTTTCCTTTCCACTACTGAGGCTGAGTATATAGCAGTTGGTAGTTGTTGTACTCAAGTTTTGTGGATGCGTCAGATGTTGCAGGATTATGATTTTTCTTAAGGTATAATGATAGTGTTTTGTGATAGCACAAGTGCTATAAATATTTCTAAAAATCTTGTTCAACACTCTAAGATAAAGCATATAGATATTCGACAACATTTCATTCCTGATCTTATTGAAGATGGTATAGTGTCTCTAGAGTTCATATCCACAGATTCTTAGTTGGCATATATCTTTACAAAACCATTAGATTTTCAAAAACATGTTAGTCTTAGGAAATTTATTGGTATGCTTTCTTTAGAATAGATATCTTTTTATCTATCATTCTAGGAACATATTGCATTATTTTCTTAGAATTGATTGGTAATCATGCATTTGTATTATTTTTATTCATGTATGCATTTTATTTTGAAATAAATGACAATAAATTTTTTGAGATTGTTGAGCTTGGCTAGAGTACAAAAGTAGTCATATTTTACTCTATTTTCATATTTACGTGTCTCATTATGCATATGTGAAGTAGAGGTATCAGTATGACCTAAGATTTTTGAATGATCACTTGTCATGATTATTTTATGTTACGAAACTTTAATCTTAGGTGCTAGTTGTTTCGGTGATGATTATAATGCCCGCTGAATCTGTTAATTTTTTTATTTAACCCGAAGTGGTATGAAGGTTCATGAGCTATGCTAGAATGGTCTATGCATGAAATATATATATATTTTTTGCATGTGTATGAATGTTGTGGTGATGTTGAAAAAATAATGAGATGTTTAAAATATAAAAATGCAAAAAGTAATTCTTCAATCTGAGTAACTGGGTCTCTTGCCTCAGTAAGCATTGAGTGTTCGCGTAAAAAGGGGAGAAGACTAATGAACATAAATCCCATGGAAGAAGCTTGGGCCCAGTTGGTCAGGACTAAAAATCCTCGCTTGAAAGTCCGGAGCTTAGAAAGATAAAAATGGATATGGTGAAAAAGTTGAAAAGATGAAAATGAGGAACTTGTGTGATAAAGAGAAAATATCTTATATTTTTGCTTCTAGTTTGGATCTTGGATTGAATTATCATCATGGTTAGTGGGGAGATTATCATCTTTAATATGTATTGTTTTCATCTTGCCTTAGTGTTTGTACATGAGAATCTTTATATATATCTTTATTTGCAAAACTTGACTTGTGCATTCTTAAGTTTACAAGGTATGTGTGCTGATTTTCTTCTATACCATGTGTATAATGGTCGAGTTAAATCTGAGAATATGATGTGTTAATGATTGGTTTTGTGTCTCTACTGTCTTGCTCACAGATTTCTACAAACAAAAATATTTTATTTTTATTCATAACATTTTACATTCATGCATTTAGTAATAGGATCATGCATAGTAGAGATTTCTATTATCCTGAGAATTTGGATATGATCTAATAAGAGTTCTATATCTTGGTATTTTTTATTGAGTACTTCTTTGCATCTCTCTACATTGTTGATATGGCATATACTCTCTTTGCTTGACATTTCAATGATAAAAAAGGGGAGAAGTATTAAGTAAGGGGGAGAGATTGAGAGATTGCTTGATTAAAAAGGGTAGGGAAGTATTTAGCAAGGGGGAGTTTATTCTCAGGGGAAGAATGATAATCATTATGTGCGCATTGTTGTTATGATTTTTTGATGATCATTATGTTGATTTATATTTGTTTTCCACACTTGCGTTTAATGGTTTGTTCAGTGTTGTGGTAACAGGATTGGTCGTCATGAAAGCAAGGTGACAGTTATATATATGTTTGTCGGTGTGTGTTCATAGGTGTAGATGTTATGTTCTTATTTGTGAGTTTGTATTGTAAAACATGATTTTGTCTCAGAAATGTCAAGGGGGAGATTGTAAGAACATTTATTGTAAATGTTTATGTATGGCATGTTCTAGACAATAACCATGTTGAGTGTTAGATATGTTAGTTTGGTTTCAATGACATTGATAAGTTTCGTCAAAGGTAGAATCAAGCGTTGAAGTAATGAAGAATACAAGTGAAGCACGAAAGTGAGCATATTGAGGTAAAATGTCTCCTGGAGGGCGAAAATGATATTTTTCGAAGCCGTCACTTCAAGCAAAAAGTATCGTGGGTTCAAGAAGGTCATTTTGGCACAGTTGTGAAGAAAAGTGATTTTGACAAAAATATCTATGCTTAAGCCTACGCTTTCAGTTGCAAAAAGTGGCTGGAAAACACATTTTTACGCTTGGAGGTACACTTGGACTTACGCTTGAAGAGTAGGCCCCCTACGCTTGAAGTGTAGGCCATGCTACGCTTGGAGCATAGCTGCGGCAAGTTTTTGCCAGATTTTGCCTGCGATGTCCAAATTGTTCGGGGGTTGGTTTTGTGATTTGTCCATGACTTAGATACGTCAAACTGCGTTCTATATACATTATATTCACCAGAATATAAGATTTGGATGTGAAATTATGAGAAAGGGCAAACTTAGGGTTTAAATCATCATTGTCTATAAATACCCAAGTCTACAACAAGAGGAGGCATGTCTTTAAGAATTCTCTGCAAGTTTTCTACAGCTTCATCTTCTTCTACAAAGATATACATATGGTGAGAGAATATTATTGAGTGGTTAGAAATACATAAGTTCTCTCTTGTTTTTGGACGTCTTCAATCGTGCTTCTACATCGACGATTTCTGTACACGATTGAATGGTATAGTTGTTGAAAAATTCACACACCATCTATAGCAATGAGGTAGCATTGATATATTTCGAGAAGCGGAGTCGTCTGAGTGTGGAGATCGAAGCAGGAGGCTTCGTGGTGATTTTGATCTGTTGAAAAGCAGAGCCGTCAGAGTACAAAGATCGGAGCGAGAGCTTCGTGGAGCGCGAGTGAATCTAGATTTTCAGGCGTCGAGTAAAGAACAACAAATTACAGCGGTTGTAAATTATGTTTTCATAGAGTCTGTACAAATTCTTTGATTCATAGTGTATCGATACCCGAGTGTATCCGTGGTTTTTACTTAGAGTCTTTCCAAGGTTTTCCACGTAAAAAATCTCTGTGTCTTCTCATTATTTAATTTTTAAACTTATATTCATATTTTCTTGATTGATCTAATTTCTGAATTGATTAGAGAATTAGGGTTTGTAACTAATTAAAATTGAATTTTTGCTAATTTCTTTTAATTAATCATAAAATCGACAAAAAGTCTATTCACCTCCTCTATGTTGTTTTCACTATGGTCTAGGTTTTCAGTCCCTACTTAATAGAATTTTGTAAATGAACATTGATACCCCTTCACGTAGGTGTGAAATTAAGGCAATACACATTTTTTTCTTCTCATATCTAAATCTCATGTTGTCCCACAAATCAATCTATCGCGCTTCCACTTTTCTTGCGGGACCGAATTATGTTGAGCGAATGTATGGGTTTATAGGCTACGGGGGTCAAGATAATATCAATTTATCCATAGTTTGTCACATAATATTGAATTATGGTTTGCTCGGTTACTTATGGATAGGGATGGCAACGGATCGGGTTTGAGACGGGTTTGGCTAATACCATTATCACTCCATTTAAAAATTACTAATATCAAATCCGTCCCAAACCCACGACGGGTTGTAATCGGTAATACCATTACCACCCTGTCGGTATAAACAAGTTCCATTGAGTTATCATCGGTTATACTAAATTATTTCTAATAAATTAGAAGCACAATTGATTTACTAAATTATTTGATGACAAATTAAGTTATAATGCATTTCATAACAAATTAAGTTATAAACCAAATATTTCTCTTATTCTAGGCATATATTCTACTTTACGTTATAAACCAAATATCCTATATATTTAGACAAACAAATGTATATATACGCATATTGACTGAAATTCTTTCAAAATATATATATATATAGATGTCAACACCAATAATCAGATTAATGAGTTATATATAGACAAAGATGCACATATATATAAATATATATAATTATAATTAAAATCGTAAACGGATTGGGGTCGGGTTACCAACGGGTTTTCCAGAAAATTCAAATTCGACCCGAACCCGCTTCGGATTTTAATTTTGGATACCAAACCCGTCCCACACCCCGTTTATAAATTTATCAAACCTATCCCAATTAGATTAAAACGGATCAGAACCGATCTGTTCGAACCATTTTGCCACCCCTACTTATGGAAAGCTCCTTAGAAAAGTATTTGTTAAAAATATGAACCTAGGTGGTATAACGTGGTTGTTTTTTTCTACCATACCTATCTCGAGTAAATTTTGTTATGGGACCCAACTGCGCATGTCCGGAACGTCTGATTGGAATCGGACGGCCACAATAATCTAACCGCAGGGTAGATCCAGAGCTTGTGATGATGCCATCCAATTCAAAAACTGCCACGTCATCAAAATCGAGATGGAGTGTGTCCATAAAACCCACACTCCACCTACAAAAATATCAGCCATTACCTCTCTCTCTCCCCAAAATCGCTTTTGAAGCTCACAACAAACATAAAAGGTTGATCCTTAGGTATGTTTTCAAATTCAGTCCTTCTTATACATACACATACATATTTATATATATATAAATATTTATATTCTTTATAGTGCTATAAACGTAAATCTTCAAATTGAAATTTGTCCGAGTTGTCTTAGTAAGGAATGTTTCTATTTTGGAGATTAAAACGCTTCTGATTATTAAGTGGATCTGTTGCTTGTCATTACATTTATAGTGAATTGCAGGTTTTTTTTTTTTTTTTTTTTTTTCAGAATTTCTAGAAAAGCTTTCTTGTTTCAAACTCTAATTTGGCACACTTTGGAGTGAATAGTTATTTTTGTTTGATAGACTAAGAACAAGTCAAATGTGTTGATAATTCGATCTGATTTATTTTATTTTTATTTGCTTTTTGTACTCTCTCCAGCCATTGCTATCATTCAAAGTTGGGAAATTTTGTTTCAATTTTCTTGTTAATTGTTTTACCATCTCCCCTCTGTTTGGTTTCCTTGAAAATTTAGGGAAAGGCAAGGCAATTACCAAAATTAGTAAATAACTTGCTAATTTTTTTTTTCACTTTCATTCCACAAAATTTTATACTTTGATAGAATTGGTGCCTTGGAATTGGAATGACAGGAAATTTAGTTCACACTTTATACTACATATATATATATATATATATATATAGGCTTGATTTCAATGCTAGGGCACCAATTCGTGTAAGCTTATGGATTAACATGAACATGGGGTTCATGTACCAGGTTTCATTTATCATCTGAGGTAGAGTTATGCCTACCTCCTATCATGAAAGATTATTTTCTTTGCCCCTTCCATAATTTTTTTTTTATATATAAGAAAAACGATTAGGACAACTTTTGGTACCCTTCTTCGTGGCATTTTTCCGTTTTGTTAAAGGTGCCCCTAGGCTGCAGGCTCATAGAGGTCTTGCGCTTGTTTTGTGCCTAGTCCGCCTTTGATAATATATGATCATTTCTTATAGAATATGAATACTTTGATGTTATTTTATTTTTTATTAGATTTTTCATCATGCGCCTTGCTTCGCTCAGGCGTGCACCTTGCCTTGCGCTCGGGCGTGCACCTTGCCTTGCGCCTAGGCTCCGGAGGAACTTTAGCACCGTAGAGTTTTTTTGCTTGTGATAACATTGACATTTGCATTAGTAAGATAAAGGAAGCTTAATGGTCTTGGTATTTGCTGTGCTAAAAAAGTATTCGGTGTTCCTTGCAAAAGATAATGGTTTTGTGCATTACAATCTCGGTCATCTATAGCAACATATGTTAAGCAGAAACACATTTATTTTCTTTAACTCATTTGCTGATTTCCTCTCCTACTGAAACAAGCTGAGCCCTGAAATTCTCATGCTCTACTGTTCTAAGCTAAATTTGACGATTCTAGTTTTATTTCCCAAAAAATGTTTCAACAAAAAACAGTTAGCATCTGCTGAAAAAAATTCTTTCGGCTTCTACTTCTTGTTTTAATACATTATTGTTTTTTGTTTCTAAATTATGTATATGTACTTTTCGAACATAGATTACTATTTGTCCATGTTAAGTTCGTGTTTCTAGATTTGTGGTGGTTCGGTAGATGTATATATCTCTAGATCACCTGTATGTCCTCGGATCCAGTTTCGAAGTCATTTTGCATATCATGGCTCTACTTTTTATTTTATTTTTATGTCTTTATTATAGTGTTTAGGTTCCAAAGTAGTTTTGCCAAGTGAATATATTAGAAAATCGGAAGCTACAACATGCAGTTTTGAAATTTGGTGCAAATATACTGCATTATCTATTAGGTTTTGAGAATTTATACCTTGTTTTGAACGATTATCTTTAATGTAAATATCAACAAACTATGAAACACTTTTTCTGGTGGTCAGGTTGCCAAATTTCCTGATCAGCCCAAGAGAAAGGTACCATTTTCTTTATCACTTTCTGTATCTGTCCTCCATTATTTTTATTTTTATTTTAAAAAAATTCCTGGTTTAATACCTTCCAACTGTCACAGTGAGAGGTTTTATGGAGTAGATGATTGCAACCATTCAAATCAAAAGTACGAAACAAATGCTTGGAGAATTATAGTTATAACAACAATAATGGAGTGTTTAGTGGTCTAGAAGTAGGTGTGTCTCATTTAATCAGAAGATGGCGGAGATGGGTGCTGATCTATTTGATTTTCAAGAAGAGATCAAATTTTCACCAGAGTAATGTCCCACTTGTTAAGCATTTGGTTAGGTAGGTAACTGAACTTTGAACTTTGATCTGAAGCTTTGCGTTACTTTATATATACATATATATGTATATTATTTTCTGTTTTGGTTTTACATTCCACCTAATTCCAACCAAAATCTTTATTTATTTACTTATTATTATTTTTATTAGTGTTTCTCTGAATTTGGCTGATGCAATTCAATAATTTTATTCGTATTATGATTAGGATTATTCTCTTTGTAGTCTTTAGGTTATTCTTATTATTTCAGGATTATCCTCTTTGTAGTGCATTTAGCTAGAGATAGATGAGAGTTTGTTGGTTCCAAGTTTTTGGAATATGAATACTTCTGTAAAATTTGAATGTACATATGGAATTCTAATTTGATTATTAATTAAAGAACAAAAAATGGGAAAGAATTCTTGAAGACCTGGACCGCAACAATCATACTTCATATTTTACCTTCTAAATCTGATAAAAGATTATGGAGCCAAGTATGGGCCCATTTAGTTGTTTTGCTTCATACATTTTTTTGGTAGACTAGGAACATTATCTTTAGGCACTTTTGGACAAAAATCAAACCCCAATTAAAAGCTCTCATGTTTGGTGTGTATTGGATTTATCCGACTTGTGGTCCAGAAACAAATTATTTAAGTTTAGGCATTTGTTTCATTTTTTTGTACAGCAATTTTACTTCAGATGCTCTTGTACAAATGTGTTGTGATTAGTATCTTAGGTTACATGGTTACCAAAATGATTCTTAATCACTAAATTTGCTGTGTTTTCTTATCGTTCAGAGTTGGGTTGTTAGCTAGAACGAAATTTGAGTACAGAACGATGGCCTTAGACCAATACTTCGGTCATGAATTGAAATCCATCTCGGCTGCAGCAGCCGATCCACCAAATTTTTCCGGCTGCTTCGACTGCAACATCTGCTTGGAATTTGCACATGATCCGGTAGTTACCCTATGTGGCCATCTCTACTGTTGGCCCTGCATCTACAAGTGGTTCCACTACCAGAGTGCCTCCCTTGCTTCTGATGAGCACCCACAGTGCCCGGTATGCAAAGCTGAAATATCGCACACCACAGTCGTCCCCCTCTACGGTCGGGGCCAAACCCCATTGGAATCTGAGCCCGAGGGCAAGAGTATGGCCATTCCTCCGCGACCATCAGCATTTGGTACTGAAATACTCACCAACATGTCATCACATCATGGTCAGCAGCTTCCATATCACAATCCATATCAGAATCAACAATATTCCCCTCACCAATACAGCGGCTATGAAGAAGACTCTCTGCCACCATTGCTTAATCTTGATGGCAGTACTGCTATGGGTGTTTATCATCCTATGGTCGGGATGTTCGGGGAGATGGTTTATGCTAGGGTGTTTGGGAACTCGGAGAGCTTATACGCTTATCCGAACTCATATCACTTGGTGGGGAGTAGCAGCCCCAGATTGAGAAGGATGGAGATGCAGGCTAACAAGTCTCTGAGCAGAATCTCAGTTTTCCTCTGCTGTTGCCTTCTTCTGTGCCTGTTCCTTTTTTGATCAGTGATGAGGTCTTTCACCCTTACCCTTGTTGTATATGTATAAATATTATACAAAGTAAGATAATGAAATATTCATGGAGAGATGAGACAGGAATGTTACCCAAAAAAATGTCATTTGAGATTTTGGCCCATGTTTTTGAGCAATGTATGCATGCAATTGTTTTGGGATGTATATAGTACATAAGCAATTTTTTTTTTATATTTTTTTGAATAGTATGAAACGAACACACTAACCTCCCATGAGCCTCATGGGTCTTTAATCCCTAATATATTTTTTTTTTTTTGGGGAGGAAAGGTAATATCATCATACTACAACATCTTTGCTTATATTACATAAGCCATTGAGAATACCTTTTTTGTTAAACCATGGCTTGCATGGTTTTCCTCTCCACCTTATTGTCTTAAACTTATAAAGACATTATTAAATGGTTCTATCATGTATTCTGATGTTGTGTTTGGTACGTAGGAATAGAATGATCATTACCATTCTATTGTTTGGTTGGAGTATTACTAAATAGAGAATGAAAGATTTTTTTTAGTGTTATTAAGGAATGGAATGCCCATATGCTCATTCCAATGGTTTACTAATATAATGAGTTTTCATTCTTTTAAATAAAATTTTATTCCAAAAGAATGTTCCTTCTCATTCTAAAATATTTAGGCAAAAGTGCAACATACTTTCCTGATTTATCTTCAAGTGAGCAAAATACTCCTATGTAGTATAAAAGTGAGCAAATCAATCCCTTAAATTCTCAAAATTGACAAATTTACCCCATGAAGCTACTTTTTGAATGTCAAATTACCATTGTACTATTATATTAACCTTTTGTAAAGTAAAAATATGGATAAACTTCATTCATACTCCTGAAATTTATTTTATCTTCAATTAGACCTTCTCAAGTTTAACAAACTTCATTTACACCTCTTATTTTTTCAAACTCATATCATTTACATCCCCTAATGCCACTTAATACCTAAAGTACCCTTAATGGTGAGATATGTGGTGTTTGGAAATAAGGATTCAATTTCTTTACTACCCTCAAATTTTATTATCTCTATCTAACATTTTCTCACTTTTAACATTATTATCTATTTATAGAAATATTTTTTTATAGATATATTTTACTATAAACGAATTTATTTTTTGATATATGTCGAAATATATTTTTTTCAAACTACCAATTAGGATATATTATTTTTCCATTTTCAACATTATTATCTAGTTATATAAATTATTATTACATATATATTACTATAAACAATTTTTTTTTATGCCGAAATTTGACCAAAAGATTGGTTATGTCTATTAACCGAATTTGACCAAAACATTAATGCCAAAATTAATGGTAATTACCAAAGGTCTTGTAGGCTGATGGTTTCAGAGGTTAGGGGTTCGAGCCCCATGGGGCTCATGTGGGTGTGGGTGTGTTTCTTACCATTCAAACAAAAAAAAAATAATTGTAATTCGAAAACAAAAGGATGGTTCTGTCTATTGACCAAAATATTTCCTCAATTGACACTTAAAATTTGATGATTTTAAAACACATTTTCTGTTTCAGTGGTAAGGACTCAAACTGTCAAACGACGGAGTCGTGACTTTAGATACTGAGAATAACCCATTTGGGCATAAAGAAATAAATAAAATTTGGCATTAATTTTGTATTTTGGCATAAAAAAATTGTTTATAGTTTAATATAGGGATAATTACACAACCCTCCCCCGAACTAAGACATAATTGCATGCGATTCCTCTAACATTTCAATAATATCAGAAACTTCCCTTAGTATCATCGGAATATTGATCAAACAAGAAATAATAGTGAAATAATGTATATATGCTCCTATATTAAGAGATATTTAGAGAATCTTTTGGATGATGGTGAATTTACTACCTTGCTCTTAAATATATTTGGCGAGAATTATGTGTACCAGTAATTGTCATTTCATGTGAGCCCCTTATCTTTCCCAAGTCATGACAAAAAACTTGTAGAGAGAGAATGAATGATTTTTAGAGAGAGAGAGTGGGTATAAACAACAACTCAAATGGGTTTATCTAGAATATATACGAGGACAATTTGGTAAAATAAGTTGGGATATTCTACTAGTTTTGAATGCAAAAGTTAATTGCAGGGATAACAAGGGTAAAATAGAGAATTTGGTCTATAATATGCTTTTATTGACCAATAAAATAAATTTTCGGCATTAACTTTGAACAAAAGGGGTTAAATTATAACGGATGTACAATTAAGGGAGGTATATGATATTATTGAAACATTAGGGGATTTGCGTATAATCATGTCATAGTTCGGGGGAGGTTTGTACAATTATCCCTTTAATATATATATAACAAATAAATATAACTAGATAATAATGTTAAACTTGAGGGGGTCTAATTGAAGATAAAATAAATTTCAGTGGTATAAATAAAATTAACCCTTATTTTTGTATTTTACAATATGTTAATATATGGGTAGAATGATAATTTGACATTCAAAAAGTGGGTCAATGGGATAATTTGCTCAACTTTGAGAATCTAAGGAATTGCTTTGCTCCCTTTTATAGTACATGAGTTATTTTACTCGTTTGAAAATAGTTTAAGGGGTATTTTGCACTTTTGTCAAATGTATATTATATACCAAACTAAAGAATGATTGGAACAACATTCCATTCCATTAGTGCAAATACAACATTAATGCTTGTGACAAATCATTTTAGGAAACTCCCTTGTATTTCTTACATTAAGCAGTGACTTGTAACTCTCATGTTGCGCTATTGTATCAGATTTTTTAAATTGTTAACAAAATTTTATACACTCAGAGGTCCTCTTTCTCTAGTATTAAAGGATTTAAATATTATAGTTAATCTCTAGATGGGTGGAAGTCCTGTTAAAATTTTCCTATGACCGAATTAAAAATTATTTTCATATGTTGAACCCAAAAAAATAACAAAAATAAGGTTACACATGAAAAGCGAGTTAATGTTTTTAGAGTAGATCGGTTAACACCTATTACTTTTTGCTCAAATTAATTAACCAATGTATTCCTTAATTACGTGTTTTGATTAATAATCATATAGGCACTTCTCTCAATTGGGTGAAATTATTTTCCATTATTTCTCTCATAGGGAAATTTCAAATCTACACTAACCAACACGAGACTTTTGGAGTCTCACTAACGTCTATTTCTCAGAAGACATTAGTTGAGACGAAATGATGGGATAGTCGGTATTGCTTTCCCTATAACAAGCATGATTGGCTCCTTGATGTATGGTGCTATTCCGCATGCTCAAGGAAGATAAGATGATAGGTGGATAAATTTGCGTCTTTCAATACCTACTTTATGAGTAATGTCTCTTTCTCTGCCTCTAATCGGATATTCCTCAGCTTTTGTTTGTGTTTGGTGTTACCCACTCACTTTATCCCACAACATGATATGCATCAATATAACAAAAAAGTTTATGCTTTGGTGCACTAAAAAAGTTCACATTTTTATAATAACTTCTTTCTTATTTATTTATTTTATTATTATTTTTTTCTGGCAAACAAATATTCAAGAATCAATAATACAAATATCAAGTTTCAACATTATCAAGATCAACCTTGGCCTGCTTAAAGATATTCTCAGGAATATCAATAATAATGTTTGGACACGGGAGTTTTGTGTCAATAGTCACTTCCACAGTGCCACTTGTACGTGCAAGAAATTGCTCATTATATTATTAGATTGAAGGGTTAATTTCAGTAAATCATTTTATACTATTCAATTTAATCAATTAACCCTTACTGTATTTATTTTGCCTCTTATATTATTCAATTTTATCAATATGCTCTATCACCTCTCAAAATACCTAAACTACCCCCAATAGTCTAAGGGGGTTTAGTGAATTATTTCGGAAAAAATAATATATACTTTTTGTAATAAAAAAAAAATTCGAAAAAAAATCATATTTTGTTCCAAAATATGAATTTTTTTTCGAAAAATATTTTTTTTGGGAAAATGTATATATTATGTTCCAAAATATGAATTTTTTTTTGAAAAATATTTTTTTTTGCGAAAAAGTATATATTATGTTCCAAAATATGATTTTTTTCTGAAAAATAACTTTTTGCGAAAAATATATATTATGTTCCAAAATATGATTTTTTTTCCGAAATTTTTTTTTTCCGAAAAAGTATATATTATGTTCCAAAATATGAATTTTTTTTTGAAAAATAATTTTTTTGCAAAAAATATATATTATGTTCCTAAATATGAATTTTTTTTCGAAAAATAATTTTTTGTAAAAAATATATACTATTATGTTTCAAAATATGATCTTTTACGAAAAATAATGTTTTTGCAAAAAATATATTTACTATTACGCAAAAAATCATATTTTGGAACATAATAGTATATATTTTTTGCAAAAAAATTATTTTTCAAAAAAAAATCATATTTTGGAACATAATAGTATATATTTTTTGCAAAAAAATATTTTTCAGAAAAAATCATATTTTGGAACATAATATATATTTTTTGCAAAAATATTATTTTTCAAAAAAAAATTCATATTTTGGAACATAATATATACTTTTTCGCAAAAAAAATATTTTTCGAAAAAAAAAATCATATTTTGGAACATAATATATATTTTTCGTAAAAAAATATTTTTCAAAAAAAAAATCATATTTTGGAACATAATATATATTTTTTGCAAAAAAATTATTTTTCGAAAGAAAAATTCATATTTTGGAACATAATATATACATTTTTTGCAAAAAAATTATTTTTCAAAAGAAAAATTCATATTTTGGAACATAATATATACATTTTCGCAAAAAAAATATTTTTCGAAAAAACAAGTTCATATTTTGGAACAAAATATGATTTGTTTTTGAAATTTTTTTTTTGCAAAAAATATATATTATTTTTTTCGAAATAATTCACTAAACCCCTTATGCTATTAATTTCACTAAATCCCCTTATACTATTGAGGGTAGTTTAGGCATTTTGAGAGGTGATGAGATATTGATGAAATTAAATAGTATTGGGGGCAAAATAAATACCGTAAATATTAATTAATTAAATTAAATATTATAGGGGGTTAATTGAAATTAACCCTAGCTTGAATTGAGGAACAATGATCTTATTTATGAGAGAATTTATAAATCGGTCTATCATTTCAAAGAGGAATGCTGCGATTGTGACTACACAGTCGCATTTGTATTTGTGATTGAGTAACTCAATCTTTGAATATTAATATTATTTTCTTGGGCATATAGCACAACCTAACTTTATCTTTATCATTTATTTCACTTTGTTTTCTCCCTCTATTACATATCACTACATATATTTATCACTTTTAACTATTTTACAAACCCTTACACGGTTATACAACCCTTATCACTTTAAAAACATATCATCCATATATTGTATCTAATATTCTTTCTAATGTCTTTACATATTTTTAATTTTTTTAAAAATATATTAATAATTAAATTAATAACCAGTGGGAGGTAGAGAAATAATAGAATCTAAACTCTATATCATTTTTTAAATTTGGTAGAGATATGTAGAAAAGTAGGGAGTTTGTATCAAAGAAAAAATTTCAGAAAGATTTTCCACAAACATGTTTATATATGAGCAGTAAAGGAACTTGAAATACATATATAACTCATTCGTAGATAAATGATAAAAATAGGTAGAGTTGTAATATTACATCAATGTTTAATCCATTAGTTGTGATAAATAGTGTTAGAAGTAACAAAAAATAATAGTCGTGATAACAGTGTTATAATGAAGTGTTTGTAAAATAATTAAAGATAATGAAATATTTGTAAAATAATTAAAGATAATGAAATATTTGTAAAATAATTAAACTGATGAAGAGTTTGGATAGGGGTTTGATAAATATTTGTAGTGATATGTTCTAGAAAGAAAACGAAGTGAAATAAATGATGAAGAGATAAAGTTAGGTTGTGTTGTATTTGCAAGAAAATAATACTATTAACCAAAGACTGAGTTGCCAATCACATATACGACTGTAAATAGTATTCCTCTCCTTTCAAATTAATTTAAATTGTAAACGTTTATCGTCATTTATCTAAAAAATCAATTGTAAACCTAATTTTCTATGGGCCTCTATAACCACCTAATTTATGGACCAGCCTTTAGAACTTGTTGGGCTCATGCTTGTTGGAAACAATCTCAGGTCCTACTCTGGCCCGTGAGGGTTCGCCATGTGTGTAAAAACGGGTTTGACCTGAACTTCATGGACACAATATTGATGGTGATGAACTCTCAACATTTATGAGGGTGGTGGAAGGTCATCACTAATAAAAAAATAAGGGTGCAAGTTGGGCCCGAAGTCAGCCCGAGGTTGGAAGCAACCAGGTCCGATGGTCAGTTCAGGTTGAATCAAGTGAAATTCTGTCACATATTGAGCTGAAGAGTATTGGTGTTAGATGTGTTCATTTGTCCCACATTGGAAATGTTAGCCTCACCCATAATTTAAGTTTTTGGGTTGAACCGTGAAACATTCGACCCGTTACAACTGGCATGTCAAGGATAAACATGGTAAAGGCACCAAGTGAAGGGAAAGACTAAAGAATGAAGGGCAAAGTGATGCAAAAAAACTTTTGCAAGTTGGACGCAATGATAGAAGTTTCAAGAATGAAAATGCTACACCAAACAAGAGTTTAAGAAGTGGTGGTATACCCCATTACCAAGGAGGAAGTGGTAGCAAGTTGGCCGCAATGATAGAAGTTTCAAGAATGAAAATGCAACACCAAACGAGAGTTTAAGAAGTGGTGGTATACCCCCATTACCAAGGAGGAAGTGGTAGTGGCCTTATTACAAGTGATCGAAAGGCAAATTAGTGGAGCTAGTACAAGTAGAAGGCAAGTGAGTGAAAAATTTGGCAGGCATAGGGGGGAATGAGTGGTTCTGAAGGCAGTGTTAGAGCTATAAGTAGTGGGAATAAGGTGAATGATTAGTTTATTCTATTTACTTTATACATTAATGTGTTAATTAAGCAAATGTTATTATGACATTTAAATCAACTTTGACTTTAATTGGTTTAGGGTACAATGGGAGCGGAAGGAACTTGGAAGTGAGATACCAAAAAATGTAGCTACACTATAATCGAAATTGGAATTTAAAGCTTAAACAATGTTGGTTAATGCAAGTTAGTGACCTTAACATGTTGTTTATCTTTGTAGGTTTGAGATACTTCCATAACTATTGGGTGGGAAGATGACTATAGTGCAGATGAATTTTGGCAAATGATTATTTTTGGTGGGAGTTGGAATTGGAAATTAGGCTTATTTCGAATTTTGTATAATTGTAATGACAAGATAGTTTTTGTGAACTACTTGGAGATGTAATGAACTAGTTGTGGATGTAAAGAACTTGTTTTGGTGGAGAACAATTTGTAATGAC
The DNA here is from genome assembly GCA_963922005.1 of Cornus suecica. Lineage (NCBI taxonomy): Eukaryota > Viridiplantae > Streptophyta > Magnoliopsida > Cornales > Cornaceae > Cornus > Cornus suecica. The sequence continues at coordinate 30,360,386 of OY998241.1, forward strand.
TATATGGTTTAATATGGACGTAATGAACTTGTTTTTGGCACATATAATGACTATATATGTTTTAATGTCAATGTAATTAACTTCTTTTGGTATTTAAAATGTTACTCATGTCACGCCCGAAATTCCCGACTCCAATAAGGAGAATCAGCGAATCCTGATATGTGACGTTAGTGCGAGCGACCACTAGAATCAATAATTCAATAATACTCATGAAACAATAGAGAAATATCAATCGAAGAATGAACTGAACAATGATATTTACTGGATAATGAATAAATGTCAATACAATTGCCAATACACAGAGGCATATAACAATGTCGAACAAGATGCTTAAGGCACTAAGTAATACTATAAGGATATATAAAGACAATGATAGGGATGTGCCAACAAGCTGCCTCCAAAAAAATACAATAAAAATCCCCTGGATTCAAAGGGGTACATAAAAGGGAATTAAAATGACATTAATTATCTAGGCATCCCAAATTACCCGAGTTGTTGTCGCTCCACACGTTGTCATGCATCTGTTTGAAACCTACAACAGTTGGTCTTGGGTGGAGTGAGCAACATGATGTTCAATAGGAAAAACCCTAACCACATCATCTGGCCGTCTAGGGAGTGTTAAACCAACCCGTGTGAAGACATCTATCCTAGAACGGTCTGTTGTTTCACATACCACTCACGCCAATCTGAGACCCCCTACCATGCTCAAGCCAACAAACATAAAGCAAGTTACAAGTATCAAGCATAAATCACATGGCATGTTGTCAACATATACAACAGTGCATACAAGAAGATATAGGTACATATATATATAAGCATATTTATATATGTATATATATAGGAAGAAAACATGTGACTTCAAGGTACCATCAAAACTACATCACTATACTCCAACTCTAACGGCTTAAGTCACACATGAAACCACGCACCGACCATTTACAACTCAAACTTCAACCTGACAACCCCATAATCCCAGTTTGCCACCTAGACAACGAAAGGAGTCCTAGGCTATCTCTAGAGTCAAAGTAAAAAAATACACAACCCTAATGCAAGTGTAACCATGACTCCTTAACAAGAAACAAAGACTAACAACATCCGCCAATGGTCACTAAAGGACTCCACTATAAAATATTATTTTTTATTATTCAACCCAAGGATAAAATAGTCATTTTGTACATGGGAGAGGTAATCGGAACAATCGGGGGTTAATTCGGAAATCCGAAAATATTACATTTAGGATTTAATTTGGAAAACATTTCTTTAAACCCATCACAGGAGTAAAATAGTCATTTCAAGGATGAAAATATAATTTCCTAAAAAGTATTCAAATTAGGCTAGGGTAGGCCATAGAAACAATCGGAATCGAATTCGGAATTAAAACGCGAAAGGTGGAAAAATACAAGTCAATGTTCATTAGTGGGATTCGACCCCAAGAAAACTGGGATCGATCCCAAGTCCAAAAATCTGAGAAAAAATAATTTTTTTTCAGATTTCCCCTATGGAATTTGGGATAGTTTTATGAGTTCAAAACGTAATCTTTTGATCCAAAACGAGTACAAACAACAAGTATACGAAACGTACATGTAATGGGTTGAGAAATTTTGACAACACCATGAAAAGAAATAGGACGAAAAATGCTCGAAAAATGACCGAAACAAGATGTTCTAAAAAAGGGACTTTTTCAAATAGAACTTCTTTGGGGCGAACCGAAGTCCGAACAATTTCTAACATCAAAATAATTAATAAACTAGAGGCCTAAATAGACAATAGAAGTCTCATTGGCAAGGCAGTTAATTCATACCACCATTTCAATTCCATTCATTATCAATTATGTCATGTGAGACAACAAGATCATTCTTAAACATGATTTGCGATTTTAATATAAATGCTCAAAATAAGTAAATGCTTCCAATTTACTATCGTGCTATGCAAGTCATGCTTGTGCTAATACCAATTCCAATGCAACCTTATCTATACAAGGGTTAAATGGATATCAAGTGTCGTCACCACCGTGTTCGAGCCGAAACTCTTCCACTAATTCTCTATTTATGGAATATTAGTCCGCCGGTAGCGAGAACACCTCTTGGCCAGTTGTTGCGATTGTTTGTAATGTCGCCACGAGTTATATATTTTATATGCTCGCAAATAAAGGAACCATAGTGTTCGGACAATAGTCCTTCATGAATTTATCTGATTTTCAGAATACTAGTCTACCGGTAGTGATAACACCTCCTAGCCAGCTGTTGTGACTATCCAAATGATCCATGCAAATAAATGCTATAAATAAGGCATGCAACTAACACCAATTTCTATATATGCACAAGGTGTTACTAAATTGTCAATGATGCCTCCATGTGTACCAAATGCTCAATATGTAAGATTTTCCTCAATTTCCATATGCATGTCTTTCAATATTTTCATGCGACACATTCATGATATAACAAACATTCCTCTCAATACTTTTATGCAACAAAGGTTCAACATATATTTATATCTCCATGAAAGTTACTTTAATTTCTTTAGCATGCATCCGTTCATTTTTAAGCAATAAGTCCCAATTATTTCATATTATCCCCATTTCAAGTTAAAATGAAAATTTTCACAATTACAAGGAAAAGGGGAGCTAATGCCACGTTCTAAGTTCAAATCCCACTACAACATAATTATACAAACCCCTAGACACACCTAGTGTCTTCCAATTCAACCCCTCTAAGGACTAGCCTATTTACAATTTTAAGGCCATAACTTTATTTCCTACATACTCACACACACACACACACACATATATATATATATATATATATATATATATTCACATATATCTATTTACGCTTATATATATATATATAAATCACCCTAAATAAAAAAAAATTCCAAATTTCCTCTAGTAATTCACCCAAACAATAATTCAATTAAAATCTAACTACACACATAAGATTAGGCACATATGCACTTTTAAATCAAAATCATCACAATACCAATCTATATGCAAACATAGGCATAAATAAATGTAATCAAAACTCTAGCATGCTTCCTGTTCGCAATTTCAACATAACTACACCTAATACACATTCAAGTCTAGGGTTAAGGGAATCTAGATGAAAATCACATCCCTATGTAACAAAAGGATGAGTGAAAGGAGAGTTTCATACCTCAATGATCAAAGCAAGTAAAACTAGAAGAGCACAAGCATGTCAAGGACTTTCGGATAGTTTAAAATTTTCTTTTTAAATAAAACCATTTTGAAAATAATTTTTAAAACTTCTTTAAAATAAATCTTATTGAAAAACATTATCAAAAACCAAATTAAACACTCTCAGTCCTAAACTCAACCATTGGGTCTACCGGGTATATCCCGGGTCCTCAGAAGCCTTTAAAATAAAAACTGCACGAAGTAAATCCAAAAAAAAAAACAAGTAGTGAAAAATAAACACAAGCAAGTAAAGCATGTAATAATTTAAATACTAGAAAAGATAAAACGTCGGACGATACGGAGCGCATTCCAAGACATCGAAGGACAAATCGATAAACTTCGCAACAAATCCACGTAGCCGACAACGAGAGGCATCAAAATCATTCAGCCAAATTTTGAAACGCAAACCGCGAAAAATTTACAAGTAAAAAGTACCAATAATACACATGACGTCAAGAACAAGTGATGTCACAACCCCAAAATAAATCGGAAAGAATAACGGAAAAAAGTAAAGTAACACGGGGTGTTACAACCTTCCCACCTTAAGAGATTTCGTTCTCGAAATCAGGGTGTACCTTAGTCCGCGAGTCATATTAAGTTGATTAGGCTGAATGATCTGCTCACATCCCTCGGTAATTATAACCATGATACGGGTACAAAAAGAAAAGAAGTGATTAAGGTATTGTCTTACTCTGCTGGAGTTAAATCCCAACAGCGTACACCTAGTAAGACTCGTCCTCGATACAAAACGCTGAAAGACACAAAATGCAGATTGAAACCACAGATAACGTCAAATATGGAACACCCCATCGACCTTTACCCGTCGTCCCTAGGACAATAAAACCTAGAGCTTTAATACCAAACTGTCACGCTCCAAAATTTTCGAGACTCCAGCTTGGAGAATCAGTAAATCCCAAGGTGTAATGTCAGTGCAAGCGACCACTAGAATCAATAGTACTCATGAAACAATAGAGAAATATCAATCGAAGAATGAACTAAATAATGATATTTATTGGATAATGAATAAATGTCAAAACAATTGCCAATACACAAAGGCATATAACAATCTCGAACAAGATGTTAAAGGCATTAAATAATCCTACAAGGATATATAAAGACAATGATAGGGATGCGCCAACAAGTTGCCTCCCAAAAAGTACAATGAAAATCCCTCGGATACAAAAGGGTACATTAAAGGGAATTAAAAGGACATCAATTATCTAGGTGTCCTAAATTATTAGAGTTGCCGTCGTTTCACATGCTATCCTGCATCTATTTGGAACTTATAACAGTTGGTCTAGGGGGGAGTGAGCAACAACGACGTTCAATAGGAAAAACCCTAACCACATCCTCTGGCCGTCCGGGAGTGCTAAACCAATCCGTGTGCATGCATCTATCCTAGGTCGGTTAGTTGTCTCACATGACACTCACGCCAATCCGAGCCAACAAACATAAAGCAAGTTATAAGTATCAAGCATAAATCACATGACACGTTGTCAACACATACAAAAGTGCATACAAGAAGATATAGGTACATATATATATGCATATATATATATATATATATATATATATATGGGTAAACAACACGTGAATTCAAAGTACAATCAAAACTCTCGCACTATACTCTAACTCTAATAGCTTAAGTCACATATGAAACCGCGCACCGATCATTTACAACACAAACTTAAACATGAAAATCCCATAATCCCAGTTTTCCACCTAGACTCCGAAAGGAGTCCTAGGCCATCTCTAGAGTCAAAGTAAAAAAATACACAAGCCCAATGCAAGTGTAACCTCTACTCCTTAACAAGAAACAAAGACTTACAACACCCGCAAAAGGTCACTAAAGGACTCCACTCTAAATGACTATTTTTTCTTATCAAACCCAAGGATAAAATAATCATTTTGTACATGGGTGAGGTCATCGGAATAATTGGGGTTTAGTTCAAAAATGAGAAAAAAAATTAAAGTTTTGAAGTTGAAATCCGAAAATATAACATTTAGGATTTAATTTGGAAAACACTATTTTAAACCCATTATAGGGGTAAAATAGTCATTTCAAAGTTAAAAATATAATTTCTAAATTAAAGTATTCAAATTAGGCATAGGGTAGGCCATAGGAACAATCGAAATTGAATTCGGAATTAAAAAGCGAAAGTTAGGAAAACAGAAGTCAATGTTCATTAATGGGATCGATCCCAAGAAAACTGGGATTGATCTTGAATGAAAACTCAACAATCAGAATGTAGGGGTGGGATTTTGGGATCGAACCCAAATCCAGAAATTTGAGAAAAAATGAATATTTTTTTTCCAGATTTCCCCTGTGGACTTTGGGATAGTTTTACGAGTTCAAAACGTATTCTTTTAATCCGAAACGAGTACAAACATCAAGTATTACGAACATACATGTAATGGGTTGAGAAATTTTGAAAACAAAAAAAAAAAAGAAATAGGACAAAAAATGCTCAAAAAATGACTGAAACAAGACGTTTTAAAAAAGTAACTTTTTCAAACAGAACTTCTTTAGGGAAAACCGAAGTTCGAACAATTTCTAATGTCAAAATAATTAATACACGAGCCTTCGAGCGCTCAAACTAAATAATTTAATTGATAAAAGACTATTTTGCCCTCGCAAGGCGCCACAGTTTCAAAGAATTATAATTTTTATAAAAGTGTCAAGTGTCGGTGCTTAGCGCTCGGAATATTACACAAATGGTTAGCACCAGGACCGCAACCTACAGTACAGTTTAGACAAGTGTGGTAAATATCACGGGTGACACGAACCATAGAACCTCAAAAGGGCCAAAATGTCCATCACCACATTTTGTCTAAGTTCAATAAGAAGTCTCACTAACTAATCCAAGGCTCGTACCCTAGATTGGTGCTATACCCCTAGGCCATTCCACTTAGCCAACCGGGAGCCTTGTCCTCTAGTCTTACGTAACCATATAAAGAAGCACCTAAACATAGAATTCTTAAGAGTCTACCTCATCATCAACATAAGGGAAGAAACAATCAAGGCATGTCAAGAAAATTATATATTTCAATTCCGTCCCAACATAATCAACTAGAGGCCTGAATAGACAATAAAAGTCTTATTGGAAAGGAAGTTAATTCATACCTCCATTTCAATTCCATTCATTATCAATTCTTTCATGTGAGACAACAAGATCATTCTTAAGCATGATTTACAATTTTAATAGAAATGCTCAAAATAAGTAAATACTTCCAATTTACTATCGCGATATGCAAGTCATGCTTATGCCAATGCCAATGCAACCCTATCTATACAAGGGTTAAATGGATATCAAGTGTCGCCACCACCGTGTTCGAGCCGAAACTCTTCCACGAATTCTTTATTTCTGGAATACTAGTCCTCCGGTAGCGAGAACACCTCCTGGCCAGTTATTGCGACTGTCTAGAATGTCGCCATGAGTTATATATATATATACTCACGAAAGAAAAGAACCATTGTGTTCGTACCATTGTCCTTCACGAATTTCTCTTATTTCCGGAATACTGGTCCGCCGGTAGCGAGAACACCTCCTTGCCAGTTGTTGCAACTATCCAAACGGTCCATGCAAATAAATATTATAAATGAGAAATGCAACTAACACCAATTTCTATATATGCACATGGTGTTATTAAAATGTCAATGATTCCTCCATGTGGACCAAATTCTCAATATGTAATATTTTCCCTAATTTCCATATGCTTGTCTTTCAACATTTTTATGCGACACATTCATGATATAACAAAAATTCCTCTCAATACTTTTATACAACAAATGTTCAACATATATTTATATCCCCATGAAATTTACTTTAATTTCTTTAGCATGCATCCATCCATTTTTAAGCAATAAGTCCGAATTATCTCATATTATCCCCATTTCAAGTTAAAATGGAAAATTTCAAAATTAAAAGCAAAAGGGGAGCTAATGCCACGTTCTAAGTTCAAATCCCAATACAACATAATTATACAAACTCCTAGACACACCTAGTGTCTTCCAATTCAACCCCTCCTAAGGACTAGCCTTTTTATACTTTTAAGGCCATAACTTCATTTCCAACATACTCACATGTATACATATATATATATATATACATATATCCATTTACACACACATATATATATATATATATATATACATATATCCATTTACACACACACACACATATATATATATATATAAATCACCCCAAATCTAAAAAATTTCAAAATTTCAAAATTTCCACTATTAATTCACCCATACAAGTAATTCAATTAAAATCTAACTAAAAACACAAGCTTAGGCACATATGCACTTATAAATCAAAATCATCACAATACCAATCTATATGCAAACATAGGCATATATAAATGTAATTAGAATTCTAGCATGCTTACTATTCACAATTTCAACACAACTACACCTAATAAACATTCAAGTCTAGTGTTAAGGGAAACCTAGAGGAAAATCGCATCCTTATGTGTGTGTAATTGACAGGCCCTCATAAGCCCTTAAAATAAAAAATACATGAAGTAAATCCGGGGAAAAAAAAACAAGTTGCGAAAAAATAAATGCACAAGCAAGTAGAGCATGTAATAATTTAAATACTAGAAAAGATAAAACGTCGGATGATACGAAGCGCGTTCCAAGACTGCCAAAGGACCAACCGATAAACTCCGCAACGAATCTGCGTAGCCGGCAACAAGAGACCGTGAAATCATTCTGTCAAATTCCAAAATGCAAAATGCGACAAATTTACACGTAAAAAGTACCAAGAATACACATGACGTCTTGAACAAGTGACATTACAACCCGTAAATAAATCGGAAAGAATAATGGAGAAAGGTAAAGTAACACGGGGTGTTACAACTCATGTATTTTATGTACCTATACAATCCCCTTCCCTTAAGTCGATTGGTGAAGGCGAAAACTAGAATATAAGTTGGGGAATTAGTGTGAATTGCATTTCATCCTTCATAACATATTACATCAAAAACTTTTGCATAATTTGTAAATTCTTTCCTCTCACCAACCAAGGCACTACAAGACTACAGGTGGGCGTCAGGTGTATGTGCAAAATATGTGGTTAAAAATGACACTTTAACGACACTTTAGGTTTTACCCTTCTGCAAGCGCACAGATCAATTATAGTATATCAATGGCTTGAGTAAGGGATATCAATTCCACAGAGACTAAGATTGTTCACTCTAATAGTTCAAAAACATTGAATTATATTTATGAAAATTGTTTATTTTGGTGGTCAAAGACCGAATTATCTAATATTAACTAAATTAATATAAAAAGAAAAGTAAATTGGTTTCTGATTCAAGAGAGAGAAAAACTAGAGTTTTCGTCACTCCACCATTAACCGCATAATATAGTTCTATCAATATATCAATTGCATGAGGGCGATCCATTGACTGTGAATCAAGTTGTACCGCGTTAGCAATTTGACCCCAAAAAAAATTACTCTCAACCGGATTGCGATAACCCATCTCAAGACTAAACTGATTAGTGTATGCCAAATACTAACATAAAGTAAATGCAAAAAAGTAAATTAAAGCATGAAAATAAACTAAGGCATGTCTATATCAATTTGTCAGGGCATGACCTATGTCAACCTAGGGTTTTGAGTTTTATGACCACCATTATATAGAAAATCACAGATTAAGCATCCGAGTTCCATCCCATAGTGAATAATTGTGATTGTGTAAGATAAATATATTCGAAAATTCTAAGACAAGAATCAATTCAAATATATAAACTTGTATCGCGAATAAAAACGGTTTCTCATATAATACAATCATCACAGTATAGTCACAGTTTCCCCTCTCTACAATTGAAAATAAAATTAGAACTACATTACTTTGCTAGGGTTTTGCGAGAAAATCCTAGATACTGAGTTAGTTGATCATGGCGGAGAGAGTCTGCATTGTCGGTGTAGAAAAGCTCTCCATGGCCTTCTTCTCCGGATATCTAGGTCTTCAATGGTGGTTCTCTAAGATTACCTTTTTTGGTAATTTCACACCCAACCAAGAAAATACCTAATATATGATGTATAGTATGTGTATATATCATGTACAGAGGTGTTGGGGTCGAAATAAAGTCATTCGGGTGAAAACAAATCAATCCGGGTCAAAATAGGATTTCAGCCAGAAACTGAAATTTTCAACTTTTTCTGCAGAACACCTCTCACTCTTTTTATCATATCTGGAGCTACACATATTGTATAGAGGTATGTAATATATCATTGGAAACAAGACTTCAAGCTCTTTATGATAAGCGCAGAATCACCTCCTATGGAAAGAGGACGTTTTTTTGACTAAAGTTGGCTGAAATTTTTGTGTTGGAAATACTAGACCTACGCCCAAACGTAGGTTAGGAGCGTAGGGTACAAAACCAAAGCGTAGGTATGGTCCAATTTTTGCCTTTGGTGACATAGGGTATGATGCTTTTTTATTGTAAAATCCGTTTATTCTATATTTGAGCTAGACTGGTCGCCTTTGACTCCCGATGCTTTCGGTGTAGTATTAATGTCTGAAAATGACATTTTTGCCCTTCATGTGAGATAATGATGTCGGGAAATGACTATTTTTCCCTCCAGTAGCTTTTCTTTGCTCTGACACATCTCTTAATTCCTTTCTCGAGATAGAAACGAATATGAACTCGGTGAATTCACCGAAATTAGCTTTGTTTCTTCATTAAGCTCCTGAACCATGCTTACACACACAAACGGGATAAAAATACAAAGTAACGGAATGTAAAGACATAACAAATGCAAGAGATGAGCAAAAAATGACCAATATTGAGTACTTATCAGACCCCCAAACTTACATATTGCTAGTCCTTTAGCAATAAACTTAGAGATAACTAACTGTGATGATTCTTATTCTATCTAACCTATATACTCTAACCTAATCCCTTGCTTTCGTGAGGGTAAACGATTACACTTAGCACGTGTAATAAGTATTTTAAACCCCGAGGTTATCCCTAGTGGACGAATGAAGTCTCGTGAAGGTTTCTAGTGATGGTACCTACAAATATCTCAATTCTTTTGTAATTACGCATTCATGAGTTCACATACACAAGTCAAATTAGTTATGATACAACACATAAGATAATATGAATTCAAATACTCCCACTCACTACCGAACAATAACTATCTCGAGCTTCATGTCATGAATGGTCCCCACTTAAGTGAATGATTTTGCTTCTTTCTACTTAAAATCCAGACAACCTTCCGTGATTTTGTGAACATTCAACTACAATATTTCAGTTTCTTTTCTCCTATTTCATTGATCAAACTTTGCCATTTTTAGTAAAAATGTACTCTTTCCATCTTTTCACTTTTCATCCCATTTTGTCTTTCTAAGTCTACGAACTTTCCAACGAGAATTTTTAGTTCCGACCAACTGGGCCCGAGTTTCTTTCATGGGATTTATGTTCATCAGTCTTCTCCCCTTTAAACGCGAACAGTAATATTGGTGATACCAATGCCCGGTTACTCAGATCAAAGAAATTTTTTTTTGCATTTTATTTTCTCAAAAGTTTTTCAATTTTCTCCATTTCAACCAAAACACCTCCCCATCTACCCTTTTATTACGACAAAATTATTTTTCAACTACATAGTAAAAAATCAACCTATTTCTCATAGTGAATGTGTGCTTGTGTTTATATGTCAAAGTTATCTTTTTTGAATTTCAATTTCACTAATCACTCACCCATGTAAACCACATCACTTCACTAACTTGATCTAATCATTATTCTCATGAGCGGGAACATCACATCACATACTACTCATACATTATAAACATAAACTTAATTAAACTATAAATGCCAAACATTCATGCATTAAAACAAAGAACTTTTCAAAACTTTCAATGTTTTTTCAAAAATTTCAAAAGTTTTCCTTTTTTGTAACTATAAACCCTCACCCCCAAACTTAAATGTGACCATGTCCTCATGGTCAAAAATAAAGAATGAGAACAGATACAGTTACCATTGAAGCGCAGTCCTGGATTATTCGAAATGCTCAACCTCCTCCCCCAAACTTGATTCGGATCACCTGTAAATATGAAACAAACACATACCCAAATATCATAGCAAGGGAAAAGAAATTGTAAAAATTACCAGAAATTGATACAATTTTTCAAGGAATTTTTGAAAATTCTTTTTTTGGATTTTATTGATCTTGTTTTTAAATGAAATAAAAATTGATTTGGCCTTAAGGGCCTACAATCTCTAATAATTGAAATTGCAGAAATAACTTACCTATTATTATACAAACTGAGCCTAGACAACCTAGGACCAATGCTTAATGACTTTGGCATGACGTTTCTTAAAGGGTTATCCAACACCTTTCCTCCCTGTCATACTTCCCTTAATTAAAGGACAAAATGTAGGAGGTGACTCTCTAAGCGCTCTTACCCATGGACAATTAATACTACTTATGACATAAAATATAGAACAATAATCACCATATAAAGTACCTCATTTGTCCTATTTAACTTTAGCCCCTGTATGGTCAGTGTGTCTATTAAATCTTCCTCCAACACCTTAGACAACAAATCTTCCGCCAACTCATCATTCTCCAGTAAACTGACAGATGCCATAAATTTTGGTCCTGGATCAATCTCCTCATAAATCTTCAGCCGCTGACCATGCCTCTTTAATCGAACATCCTCATATGCGCAATTTCGTATCCCCTCACACTCAGTCCCTAATCTCGGATCTTCCCAGGAATACAACTTATCTACCATGTTTATGCTCAACACTCGCTCATCTGGAAAGGGATTCTTAAGAGGGGTGTCATCCTTGATAGACTCTATGACAATTCATGGCAAATGATCAGCTCTAGCATTCTTCACACTTGTGTTATCTTTTAATTCATCATCCTCCACACGCAACACCATCTCAGAAAGCTTACTTTCAGGCACCAACTTCTGTGGAGGAATAAGTTGAGGTCCAAGCGACTCTCTTGATGCTCTCTTTAACGGTGAATACAATGCAACTTCCAATGCAACAATATCTTTCCAACTAGATCGTTGTTGGTCCTCTCCATTTTCAAAATTCATATACGACATTTTCATCACAATCTCCAAATCATCTCTTACACTACTCTATGGCACAACTTCTTAAACCATCCCCTCTATGTTAAAACACTCAACTGGTTCTGGTAGTTGATGGTTGGTATCAAAGATATTTATCCTCATGTTTAAATTCCCAAAAGATATCTCCATAACCCCTTTTCTGCAATCAACGCATGCATTCGCCGTAGCAAAAAAGAGTATTCCTAAGATAACAAGGATATGTCTCCTCGATTTAGGGTTAGGTTCCATGTCTAATACTGCAAAGTCTACAGGATAGTAGAACTTACCCACTTGCACTATGACATCCTCCAAAATTTCTCTCGGTTGTTTAGTTGATCTGTCTGCCAATTGAAGCACCACCGAGGTAGTATTGAGATCTCCCAATCCTAGCTGCTGATAGACTGAGTAAGGTAATAAATTAACACTCAAACCCAGATCAAGAAGAGCTCTACCAATCTTCTGGTCACCAATGACACAAGAAATAATGGGAGCACCGAGATCTTTCCTCTCAGGTGGAGTATCACTCAGTAAGATCAAACTCAGTTGTTCAGTCAACAAAATCTTTTTCGGGACCTTAGTTTTGTTTTTATACTTTTGAGTATAAAGATCCTTCAATAATTTGGCATAGGGTGGAATTTGGTCAACAGTATGTAGAAGAGGTTTATTGATCTCGATTTACTGACATGGATCCAACATGTCCTTCTCTTTATGCTCTTTATAGGAAATAGACTTTTAGAGATATTGAGGGTAAGATGCTACTTCCTCATATGATGCCCTTTCTGGTTCTTCATCTTCCTTCACTTGAGGTTGATCTTTATGAGCTTTCTCAATCTCTTTCTTCTGAGCTTCTTCTTCTGCCTTTCTTTGAACTTCTTTGACCTTTTGCTTCTATAACCTCCCCTCATGCTTCTTCTCAGCATTACTATCCACTTATTTTCCATTTCTCAAAATTATGACTGCTTGGACTGTCTCTTGACGAGTCTCAATAAAGGATCCAGGCTTCAGTACTTGTTGCAGTTTTGGGTTCACCACCGGTTGACTAGGCAATATTCTTACTATCCTATCCATAACATCCGCTAATTATACCATTCGGGCTTCCATTTGAATAAGGGATTGGGAATGAGAGTTTAGTGTTTGGATGGTCGCTTGAGAATTATTAGATTGATTTTTAAGCTCCCTTAGGGTACTCATCACCTCTTCAAAACCAGGTTATCCTGGTGGTGGATTTTGATGTTGGAGCTGGTTTTGAGGATATGGAGGGTAAGCTCGATTTGGATTGAATTTTTGGTTTTGGTTTCCTTGAGGATGGGTCTGGTAGTGATATGGCTAGACAACTTGATTATTATTGAACGGCTGTAGAGCCTGAGAATTATTGAATGGCTGTCTGGGTTGGTAGTTTGAATGAGAATTTTGAGCCATGATTGTTGGTGGAGATTGGTATGATTGTTGACTCTGTTGGACCATTGGCTGTGTATTATATGATTATTGTTCCAGAGGGAACCTTGATTCCACATTCGACAATTCAGATGATAGAGAAGGATAATTTTGGACATTTGATGTGTATGAATTGGTGAAAGGAGCATTGTTTGGGTAGTTCCATGCTACATTAGCATTGGTAGCAACGAATTCACCATTTTGACACTCATTATGGGAATAATTAACTTCTACCTCTGCCACTTCTCTTCTAGGGGAATGATTGCTTTGGGTGATAAGCTTTTCAAATCTCTCTAATTTCTCTCCCATCAATGTCATTGAATCTCTCACATCATCATGATTAACCTTAAAAAGAATTTCAGATCGCCTATCCTGACCATCTATAGACCTCAAATTAGATTCATATTGGATTATATTCTCACTGATATTGTCAAATAAGTCTAAAAGTTATTTTGCTGACTTCAGGGTAAATTCTCCTTGTGTTGACGCATCTATCAAAGTCTTAAGTGCCTTTCCATGTCCCATGTAAAAATTCATAGTCACATCCTGTTCAGTGAACCTATGGTGGGGACACTTATACAAGATTTCACTATATCTCTCCCAAGAATTATGAAAATGCTCACCAGACAATTCTCTAAAACTTCTAAGGTCTTTCCTATGGGATAATGCTTCTCTATGATTTCAGATTTAAGGATTTCCCAATCACTTTTAATCGCTCTGGTCAATTTGATATACCATCTTTTAACTTTGTCTCTCAACGACCAAGGAAATATACACACACAAATCATTCTTAGACATATTATCATACCTAATATTTGACACAACTTCTAAGAAATCATTTATGTGCTGGTATGGGTTCTTTATCCTAAGGCTAGAAAATTTTAGAAGCATATTGATCATACTTGACTTGATCTTGAAATGTTTCGCGCATTCTTCTTCTGGGATATCTGCATAGGAATAATACGCATCCGGTGCGTAATATCCTTTCAATGATGTGGCTAGTGCCTTCTGTTGATTTTCTCTTTAGTCACCCATCTTCTCGAAATCCACAATTTTTTTTTTTGATAATCACAAAATCGCAGTTTTGAGATATTAAATGACGTTTTTAGGCTTAAATCCATAGGGCTCACAATTGTGAGTTCTGTTCAATGACCCTTTCCCACTCAAAAAACTCACCTCATTTGCAAAAATCAGACTTTCTAATAGAAAACTGCAGATTTTTTTTTTTTGAAGACAATAAAACTAACTACTTCTAAACTCTTCTAACTATTAACAAAAAGAAAGCTAAAAATTATGGACAAAATTAAGATAAACTAAAACTCACAAGAGGTCCAACGACGCAACTTTCACTACTCCACCAAATCCTCTTATGCTTCTTATAGTACCTAGCAAAAACACAAAAATTTCAACTTTAGATACAATACAATAACGCAATGCAAATAAACTACTAAAGCTATTGAACAATGCCAAGTCCCAAGCAGCGGTGCCAAAAACTTGGTGGGCGTGAGGTGTGTGCAAAATATGTGGTAAAAAATGACACTTGAACGACACTTTAGGTTTTACCCTTCTGCAAGCGCACATATCAATTGTAGAATAGTAACGGCTTGAGTAAGCGATATCGATCCCATAGAGACTAAGATTGTTCACTCTAATAATTCAAAAGCACTGAAGTATATTTCTGAAAATTGTTTATTTTGGTGGTCAAAGATCGAATTGTCTAATATTAACTAAATTAATCTAAAAAGCAAATTAAATTGGTTTGTGATTCAAGAGAGAGAAAAACTAGGGTTTTCGTCACTCTACCACAAACCGCATATTATAGTTCTATCAATATATCAATTTCATGAGGGCGATTCATTGACTGTGAATCAAGTCATACTGCGCCAGGAGTTTGACCCCAAAAAGGATTACTCTCAACCGGATCACGATAACCCATCTCAAGACTAAACTGATTAGTGCATGCCAACTACTAACATAAAGTAAATGCAGAAAAGTAAATTAAAGCAATAAATTAAAGCATGAAAATAAACTAAGGCATGTCTATATTAGTTTGTCAGGGCATGACCTGTGTCAACCTAGGGTTTTGAGTTTTATGACCACCATTGTGTAGAAAATCACAGATTAAGCATCTGAGTTCCATCCCATAGTGAATAATTGTGGTTATGTAAGATAAATATATTTGAAAAGTTTAAGACAAGAATCAATTCAAATATATAAACTTGTATCAGGAATAAAAACGGTCTCTCATTTAACACAATCATCACAGTTTCCCCTCACTACAATTGAATATTAAATTAGAACTACATTACTTGGCTAGGGGTTTGATAAGAAAACCCTAGATACCGAATTAGTTGATCATGGTAGAAGGAGACTGCATCGTTGATGTAGAATCGCCCTCTATGGCCTTCTTCTTCGGATCTCTAGGTCTTGAATGGCTCATCCCTTTTGAATAAGATGAATCTCCATAGGCGGCTCTAAAAATTATATGTGCCAAGAAACTCTCTAATATCTATAGCAAAGTTTGGTATTTATAGGCAAAGTTGAGGGAAACCCTAACTTGAAGAATTTGATTACCTTTTTTTTTGTAATTTCACACCCAACCAAGAAAAACCCTAATATATGATGTATAATATGTGTATATATCATGTATAGAGGTGTTGGGGTCGAAATAAAGTCATTTGGGTGAAAACAAATCAATTCGGGTCAAAATAGGATTTCAGTCCGAAACTGAAATTTCCAGCTTTTTTTTGCAGAACACCCCTCACTCTTTTGATCATATCTGAAGCTACAGATAGTTTACAGATAGTTTATAGAGGTGAGTAATATATTTTTGGAAAGAAGACTTCAAGCTCTTGATTATATGATCAAGAATCACCTCATATGGGCCTGTTTTGACTGAGTATTGAGCTCCTGAAGTTGGCTGAAGTTTTGGTGCTGGAAATACTGAACCTACGCCCAAGCGTAGGTTAGGAGCATAGGGTACAAAACCAAAGCGTAGGTATGGTCCAATTCTGCTTGCTTTTGCCTATGGTGACGTAGGGTATGGTATTTATTTGCTGTAAAATCCATTTCTTTCCATATTTGATCTAGATTGGTCGTCTTTGACTCCCGATGCTTTTCGGTGAAGTATTAATGTCTGAAAATGATATTTTTGCCCTTTCGGTGAGATAATGTCGTCGGGAAATGACCATTTTTCCCTCCAGTAGCTCTTCTTTGCTCTCGCACAGCTCTTAATTCCTTTCTCGAGATAGAAACGAACATGAACTCTTTTAATTCACCGAAATTAGCTTTGTTTCTTCATTAAGCTCTTGAAACATGCTTACACACACAAACGGGATAAAAATACCATGTAAAGGAATGTAAAGACATAACAAACGCAAGATATGAACGAAAAATGACCAATATTAAGCACCTATCAACTACCCAAAACTTTTAAAAAAAAAACTAAATTTATTGAACCCAAATTTCCTTTGCATTTGTGACTCATTCTTTTTTCCTCTAATTTCATTTGCATTGCATTAAGTTTAATTCTTGTCTCCTCCACTTTCCTCTTCATTTATTTTAATTTCTCCTTCACTAGCCTATGGTTTTCAACATTTGTATTTAGCTACTCAACACTAGTTGATCTTCATTTATTTAACTTGTGATATCAACAAAATGGGGAGAGAGGTATGGTAGAAAAATTGAAAAATAAATTATGGCAGAGCTCTCCTCAAATTTGATAGAGGGGACATAAAGCATATGACAAAAAAAATTCTATCATGCTTGCAGAATTGAGGAGAGAGAGAAAATAAAGGGATGGAATTGAAGCTACAGATAAAGAGTTGTTGGAGGATTGAGAGAGGATTGGGAAACAAGTTACAAAAATATTAAACACTTGCTTGGTATGGTACCTAAATAATTTATTTTTGTACTTTGAGTTACAAAAAACTGTAAACAACTAAAAGAGGATGTTTGGTATGTGTTTTTCAAAAAACAATTTTTAGTTGTCAACAATTTAGATAACAGGCAAAACATGGAGTATTCATTTAGGTGAAAGGTGTTAGGTCAATATCGGATATAACACAGGAACCATATCTTCTTCTTTCTCCCAAGTTGTCCTCTCTTTTAGGGGTTCATCTTCCATGGCTTTCCAACTTAGAGATATCCATTTGGTCCTTGCTTTTTCACCACTAAAAGCTTGATTTGGCACTCATCTGTATATCTTGAGTGTTTGGTCCTTGATGTTTCACCCCTAAAAATTATTGAGTGTTTTCACTGCATAGTAAAGGTCATTATACTTAACGTTGACCTCATCATACCATGACCATACACACTGAACCAAATTAATTTTTTTAGGAGGAAGATCTTAGTTTTGTTAAGGTTGTAGAAGATCCCCTAGAAAATGGAGAGGTTGAGGAAGATTTAGAAATTGATGACACACACATTACAATTATGAGGTGCATTATATCTACCTCCACTCGAGAGAATAACTGTAAATGCACTAGCATCTTCCATAAATACCTTAGATGTGGAAACAAGGTTTGCAAGATTGTAATTGATGGAGGGAGTTCAATGAATGTATTATCTAAGTCAGGTGTCGCGATGATGAATCTTCAACCCGAACCACATCCCCAACCATACAGGGTTGCATAGATAAACCAAACTTCTTTATCAATTTAAGAGAGATGTTTGGTTACTCTTGAAATGGGCGAATATTCAGATAAGATTTGGTGTGATGTCCAACCCATAGATGTAGCACATATACTTCCTGGTTTCCCTTGAATTTATGATTTGAATATAACTAATCATGGTAAAGATAATATTTATGTCATGAAACATAAGGGCAAAACTATTATGTTAGCTCCCACAAGACCAATTGAAAGAGTTAGCAACTCCAAACATAAGATACCATTCATCTCTCGTGAAATGCAGCACCTCCACATCTCGATTCAAAAGGAGTTTGAGAAATAATAAAACTAATATGCCTTTGTACTAGCACTAGTTGCTAAAGAAGTTATAAAAAACCTTTTATGGAAGTAATAAATCCTCCTCGAATTTAAATCACCAAGTTATTATAAGAATTTCAAGATGTTTCCCCGAAGGAGTTGCCTGATGAATAACCTATGATATTCCACATCGCCCGGGTATAGGTCTTGTGATGTGTTTAAATGTGCATATGTGTCTCCAATTGGTATGGGGCCTTTTGGGGAGGAGCCTAAGAACAAAACCGTACGGGTTCGGCCCAAAGTGAAAAATATTATACCAAGTATTAGAGCGGGGTGTTATAATTAGTATCAAAGCCAGAGCCCGGCCGAAATTAAGTGTGGGAGCATGCACAAGCCCGTGGGTTACACCAGTAAGGATGCCAGGTCCCAAGAAGGAGTGATTGTGACGTCCCACATCGCCCGGGTATAGGTATGGTGATGCGCTTATATGTGCATGTGTCTCCAATTGGTATGAGGTCTTTTGGGGATGAGCCTAATAACAAAACAGTACGGGCTGGGCCCAAAGCGGACAATATCGTACCGAGAGTATGGGGGCATGCACAAGCCCACGCGGGTTACGCCAATGAGAACACTCGTCCCAAGAGGGAGATTGTGATGTACCACATGGCATAGGTATAGATCTAGTGATGTGCTTATATGTGTATGTGTGTCTCTAATTGGTATGAGGCTTTTACGAGAGAGCCCAATAACCAAACCATGTTGGTTAGGCCCAAAGCAGACAATATCGTACCAAGTGTTGGAGCAAGGATTTACAATTGGTTGTTGTGACATCCCACATCACCTGGGTATAGGTTTGGTGATGTGCTTATATGTGCATGTGTATCTGCAATTGGTATGAGGCCTTTTGGGGAAGAGCCAAAGTGGATAATATCGTACCGAGTGTTGGATTGGGGTGTTACAATTGTTATCAGAGCCAAGTTTGGGTCAGAATTAGCTGTGGTAGCACAAGCCCGTGGGTTACACCACCGAGGATGCTGAGTCCAAAAGAGGGGTGATTGTGATGTCCCACATCGCCCGAGTATAGGTCTGGTGATGTATTTATATGTACATGTGTGTCTCCAATTGGTATGAGGCCTTTTGGGGAGGAGCCTAAGAACAAAATCATACGGGCTAGGCCCACAGTGGACAATATTGTACCAAGTGTTGGAGCGGGTGTTACATAGCCTCACAGGAGGAATATTTAACATGCAATTGACTTAGTTCCAGATTTCAAATTACTTAATCTTCTTCACTATCGAGTGAACCCTAAGGAGCACGAAAAATTAAAAATGCAAGTTGATAGACTTTTACATAAATGTTTTATTAGAGATAGTCTTAGTTCATGTGTTGTTCCAGCTCTCTTGGCTCCCAAAAAAGATCGATCTTGGAAAATGTGCATTGATAGTCGTGTCATTAACAAAATTGTCATGAAATACAGTTCTCGCCTAAATGACATGTTAAATGAAATGGCTGGTTTCCAGTGGTTCTCCAAAATTGACTTCTGTAGTGGTATTACCGAATTTGCATTAGGGAGAGTGTGATGAATAGAAAACCGCCTTTAAGAAACAATTTGGTATTTTTATTAGCTAGTCATGCCCTTTAGGTTGTCAAATGCATCAAGTACATTTCTGTGGGTGATGACCCAAGTCCCACGTCTTTAGATAGGAACATTTTTGGTGGTTTATTTTGTTGATGTTCTAATCTGTAATCGGTTTAAAGAAAAACACTTAAGTCATGTTCGATAAGTTCTTGATGTTCTTCGATTTAAAAAATTATATGTTAATCTTGAAAATGTTTTTTTAATGAAGACTAAAGTAATTTTCTAGGATTTATTATCTCCGCACAAGGAATTATTGCAGACCTTGAAAAGGTGAAAGCAATTAAGATCAATTTCAAAAGTTCGTAACTTCCATGGTTTCGCTATTAAGGGATGCAATTCCATTATGGCCCCTATCACAGGTTGTTTGAAAAAAGGGGAGTTCAAATGGACTTCACCTACAACATGAACCTTTATTGAAATTAAGTAGAAAATGATGGAGGCACCAATTCTACGACATCCTGACTTTTTTAGAGTTTTTGAGGTTGCATGTGAGGCATCTCGAGTTGGGATAGGAGGCATGGTTTACCGTAAAGGTCCATTACGATGCGTATCGCCCGTTTCATAATGCTTTTGGAAAGTGCCAATTTCATTATTTAGCACCGATACTCATATGATACTGATTTTTAGGAGCGATATTGTCCGAATCTGTTACATTGGTACCGATACCGCGACCGAAATTGATACCGCTATTGTCACTCACAGGGTCATACTAATAATGGTTAAGAAATGGACCTTATGAGAGCGAGGTGTTTTACCTATCGGAAGTGTATGAATCGTATTGTAGTATGGTATACTTATGATAGGGTTATTGAATCCACGAGACTAAGTCGTATTTTGTACTCCTTTGAATTACTACAGTTGAATTATGAAAATATATTTTGATTTGTTTTGTTTTCTATAACTACTTTGAAAAATAATGAAATTAGATAATTTGGTTGGAAATCAATTGATAGAGAGTCCAGGGTAGTTCAGATGCCACCATTAACCTCATAATATAGACATATATTTAATTTGTTGTAAAAGGGCGATCCAGCGCATGTGAATCAGATTAAAGTCGTTACTACCACACCCTAATCCCCAAAGGGATACAATCCATCCGACTCGGCTACAATCTATCTTTGGAATGAGCGTAACTTATGCATGCATACCACTCTACTCTAAACTACTACTGCGAAGCAATAAATTAAACTAAACATGCATTCATTACCTTTCCTTAGCATAAACTGTCTAAACCTAGATATTCATGTTCACTAAGTACCATTGTGGGATAACCATAATTTTAACGCCAGAATTCCAGCCTTTAAGAGAAAACATGGTGTGCAAGATAGAATATTCCTTTAAGCTAAGATAAGACATAAAATAAATATAAAATCTTATATACAATCTAATTCGTTCACTCAATCGACACAATCATCACATACGAGGTCTTCAGTTTTCCCTTGTTACAATAAAAATAAACAACATCTACATTACTTGGCTAACCCTAAATACCGGTTTAGCGCTCATGGTGGTTGTTAATGTGTGTCAATCGGGGTTAAAAATAGTGCTTAAGAACAAACCCTTATGATGACAAGGTTTTACCTATCACAAGTGCACGAATTGTATTAAAGTAGAGTTCGGCTTGAGAAAGGGAATATTGATCCCATAGAGACTTGGATTTATTTAATCTAGTAATCTAAGAGGACTAAATTATGGTTTCAAAAAGGTTTTGATTGGTTTGAGATCTATAACTAATGAAACTAACTAAAAATAATATTTAAATTATGTTTGTGATTCAGAGTAGAGAAAAATTAGGGTTTTCTTACTTCACCACTAACAACATAATATAGCTATCTATTTGATCAATTGTAAGAGAGCGATCCATCACCTGTGACTCAGATAGTACCGCAAATAGTCGAATACATACCAAAAAGAATACCGTCCACTGAATTTGCTACAACTCATCTTCGGACATAGTGTGTTTAGTGCATGCCATCTACTTTTCTTTAATCTACTCCTACAATAAGAAATTAAAATAAAGCATGTCTATATCACCCCGCTAAGGCATGACCTGTGTAAATCTAGGGTTTTGGGTGTTAAACACCATTGTCTAGAAAATCACGATATGTTGGAGAACACCAGATAAACATGTTTGATTAAGATAACGCATTCATTCAATCTATGACAATAATAGAATAAATATAAAACCCCTTATATTAAATAACTAAAATCTTTTATCTACACAATCATCACAGGTGTGGTCTTCAATTTCCAATATTTACAATTGAAACAAATAAATAAAATACATTACTTGGCTAGGGTTTTGCTAGAAACCCCTAGATACCGGTTTAGTTACTCATGGTGGAAGAGATCTTCATCGTTGATTTAGAAACGCTCTCCATGATTGTCTGCTACGAATCTCTAGGTCTTGAATGGTTCCCTTCTTTAAAAGATGTAAATTTTTAGAGATAGTGCTATGAAAATTATGTAATTAGAAAGCTCTCTAGGTCTGGTCTATACCTTGGTATTTTTAAAAGAAGTTGAGAAGAGTCCTGCTTGTATTAGACATGTCCTGCTTGTAGTAGGATTCCTCTTTCATGTGTTTCTCTTCAAGTCTGAGCCATAACCCTTCAATCTGATGTAAATATACATTATACACGTGCTTAGAGGTGTTGGAGTTGAAGATAAGTCAAAGGAAGTCGAATCGGATCGGGACTTAAAATTGCAAAATCTCTGCTATCTCCTACGTATGGCCCTACGCTTGAGCATAGGCCCTATGCTTAGCTCCCTAGCCATATGTGTAGCTCATGCTTAAAATTGATGATTCTAGCCACTTTTTGCTTACTTTCTGCGTAACTCATGTGTAGGAAAAACATGAAAATCACCTTTTCCAATTCTTCATCTGTTTGAACTCCCTAGACTTCGTTAGTAGGATTCCCGAAGTTTTGGCTCCGGAAAATATCATTTTTGCCCTCCGGGAAACACTTTTTGCCTTAAAACTCCTCTTTTTCTTTCTTTTCAGGTAGACACAAGCACATCCTTGGTTAATTCACCAAATTTAGCTTGTTTTCTTCATTAAGCTCCTGAAATACGCTAAGACATGAAAACCGCATAAAAACACCAAGTAATGGAATGATAAGACATAACAATAGTGAGTTAGGGGGCTAGAATTGACAACAGTCGACACCTATCACACCCCAAACTTAAATATTGCTAGTCTCTTAGCAATGAACACACATGAGAACTTTGAAAACATCTTATGATGATTATTTATCCTAACTATTCTACACTAACCCCTTGCTTTCGTGAGAGTCAACGATTACACTTGGCATGTGTAATAAGCCTTTTATACCCATAAGCAAGGCTTAGTAGACAAGTGAAGTCTCGTGAGGGTTAGCTATACTACCCACAACTTCTCTATCCTTCATTATTACCCATTCAGGCATTCACATACTCATTAACCAAGTCATGCTACAATATACAAAAAACATGGATACAAATATTTCCACTCACTACCAAATAACAATTATCTCGAGTTATGTTGATAATGGTCCCCACTAGAGTAGACAACTTCTTTAATCTCTACTCCCAATCTGGACAACCTTCCGTGTGTAAGTGAACTTCCCTTACAACAAATTAATCTACTTTTCATATCTTTTCATCATTTCTTTCTTTTGCTATTTTTTTAACTTCATTTTTTTTCTTTTTCTTTTTCCAACCTCGTGGCTTTAGCAGACGCTGGGTCAATGATCCCAAGCTAGACAGGTTTAGGTCACTAGGTGATAAAGCAATCATCGGGCTTAATAATTCAGACCATGTAGACTCAACCTGCAAAGACTTTCCAATACTTCACTTTTTTTTTTCCCTTTTCATAATTTTTTTTTTCATAGCATTCAAAAATTTTATGACTCAATATTCAAAGATCAACTAACTTAATAGTAGGGGTCATGTGTATGTTCTTATAGGTCAAAACCATCCTTCTCGGTTTTGATTTCACTAATTTAAGTACCTATGTAAAACCACAACACTTTACTAACTCAATCTAATCATTACTCTCATAAGCGGGAATATCGCATCATATACTACTCATATATCATAAACATAAATTCAATCAACTTGTAATGCAAAACACTCATGCGTGAAAATAAAAAATTTCTCAAAATTTTCAATTTTTTTTCAATCATTCCCTATAACCAACTACACCTTCTGCCCAAACCTAAATTAAACCATGTCCTTATGGTTCACAATCGTACTCATGAGAAATAATATAGTTACTCTTGAAGTGCAGTTTTAGAATTTCCTCTATTTCATACTTGTCCTTCTTCCCAAACTTGAATCGAGCTATCTGTAAAAACATTCAACAAAGCACACATACCCAATATCATAGCAAGGGAAGAAGAAATAAAATCATCGCTTTTCGTAAATTATTACTCAATATAGCACAATGAATGAATCTTTTATTTAATGAAATAAACAATGATTTTGTCTTAATGGCCTACAATCCTACGGAATTGAAAATTGCAAATTACTCTATGGAATTAAAACTAATCCTAAAACTATAAATCCTATTCCAACTATGGCTGCAAACCATTCCTTGTTCCTACGGATCCTCATTCACTCTTTCTTAGCCACTTCCAAAAGAAGCCTTAATAGTTACCACTATCTCGAGCCTTTCAAATTCTGCTTCATAGAAGTACTGTGTGAATGACCAACACACATGATTTATCTCTTTCAACCAATAACCCAATTGTACCTCGAGGATCCATGATATCAACATCGGATATATTGATAGTTCATTTTATCTCGGCCTTTTTCCACTCCGCTCACAATCTTTTGCACCAATATCATGTTACCCATTATTAACTCAGGCATCGGTATCCAATAACCCTTTAGAATGCAATATAGTACTTTTATCATCGTGTACCTTTTCCAACTTGAACGGTGGTTTTGGCACACTAGTGATGTGAGCACACAATCCAAGTATAGTAAATCGGGGTTTAGATGGTACCTCTCCACCCATGTGTCCTTAGGTTCCGGGATATGCATGTCATATATCTCCATTATCATGTCCGCCTCCCTGAGTGGCCATTCTGATGGAACTTTTTTTAATTTAGCGCGAAGGTGTTTCAGACATCCTTGTGGTATCTTCCAATTTTAGCAATAACCTCCTCATTCACCACTATCAGTTCACTCCAATCATCTATTCAAACTCGAATGACCTTTTGTCTTGTTGGTCATTCTATATTCATCTTCTCATAAAAATGTCAAACCAATTTTGGGTACACTCTCAATCCCGCCAGACTCTCCAAATTCTCCAATTCTCTTTCTCGTAGCATTTGTACTCCCGGTGCTATCAATGGACTTTTTATCGTCTCTGAGAGAAACATGAGCTCATATGGAACTCTACACTAAGCAAAATTAAGAGGCGTTGGATAAATTCTTGGTGACGGTGGTGCAACCGAAGCTTGCATATTTACTCTTTCCTCATCCACATACCCATTTTTCCTCCTAGTATCAACTATCTCCGAAGCGGCATCATCTTTTAAGATCTCCTCTGGATTAGATTTAATCTCGTATTCACTTTCTCTCTCATGAACACTCTCATAGGAAAAAGGAGAAGAAGAACAAAAAGAAAATGACATCTCTCTAGACTTTCTCTCTAAAGCTTTTGTATTGAATTATGAGAATTATGAGCCCTCAAAGGTTGTATTTATAGATGAATGATTCATATTGGAAAAGGAAAAGGAAAAGGAATTGGAATCATTGTTGGAGTTCTAGAGTGGAATCAAATATTAATCCAACTTTAACTCATATTTGGATCCATCTCCTACTCGAACTAGGATTTCCCCCTAAATTCTTATCTTAACTTTTAGAAATTCCTAAAAACTACTCCTAATTAATCCTAACATTGTACAAGTACAAACCCATCTGCAAAACTCATTTTTCAGGCAAATTTTGAAAATTTCTGGAATAGCCATGCAAGCCCCTACGCTTAAGTGTAAGGCCATGCGTAGCTTTCCTACGCATATGGCTACGTATAAGCATAGGTCATGCGTAGGTAACATATGGAAAATTTCTAAAACTTTTTTTCCCGGCTTCGCTTTTCCACTACATGCTCCACACCCTCATGCTCCAATACCACCCTTCATTATGCATACACACTACACACTCTCCCAAACTCAAACACATACATTTCCTCATTGTGTGATCTTGAAGCTCAACTAAACCTTAAAACTCACATCGCAATTAACTCATGCAACATCATAGTTGCAGAAATGTAAAAAACGAGCAATACCATCACATGAACACAAAAACATGTAGTTTTATATAACTAAAAGCAAAATAGCACTTAGAGATCGATCGTTTAGGCAGTACACATATATCGAACTACAAAAATCCGCCTAACAAATCCTTTCTAGTGTTATCTAGTGCTAATAATTGAAAAGTAAATCAAAATAGCTAAACTAAAACAAAACTACACTACTGATCGTCCTCTGGCAGCGGTGGTGGCAAGTCAAGTCCGGTGTGAAATATCATCTCCCGCAAGATGCCAAACACCTCTCTCTGATCCTACCGGAGTTGTCTAATCTTATCGTGGCTCTGGCGCATCTCTTCTCTGCCCATACGTACCTCCTCTCAAAGCGCCGCCTGACCGGCACGTAACTCGTTGTACTGAGCTTGAGTAAGTGTGCATGGTGCACTTTCAGGCGCTTAAGGCATACTAGTATCATCGACATGTACCCCCTATCCCTGAGGTGGCACTACACCATCTCCTATGACCTTCGGCTCATCAGGAAAATTAGGAGGCGCATCTCCAGCAGTTACCAGCATCGGCCTCTGGCGAAACGCTCTCATTCCCTTGAGCATGGACTATAAATTCCTTCATAGCCCCACAATATAAATGTCGGGCACATACTTATTCACCTCCACCTCCTCATCAACCTCGAATCCGACATTGGTCATCAACCTCATCACCAAGGTCAAGAATCTTATCTGAAACCCGCTCTAAGCAACCTTGGTTGAGCTCCGAGTCTCAGACTAGTGCTGATACAGGCTGATAGGAGCCAAATATCATATATTTAAGACTCCTAATAATACATTGTTATGTTTATAGATATCATTATATTGGTTCTTTTATACGGTTTGTCTGTTTTAAGACATTTTAGGACTATGTCATGTAAAACGAGTTTAATTCGGTGAAATAACTAAATTTGTGACTCAAGATTATTCAAGAGCGAAAACCATGGATAAAAGACCTATAATAGACCAAATAGAAGTCAAGGACGTAAAACAAGTGAAGTGGAATGAAGTCGAGAAGAGAAAAGGAACAAAAGAAGACAAGGTGACAACTTGGTGTGAAGAACTACCGAGTACTCAGTAGTTTCTCCACTGAGTACTCGGTAGCCAGAAAAATGTGCCTTAGCGCGCACAAGCTTGGATTCTAGAAACTCCAACCGCCATGACCGCGCCAGTGAAGAACCACCGAGTACTCGGTGAGCCAAATTCGACCAAATTAAGTTAACCGACTTTAATTGACTCCACGTGGCCTGTTTTGACACGAATCAATATGGAAGCTATTCCAAGCTATTTGAAGACATATTATTGACCATACTTGATCAAGATTCAACATTCCTCTCCCAAAGAACACAAATATAGAAAACTCCTAACTTGATGGTGAAGCAATCCACATCTAAAAAAGACTTGATTAACCTCTATAGATTAAAGGGTTGGGTTCATAGTTCTGTATCTATCTATTTACCCTTCATATCCTTCATATTTCATATTTTCATGGGGAGATTATAGATCAGAGACCAGAGAATAAAGGCACGGAATTGTGTGCCTTAGCAAAGGAGAAGTAACGATCATGGAGGCGGTGTCTACATCAATAATGGAGATCTCCACAACTATGAGCGGCTAAACGGGTATCTAGCCAAGTAATGTAAGTTTTATTTATTTTAATTATACAAGGGAAAACTGAAGGACACATATGTGATAATTGTGTAGATGAGTGAACATGTTTGATTCAATATGAGATTCTTTATTTATTCTATGACTTGTTTTTACTTGAATGAATATTTAATCTTACTCAATCATGAGTATTCAATATGGGCTAGAACTCGGATGCTTAATTTATGATTTTCTACACAATAGTAGTCATTAACATGCAATCTAGATTTAGACAGGCCATGCTAAGAGACGATGATATAGACATGCCTTTTAATTAATGTTTTAGGAGTAGTTATAGCGTAGATGTCTGCACTAGTCATACTTTATTCGATTATGGGTTGTAGCCAAGTTGGATGAATTGTTCTTTTTTTGGGATTAGGGTTTGCCAATGTTGCAACCCTATATCTTATTCACATATGATGGACTGCCCTTTACAATTGAATGAATATCAGTCTATATTATGTGGTTAGTTGTGACATTAGAAATACCCTATAATCTATCTCTATTAATTCTATCTCAAATATATCTTTATTTGTTTTATTTAATTTCGTTGTTTATTAGTTTATAATCAAAACCCAAATCAAATTATCTCGACAATTCTAGAGTATTACCTTGCTAGAATTTAGAGTACAGCTTAGTCCATATGGATATGATATCCCTATCAAAAGTATACTATAATACAATACGATTCGTGCACTTGCGATAGGTAAAACTAGGTCAATTATAAAGGCTTACTTGCATTACTGTTATTATTATCATTATTTATTATCCTAGCCTAGTGGCTAAGACCGATCAAGGTTTTGGCATTGATCAAGTTTTTGGTGTTGTTGCCGGGGAGTAACGGATATTCTGAATTTTCGTAATTTAGTATTTTTGAATTGTTCTTATTTGATTTAATTTTATCTTCTTCTTTTTAAAGATGAATTGTGTGTTTTGACGAGATACACTGAAATAAGCGAAAGGAGAACCGGAGAAGCAGGTGACCACTGTTTTGCTAGACCGTTTGTGAGTTTTAAGTGTATTTAGCATTGTTAAACAATTTTACTTTAATTTTTTTTATTAATTTATATTTATTTATATTTCTATTTATTAGTATTGAAATAATAATAAAACAAATCTACAATTTTCGTATAAACTGTCAGAAAGTCGGATTTTAGTAAAAGAGGAGAGGATTTTGAGTGGAAAAGGGCCACTAAACAAAACTCACTGTAAGAAAGTGAGCCCTGGTGATTTTAGGCCAAAACGCGTCGTCTAAGGCCTCAAAACCACGATTTTAGATCTCAAAGTTCTTGCTTAATTTATCTTTTATTTTACTTTGTTTATTTTTCTCTTTATTAGTAGTTTAGTCTAATGTATTATAATTTTACTTTTGAATATTTTATTGGTTGTATCATTGGTCGTGATGAACCTTCAAAAGAGACGCTCTCTTTAAATTATAAAACTGAAAGTGTTGTGCGTAATTCCTTAAAAGAAGAGAAAAATAATCCAATATGAGATAACCTAGTAATAGAAGACATGATTGACCATGAAATACAACCAATAACATTAAAACAATACTACGCTCCTTCAAGTGACACTTTCCCATATGATATTGAGTTATCAGGTGTTACGGCAGCTTTTGAGATCGATTTGGAAATAATTCGTGATATATCCAAATTTCATGGATATAGTAATGAAAACCCATATCTACATATTGATTTATGTCTAGAAATTTGTTCAATCACTAAAACAAATGGATTAACAGATGAAGGACTTCGTTTACGCCTTTTTCCTTTCTCTTTAGAAGATAAGGCACGAAAGTGGTTTATGTGATACCCCTTAATTTTCATGCATAGGTTGGCCAGGCCTATACCGAAAAGTAAGCGCATCAACACTCAATAATAAACAAGCACGTAATCAAAATACATAATGAAAAATTAATTGAGTTTCAAAGGTTTAATTTCATTAAATAAATAAATTAATAAATCTAAATCCCCAAAGGGTAAAACTCGAGAATCCATATCTATGGACTCCTAACGATAAATGAAAACAAGAGTCTGAAAATATTTCTGAATTGAGTCCCTACACTGAAATAAAGTGAAAAGCTAAACAACATGGAAATGAGTGACCAAATGAATTGAGTCATCAACCCTGTGGTGGAAACTACCGATGACCTGAAATGTTAACAATGGTGGGTCAGACCCACGAGCAAAGTAGACTCTACATGATCCCAAACAGAGTACCCATAATCCCATCATCTACCCAACCAAAAATAAGAGTAAAATTATAATTCCTATAACTTTAAGTATCACTCCTGCATAAACATCCTCCAAAAATAAATAAATGCATAAATAGATAAAACAAATAAAGCACAACCATAATTAAGTCACAAATCAATAGACAAAAACATATAAGTGCAACATTAATTAAATCACAAGTAATAGGCAAAAACATATGAGTACAACATTAATTAAATCATAAGTCAATAGGTAACTTAACCATGCCTAACCATCACCACGTACCCAACAACTTATCAATATCACGACTAGTCGACTATAGTACAAATGAGACTGACTTATTAGTCAATTCATCGTGGTTTCCTCCATTCCTACATAACAGAAATATATATATATATATATTATTCACTAAGTATGTCTCTAATTAAAGAATTTATTAATTATTATAAAATAATTCAACTAATATGTAAAATCCATTAATACATTAAGCGTGGTGTTCTAAAAATATTATAAACAAAACCGGATGCCATAACACTCATAAATTGGACTTGGAAAAATGACTACAAATTTGTTAAATTAATTCGTTACCAGAAATACCATCGGTCACTCATAAATACATTTACCCATGTATATACTAACTTATACAAGATCTACAACATATATATATATACATATATATAACAAAATCCAATATATTGCTCTGTATTGTCACAATTTTCGTAAGACCACTCTGGAGCTTCTGTTATACCCATATAATCATGGACAAATTACTATATAAATATATATATGCATTATGATTACAACTTCAACAACAAAATTGATTCACTCAATTTATTTAATGGTGGGTCCGTTAATTACCAAGCATGAAACAAATAATTTGATACCCAAATTGATTTCCACCTCATGCCCAAAATGATTTCCAGCTCTGTACATATAAAGTGATCGTTGATGATTTGATTACTACAACCCCTACCACACCTATACATATATTTACCTATATACTTATGTATATACACATATAATCATAGGCACTGACTTTTAATTTCTTTGCCCCAACAATGCTCACATGAAGTAGGAGCAATTGACCGAGTCTGTTGCGCACATAACACACATCGTATATTTATATATATTAAAAAGTGCAACGACACAAATATACGGAATATAGATATTAACAGATAACATGTATGTATATAATAACACGAATTTATACATATATATATATATATATATATATATATATATATATATATATATATATATATATATATATATATATATAAAAGCTCCTCATAGATATTAACACATAACATGTATATATATATACATACATATGAATTTAACCAAAATTAGAATATATAGAAGATGCTATCACAGGTTCAAAGGGGACGAGAAGAACATTCTATTTGCCTGATCGTTGGGTTAAATCACGCACAAACTGTAGGTCAATCGATGCTCTCTCCTCTCTTTTCTACGTGACTCGCGACTTTACTCTCTCCCTCTACTTGTCTTACAGAAACCTAGGATTATATTAGGGTTTTTTGTTTTATAAATATATATATATATATTTATTTTACATAATTCCCATGGGCCCAAAAATATTTTTTTTATATATATTTAATTTTTCTGTCCCAAAAATCACGGGGTATTATAGTCTAGAAATTTAAATCCAGAGGTTAGAACGAGTTAGGGAACACTTTAACGAGAATTCATAAGTAAATTCTTTCCATTAAGTAGAACCTATGAGATACGGGATGCTATATTTAGGTTTTCATAAAAAGAGGGAGAACAATTCCATGAGATGTGGGAACAGTATAACGAACTTTTGAAGGAGTGTCCGCACCATAAAATCCCAACAACCGAATTAGTGCACATATTTTATAAAGGGATTAATGAGTCTTGTAGACAAATAGTAGATAGGGCTTGTGGATAAATTTTTTTCTTAAACCGGTTGATGAACTTTGGAAGTTGTTTGAGGTTTGAGTGAAAATTCTTATCAAAAGGCATCGATGACTAGAGATCCTACGATAATTCTTAGTAACCTTAAGAGATTTGAGGATGTTTACAATAATATGTCACCAAAAATCAACAAGATAAGCCAAAAGCCTAACCAATCAATGAATTTCACTGATTCTTCACCTACAAACGTTTGTCCCGTATATTCCAAATCCTCTTATATTGCCAACTATTATCCAATGGTGTACCAAAATAATGAGGTAATACCAAAGTAATTTAACACTACCTTTCCCAAAACAACCTATAATTCTTATTTTAATGCATACAACTTGGGATGGAATGATCATCCCATTAGCAATCATCAAGTAAATGTCCAATTTGAGGAGTCAAATCAATATTTTTCCCAAGAGCCATTGAGTTTTGAAGACAAGGTTTTAACTGCCCTAAGGAATATTGAAGCAACCACTCGTGAGTGTGAGGAGATTACTCACAAGGTAGACAATTTGTACTTACAATTAGATAATCAAGAATTTTATTCGTGTGATTTAAATCAAAATCAATACGAAGATTTCATTCCGAATCTAATTCCATGTCTACCTCCTTGGTCAAACGATTTCGAAGATAGAGTTTTGACTTCCCTTAGCACTTTAGAAGCTGAATCATAATTACTCTACTCTCAATCACAGTCTATTGCTAAGTTGCAAACCCAAGTAGGGCAACTAGTTAGTGTATAAATATAAGAGAAGAGGAATGTCCACATCAAACGGTAGTTGATCCAATAAGCCAAGGTAGAGGGGAACTAGGATCCCTTAGTGATGAAGAGGAAACTAGTCCAGTCAGTACAACTTATGAGGACGAGGAGGATGATTACAATCAAATAGAGAAACAATTCGAAACAAAGAATGAAATCTCACAAGAAGAGTGAACACAAACTATTCCCTTACCACAAGAGTCAATTAAGACATCATATGAATTAAAAGAACCATTTCCCTAACGTCTCAATGAGAAACTCCACGATGATAAACAAAAAAGGGAGGAATACTATGAAATTGAGGGGATGGACGAGGTGATGGAGGACACATTACCTCATTCGTTGATGAAAAATTCGTTCGACACAAATAATAGATATGGGATGAATATAGAGCATGATAAATGAGGAAAGTTATATGATGATTATTATTTGTTTGATATCATGCTCATTACTAAATATTCACAATGGACACCAATTAATAACTCACTTCCCAAATTAGACCGAAATTTGGTGGATGTGTAGCGAAGAGAAAAGGTGTTGATAGTACAATTAGACGCAGTCTTGCCAAAGACGGTAAAGATTGGCACCGGTAAACCGGAATTGTATATTAATTAGATTTTCTGTTCTTTTTGCATGTATTATGATTTCTTTTATTTTGAGGAATGTTTTTCGGATTTGTTTAAATAATTTTTGGTGTTGTAGAGGTTTTTAAATTCTAAATTAAGATTCGTTTATTAGGAAAATATATTCCCCTACGTTGAACTCCTATGCGGGCATAATAATATAAGTTTGGGGGGGGGGGGGGGGGGGGGGGTGTGCGTTTTCAAAAAACAAAATTCTAAATATTTTATTATATATTTTATATATACCTAGATATGTATAATTTTACTATATATATTACTTTATTTAAATCATTTAAATGAAAAAATAGTTTGTATTAATTATAATACTTATATAAATATATGTAAGTATATTAACTTCTTATATATATATATATATGTATAGTTTTACTATATATATCTAGTTTATTTAATTTAAGAATACAAAAAAAAAAAATTGAATTTTTGGTACATTCCTACCTAGTATTCAGTAGAATTCCCACCAAGTGCTCGGTGGAACTTGGAAAAAAATTTATTTTTATTTTCAAAAAATATATATATATAATTAATTATTTTATATTTTATTTTCAAAATAGGATTTTCACTATATTAATTTAGTAACTATATATTTTTAGTAATTTTTGTTTTAGGAAAAGAGAGTTCTAGAAAAGTTTCCATAAATATGGATTCATTTTCAACTTTGGAAAATTATGCATTAAAGCTTGTTTCTTTTTAAGAAATTTTACAAATTCTATTCCAGATTTCTACCATAATTCACACATTCATCTCCTATAAGGGACTTGGATTTAGGTATATAAATATAGGGACTTTGTCACGACGCAAAACTCAGTGCTCGGATACCACATTGTCACGACCCGAATCCAAAGACCCGGATAATGATTTAAAATCCAAAATCCATAACTCAATAAACTAATGCGGAAGCGATTTAAAAATACCATAAATCATCATTTAATCCAACTTGGTCCACTGACACTATTCACAATTTACTATAGCAAACCTCATATAAATACATTCCACAATCAGCTCAACTCCAAAATCATCCCAACTTCATCCATCAATTTCTAAACCAAACTCTAGACTTATTCTAGTAAAACAGATGAATAATCATTTTCAAAATTAACATTAAATCAATTACAGTTACCTCTTCCAATAACCAAGTATCAAATACATTCACAATGAACATATATCATCATCACTTGCCATTTCATTATTATGTACAAATTTCAAATTCCACAATACTGGATAACTCATCATCCTCAACCAACGATCATTTTCTTGAAAAATGTTAAAGGGGTGAGCACGATGGCCCGGTAGACAAAACAAATCATGAAGCGTAAGATTCTGCAAGTATGTAAATCAATGAATACATATAGTGTCAAGTCTCTATCCTAGTCCAATGCCATAATATAAATACATCAAAAATCACAATATAAACTCATGTAGAACGATTTAAATATCATCAACAAGACAATTTTAAAAGTTCCAAAATCATGAAATCATTAAAACCAATAATCTTAACATAAACTCAAACCCAACTATCACAAACTAGATAGTATAAAGCTTCAAAATCATCAAGTCCAACTATCAAAACCAGATAGTATAAAACTTCAAAATCACTTAGTTCAACTATCACAACGAGATAGTATAAAATATCAAATCACGTAGTGGGAAAATTCAGTCGTGACACAAACTCTAGGATATGAACAACGGTCCATATGCCTAGTCAAACGATCGCCTTGGGGCTACTGACCCTACGGTGAAGTCAACTAATCGCGCGATAATTCGAGGACTTGTACCCCGGGAGCTCCTTCGTCCCCCCATTGCTCACTCCACACAACATTTTCCCAAAATCAACAACCAATTCACAATTCATTATATCATAAATGTCATTCACATGTGCACGTAAGTAATATATATATATATATATATATATATATATATCCTCACTCCATGATTCACCTAAGAAAATCTCTATCGTGGCATGTATCAATGCACTTAACACATTAATGCAATTTTACAACTCGTGTCAAAAATAATAAAAATGTCATGCTTAGGCTATATATAAGCATTAAAATACATAAATGAAGATTCTTAAATTCACACGATACCCCAATAAATCCCTACCTCAAACCTAGATGAAAATCTAGTAAATACCGAGATCAAATAATAAGATTGCATCATTCACGCCTTCGCTTGCACCCTGTTATGCCCGAAACCAAATAACACATAACTACATTGATTTTTAGACTAAAAAATGTCAACAGGTAACCTGGTATATAGAAATATTTATACAAAAAGGTTTGGGACAAATTGAAAAAGATAAGCCACTCCATTAAGAATCGAAAACTTTGGTTTTCAGCACGTTACCGAAACGGACAGCAGGTAATCGAGGAATTTTATAAACATCTGTAAATTTATGAAAATCATGAAATTTTCAGAGTATACTTTCGAAACATACATGGTACTACTTTAAAATGTTCATAATTTATTTGTCAACAAAAAGTGGTCTAAATATATACCAAAAGATAGCTTTGATAACAAAGCTGCAAACTGAACATCTCTCACTCACAGATTTTTCAAAACTTATCCGTATGTAAATAAATTCTAAAATTCTGGATATTTACATCATACCTATATATAATCATGTTATAAAATATTCAAGACAAAATGATAAGTATAAACATCTCAAATTAGTACCCAAAGTTACGTTTTAACAATAGCAGAGTAAACAGAACATTAAGTACTCTTGAATTTTTATACAAACTTCTATACTTGATAAAATCATGAAATTTGGTACATATGTACTAGAAATATATGTTAAGTTATAATAAACATTTCAGGAGTTTTAAGTACACTAAACCATGTGAAACAATTGGCTAAACCGAAACCAAAATCAGATCTGTAAGCAATATAACATAACTAGATAACCTACTTCCGTGATTTTTTGTAAATTAAATACTTATCTAAAACCTTTGAAATTTTGAGCGACGATAGTAGACATATAAATAAACATGATGTAAAATGTTCAAAAATTTCTAAGTACAGGAACATTAGTAATAAATTGCTCAAACAGAAACAACAAAAATGTTTCTGTAATTGTAAAATAGTTTTGACGAGCATGTACTTACAGATTTTAATTAAATATGTACTCAACAATAATTTTTGAAAATTTTAGGAATACACTATAACATTCATATACATATTATGTAAAATATTCATAAAATTCAAATAAACCTAACACCGATTAAAAATCATAGATCAAGAGACTTTAATTTGCTAGACATGCAGTTCTATAATTTGAAATTTTCATAAAACAGAAATAAAATCAAATAATGAACATCGCATACTAAAATTGGTCTTAAACCGAAGATCACAACACGTAGGCCAAATTCATAGTTCGGGTCATGAGTAAATTCTCGAAGGAAAATCAAGAAAATGAAGAAGAAAGAAGAAGAATAGTCTTGAAACCAACCGAACATGTGGGTAGTTGGGTGCTTGTGTATCCTCTTTTTTCCTTATTCACTTATATGTGTAAGTATAGACAAACAATATGTGTAAGTAAAGGAACTTGAGATAAAATAAGGAACCCCATAATCATCACCTCATTCGGCACTAGTGTGAGAGTAAGTTGTCATGTTTATATATTTATTTTTATACTTTTTTTTTTGTCCAAAACTTTCCTTCATGCACACAATTTAGTCACATAATACTCATATAGTCAAGTGGTGGAGGGCAAAAGAGACTAGAATGACCTACCACAAGAATAATACATTTCACTTGAATAAATGACAAAATGGTGGATGGAATAATGCATTAATCCACTTGGCCGAAAGGTGGTGTTTTAAAACATAACAATTATTTCCTCATTTATATAATTGTAGTATATATATATATATATATATATATAAGACGAGTGATACAAATGGTTGCTGTGTGACACAATACTCACTAAAATAGTGGATAAGTCACATGATATTTCCTCATTTAATCATATGAGTATATATATATATATATTAAGAGAAAGTGACATGATTAAAGACAATGACTCCTTCCTCATGACCCAAAAAAAAAATTGTGAGTGAGGCTTTTAAAAGTTATTACTTAAAAAAAATTATCATTACACCTCACTTCACATGTACACATACTTTAGTAATATAAATATATATGTAATAATGTGTGTATAAAATTCAATTGAAATTGAATTTTATACCACCCAATACAATAGGTCCATGTGACACTTGTCATGTGACCAAAACAAATAAAATGAAATGTGTGATAGCATATATATATATATATTCACACACCCAACGATTTCCACTAAACTGTGAAACAACCTCAAATAATACACCGAAAATCCAAACAATTATGAAACGGTACCAACCAACAAATAAATGATGCAAAAAATATATATATGATCATGGAAATAATGTTCGAACTGACCGAGAAACATAAATCATGAAATCATCGATGCATGAAAGCACATGCAATGCCATGTAATGCCGCAAGAAAAAAATATATATAACCAAAAAAATAATTAAATAAACCGGGTCATTACAGACTTCTCTATTCATTCTTTAAGAATTCATTCAATATCTTTAAAGAAAGAGAATAGTAGGAAGTTTTGCTTTGCATCCTAGTCTTAGAATAAAGTTTACATCTATGGCTATTGGGAGTTTAAATACAGGGGAGATTAGGGCGACTACTCTAAAAGAAGATTCTCTTGCGGATTATAAGATTAAGTATGAGTATGAATTCTGAAAGAGTGTAACTTTAGAACCCCTACTTATGCGTACCAATCATACCATCAAGGAGCGACGATTGGAGTCCATTTATAAGGCGGCATCAAAGTTGACGTTTCCTAACATAGTACGTGACTTCTACTGTAACATGAAGTATGATTTCAAGGGAAAAGGGATGATCATACGATGGACTTCAGAATCCACCCATTAAATTATGGATTAAGAATATATAGCTCAATCCCGAGTTTTGGTATCGTGATGCAATTTTGGCTAAACAAACATGCCCAATGAATCAAGAAGAAAAAAGATATCGCGTCATGGTTTATGCTCTTTATTGCTTCAAAAAAGGATTTTGGGTATCTATACCGGATTTATGATACTATGGTGGAATGTTGGCATGAAATTGAGCACAATGGGGAGCCTATTGAGAAAAAAGACTTACACTTGCTATTTTCATATCTCATCACTGCTTTAATAGATGACCAATTAGGTGAGAAAGTTACTTTTAAATGAGATGATAAAGTGGTGGTCTAATGGAATGCCCATTTGGAGCTCGGAGATTTCACCTTATATGGCTAGAAAAAGGAATAGAGTGAATCCGTATGATAGGGAATCTATTAGAATTTTCTCTCTTTAATTGTTATTTGTTTTTATTTTATTTTACACCAAATCTGTTTAGGATTGATTCTATCCTTGTTTTTGCATTTATTTTATTTGTTTTTACAATTTTTACTTTGTAGGATTGTTGGCCCTTAAGGCCAAATCAAGTTGCAATTATGAATAAAAAATTTCATTCCTTTAAACAATTTGCTTCATATGATATTTCGATTTATTAAATATTATCTCTCCACTTGCTTCATCTTTGACTATGTAGTTGAAAAAATAACTTTGTAAACATGATAAGGGGAGAAGGGGATTAGTACGGAGAAAAGAGAAAAAATATTTTTATAGAAAAATTAAATATAAAAAATAAAAATGCAAAAAGTAGTTATTCGAACTGAGTAACCGGGTCTCATACCACAAAGTAGCAGAATGTTCACGTTAAAAGGGGAGAAAACTAATGAACATAAATCCCATGGAAGAAGCTTTGGCCCAGTTGGTCGGGACTAAAAATCCTCGCTGGAATGTTTTGAGACTTAGAAAGATAAAAATGGATAAAATTTAAATAAAGATGTTTTACAGATGTTATATCATGGCAAAGTTTGATAAATGAAGTCTACCATAGAGAATGTTCACAAAATACGAAAAACTATGTGGATCGGCTGTAAAAATTAGCGAAATGGGGACCATATATTCTTTTAAATTTAATTCATGAAAATAGTTATTTATGAGTGAGTGGGGATAACTTGTATGCATTTTATTCTGACGACATTATAGCTCTTCATTTTTCTTTCATATTTATTGTAAGTCATTGGAAGAGTGTCAGAGATAGTGGAAAATCTCTACAACTTCATAAGTCTATATTGCAAGACTTTTCCATTTATCTACAAACTCATTTCTCTCTACACTTCTATTTACCCTCTTCTCCTTCGTCACTTCTTCATTAATTTCATCTCCTTCCACTTGGAGTTTGAAGAAGTGTTTAACATGGGAATTGCTCGGATTGCTCTCCTATTCAATTTGCTCTAAATATTGGGGTAAGTTTCTAGCTCTCTTGAGGTTTTGAACTTCAAACCCTAGATTTTCCATTCTTGAAGTGTTATGTTGTACTATTGATTTTTGGTTTCCTTTTCTCTTGAATCTTGTTAAGGACCAAAAGTTTAACCTTTTCACCGATTTTCGGTTATTGCAAGCTTGGAGTTCATCTTGTGTTTTGTGATCACTTTTATGTTGGAGATTGTGGTAAGTGTCATATCTATTTCTTTCCTTTTGAGTATTCCATTCATGGAACCCTTGTTTAGCTATCCTTAGGTTTTGGTTTGTTTCATGTGGTTGGAGCCACTTTTGATAATTGTAGGTTTGTTCTTAACACCATTGTAATCTTGTTTCCATTATACGGTGTATTAAATAAAATTGTGAACGTTGTGCAACCAACTTATTCTTGGAGGAACACTTGACATTGGTGACTTCACTTGGACCTCTTTAGCATCCCTGTGTTAGCTTGCTTGGAATTGAGGTAGGGGAAAAATGAGTTGTTTTAGATTTTGTATGAGGGTGTGTGCGTCTATGTGTATATATGATGTATATATATATATATATAAATATATGCGAGTTCAGTCTTGACAACTTAGACGGTGAATTAGGCCCTTGAAAGCATGATTGTGTGATAAAAATTCTTGTGGTGGTTTATTCCTTATAAATGTGAAATTATAAGTATTGTGATAAATGGAGTACAATATATTGCATAATGAGAAGAGCATGTATTGTGATGGAGCATGTTGTGAACTATTGCTTATAAATGTGAAATTGTAAGCATGATGGTTTTATTGAATACAATATATTACAAATGAGAAAAACATATATTGTGATGGAGTATGGTCGATATGAAATCCTTGATGAATATTAAGTACATCGTGTAGTGTCAAAAACACGGTGTTGGTATATGTAGGTCGTGTAATCATGTGTGGGTAGTCTTGTGTTGAATCGTCGCAACAACTGGCCAGAAGGTGTTTTACCCCTACGGAACTAGTAAGTCCGAAAACGTGATAATGGTTTGGGACTCGTAATAGGGGCTCATATTCGTGACCTTTGTGGTCTAGGGACATGGAATTGCAAGATGGGCTCTCGTGCAACCGCTCTTCCTTATTGAAAGTGTGAATTGTCAAAGACACTTGGGAAGAATTGTTGCGGTACTCTACATTACTTGATGAGCTTGTATCCTCAAAAGTAAATGGTCAGAGTATGTATCTGTTAACCTGTGTTGGGCGATAGGGTATAACTTGAGGTGTGTTGAGTCATATTGCATTTAAAATGTCATATATGTGATTATGAATTCGATGTTGAAGCATGCTTGTTTGAATGACTATAATGTGAGCATGTTGGGAAAAATTGCTTGTTGGATTTAATGCGATTCCGGATTAGCGTGAGAGCCATATGGGACAAGAGATCGACCTAGGATTAGTAGCATGAACCTTGGGTGAGTTGTACCACTCGGACTACAGAGATTGAGGCGATTGCGCTTACTAGACTAGTGAGCTCACCCCATGACTTATATATTTTTCAAGTGGTGATCCCTTTTCGGGAGGTCTGTAGTCTCTCGGTAGAGATACGGTGCTGGTTTTGCCTTTTGTGCATATGGAGGCAGGGTACCTTTTTTTGTAGAGCTTAGTTGATGATTTACACATATTATTTTGACCGCCAGCATGTTAGCCGAGTAATTTACATGGATGTATGTCCCTTGGAGCGTTATACGTGGGGACTTTATTCTTTTTGTGCACTTCGATGCCGGAAATGAAAACTATGACATGTATCATCTTAGGGCATTTGAATTTTATTCTACGAATGCTTCCGTTTACTATTGTGTAGTGGATTTTCGGTATTGAATATGGTTATTAGGTATCCGGCCGAAAATAGCCTTTTTCTAAGCTTTCAAACAAACCCTTTTCGTTTTGAAAGGAAAAACCCATTTTCGCCTACCCCCGTGACCTTGACTAAAATTTTGGGCTTTAGAAAATGATTTTGAATCATTTTAAAAGATTGTTTGGAACTTTAAAAGTCGGTGGAATGCTAAAACAGAGACCGGGGGCAAAATGGTCAATTTATCTCAAATTTTTACGAAACGAAACATTTCTCAGCTTATCAGTGTAATATTGAATCAGCTTATATGGGTTAAAGGTAATTTTTCAAAACTTCATTTTTGGTAGAGAGTTTTGTAGGGCGTAGTCCAGACTGCGCGGCATTTTTCAAAATGTCTTAGCTTCTTCTACGGAGCTCGGATCAAGGCGATTTTTATTGCGCTGGAAATATAACATCTTGAACTTGTATTTAGGCTTTTGAATCACTCGAGTTAACATATTTTTGAGTGATTTATTTTTGTTCGAAAGTGACGGTATATTTTAAACTTTTCACATCGCGATTTTATT
The DNA here is from genome assembly GCA_963922005.1 of Cornus suecica. NCBI lineage: Eukaryota > Viridiplantae > Streptophyta > Magnoliopsida > Cornales > Cornaceae > Cornus > Cornus suecica. The sequence goes on from OY998241.1 coordinate 30,402,891, forward strand.
TTCGAAATTCATATTTTTCGACTCGCTTACCAAAATTCATTTCCGTTTCTTTTTATGGGCTTCTTATAGCCTCCTTTATCATATATATCTTCAGGTTTTTGAGTGGTGGTCCAAGAACCTCGGTTTTGGCTCCCAAACTCGTGTTTTACCCATTTTGTTCGGTTTTGTTTGTTATTGTCCAACACCATTTTCCAACTTCCATATTTTGGGTTTCATTGCTCCGAATTAGGTTCCGTTTGTTTCTATAATTTTTCCTTTGTCCAATTTCTCGAGATAAAGTTTGAAATCATTTATTTACATTTGAAATTACTATTTTACCCTTGGTGAAAGTGGGGTACTCCAACTTTCTATTTTGGTCGGCATTGTCCGATACCGTTTTCCAAAATTCATATCTCTCGTCTCGTGGTTTTATCTAGGTTCCGTTTGTTCTTATGGCTGGTGCTAGGTCCAAAATTTATAGTTGTACTTGGAAATTACCATTTTAATACTGAAATGACCATTTTACCCTTGGGTAAACATGGAGTGTTGGAATAATCCGTTTAGAGTGTCGTTTGTTTTGTTTCACTCCTATTTCATTTTCAAGTGATCTTTAGACATATTTTAGGCATTAAATGACGTTTTTACCCTTGTGTGGGTGGTTGACGACTATATGTTATTTTTATTTTGTTCTTTTTCACTTTCGCATTCACTCCCTTAGCTCTTAGGCTCGGGCTTTGGAGTCCTAAGAAATTCGTGGTGTCACATTTATATTGATGAGGATGTACTAATTATGTAAACAAAATTAGGTAAAAAACCGAAGGAAAATATAGGCCATTGAAGGAGAGAGGTTGGAGCATTTTTAAAAGATAACTCCGTAAATTTTAATTGAAGTACTTAAACCGTAATTTTTTAAAAAACAAATCATAAAGTGGGAGATTTATTTAAACCTTCCAATATTATTAAAAATATCGTAATAATTGGCAACTCAGTTTTAACTTTTCAAAAATTTATTAAAACCAAAACATAATTACCAAACAAGTTTTTAACTTTAATTTTATTTTTTCTAAAATTAAAATGCAAAACTGGAATTTAATGTTACCAAACATGGCCTAAGTAATTGATTATGGTTATCCATACACAAAAATATTTCTTCCTACAGATCGTGGTGAAAGATATTGTACCTTGGTCCAGATTGAGTAATTTTATTCTTCTAAGTACCGTTTTGAATCCGAATTTTTGTTAAATCCTCGGAATTAACTCATATTCTTGTTATGGCCCTTGTCACATGCTTAAAAACACACAACTTGGGTAAAAAATACAAAAATAATAGAATAAAGAGACTAACAATGGGTTAATTAATGCCCAGAATATTGCATATTCTGGGCTCAACAAATATCATCTACAAGACAATAGGGGTAAGACTCAACAACCACACGAAGAAAAGGAATTGTTTAACTATTGATTACTTTGCAATTCAACATTGTTTTGGAGTTTTAAAAGGTCATTTTTCTATTTTAAGGCTTATGCCTTCATATAAGTTGAGTAGATGTTTAAATATTTTAGATAATATAAACATACAAGAACTAAGTTCTTTTCGAGAAAGGTATGGTGCTGGGAGAGGATGATGGGATAGGAGATGCTGAAGATTTCCATTGATTCTAGGGTTTGTTCTTGCTAGGGGTTTGCTCTTGTTAGGGTTCACTTTAGTCTCGTTTCTCCCACCCACCCACATATGATAGTGTTTTTATATTCTTCTGTTGGTGGTTTTTAGGGTTGTGAGTTTCTTATTTTTGTTATTAAGGTTTCATGTTCTAAGTTAGGGTTTCTATAACGCCCCGCTTTTCCTTTCTCCTTTTATGGAATTCTTTTCCAATTTAATTGTTTTGGTGGCGTCACTTATTTATGACATCTTGTGTATTCTCAGTACATGTAAATTTTTTGCGTTTGAGTTTCGGACTTAGCGGGACGACTTCGTGAACTTTCGTTTCTGGCTTCGTGATTTATTGTTCGTTGGTGACTACGTGGGTTCGTGAAACGTTTTATCGTTGGAGCTTTGACAATCGTATTGCATTTCCAAACGTGTTAACCTAGTGTATTGCAGATGTTCCGGAGTAGCAGTTATGTGAATTATTTATTATATTTTCATTTTGTAATTAATGAAAATTGTTGGGAACGATTTCGAGAAAGAAATGACCGAAGGATAAATGAGTATTTTCATATTTGGAGCACTTAGTGAAAAATATATTTGGAGTACTTGGGGTATGAATGGCATACTGGTAATTAGAAAGGATGACAAGGGGTAAAAGGGTAATTAAGAAGCTTGATGACACTCTTGTAATTAGCCCTAAGTTGAGAATAATTTGGTCATTTCCCCTTTTCAAGTGGTGTCTCATTCCTAGCCATTGATCTCTTTCTCCCATATTTGTTCTAGACCCTTGGATGATAAAGCCTTGTTTGGCAAATTAATGTGTTTTGTGTGTGGTGTATTTAGTCTTCCATTGCAAGATTACTTTGTGGCACTTGGATTATGTCTTCACTTACTAGCTTGAAGCTTGGCCATTGGATGGTGAGAGGTGTGAGTGGGAAATCTCCACACATTGAAAGTCTTTCATTGCAAGACTTCATCTTTTTCTCTCCATTTTCACTTATTTTCTCCCTCTTGGTTCTTCTTCACAGAGGTGGATTTGATCACCCTAAGTTGGGAGTTGGGTGTGGCCATCAACATGGAAGTTGTTCATGGTGCTCTTGTCTTTGGTTTGAGCCAATGATTGGTAAGTGTTCTTCATTCCTTGTGTATTTTTCATTCAAACCCTAGTTTAGGGTTTCTTGTTTCCCTATTGTGTTGGAGTTGGATTCATGGTTAGGAGGCTATGGTGAAGCTTTCCACCGGATTTCTCCTTTGATTTCGGTGTTGGGGAAAAGCTAGGGTTTCATAGGCCTTGCCTTGTGGTTGTGCTTTGTTCTTCAAGATGTAGGGGAAAACTTCCTAACTAGCCATCTTGTGATTGTGTAGTAGGGTGAATTTGATTCTAGGTTTCATAACCTTAGTTGTGATTGCTAAGTGTATCCTTGGAATTGTGAAGATAGGGTTTGAACATGTCTTGTGAATGAACCCTGTGTATGGAGTACTTGGTAATGAAATTACTAGGACTATGATGCATGCTAGTTGAGTGGTTATTCTTGAGAATTCCCATAGTAAATTATGTTTGTATGCCTATATATATGTGGATATGTATGTGGGTGTTGTGGTGTATATATATGTGTAGCTGTAATTATATATATGTGTATGTGGATATTTGAGATGTAGCCTTGGAATGAGATTAGGCTAGCTCATTTGGTTTGCACCTTTGAGGTTATACTATGTGATTGGTGTAACTAGGCATCTCAACTTAGAGTGACTATCTAGTTTCCCTTGTGAATGATATTTTCTATGTTGGGAATTGATATTAGGTTGAGATGTGATTCATGAAAACTTGCTTGAATTGAACTAATAGCATGTTTAAGGAATGAAATTATTATCCTTGTGAATTAAAGGACAACTTAATGCATGGGAATATTTCTTGTGCAAGAGAATGTATCATTGGGATTTAAATGCTTTAATTGAGAATTGAGCATGTTAAATGAATGAAAATGTTACCTTCTGTATTAAAGGAAAACTTGATGATTTGGAGCATGAATATTGCATGAAAAGGCATTCTTGTTGATTATTGCTTTAAATAAAATTTAAAAGCATGTTGAATGGTGAAAAACATTCATGTTGACATTGTGGGAATATTATTTATAAATATGATGAGATACATATTTATGTTGGTGCATGGGTCTGTTGAGACATAGTGCATATGGTGTTCACCTTTTGGTATTAAGAATTCAATTGGTGTTAGGCTACGCCCGGTCATGTAACCATGGGTGAGTAGTCTTGTGTTAAATCGTCACAACAACTAGCCAGGAGGTGTCCCCCACCTACGGAACTAAAAAGCCAAAAATTGGTAATATAGGTTGGGTCGTCCCATACTCAAAGTCGTGGATTGTCTCGTGCATTCGGTGTATGAATCTTTAGTCACGAGTCGTCTTGTTCAACCGTCTTCCAATATGAAAGTAAGAGGTGTCAAAATCACTTGGAAAGAATCGGTGTGGTACTCTTGCTTAGTGTAAATGAGTGGAGTGCGTATTCGTTAACCTGTGTTGGGTAAGGGGTGTATCATGAGGTGTGTGAGTCACATTTCATTTGAGATTGCTAATATGTGTTTTATTTTGACATGTGTATCATGATATTACTCTATGTGGTTGAGGAGCATGTTTAATGTGAATTTTGATATATATAATTCATATGTTGTTAAAATGCTCAAGCGAAATGGAAGGATGTGAAAATATGTTTTGCATGCCTTGTTTAAAGTATAAAGTGAGATAAATGCTTATACTTGTTGTTATGTGCTTATATACCTTACGGGGTGATATGAGTTGGCTTAAATACTTTCTTGTGATAAGTAAAGTCGGTTGTGGCTATTGAGTTGAATGTGAGTTGAAGCCTTGAGAAGACGGTTGATGGTTTTGTGGTATAGTTAGCATTGGTGTAGCAATGTGTCGTCAATCGTATTATTGATGTTTTGGTCATGATAGGCGAGGTTATGAGAAAATCGAGTCGATGGGGTATTGATAGCCCTATGACATTGTTAGAAACCTAAGTGAGGTTGTTTCGAATATGAGAGTGAGGTTGAAAGAATCGAAAGAGGTTCTTGGTTGAAACTAGTTGGTTTCGTGGCAACGACCACTAAGGTTCCTTTAGCGATCTTAAGGATTGGAATTTCATTGGAGATGTGATCATTAATGGTTAAGTCGTTATAGGGTTTATGAGTTTGAATGTGGAGCGAAGTGTGGTTGGGTTAGAGTTAGTGCCTTGTGTATAGTCAATTGCCCCTTCCTTCGAGTTGCTTTTGAACTCCAGTTCTTCATTCATTTGATCCATTTGAGCTTCTACAAATACGCATTCATTTTTCGGTTGGTTTTGGTTTGTTTTCCTAAAAATGAATTTTTCATAAGACTTGTATTTGAGTTCATTCGGTCTTTAAGTGAAAAACTCGTTTTCGCCTACCCCCGTGATGCCGACAAAAATTTTGAGTTTTGAAATGGTTTTAAAGTCATGAAATAAAAGATTTTAGCCTTTGAAAGTCGGTGGTGTCCAAAACGGAGACCGGGGGCAAGACGGTTAGTTTTACGGATTTTTAAGAAAGTATTTTCGATAAAACTAAACAAATATTAAATAATATTTTCTATTTTTTTAAAAGTTCCTAAATGAGTTGAGGACTTTGTCCCATGTTTCATAAGAGTTTAAAGGGGTTCCAGATCAATTTTTCCATTTTTCAGACCATGGCAGTCGACTAGGCCTTCAAAATACCATTTCAGCATTTTTTTGGTTATTTTCGACCTTGTGTAGTCGACTACAGGTTTGGTGTAGTCGACTACAACCTCCTATGTAGTCAACTCTCGGAAATTCAACATTGTTTCGACCATTTTCGGAAATTCATTTCTCCCACCTCATAACTCGGATTGGGGTCCCGTTTGGCCCTATGGTAACAAATTTGTAGATAAAATTTGAAATAATTTATTTTCACTTTAAATGACTGTTTTACACTTGGTGAAAGAGGAGTACTTAAAACTTTCCATTTTTTTTGGCGTTGTCCGATACCGTTTTCAAAAATGCATATCTCTCGCCTTATGGCTTTGATTTAGGTCCCTTTTATTTCTAGGGCCTGGCCTATGTCCAAATATTTGATATAAAATTTAAAATCATTTATTTTCACTTGAAATGATTTTTTTACCCTTGGTGAAGGAGAAGTAATTTAACTTTCTCTCTGGGTTGGCATTGTCCGATGCCCTTTTCAAAAATTCATATCTCTCGCGACAGGGCTTTGAATTTGGTTATGTTTGTTTCTATGGTTTAACCTATGTCCAAATAGGTGGTTATAGTTTGAAAATACATTTCTTCCCTTGAAATGATCATTTTACCCTTGGGCCAATATGTGACCTTTGAGTGGTCGTTGTGATAGGTTATTCAATCGTTTTCACTTTGTTTTTGTTGTTCGGAAACCTTGGTGGCTTCCCTTAGGTTGAAGTAACTCTTTTACCCCTGTGTTGGGTTTACGGATGTCAGTAGTGACATGTGAGGTGATTGATAGTATGAGTTGATACTCATTTGAGGTTTTGGAGCTCGGTATGCTCATGACCTAGGAAATGTAACGTCCGGTATTTTTACGTGTTAATTTAAAATTTTTATTTAAACAATTAAGTGTTTATGTGATTATGTTCTTAATGTGTTTATGTGTTTTATCATGCCTTACATGTTTTACGTGTTATAAAAATTGTACGTAGCATGTTGTATTTTTATTTTGAAATTAAGGAAAATTATTGAAAACAATTTTGGGAAAGAAATGACCGTGGGGTAAATGAGTAATTTCACATTTTAAGCACTTAGTGGAAAGTATAGAGATTTTGGATAAGAATTAGGGCATGAGTGGAGTTTTGGTAAATAGAGAGGATGACAAGGGGTAAAAGGGTATTTAAGAGTCTTGATGACACTCTTGTAATTAACCCTAACTTTGGAAGAATTTGATCATTTCCACCTTTTATGTGGTGTCTCATTCCTACCCCTTGATCTCATTCTTCCATCTTTGTTTTAGACCCTTGGATCATAAGGCCTTGTTTGGTTGGCACTTAAATGGAATAATCCATTATTGTTGGTCTTCCACTTGGCAAGACTTTTTCTCAACCATTGGATGGTTTGTTAATTCCCATCTTTATTCTAAACCCTTGGATGATAAGGCCTTGTTTGGCAAAATAATGGGTTTTGTGAGTTGTGTAATAAGTCTTCCACTTGGCAAGACTTATTCCTAGCCATTGGATTCATTTCCTTTTCCTAGCTTCATTTTGAACCCTTGGATTTTAGAAGGGTTAGTGGAGAATCTTTACACTTATGAGTTTCTCTCATTTGCAAGACATTCCCTCACTCACCAAGAAACTCTCTATCTTCTCTCATACGGTTCTCTCTTGCTCTCCCTCACTTCACTCCTTCTTCTTCAAGTTGTGGAATTCTCTCTTCCTTATGATGAGAATTTGAAGGAGGTTTGTGCATGAAAGTTGATATGGGTACTCCAAGCTTCCTTTTGAGCCAAAGCTTGGTAAGTGATTTCTCTTCCTTTGGAAGTTCTAATTTCAAACCCTAATTTCTCTTCTTGAGCTCTTGTCTTCAATTTTTGATTATGGGGTTGTCTTGTCTATAGCTCTTGATTAAGACTCCATTGAAGCTTAGCTACCGGTTGAGTTGAGCTTAATGTTGGCTTTGGAGGGTGTTGGGTTGATTCGAATCACTCTTGGGAGCCTTTACTTGTTCTTGGTGTTCTTGCTTGGAATTGAGGTAGGGGAAAAATAATTTGTCTTTGTTTTTGTACTAGGGTGTGTGCGTCTATGTTTATATATGCCGTATATATATATATGCGAGTTGGTCTTGATAGCTTAGCCTATGATTTAGGCCTTTGAGAACATGATATTGTGATATATATATATGCATGTTGTGTTTTATGGCTTATAGATGTGAATTGTATGCATGTATTATGATGGCATAAGGTTGGGATCAAAAACCTTTATGCATTTTGGTTACAGTATTTAGTGTCAAAACGTGGGTGTTGGGTTATACGAGATGTGTAAACCTATGTACATAGACTTGTGTCGAATCGTCGCAACAACTGGCCAGGATAAGGTGTCTCCCACCTCCGGACTAGTAATCCGGGAAATGGGGATATAGGGTTGGTTGCTGCCCCATCGTGGTGGTATGCGCCGCTCTCGGATCTTCGTAGTATGGGAGTTTCCAGTGGGGCTCTCATGCGACCGTCTTCCTTGTTGAAGTGAGAAGTTTCAAAATCACTTGGGAAGAATCGGTGCGGTACTCTTTCTCATTATAAATGAGTAGGGTGCGTATTCGTTAACCCCGAATTGGGGCAAACGCATATTATGGGGTGTGTTGAGTCATATTGCACTTGAACTATCCCATATGTATGATTATGTTATTGATGTTGAAACATGCTATAATTGTGGTAAATTATGTTGTGAGCATGTTGGGGAAACTTATTTGTTGGGTTCTTTGGGGTTCTGGATTGGCGTGAGAGCCATGTGGAACAAGAGACCGACCTAGGGTTATTGGCATGAACCTTGGTTGGGTTGAACCACTCGGACTACCGAGATGGAGGCAATGACGCTTCCTCTACTGGGCTAGTGAGCTCACCCCACGCCTTATATATTTTTCAGGTGATGATCCCGTTAGGAGAGTTCCGTAGTCTCTCCGTGGACGTGTTGATGTATGTCCGCCCTTTTGTGCATGGGAGGCGGACCATACTTTTATTTTGTTGGGCATTAGGTCGATAAATATGTTCCTTTTTCCCATGTGAATCAAACTTGTAAAACCATGTTAGTTTGATCCAGCTAGCATGTTAGCCGAGGTGTTATTGTCTATGTATATCCCTTGGAGCGCTATGCACGGGAATTGTATTCTTTTGGTGCACTTCGGTGCCGGATTGTGTATTTTGATCAAATTATAACATGTTCTCCTTAGAGCGTTTAAATGTCAATATTGAATATTTTTACTTGGAGTTATGAATGTGAATTGGATGATTTTCCATGAATTGCAAGTATTAGGTGTTTAGCCGAAAACGGCATTTTTCTAGGTTTTCAAACTAACCCTTTTCGATTTGAATTGAAAAACACGTTTTCGCCTACCCCCGTGGCCCCAGTAAAATTTCTTGTTTTAGAAATGATTTTGAACTCATTTTAAGAAGATTTTGATCTTTATAAACCAGTGGTTGTTAAAACGGAAACCGGGGGCAAGACAGTTATATTTACGGATTTTTAAAAAGCATCTTTGATGAAAATAATCATTTCCCTTATCATTTCTGAGTTAGGGGATTTTTCCTCATTTCTAAAGTCCCAAGGACCAGTTGTGATCTTTCTTGATAGTGTCTAAGGGTTTGGGGCTGTATGGGAGTCAATTTTGAGGTTTTCGAGTATAGACAGTTGACTAGCCCTTTTGGGCAGTCGATTGGGTGAAACGAAGGAAATTTTTCTTCAAAACTTTGATGTCTCGGGTTCAGCCAGTCGACTGGGTCTCTCAGCCAGTCGGTTGGGTCATTAGCCAGTCGACTAGGTGGTTCAGCCCTGTTATGACCCTGTTCTACTATTTTGCTCATATCTTGAGCTACGTGTGTTGGATGGAGGTGTTCTTTAGTTTTTTATAAATTTCACTTAAATCTCTTGGTGTTAGGATTTTGAATGACCTCATTTGAGTCGTTTTGGAGGGTGCAATGGTCGTTTGAAGGTGACGGTACATTTTGAGCCTCGACACCTCACAACGACCGTTTTCTCAAAATGTTGTAGTTTCTACCTCGTACCTTCAAATTTGGTTCCATTTGTTCCTATAACGTTTTTTAGGTCCAAACCTTGTATTTATACCTTGGAATCACTACTTTGTCCCTGTGATGACCATTTTACCCTTTTGTGGGCGTTCAATGATTACGCATTCACTCCCTTAGCTCTTAGGCTAGGGTTTCGGAGTCCTAGGAAATTTGGGGTGTGACAACATGGTATCAGAGCATACTATTGAGTTTTCTAGTATTCGTTTAGGAATGAAGTATATTTTTCATTGTTATTCCATGTATTTTCTTGTTATTGTTGACACTAGTGGTCGTTTGACTTACGTCACCCCTTGTAAACTCGCTGATTCTCCGGGTCGGTGTTTTAGGAATTTTAGGGGCGTGACAGGAAGTGTGAGTGTTATCCTTCCTGGAGTGTTATGAATAGGAGTGTTTCTCTCGTGATTTGGTGATAGGTGTTGTGTGGATTGTCAGTGTGGGACTGACGGGTACGAGTCGTAGTGATCTATGTAGTGGCCTATACTACGTGACTTGTATTAGTGGTATATCTCCCTTTATATATATATATACGTGCTTATATATATATATATAGGTGTGTGTTATTATATGTTGATGTTTTATGGCTTCATTACGTGCTAGTTGCCCTATTTGGCGATGCATAGTAGGGGACTAGGGGGATGTGTTTCCGGGGTCTCATATTGGCGTAAGTGTCATGTGGGACGATTGACCGACCTAGGGTAGATACATGTACACGGATTGGTTTGTACTGGACTTGTATGGTCGGAGGATATGACGGTTAGGATATTTTTCTCCTCCGAGGCTCAATGAGCTCACCTCAGCGTTGGTTTGCCCTGGTGGTCTACACCAATTTGTAGGTAATGTTTCAGCTACGGACAACTTGGAGTGCATGATGGCTCGTGGCACTGATGTTGTTGTGGGATTTAGGATGTTTGTATATAGAGTTGTTCCATTTTAGTTTCCTTTACTTGTCCCTTGTATTGGGACTGTTGTTGTACTTCTTGGGAGCCATTCTGTTGGCATATCCCTTACTTGTATTTGGTATCATTGCATCTTTATAGAGATGTATTCTTTCGGCGCCTCGATGTGTCTTGTGTATCATTTGGTTTAGTTTCCGCTTTATTGTGTACGTAATTATTGTTATTAATAATATTCCATTCGGTTTATGGTTGTTTAGGATCTTAATTGGTCGCTCCTTGTATGGATCATACCCCGGATTTCTCGAATGTCCAGGTTCGGGAGTCTTTGAAATTTAGGGGCATGGCAATTTCATTACAGTTTTCCTGTAAACTATAGTGTCCTAACAATGGCTGGAAGTGCTGAGAAGAACGAATTATACATGAACTAAAAGGGGTCAAGGATCTTATATGTTCTCTAATGGGAAAAGAGGATGTGTTTAGCGGTCGTTATCGTAGTCATGACAGACGTTATTGTGCACGTCAACAATTTAAAGGGCCTAACTATCCAGAGTCGATACATGGGGTTGGTGATATGAATGATTTTCCTCCTCTACAAGGAGGATCTCAACCACAACCTGGGTTTGTTTCAAAGATAGTTGATATTGTGGGTGTTGCATGTGAATCATGGACTAGTATAGCTTGACTTATTTCCACTCCTAGGATGAAGCTTGCCTACTTTCCACCAACTAGGGTTGGTAATAAAGTGGTGGTTAACCCACCTGCTAAAGTTGCTGCTACGGGGAGTTTAAAGTGGATGTGTTGTTTGGTTGGATACTTCCTGGATAAAAAACTACCCAACAACATAGTTAACTAAGTTACAACTAGACTTTGGGATGCTGCAAGTTTGCAAACAGTCTTTGGTGCTGAAAAAGAATTTCATTTTTTTCAATTTTCTTCTGAGCATGAATGTGAGATGGTGCTAGAGAATGTCCATTGGTATTTTGCAAATCAATTTCTAGTCTTGCAAAAATGGACGGAGGGGCTGTCTTTATGTATGGAGGAAGTTTCTACTTTACCTCTCTGCGTTAAGCTAACAGGTGTGCCAATGGAGTATTGGCTAGGTTTAGGACTGAGTCATGTGGCTAGTGCTTTGGAAAGCCATTGTACCCTGATTCTGAAACTGAAAAAGGCCAAAGAATTGGTTATGACCTGGTTTGAGTTGAAATGTCAACCAAGGAGGAACTTGTCAAAGAATTTGATTTCACCTTAGCTTTTAAAGAAATAGTGTCAATCATTGTTGAGTACCAATGGTTTCCAGTAAGGTGTGGTGGTTGTGGGGTGTTTGGGCATTATGATAGAACTTCCAAAAAAAATTGATTACTCAAGGTGCTGCTCATACCAAAAAAAGTTCAAGGAGCTCCTACCACTGAATGGAGAGTTGTAGGGAGACAAGGTAAACAACAAGTTTAGATGGTAGATAATGAGGATGTGAAACTAGAAAAGAGATGGATTTAGCTACTCATTCTTGGGGTGCTAATAAGGAATCCAGTCCACGGAATGACACAACAATGCATGAGGAGGAGATCCTTGCTAGTCCACATGTTCCTATTATTAATGCTTTCAATGTTCTACAAGTGGATGAGGATAAGGATATAGTGGAGGATTCTCAATTAGTTCCCATTGATTCAGGAAAATGAGAGGAAGTTGGAGTTATTCCTAGCTCAAATCCAGAAGAGGAGACACATCTTTGATAGTTACTAATCTTGCTATACTAGTGGCCAGTGACACAACAATAATTCCTATTTTATCAGTTGTACGTGAGATTGATGCTCAGAGTACAACTTCTAAGGAGCGTAAGGTTGCTATACATGAGGCCAAAAGTGTTAAACCTGTTGATAAGGGCAAAGGGAGTAAATTACCCACCTCTGGTGTCAAGACTAGAAGAGGTCTTAGTTCTTCTTTTGTTGGTGGTGCTGCTCTTTAGGAGTTGCCTTTTTTTAAAAAGGTTTTCCTTTTCCCTTTTTGTTTTCCATGTTTTTTGGTATTTGGAATGTGAGGGGATTAAATTCTCCTAAAAAGCAATATGAGGTTGGTAAGATTGTAAAGAAATCTAAAGTCTCTCTTTTCTGCATGGTGGAGACTAAGTTAAGGAGGTGAAAGCTACTAGAATTCTTCGCAGTGTGGTTAATGGGTGGAACTTATTAGCTAATTATGATCATGTTATTAACAGTAGAATTTGGATTTGCTGGGATCCCACAAAGTTTTTTGTTTTAGAGCTGCTTTCTTCTGATCAGATTATTCTTTGTTCTATTAAGTCTCTGGATGGTTCCTTTCAGTGTATTGGTGGTTTCATTTATGGTTTGAATGATGGCATAGGCAGAAGAAGATTATGGAGGGATGTTTTGCAAGTTTCTCATACTTATTCAAGCTCTCCTCTATTTATAGCTGGAGATTTCAATGCTATTAGGCATACTATTAGAGATTGATAATGACAAATAAGTTCATGGGGTTGGTATTTTGTCTCCTAATAAATTCAATTTCTTAGGTGAGATTGAAGAAACATATTTAGGAGATGAATGGGGAATTGATTCTGAAACTGATACTTTTTTTGTGGAAAAAGTCAGTTATTGAGGTGAGGAAATATATTTAGATTGTACATTGTAAGGGGGTGAGGACTAGAAAAAGGAACAAGGGGAAAACAAGCTCCATTAATCTCCTTGTTTCAGGTGTTGGTGTTGTGGGTAAATTGTCTGCAAATAAATTTAAAACTAAAAAAGGTTTGAAAGGGGGGATGTATGGGAAAATAGTGCAAGAGGAAAGTCAAGGGACAGTTGTGCCAGATGGGGAAGCTTTAAAATCTTTATCGTGATGTTTTACATATGGAATGTTAGGAGATTGAACAGGGATATTAAGCAACAGGAGATTAAATTGATGGGGAAAAATCTGGATATTGTTGTGTTTTGTTTAGTTGAAAATAAAGTGGTGCAGAATAATGTAAGGACAGTTTAAATAACATTTGTTCGGGATGGAATTTCTTTACTAATTAGAAATTATTTGAGCTTGGAAGGATATGGGTTTGCTGGAATCCAAATAAGGTGAGAGCTATTTTGATTTCAAAAAGTGATAAATATATTCATACCAAGATTCAGAGTTTAGATAATTCTTTTCAGTATTATTCTAATTTTGTATAAGGAAGCAATGATTACATTGAAATAAAAATTTTGTGGAGTGATTTGGAGAATATTTATGGTATTTTTAAAAATGAACCATGGTTTTGTGCTGGTGACTTCAATGCAGCATGATTCAAGCATGAGAAATGGCGGGGTTCTGAAAAAATTGTCCTCCAAATTGAGGGAGTGCGGGGAGGCTTTGGACATAATTCGTTTGCTTGATTTGAGGTATACTGGAATTAAGTATTTTTGGTCCAATGGTAGTATTTTTTGTAAATTGGATAAATGTGTGGTTAACTCTTCTTGGTTTGAATATGTTCATGTGTCTGAAGTTATTTTTCATCCCCCAGGTATCTCTGATCATGCCTGTATTATGCTTAAAATTCAAAGGGAGACCATTAGGGTTAAAAGATCATTTAGGTTCAATAATTTTTTAAGTAAGCATGAGGAGTATTTGCCTAGTATTGAAGAGGTTTGGAAAGCCTACATTGGGGGGTCTAAAATGTTTTTGTCTGGTTCAAATACTCAAGTTGGTTAAGACAGCTCTTAAAGTGTTGAATAATAAGTTTTATAGTAATATTCCTGATAGAGTGGCTGATGCTAGGAAGAAATTGTTAAAAGTGCAACTTTTGCTTGATAAGGATACAAATAGTATTGAGCTGAATGAAATGGAAAAACAGTGTTTGCATGAGTTCTATCAATTATCCCATGTCGAGGAATGTACTTTAAGGCAACAATCTAGATTTCAGTGGTTGGGACTAGGAGATATAAACACCAAATATTTTCATAAGATTGTTTCCCAAAGGAGAGCTTTCAACAGAATTACCTCTATTACCAAGGATGATGGATTTTTTCTTACTGATCAGGGGGATATCAATAGGGAAATTGTGGGATATTATAAATTACTGTTTTCAAAGAAGGCTTGTGAAGCTCTTGGTGATCTCAAAGAATTTTTAACTAATACTATTTTTGTTGAGCAGGGCAGTATTATTGGTCATGATGTGGAGGAGGCTATTTAAGAGTTCTTTGCTTCAGATATGTTGCTCTCTGAGTTAAATTGCACCTCTATTTCCCTTATACCTAAAGTGGAGAACCCTTCAAAAGTCAATGAGTATAGGCCAATATCTGTGTGTAATGTGCTTTATAAGTGTATGTCAAAGATTATAGCTAACAGGATAAAATCCTATATTGAGTAATTGTATTAGTGCTAATAAGTCAGGGTTTGTGCCTAGGAGAAGTATTGGAGACAATGTTTTTGCTGGCACACAAAATATTGTTGCATTATCATAAAAATATCAGTCCTTCAAGGGTTGCAATGAAGATAGATCTTACCAAAGCATATGACTCTGTTTCTTGGGAGTTTCTAGAGGAAGTTTTAAGAAGTTTTTGTTTTCCAGACAAGATGAGATAGTGGATTAAAGCTTGCTACTCTACTCCTAAATTTTCAATAAATATCAATGGTGCCCTTGAAGGGTTTTTTTAAAGGTGAAAGGGGGTTGAGGCAGGGGGATCCCATGTCCCCTTATTTGTTTGTTTTGTGTATGGAGATTTTATCAGGGCTGTTGAACAAGCTAAAAAATGAGGAGAGTTTTGAATTCCATAGTAAATGTAGAAAGTTGGCCTTAATCATCTCATGTTTATAGATGATTTGTTCCTTTTTTGTAAAGGGACCTATATTTTTGTTAACATTATGCTGCTTGCTTTAAGGAAATTTAGTAGTTTGTCAGGGCTGCATCCTAATCCCTATGAGAGCATGTTGTTTGCTTCTGGTGTGGAAGATAGTTTGTTGGAGATCATTTTACAACAGTCTCCATTTAGCTTGGGGTCTTTGCCTATGAAATATCTTGGAGTGCCTTTGGGTACTACCAATCTAAAACCTATTGATTGTGCATAATTGGTTTTCAAAATGACAAAAAGAGTTCAATCTTGGAGTAGAAAGTCGTAATAATTTGTTGGTAGACTTCAATTGATTTCAGTTATGTTTTTTTCTATACAAGTCTATTGAAGTGTTACTTATATTCTTCCCAAGGCAGTTCTGAAACAATTATCTACTGAAATTATCTAGACGATAGTGAAAACAGCCTAGAGGGGGGGGTGAATAAGTTTTTTATCGATTTTATGATCAATTAAAATTATTTAGCGGAAATTCAATTTAAACCAGTCACAAACCCAAAATCTCAATTCAATTCTCAAAAACAGATTAATCAAGCAAATATGAATATAAGTGCAGAAAATAAATCATGAGAAGACACATAGATTTTTATGTGGAACACCTTAGAAAGACTTGAAGTAAAAACCACGGATACGCTCGGGTATCGATGCACTATGAATCAGAGAATTTATACAGACTCTATGAAAACAAAACTTACAATCGCTGTAATTTGTTGTTCTTCACTCGACGTCTAAAAGTCTAGATTCACTTACGCTCCACGAAGCTTTAGCTCCAATCTCCGTACTCTAACGACTCTGTTTCTCAACATATCAAAATCACCACGAAGCCTCCTGTTTTAATCTCTGCACTCGGACGACTCCATTCTTCAACGGATCAATGCAACCTCGTTGCAATAAACGATGTGTGAATTTTTCAACAACTATACCATTCAATCGTGCAAAGAAATCATCGATGTAGAAGCACGATTGAAGACGTCCAATAACAAGAGAGAACTTGTGTATCTCTAATTATTAAATAATATTCTCTCACCATATGTATATCTCTATAAAAGAAGAAGATGAAGCTGTAGAAAACTTACAGAGAATTCTTCAAGACGTACCTCCTCTTGTTGAAGACTTTGGTATCTATAGACAATGATGATCCAAACCCTAAGCTTGCCCTTTCTCATAATTTCACATCCAAATCCTATATTCTGGTGAATATCATGTATATACCACGCACTTTGATGTATATAAAACTTGCTGCAACTACACTTCAAGCGTAGCTGGGCCTATGCTTCAAGCGCAGCTAGGCCTATGCTTCAAGCGCAGGTCCAAGCTTACCTCCAAGCGTAAAAATTTGTTTTCCAACCACTTTTGTAAACTGAAAGTGTAGGCTTAAGCGTAGGCATTTTTGTTAAAACCACTTTTCTTCGCAACTGCGCCAAAATGACCCTCTTGAACCCACGATACTTTTTGCTTGAAGTGACGGCTTCAGAAAATATCATTTTCGCCCTGCAGGAGACATTTTTCCTCAATATGCTCACTTTCGTGCTTCACTTGGATTCTTCATTACTTCAACGCTTGATTCTGCTTTTGACGAAGCTTATCGATGTCATTGAAATCAAACCAACCTATCTAACATTCAACATGGTTATTGTCTAGAATATGCCATAAATAAACAATACACAAAATTGTTCTTGCAACCTCTCCCTTGGCATTTCTGAGATAAAACCATGTTTTACAATATAGTCTCACAAATAACAACATAAGATCTATACATATGAACACGCACCAAGAAACATAGATATAAACTGTCACCTTACTTTCATGACGACCAATCCTGTAACCACAACACTGAACAAACCATTAAACGCAAGTGTGGAAAACAGATATAAAGTAACATCATATTTCACCCCTGAGAAATAGAACACATAATGATCATAATAACAATGCACACATAATGATCATCATTCTCCCTCTAAGAATAAACTCCCCCTTACTAAATATTTCTCCCTCTTAATCAAACACCCTTAACCGAATAATCTCTCTCCCTTACTTAATACTTCCCTCCCATTTTGTTACTGAAATGTCAATCAAATAGAGTATATGTCGTAGCAACAATGTAGAGAGATTAAAGAAAGTACTCAAGAGGAAAAACACCAAGATACATAACTCTTATCAGATCATATCAAAATTCTCAGGGTAACAGAAATCTCTATTATACATGACCCTACTACTAATGCATGAATGCAACTGTCATGAATAAAAATAAAAATAAAATAATTTTGTTTTTAGAAATCTGCGAGCAAGGCAGTAGAGACACAAAGCCAATCATTAACACATCATACACACGGTATAGAAGAAATCAACACACATACCTTATAAACTCAAGAATGCACAAGTCAAGTTTTGCAAATAAATATATATATGAAGATTCTCATGTGCGCTTACTAAAGTAAGATGAAAACAATACATACTAAAGCTGATAATCTGCCCACCAACCGTGATGATAATTCAATCCAATATCCAAACTAGAAGGCAAAAATAAAAGATACTTTCTCTTTGGCACACAATTTTCACCTTTCCATCTTTTCAACTTTTTCACCATATCCCTTTTTGTCTTTCTATACTCCGGACTTTCCAGCGAGGATTTTTAGTCCCGACCAACTAGGCCTGAGCTTTTTCCATGGGATTTATATTCATTAGTCTTCTCCCCTTTTTTACGCGAACACTCATTGCTTACTAAGGCAAGAGGCCCGATTACTCAGATTGAAGAAATATTTTTTATATTTTTATATTTTAAACATCTTATTATTTCCTTTTTTTCAACATCACCGCAACATTCATACACATGAAAAAAATATTTCATGCATAGACCAATCTAGCATAGCTCATGAACCTTCATACCACTTCGGGTTAAATAAAAAAATTAACAGATTCAGCATGCATTATAATCATCAACGAATAAGCTAGCACCTAAGATTAAAGTTTTGTAACATAAAATAATCATGTCAAGTGATCATTCAAAAATCTTAGGTCAGACTGATACCTCTACTTCACATATGCATAATGAGATAAGTAAATGCGAAAATGGAGCAAAATATGACAACTTTTGTACTCTAGCAAAGCTCAACAGTCTCAAAACGTTTATTGTCATTTATTTCAAAATAAAATGCATGCATGAATAAAAATAATACAAATGCATGATTACCTATCAATTCTAGGGGAAAAAATTCAATGTGTTCCTAGAATAATAGAGAAGAAAATATCTATTTTAAAGAAAACATACCAATAGATTTCCTAAGACTAATATGCTTTTGAAAATCTAATGGTTTTGTAAAGATATATGTCAACTGAGAATCTGTGGATATGAACTCTAGAGACACTATACCATCTTCAATAAGCTCACAAATTAAATGATGTCAAATATCTATATGTTTTGTCCTAGAATGTTGAACAGGATTTTTAGAAATATTTATTGCACTCGTGTTATCACAAAATACAATCATCGTGCCTTGAGAAAAACCATAATCCTGCAACATTTGACGCATCCACAAAACTTGAGTATAACAATTACCAACTGTTATATACTCAGCATCAGCAGTGGAAAGGGAAACACAATTTTGCTTCTTGCTATACCAAACAACTAAGCAATTTCCAACATAAAAACACCCTCCACTAGTACTTTTTCTATCATCAACATTACCGGCCCAATCCGCATCAGAAAAAGATACGATATTAGTATTAGTATTTGATGGATACCACAATCCATAATTCATTGTCCCTTTAACATACTTGATAATCCTTTTCACAGCAGTAATGTGAGACTCCTTAGGACTTGTCTAGTAACATGCACACAAACCAACACTAAAATCTATATCAGGTCGATTGGTAGTCAGGTACAACAAACTCTCAATCATACTCCTATAAATTGTAGGATTAATATTTTTGCCTTTATTATCTATGCTAAGCTTGACACTGGTACTCATAGGAGTGCGAGCATCCTTAGCCTTTTCCAAACCAAACTTTTTTACTAATTCCATGGCATAACGAGTTTGAGAAACAAAAATCCCATCATTTAATTGCCTAACTTGAAGCCCTAGAAAGAAGTTCAATTCACCAATCATGCTCATTTTAAATTCATGTCTTATTTGGCCTCCAAAATAATGAGCAAGCTGATCAAAAGTAGAACCAAACACAATATCATCAAAATAGATTTGAACAACAATTGTATCACTCTCAATTTTTTGAATAAACAGAGTTTTATCCACTCCCCCTTGAGCAAAACCTGTTCCCAGCAGGTAATCAATCAACCTTTCAAGCCAAGCTCTAGGAACTTGCTTTAGCCCATACAAAGCCTTTTTCAGCCGGTAAACATGACCCGGACAATGAGGATCTTCAAATCCTTTTGGCTGCTCCACATACACATCCTCATGTAGAATGCCATTCAAGAATGCACACTTTGTATCCATCTAATACAACTTAAATCCAAGATGACAAGTGATAGCAAACAAAATCCGAATAGATTCAAGGCTAGCAACCGGAGGAAAAGTCTCATCAAAATCAATACCCTCCATCTGAGTATATCCTTGAGCAGCAAGCCTAGCCTTATGCCTAACAACTTACTATTTTCAACCTTTTTATTCTTGAAAATCCACTCCGTACCAATCATGTTTATCTCTTTCGGTCTAGGCACAAGATACCACACAACATTCTTAACAAACTGCTGAAGTTCTTCTTGCATAGCATTTATCCACTCACTATCTTGAAGAGCTTCTTTGACATTTTTAGGTTCCAAGGAAGATGTATAACATGCATACGAAACCTCATTCCTAGCCTTTCTCCATGTCACCATCATCTAATCAACAGATCCTATAACATTATCCAAAGGATGATACAACTTTACACTTGCAGATGGTTCTTTAGAATGAGTAGGTTGAGTATCATAAGTATGATCATGCAACTCTATAGGACTAGAACTACCATCATGAACCACATTATCTTCTTCACCAACATCAAAAGAATCATTTCCTATCTGAAAGAAAGGCTCATTATTTTCCTCCTCAACTGATGTTGGATGTTCATCAACACATGAGTCATAAACCACTACATTGGCAGATTTCATCATCATTTCTTGAATAACCCTATTCTTACCTAGGAACATTCCTACCCTGTAGCATAACATTGGCCATTTCTTGAATAACCCTATTCTTCCTGTCAACTAGTCCATTTTGTTGAGGAGTTTTAGATGTTGAAAATTCATGTTTTATTCCTCTCTCTTCCCAAAATACTTCAATTTCTAAATTTTCAAACTCCCTTCCATAATCATTCCTTACTCTAGAAATGGAACAATTCTTCTCAGTCTGAATTTTTAAACAAATCCTCTTAAAAGTTTTCAGAAGCTTCAAACTTTTCACATAGAAATCCAACTCATGAAAACCTTGAGTAATCATCCACTATGACAAAAATATATTTCTTTCTTCCTTTGCTCATTGTCCTAGTGGGACCCATTAAATTAATATGCAACAACTCTAAAGGTCTAGAAGTACCAATGATATTTGTCTTTTTGTGTTGACATCTGACTTGTTTACCCTTCTGACATGACCTGCACACAATCCCTTTTGCATAACCAAGCTTAAGAAATCCCTGAACAATTTCACTCTTAGTAATTTTTGTTAATTCTCAAAAATTAACATGTCCCATCTGCTGATGCCAAATTTCAATTTCATCAAGTTTAACTCTGTTGCATGATAATTCAGAACTAAGGACAATGCAATAGCAGTTATCAATTGGATGCATACCTTTCATCACACAATTCCCAGAAGAGTCAATGATCGAACACTTATCAGGAGAAAAAGTGACTTTATGATTATTATCACATATCTAACTTATGCTCAACAAATTTACTTTAAGACCTTCAACATAAAGCACATCTTTTAATTTAGGTAAACCAGAAACCACAATGGTACCTTTTCCTTGAACCTTCGACTTCTCTCCATCACCAAATGTGACTATCCCACCATGACACTCCTCGAGAAATTCAAACAATGACTTATCTCCAGTCATATGCCTCGAACATTCACTATCCAGATACCAAGAACTAGAATTTCTTGCTCTAAGTGCAGTATGAACTACAAGACAGTGTAGCTCACTTTTTCTCACCCAAGCCTTCTTCATCTTCGGAGCTCCATTTGCCAACCTTGACAAATTCTTCATATCTTCATTCAACATTCGAATTTGATCTTGAACACGATCTCCATGTTGAACTTTTTGTTCCATCACCGATTGCATTGTCTTCCCTCTCAACTTCAAACACCTTGGTCGAACATAACCACTAACACCACAGTGGTGACAAATAGGAACAAACCTTCGAGCTCCAACCGTTGAGTTCCTAGGATATTTAGGGATAAAGAAGGGCTTGTTTTCAACAGATCTTTTAACATGGGATTGAGCACTAGGATTCCAATTTGAATTTCCATGAGAAAAACTAGATAGTACATGAGAGGCTTTCACAAAGGTGGTTATTACAACAACATTTGGATTTTGCATTACTCCAACAAAACATAGTCCCTTTGTATTTCCTGCATATTTTTCTACACTCAACATATGATTAAGCTTAAGAGTTCCACTATACCACTTCTGAATAGTTGAGTTAGCATCTTTCAGCTCATTTTCCAAATTTTCAATCTTATTAGATTTCTCAACCAAATCCTTATTTAAACCATCTACTAACTTCAAATCCTCAATCAACTTGTCCTTTTGGGTCTGTAGAAGATTTAGAGTTTGAGAACTATTGGCTAATTCGTCTTTTAAAGAATGTAATTCTTTGTCCATGTTAAGACTTTTAGTCAACAGTTTCATATGATTCTTGTTAAGTTGTGTGGTCTTATCAAGTAATTTATTATAAGACTCTTGAAGCACTTCATCACAATCTTCATCACTCTCAGAACCTTCTTCTTTAGACATCGCCAAACTTAAATTAACTTATTTAGCCTCCTTGCTCTGTACAACAAACACAGTGAAATTCTCAGAATCATCACCTACTTCTGACTTTGTCACATCACTAGTTGATCCATTGTCAGAGTCATCATCTCAACTGACAGCTAATCATTTAGATTTCTTCAGAGTGTTTTCACACTCTATAATTATATGACCATATCCTAGACATTCAAAACATTGAGGTTTCTTCTTTCTAGGATCAGACTTGTCTTTCCTAGTTTGAGTCTTATATCTACTTCTAGACTCACCCAACTTATCTTCAAATTTTTGTCCTTGGCCACTCTGTTTAGCCTTAACAAATTTGTTCAACCTCTTAGCAAACATGGCAATATCACTCAAACTCAACACACTTTCTTCATCAGGTTCAACATCATCCTCCCTAGTGGTTTTAAACGCTATCCTCTTTTCTTTTGTGCCACTCGCCTTCTTAGGGGATTTTTGAACATCTCCGTCTCATAAGATTGTAAATTTTCAGCCAATTCTTCAACCTTAATTTCTTTAAGACTCATGACCTCTGAAATGACAGTGACATTAGATTGAAAACGTTCAAGAAGAGACCTAAAGATTTTTTTCACTATCGTAGTATAAGGAATAGGCTCACCTAGATTATGACAACCTGTCACAATATCAGTTAATCTAGCTTAAAGTCATCGAAGACCTCATCCTCTTCCATCTTTAGCTGTTCAAATTGAGAATTCAAAATTTAAAGCTTTGATTGTTTCACCTTCAACGTTCCTTCATGAGTGACTTAGAGAATGTCCCAATCTTCCTTGGCAATTACGCACGTAGAAATCCTCTCGAACTCATTCAGAGTTACAACATTGTATAACACATTCAACACTTTTGAGTTCCAATTCGTGTTATTCGTCTCAGCAATAGTCCACTCGCTTGACGGTTTTGCTTTTATTTCATTATTCGCATCGTCTTTCATAGTAGGAGTTGAATATCCTACTTCAACAGCATTCCACGCTCTTTCATCTAAAGATTTTCAAAACGCTCTCATCCTCGCTTTCCAATATGTGTAATTCGAGTCATCAAACAAAGGGGATCTAGATATGGAACCTCCTTCACGAGGCATCTCCATCGCTTAAGTCCACGATCTAACCCTAGGTAGTTAACCTAAATCGGAGCAACTTTATTCTAATACCAATTGAAATTACTTATACGATAGTGAAAACAGCCTAGAGGGGGATGAATAGACTTTTTATCAATTTTATAATCAATTAAAATTATTTAACAAGAATTCAATTTTAATCAGTCACAAACAATAAATCTCAATTCAATTCTCAAAAGTAGATTAATCAAGCAAATATGAATATAAGTACATAAAATAAATCATGAGAAGACACATAGATTTTTACGTGGAAAACATTGGAAAGACTTCAAGTAAAAACCACGGATACGCTCGGGTATCGATGCACTATGAATCAGAGAATTTATACAGACTCTATGAAAACAAAACTTACAATCGCTGTAATTTGTTGTTCTTCACTCGACGTCTAAAAGTCTAGATTCACTTACGCTCCACGAAGCTTTAGCTCCAATCTCCGTACTCTAACGACTCTGTTTCTCAACATATCAAAATCACCACGAAGCCTCCTGTTTTAATCTCTGCACTCGGACGACTCCATTCTTCAACGGATCAATGCAACCTCGTTGCAATAAACGATGTGTGAATTTTTCAACAACTATACCATTCAATCGTGCATAGAAATCATCGATGTAGAAGCACGATTGAAGACGTCCAATAATAAGAGAGAACTTGTGTATCTCTAATTATTCAATAATATTCTCTGACCATATGTATATCTCTGTAAAAGAAGAAGATGAAGGTGTAGAAAGCTTGTAGAAAATTCTTCAAGACGTACCTCATCTTGTTGAAGACTTGGGTATTTATAGACAATGATGATCCAAACCCTAAGCTTGCCCTTTCTCATAATTTCACATCCAAATCCTATATTCTGGTGAATATCATGTATATACCACGCACTTTGATGTATATAAGTCATGGACAAATCATAAAACCAACCCACGAATAATTTGGACATCGCAGCAAAAATAGCCAAAAACTTGTCGCAGTTACGCTTCAAGCATAAGGGGCCTATGCTTCAAGCGTAGGTCTATGCGTACCTCCAAGCGTAAAATTATATTTTCCAGCCACTTTTTGAAACTGAAAGCGTAGGCTTAAGCGTAGGCATTTTTGTTAAAACCACTTTTCTTCGCAACTGCGCGAAAATGACCCTTTTTGAACCCATGATACTTTTTGCTTAAAGTGACGGCTTCGGAAAGGCGTCATTTTTCGCCCTCCAGGAGACATTCTTCCTCAATATGCTCACTTTCATGCTTCACTTGGATTCTTCATTACTTCAACGCTTGATTTTGCCATTGACGAAGCTTATTGATGTCATTGAAACCAAACCAACCTATCTAACACTCAACATGGTTATTGTCTAGAACATGTCATAAATAAACAATACACAAAAGTGTTCTTACATCTACAATTATGAGAAAATTCCTTTGGAAAGGATCTGAGTTAAAGAAAGGAGGAGAGAAATTAGCTTGGAATAAAGTTTGCCTTCCTAAGGTTAAATGGGGTTTGGGTATTAAGGATTTGATTGAATAGAATGAGGCTGCAATTGGCAAGCATGTTTGGAATGTTCTTCATCCACTGGCTTCAAATCTTTGGAGTAAATGGGCAAAAGAAGAGTTAATACAAGGGAGAAATTTCTAGTTCCTGAAGACTCCTTCCAAATGCTCTTGGAGCTGGAGGAAGATTTTGGGGTTAAGAGGTAAATTCAGAGAGTTTTTTAGATATAAAATTGAGAATGGTAATAACATTGAATTATGGGATGATGATTGGCTGTATAACACTTCTATAATTGAAAATTTGGTGCTAGAATAATGTTCGATTCTGGTTTGAGGAGGGATGCTAAGCTCATGGAGTTAAGGGATGACATATTGAAGCTTGATTCTCCCAAAACTCATATGGAAGGTCAAATTATTTGGGGGCCTTCACAAGGGAAGTATTCCATACAAAATTCTTGGGTTCAAATAAGGAAAAGAGGGCACAAAGTGGATTGGATTTCTTTTGTTTGGTTTTCTCATTCCATTCCAAGGAACTCCTTTATTTTATGGACTGTAATACATAATAGATTGCAAACACAAGACAAACTGATGATATATTGTATTTTGCAATCTCAAAATTGTGTTTTGTATGATCAACTAGTTGAGAATAAGAATCATTTTTTTTTAGAGTGTGTTTTCTCAAAACAGGTTTGGATCAGTGCAACTAAAGGGACTGGTCTGGAGAATAGGGGTCTTCACTGGTTTGGTAATAGCATTGGTGTAATGTTCATTGCAAAGGTAAAAGTATTGAATCTGTTATATCAAAGTTGACTTTGGCTGCTTCAGTGTATATTCTTTGGAGGGAAAGAAACAATAGACTATTTGTTAGGGAATATATGAAATCTGAACATCTTGCTCATGAGATTAAAACATTTTAGATATGGACTTTTATCTATTTCCAAGTTTGCTGGGAGTGTTTTTGCTGATAGTAGTAATTAGATTGCCCAGAGCTGCTGATAGGAGCTGGGTTTTCCAGATTTTGAAGGGGTTGCTCAATAATCTATTTTGTCTTGTGCTGCTGCTGGGGGTTCCTTCTCAAGTCTGCTATGATGATATCCTATCTAGTGTTGTTTTGGCTCAGTGCTTTGGTGGATATATTGTGGATGAAGTATGCTGGTATCCCATGTTTTTCTCAGATTCTGGGCAGGGTTCTGTTTGGTATCTTGTTCCTTTTAATTTGGTGTCCAGTTTGCTTAATGGTATAGGTCTGGGAACTTTGGAGGATGGTGGCTAGTTTACCTATTTTTCTGTTTATATCTTGGTTGTGACTTATGAGCAGATGTTGTGTGGTTTTTAGAAATACTTAACAATCCTGGTTTTCTGATGATTTTTAGAGTTCTATTAGTTGTTGGGTATATCTTCTCTTGCTGCTAAGTTTCAGTTTGCATCTGGGGGATCTTGTTGCTATGCACTCTTTTGTTCATGCTAATGTTAATTGGATATGGTGGAGGGGTTGGCATGGTTATGAGTCTGGAAGCATCCCTTTGCTGATGAGGGGTAGTGTTGATGAATTAAATGAGTTTCTTGCTTGTATTCATTTTTTGAATCTTTGTAATGCCAAGTATAAGGCAATTTTTCTCATTTTTTACTGTATTTCTTGGGTTCTTTTACTTTGGTAGGTTTGGGGATTCCACATATATACTGGGGTGTTATTTCCTTTGGGTATGCCTCAAGTAAGTGTAAGGCCTAGTGCCTATTTTTTCCTTTTATAAAATTTTTTACCTTTCAAAAAAATAAAAATGATGTTGTTAAATCTTGTCATTAGATTACTTGATATTTTTATTCGGTTTGAATGTCTAAATATGTTTCAGGAGCTTAACGAAGAAAATTAGCTAATTTCGGTGAATTAGTTGGGGTTATGCAAGTGACCTATGCAAAAGAGAAGAAGAAAAAGAGTTAGGGTTTGTCAAGAAAAAGAGCTCAACTTCAAGAGAACTTACCCAATATGGTTCCCAAAGGTAGATTGGTGCGAAGAGGAGCTTACTTAGGTTCCCTTGTCAAAAATTTCAAGAAAAAGAGAATCAAAAATCAAATTAAACACAAGATTATGGAATTTTTGAGCAAAGAACCCACAAGAGAAGAATCCACTTACCAAATCTTGGATCAAATGAGTATTTAGAGCATGGGAAATATTTTAGTAGTTGGAGGCTTCATCAATTTCTCAACCAACAATGAAGAAAATGAAATTTTTTTTGAAGAAGATGGGTGAGGAAGAGTGGTCTGCCGAATGGAAGGAGAGGGGGAGAGAGATAGGGTGGTGTTTGGTGTAGAAAGTCTTGCAATTGGAAGACTTCGGGTCAACACTTTTATATATATATATATATATTGTATACAATTTTCATTACATAACCTCTTCAATCCAAAGGCTAAGAGTGAGTTTCGGAGAAGTGCAAAAAGATGGGAGCTTTAGGATCTTGAGATCTCACCATTTCTAGCAATTTTCATAAAAATATCTTGCCAAATTATTTAGTTTGGACCTTGACTTTTTAAGGTAATGAAGAATGAATAGGGTAAAGAAGGCTTTCCACTTTCTCAAACTTTTTAAGTCATCCAACACCTACAACTTATTTACTAAAATCCATGCTCTTATAGGTTGATTTTAGCAGGAGAAAAGTGAAAATCCTAGAATTTTCTAGTAACTCACTTTGCATGTAATTATAAAAATACCCCTTCTGTAAAATATCCGAAATGAATTTTTAAAATACTTATTGTATATATATATGAGAAAAATCATCGGATCCGAAAATAAACACTTCCAGGACCAATTTCCACCTTACACATTTTAAAACGTGTCTCAGGTCTACAGTAGTTCAAAAATTTAAGTTATGCAAAACGATTCCTAAAAATTTTCAAATGAAAAAACTTAAACATATAATGTACATAGAAGCAATTTATATCACCCTGAAACATTTCATTTAATTAAAAAAAAAAATCGTGAAAAATTTACTCATAAAATAAAAGAAAAATACCGGACGTTTTATTTAATATTGAGAGAATGTGAATTATTGGAGAACACAATAATTGAGAACATAATAATATTACAATGGAGGAGTCGGTGACAATGTTTCTATTTATTACAAGACATAATATTCATTATGTTGTGATAGCTGAATGTTTTCAACGTTCTAGTAAAACGGTTTCTGCACACTTTAAGCTAGTACTGAGAGCAATATGTTACCTTGGTATAGGACTTACATGTCCACCACAGTGCAACGATGTGCCTTCTCATATACTTGATAATTTCAAATATTATTCTTGGTTTAAGGTACTATTTTCTCTACTTAAATTTGTTAATCCATTTTGTACAATGTTATTCCTATATTTTGTTATAGTTTTTTTTATTAAAGAAAGACATTAGAGCTATTCATGGTACACATATTAGTGTTTTTACAGCTACCATCAAACAAACTCTTTATAGAGGAAGGAAGTCTATAGTGACACAAAATGTTGTGTGTTTGCTCGT
The DNA here is from genome assembly GCA_963922005.1 of Cornus suecica. NCBI lineage: Eukaryota > Viridiplantae > Streptophyta > Magnoliopsida > Cornales > Cornaceae > Cornus > Cornus suecica. The sequence goes on from OY998241.1 coordinate 30,431,110, forward strand.
TTGATATGATCTTTACTTTAGTTTACTTAGGTTGGGAAGGTATGACAAATGATTCAAGAGTTTTTATGGATGTAATTACAAGAAGAGTTGCTAAATTCCCCTTACTAACTGATGGTATTAAAATTCTGTATTTTTAAGATTAAAAATACCATATTATAAATGATTAACCCAATAGAATTTAAATAATACTTTGTAGGAAAATATTAAGGCCCTGGTTGGTAACATTGTAGTTTTTTTTTTTTTTGCTGTGACTTTATTTTGTACAAAATTGAAAGCTGTAATTTGTTTTACTTTCATTTTAATTGAAAGTAAAACATGTTTGGTATTTTTTTATCTATTATGAAATTTTTTAAAGCAGAAAACTGAAAAAGTGTTTAGTAACAAAAAAAGATAAAAAAAAAATTTATTAAATCATGAACTATTCCTAAAATAAAATATGTCATTGCCATAGACATTAAACATTCATTTAATTGATATAACCAGTAGCATGCATACATTCAACAAATTAATCATAACAGAAAATTAACAAACCCAAAAACAAGAAATAATAGAAAATTCACCCTTCCAAATAAAAATAACAAACGAAAAAAAAAAAAAACCCTACCAACAATATTTACCTCTAAGTACAGTAAATTATTAGCAATTGTAACGTTTCTTCAATCATCCAATCAAGTAAGAACAAACAATAGTGGGTCGTCAAAAAACATGAAGAAAAAACAAATAAATTATGCACAAATATGTTTATATCAAGCCTTATTGGTGTTGTAGAGGATTGAAAATTTTCAATTCCTTAAGACATAAAAACATGAATAAGAAACTTATCTTTAATCATTTTAAAGAACGGTGATTAGGATTTTGTGACAAAATTATATGAACTGTTTTGTGGAGAATAAGATTCAGATAAGAGGGTTTGAGTGAGAGATGGATATTTATATTGATGAGGATGTACTCATTATGTCAAAAACAATTTGGTAAAAAACCGAAGGAAAATATAGGTCATTGAAGGAGAGAGGTTGGACCGTTGGGCATTGAAGGAGATTGGAGTTTTTTTAAAAGATATCTCCATCAATTTTAATTGAAGTACTTAAACCATAATTTTTTTAAAAATAAATCTTAAAGTGGAATATTTATTTAAACCTTCCAATATTATTAAGGAAATCACAATAATTGGCTGCTCAGTTTTGACTTTTCAGAAATTTACTAAAACCAAAACATAATTACCAAACAAGTTTTTAACTTTAATTTTATTTTTTCTAAAATTAAAATGCAAAACTGAAATTTAATGTTACCAAACAGGGCCTAAGTAGTTGATTATGGTTATCCATGCACAAAAGAATTTCTTCCTACATATTGTGGTGAAATATTGTGGTGAAAGATATTGTACCTTGATCCAAATTGAGTAATTCTATTCTTCGAAGTACCATTCTGAATCCGGATTTTTGCTAAATCCTCGGAATTAACCCATATTCTTGTTAAGGCCCATGTAACATGTTTAAACACACAACTTGAGTAAAAAAATACCAAAATAATATAATAAAGTAACTAACAATGGGATAATTAACGCCCAGATAACATCTACAAGACAATAGGGGTAAGACTCGACAACTAAGCGGAGCAAAAGAATTGTTTAACTATCGTCATTCACTGCTTATGCCTTCTTATAAGTTGAGTAAATGTTCAAAATTTTTAAATAATATAAACATACAAGAATTAAGGCCCTGTTTGGTAGGTGGTTCGGTTCCAGCTGGTCTGGTCTGGTCTTGTGTTTTATGGGACCAGACCATGTTTGGTAGCAATGGTCCCAAATTTTTGGTTAGACCAAGTAAGACCAAATCAGACCAAAATGGCTTCATTTCAGACAAAAAAAAAGGTGGTTCCTAGTGGTCCGGTCTGTTCTTATTAATAAAATATATTTATAAATAATTAAAAATGAATAAATAATAATAAATTAAATAAAACATATTTTAAAAATAAAATATAAATAATAAATAACAAACAAAATGAAATAAATAATACCTAATAATAATAAATAAATGAATATAATAATAAATAAATGAATAAATAATAAAATATATTTATAAATAATTAAAAATGAATAATTAATAATATAAATAATAAATTAAATAAAACATAATGACGGTTGATGATTTGATAATATTTGTCGTTGCTTCACCAAACTCCGGTCAACAAAATTTATAATACCTACAAATACTTAACTTAAAATACTATAGCAATAAGTAGGGTCGAACCACTCTCAACTTAGAAATCGGTTTGAGACTAGGATCCAAAACTATAATTTTCGAGATAAAAAGAAATCACTTAAAACAATTCTTGAATTTTTGAATAATAAACTAAAATAACTAGATAAAATTAGCAAATGGTGGAAGAAATCTCAAGGAAAGAGAATCCACCACCCGGGTCTATATAAATAATATTATATATTTCTATTGCAAATTCTCCTTCAACCTATTAAACATAAACATAGATATTGGTAGGCATTCCCCGTATTTCCATTAATTGGTAATCACGGAAAATCCTCCCTCTAATGTTTTGGTTTAAAAATAAATAAATATAAATAGTGGTAGGCATTCCCCGTATTTCCATTGATTGGTAATCACGGAGAATCCTTCCTCTATTTTCAACCTCTATTGTAGGTTTTGTCACTTGAAAGAATTATTTCGGGAAGAGAATTAAACAATAAGAAATAAAATAAAATTATGTATATCTTACCCAAGGTGGTTTCATCACTCCCTTGAGAAGATGTTTAAGCTAACATAATGATAGAGAAATAAAACATGATGATAGAAGAATTTTTCATTAACTAAGAAAAATATTACAACAAAATAAAAACTTGATACAAGACTAAATTCTCTTTACAATTTCTCACTCTCTACCATCTAACTCCTTACAAGATCTAACTACCCTCCTATTTATAGAGAAATTTGGAATATAATGACATATTGTAAAGTGAAATTGGATCTACTTTTATTTTCTTTTTCTTTGAATATTGATGTTTTCCAAGTCATTTTCTTATTTTCTTCATGTGTATTATATTCTTCATCTTCCATCCATGTACATTATATTCTTCATCTTCCATCCATGTGCATTCCTTTCTTCACTTTAATATATTTTCTTCATCTTTTCCAATTCAAACCTATAAGAAATAAAAAGATATATATAAGAACATTTATGCAATAAAATTGTGAATTAAATATTTATTTTTGACATTTAAAATAGTGATTTGTGAACTTATCAAATTACCCCCAAACAAGCTCTTGCTAGTCCTCTAGCAAATATGGGCAAAAAAGATTAGTTCACAAAATTATACTTTTATTAAATTTAACTAAAGATGTGCCACTTTCATAAGCTGTTTTCGATTGCATTTACCATATGCAATAAGGCCTTAAACCCCTAGGTTACCCTAGTGGACGAGCAATAGCCTCGTGAGGGTTGGATATATTACCCACAACTTCTTCATTCTTCATTTTCATTCATTCATGCATTCACATAATCATTAATCAAGCCATGATACAACATATAAGATAATATGAATACAAATACTAGCACTCACTACCGAACAATAACTATCTCAAGCTAATGATATGAATGATCCCCACTGAAGTAAATAATTTCGTTACTTTCTACTCCCAATCTAGACATCCTTCCGTGTTTTTGTGAACATTCTACTATGGTATATCAATCTCTCTTCTTCTACTTCATTGATCAAACTTTGCTATATTTTTCGTAAAAACTCATTATTTCCATCATTTCACTTCCATCCCTTTTGTATTTATAAGCTCCGGACTTTCCAGCGAGGATTTTTAGTCCCGACCAACTGGGCCCGAGCTTCTTCCATGGGATTTATGCTCATTAGTTTTCTCCCCTTTTTACGCGAACAATGATATTGGTGATACCAAGGTCCGGTTACTCAGATCGAATAACTACTTTTTGCATTTCTTTGAAAATAATTTTTTTAAAAATTTTCTCCATTCTATCTCCCCTTCTCCCCTTTTATAGCGGCAAAGTTAATTTTTCAACTCCATAGTCAAAGATCAACTGTTTTTCCCATAGTGAATGTGTGCATGTGCTTATAGGTCAAAGTTGTCATTTTCTATTTCAATTTCACTAATTTATTTACCTATGTAAAACCACATCATTTCACTAACTCAATCTAATCATTACTCTCATGAGCGGGAATATCGCATCGCATACTACTGATATATCATAAACACAAACTTAATCAACTTATAATGCAAAACACTCATGCATAAAAACAAAAAACTTTTCCAAAGGAAATCAATTTTTCAAATTTTTTTTTTTTTGATTAAATAGATATCCACCCCCAAACAAAAATAACACTGTCCCTAGTGTTTAAAAATACATCTAAGAGAGAAATTGGAACAAATTACCGCAATTGAGGTGGTGTTTTTGGAGTATAGTCCCTGCAAAGATTCTTGGCAAAAGAAAAGTCAAGTGATTGAAAATATTATGATAGACTTTACCCCCAAACAAAATCTAAACATATCCAAATAGAGTTTAAAAATAAAATTGATAGAAAAATTTACACAATTGACTGGGCTGCCTCCCAGTAGCGCTAAGTTTAACGTCTTCAGCCAGACTCAACAGATGTGCTACCCCTAAATAGACCAGTCCGAATAAATCGGATCAATGAGGAGAATTTCCTCATTTTCAGAAGTTTCAAGTTCTAGGAAAGGCTTTAGACGATGAGCATTAACTTTAAATAACTGTCCATTCTTAGGGTCTTGTAACTCAATGGCACCATGACTAGAAATGTGATGGACATAGTATGGGCTTAACCAACGTGACCTTAACTTCCCAGGAAATAATTGAAGATGGGAGTTATACAAAAGAACCTTTTGTACTATGAAAAACTCCTTTTTGAGAATGTGTTTGTCATGTTCCAACTTAGTCTTGGCTTTATAAATTCTTGAACTCTCATAGGCATCATTTCTAATTTCTTCTAACTCATCAAGTTGAAGGGTCCTACGTTGACCGGCTTTATCATAGTCAAAGTTCATGGCCTTGATGGCCCAATAAGCACGGTGTTCGAGTTCAACAGGCAAGTGACAGGCTTTGCCATAGACCAATGGATATAGGGACATTCCTATAGGGGTCTTGTAAGCAGTACGGTATGCCCATAAAGCATTCTGGAGACGAAGACTCCAGTCCTTCCTTGTAGGGTTAACTGTTTTCTCTAAGATCTGTTTAATCTCCCTATTAGATACCTCAGCTTGACCATTGGTTTGGGGTGATATGATAGGGCCACTTTGTGATTGATTCCATATTTGGACAACAAGTTTCCAAAGACTTTGTTGCAAAAATGTGAACCATTGTCACTGATTATGGCTCGAGGTGTTCCAAACCGAGGCAAAACCTGGTCTTTGAAAAAACGCACCACAACTCTATGGTCAGCTGTTTTGGAGGCTAAATCTTCTACCCATTTTGACACATAATCAACTGCTAAAAGGATGTAGAGATTGCCAAACGAGGATGGAAATGGTCCCATGAAATCAATACCCCATACGTCAAAGATTTCAACGACGAGAATCGATTGTTGAGGCCATTCATTTCTTTTGGTAATCTTACCTAGCAATTGGCATCTATGACAAGCTAGACAGTATGTGTGGGTGTCTTTGAAAATGGTTGGCCAATAAAATTCTGATTGCAATATTTTTGCAGCAGTTCGTTTGGAACTGAAATGGCCACCACATACCTGGTCATGACAGAAGGAAATGACAGACTTTTGATCTACCTCGGGAACACACCTACGAATGATCTGTTCTGGACAATATTTAAACAAGTAGGGGTCATCCCAAAAATATTCCTTAGCCTTGGCCAAAAATTTATCTTTCTCTTGTTTGGACCAGTTGGAAGGAATTTGACTAGTCACAATATAATTGACAATATCTGCATACCATGGTGCATGAGATATTTCATATAATTGCTCATCAGGAAAATAATCAGATATGAGAATGGAGTCACTAGTGGATTCAATAACAAGACGGGACAAATGATCAGCGACTACATTCTCGGAACCTTTCTTATCTCGAATCTCAAGGTCAAACTCTTGAAGGAGTAAGATCCAGCGTATCAACCTAGGTTTTGCATCAGATTTGGACAAAAGATGTCTTAACGCTGCATGATCTGTATAGATGATGACCTTAGATCCAACAAAATAAGATCTAAACTTCTCAAAGGAAAACACGACTGCTAGCAACTCTTTCTCAGTGGTTGAGTAGTTGATTTGGGCATCATTTAAGGTTTTGCTAGCATAGTATATGACATGTCGTGCTTTATCCACTTTTTGGCCTAAAACAGCACCTACTGCATAATCAGACGCATCACACATAATTTCAAAAGGCAAGTTCCAATCAGGTGAGCGAATGATAGGTGTAGTAGTGAGTGCTGACTTTAAGTACTCAAAGGCGGACTTACAGGCATCAGTAAACTCAAATTGTGCATCTTTAGCTAGAAGATGGGTCAAAGGTCTAGCTATCTTACTAAAATCTTTGATGAAACGCCTGTAGAAACCGCATGACCTAGGAATGCTCTAATATCTCGAACAGATTTGGGGATAGGTAGATTGGAGATTAGATCAATTTTTGCTTTGTGTACGTCAATTCCTGCACTGGAGATATTATGATGACAATTCCCTTTTGGACCATGAAATGACACTTTTCCCAGTTAAGTACCAAGTTATTGTCACGACAACATTGAAGTACGAGAGAAAGATGGTCTAGACATTGCTCAAATGATGACCCAAAGACAGAGAAGTCATCCATGAAGATTTCTAGAAACTTTTCAACCATGTCACTAAATATACTCATCATACATCGCTGAAATGTAGCTGGTGCATTACACAAGCCGAATGGCATGCGACGATAGGCGAATGTACCGAATGGACAGGTGAAAGTAGTTTTGTCTTGGTCATCAGGGTGGACAGGAATTTGATTGTAACCAGAATAACCATCTAAAAAGCAATAAAAGGCCTGACTAGATAATCTTTCTAACATTTGGTCGATGAAGGGAAGTGGAAAATGGTCTTTTCTAGTCATGCTATTCATTTTCCTGTAGTCTATGCAAGCTCGCCATCCAGTTTGAATGCAAGTAGGAACAAGCTCATTATAGGCATTGGACACAACAGTGATGCCAGACTTTTTAGGAACTACCAGGATTGGACTCACCCATTGACTATCAGAAATTGGGTAGATGATATCAGCGTCAAGAAGTTTGATAACTTTTCCGTGGATAACTTCTTTCATATTGGGGTTAACTCTCCTTTGAGGTTGTCTACAGGTTTTCGCATTATCTTCTAAGTGAATGCGATGTTGTACCACTAGAGGATTAATGCCCTTGATATCATCAATAGACCATGTTATGGCTTCCCTATTTATCTTAAGAACCTCAATTAATTGAGACTCTTGTTGCTCAGTTAACTCAGAAGATATTACCAATGGAAAAGTCTCAGATTCACCAAGATACGAATATTTTAAAGTCTCGGGTAAAGGCTTTAATTCAATATTAGGTGGTTTCTTTGTATTTTCAGATTCAGTGTTAACTGGCAAGGACAATGATTCGAATTTGGATTTATACTTGGATGCTTCAAAGATTGGGGCAAAGTCTAGCAAATCAATTACTTGGCTAATTTTATTAGCTTCATCCAAATTATCATCAAAATGGGCTAGACAATGCTGGAGTGGATCCTCAGGATATGAGTGGTTAAAGGTGTGGTTGGTCAATGAATTAATGAGACAAACATCTTCAACAGACTCTGATTCAATGGATTGTTTCATCAAATTGAACACATTGACTTCCACTTTCATGTTCCCAAAGGTTAAGGTCATGCTACCATTTATACAATTGATCAATGCATTGGTTGTGGCTAAAACTGGTCGACCTAAAATGATTGGAATTTGTTTACCTTGGGTTGGTTGAGTGTCTAACACAATGAAGTCTATGGGGTAATAAAAATCATTAACTTTTACTATCACATCCTCAATGATACCCCTTGGAATTTTGATGGATCAGTCAGCTAACTAAATTCTAACATCAGTTTTCTTCAAATCAGTCAATCCCAAATCCAAGTAGACTGAATACGGTAACACATTGACACTGGCACCAAGGTCCAATAAAACTTGACCTTCAAAATTTTCTCCTATCCTACAAGTGATAGTTGGACTACCAGGGTCTTTGTGTTTAACCACAACTTGATTTTGTAGGAAGGAGGAACAATGTTGGGCTATGAAGGCTTCCTTAGGGATATTGGTTTTCCTCTTGACTAAGTCTTTAATGAATTTTGCATAAGAAGGAATTTGCTTAATAGCAGTGAGAAATGGAATGTTAATCTGGAGATTTTGAAAAATCTCTAAGATTTCACTATATTGAGAATCCTTCTTATTGTTGACTAGTCTAGAGGGAAAAGGTGCACGTGGAATAAACAGCTTTGGAATGACCTCATCAAGCTTAGGACCTTGGTCCTTTTTGAAGTTTTGGGAATTGGGTGGAAGAGATTTGGATGGTTCAATTTCATCACTGATGGGTGGCTCAACCTTATTATCAATTTTGTTTCTTGACCTGAGGGTAATGATGGAATTTACATTGGCATTTGATTGGTCAGAAGTGGAAGGAGTCCCTACAAGATTAACTCCTTGTCTTTTTGGATTGATTTCGGGTTGGCTAGGCAATGTACCCCTTTATCTTTCAGACAGAGTTGCAGTGAGTTGACTCAACTGATTTTGGAGAGACTGCTGAAATTGCAGTTGATTTTGAGTCAAGAAATCAAAGTTATTTTCTAACTTTTGAAATCTCTGATTGGAATGCTTATTGGATTGATCAAGATTAAGGGCAAACATTTTCAAAGTGTCCTCATAATTGGAAGTATTATTGACCGGTGGGACAGGAGCAACATAGTTGTTCATAGGATCAACTGCTAAATCTCGGCTTGGATTGAACTGGTTATTCCTAGGGAATTGATTTTGAGGAATTATTGGTCCTTAAGTTGGAGGTTGCCTATTGGAGTGACCTTGAAAACCAGACTGACCACTTAAGTTTTATGGAGGTAAATTTTGCCTCCATGAAAAATTAGGATGGTTTCTAGTATCAGGATGATAACTTTGACTAAATGTATTAGGCAATGGTCTCCTAAAGGTATTGAAAGCACAAACTTGCGCATCCGAAGGTTCAGATGTACAAGAGAACGGACATTCCTCTATTGGATGAGATAAACCAGAACAAACATTGCATTGTGCAGGGGTAGATATTAGGGCAAATGCATCAAACTTTTTACCTAAGTTTTTCACTCCCTTAGCAAGACTTTGCATCACAGATTTTAACTCATTTTCAGGTTTGATCTCATAAAAACCAGATGTTCTATTCATTTGATCATTCATAGAAAATTCATTATCAATTTGATTCCAATTCCAATTTTGGGCATTTTCAGCTAGTTCCTCCAAAAATATATATGCTTGGTCAGGGGTTTGGGCCTTGAACTTTCCTTGGTGCATTGACTCAATCATGGTTCGGTTCATAGGTGAAAGTCCCTTATAGAAGAAATGAACTAGTTGTGCTTTATCAAAGCCATGGTGTGGGCATTTGAGTAGCAAGTCATGAAATCGGTCCCAAATTTGATGGAATTGTTCCTCAATTTTCCCTCTAAAAGTACTAATGGCATCTCTCATTGATTCGGTCTTTTGCATGGGATAAAAATTACTCATGAATTTCCTTGCAAGTTCATCCCATGATCGAATGGAGTTGGGTGGAATGGAGTTTAGCCATGATGCAGCTCTATCTTCTAAGGACAGGGGGCAAAGACGCAGTTTGACACCCTCTTCATTCAAATTTTGATTTTTGAATGTGTTGCATATTGTTAAAAACTTCCCTAAATGGATATAGGGTTGTTCGCTTTCAAGTCCATGAAATTTTGGCAACATATTGATTGTGGCAGGTCTAATCTCAAACTGGGGTGCATCATTCTCAGGTAGAACAATGCAATTTGGTGGGTTGGCTGTGATTGGAGCAAAATAATCATTAAGAGTTCTCGGTGAAGCCATTGATGAATTATTGGTGGTTGATAGATTTAACAAGGTAGTTGATTTTTCTTCTAAATCAAAGAGTGAGAGATCACTAGGAAACCTAACTAAACGCTTGTTAACTCGCAACCACTGGGGCATAAACAAAAAGATACCTAAAAAGGCTAGATGATGGGCAAATCACACAAAAAAAAATTGGCTTTGATATCTTGAGCTTAAATTCAAGGGTGGTGAATTTTTAAATCTAATCTTGTAGAGAATTAATAAGATGTTGTCCAAATTAATTCTCTCCTAATTAGACAGCTCCTACTCTATTTCAGATTAAGTCGATAGATTACCAGTTAAGGATCATCAAACTAACAACGGAGTAGTTCCTAGGAAAGTGTGGCGAGGCACGTGACCTACTTAATGGCGCGTCAACCATACTCCTAGACAGAATCTCTTACCGTTTATCAATTTGATAATGACTCACTGGAGTGACTACTAACCGCTTCCTTCCTAAAGGCCCTATAAGCTCGTAACCCTAAATTGGATTATTGCTAATGAATTTTAAAATTAGGCTCATGGTTTAACAAATGCAAGGATTTTTGTGATTTGTGGGCCACGGAAATGGGTGATGAAATCCCGACCGTAACTTGTGGGAATTTTGCCCTTAAGTATCTTATGCAAAATGCTAATTAAATATGCACACACAAGAGAAAAAGAAATAAAAAATAAAAAATGGGAGCTTAGGGGAATTTCTAATGTTATTCTATCTTAGAATTCGTATGCAAAATTTTCACCTAATTTAAGAAAAAAATAACAAGAGTTTAGAATATGGAACCTGGCTGACTAACCGGTACGGTATCTCCTGCAAAAGAAAACAACAAAAACAAATAAGAAAAAATAATAATAATAAAAGGAAAAAAAATGAAATACAAGGAAAAAAACTAAAGCTAATCTATTTGATTTTGTTTTTCAAATTTATGTGTTTTTGTTTTATAACTAAAAAAAAATCAAAATTTAAATTTAAATTAACAAGAATGTCCAGATAGTGGTCGGTCCTATTCCCAAGATGTTACAACTATTTAAGTTATATTTCGATATATATATATATATATATACTTTTATATGGTATTTGGCTTATGTGTTTAAAAGAAACCAACAGTGCACTTCTTGTTATTACATGCATAAATTTGGAAGTATTACATGTACAAACTGCAAAACTGAATTGTACATTGTTGGTCAGTTTCCTCTGCCGATTTTTTTTTTTTTAATCTATATCAAAATCAACTAACATATAGGATATAGGAATTGAACAAAACAAGTGAAAGTTACTGTTACAGTAAACAAACAAACTATCAATTGAACAACTGTCCAGTTTATCATCTTTTTTATTTTTTATTTTTTTTTTATTTTAAAAAAAAAATTAAAACTTCAAGAACCTACTGTTGTTACACAATTAACAGAGTACAAAGTGAAAAAAAAATTTATTTTTGAAAATTAAAAAAAATCACACAATATAGGAAAATTAAAATAAAAGGAGGGATAGAAAGTTCGGGTGGGTTCCCGAAAAATGTAAGTTGAGGATCATGGACTCCGGATTCTCAATGTAGCCCCGGCAATGGCGTCATTTGACGGTTGATGATTTGATAATATTTGTCGTTGCTTCACCAAACTGCGGTCAACAAAATTTATAATACCTACAAATACTTTACTTAAAATAGTATAGCAATAAGTAAGGTCGAACCACTCTCAACTTAGAAATCGGTTTGAGACTATGATCCAAAACTATAATTTTCGAGATAAAAAGAAATCACTTAAAACAATTCTTGAATTTTTGAATAATAAACTAAAATAACTAGATAAAATTATCAAATGGTGGAAGAAATCTCAAGGGAAGAGAATCCACCACCCGGGTCTATATAAATAATATTATATATTTCTATTGCAAATTCTCCTCCAACCTATTAAACATAAACATAGATATTGGTAGGCATTCCCCGTATTTCCATTAATTGGTAATCACGGAAAATCCTCCCTCTAATGTTTTGGTTTAAAAATAAATAAATATAAATAGTGGTAGGCATTCCCCGTATTTCCATTGATTGGTAATCACGGAGAATCCTTCCTCTATTTTCAACCTCTATTGTAAGTTTTGTCACTTGAAAGAATTATTTCGGGAAGAGAATTAAACAATAAGAAATAAAATAAAATTATGTATATCATACCCAAGGTGGTTTCATCACTCCCTTGAGAAGATGTTTAAGCTAGCATAATGATAGAGAAATAAAACATGATGATAGAAGAATTTTTCATTAACTAAGAAAAAGATTACAACAAAATAAAAACTTGATACAAGACTAAATTCTCTCTACAATTTCTCACTCTCTACCATCTAACTCCTTACAAGATCTAACTACCCTCCTATTTATAGAGAAATTTGGAATATAATGACATATTGTAAAGTGAAATTGGATCTACTTTTATTTTCTTTTTCTTTGAATATTGATGTTTTCCAAGTCATTTTCTTCTTTTCTTCATGTGCATTATATTCTTCATCTTCCGTCCATGTGCATTGTATTCTTCATCTTCCATCCATGTGCATTCCTTTCTTCACTTTAATATATTTTCTTCATCTTTTCCAATTCAAACCTATAAGAAATAAAAAGATATATATAAGAACATTTATGCAATAAAATGGTGAATTAAAGATTTATTTTTGACATTTAAAATAGTGATTTGTGAACTTATCACATAATAATAATAAAAAATGAATACAATAATAATAAATAAATATAATAATAAAAAATGGACTAAATAATAAATAATAATAATAAATTAATAAAATAAATAATAAATTACATAAAACATATTTAAAAATATAATAAAAATAATAAATAATAAACAAAATGAAATAAATATAATAATAAATAAATAATAGATATAATAATAAATAATAAGTAAATATAATAATGAATAAATACTTCATAATAATAGTAAAAAATTAATATGAAATTAATAAAATATATTTTTAAATAATTAAAAATGAATAAATAATTTATAAATAAATGAATTAAATAATGAAATAATAATAAATAAATAGAATATATTTATAAATTAATATATAAATTAATAAATAATAATATAAATAATAATTTAATAATATAAATAATAAAATATATTATAAAGTGAAGAAATAATAAATAAAGAAAGAAATAATACATAAATAAATATTATAATAAATAATAAATAAATAGTAAGACCAGACCGCTTACCAAACAGACTTTTCCAGATCAGATTAGACCAGACCAGACCGGACCGGACCAAACCAGACCAGAAAGACCGCCTACCAAACATGGCCCAAGTTCTTTTCAAGAAAAGTTTGGTGTTGGGAGAGGGTGATGCAATAGGAGATGCTAAAGATTTCCATTGATTCTAGGGTTTGCTCTTGCTAGGGTTTTACTCTTGTTAGGGTTCACTTTAGTCTCATTTCTCCCTCTCACCCGCATATTATAGTGTGTTTATATTCTTCTATGGGTGGTTTCTAGGATTGTGAGTTTCTTCTTTTCGTTATTAAGGTTTCATGCTCTCAGTTAGGGTTTCTTTACAGTTTTCCTAGTAAACTCTAGTGCCCTAACAATGGCTGGAAGTGCTGAGATGCAGCGAATGATACATGAACTAAAAGGGGTCAAGGATCTTGTAGGTTCTCTTATCGCAAAAAAGGATGTGTTTAGGGGTCGTTATCGTAGTCGTGGCAGACGCTATGGTGCACGTCAGCAATCTAAAGGGCCTAACTATGTAGAGTCGATGCATGGGGTTGGTGATATGAATGTTTTTCCTCCTCTACAAGGAGGATCTCAACCACAACCTGGGTCCGTTTCAAAGGTTGTTGATACTGTGGGTGCTGCATGTGAATCATGGACTAGTATAGCTCGACCTATTTCCACTCCTAGGATGAAACTTGCCTACTTTCCACCAACTAGGGTTGGTAATAGAGTGGTGGTTAACCCACTTGCTAAAGTTGCTGCTACGGGGAGTTTAAAGTGGATGAGTTGTTTGGTTGGATACTTCCTGGATAAAAAGCTACCCTACAACATAGTTAACTAAATTACTACTAGACTTTGGGGTGCTGCAGATTTGCAAACAGTCTTTGGTGCTGAAAAAGGATTTTATTTTTTTTAATTTTCTTCTGAACATGAATGTGAGGTGGTGCTCGAGAATGGCCATTGGCATTTTCCAAATCAATTTCTAGTCTTGCAAAAATGGACGAAAGGGATGTCTTTATGTAAGGAGGAAGTTTCTACTATACCTCTTTGCGCCAAGCTAACAGGTGTGCCAGTGGAATATTGGATAGGTTTAGGGCTAAGTCATATGGCTAGTACTTTGGAAAGCCATTATACCCTGATTCTCAAACTGAAAACGGCCAAAGAATTGGTTATGCGAGGGTTTGCGTTGAAATGTCAACCAAGGAGGAACTTGTCAAGGAATTTGATCTCACCTTAGCTTCTAGAGAAATAGTGTCAATCTCTGTTGAGTACCAATGGTTTCCAGCTAGGTGTGCTGGTTGTGGGGTGTTTGGGCATTGTGATAGAACTTGCAAAAAAAATGTGATTGATCAAGGTGCTGCTCATACCAAAAAAGCTCAAAGAGCTCCTACCACTGAATGGAGAGTTGTAAGGAGACAAGGCAAGCAGCAAGTTGAGATAGTAGATAATGAGGATCTGCAACTAGAAAAGAGATGGATCTAGCTACTCATTCTTGGGGTGCTAATCAGGAATCCAGTCCAGGGAATGACATAATAATGCATGAGGAGGAGATCCTTGCTAGTCCACATGTTCCTGTTACTAATGCTTTCAATGTTCTACAACTGGATGAGGATGAGGATGAGGATGTGGTGGAGGATTCTCAATTGGTTCCCATTGATTCAGGAAAAGGAGAGGAAGTTGGAGCTAATCCTAGTTCAAATCTAGAAGAGAAGACACTTAATGATACATCTTTCATAGTTACTTTTCCTACTTTACCAGCGGCCAATGACACAACAATAATTCCTACTTTTTCAGTTGCACATGAGTTTGGTGCTTAGAGTACAACTTCTAAAGAGCCTAAGGTTGCTATACATGAGGCCAAAAGTGTTAAACCTATTGATAATGGCAAAGGGAGTAAATTTCCCCCCTCTGGTTTCTAGATTATAAGAGGTCTTAGTTCTTCTTCTGTTTGTGGTGCTGCTCTTTAGGAGTTGCCTTTTGTTTTAAAGGTCACTACAATAAATCGGGCTTTTTGAGACGGTTAAAATTGTCTCTAAAAGTCCTAAAACCGTCGCTAAAAGTCAACATGGACCGTGCCTAAAAAAAGAGTCTTAGCTAATCTTTTGGGATGGTATTTTTGGAACGTCGCTAATAATGCAGTTTGTCACTATTAAATTTACTATTAGCGACGCTCTATACAGTCACTAATGATACCGTCCTTAACGAGTGACTTTTTGGGACGGTAGGTAGTGTCACTATTAGTTATATTATTCCATCACAAATATTTATTTGTCACGGTTTTGGAGTGTCTCAAATAATTATTTTAACTGTCTCAAATACTTATTGGAGACGTTTTGGCTATCATTTTTTAATATGATTTTTCATACTAGCCACATGTAGACTATCACTAATAATTCATATACCTAATTTGTAAAATAAATAACAAATATAAATTTGCCACAGTACAATTAAATGGTAAACTTTCATAAATCCATTTAGATGTTTACATTAAAGCACAACCTATAAAGGAGCAACATGTACAAAATAAATAGGATATTTCATCCAACACCTATAAAAGAGCAAAATATTCAAAAACAATGAAAACCATGCATCCTAACAGCTTCCCAGCACTAAAAGAGTTTCATTACCAAAAAAAGACAAATAGTCTAGATATAAGTTCAAACTTCCTACAAAAGTGATTACTCTTTCTCTAAATATAATCATTTGGAAATCATGTGGTGGTGGCGGTGGTGTCAGTGGCGACTGATGGTGTTGGTGGTGGTGTTGTCGTCGACTGGTGGTGCTGAGAGTATTGGAATCATGGAGGTGCTGAAGATTATTCATACTGCCACGGTGGTGGCTGCTGATAGTTGTTCAACCATGTTGGTGGCTGCTAATTTTGTGCAACCAACATCTCTAACATATTGTTTGTTTTGTCCTGTTGTAACCGCAAATTTGCCACTTCCTCCTCCAATTTCTCAGCTCTTTCTTCACCTCTCTCAAACCTTTTCTGAAACGCCTCCTCGTAAGATAATGATACCCGTTTTCGATTAAGAACAATGTAGCCATATCCAAGCCCACATGGATATCATTTATTAACACCCATGTGTTCAATCAATATCTCTACATCATCTGTGCTTGAAATGGTACTATCAGATTTGTTTGAAACTTGGGCAAATTTCTCTTCATTTCCTTCTACAATAAAACATATTTGACAAACATAATTAATTTCACAATGCACATACCCTAAGTAAAAGTACAATCCTCTAGCTCCAACAACTTTATTAGAAACACAAACACCTATTTAGACTACTTGCCAAAAACCAAATTTGACCAATTTGTGCAAGTGACAACAAATCTCCATCTTTAAAGAAGTGATGAGCCAACAATTTCTAATAATATCAAAGGTATACCACAAACCCCTAATGTCTAGTAGCAATAAATATTGTCTTGAAGCAACAACGATTTAGTGGCGCAACAAAAATCATAACTACAACTACCCACTGATGAAAACAAAACATGGACACATTTAAGACTGCTTTTAGTTCCAAATTGAATTTTGTATCACTATACATACATGCATACATACATACAAAAATATATATACACACAGTGGCTCATGTTCCACTCTGAAATTTGACACCATCAAAACACCCAAACAATTTCACAAATTCAATTATTTAAATTATCATTCATTCAACTAAACTTCCAAATACATGAAAGCTATCTAATTTAAATCAAACTCATATAAGCATATTCATATCAATATGAACAATTGTATGAAACTGAACTTTCTAACTATAATTCATCTCAATAAAGGTCTGCCAATTATTTGTAACAACTAAACCTGAGCATTAATTCCAGAGACAACCAAGTCATCTTAATAAAATTTACAATCCTAGTAAAAGTAATATCATCAACCAGGCTACTCAGGTTTTAGGAACACTTGTTATATTTCAAAAAGAGAGATTTATTGCACTATAAGACACTAGAAAGGGTGTTCCAGAATAATAAATTAAACTTACATAGTTCCGCTTAGCCTTTTCAGACACACATCTAGAATCTTTCCTATAATGTGTGTCCTTGTACATATTAATTGTTGGACTACTAGTCTCATCAGTCTCATCCCCCTCGTCTTCTTGACTTTCCTTTTTGTTACGCTGCAATACAATCTAAAAGGTAAGTCTTGGACATGATTTAAATAATAATATTAAAATTTGATACTTATTGTAATATATTTTACGTACATATATACTTAAATGTTGGACGTAAGACATGGAACAAGAAATATGTGGAACATCATTCTTTAAATGATTCAATTTATTTTGTTCGCTTAGTTCCTGCATGGCAAGTGGAACAATAATGAGATATCAAATTTAAACATCTAATGGATACTCAAAACATAAATAATAAAATCAGAATGTGCACCCTTGAACTTTGGTGAGCTCCACTTATCACATAAAATTTGTCAAACATGAATAGGTATATCAACAAAAGGATGGCGACGTGCATTCTCAACCAGAAAATGCTCATCAAAATGTTTTTCCAATCTACATCTATATTTTCTCAAAGAATCTGAAATTCCCATATTCACCCGCTTAAAGTCCTTTTCATTGGCATATGTGTCCACTCCGAAGGTGCCCTTAATAATTAATGCACGTTAACACAAACATAAAAAATTTAAAAAATAAATTGCGTAATATTTCATTATAAAAAAAAAAAAAACTTATTACCTTTATATGCAGATAGAGGGCCTCTCGTTCAAACTCTGGAATGTCCCTCCATGTGTTATACTCAAGTAATGCATTACATTCACGAGCTTTGTCTCCAATCTCAGTTGTCCATAGTTTTCTATTTAGTACAGTAGGTTTATAGAAAGCTTCCTCAAACTCTACGTGAATTGGTTTGTCCATGCCATAGATTGACTGGTGTTTCCTTAAGGCTTCATTTTTGCCTTTCCACGCCCTTTTGGTTTTGGTTTTTGATTTGAACCTGAAAAAGAAAATTGAGAAAATTTATTAAAATATAAGTGTCTTACAAATGAATTGTGTTGATTAGAAATGAACAATAATTATTACCTCCCCCACTATGTTGTTGAGTCACACTTTAACCCACATTTGAAGCACCAGGATCATCACTATATTATGGGTTCACATGTGAAGCATTGCCATCACTTTCTTCATTCCACTGTAGGTTCATTTGTGAAGCAATACTCTCACATTCTCTACTCGATTCAGGTACTAGTAAATTTGTAGATTGTGGCTCATATTGCACCTTGCGAGGCCTCAATAATCTACGCTTATGTGGCTCAGCGATGTCCATAAATAAAGATAGAACCAAGCAACTTCATGAAAATATTATATGAACTAAACAGTTAAGCATGTATATATTAGTATAACAACATAGATATATCCCCTTTTTAAATCAGAATCTTTTTTTTAACCGAGGTGTCACATGTCATCCAAATTTGTTTAACAAAATACATCCAAAGTAAGAAATTCAAAATACATGTTTAACAAAATACAAAGCATCACATGTCACCCAAATTTGTGTCATCATCTTTGGTTAGTAAATATATTTTCTCATTAAAACTGTCTTCAATGTCTTTTTCCTCTTCGTTCTCAACAAGCCAAAAGTCATCATCAATTGCCACATCAGTCCTACTTTTTTCGACCATTTCACCATCAAGATTTTCACCCTCCAAATCATCCCTATTTAAAGGATGTGGATCTATGTTATAGTCTGCCTCAACAACCCGTTCCATAATGCTTGGTTCATTCTCTTGATATGCAACACTGTTTAAACTAACTTCATCTTCAACTCCCACTTCGACGTCTGCTTCAGGTAGATCAAATGAGCTTGTCTTTAACATAGAAACATTGGTTTGATTGATTTGCTAATATAAATGGCTCATTTATGTATGCTCTACTGGCTACATTGACACTTATGAAATAAGTCTCTCTAGATGTACCAGATATAACATCAAGCCAATCACATTTGAAAAGAAAGATTTGTCTGTGTAAAGGATAATGTAACTCGATGATATCTATTAAGACGCCATAGTAATCTTCACCTTCTCCTTTCTCTAAGACACCACTATTCTATGTCCATCTATTTTTCTCTATTTCCTTAGTGTGGAACCTAATACTATTTATGATACAAGCAGAATATCAATTTACTCGGGAATCCGGTCCACGAGCTAAAACATAAAGATCATCAGTAATTTTTTCCCTATGATGATGACGCATTTCCTTTATCTATTGAAAAAATTAAAGTATTAAATAATTACATAATTACACAATAATTATATTAAATTAATTTTTTTGATTAAATTAAGTTTAATCTATAAATGACAGACTTACCTTTTTCTCAAACCATCTTGTAAATTATTTTTCATATCTTTTAGAAGCAATACGTTGGTTTTCTGTCTCAAGTAACACCTTGTGTTTACTAGTTAGTAAAGTACATAACGTTTAGACCCAATTTTAGTATGTAAATAATGATAAATTGTAATGATACATAATGTCAAGATACATGTAATGACTTTCTTACCTCTCCCATTCTCTGATTTGTTCACAATTATTTAACACATACGAACGAGCCACCACCATGTCCTTAGGGTTCTATATCTCAAAACTTGTCGCGCCTAATGGTCGAATAACTTGCATTAGATCTGAAAATGTGGATCAATCATTGCATAATAGGATAAAACATTGTTGGTAGGATGGAACCCACAATGGAACAAATACCAATGCTAATAAGCATCTCGTGTTATCTTGTGTATGCAATGATTCCTTCATGTTGCAATCAACGATCCTCGAACGGGTCTAAAGATATGTCATAAAATAATTATAATTTAGTGAGATCTTAAATTTTATTTTTCACTCATTCTTATATTTTGTTATGTCTTTCCTATCTTTCATTTTTTACTATGTATAAAAATATTGTATTTTTTACTAATTCAACACTAAAAATAATAAAAATATCCTAAAATCCACATGAATTTCAAATGTACCTCCACCCACCTCAAAGCATATCAGTACATGAAAACAAACACTCAAAAATAATGTAAACATACATTATGAAAATATAAATAGTGAAAATAAATTCAGTATGCTCAAGTTAATATCTACTGGAAGACAAGCCATCAAAACACCAATTTTAAGGTTTAATTTGACATGTAATATACATTATCATATATAGACACAAAAATCAGCATACTCTTCATCACCATTTAATTCACCTACATAGTCTATTATGTATATTATCTCAGTGAAATGCTAAATGGAGACCAGAGAGGATTATTTTCTGCTTTAAGGAAAAAATTGATTATTGTCAAAATACACATTAGTCATCGGGTACTTTCTCTTTATTCTAATATCCCCCATCTTTCCTTTAACCTTTGTCAAATTGTGTCATTTTCATCTAGCTAGTATATCATTCAATCTATAAATATGCACACACATGTAACATAGAGAAATATTCTACATCTAAAGCTAACCACTTGGAATAAATGTTGCCTTATTGATTTTCGTTAGAAGATCTAGATTAATTCTAAAACAACATTATTGATGTTGATTTTATTTTAATTTGAACATACACATGTTTGTTATTAAGATCTTTAGGAGTCTACATAGGTCCATCAAGATTGTCCTCACCATTTGGTTGCAAGGCTAGGACCACTGACTTACAAGGATAAGCACACTTTGTGTAGTATTGGAACTGGTCGGTCAATACCCATATATAATTACCAAGGATACAAATGTGATGGAAGTTGGAACACTTTCCCTTAGTACTATATGATAGCATGCATGCAGCCTCATATAGAGGGCTAATTAATAATAACACGAAATTATAATTTACAAAATATATGTAATCAGTATTCATCTATTTTTGTTGTAGAACCAAACATATATATATATTATAAAACAACAGTACTATAATGAATCATATACTATCATCCAGTGTTGACTAATGCAACTAATCTTGCTTTTCTCTACAGCCCTCCATTGTTGTTGTTTTGGGCTTTATTGGGTTTAAGATGATCCTGGATTTCTTCGGTGGATATTTTTCTAAATGAAACCAATTAATTTTATTTATCTTTATAATTTGATACCTAATCTTAGGCTTTCTGAATTCCTCCGGCAGGTTACCATGTATCTACTAAGGTTTCTCTTAGTTTCGTTGCTACAACTCTCAGTGCCAGAGTGTTATTGAGTCTAATGAAGAAGTCTGATTAATTGCTAAATTTTTTGAAACACAGGGGTCAGTGAAGAATCTATATCCTATTATTATTTCTTTTGAATTTATGCTCATTTATGGTTATTTTTTCTGAATAATATTGATTTGAAAATGTAATTTTATTATATCTTTATAGCTAGGACAGTGTTAACCATTTTGTAAAGAATAAAAGAGGGGATAAAGTAGATGAAAATTTAATCCCAGGTATGATAGTATATGTTTTGCTCTTATTGACATTTTGTCATCTATTTATGTATTATATATATATAGTTAGATATATGTTAATCACAAAGAAGAGTTTAAGGTGACATACATAGCCAAAAGTGATTAGGAATAGAATTAAACAAACAAACGGCAATAGGTATCTCTAGAAACAATAATAGAGGTATATGTATGTAAAGCATAGAGAGTAGTTAAGTGCTTGGCTCTTAGCACAACAGTCGGATATAGCAGATGTATGTAAAACATCATGAATATCAGAAACCATTTTAAGTTCACATGAAATACAATCTCCTAATTAGCAGCAGATCATTATCATACACATGAATAGCTTGGGAACAAGAAAACAAGAGAATATACAATTCATTTGCAACGAAAATCAAGTGTTTCACTCTTGCAACTATAAGAAACCACCATATGCCTCTCGATTATACTTAAATAATATACATGTATATATATATAGGTGTATTTATATGATGAAAAATATACTTACAGATTAAAAAGAAGATCTGAAACCTTACATAGCTAGGAAGAATGATGCGAAAAACTCTGAAAGAGAATCACACGATTGGATCAATTGATTTTTGCTGTGGAGACTGGAGTATTTCCATAGCTTGCAAGATGTGCGTTTGTGGGTGTCTAACCTAATTGGAAAAAGGTAAAGTATATAGATGGATCTATACTAGCTTAAAATGGCGTAGTTTTAGAGGTGTAATAATAATAAAAAAATATTAAACTATTTCTCTAAAATATCTATTTTTGGAGCCGGGAAAAAAGAAGAATAAAATGGCGCTAAATTTGGCGCCCATCCAAAACAATTATTTTGGCACAGTTTAAAGTACTTGTGACAAAAAATATGGGTTTTTGGCACAATAGTTTGTGACCGTGCCTAAAAGTAGTGGCTTTAGGCACTGTCTTAAAAGATGGTGCCCAAAAAGGCACTTTTTAGTGATGGATTTAGGACTGTCCCTAAAAGGCCCATTTCTTGTAGTGGGTTTTCCATTTCCCTTTTTGTTTTCCATGTTTTTTGATATTTGGAATGTGAGGGAATTAAATTCTCCTGATAAGCAATATGAGGTTGGTAAGATTGTAAAGAAATCTAAAGTCTCTCTTTTCTACATAGTGGAGACTAAGGTTTAGGAGGTGAAAGATACTAAAATTCTTCCCAGTGTGGTTAAGGGGTGGAACTTATTAGCTAATTATGATCATTCTATTAATGGTAGAATCTGGATCTGCTGGGGTCACGCAAAGTTTTTAGTTTCAGAGTTGCTTTCTTCTAATCAGATTATTCTTTGTTCTATTAAGTCTCTGGATGGTTCCTTTTAGTGCATTGGTGGTTTCATTTATGGTTTGAATGATGGCATAGGCAGAAGAAGATTATGGAGGGATGTTTTGCAAGTTTCTCATACTTATTCAAGCTCTCCT
Source organism: Cornus suecica (assembly GCA_963922005.1). Classification (NCBI taxonomy): domain Eukaryota; kingdom Viridiplantae; phylum Streptophyta; class Magnoliopsida; order Cornales; family Cornaceae; genus Cornus; species Cornus suecica. The sequence goes on from OY998241.1 coordinate 30,454,271, forward strand.
CTATTTCTAGTTGGAGATTTCAATGCTATTAGGCCTGCTGATGACAGGTGATAAGTGTCGAACGTTGTCCATTCTAGGCCCATAAGTTGATGTTGTTAAGTCTTGTTGTTAGATTACTTGGTATTTTTATTCGGTTTGCATGTATAAGTATGTTTCAGAACCTTAACGAAGGAAACTAGCTAATTTTGGTGAATTAGTTGAGGATAAGCAAGTGACCTATGGAAAATAGAAGAAGAAAGGAGCAAAGTAAGGTTTTTTCAGCAAAAAATGCATTTCGGAGGGAAAACAGACATATACAAGTCATATACTTTGGTATACGGGAAATAGAAGCAAACGGTGTCCAAAAAGGATGAAAATGCAAAAAGTCAAATTTTGGGTGTTTGGTACGTATACCTAAGCAGACAGTAGCTAAAAGTGGCTAGAAAGTGATTGTTTACGCAAAACTATGCACACCTTTACGCATATTCGTAGGGGTTTGCGCAACTAAAGTGCACTATCAACTTCAAATGGCCATAACTTGGTCAAAACAGCTTCAAATTGAGTGACTCTTGAGTTTAATCTCAAGAGCTTGAAGTCAGCTTTCCAACGATCTAAATTTGTGTGCACTCCAAGACATCCTAGAACATGTATAATACATGTTTTCACCAAAGTTTGGTAGATTCACTCCTAATTGCAAGATGAGTACACAAAGAGGAATCCTAGTTGGAAAAAGACGTGAGTATAGTTGAACTAGAACTCTTCATATCTTTAACTATAAATACCAAGGTCTGGACCAGATCTAGGAGGACTCCCAACACATAATTTCCAGAGATTTTCTCTAGGGATTCTTATCATACAAAGGAGGGAGTCATTCAAGACGTAGAGATCCGGAGAAAAAGACCATGGAGGGAGATTCAACATCAATGATGCAGATCTTTTCCATCATGAGTAACTAATTTGGTATCTAGTGTTTTAACAAAACCCTAGCCAAGTAATATAGTTCATTTATTCGTTTCAATTGTAATGAGGGAAAACTGAAGACCACACATGTGATGATTGTATAGATGAGAGACCGTAGTTATTTAATATAAGAGATTCTATGTTTATTCACTCTTATCTTAGAATGAATGAATGTTTTATCTCAATCAATCGTATTTATTCAATATGGGCTGGAATTCGGATGTTTAAATTACAAATTTCTACACAATGGTTCTTAAGACTCAAAACCCTAAGTTTACATAGGTCATTCCTCGTCGAGGTGATATAGACATGTTTTAGTTTAATTTCATGTTTATTGGAGTAGATTAGAGTAAAGTAGTTTGCGTACATTAATCACACTCTGTCCGGAGATGGGTTGTAGCGAATCCGGTTGACAGTATCTCTTTGGAAATTAAGAGTTGACTATTTGTAATGACAATCTGATTCACATGTGTTGGATCGCCCTCTTACAAGCGATTAAATAGATGGCTACATTATGCGGTTATCTCTACTACTCTTGTCTTAATCTATCTTTACTTGCTTTATTAGTTAATTGACCATATTCTCATAGTAATTCGAGAGTATTAATTTGCTAAAGTTTAGAGTACGGCTTAGTCCTTGGGTTTGATAATCTTTCTCAAACTGAACTTTACTACAGTACGATTCGTGCACTTGCGAGAGGTAAACTAGGTCACTGTAAGGGTCCGTTCTTAATTACTATTTTAAACCCTAGTTTGACCACATCAACATGTTTGGAGGTTTTAATGTTTGGGATTCAAGTATGAGGGAATTTGGTGATTGTCTTGCTGATGTTTCCTTGCTGGACTTAAAGCATTCAGGTTTGAGATTCACTTATTCCAATGGCACTGTCTATAGGAAATTGGATGGGTTCTTGGTAATGAAACATGGAATGTAGTCTTTACTTCTTCATAAGTTGTGTTTGATCCTGGCAGAGTGTCTGATCATTCTATTATGTTTACCAAACTTCAGAATGAGGTTCAGAGAAAAGGTGATCCTTTTAGGTTTAATAATCATGTTATGCATCATCCCAACTTCATGAATCTTGTGCAACAGGTGTGGAATACTAATATCCCAGGTTCTTTTATGTTTAAAGTTTCCCAAAAGCTCAAAATACTGAAGTAGGAGTTAAAGAAGATAAATGTTAGTTCTTACAATGAGCTGACTACTAGGGTTATAGCTGTTGGTGAAAGTCTTCACTCTTTACAGTCTTAGTTGGATTCCAATCTAGGAAATGTTGACCTCAAAGCTCAAGAGAGGGATTGTCTATCTCAATATCCTTCACCTTTCCAAAATTGAAGAGTCTCAATGTAAATAGAGATCTACAATCCAATGGTTGCAGCTAGGGGACAAGAACACTTCTTATTTTCATAAAATTGTTAATTACAGAAAGATTATGAACTCTATCTTTTCTTTGACTTTTATAGTTGGTAGCAGAATAGAGGATCCTAACTTGATTAATGAGGAAATTATTAGCTTCTATGAGGACATTTTAATAGCTAGAAACACTAACTTTATTCCTTATTTGAGCTCTTTTGTCAAGCATCCCCTAACTTTATAGCATATTCAAAGCTTGTCTCTTCCTGTCTATTTTCAAGAAGTTAGAAGAACTATATTTTATTTAAAGGATTGAAAGGCTCCTAGTAGTGATGGGTATAATGCTCTTTTTTATAAGCAGGCTTGGAGTGTAGTTAGTGCTGAGGTAACTAAAGTTGTCCAAGTTTTCTTTCACACTAGTCATCTTTTCAGGGAGGTAAATTCAACTATCATTACTTTGGTCCCTAAGGTTGAGAATCCAACTATGATTTATGATTTTAGACCCATATCCTTATGTTCTACCCTCTACAAATGTATTACCAAAATTATAGTTAATAGGCTTAAGCCTTGCTTTAAGAATTGTGTGAGTCTTAATCAATGTGCTTTTATTCCTGCGAGAAGAATTACAAACAATATTATTTTAGCTCAAGTGTTTCTTAGAGGTTATCATAAAGATGATGGTGATCCAAGAATTTCCTTGAAGGTGTACCTTACAAAGGCTTTTGACACTTTATCTTGGAAGTTTTAGAGGCCGTTCTTGTTGCTTTTCAAATTCCTACTTAGTTGGTTAGGTTAATTATGACTTATGACTTGTGTATCCAATCCATGTTTTATGTCAAAATAAATGGATCCTGTAAGGGCTATTTCAAAAGTTCAAGAGGAATTAGACAAGGTGATCCAATCTCACCTTATGTATTTGTTCTTAGTATGGAGATCCTTTCTGATATGCTTGAAAGCAGGATTGAAATCAATGATGGTTTCAATTACCATAGGAAATGTCAGCCTCAGAAGATCACTAACCTTCTATTTGCAGATGATCTTTTACTTTTTTCAAGTGGTGATTTAGCCTCTGTTGAATGCATTATGTTAGTGTTGGAAAGCTTTGGTCAGTACTCTGGGCTATTGCTAAACAGTGTTAAGAGCACTCTATTTCATGTTGTTGATGATGCTGCAAGTCTCTCACAAATTCAAGCTAGGTTGCACTTTCAATTGGGGAGTTTCCCAGTGAGATATCTTGGAGTTCCTTTGTTGCCTACCAAGCTTGGCAAGTCAGATTGTGATGTTTCGGTTTCAAAAGTTTCTAAAATAATTCCTAGTTGGTCTAGGAAGTTCCTTTCTTTTGGGGGGAGGCTTCAACTTGTTAAAGTTGTTCTCTTTTCTTCTCGAGTTTATTGGGCTTCTACTTTCATCTTACCTAAATCCATCCTCCATGATCTAACTACTTTACTTAGGCAATTCTTATGGACTAGATAAAAAATGTGTAAGGGGGGTTATAAGGTTGCTTGGAGAAGGGTTTGTACTTCTTTTGATGAGGGGGTCTTGTAATAAAGGATCTTGAAGAGTGGAATAGGGGTGCAATGTTTAAGCATATTTGGAATCTCCCGAATGCATATTACTCCTCTTTATGGTCTTTTTGGGTTAAGAATTCTCTCCTCAAGCAAAGGAATTTTTGGGAGTTGGGTGAGCCTCAAAATTCCTTTTGGACTTGGAAGAAACTTCTTCAGTTTAAGCCTCTGGTTAGGAATGCTTTCAAGTCTCTTATTGGTGATGGCATGTCTACTTCATTATGGTATGATAATTGGCATCCAATAAGTCATTTTTTTGCTTTTTCCCAGCTGGTGTGATTAGATCTTCTGGTATTGGGAGCAATGCAACTATGAGTAGGCTAATCAGCTCCTCAGGATGGCATTTCCCTGTATTCAATTCTCAGTTTTAGCTTGATTTTAAAGCTGTTTTTCCCCCTGATTTCACTCCCAACATTGCTAGAAAGGACAAGCTTGTTTGGGATTCCTCTACTGGTAAATTTTCTATCAACTATGGTTGGGATTTGCTTAGGCATAAGTTTGATAAAATCCCTTGGAAGAAGGTCATTTGGTTCAAGCATTGTGTTCCTAAGCATTCTTTTCTGGTTTGGATAGTTCTTTTTGACAGGTTGCCTTATGGATAAGCTTCCTGTGTTTTTTGGGGATTAAGGGAAGAATATAGGGATCATCTATGTTTTCAGTGCAGTTTCACTTATAGATTATGGAGTATGGTTCTGCAAAAAGGCCTAATGGAGCGGCCAGATGGTTATTGGGATTCTTTCTTCCTTTAGATGGTTGCTTATTTGCAGGGCAAAACCCTAGCCTCTCTTCTCAACAAACTAGCTTTCTGTGCATGTGTTTATGAGGTTTGGGTTGAGATAAATTGTATAATTTTTCAGCAAGAGTTTAGCCCCATTGATCAACTCTATAAGAGGATTGTTACTTTAGTGAGATATTCCCTCTTTCCCTTTACAAAGTATGCTAACTCTATTTAGAATCAAAATTTGGTAACTATGTGGGATTTGCCTTCAACTATTCTTTCAATATGATTATGGTTTGCTGTTTCAATTCTGCAATTTTGAGTTGGTTCTTGGGCTACATTTTTTTGCTGCTTCATTGGGGTTTAGTTCGTATGAGGCTTTTTGGTTTTGCTGGTCTATTCTTGCTGCATGGTTGTTTTTACTCTTGGGAAGGTATTGCTATGTGTTGGCAGTTGTTGTTGCATGCTTGGTATACCTTGCTTACAAGTTTTGTTTGGACTTCTAGGTTTCTTATGTTCAGAGTGTTAGTGTGGTCTGAGGTGATGCTTTATGCTTGGGAATGCTTTAATCTTCAGGTGCTTCATGTTTGGGAACTCTATGATCAGTTGGTGGCTATGCCTTTGCCTAAGGTTGTGTTTGCTTCTGGTTGCTGGCTCTATCAAGCTTCCACTCAAGCTATGGTCATTTTTGAGTGCTTATTTCATTCCAATGTCTATTGGTCTTGCTTGTATTTTTTTACTTTCGGTGGATTTCAGGTTTTCATAAAATTTTCAGGGGTATGCCCCTTAGATCAGTTTAAGGCTCTTGCTTTTTTCATTTATAATATATTCATCTTACCATTCAAATTTTTTTTTTGAGTAGACAACTACTGATAGTAACTGCTTTTACACCATTCACAATTTCACTCGTCAAAATACATTGGATGATCAGTTTATTATGTAGTTTGGGGATGAAGAAGGTTGATGTCAGTGATGGGGGGAACGTAGTAGTAATAGTAGTACTTCTGCTATACTTCGTGCACTTAATTTATCTGACGTTGGTGCAACACAAATAGCAGCACAAATAACATCATATAGGAATCACATGACGAAATCCATGTGGGCATCCTATGTGGAGAATGCTAGATGAAGTTATTTATTAATTTATAATTATTTTTTGCAAGGCTAGCCCTGAAATTCCGAAAATAAGTTGAGGCCCTAGGCGAGAGCATATGTGAGGCCCTTTACACGTATTGTTTCTCGCGCTTAAAAAATTTAGTATCAAAACTTTATTAAAAAAAATAAAAACAACATTCATCTTGGTATTGTCGTAAAAGATTGTTAATGTTTGGTGAGTGTGCTAGTCTCTAGAGACTTAAGTGTAGTCGCGTGAAAAATTAATATTCTTGTGCGAGTGCGGCAGTCGCGAGCCCTAAGTGTAGTAGTTAAACATTGTGCGAGTGCGATAACAATCTTTTAGTCTATAATATCATAAAATACCCCTATGGTTTCCAAATTGTTCAAATAAACCCCTATGGTTTCCAATTTAATCAAATCCCCCCCCCCCCCCCCTGGGTTCTCTATAAGATTAAAATACCCTCCAAAATTAATTTCTTCTATTTATCACAAACCCACTTTCAATTTAAATCCCAATTTCAACCCTATTCAACTCTAATTCCATCCATTTATCACAAACCCACTTTTTCTCACCCATTTACTCCAAAACTCTAATTTCATCCATTTATCACATACCCAATTTCAATTTAAATCTCAATTTCAATTTACAATTATATATCTCTCTCTATCTCTCTCTATATAATTATATATATATATATAATACCCTACGCATATATATATATATATACAATTATATATAGGTATATATATAATTAGTTCTTTAAAAAACTTTAGTTAGTTGAATCATTTAAAAGCAAATGAAGAGGGGAGAAAAAAAGAATTGGTAAGGTATATATATGAGAGAGATTAGAGAGAGAGATATAATTAAAAATTAAAATTGAGATTTAAATTGAAAGTGAGTTTATGATAAATGGAAGGAATTAAAGTTGAACTGAGTTGAAATTGTGATTTAAATTGAAAGTGGGTTTGTGATAAATAGAAGAAATTAGATTTGGAGAGTATTTTCGTAATCTTATAGAGGATATGGGGTATTTGATTAAATTTGAAATCATAGGGAGGGTTTTGAAACCACGGGATTTTTTTTGAACAATTTAAAAAACTTAGGGGTATTTTCTGATAATAACCCTAATAATAACTAAACTATAAAATCTTGGGGCCCTAATTGTGAATTTAGAGTTGGATTTATTATAAATTGAGCTGTGAAACAATATTTTTTTCCTACCTATAGTAAAGCAATTCTTACTTTTAAAAAAATGAGGCCCTAAATTATATAATTATATTAGACTTTGTTTTGAATTAGGTTGAAACTAATTAAATTTTTTTTAGGCTATAGAATTATTAATTTAAAAAAAAAAAAATCCTGTACACACAAACACAAACAAAACAAAAACAAAATTTGGGCCCCCCGGACTTGGAGGCCTAGTTGACCGCCTAGATCGCCTTGCCTCAGTGCCTGCCCTGATTTTTTGTTATGTATAACTAAATTTTATGATTGTATAATTCAAAGTGCATTTAACACTTGAAAGTGTTGTACTTGAGAATTATTTTATTTACCGAGTCATGTAACTCTCATGTTTTATTGTAAACTTATGATATTGTATTTTTGTCATCTTTGTGCTATTAAAAATACTAGGTTGAGAATAGTTTCTCATAAATAATTATTGCATCATTGATTAAAAAAATCTTTTTTTAAGACATGCGACTAAGCAGATTTTTGATTTTGTGCTATTTGAAAACTATTTTGTAATTTATCCAACTAAGTGAAATTTTTAACTGAGAAAACTGAAAACTGAAACTCTTATCTGATCTCGTTTTCGAAAAACTATTTTCTAGAAATTGTTTTTTGAGTTCTATATCAAGACAGACCCAATTAGCATTGTCGTCACATAAAAAGAGAAAAAAGGGACTTTTATAATTGTCTTCTGCAAGTCACATGTAAAAAACATAAGAATAACTCTTGATCTTGTTTTTATTTTCTCACCGAAAAGAACAAAAACAAAAAATATGTTTGGGGCAAAAAAATACAAATATTTTCACACAATTTTTTCTCTCTACCACAATTTATTTTTTTGGAAAATCCCAAAAAGAACAAAAAAATAAGTTTTTGTTGTTCCCTTGTTAAGACACACGCTAGGGTTCACGAAAACAATTTCCAAATTGAGAACAAAACAAACAATAAAAAAGGTTACCAAACATATTCTGTTTTCTTGAACAGTACCAAAAAATAAAAAACAAAACAAAAATAAAATTTCCAAATTGAGAACAGAACAAACAATAAAAAAGGTTACCAAACATATTCTGTTCTCTTGAACAGTACCAAAAAATAAAAAACAAAACAAAAATAAAATTTTCAAAAGGTGTTTTCTGTACTTTTTCGTCTTTATAAAAGATGAATTGTACAGCTGTGGACTATTTTCCACATGCAGGCCTTGTTGGGCCTGTGGGCCTAATTACATTTGTTCTAAACGTCCACCCCCACATTGGACAGCCTTAAACCCTATTTAAACCAAAATAAAATAAAATTAGTGCTCTTCAATTCATTTCATTATTCATATATTACCAGAACTGTGTTCACTGGATTGCTGTGAAACGGTGATTGATGTATTATAATCGATTTCAATTTCGAATTCAAACATGCAATGTCGCATATTGGAAACCCTAATTGGAAACCCAATATGGAGGCGATGGTACTATACGAATCGGCAGAGGAAGGTGACACTGTATTCGAAGATCAGTCCGCTGGGAAACCCTAGCGTGAGTGTGGTGCCGGAGCTCGACGACTGGATTGAAAATGGCAACAAGGTGCGATTCGCTGAGCTCCAGCGCATCATTCACGACCTCCGCAAGCGCAAACGCTTCTCTCAAGCCCTCCAGGTTCCCCATTTTTCTCTTTTCTTAACTTGTTTTTTCCTCATATATATCCCTTGCACATATATGTATATATATTCATATATGTATATGTATGTGTGTAATAATCCAGTCTGACAAGAGGTTGTTTTGAGCAATAGCAAATTTATTTGGTAGATAACTGAAAACTGAAAAGCTGAAGAAAGAATTTTGAGACTGCTTTGATGTTATATATATATATATATATATATATGTTTATCATTTTGTTTAGTTTTAGACAACTGGGTGTCCGTTTGTTCGATTGTTGTGGCCCAACCAATAGAATCTAACATAGGACTACTTCCTTGAGGCCAGAGGTTTTCAACGTAGCCAATCTAGTTATCATATGATTATTTGAAAAGAAATAGAAATAGAAATTCCTAAAAAAATTTGTGGTATTAATGCTTTTGGTGGTGATAAGGACAATCTCACTATTCATGTTAGTAATATAGTTATAAATTGCGAACTACCTGAGTACAAAATTACAAGATGCAGTAGCATTAAGTAATGCACTTCTGTTTACTCCATCGGGCCGAAGCTTTAGTGAGAAGGGATTTATTCATGGAGAGACGTGGATCAATGTTGCTTGCGGCAGCTCTATTCCCTATATAAATCCCACCAATGCAATTCTAAATACAGCTCTATTGCCAATTTTTTATTGGGTTGAAGTTTTAAAAAAGATGTGAAATTTAAAATCACAACTTATCTATAGGATTTAACTTGTAGCATCCAACAAAGGAATTTGGAATTGGAAGCTCCAATTCCCATCCCAAAGCCCCATACAGTGCTGCCAAACACCCTAAAGGACTCAAAAAATGGATCGACATTCTCATTATATGCCTACACCTAATTATCCAGGAGAAATACCATGTGTTTATTTAGCATATATAAAGAAGATGGGTGTAGTTAAAGAAAACTTATGAAAAGAAACTTCAGTTAGATTGTTCATGCTTCCTTCAATTGCATTTCGTTATCATTTCTATATATATATATATATATAATTTTTTTTACTTACCAATAAAAAATAGCAAATAAATAAAAATTGTATATAGTAATCATTGGCAGCGATATCACCCTAAATTTTGCAACATATGATACTGCTACACGGTAAAGTTTATATGCATGAAATAGATGCAGCGAAAAGTTCTCTGCTTTATGTAAAAAGAGGATAGAAGAATTAATCGATTACAAGGCACACAACACTACTGGAAAAGTCTTTTGATGGCAAGAATCGGTGTGTTCAAATGGCTTGCAACAAGTTGTCTTCAAAAATTGCAAGAGAGGCACATTACCAATTAATTTTCCGGACATGATACTTGGTAGCTGGAAGAAGGAAGAGTGTAAAATGGAAATAAATTAGTATATCAAAATTTATGTGCTGTCTAGTTTCCAGAAGTGGAAAATTGGAACTGAATGTTCAATCAATGTGGTTCTACCTGTTATTTATTTAGTAATCGTTGTTGTAGATAATGATGATGATATCTGCTTCTTGAAGGGTTGCAGGTTTCCGAGTGGATGAATAATAAACGTATCTGCACATTTTCACCAACTGAACATGCTGTTCAGTTGGATCTGATTGGTAAGGTCCGTGGATTTCTCTCTGCAGAATGGTATTTCAATAATCTGAGGGACCAAGATAAAACAGATAAGACATACGGTGCTTTACTGAATTGCTATGTACGACAGCGCCAAACTGACAAGTCCTTGACCCATTTACAGGAAATGAAGAAATTGGGTTATGCTTCATCGCCTCTCACTTACAATAACATCATGTGCCTTTACACAAATGTTGGTCAGTATGAGAAAGTACCTAATGTTCTAAGTGACATGAAGAATAACAACATTTCCCCCGACAACTTCAGCTACAGAATATGCATTAATTCTTTCGGATTAAAATCAGATATAGAGGGAATGGAAACAATATTGAAGGAAATGGAGAGCCATCCCCATATTATCACGGATTGGAACACATATGCTGTTGTGGCAAATTTCTATATCAAGGCTGGCCTAAACGATAAGGCTAATTATGCCCTAAAGAAATCCGAGACAAGGCTTGACGGTAAAGATGGTATTGGCTATAATCATCTGATTTCACTCCATGCCAATTTGGGGAACAAGGCTGAGGTGCTGAGATTATGGGGTCTTGAGAAGAATGCTTGTAAGAGATGCATCAACAGGGATTATATTACTATCTTGGAATCTCTGGTTAGACTTGGTGAGCTCGAAGAAGCCGAGAAATTACTAGAGGAGTGGGAGTCATCTGGCAACTGCTACGACTTTCGAGTGCCCAATGTCGTCATTGTTGGGTATATCGAGAAGGGTTCGTTTGAGACAGCCGAAGCAATGCTTCTGGACTTGATGGATAAAGGAAAGGAAACGACCCCAAATAGTTGGGGCAGAGTGGCAGCAGGGTTCCTAGAAAAGGGCGCGACGCGGGAAGCTGTGGTGTGCATGAAGGCAGCTCTCTCTTTATATATAGGTGGTAAAGGTTGGAAGCCTTATTCGAAGGTTATTACAGGGATATTGAGTTTGGTGGGTGAAAAAGGCAGCAGTGAAGATGTAGAAGCTTTTGTAGGTACAGTGAGGACTGTGATTCCAATAAGCAGAGAGATGTATCATGTGTTGCTCAAGGCATATATCAAAGGTGCTAAAGAAGTGGATGGACTTTTGGCCAACATGAAAGCTGATAAAATAGATGAAGATGGTGAAACAAAGAAAATCCTTGGCATGGGTTGTAATCTTTGAATAGGTCCTGTAATTTTGTAATTTTATTTTAAAATTTATTTTAAATTAGGTTACATGTAATTCAGATATTGTTGATCTTGAAATACAAGGTACTATGACTGGGGTTTATTATTTCCTTGAACGCCACACAATTAGCAAATCAAATTAAACAAAGTTTTCAACCCTAAATAAATTAAATCAGTACTAAATGAATATTAGATTTTTGAATAGTTAACAAGTGACTGAATATTAATTAATATATTATTGTTATTATTAATTAATAATAGAAATATCTCAACCAAAGAATAGAAACATCTCAATAGAAAAATATCTCAACCAAATAATAGAAAGACCTCAATAGAAGAATTGACAATATAACAAACTGCTGCTATTCACTGCTGGGCAAAGGTACTGAGGAGTTTGAGGTTCACTATTTTGTAAGGCCAAATTAGTCACTCTAGCTCTTCTTCTTGTATCAGGTGCTTAGACACCTTATATATTTTGACCTCTTTGTTTCGACCTCTTTCGATATGTTGTGCTTATTTACAATGGGTGATGCTATCAAGGGGTGGAGTCATGAGTTCTTCGTACTTAAACTGCTAGATTAAATATGTATTGTAAGATCTGTAAAAAGTTTGAATAAATTATTTAATACATCTTTTAATCCATGACTGTAGATGCTCAAAATTGCACAATACAAGAACAAAATATTTATTGATGATTTCTCTTTGTTTATATATATATCCTTTTTGGGCTCTGAGCCCATTAGGGCAACATTCCCTTACACATTGGTAATTTCCCTTTTTGCCACGTCATTAACTTAATTTTCAAGTTTGTTCTAGAACATTTGTGGAGATGGGTTTGAATGGGCCCTTATTATTGGGCTTGGATTGTCTCTATCGAGTTGGCGGGTTTGTGGGTTCTTCTGCTTGATGGGCCTTAGCTTTTTCACACATACACAGGCTTATTCTTGGTTATGGGCCTTTAAATACTTTAGGCACATGACTGAGAAAGACGTGTGAGATGCGTATGTCGGGTGACGTGGCAGGGTCATTAAATGAGGGCAGTTATTTTCATCATTTGAATTTGAAATACACGGCCATGGTGGCCTTGATTTCCACAATGGTGGTTGAGAAGACGACTCGGTGCACTGTTTAGCATGAAAATGGGGCGTTTGGTGTCCTTCGGTACTCTCTATAAGTATCCCCATTAGTACTTTTTGAAAACTTCTTACTTTGCAATTTTTTTTTTCACAGCATAAACTTTCTCTGCAAATCCACTCTCTTCTCTTCTTCTTGCCGGAAACTCCGTTCTCTTCCCGGAAAATTCATCAACCCTTGCCGAAAACAACTTCTAGAGTAAGTTCTTACTTATAACTTTTCTACCTTTTGTTATCATGTCTGAGAGTGACGATACCCGATCTATTAGTGACCATATTCCACTTTCCTTTGACCTTAACACCTCCCTTAGTTCCCCATCCGTTGAGGTGATCAGAACCATTGAATCTAATCCCCCGGAGGTCACCCAGAACATTAATGTCGGTGCAAACCTTGATGTCCCCATGCTGGTTGCGGATCAGGTTGGTGGAAGCTCAAGTGAGCAATTCTACGCTGACCCCCCCCCCCCCCCCCCCCCCCCCCCCTCCCGACTTAGGGTAGATGTGGTTTTGAAAAAACTTGAGGTTCCCGACGATGTAACCGTTGAACATTATCCCAGGAAAAAGGACTTTAGGATGGGTGAAGGGGTTAGGGATGACCAGATCTTACTTTCTACCTACCACTTGCAAATCCTCCGTTTCCCCATCCATCCATTTTTCCTCATTGTTCTTTCCACTCTCGGTCTAGCCCCACTTCAAGTAGGGCCAAACTTCTTTAGGATCCTGGCTATGATCTTGATGATCAATCAAGAACTGAACCTCGATCTAGGTCTGGCTAAGCCTTTTTTTCTTATAAGTTGCAGGATCAAAAGGACTATTAGGGTCGTCACAATCTTTTTCCCTTTATGGGGAAAAAGATGTGTGATGGCACCGAGAAGTCCAATAAGGGTTGGAAGAAGAGGATGATCTTGGTGAGTGGGAATTGGAGGCATCCCGATTCAACTAGGTTCCCGATCCCTAAATTTTTTAACAAACACCTATTTCCTTCCTTCAAGCCCTATCATAAGGGGTCCTGTTTTTGCGAATTATGTAATGACAAGTTAGGAAAACACGTGTTTGACTTTTTGAGAATGTCTGATACCCACAAATCCCCGGCTTATATTAAATCCCGTTTTGATCTTCTCCAGTCCAAGGTCTGGGGTAAACCCTTAAAGATGTGCCCTGACTTCCTGACAGCTGATGCTTTGCAGGAAATATCATCATCTGAGACAGAACTCATGGAGGAAAAATAAGTGGGGGTCGGGCACTCCAACCAATCCTATCATCCCTTCGGACACCACTCCTCCTACGGTTAAGGAGATTCCACCATCGCCCCCTTCGTGGGAGCCTCCAATCATCCCACTTCCCCCTCCTTCCAAGGGAGGATGTTACTACTACTACTCTTACTCTTCCCCTTCCAAGGAGACTCCAGTCAATCCATCCTGATTAGATGGTGATAGGAATTCTGCATCGGCCGGTGAGGGGGCGACCTTACCATCTTCACCTTTGACGGGTAACTTCCGTCCCCGATCTGAGGATGACCGGCCTGGCCGATCAGTCTGGGCCCGCCTGATAACGGCGACCTTACTGAGCATGCAATAGGAGGTTGGAGAGGCTGGTGAGAAGGAACATCCCGTTCCTAGAACCCCGGATTTTTGGTCAAGGGGCATGAGACCATCACAACCCCGATGCCCTTCGGGACACCCTTTGGGCAATGGCGCTTCAGATTTGTACTCCTACCGATTGAAGGTCCATCCAACATGTGGAAATAGAGGGTTTAGCCATGACTTGCCTCGAGATTGCTATGAAGGTGAGTTGTATATTCTACCTAACTTATGTTTTCCCTATTTATTTGATTTGAATACTGATCTTGTGACACTTATGTTTTATGGCAGATGTTGAACTTAACTTTGGCTTACAATTCGAAGCTTGAGAGTGACTATAGGGCTCTCAAGAACTCAGCAGAGCTCTTAAAGTTGAAGGGGGAGGCCAGACAAAAGACGCAACCCAACTTGGTGAATTGCCGAGAGAAGCTTCAGACTCAGACCATGCGGGCCATAGCTGCCAAGCAACAGCTTTAGGAGGCCGAACAGAAGCTTAAGGAAATGGAAGAGGCTCAACAAGCCCTGACAACTAAACATCAAGAGTTGTTGGCCCAACATGAGTCTCTGAATGTTTCTCATCTCAAGATCATTGAGGAAAAGGTTGAAACTGAGAACTTTCTTGTAGTGGAGAGCTCCACAGCGGAGATGTGCCATCGGGGTGGCAACCAGATGTACAAGCATTTCTATATACAAGTGTTTTTCCGATACCTCTAACTACCAGGTTAGATTTGGTTGGAGGTCTTGATTTCAGGATTTCCAACGTCGTGCTGAGGAATGGGACTTCAATTATGTGGAAGAACTGGATGAATCCCTTGGCATAGCTCCTCCATATACCGATCTAGAGGCGGGCCCTGATAACCATTGCTTCTGTGAGTTCCTCTCCAAGCCTCTCCCTGGCTCTGCACCTGATCATGCTTTGTTGCCAGCTCCAGGACAGACTCTTGAACAAATCCTGGGTCCTAAAAGTATAGAGCCAACGGGCACAGGAGAGAGTACTAGGATAGTAAATAGTTTTGAGCCTGAGCTCAGAAATCAGGCTCGTAAAACTTAGCTTCAGATTTTGTATAATTTTTCTTTCGTTGATTTTTTTTGTAAGCCTTGGCCACTGGGGCCTCTTTAATGAAAAGCTTGATTTTGCTAATATGAATGTCTACTTATCCATACTTAGTTTATTTTTGTCAAAACTTTTGTCAGTTTTTATAAAGCTTGTGGATCGGTGTTGTGTCCGTCGGGCTCTCTTGGCCTCGAGTATGATGTCACAACACTTAGTAATTTTTGTAAAATTTTGATATTCTAATCACTTGTGGATCGGTGCTGTGTCCTTCGGGCACTTGGGGCCTTGAGGAGGATGTCACAAAACTTAGTAATTTTTTTGTAAAATTTTGATTTTCTGATCACTTATGGATCGGTGTTGTGTCCTTTGGGCGCTTGGGGCCTTGAGGAGTTTGTCACAACACTTAGTAATTTTTTGTGAATTTTTGATATTCTGATCACTTGTGGATCGGTGTTGTATCCTTCGAGCACTTGGGGCCTTGAGGAGGATGTCACACACTTAAACCTTTTTTGCAATAACACTCATTTGCAAGCTTTCTTTATAGAGAAAAAAAAAAGCTTTACTGATGCAGATACAATTTATCGGGCACTGATGCCTCCTTATAGAAACAAATGAACGAGATAAGATGAGATTACATTTCCTGGTTATGGGTAGTACTTCTTCAGGCGAGAGGCATTTTGGGAGTTGGGCTCCATTTTGCCATCCTCATTCTTTCGGATGCGGTATGCCCCCCGCCTGATGACCTCAGCGATTGTGTATAGGCCTTCCCAAGGTTCCCTGAGCTTGCCAACGAGTCCAATCTTCCGTATTAGGATCATGTCTCCGTCCTGGAATTCTCTCATTCTAACCTTTTAGTTGAAGTGATTTCGGACACATTGCTAGTAGGCTGCTAACCTGATCCCGACCACTTCCCTCCTTTCATCTAGCAGATGCAGGTTATGAGCCAGATGCTGGTTGTTCGGGCCCTCTTCCCAGGCCTGACTTCTTAGGGTCGGTACTCTGACCTCCGTTGGGATTATGACCTCAGCACCTTATGCCATGGCGAAGGGCATTTCTCTAGTAGGTTGCCTGGGTGTCGTTCTGTATGACTAGAGCACCTCAGGTAGTTTTTCTACCAAGGCCCCCTTAGCTTTTTCGAGCTTTTTGGTGAGAGTGTCAAAGATGGTTTGGTTAGTCCTTTCATCCTGTCTGTTTCCTTGTGGGTACCTGACTGAGGAAGTGTTTTGGTTGATGTCGTGCTCAACAAAAAACACTTTTACCTTTCTATTTTCCAAATTCCTTCCATTGTCCATCATAATAATCCTGGGAAGCCCGAACCTGCATATTATGTGACTTTAAATGAATTTAATGATGTGGAAGGTTTTGATTTTTTGATAAGCTTCAGCTTCCACCCATTTAGTAAAGTAGTATGTAGCCAATAACATGTGGGTGGTTAATCGTATTGCCTTCGGGAGAGGGCCAACAATATCCATTCCCCACTAGGCGAAGGGATGAGGAACTATGGTCTGGTGCAGGAACTCCGGCGGTGGATGGATAACGTATATGTGCATTTGGCATGTTTTGCATCCTCAGACATAATCCTCAGCGTCCCGTGACAAGTATGGCCAGAAGTATCCCTGGGTGAGTATCTTGTGAACAAGGGATCTTCCCATAGAATGGTTTCCACATGACCCTTTGTGGATCTCCTCTATGACTGCCCGTACCTCAGAAGGGGTAACGCACTTCAGTTACGGGCATGAGAATGACTTTCAATACAGTTGTCTCCTGATGATCGAATATCTGGTGGACTTTATTCAAACCTTTCGGGCCTCTGCCTTATCCCCGGGGAGGGTCTCATTCCTTAGGTAATGCACTAAGGAGTCCATCCAACTGGGATCCTACGGGATAAACATTACTTGCTAGGGCTCCTGAATGCTTGGTGTGGCTAGAAGGTTCACCATCACGACTCGTGTTAAGTTCTCATCGGCTGATGATGCCTGATTAGCTAAATGGTCGGCCGCAACATTTTTTGTCCCTTGGAATTTGGTTGAAGTTCAGATTTTGGAAGCCTTAGGCTTCTCTAAGTACAAATTCCCGATAAGATTCCATTTTCAGGTCCTTGGTTTTGTACTCCTTAGTGATTTTCCAAATGACCAGTTGGGAGTCACTGTATATCGAAAGATTTTGGACCTGAAAGCTTCTGACCAACTACAGAATGGACATGATCACTTTGTACTCTGCCTCATTGTTGGTTGCTGGGAATTACAATCGTACTGAAATTTGGAGATGGGTTCCATCGGGTGTGTGTATCCCTATTCCAACCCCTGACCCGTTTGAACTGGCTGAACCATCCATGAATAACTTCCACATACCCGGTGGGTCTGACAGTTCGATGTCCTCGACCTCTTCTTTTAATAGGAAATCGACCACTACTTGACCTTTGATAGATACCCGGGGAACATAGGTTATATCATAGATACCTAGTTCGATGGCCCACTTAGAGATTCTGCCCTAGAGGTCAGGTTTTGACATAATGACCTGGATAGGAGTGGAGGTCGGAACAACAATTGGATGTGCTTCAAAGTATTGCCAGAGGCGTCGTTTTGTGTTTATCAGGTATATGACCAACTTCTTTTGTTTGCTGTAGCGGGTTTCAACTTCGGCTAGGGACTTGCTAGTGTAAAATATGGGCATTTGGATGTTTTTATCTTCAATGATAAGGGCAACACTAGTGGAAACTACAAAAGTAGCTAAATAGAGATATAGGACCTCATCGGGTTCTGGAGTGGCAAGGATCGAGGGCTTGGTCATATATTCCTTCAGCCTGGCAAGGGCTTCGGTTTGTTCAGGGCCCCAGACTTCACCTTTTCTTGCTTTGATGGCTTGGAATAAGGGTCTACAATGATCAGTGAGTTTTACAATGAATCTGCTGAGGGCAACCACCCTTTCGGTCAGGATTTGAACCTCTTTATGCATTTGGGGCTCCTTCATTTCTAGCAAGGCTTTGACCTATGTCGGGCTTACATTCCTGTCTGGTCCATAATGTGCCCCAAAAACTGTCCAGATGACACTTCGAAAGAACACTCAGCCGGATTGAGCTTCATGACATGCTTCCTCAGGGTGTCAAATACTTGCCACAAATGCCCCAGGTGATTCCCCTTTTCTCTACTCTTTATCAAAATGTCATCGATATAAGCTTCAACCACAGTGCCTATCATTCTTCTGAAGATCCTGTTCACCAATTTTTGGAAAGTGGCACTCGCATTCTTTAGTTCGAAAGACATAACTTTAAAGTAGTAAATACCTGTCTTAGTAATGAATGAGGTTTTTTCCTCATCATCTGGGTTCATTTGTATTTGGTTGTAGCCTGAATATGCATCGAGGAAGGTCAAACACTCATAGCCAGTGGTAACATCTACTATCTGATCGATTTTTGGCAAGGGAATGTTATCTTTCAGGCAGTCTTTGTTAAGGTCAGTAAAGTCAACATAGACCCTCCATTTACCATTTTTATTTTGGACTACCACTACGTTAGCAAGCCATTCGGGATACTTTACCTCTCTGATGAATCCTGCTTGGAGCAGTTGGAACACCTCCTATGATATGATCTGGTTTCTGTGGGCCCCCGTCCACTTCTGCTTCTGCTTAGCGGACCTTACGTTTGGGTCCACATGGAGGGAGTGCTGGGAAATAGAGGGATCAATGTCAGGCATGTCCGTATGTTCCCAATTGAAGACATCAGAGTTGCTCTGCAAGTATTAGGTTAGTTCTTTTAATTCACAAGAAGTGAGACTCATACATGCATAGGTAAGTTTCTCGGGTTGATCGGGTATGATAGATATTGACTGTAAGGGCTCCACCATGATCGGGGGACCCGAGTCCCCTTCCTTTAATTGCTATTTAGGTCCAGAGTCCCGATCCTTATCACAGATCTCCCTCTGGTTCGGGTCCTTCCTCATTCCCCTCAGGGTAACATCATAACATTCCTTGGCAGCCATTTGATCACCTTTGATGTTAATAATATCAAACCCATTTAGCCCCACACATCTCATCATCTAGTGTAAGGTCGACGACACTCCTTGCATTCGGTGAATCGAACCCCTTCCCATGAGAAAATTATACGATGGCTTCACACCCACTATAAAAAATGTCTCTAAAAGGGTTCTCTGGGCTACAGTCACTGGCAACTGGATCTCCCAGATCGGCTCAATCTATCTTCAATCGAACCTCGCAATGGGGCTCCAGGAGGTTGCTATTTCATTCGGGTTGATCTTGAGTTTTTTGAAGGCCTACTTTATGATGATATTAGCACTATTTCCTGGGTTAATCATGAATCTTTTAACAAGGTAATTTGCCACCATTAGGGTGACAACCAATGGGTCTTCATGGGGGTTTTGATGTCAAGGAGGTTGACTGTGGAGAAAACGATTTGAGCCTTACCCATCCGATGGTGGACCTCATTCACTTTGTCAACTTTTCTCATTTTCTGGGCCTTACGCAGATGAGACCTACTGGATCCTTCTGTTTCTTTGGGTGCGGGACCTCTGTGAATAATATTGAGGATCTTTACCCACTGCACATCTGCGGGATTCTGACGGACAGTGGGCGTCTGCTATTCGGTCCTCAGTTTATCCCGCTGGATGTAGTCTTAGAGCTCTCCCCCTGGCTATCATAGACTCTACCTGACGCCTAAGACTTCGGCATTCATTGGTTTTATGGCCGAAATCACCATGGAAGGCGTAGTGCTTTGACTTGTCCCTCCGGTCCAGGGGCTGCCTGATGGGTGGTGGTATCTGGAAAATACCTTTGGTCTTGTTTTCTTGATACAGTTTGGCCAAACTGACCCTCAGGGGGGTCACATTTTCCTCAAATCTGGGACGTTTCTCGGGAATAGGAGCGGAGGGATATGAGGGGCTTGAACGCTTAAGATCGGTAATGCGCTCCTTCATTCGGGTTTCCACGTTGACCATGGACGCCCTCTTCTCCCTGATGGCCTCCTCCTCCTCTATCCTTGAATGGCCCTGCAACCTGGAATTTAATTCCCCGATGGAGGGCGCTTCACTAAATATTGGTGGAACTTGGTTCTGTCATCCTAAAAGCTTCAACGACAAAGTTTTGGTCACAATTGTCGATGGAAGATGACTCGACGTTGAACCTGGATAGAAAGATTTTCAGGGACTCGCCCTTCTTTTAGATCATAGTGAAAAGATAGGATATGGTCTTCTTTTGCCTCTTGTTCCCTTATTACTGGCCGATAAAGAGCTTGGTTAACTGCTGCCAACTCCCGATGGATCCAGGCGGCTGCTTCCTGAACCACAATAGAGAGGCATCGACAAGACTAGTAGAGAATACTTTACAGAGCAAGGCCTCATCCTCTGCATACATAGTCATTTTTTGGTGGATCTGATAGATATGCTCCTCGGGGTCCTTCGTCCATCAGAAGGGGTGAATTGAGGCATGATGAACTTCTTCGGAAAAGGCACCCGAATGATCTCGGGGGTGAATGGCAATTAGATCGCTCGGTGGAAGCCTAAATGGCTAAATTGTCAGTAGATTGGGCCCTCAGATCTCTCATCACTTTTCTCTGGAACTCGGCCTCTCCTCCAACCACTGGGAGGTCAAGACCCCATCAGTGGCAGGGGCCTTTCCTAATTGGTGAGATGACTCGTTATGCTCCTCCAGTCAACCGCTATCTCCTTGGATTTGGGAATGGTTGGGTACCGCTAAGGGAGCGGGTGGCTGAGCTATCTTCGCCAGGAGCTCTGCATTTTTCTTCTCCAGGGCTTGGCTCCGTTTTTCCGTTACCTGGCTTCGGCTTTTGGCGGCGGCTAGTCACTGCAAGATCTGTTCAGTTGTTTGTGACGCTCCCGCCTGGCTGTCGCCAGTGGTTGGCATCTTCGTATGCGAACGGGTTACCGACATGGTCAGGTGGGAAGGGAAGGGTAAACTCAAATGGAGAAGAAAAAGGTAAAGCTCAGCTTGAGAGATGGGAAGATGAACAATGGTGAACAACAGTTTCCCACAGACGGTGTCAATGTGTAGATGCTAAAAATTGCACAACACAAGAATAAAATCTTTATTAATGATTTCATTTTGTTTATATACATATTCTTTTTGGGCTCTAGACCCATTAGAGCAACATTCCTTTACACATTAGTAATTTCCCTTTTTGCCACGTCATTAACTTAATTTTGAAGCTTGTTTTAGAACATTTGGGGAGATGGGCTTGGAATGGGCCCTTATTTTCAGGCTTGGAGATGTTTGTAGGTACCATCACTAGAAACCTTCACGAGAATTCACTCGTCCACTATGGGTTTAAAAGGCTTGTTACACGTGCCAAGTGTAATTGTCGACCCTGACAAAAGCAAGGTGTTGGCCACATACTGACACCTAGAGGGGGGTGAATAGGGTCAATGACAAACTTTGAGAATTTCTCGGTTTGACTTTATTTAGAGAAAGATAAGCATCATAAGACTCTAGTCAAACACTTAGTGGTTTATATAATCTCTTAAGTGACTTTCACATTTCATACTTGTAATCATGATTAGTAATTTATACAATTAAATACATGCATCATTGATTCAAGTTAAGGTGAATTGTTCTATTAACCAAGTAAACAATTCAACCAAACATGTTTAAGCACTTATCTCATAATGATAATGCATGCATTATGGATTCAAGTAGCATATGAAACAATTCAAGCACCAAGTGAATATGCTATACAACTAAACATGTAAAGCATTTTTATCATATATAGACTTAATGTATAAAGTGTTATTTGTCATGAAAAATATATTTGTAGAGTTTTTACAAAGTTATTAAATATTAAGAGTACATATAAAATCTTAAAGAAAATGTTGTGTTGAATATGCATTTTGTCAAACACTTGGTGTACATATGGAATTTCAATGCTATGGTTTGTGAAAGATGCATTTTATCAAACACTTGGTGTGCTAATTAATCATGGCTAAGTAAAAAAATTAGAGAAGTTATAATCTAAGTCGTGTCCTATTAAGTTCATGATCTAATCAACCACAATTAAGCATTTTACTATCCTCTTTATGAATTCTTCAACACAAGCAATTTCATAGCATGGCATTAATATGAAGTTCTAGATTGTAAATGACAATTGCTTATGAAGTAAAGAGTTTAAGGGATATAGAAAATGCAAACCAAAGACACCGAGATTTTACATGGTTCAACCAAATCTTTGGTCTACGTCCATGCCTTCAGAAAACCTCCCAAGGATTCCACTATCATGCTTTTCTTGCGGGTGAAAAGCAAAGCCATACATGCTCCTTCTTGCGGGTAAAGAGCCATCCTTGCTCACTCTTGCGGGTGGAGAGCCACCAAATCCTCTCTCTTAAAGGTTGAGAGAAACCTTTACAAAGCTTCAACAAGCTATTCCCATGCCAAGATAACTTATTGGTCTTTCACTAACAAATAATAAAATTTTATATTGAGTGGTACAACATTATCTCTCAATAGATAGATATGAAAATTCAAAGCTCACTTCCTTACATACTTAGTCATAAATGAAAATAATCAATTGAAAAACTCAACTCAAGTATGGTATGATGAATCACAAGAGAAAAAATGAATGATGCTCATAGGGTGATTCATGTAGGAGTTTTCTACCCAAAAATGAATTCAAAATTGAAGCACAAATGATAGATATCTTTCATACTCTTATTTCCATATTCTCTCTTACTTTTGGCTAAAATATGGCATATATATAGAGTGGGAAACAAATATAGCCGTTTGGGAGTGTTTTGGGAAGTTTTGGAAAAGTTTGAACCTAAAAATAGCCGTTGGAAGTCGTTCCAGGCCGAGTTGGTCGACTGACAATGCTTCGTGAGTCGACTAAGAAATGTCAAAAAAATGACTCAAAAGTCTCTGGAGGGTTCAGTCGACTGACCATTAAGTGTCGGTCGATTGACAGTTCATTTCGGATCTGTTTTGTCCAGTTCCACTCTTTTGGTCATAACTCGAGTTCCGTAAGTCGGATTGAGGATTTCTTTAGCTTTTTGGAAAGCTGACTTCAAGATATTGATTTATACATTTTAATATCTCCATTTAACTCATTTTTGAGCGATTTATAGTCATTTGAATATGTTGGTTCATTTCAATCTCTTAAACCACATAACGATTTTTCGGGAAATCTTTTAGGATATTTCCGAAATGACCTAGAAACATTTCTAGGATGTCTTAGAGACTTATTAAGGTCCTTGAAATTCCTAAAAACAATATTGAGATTATAAAATAATATTTTCATTTAAACAAATTCTCAATATTTGACAAAAGCTTTTTATGATTGAAACAATTTTGTTCAAAGCTTTAATACATGTCTAGAATCCATTTCAAGTTATATGAAATTAGTTTAGGTTCTAGGACAACCTCTTTGTTGAGTTCTTTCATAGCTTATGCAAGCTTGAACTAACTCTACTCTAGCAATGACTATATATATGAATGTATCATCAATGATGTTCATAGTCTAATATTAATGGTTCAAGGGCTCATTTATGATGTAAATGATATGCATGGTCCTATATGCTAATTTGTCAAGAGTTGAGCTTTCAAATAAGTTATTTCAAAAATAACTTTACATTTAATCTAGTACTCACCCAAGACTATTTTATCCAATTCTTTGATCTTTAATTTCTTTTAGCTTTGGGTTGATGTCTTCATCCTTGTCTCCAATGTCTTTTAAGTTGTAAACATCTTTGCTTGATTTTTACATGAATCCGTAAGCTCTCTAGAGTTGTTCTTGATTATTCAACCTACTAAACATAACTCAAGTAGACATTAGATCACAACATTCAATTGTTTGTTATCATCAAAATGTCTCATTTACCCATGGTGAAAAACCTTGGGTCAATAATCTCCCCGTTTTTGATAATGACAAATAATGACGTGTGTCAATAAACAATTATGTACATTTTATAAGTGTTCCCCCTATCAATATGCAATCAATGATTATTACAATAAATCATATGCATAAACTTTGGGAATTCTTCTCCTATCACTATGCTATGAATGATGTTTACACTTAAACATGTAGCATGTGATCATTTCAAGGAGCAAAGATCCCCCTATGAATATGCATTTATATACACATCAACTAATCTTTCTCCCCCTTTGACATCATAAAAAAGAATAGATACAATTAAGTACAAGGAGATGATCATCACATCAAATTGCATATATGAATTGTGATCTTAAAATATATCATTTGAAGTATCACAATCTCATATTGTCAATAAATATCATGAATATGCTTAAGATAATACCAAATAGCAAAAATAGCTATTTATTCATGATGACATCAAGATATGCTAAGGAAAAACAAAAATAAGAAAAATCATGTGCTTGCATTGCATAGCCTATAGGATACATGATAAAAATATATTTTCATATATTAAGTACATGAAAATCATGTATGAAAATCCAATGTTATTCTTTATAAAATCATTAACATAACTTAACACCATTTTTAATATCATGCATATGCTAAATATGATACCAAATAACAAGGATAGTCATATATTCATGATAAGATCAAGGATATGCTAGGCAAATGCAATAATGATTCAAAGATGATAAAAACATTTGCTTGTATTTCATAGCCAACATAATACATGAACAACACAAACTTCCATATAATAACTAAATTTTTCAAGTAAATGACTCAATGGAAAGTGATTTAATGCTCAAGTGCGTGTATTTGAGTGAAAGTCCAAATCATAAGTATTCATACTATATGTCAAAGAGAAATACACAATCACAAGATCATTAAAAATCACATAGCCATGTATGTAGATATGATAAACATTTATCATAATTCTCCTTCAAGATAAGTATATAAGAGAACAAATAAGCTCAAGGAAGGACACCATTAGAGCAATGAGAAGTCATTTATTATGAGATAAACAAATATCACATATGAGCATTTAAGAACAAGTCAACACCACCTCCATATTGACCATATGAAATTAAACAAACATGCAATATCGAATCATAGAATATAATGTGAATGAAGTGAAAATCATAATAATAACTAAGAAAATGAGATGAATATCATAAACTATGCAAGTGAAAAATATACACATGCATGTCTTCAAAGATGTAATGTAATAACATTGTATGCATTATCTTCAAAAGTAAGAAAATGTTTTTGAGTTTTTAACACATACTATATCTCTCATGTATATGGTGAATATACTTATCTAAAAATAATAAGATATAAACCAAGATAATGAATGTCTATATATATATATAAATTAACACATGTTATGTATTTTCATGTATGTGATAAAAAGTCCAAGAAGAGTCAACCAAAGAAACCATATAATCCCAAAACTGAAGTGTCAAATAGTATTTGAAATTACTTTTATGACATTTAAAATGACTCTTACCCAAGAAGGAAATAATTTCATCCATCATGCTCATTTTGAATTAGTTTGCATGCTTGTGATAAACTTCTTTGCACAGTTTATCAAATTTTGGTAAACATAATACTCCCATGTAAGTACAATAACCAAATTTGATAAGTTATAAATGAAAAACAAAGACAAATGTTTATCAAGAACGGTTCTAAAATAACCTTCATCCATAAGAAAATAAATTAAAGCCATTCAAAAACACCATTTTGGAGCATATTTCAAGTTAAGCATAGCTTATGATAGTTTTAAAAACCCATTGTCTAAAACTTATACATCTCAAATCATTATGATTCTCTACATGAAAATTTTTCATTGTAAAATCATATAAGAATGCATTAGATACAAGCATTTCATGCAAAGAGGCATGTGACATTCTTAGTACTTTAATTCCATTCACATGTGCAAAGCATAATCTATATCCTTCTTGGTTAAGACCTTGGGACAACAATAGTCATAACCTTGGGTCACCACTCCTAGTCTTTAATAACAACAAATTATGCATTATAGAATACATAAGAGTATGCACGTATGATCATGATATAAAAGTATAAGATAAAGGATATTAAAATCAATTTATATATCACTGAGAAACTTATATAAAAGTAATAATAATAATATAAGACACAAAAATAATATAAATCATGTGGACTCTCACGTAATACAAGACATTCTTGATGTCATAAAACAAAACAAAACATCAAGTTTAAAGAAGACTTATTATGCTTGATAGCCAAATGAAACACCTTAAAAAAATATGTATGTCTTTTATGATATATGCACATAAGAATCATGATTCATGCTTTTAAATACACATTCAAGATAATCACACATAAGCACAATATATCCCCTTGTTCAACGAGGAACATTTAGTTCCTTTTGCATAATAAAGATCCGACCATGCAATATTTAGCCTCAAATAAAATTTTAACTTTAAACTTTAATGGCCAAATATTATGGATAAGACATTATAAGGATCATATGCAAACACCTCTAGAATGTTCACCAATAATTTACCAAAAGGGTCATGGTGCAACATTCTAAAACTCTTAGGAGCCCATTAGATAATTCTTATTCTCATTTTCATGAAATGGCTCTTTTAAGGAGTTTTACTCTCTTGAGATTTACTAGTGTTGACTTATTTGATTAATCATTTATCTCAAGTCCATCTTAATTTCACTTCAAATTCAAACACCTCAATTCAATGTGCAAAATGTGATACCAAGAAGCTTTAGATAAAGCATGAAAAACATAGAACGACATAGACAAATATCAAGAAATAGCTACTCAAGAAATGAACTAAATAGCTTTGATGGTCTAGATGAGGTAATGTAAAATATTCTTAAATGTTAAGCATATCCAACTATATATTTCATAATTTTAGTCTTTGGCAAACATTTCACATAAATGTACATGACAAGATAAAAGACTAATGATATGTTATCATTTGACCAAGATAAATCAAGAACAAACTATTTTCATGAATTCATCAAAATTTATGACCCAAGCATATTCAATTGCATGAACCAAGTAGTCAATCACCCTCATTACCAATCATCAAATTTATTCCATGATATATCAATAAAGATTCAACACACTTTAATAAGCATACGTATGTCATGTTTAATCTTATCCATGAAAACACATTAGTAATGGAGGTTAGAAAATATTTACCCATAGTGCTAGCTTTACCCATTATACTTGGAGTTGCTTGTAGATGATTTGCATCATCCACTCATCTTGTGAAAGACCTTGATTTCATCTCCCCTTTTGAGTTATAGCATCACTATTGGGGAACCAATAGTTCTTTGAGTAAGGAATCAATCCACACCTACAACACACTCAAGTAGCTTTCTTTGGTACCCATTTTCCTATATGGTTCATTTGTGTTAGCACATTTATGAGCATAATTATCAATAAGCACATTAACACAAAATGAGTGATTTTCCACAAGCAATATGCTTCAATTGAATTTATCACTCAAGTACGTTTTCACGAAGTGCATTTGTCAATTCAAATAGTAAAATATGATCATGGTTATTTCACAAGTAAATGAACCAATACGAAATTACAAATAGAAATGAAACTCTATTTCATATATGGATCATAATAAACAACCATATTCATCATTCATGTTCAACTTCAAGAATTGACAAGAAAACCAAGATATCTTCCTTTGATTGACAAAAATAAATTATATACCCTTTTTCAAAATTTTAGCAGGTAGGAAGATTCATTTCCCTTCATTTCAAAATTCTTTGAGCATTTGAAAGCTAAATGAAAGAATGTTTTCATAAGAGTCACCTTTTCAAAACAATCTCTCTCTAAATCAAGGTGTCACTCTTCACATGTAATTTCAAGATATTCAAAAGAATGTGATGCATGAACAATGATTATTCATCAATCAATGAATACATTCATGAAATAAATTATATACCAATGAATACAAGTATTAAGTCAATACTATGCATAAAGAATCACATTTCACTTAGATGTCTCAAACATTACATAACATCATTAAAATTCTCCATTTATGGTATGTACATATTCAATGGTCATAGGGCACTAGAGATCATCTAAAAACACTTTTCCCTTTTATAAAAATAATAATATTCTCCTTTAGCCTTTAAATGCATATAACTAACTTGAATACATCATATGAGAATAAAATGTCAAATAACCTTACGTAAGGGAAGGTCCTACAAAGTTTGTCATGGATCAACTCTAAGCCAATTAAGGCAAGAAAAGAGTCAATGCTCTGATATAAATTGTTGGCCACATATTGACACATAGAGGGGGGTGAATAAGGTTAATGACAACCTTTAAAACTTTCTCAGTTTGACTTTATTTAGAGAAAGATAAGCATCATAAGACTCTAGTCAAACACTTAGTGGTTTATATAATCTCTTAAGTGACTTTCACATTTCATACTTGTAATCATGCATTAGTAATTTATACAATTAAATACATGCATCATTGATTCAAGTAAAAGTGAATTATTTTATTAACCAAGTAAACAATTCGACCAAACATGTTGAATCACTTATCTCATAATGATAATACATACATTATGGATTCAAGTAGCATATGAAATAATTCAAGCACCAAGTGAATATGCTATTCAACTAAACATGTAAAGCATTTTTATCATATATAGACTTAATGCATAAAGTGCTATTTGTAATGAAAAATATATTTGTAGAGTTTTTAAAAAGTGATTAAATATTAAGAGTACACATATACTCTTAAAGAGAAGGTTGTGTTGAATATGCATTTTGTCAAACACTTGGTGTACATATGGAATTTCAATGCTATGGTTTGTGAAAGATGCATGTTATCAAACACTTGGTGTGCTCATTAATCATGGCTAAGTAAAACAAGTAGAGAAGTTATAATCTAAGTCGTGTCCTATTAAGTTCATGATATAATCAACCACAATTAAGCATTTTACTATCCTCTTTATGAATTCTTCAACATAAGTAATTTCATATCATGACATTAATATGAAGTTCTAGATTGTAAATGATAATTGCTTATGAAGTAAAGATTTTAAGGGATAGAGAAAATGAAAACCAAAGACACCGAGATTTTACATGGTTCAACTAAATCTTTGGTTTACGTCCATGCCTTGAGAAAACCTCCCAATGATTCAACTATCATGCTTTTCATGCGAGTGGAAAGCAAACCCTTACATGCTCCTTATTGTGGGTGAAGAGCCAACCTTGCTCACTCTTGCGGGTGGAGAGCCAACTTACAATCACTTTTGCTTCCGGGTGAAGAGCCGACCTTTGCTCACTCTTGCGAGTGGAGAGCCAACCAAATCCTCTCTCTTAAAGGTTGAAAGACACCTTTACAAAGCTTCAACAAGCTATTCCCATGCCAAGATAACTTCTTGGTCTTTCACTAACAAATAATAAGAATTTTATATTGAGTGGTACAACATTATCTCTCAATAGATAGATATGGAAATTCAAAGCTCACTTCCTCACATACTTAGAGTCATAAATGAAAATACTCAATTGAAAAGCTCAACTCAAGTATGGTATGATGAATCACAAGAGAAAATATGAATGATGCTCATGGGGTGATTCATGTAGGAGTTTTCTACCCAAAAATGAATTCAAAATTGAAGCACGAAAGATAGATTTATTTCATACTCCTATCTCCCCCTTCTCTCTTACTTTTTGGCTCAAATATGGCATATATATAGAGTGGGAAACAAATATAGCCATTTGGGGGTGTTTTGGGAAGTTTTGGAAACGTTTGAACCCAAAAATAGCAGTTGGAAGTCGTTCCAGGCCGAGTTGGTTGACTGATAATGCTTCATGAGTTGACTAACAAATGTCAAAAAACTGGCTCAAAAGTCTCAGGAGGGCTCAGTCGACAGACCATTTAGTATCGGTCGACTAACAGTTCATTTCTGATATGTTATGTCCAGTTCCACTCTTTTAGTCATAACTCGAGTTCCGTAAGTTGTATTGAGAAGGTTTTTAGTTTTTTGGAAAGAGGACTTCAAGATCTTGATTTTAGGCTTTTGAATCGCTCCATTTAACCTATATTTGAAGGATTTATAGTCGTTTAAATATGATAGTTCATTTCAATCTCTTAAACCACATAACGGTTTTTCGGGAAATCTTTTGGGATATTTCTGAAATGACGTAGAAACATTCCTAGGATATATTACAGACTTATTAAGGTCCTTGACATTCCTAAAAACAATATTGAGATTATAAAATAATATTTTCATTTAAACAAATTCTCAATATTTGACAAAAGTTTTTGATGACTGAAATAATTTTGTTCAAAGCTTTAATATATGTCTAGAATCTATTTTAAGTTATATGAAGTTAGTTTAGGTTCTAGGACAACCTCTTTGCTGAGTTCTTCTATAGCTTAAGAATGTTTGAACTAACTCAACTCTAGCAAAGACTATATATTTGAATGTATCATCAATGATGTTCATAGTCTAATACTAATGGTTATAGGACTCATGAATGATATAAATCATATGTATGGTCCTATATGCTAATTTTTCAAGAGTTGAGCTTTCAAATAAGTTATTTCAAAAATAACTTGATATTTAATCTAGCACTCACCCAAGACTTTTTTACCTAATTCTTTGATCTTCAATTTCTTAAGCTTTGGGTTGATGTCTTCATCCTTGTCTCTAATGTCTTTTGAGCTATAAATATCTTTGCTTGAGTTTTACATGAATCCGTAAGCTCTCTGGAGTTGTTCTTGATTATTCAACCTACTAAACATAACTCAAGTAGACATTAGATCACAACATTCAATTGTTTGTTGTCATCAAAATGTCTCATTTACCCATGGTGAAAAACCTTGGGTCAACACAAGGCATTAGGTTAGATTAGTTAGATTTGCTAGGTTAGCTAGAATAGTTAGATTAAAAAGATCATCACAAGAATTCTTTTTTGAGTTTATTGCTAAGAGACTAGCAATGTGTAAGATTGGGGGTGCGATAGCTGTCAAATATTAGTCATTTTGATCTCTTAACTCACGATTGTTACGTTCTTTCATTCCATTATTATGTATTTTTATTGTGTTTGAGTGTTAAAGCATGTTTCAGGAGCCTAATGAAGAAATGGAGCTAACTTCGGTGAATTAACTGAAGAGTGTGTTCTTTCTACCCAAGAGGAGACTCAAAGAGACAGTTTGAGACAAAAATGACTCCCGGAGGGCAAAAATAGTATTTTCAGAAGCCGTCATTTTCAGCAAAAAAATATTGTGAGTTTAAGACGGTTGTTTTGGTGAATTCACGGAGAAAAGTAATTTTTCATAAAATACCTACGCTTTTGCCTATGCTTCCAGATTCAAGAAGTTGTTGGAAAATACAATTCTACGCTTGTACATATATCTAGATGGTATGCTTGGACCAACGCTTGAAGTGTAGGCCTGGTATGCTTGAAGCGTAGGCTAGCTACGCTCCAACCATAGGTGCGGCAACTTTTGGTGGTTTTTCATGGATTTTTCCTGTTTCACCCCCAACTCAATTGGAAGACGCGCCTGCGACTCCAGTCCTCTATATACATGTATATAGACTTATATATATGAGAATTTAGGATTTGCTTATATATACATGATCATACATCAAAATTATTGTAGTTGGTTTTTGGGAGACGTTCATTCAAAGCGGTTCATTCATTTAGACTTGCTGTTGTTGAGAGCCATATTCAAACCTAGAGATCCGAAGAAGAAGACCATATAGAGCGTTTCTACATCAACGAATCATTCACCTTCCACCATGGCTAACTAACTCGGTATCTAGGGTTTTCTAGCGAAACCCTAGTTAAGTAATGTAGTTCTTTCATTATTTTTAATTGTAACAATGGGAAACTGTTGACCATACTGTGATGATTGTAGTAGTTAAGATACCGTACTGATTTACAATATAAAATTATGTTTGTTCTAAATTCTTGTCTTAGATGGAATGAATATATTATTTTGCACAACTATGATTATTTAATATGAGCAGGATCTCGGATGCTTAATTATGGTTTTCTACACAATGGTGATAATGAAACTTGAAATCCTAAGTTGACACAGGTCGTGCCTTGGCGATTTAATATAGACATGCTTTAGTTTATTTTCATGCAGTAGGGGTAGATTAGAATAATATAATTGGCACGTACTAGTTAGGTCAGTAATGAGATGGGTTCTCGCGATCCGGTTGATGGTACTCCTTTTTGGGGTCGTATTTAGATATTTACGGTACGACCTAATTCACAGTTATGGATCGCCCTCGTACAATTGATACAGTGATGAACTATATTATGCAGTTAGTGGCGGAGTGATGAAAACCGTAGTTTTCTCTCTCATTTGAATCACAACCAATTTAATTTGCTTTCTAGATAATCATTAGTTAAAATAGAGAATTTGGTCTTTGACCACCAAAACAAATAATTTTCAGAAAATATAATTCAGTGTTTTTGAACTATTAAAGGGAATAATCTCAGTCTTTGTGGGATCGATATCCCTTACTCAAGCAATTTGCTATTCTACAATTGATACATGCGCTTGCGTAAGGTAAAACCTAGAAAACCTAACAACCGAGGAACCGTAAGAGGTCTCTCGAGCCTGCCTTTCACTCCTTTCGCTCCGCATCAATCTTATCTCTTTATGAAAGGACTTAATGCTCTCGGAGAATAGGTTAGCCCTGTTGAGCCACTGACAGACTCTTTATCCTCCCCTCTTCATACAATATATTCTACACCGCAACAGCGGCAATGCATATTGAGGAAGATAGGTTGCATCTCTTTCTAGAATAGATACAGTAAGGAAGGTTTAAGCTACATCCTTTTAGATTCATCCGCTTGTATGCTCGTTCTGAGCATACGCCTGGTCGTTGAATCGTTACAGACGGCTAGGAACAAGAAGAGAGTCAGTAGCCTCTGCCGTTGCAGGTCCTTCTCCTTCCGCGGAGACGGCCTTCTTTATTTTCTGTTTTGTTTGTTCTTTGTTCATTATAAGTTAAGGGGCACGAAATCATGAAGAAGCTGGAATAAGTCAGAAAGAGAGTGGCGCCTAGCCGTTGAGAGCGTCTGTTTTCTTTCTTTGTAGAGGAACAGTACGATCTTAGACTGGCCCCCTTCGCATGACCTAGAAATAAAAAAAGTCCGTGCTACTATAAGGCCTCTAAACTCCTCCCTCAGGACACTGTTGCCTTGGCCATCGGGACGGGGTAGCCCCGACTTCCATAGGTCCTTGGTTCGACCTCCTAATGAGAATTGAGGTCCTTGCGCGGGGGTCTCATCCCTAAGACTTGCTTGCTCTGTATGGAGTGCCCCGTGGTTCCTCGAGTGCCAGCCGCAGAGAGGAATGCCATCAACTAGGGCGCTATTGGCCACTAACCACTCGCTCGCCGACCGTTTGGGCTCCGTGTTTCAAGTTCGTTGTCCTAACCGTCTCCTCTGCTCCACCGGGAGCCTGGCCCTTCTTCTATCTTATCTACTGCCTTGCTCCTCGGCTCCCTACTGCTCCAGCCGCTCGCTGTAATAGCTTGCTTCTCGGGGGGCTCGCACCCTGGGTGGTGCGGCTGAGCTAGAGTGGGCCCAGCAGTCGGCCTATGTTTCCGGGTGCACGCGTAAAGGCATGATTAGTTCCACGAATCTCACTGCACTGACCATAGTAAACTCCTTCTCGTTGTACCGAAATGGAGGTCTGATTTAAACGACCAGGTACAGCATCACATTTGACACCTGAGGAAGGTACAACCCAACTATGAGGTACATCAGCAGATGTAATAATAATACGTAGATGAGTTTTGGCTGGTACAACCACTCTATTGTCCACTTCTAATAAACGTGATTGACCCAATTCTGGATCATCTTCTGGAATCGTATAACTGTCAAAAGTGAGTGACTGTTCATCGGAACTGTTATAGTCCGAATACTCATAAGGTTGGGTTAGGGGAACATCCGAGCGATTGCTCAGAAAGGCTCTCTACAAGCGGATATGAGTACTTTGCAAGTGCACCAATGTCCCAGAAGAAGGAAGATATGAGTTAGGGCGGGGCATGACATACCTTCCTCTTACGTGAAGGTGCGGGTGTACAGGTCTAAATCCTAGATGAGAAAGGCGATGTTCGTTAACCACCTAACCATCAGCAGATCTGCTTTCCAGGGCAGATGAGGTTGTTCTGATTGATCCTAATCATACGAAGCCCACGGAGCGTAACTAAAGCATTTCTGAAACCGTGCTTTCAATGGCAAGGCCGGAACAACCAGGACAGGATTTCTTTTCCAAGTTAGGCTGCTGCTCGACCTTTCGAATGAACTGATCATGATTTATGGGAGTTGATTTTATCACAGAAGAAAAAGGGTCAAGCTATCGATCAGAAACAACTCCAACGTCGAATTGAGATCGTGAAAACAACTAATCCTTACTTGCTGCCTTTCCGACTCGCCTACTTAGGGCTTACTTGACTAAAGACAAGAGAGCTACTTACTACTAAAGCTACTGACTCGTACTTCACCAGCATGAATTCGCATACGTCCTTCCCTTTCGACTCAGGTGAGCAGCAAGCCGTTGGTTAAACCAATAGGGGCTCTGGCATAAGGTACCACTAGACACCCAATCCCAGTATAAGACATGTTAGTAGGATGAATCGGCTATCTTTGACGTAGGCAAAGGCCATTGCCTCTGATAAGCCGAATGCTCTTTCCGGCCAACTCCCTCAAAAGGAGAGGGAGGGGAACTCTTGCAAGGGCACAGGATCTCACTACAGAAAGTGGCAAGTGCCAAGGCCAAGAGCCAAGCAGTAGTAGTATGCTAGGTTTCGGTTTTCGGTTATCGGTTGCCGCTAAGAGAAAAGGAGTAAACTGACTTGATTGATGCTCCATAAAGAGATAAGATTGATGCGGAGCGAAAGGAGTGAAAGGAAGGCTCGAGAGACCTCTTACGAGCTTAGCGAGCTTTATAAGGTCAACCACTACATAAGCCGCTGGCGGAGAAAGCTCTTCGAGCTTCCTTTCATTCGCTTCGCGGGAGCCGCACAACACATAGCTGGAAGTCAGAGGGCCCATACTACCTGCCTAACCCTTCGCTCCGAGGGACCGTAGATCGGAAAGCGCCTTCTAAACCACGCCATTCATCCAAAAGAGAAGGGAAGGGGCCTATGTATTTGCATGACCCCCGCAGATTTTACCCTATCTAATATAATACCATTCTTTTCTATCCTATCGTGCTAGAAAACTACAGTCAAGCTAGCATCAGCAAATCGGACATAAGCAATACACGTAAATCCCCGTCCTTTAGAAAGACGATAGCGATTCCCTTCCAGTGCTTTAATTAAGAGTTCAAAGAGTAACCTATAAGAATAAATGGTAGGAATACCCGGAGCGTAGCTCTCTCGGAACTTACCTCAGCGACTTGAAGCATTGCTTCCTATCGGCTTCGGGCCGAAAGAGAGTGAGATGGAACCTTGAAGAGATCTAGCGTTACGCAATCTTTCTAAGAAAAGATCGAGTGAGTTTTCGCTTCCTTCGTAACTCCCGGAACTTCTTCGTAGTGGCTCCCTTCCATGCCTCATTTCATAGGGAACCTCGAAACTGGAGCCAAAGCGAAGCCTTGACCAGATTGTCATTGTCATCGGAGCAGATAGAAGGATATCTATTAGACGGCCATCTTTCTTTAATAAGAAATTGCTTTTAGCTACCAGAAGGTCCCAACACCTTACTGACCTCTCGAATGACGATTGACGGCTAAACAACCAAGCTACGGAAGACCTTCCATCTCAAGCAGCAAACTCAACCTCAAGCTAAGCCCCATACTCTATAATGCGTCCTCTCTTGAGGCAATCCCTGAATGAAATGAGCTATCTCGGGCAGCTGACGGCTGTTTTCATTCACAGCTTTCCTCCAGTTTGCTCGTTCTGAGCATACGCCTGGTCGTTGAATTGTAAGAATGGACTGCCACCCCCCCGATCTCTTAATAATACTATTTTCTAAAGATTCAAACCTCAATTATAAGGAGAGGTTGTTTACTGAGAGATCTCTGTTCGGATGTTCCCCTAACCCAACCGGGGAACGGACCGGAGGGCTGCACTTTCAAATCCGGGGGCTTTGTTCCCGAAACTAAACTAGTCAATTGATAGGATCATTGCTAAAACCCGTTGGCTTCAATCGAGATTGCCTCGGCTTCTTAGGCACATGAGGAACCGGCCTAACATCTTTTCAATCGAAATCCCAATCAAAGACAAGTTTTACCAATGCTAGGATCTGAAAGAGAAGATTCACTTTTCGGAATTCCAAGTGACATGATTCCTTCAGAAGCTAAAGTTGAATGATCGAAGTCTCCTTCAGGTTCAGTCGAAGAGATCGAAGCGAAGTCATCAATTCAACCATTCGCATGGTCTCCCCTAAGACTGACCTCTTTTCCAAATGAACCGAACCTCGATACCACATTCATCAAAGAGATACGGCCATCTCTTTAAGGTTGCACACCCCCTTTACATCGTTCTATTCGTGCTTGAAAAACGACCCCTAAGTGAAGATGGATGCCCGCTCGCTCCTTTTAATGGACATTCTTAGCCGTCCCTTACTACAACATAGGGGGGTTTAGATCAGATCGTGAACTCTTTCAGACCCTTAGTTTCACTTGGTTGGGGCAGAGTTTCAGCCTGCCTTCCACCGAATATAAAAAACCCTACAGCTGCCTAACCTGCTGACATCCCGGCGAAGAGAGTCATTATTTGTGTCACATCTTCGAATTCGAAAGAAGGCTTTCCTATTATCTCTCAAATTATAGGCATTGAAGTGCCTTAAGCTTCCTGCTAATAGATACCTGCTTGCTTACTGGCAATCTATCCTAGAATGTGTCTGTTAAACAAATCCCTAACCTCATCCGTTCGCTGAGCTCCTTGCTACCCGAGAATGAAAGAAGAATGGAATGAGGGATCGTAGCAGCTCTTGGAGAAAGTGAATTAGTAAGCGCTGGTACCCTTGCTCGAGAGTAGGTTAGTGTTCAATTAACCGGTGTAAGCCTACCCGCTGTTAGAGTTATCCTTGCCGCTGCAATAAGAGTAAGCGGTGTGATCTCATCCGCTGCTTGAAAAATATCCGTTGTTGTCTTCGTAACCGCAGTTATTAGTGCCTTTCTTACGCTTACGGGATTTACTTTTGCTGGAATAACCGATGTGAATGCGTAACCGGTCTTTCATCTACGAGTCCCATATCTCCCGCCCGATCCAGCAGCCAAAGAGATAGCCAGATGCGAGCTTGGATACCTCCCTTTCCATGTTGCGGTTCTTTGTGAGAAGCCCGACCTTTAGCTGGTTTGAATAGGGGCCCGAAGGCAAGAAATTTGTATACTTCTTCACTTTCCGTCCGGTCCGAAAGTTCGTCGGTCATTTGCCAATCCTACAGCCTATTGCCCGCTCCAATCGCTACTTCTGTCTCTTGATCCTTATCTGGTTCCTGCCAGTGGCTTGGTTGGAAGCAAGCTACCTTCGCCTATCGGCCGGCATGGTAAGCAAGTATAATGCCTCCTTCCTTCCTACGCTAAGAATGCTTGGCCTCCTTCTAGTCGGGTTAAGCTCCGATTTCATGTTGTCCCGGTCGTATTTAGCAGGAGTCCAGCCCGGTAACCGAGGTCACATTGATCCTCATACTTAAAGGTGATTTAGTGCCCCCTGGATCCATTCCTAAAGTTCCTGAGCAATTCATGTCGCCATTGACCTTGAGATTAAACATCCCTCCATTCCAGACGAGAGAGCTCAAGTCTGATTAGCCTGATCCACCACTTTTAGCTCTGACATGAATCATAGTCCCAGATCTGCCAACGAACATAGAAGGATAAAATTCCATCTCGTCAAGAGAGATCATGTTTGCAGTGTGATCTGGCAGAGGGTTGTTGGTGACATTCAGCTCTTCGGACTTAGTCAGGATGATTGAGCCCGCATCTATGAGGTCTTGGATCTTGTGCTTGAGGGCGAAGCAGCTCTCAGTTGAATGCCCTATACCTCCGGAGTGATAGTCGCATTTCTGTGTAGGATCATAGCTCTTGGGTGGAGGATTAGGAATCGGTTTTGAAGGGACGGGAGGAAGTCCAGGTAGCTTGTCTCCTCTATGTCGAGCTGATCCTAGGGCCCCTTTCTGCTGGATCCCGTTTAAAGTCTGGTTTTGTTATTCCTTTATAGGAGTAGGGGGGAGGTCATCAATCGAAAGAGTAGGTTCTGTCCGTATCCTCCCCTGCCTATGTGGATTGCTTAAATCACTATTTTTAAGCGAAAAATACGGGGTTTCCTAAACGCTTCCACTTTTGAACGAGCTCTTATGAGTGGAAAGCAATTGAGGCCAAAAACACGGGTTTTCTAAACTCCGATCGTTCTGATCTCCTTCTTATGAACGGTCTTCCCGTTCCGTCATCTGGCTTATGTTCTTCATGTAGCATTCAGACCGAATGATTCTATGAAATTACGTCGATACTTCCACATATTATGGGTAATGTAGGAGACATCTCTAAACAGTTAGAATCTGCTTCCTAGAATTGACCATAGGAAGCAGAACTCAGTTAACTCCTTTCTTCGTAGTAAATTCGCCTACAACCTACAGTGCTCTGATAGGCAGAGATTAGATCCATCAAAATGGAGCCATTGCTTCTTCCCTCACCCTTGTTCCTAAAAACCCTAACCCATCTTCCATGAATGATTTCAGACCTATTGCATGTTGTAACACTATCTACAAGGTCATATCTAAGCTCATTGCTATGAAGTTGCAGCCTATCCTTCCTCACTTCATTGAGAAACTCCAAACTGCTTTTATCAAGAACAGGAGGATAGGTGATGGTTTTCTGATTGCCCAGGAGCTCTTGTATGGTTATCATCTCTCTTCAAGCATCCCCAAATGCACATTGAAGATTGACCTACACAAAGCATATGATTCTGTCAATTGGGAATTTCTCATAGACACTCTACAAGTGCTCAACTTTCCCAGTGTGTTCATCAATTGGGTTAAAGCTTGTGTATGTAGTCCCTCCTATTCCATCTCTATTAATGGAGAGCTTGAGGGATATTTTAAGGGTGCTAAAGGCCTCAGGCAAGGTGACCCTCTATCCCCCTTCCTTTTTGTCATTGTTATGGATGTCCTATCCTCCTCTCTTCAGAAAACTATTGACAATGACCCAATGTTCATGTATCACTGGAGATGTCAAAAGAATAAAATCACACATATGTGTTTTGCTGATGATCTTATGGTGTTCTTCCATGGAGATCCATATTCCCTCAGTGTTCTCTCTAGAGAAATACAGAACTTCTCTCTGCTTTCTGGCCTTACCCCCAACATCTCCAAGAGTATCATTTTCTTCTCTAATGTTTCCCCTGATAATCAGAACACAATGATGAATGAAGTTGGCTTTGAACAGGGGAAATTTCCTTTCAGATATCTGGGATTACCCCTTTCCTCTACTAGGCTAAAGGCTAATGATTGTAGGAGCATTGTTGACAGAATCACAAGTAGAATCTCAAGCTGGACTGCAAAGTTCCTGTCTTATGCAGGGAGATTGCAACTCATAAAGGTCATTCTCATTAGCATCCACTTTTACTGGAGTTCTCACCTCATTCTCCCCCTCCAAGTGCTTAAGGACATAAATGCGGTGTTAAGAAGGTTCTTGTGGTCAGGGAAGGAAATGAGCTTCTATGGTGCCAAGGTTAGCTGGTACAACATCTGTAAGCCTAAGGAATTTGGGGGATTAGGACTCCCAAACCTTATCAATCTTAATAAAGTTGCTACTCTAAAGCACAATTGGCAACTATTTAGGGATGATGGACAATCTCTGTGGTTTGATTGGGTGCATGCTAATCTCATCAGAAACAAGAGCTTCTGGATTATCAAACCCTCCACTTTGAGCTCCTGGAATTGGAGAAGAATTCTTAGACTCAGAGGTCTGGCCAAATCTTTCATCAAACACCAGGTTGTGAATGGAAAGGGTATCTCCTTATGGCATGACTACTGGTTACCAAATGGAACCCTTGATTCCATAACTGACAGACTGGCTTATGAGCATTCTAGATGGGGTGATGAAGCCAAAGTGTGCTGCCTTATTAGAAGGAATGAGTGGAGAATTCCCCCATCCCTTCTTGCTTGTGCTCCTTTTGGCTGTTTTGACAACCTTCCCCCTATCCATCATGACACTAATGATTGGGTGACATGGACTCTATCCCATAGTGGCAATTTCAACTTCAAGCATACCTTCCTTGCCCTTCTTCCTCCCTCCATTGTATCCCCATGGCACCACTCTATTTGGTTTCACCAGCACATTCCAAGACATGCCTTCATTGCCTGGCTTGCTGATTCACACTAGAGTTGCCACTATTTTAAGTTCCAGTTCAGAACGGATATTAGGCCGGACCCCTCCTATGATATTTCCGTTTATTTTCAAAAAGTACTCCTTATATGCTGGGACGCCCCGTCGACTCGTCATGCGTTCCGCTAGTATGCACACCACGTCTTTCTTTGTCAAAAGATGCCATCATCGTTGCCGGTGCACGCCGCGAAACGCCTCTCACTGGGTCTTCCATGGTTGTAGTTTGAAGCCTTAGCGCTTGAGCTTCGCATCTATAGAGAGGTAAGCTATTTCTTAGCTATAAATAAGTAAGCAGCTACTTCTTTGCTATTGAGCGGTAATCCCTATTTATTTTAGATATTTGTTCAACGAGAACGAAAGAAAACCA
Organism: Cornus suecica; assembly: GCA_963922005.1. Taxonomy (NCBI): domain Eukaryota; kingdom Viridiplantae; phylum Streptophyta; class Magnoliopsida; order Cornales; family Cornaceae; genus Cornus; species Cornus suecica. Next base: position 30,494,970 of record OY998241.1, read on the forward strand.
CAAAGAAGAGGTGGGTGTAGTAAAGGATTGAAGACATTATGTTCGAGATCAACCGAGGAGCTGATAATGCCATTCAAAATCCAATTCAAGTCCAACCGGCTAGGAGAAAGAAAGGATGTATCTCATGGAAGAGAATCCGCTTCCCCTTACTATTAATAAAAGGGGTAGCGTGCTGAACCGAGGGGAGGAAAGATCATTCGTAGACCTTTATCTAAAAGGTGGTGAACAAGTTGCTCCTGTTGGTTGGCCCGAAGTAACTCCCCACTTCGCCTTACTCAAATAGGGGGTCTCTGGAAATGTCTTCGATCGGAGTTTGCACGAATCTGAGGAGATTCATACATAACTATTCACCTAGTAGTTAAATATGAATCGAATTGAGCGCGACTTCTGCTCATAAAAAGTGGGATAAAAGTGGGATTTAGTAAGCGTATTCTAACTAAATAACAGAGCTGCTAAAGGCAGAGGACTCTTGGCCCTATCACACAACAATAGGTATAGAGTTTTAAGTGAGCTTTGAAAGAAGGTTAGACGATGAATCTAGGGCAGCAGATTACACTGCAAAAAAAGAAGTACATCGGCTTAAGCATCAGGACCCTAGCTTTATTGCGAGTCAAAAACGGATGCTTGTACCGCGCCAAAAACCTTCACGCAATACCATGCGCGATAGCATGGGTTGGTGGATAAGGTCTTAATGAAATATATAAGTTCTCAATCGGGATGGTCTCTAGCTTGAAAAAGAGACAATGGGAGTTAGCACTACCTCGATCGATTACGCCTATAAACCTGTAGCGTCCCAAGTGCACGCCGTACATTGGCAGACATCTGGCGGCTCCGTGAAAGACTAAAAGGGCCGCGGAGACGTCTCTTTTTTCGGTTTTTCCATAAATAATTGAAGAACTTCTTGGTCTTTTTCCAGGTATTGGTCCCCCGGTCAGAGAGGTTTTTCAACCTCTACTGAATAGCACAGGCCGGGGAGAAAGATAAATAAGCAAACTCCATTTTCCACCAACTTACTTATGAAGAAGCCGAGCGGAAGCATACGGCAGTGCATTTCAACTAAAGTATTGAGTGAAGCGCGTTAGCCCCTTAAGCTGTAATCTAATAAGAATCTAGCTATTGTACTTTCTATCTCCAGTAACAAAGAGGAATAAGAAGTTGTACGCGTGCGAGTAGTAGTAGAGGTAAGTGGTAGTAGTGACGAAAGTAGTAGGGCCGCAAGCAACCCTTACTTCCCTTTCAGAAAGAGAAAGAAACCGTTCGGGCTTCTGTCAAGGAAGCCCTTACTTCAATAAATACCATTTGATACAGTGCATACACTACCTAAGAAGCAGTGTTTTCACGGTAGTTGATTAGCTCTTTTTTCTGTTTGTTGCCAACTGCAGCTCGAACTCAATTCCGACTCTCCTAACTCTCAACTCTTTGTTTTCCCGTTCGTTTCGCCCCCATCTTTGGGTGGTGGCTCACTCACTCACCGCTTTTGTGTGGTTAGTTGCGCACCTTACTCAAATAGGGTGTCTCCAGAAATGCGAACTCAAAACAAACACTCATATTTATGTATGACCGTTCCTTTCGGGCCTATCTTTGGATAGTCCCTCACTCACTCATCTAATTATCATAAGATGATGAACAACGTCTGCTCTGTCTAATATCATAAGAGAAGAAATCTCGTAGCGTAGAAAAGAAAGGAGAAAGATTTTTGATCAATAGGAAGAGGAGTTAGCTAGGAATCTATTGACAAAGTTCATGCCACGCATACTTAGTTTTGTTGATGCATTCCTGTTGAGAAAGTCTTTTTTGAATTCGATTCTCAAACTCCGGATGAGTTTGAGGCCTCCGGCGCCTTTTTTGAAGACGTTTTGTTGCGAAAAAGCGGTTTTGATTTGGTGGAAGCCCCTCCAAGATCCCCGGTAAACTCGGGCTCGGGGGGCCTTTGCCTTCATTTCTTGAAGAGCACGAGGTCACCTCTTCATCAATAGAAAGGAATGCCAGAAAATGTTTTGTGAAGTCCCCCCCAGAATCCAAGAATAAATAGCGGTAAGTGATGAGGGGGCGGCTTTCTTGTGGTAGTAATTATGAACTCATTCCATTTTTGGAGGATTCGTTCCCTGTTCCTGCGGCTGAGAAGCCTCAAGCTCCGCCCCCCTTACTCACCTCTTAATCTATAAAAAAGTTTTTCTCCAGAACCGGCGGAATTGCCCAATCCTATCTTTCCTTGAAGTAAGTCCGGAGCGGGAGCAACATATATAGCAAATTCAGACTAAACTCGATCACTTGGCAGGGGGGGTTAACGGAGGTATTTTTGAACGCATCTTTATCATATCGATAAAGCGGGTTTAGTTTTATTTTCCGGAAAGCCAGTCATACTATTCCACTTTAGCTAAGCTAATGATGAAACAGGATCTGGATTTGTCTGCAGATGATGATGATGATGTCCACTCCTGGCTCGATGCGCTTAACGAAAGGGAACTCTCTAGATTCAGAAAGAATTTCCTTCGTAATTAAGCAGCATCCTTTAAGTGAGTTGGGGGGCGGCTTTGTATAGTAGGGGTGCGCCGGACCGCCGACGAATAATAGGTAACCCCACCCCAGGCAGAGTTAGTGAGCCGTGTAATAGGCGACCATTTCGCGCGGTTCGGGGGGCACTTGAGTCAGCAGCCGGCGACCGACAGCGTCTTGACCCCTATCCAATTTTTGGGCCAATTCCCCCTTCGTACTACCAAAAAATGAGATTCTTGCCGAATCCTGGGATCCACCCGTTCCGATCCTTGCTTACTGAGTGATTAAGCTATTGACAATGACCCAATGGGCGGATCCCATTGAGGGGAAGAAGGAGTTAATCTAAGGAAATGCGTTATTCAGGTCTCTCAATGACCCCGTATTGAGTCTCATGGGCAAGAGAGATCTTCCAGATGAGCAAGAGAAGTAGGAACCGTATCGGGCCCGGACCCATTCAGCTTTTTCCCCTCAAAAAGAAATATCGTAAGTAGAAAGGTGGTTTGCCCGCAGGAATATCAAAAAAAGAACAACGGGTTGTAGCAACGGTGATGGTACTGTAAATTTAGCCTTCCAATAAGTCTGTGATATGTAGAAGGATTGTCTAACAATTCTCCATCAGAGTCATTGAACTTCTAATTTCCTTATGACCACCAAAAAGGCCTTGTCATGAGCTGGACTCGAACCAGCACCTCTGGAATTCAAAAGAAAATCCAGCGAACTACCTTTATTCGAATCGTGACTTTTGGTAACCCGGTTCCTCTACTTGCTTGGTCTATCTGAGTACATCCCGGGGGCGCTCTATTGCAAGCCCCAGGCAGACTAGGGCTGCCTGTTTTCACTACCGACACGAAGACTCATTTTGGTGGCTGGCTGTTACTACGGATTTCCCAGTAATCGTAAAGTTGCTATATACAACTCCTTTAAGTCTTTTGCTTTCTCGTCCCGTCTACGTAATTCTTCTTCCAAGGATCTTATGATGCCTTGAAATGTTCGTAGACGTTTGACATTCTTTCCCCGTTCTTCCTTAAGCTGCCTCATTGATAAATGTGAAAGAGGGTTGACTCCTCGCAGTTCTCCCTTTAACACCAACGGTAGATAGGAACCGATCTGTCTTACTCCCGGCGCTCTCTTCCGTCTCCATTATTATTTATCATCTCGATAAAGTCTTTCACATCCGTATAGTAGTAGCTCTGTGTCTCGTGGGTTACCAGATCTTCCAATATCCTTCTTTCAGAGGAAATGTCCCCCCTTTAAGTGATAGGGGGACCGATAACGTCTTCTGCGAGTTCGGGTATCGTCCAGTTCTGTGGAGTTTCAATCCCATTCTGAAAAATTGGAGAAAAAACATGAATCCCCTTCCCGGCTTTTAACCGAGCTTTCGAAAGAGGATAGCCCCATAAAATAAAGTATCAGGTTAAACGCGATATTGAACGCAATCTTCACAATTTCGAAGCCCGATAATGAAGAAGAGGCTTCTATCAATATCGTGTCGCCCAAGGGAACCTCCTCTTTTTAGTTAAAAAGGGTGCGGAATGGCTTTTTCTTCTTTATTTTTTTTCCGGTATGCCGCTCCACGAGCAAGGAGCGAAAGAACCAAGTGGGCTGTGGTGATGTCAGAATTTGCGCCTATTTTTATCTATTTAGTGATCAGTCCGCTAGTTTCTTTGATCCCACTCGGTGTTCCTTTTCCATTTGCTTCCAATAGTTCGACCTATCCAGATAAATTGTCGGCCTACGAATGTGGTTTCGATCCTTCCGGTGATGCCAGAAGTTGTTTTGATATACGATTTTATCTTGTTTCAATTTTATTTATTATCCCTGATCCGGAAGTAACCTTTTTCTTTCCTTGGGCAGTACCTCTCAACAAGATTGATCCGTTTGGATCTTGGTCCATGATGGCCTTTTTATTGATTTTGACGATTGGATCTCTCTATGAATTGAAAAGGGGTGCTACGGATATATAAGAGCCAGAACTGCTGAGGGCATTCCATCCAGCGTAAGCATCTGGATAATCTAGAATGCGACGTGGCATACCCGAAAGCCCTAAGAAATGCATGGGAAAGAAGGTCGGATTAACCCCGAAAAAAGTGATCCAAAAATGGATTTGACCTAAAGTTTCAGGGTATGTCCGACCTAAGATTTTACCTACCCAATAGTGAAATCCTGCAAATAAAGCAAAAACGGCTCCCATAGAAAGTACATAATGGAAATGTGTAACCACATAATAAGTATCATGTAGAGCAATGTCTAGCCCAGAATTTGCCAGGACTATTCCAGTGAGTCCTCCTATGGTGAACAAAAAGATGAACCCTACAGCAAATAACATGGGTGTTTTGTATTGTATCGAACCCCACTGATCTTTCTCTGGGGCTTGGAGAAGCTTCAACCCTTCAAAAAGCCTTATTTGGGAGTGCAATAGAAAATTTATAGTAGCTAAGAACTTGGATTGCACGTTAATGACCAATTCCTGAGTTGTAGGATTGTTTGTATGCACGTTAGTGACCAAAAACCCTTACCCATGGGCTTGCCCTCGCCATCCCGCTATTCCCGATAAGGAATAGAGTAAGGAATGGACCACTCCTCCTATTCGCTCGCCCTTGTCATCCCACTATTCCTGATAAGGAATAGAGTAAGGGATAACGGACGTATAAAACAGCGGCAATCCATATTGAGGAAGATAGGTTGCATCTCTTTCTAGAATAGATACAGTGGAGGCAGTTGTTCTTAATCTCAAGACCAAGATATCGCTCTCGGAAATGGCGAATTCGCGGCCAAACTCCGGAGGAACCACGGTCTTACCATGAGGAGATGAATCCCAAACAGGGGAATGGAAAACCGAATTACGCCAATGCGGTCCTCACAGCATAAAGCAAGGTGGAAAGCCAACGCCTTACAGTACATCCAACCAGAAGTGGAGAATGGGAGGATCATCGTGAAGCCGCCGCAAGAAGCTACTGAGGAGGGTTGTGCTGAGTGGCAGTTCACTATTGTTGGCCACTTCATCGGTCAAAAGCTGAGCTACCCAGCAGTGAATGCCATGGCAAGGAGATTTTGGGGGGGCTGAAGGTTTGCTGGACGTCCTTTCACTTTTATTAATAGTAAGGGGAACGGGTTCTACTTCTTCAAGTTCAGTAATGGGGAGGAAGTTGATAGAGTGCTGGAGGGAGGCCCTTGGCATTTCGCAAGTAGGCCTATCTTTCGATGGAAACCGAACCTTACCTTGCTAAAGGAGGACCTGAGAAGAATTCCAATTTGGGCGAAAATCACAGGCTTGCCGCTTGAACACTAGAATCCCGAAGGGCTCAGCTCCATAGCTAGTGCAATTGGAGAACCTTTGTATGCGGATAGGTGTACTATGGAGAAGAGCAGAATTAGCTTTGCAAGAGTTTGTGTTGAGGTAGATGCGACCAATGAGCTGTTACGGGAGTTCGATATTGAAGAACATTCGGGTGTAAGGTTCCCAGTTAGGGTCTCCTATGAATGGGAACCCGATCTCTGCACCCAATGTAAATGCTTTGGGCACAGCATCCTGTGCCAGGAGAGAGAACCTGGAGAGGCAAAAACAGGGCACCCAGAAGCCAAGTATGGATCGGGAATGGGTGGAGGTGAATAGGAAACGTAAAGGAAAAGAGGTGGAGATAGTCTCTGAGGAGCCAATAACCGAGCAACCACCCCTTACTCAAATAGGGGGGAGGAGGGGCTGCCCAACCACACCCCAGGCCACCTTACCTGCGGAACCAGAGCCGAGCAGTGAATCACCAGCACCCTCTCGGCTTGGTACGTTGGCTAGGGACTCCTTGGGTAAGAAACCTAATCCCCCTTTGATTTCAAGTAGTAGGAGGAGATAACTGTAGTGTAGGTAGTGGATGTTGTAGACTTTTGTTACTGGTGCCTTTTGCTATAAATGTTAGTAGGTGCATGGAATATTAGGGGTATCAACGATCCCCTTAAACTGGCAGAAATTCGGAAATTCGCACGTGAGCATCAGTTGGATTTTTTTGGGTTAATTGAAACTAGAGTTAGGGAGATTAATAAAGAGAAAGTAATGAAGAACTTGATGAGGGAATGGCAGTTTTGTGCCAATTATGATTGGTCTCCGAATGGGAGGATATGGGTGGAACCCTAACAAACTCAAAGTGACAATGGTTGGGCAAACAAGCCAAGTGGTGCACTGCTTAGTAGAGGAAGTTTCTGGGAAGTGGAATTGTATCATCTCTGTTGTATACGCATCTAACAGTCATGAGGAAAGAAGAAATCTATGGCTGGAACTGACAGAGTTTGGCAGAAGCAACCAAGCCAAGCCCCCTATTTGAGTAAAGTCCTGATGGGGGACTTCAATGCTGTTAAGAACCAATCGGAGCTTTAAATGATAGGGGGGGGCTCCAGTCAATGGCCTGAGTGGAAGAATGATCTCGGGAGGTTAATCTATGAAATGGAGCTGGAGGATCTCAGATACAGTGGTCTCCTAATGACATGGACTAATAGAAGGGATGACTGCCCTATACTAAGGAAACTGGATAGAGCGCTCATCAATTGCAAATGGGAAGAAAACTTCGCTGCCTCGGATGCAACTTTTCACCCCCTATTATAGAAGGGCATTTCAGATCACTCAGCAGTCACAGTTAGACTTGAATCCCTTCGGAACACAAGGAAACCATTCAGGTTTTTTGATTGCTGGGCTGACCACCCATCCTTTATCCAAGTAGTTGAGGAGGTTTGGAGAGAGGAATATTGGGGTTCTCCTATGTTCCAGCTATGTTCTAAGTTGAAAAAGCTGAAGGCTGTCCTCAGGAAATTCAACAAGGACCATTTCTCAGATATATCAGGCCGAGTTAGCATGGCTAAAACAAAGCTGGATGCAATCCAGGGAAGAATTCAGCTACAACCACTAAATGGGGAACTGGTTATGGAGGAGTCGGAAGCCATCAAGGAGTACGCACAGCTGAGAAGGGATGATGAGAAGTTCTATAGACAGAAATCAAAGGGCCTATCTAGAGTAAGGGGCTGGAGCTTGGTGACCAAAACACACGTTTCTTCTTTAATGCAGTGAAAGACAACAATAGTAAGGCCCAGAGAGCACACAACCATTCATTGCCATGTTCGATCTGAGTACAATCGAATTGCTAAGTTACAGCTACTCCTAAATTAAGTTACAAACTACTCCTAGTGCGAAGAAAAGTAAAAAAGGGACAACAGTGTGTTGTGGTCGCGGACCCTTTGCACAGTGTTCTCTTCTGACTTTTATACCTCCACGTCCTCTGGCATGGCTGATCGAGCGGGCTTGAGAGGAGTTAACGGTAGTTACCAGCGGTTCCCATTCTGGCGCCTGACTTTCGAATTTCAAAACCCCCCTTTGATTATAACTGCATCCTCCCGAAACGATGACGTATTGCTCCACTTCCCAGTTACCCACAACGATGCCGTGTCCTTTATAACTTTTCCCCTGGTATGACACGTGGCACCATTATCAAGTGTCTATACCAATGACGATTGAAGTGTTTAGCAGCACTAGGAAGAGTAGAGTATACACGATACCCGACATTCGGCGACTTATATATTGACTATCTATTTTATACTGTTTTATTAGTTAATTTAGAAAAGTCTATTAAAGGTAAAGGAGAGGGATTCTATATATAGTAAAGATCTTATACCCGGAAAACTCCGACAAAAGCATACTCTTTTTCTAGTTGAAATATTTACTAGATATAATAAAAGAGCTGAAGACTGTTAACGGCATTTCCAAGAAGAAAATGAACGCTAAACGCACAAAACATAAGATAAATAGAATACAAGTAGGAACATTAGTAAGAGAAATATAAGCAGAAAGAATAGGTAAGAGAAGGTGACAGCCACTTACCATAATATATAGTTTCAGTGTACTATAAGTATATCTAAAGAAAAGTCTCTCATTTCAAACATTTTTTATTATAAGTCATGTTTTGGAGTTTGCCAAAAGATTTTGGAGTGACGAAGTTACTAGGGATTTATCTCCAGTGTCTGCTAAGATGCTCCGGTCTTTGGTAGACGCTATTATGTGGAAAAGACCCCGATTTTCTCAAAGATTAGAGACGTTAGTTTTTATACCTTCCATTTTAACAGGATAAAGATCCTGTTAAGACGATTTGTGCCGCTTTCGGGAAAGAAGACAGACTTCCTTACTTATTGTTATACCGCTTTAGAGAAAGTAAAAGAGTTGTTATAAGGTCGAGCTTTTAGGGAAAGATTATTGGGGTTGGGCAGGGATGGCACTCAATAGCTCTACTATGCTCACTCCCTACTAGCTCTAGCTAGGAAAAAAAGCATAAAAAATTCTCAACGCCCTTACGAGGTAGTGATGAGTTAAACTACTCGTGTTGGCATGGAAGTCAGCCCGGTAAACTGATTCCATTCTGCTACTAGGGTTCCAAACCTTACCCTTAGCTCTATAAAGACCTTTCCTTATCAAGAGTTGCTAAAGCTATTGATAGTTGGTATTTCTAAGTCAGAAGGAGGGCTTTGGGCAAAGAGCAAGTCGAAAGTACTTGACTTCAGTCCCAGTACTGAAAGACGTGACTTTAGGAGTGGATTTCGGAAGGAATTCATTTACTTCCTGCAAATTGCTTATGTAACGTGCTCGTAAAGTTTTCCCTGCTTTGTTAACCAAGACACGCTCTACCAAATAACACGGAAAGATATAAATCAAGAACTCCCACTAAAAAGATAAAAGGTAGCTTAAGGTCCCCAAACTATCGTTAAATGGTTCTTCTCGACAATCCATTTATTGTAGGTTAGATTCAGACTGAGCAGACTCTAGCTCTTGCGTCTGCATGATCTTACTTCTATGACTTGTAGTATAAAATATAAAAATACATTTATTTTGCTTCCCCTTACCTCCTCTCTTCTTTTCTTAATTCCATTCATTCCCTTTAGCACAAGGAAACGCAAGTCTTTGAAGGTAGTCCCGTGGAACTGGCTGTAGTGGGGGGACCCCTCAGCCTTATACACCCTTTACCCGCGGGACCAGGCCTGGGGCGGGGAGGATCGAGGTCAATCAAGGGAAGCTAGGCTTTGCAGGGTGTGCCAGTTCCTTTTGAGTACGTGGTCAATAATCCTAGCGCCTACGCCCGGTACGTTTCCAATCAGGTACACATACTAGGCGAGATTGAGGACGCCCTTACCATAAAAAACCTGTCCGACTTGAATGGGTACCTTATCTATTTTTCTCTAGACGTCTGGCACGAAATAAGGGGCGGATATACACAAGCAATCCAGCGAGAGCTGGACCGAACGCCACCCAAATTTCTTGCGCGGAAATTGGACTTTTATGTCCAGGCGCACCGCGCGGAATTTGAGAAATATATAGAAAATAAATATATAATAGAATATAATAAATATATAGGAGGGAGAGGCCCGGAATGACATAATTTTCCTCGATTCATATTTCGTGGCGCGAAATCCATCATTAGCTAAACAATCATTTGGTTATGCCATTTTGGGCTTTGCTCTAACCGAAGCTATTGCATTGTTTGCCCCAATGATGGCCTTTCTGATCTCATCCGTATTCCGATCGTAAGAGTTAGGTGTTGATTTTCATAAAGCAAGCACCTCTCTCTTTTCAGGCTTACATAGGGGGTGGGGCGCAGTTCTTAAATAGAAGAATGGCGATAAAGGATTCAAATTCAAGAAAAAAGAGTCGAATTGGTGAAGGAGGCTAATCCCCAAAAATGCCTTCTCTGCCGCAGGTTCGTTTGTCGTTGGGGATACTATGGTGCATAATGTAAAAGCTGCTGTCCCAGGAAGTTCATGTTATTGAAGAAGTTGCAATCGAAAAAATGGTCATTGTGAGAAAGAAAGCCGGGCAAGATTCTTTCGCTGAAGGAATCCCCCACCCCCTATGTAAGGCTGGAATCTCAGTTTCATCACGAAGATTGACGCTGGCATATTCAACAAGAAGGTGAGTAATCATAATGGCTAGGCTACGGAGACCCAACTTGACGATGTGATTGACAGATTCACACCGGCCAGTAGTTTCGCCAGGCGAGGGGAACATCCACCAATTTATGTGTCGATACAAGGCGCAATTTGACAGATAAGAAAAGGAAAGAAAACTCCAAAAATATTAGATGCACCTACGGTTTCGCGATTATTCTACTGCCTTCCGGTGGTGTGCGTTTTTTGGTTATATTCCTTCGCCCTCTTTCTGGGGACCGCAATAATAACTGCTTTGCCTTTTTCTGGTTAGACTCGATAACTCCATATATGTTTGGAGTCCCCAGCAAGGTCTTTACTATTTTAACCGGCTTCACGCCCTTTCCGCGCCAGAAGGGATTCTTCATCAATTCTTCCTCTAGCGTCGAACTCGCTTTCCTTCCTAAGGTTAGCGGGGGTAAGGCATTACTTTTCGGGCAGAGGTGCTGTCGATCTACTATAGTCTTGCTAGGACTCATGAATTGGTCATTAACGTGCAATCCAAGTTCTTAGCTACAGGATTTAGCTACAAGACTAGGCTCCTGCTACTGCTAAGGCGCTCGGTCTCCTATCTAGGGGGATCCCTCCGCTCAGATCCTCTTTACTAGCAATTAATCCTCACAACGCTAGCCCTAAGGGGCCGATATAGACTCTTTTTGGCACCCTTCCCCCTAACGCTTTTTGGGCTACCGGGGTCGGGTGCCCCTAAGAGCTGCTACGGCACTCGGTTCGTGAATCGCTGTCCTCATCACTCCCTCATTCGGATTCTCTTTCTTAGCATTATTTATCGGTTTATTTGTATCTATTTTTAGCAGCAGGTTTTTCTTTACTTTACAATCAGCTTCCGGGCACTGCTGGACCATTCTTGGCGCTCGGTTGCAGGGTTTGGTGGCCCAAAATTGACTTGGCTATGTATAATCTTGTTCGGTTTGCCTTTATCCTGGAGGAGCGGAATAGACTGGAGAAACGTAATGGGAAGGATTTGCCGCCTCTTTCCCTTCTGCCCAGGCCAATGGATAGACTGGAAAAATCATTTCATTTTTTAGTTGGAACTTTAGGTGGTTCTCAAAAAAAGATAGCGAAAAAAATTATCCCCAGAGTCGAGACTAAGAGGAATGTATAAACCAATGCTTCCATAGATTTGATCGTGGTTTACAATTATAGCTTCCATACCTGTTTATTTTTATTTGGGGCCATCTACCGGATAAAGAAAGAGCAAGAGTCAAAGAAAAACGGTGATTCAAATCAAGCTTTCTCTGGTACCCTATGCCAAATCACAAAAAGAAAATAGAGGCAAAAGGTGCCAGAGAAATGTTGGATCAAACTACTTGTCTTCGTGTGAAGGTACGAAAGTGCTCGACTGGAGAGGGGTGATAGCACTCCAGTCGTTACCACTAAACGACAAGGCCAGGAGCGGAAGGAGGGACTTGAACCCTCAACCTCAGCCTTGGCAAGGCTATGCTCTACCATTAAGCTATTTCCGCCAGCTACGGTAGTGGCGAAGCACTACTGAGCAATTCACGTATCACTTGATAAGGGTGCCAAAAAGAGTCTATATCGGCCCCTTAGGGCTAGCGTTGTGAGAATTAATTGCTAGTAAAGAGGATCTGAGCGGAGGGATCCCCCTAAATAGGAGACCGATCGCCTTAGCAGTAGCAGGAGCCTAGTCTTGTAGCTAAATCCTGTAGCTAAGAACTTGGATTGCACGTTAATGACCAATTCCTGAGTTGCAGGATTGTTTGTATGCACGTTAGTGACCAAATACCCTTACCCATGGGCTTGCCCTCGCCATCCCGCTATTCCCGATAAGGAATAGAGTAAGGGATGGACCACTCCTCCTATTCGCTCGCCCTTGTCATCCCACTATTCCTGATAAGGAATAGAGTAAGGGATGACGGACGTATAAAACTACCGTATTAAATAGATACGATAAGCGCGTTTGGATCCATTATAATTATCTGAAATCATTTTTTAGTTGGAACTTTAGGTGGTTCTCGAAAAAATATAGTGAAAACAATTATCCCCAGAGTCGAGACTAAGAGGAATGTATAAACCAATGCTTCCATAGATTTGATCGTGGTTTACAATTATAGCTTCCATACCTGTTTATTTTTATTTGGGGCCATCTACCGGACAAAGAAAGAGCAAGAGTCAAAGAAAAATGGTGATTTAAATCAAGCTTTCTCTGGTACCCTATGCCAAATCACAAAAAGAAAATAGAGGCGAAAGGTGCCAGAGAAATGTTGTATCAAACTACTTGTCTTCGTGTGAAGGTACGAAAGTGCTCGACTGGAGAGGGGTGATAGCACTCCAGTCGTTACCACTAAACGACGAGGCCAGGAGTGGAAGGAGGGACTTGAACCCTCAACCTCAGCCTTGGCAAGGCTATGCTCTACCATTAAGCTATTTCCGCCAGCTACGGTAGTGGCGAAGCACTACTGAGCAATTCACGTATCACTTGATAAGGGTGCCAAAAAGAGTCTATATCGGCCCCTTAGGGCTAGCGTTGTGAGAATTAATTGCTAGTAAAGAGGATCTGAGCGGAGGGATCCCCCTAGATAGGAGACCGATCGCCTTAGCAGTAGCAGGAGCCTAGTCTTGTAGCTAAATCCTGTAGCTAAGAACTTGGATTGCACGTTAATGACAATTTCCTGAGTTGCAGGATTGTTTGTATGCACGTTAGTGACCAAATACCCTTACCCATGGGCTTGCCCTCGCTATCCCGCTATTCCCGATAAGGAATAGAGTAAGGGATGGACCACTCCTCCTATTCGTTCGCCCTTGTCATCCCACTATTCCTGATAAGGAATAGAGTAAGGGATGACGGACGTATAAAACTACCGTATAAAATAGATACGATAAGCGCGTTTGGATCCATTATAATTATCTGAAATCATTTTTTAGTTGGAACTTTAGGTGGTTCTCGAAAAAAGATAGCGAAAAAATTATCCCCAGAGTCGAGACTAAGAGGAATGTATAAACCAATGCTTCCATAGATTTGATCGTGGTTTACAATTATAGCTTCCATACCTGTTTATTTTTATTTGGGGCCATCTACCGGATAAAGAAAGAGCAAGAGTCAAAGAAAAACGGTGATTCAAATCAAGCTTTCTCTGGTACCCTATGCCAAATCACAAAAAGAAAATAGAGGCGAAAGGTGCCAGAGAAATGTTGGATCAAACTACTTGTCTTCGTGTAGTTGGATCTCCAAGTTTTTGGAATGCTCTAAATTCCACTTGAACAACTCTGAACGTTAGGGAAGATAAGGGAAGACCACCGGAGAGAACCGACCGAAGGGACTTGACTTATCGGAACCGAAGGATAGCGGCTTAAAGCTAAGCCTATCATGAGCAGCGTCGCCGCTTGATCGGCGGGGAGGAGCATCTCAAATTATGGGGAAAACTACCAAAGCAGCTTTAGTTGCTTCACTTTTGAAGTCATGAACTCAGGGGCCATCTACCGGATAAAGAAAGAGCAAGAGTCAAAGAAAAGCGGTGATTCAAATCAAGCTTTCTCTGGTACCCTATGCCAAATCACAAAAAGAAAATAGAGGCGAAAGGTGCCAGAGAAATGTTGGATCAAACTACTTGTCTTCGTGTAGTTGGATCTCCAAGTTTTTGGAATGCTCCAAATTCCACTTGAGCATCCAAATCTGGGTCAATACCATATCAAAATGGAATCTTTTTCGCGGGACCAGGCCTAGGGCGGGGAGGATCCGTCTGGCTTGCCTGGAATGCTAATCGATTATTCAGTGGTGGGGTGTTCATAGAAAAGAAGGCATCGCCCAACGAGTGGCAGATCTGGATAGAGTCTCGCTCATAGAGGAAGAGTACGCGCGCTAGCGCGCTACGGCTTACGCAGTTGATCGGATCAGATAGCCCTTCGGGCAACCAACCAAACCCGGCACATAAAATTCACTCATCAGAGTGGTACCCTAGTGTGATGCCTTGGTAACGGGAATCAGAATCGGATTAACCGGTCCCATCATCTCGTTGCCTGTATCCTGGAAGACAAGAAGGCAATGATTGTTCGGTTAGCAGGAAACGCAAGTCTTTGAAGGTAGTCCCGTGGAACTGGCTGTAGTGGGGGGACCCCTCAGCCTTATATACCCTTTGCCTATGCTGCCTTCCTATTAGGCTATATGGTATGTCGGAAGAGAGGTGCTAGTTTCTTGCTACTTCTACACGTGGTACAACCAGATTGCCCTTATTGTTCACCTCACTGCTGGTGTTATTTAAGGTGTTAACCTGGGAACGGGCGGATCCCATAATGGCTATATCGTTAAGGTGTTATTTTTAACCACATATTTTTACACACCTGACGTCGCATCAGACCATCCTGTTGGTATTTTGCGTGTGTCTAGATAGTTGACTATATCAACATACCATGGTAAACTATTAACTGTGTTAATACTTCAAATGACATCTATGTTGTCACTTTCAACTAAGTTTGATGGCTCTTTAATTTCTTCATATTCTGTTGAAGATTCTCTTTGTGTAGAACTGGGTGGTGTATTCGAGGTGATTAGTGGTGATTCTACTTGTTTTTTCCACGACTCTCCATAGATGGCTCTTTCTATAGCTGCGATGTCATCAAGATTAGATTCTAATTGCTCATCCCAATCAATGTTCATGAAATCATCCTTTATTTTAGTTAAATTCTCCTTTCTAACCTCTTATGGTTCTAGTTTTTTCATTATTTGGTTGAGTCTAAAACAATCATCTGTTGTGGAATCTTGGTAGTCGTTTCTAAACACATTTAATCTTACTTTCATATTTCCGAATGATATATCCATAACCCCTATTCTGCAATTAATACAAGCGTTAGTTGTTGCTAAGAATGGTCATCCTAAGATTACGAGTATATGTTTCTTTGGACTATGAACAGGTTCTATGTCTAGAATTATGAAATCAACAGGAAAATAGAAGTTGTTTACTTGAAGTATCACATCTTCAACTATCCTTCTCAGTTGTTTGATTGATCTATATGTTAATTGAAGCACAACCGACGTTGGATTTAATTCTCCCAATCCCAATTGGTGGTAAACTGAATAAGGTAAAAGATTGGCACTAGCACCTAAATCAAGGAGAGCTCGCCTTACTTCTTGATCTCCAATTACACATGATATTGTAGGCATTCCTGAATATTTGTATTTGGGTGGTGTATCATTTAGTAACAACAAACTTACTTGTTCAGTCAACTTTATCTTTTTTGGTACCTTCACTATACTTCTACGTTTTTGCGTGCATAAATCTTTACAGAATTTAGTGTAAGGTGGGATTTGAGATATGGCATCTAATAATGGCAAGTTGGTCTTTAATTATCTAAGTACTTCTAAGATTTCATTGTTTTTCTCACCTTGTTTGCCATAATAGTTTGAACTACGGAGACGTTGATGGAATGATGCTTTTGGCTCATATTCCTTCTCCGTTGGTTTTCTAGGTGTATCTTTAATTGGTTCATCTATTGTTGGATGTGATGTTTCTTTAGGAATATTTTCTAAAACTTCTTCTCGTGCTAATCTTTCCTCAAACTTTTCCTCAACCTTATTGTCCACTACTCTACCACTCCTTAAGGTTGTAATAGCTTGTACAATATAATGAGTCGGTTCTTGTAAAATTCCTAACTCAATCATATGTTGACCTTTAGGATTCATCACTGGTTGACTTGGTAATCTACCCTCTTCTCTTTTATTCAGCATGTTAGCTATTTATCCCATCTGCGTTTCTAAATTTGAAATAACTTGAGAATGTGTATACAACAGTTGGGTATTTGCATCTAAACTGTTAAGGGCTGATAAGACTTTGTCCTCAAAATCAGATGATCTTGGTGGTGGATTAGGGTTTTGAATTTGATTTCTAAATTGTGGTTGGTTTGATTGAAAAGATCAAAATCCTTGGGTATTATTTTGGAAAATTTGAGAATTATTGAATAGTCTTGGATTTTGATTGAAGTTTTGAGTATTATTAATGGTCTTGGAGTTTGATTGAAATTCTGATTTTGATAAGAATTCTCAATGTTTTGGGATCGATAAGATAAATATGGATGATTACACCAGCCTGGAGTATATGAATTTGAATAAGGATTATTATTGGTAGTTGTAAAGGTTGCGTTAACATCATGAGGTATTATATCTTCTTGCTATGTCATTGGACATCCGCTAGCTAAGGTGGAAGGATTAGAACAAATTGAACAAATTTCTCTAGGGGTATTTTGAGTGAAATTTAAGAATTTATCTAGTTTTCTACTTATCTCGGCTACTTGAGCCATAACATTGTCAGTTCTTTCGACTTCTTTAACAGTTTTCGTTCGTCTAAAGTTATTGAGTATTGATCTAGCTCTAGCTTCTGACGCGTTTGGTTGTGAATTTTTACTCAATCTTTCAAATATTTTCCATATATCTTCGACTGGTTTTAATGCAAACGTTCCTCCACACGCCGCATCTATTCAATATTGTTGTATCTTTCCAAGGTCGTGATAGAAATTATGCACCAAATCGTATTTAGTAAACTTATGATGGGGACATTTAGCAAGGATTTCTTTAAATCTTTCCCAAATTTCATGGAATTGTTCACCCGGTATTTGGGCAAAGTTCATTATAGCTGCTTAGGCTTCATGTGCTTTTCCCATTAGGTAATATTTATATAAAAATTCCTTCTTAAGTCTATCCCAATTAGATCTCACTCTGTCCTCTAAACTATTATACCATCTTTTAGCTTTTTCTTTGAGTGAAAATGGAAATAATCGGACACGTAAGTTATCAGTAGGCATCCCATTCATCTTAGTTGTTGAACTAATTTCTATAAACTCCGTAATATGCACATAAGGATTTTCGTGTTTATGTCCATATAATTTAGGGAACATATTCAAAATACTAGCTTTAATTTCATAATAGGTAGTTGTTTCACCTGGTAGTATAATGTCCGCTGGTGATTCGAAATCAGAAGGTGTGTAATAATCTTTTAAGGAACCTAGTGGTTGTTCTTGAGGGTCGCCAATATCGTTAAACTTTAAAGTATCTTTTTCAATCATTTGTTTGTTAGCTTTAAAGTTTTTACGATAAATTCTATCAACTTCGGGATCAAAAGGAAAAAGTTCTCTAGATATGGAACGCAAACCACTCATACAACGATGAAATTTTTTTATATAAGAATAATATTACTAAATAAAATAAAAGAGAAATTAAATAAGAAAATTAACATAAGATTAATGCAATAGTTTAAAATACAACTAAAACTCACAAACGATCCAACAAAGCAATCGTCACCGCTTTCCTAGTTTCCTTTTGCCAATCCTAGTGTACCTATCAAAGATCACATGGTCTTGTCTTTAAAAAGAAGAAAAATAAAAATAAAGCAAATATATAATCTTGCTATAATAATTATTTCCAAAGTATGTAAATCGTTTAGTCCCCGGCAACGGCACCAAAAACTTTATCGGTGGCCAAACCTTGTTTAGATTTAACCGCCTTAGGCTAGGTTAATAAATAATGATAATAATAATGATAATAGTGTTGTGCAAATAAGCCCTTATAGTTGACCTATTTTTCCCTATCGCAAGTGCACGAATCAATTGTATTATAATATAGTTAAGACATGGTATATCGTTTCCACAGAGACTAATGATAAAATACTTTGTCTATAATTATCATAACTAAATTATAAAGATAGTTTGTCTGTTTGTTTGTTTGGACAATATATAAAATAACATAAAAGTAAGATAGATTTTTGGTGTTGG
Organism: Cornus suecica; assembly: GCA_963922005.1. NCBI lineage: Eukaryota > Viridiplantae > Streptophyta > Magnoliopsida > Cornales > Cornaceae > Cornus > Cornus suecica. Next base: position 30,513,150 of record OY998241.1, read on the forward strand.
TTGAAAGGAATGGAGATAAAGATCTAGGGTATTTCTAACTCCACCACTAACCGTATAAGATATCCTCTTAATCATTTAATTGTAAAGGGTTGTCCATCATATGTGAATCAGATATAGGGTCGCAAGCATTGGCAAACCCTAATCCCCAAAAAAGAAAAATTCATCCGACATAGTACAACTCATCTTTGAACAAGCATAACTAGTACATGCATCTATTCTAAACTACTCCTACTAACATAAATTAAAAACATGTGACTAAATTATCTTTTCTTAGCATGGCATGTCTAAGTCTATATTGCATGTTAATGACCACCATTGTGTAGAAAATCATAAATTAAGCATCCAAGTTCTAACCCATGTTGAATAACCATGATTGTGCAAGATAAAACAATCATTCAAGATAAGACAAGACATAGAATAAATGAAGAATCTTATATAAAATTACGCAATCACTCATCTACACAATCATCACATACGTGTCCTTCAGTTTCCCCTTATACAATTAAAATAAGAAAGAGTCTACATTACTTGGCTAGGGTTTTGTTAAAAATCCTAGATACCGGTTTAGTTGTTCATAGCCGTGGATGTCTGCATTAATGATGAAGACATGCCCGCCATGGTTGTTCTTATATGATCTCTTCCTCTCTGCAAAGCTCCAATGTCTATGAATTTCCAACCCCCTAAATCAGAACAGAGACCCCTCTCTTTATAGAAAAAGAGGTGTCTTTATTTGGTAAATAGATTGCTTCGTCCCTAAGTCAGGATCGTATCATTATATTCCTTGAAGAATGATGTTAAATCTCTCTCAGTATTGTCAATATTGTGTCCTAAAACAGCTTATAAATCATTCCATGTTGAGTCTGGCCGAAAGGGGTCCCACCAGTGTATATGTAATTGTTGAGTCAAAACTGGTCATATCATGTCTTACTGAGTACTTGGTGAAGATTCCACCGAGTACTCGGTGGCTTTAGATTAGAGAGCCATTAGGTGCCAAGGCGTATAGCTCTCGGGTGATTTTTCTACAAAAATGCCAAGGCGCTGGCTTGCGTTACCTACCGAGTACTCGGTAGTTCTTCACCTTGCACTTTTGCATTTCATCTTCTTTGCTCCTTTTCTCTTCTCGGCTTCTTCCACTTCACTCCTTTTGTATCCTTGACTTATTTTTAGTCATTTATAGGTCTTCTATCCATCATACAGATCCCGTTATTTCATCGGATTAAACTCACTTTGCATAACATCATCTTGAAACATCTTAAAACACGCAAACCGTATAAAAGCACCAATATAATGATAAACATAGACATAATAATGTATAATTAGGAGTCTTAAATGTACGATATTTGGCTCCTATCATTGATCTTTCGGATTCGCGTGTAGAACTAGAAGAGTCTCTGAAACTCATTTTTGGAGAAATCAACCAATCTTTTGATTCGGTAAGTTTTTCTTTGATATTTGTGTTTCTAATTACTTTTATAATCATTCTAAACTAGTAGTGACGAATGAATCCAATCAAAATCATGTTCTGATCTATTTCTCAATAATTGATACTTTCGACTCCAAGAACAAATTGAATATCGAATTTTTGCATGATTTTTGTTTGGGATTGCGTTTAAACGTCCTATTGGGTCAATTTAGTGATGATTTTGAGTTCGATTCGGTAACCGGGAGGATCCGCTAACTATTTTCTAAAAATCTCAAATATAGGCATGAAGCCGGAGACATGGAGAGGATGTGCTAGTTAGTTCTTCATGACTGAGGTCGCCTACTTCTTCGCCTCCACAGAGGAGGAGAAGTTTAGTGATAGCCCATAACTCACCTTCTCCATCACCCGATAGTCGATTCACCAGTGGATTCACCTATTGCTTTTCCGCCCGCATCACCACCTATTATACCACAAGTGGCACCCGAGCCACAAGATGAGGCGCTGGTTGAGTTGGTATCATTGATACCTAAGCCATCTACAGCGGTGGTGAGTGAGTTATTGGAGGAGGCGTTGGATCGAGGTTTCCAGTAGGAGCGCTCTTATGATATGGCAGCTTTAGAGGACATAGTGTCAGTGCCACGGTGAATGATCCAATGCTTGCATAAGCGGCGCCTGTTGTCAATTCTGACGCCTCTTTCAGAGTTCATCTCCAAGGACATGATTCGTGAGTTTTAGTTAGACATGCGACATGCTAGTCGGGGTCTGAGACTGGAGAAAGAGGTCAGGGGCATTAGATTTGAGATCACGCCCCAGGCTATAGCTGAGGCATGGGGGATTCCTGATGAGTGCCCACTGGAGTTGGTGGATGACTTTTCGCCCTTGCTAGAGCGGATACCTACTGTCCCACAGTTAGAAGAGTTACAGACTGGGCCTTTGTAGACAGTCCGACCAACTGCACGAAGAAGTCCGACTGTCATCCAATGCTATGGTTTTTAGATACAGTTCTGCATTCACAGATTCACCCTCATGGGCATACTTTGCATTGGTATCAGTTATTTCTTACCCTACATTATGCATTCCAGTTTGCTAGATGGATTTTGATTCCCCAGGTCTTATGGCATTGCTTGAAGCAGCATTACATAGATTTATGGTCGACGACCAAGGTCGGGGGCAAGAGATTTCAGATACGATTCCTGACTTTATGTATAAGGTTATGGAGGATGTTGGGGTTGTGGCCCAATGAAGAGGGTGAGAGGAATTATTTTGAGCAGATGACCATGTATACGGCGAGTATGTAGTGGTCCAACTAGAAGCACTTACATGGAGTGGTGACTTTAGCGAGGAGGGGCCCTATGGGTTTTGGCTCAATTGATCCTCCCATGGAGCCCTCGGATGTTTCGGCCGAGGATGAGGTTGTAAAGGGTGATGATATACCTCTGCCACCTCAGGATGATGTTATACCTCCACCACCTCAGGGTGAAGGCGGACCAGCCACAGATATTCCTCAGATGCTTATTGGAGCTACAGTGAAGCTCACTAGAGCGCAGTTTAATGTTATCGCAGGGCAGGTGTCATTGCAAAATGAGGTTAGGCATCAGAGAGAGGCTATGGAAAATTTGCAAAGGGAGTTGCGGGCCAACTTGAGAGTGCAGATGACGCGTGAGCTGCGCCTGAGGGTAGAGACACGACTCCGGCTTAGCCATCGGTGCCTGTATGGCTTAGTATAGGCACATTTTGATTATGAGGGTTTACTAGTAAGACACCACCTGCATCGTCGGATGAGGATTATGAGGCAGATGATTAGGATCATGAGCAATAGTGTAGTTTAGTTATAGGTTTTTGTGGTTTTTTTGGTTTTACACTAGAGTCAAATTATTCACTGGATCGGTAGTGATAGGTGTTTCATGTTACTACTGAAACGATTGACTTCTAAGTGTCATTTTTGTATTTTGATGTTTTTAAAATTCAACCTTTTTATATCTATGTGATATTAGGGTTTATATTATTCATTTCCCGAAACTATGATGATGTGTGCGTGGAATTGCATGATTTTTTAAGTTCGCTCGAGTTGAGTCGCACAATGAGGACATGTGTGCATTTAAGTTTGGGGGAATAGGAGCTTATACTGGATATTGGAGCACGGGTATGTTTAGTGAAAAAATAAACCATAAAGTTTTTGAAGAATTCCAGCCAAAATCAACCATACACTTAAAGAGTAGGGAACAACATGACATATTTTGAAATTTTGAAAATTTGCCCGTTTAGAGGGGTTTTTCGACTGCTTTTGTACTTATACTGTATTAGGATTTATTTTAGGGTACCTATACGAATTTTTAGGATTTAATTAGTAATTTGTAAAGCAATCCTAGTCCGGAAAGGAAGTGGAATGGAAATCCGAGTTGAAGTTGGATTGTTTGTTATTTTTACTTTCCAATTCAAACAAGCATTTTGAATCGTTTCCCTCATTGATTGTAATACATTCATCAATAAATACACTCATTGAGATACATAATTCACAATTCACACAAGAGCTTATGCAAGATGGCTAGTTTTTAGTATTCTATTCCTTCATCTCTTTCTTCTTATAATCCCGAGGGTGAGCGTATAGAGGGCGATTATGAGATTGAATCAGATCTCGAGGAGTGTATTAAGGAGGATGATTCATCGAAATATGTTGATGAGAAGAGTATGAATAAAGGAGTTACAAGCCGAAAGCGGAAGAGACCGACACCTAGATCGTTTATGAAGTGCAGGTTTGATAGGTGCTCAATATTGTCCATTTTAAGTCTCTATCTTGTATTTGTTACGTCTTTACATTCCATTATTTGGTATTTTTATGCCGTTTGTGTGTTTAAGCGTGTTTTAGGAGCTTAATGAAGAAAAAAAGCTAACTTTGGTGAATTAACTAGAGAAGTGCTCATTTTTATCCAAGAGGAAAGCTTAAGAGGTGTTTTCAAGAGAAAAGTGGCTCCCGAAGGACAGAAACATCATTTTTTCGAGCCGTAACTTCATGAATCATGACAAGCGAGTCGAGGGGATTCAAATGGCACTATTCCTAATAAGGTTCTGGGGGTTTTTCTACACATGCCCTACCCATCAGTAGATAAAAGTGGCTGAAAAGTGTTAAACTACGCATCCTAAATAAAATACGCATCTACCTACGCTTCAAGCGTAAAAGCCTGGAAAAAAATAATGCGCAAAATTACCAACTTTGCCCCAACTTGTTCTCTCTTGTGGCGGCTATGACTTCTCACCTCGATGCACGTGAATATACATGTATATACATTAGAATCTAGGGTTTTGATCAAGTTTAGTGCAAAATTACCAAAAAGGGCAACCATTAGGGTTTCCCTCGGCTATGCCTATAAATACCAAGTTTCACATCAATTGAGAAAGCTTCCTTTACACATTGAAATTTCAGAGCTCTCTTTAGAGTTATATTGAAAGTGTGGAGCCATATTAGACCTAGAGAGCCGGAGAAGAAGAACATGGTGAGCGATTCTACATGAACAATGCAGTCTCCATCAATCATGATCAAATAATTTGGTATCTAGGGTTTTCTAGCAAAACCCTAGCCAAGTAATGTAGTTTTTATATTTGTTTTCAATTGTAACGAAGGGAAACTGTGACTATCCTGTCATGATTGTTATAGATAAGTGATTGTTTTGATTTCTATGCAGAATTCTATATTTGTTCCAAATTCGTGTCTTAGATGGATTAAATATATTGTTCTACTCAATTATGGTTATTCACTATGGGCTGGAACTCGGATACTTAATTCATGATTTTCTACACAATGGTTCTTAACACTTGAAACCCTAGGTTTACACAGGCCATGCCTCGGCCAGATAATATAGACATTATTTTTAATTTATGTTAGTAGGAGTATTTTAAAATAGATACATGCACTAGTCATACTCTCTCCGGAGATGGGTTGTAGCGAATCCGGTTGATGGTATCTCTTTGGGGTCATATTCGACTATTTGTGGTATGAACTGATTCACAGTTATAGATCGTCCTATTGTAATTGTGCAAATTGCGAACTATGTTATACGGTTAGTGGTGGAATGATGAAAACCCTAGTTTTCTCTATCTCTTGATCACAATCTCAATTTACTTGCTTTCTTAGTTAACTTTTAGTTTAATTCTCAAAATCAAATCCAAACACTTTTTCAACCATAACTCAATACTTTTGAACTGCTGAAGTGAATAAACAAGTCTCTGTGGGTTCGACATTCCCGTTCTCAAGCCGTTTCTGTACTATAATTGACTCGTACGCTTACAAATAGGTAAAACATAGGTAGTCATAAAGGGGTTGTTTTAACCACTATTTTTGTTACCCCTGACTACACATCAAATTTTTGGCGCCATTGCTGGGGACTTGGCATTATTCACAGCTTTAGTAGTTTAGTTGTATTGCGTTATTGAGTGTATCTAAAGTTATATTTTTTATGTATTTAACAAGTAATCTGAAAATCATAGTAGGAGATAGCGGAGTAGCAAAAAGTTGTGTCATCGGACCTTTTGAGAGTTTTAGTTTAGCTTAATTTTGCACTTAATTTTAGCTTTGCTTGTTGTTAATAGTTAGAGTAGTTTAATTCATCGTTAAAGAAAAGAAAAGAACAAAAATACTTTGCTTAGTGTATGACCGATAGCCAATCCTTTTTCAATCCCAATATTGCCCTTGTTTCTTTAAATCTTGGGATCGAAAGGAATTTTCATCGAAATCGTCGAGCAAGGGAAGAATAGCATTGACAACAGGCGGAACAAGAAGAGATGGGTGACCGAAATGATAGTACTAATGCCAATCCGCGAAAGGCACCACCTTCATCCTTGAAGGGGTACTTTGCGTCGTCTGCTCCCGAGACGTATGCAGAATTTCTAGATGAGGATGGGGTCAAACGCTATGAGATCAAATCTAGTGTCATTAATATGCTTCCGAAGTACTTTGGACTTAAGACCAAGGACCCGCACCAACACATTACTAATTTCTTAAAAATGGCCTCGACTGTTAGAATTGAGAATTTGAGTGCGAATGGGTTGCGAGTGAGATTGTTCTCTTTTTCCTTGAGAGAGAAAGCTAAAATATGGTATGTCATTTTAGATAAAGATATTAAAAAGGATTAGGACCTCTTAAGATCTGAATTTTTAGAAAAATATTTTCCCATAGGTAGGACCCATGAAGCATAGGAAACGATTATCCACTTCAAAGAGCTGCCCGGTGAGGAGTTCCATGATGCGTGGGACTAATTCAATGAAATTTTGTGGAAGTGCCCCCATCACAAGTTTGTGGAGCAGGATATTGTGCGTAACTTCTATCTTGGACTTGGATTCGAGCATAAGAACCTGATTGATGCAGCAGTAGGAGGTCAGTTTTCCTTGAAGCCAGCATAAGAGCTATTGGATTTTTTTGATAGTGTAAGAAATAATTAAATCCAATATGAATCAGAGATGCGTGCCAGGAATGGATGTGAGAAGAGATCTGATAGAGCATTTGTCATAGATAGAGATGACAACCATGATGATGTCATAGATTCTATGGCCGTGTTAGGAGAGAAGCTTGATAAGTTCATCAATCTTACTCAGTCAGCCCCGATTGAAGTCTTAGCCATAGGGCCGGAGTTTTCACAGAATGAGTGCCAGAGTGGTTAGGTAGTGACTGCTGATGCTAATACAGCATGGACCAATTCGAATAATTCTCCTTTTTCTAATACATACAACTCGAATTGGTGAAATCATCTATATGTTTTCTATCGTTCTCAAAATATGGAGAATCCTCAACCAAACTTTCCTCCAAGTCAACAATCATTCAATTCTCAATCACAAATCATGACTCGAAATTTTTAGCCTAATTCTTAGTCCAATCGAACTTTCAATTACCAACCCCAAACTCAAAGAAGTCAAACCCCACCACCACAATCATCGGCTTATGATTTTTCTAATCTAGACAAAACCTTGCAAGCCATTTAAAGTACACAAGTCTTTCAGAACCAGCTATGAGTTCATTCCCAAGTTATATTAAAGCTAGATGTTCAAATGGGGCAAGTGTGTAATGCGCTGAATAAGAGAGAAGAATGAAGATTTCCTAGTCAGCCAGTAGTTAACCCAAATCCTGGATAAGCGATGTAGCTAGGATCATTTGCTCAGAATACTCATGAGTCAGTCCAAGCCATCACTACATTGAAAAGTGGGAAGGAGGTGGAGAACAGGGTTGAACAACAACATGAAGAGAGGGTGAGTAAGCGGAAGGATTTGGAGAAGGTGCATAAATACCAACCTCAGGTGGATGAAGATATTGATCAAACATTGCTAGATGAGCCGGAAAGGGCGTGCTATAAGGAGACTGCGTCGTTTCCTCAACATTTGAGAGAGCCTGCCAGGTATGGTAAGCACAAACAATCTAATATGTTGGAGACATTCTGATAAGTCAAGATCAACTTGCCTCTCTTAGATATCATAGCCCATATTCCACCCTACGCTAAGTTTCTAAAGGACCTCTGTACACAAAAGTGCAGAAGTAGAGCGAAGGTCCCGAAAAAGATTTTGTTGACTGAACAGGTGAATTCATTGCTAATAAGTAATACATCGCCTAAGAGGAAAGACCCCGGTGCTCCCACTATTCCATGTGTCATTGGAGACAAGGAAATTGGTAGAACTCTTCTTGATCTCGGTGCGAGTGTTAACTTACTGCCATATTCAGTCTATCAGCAGCTAGGGTTGGGTGAACTTAGTCCCACATCGACAGTGCTTCAATTTGAGGACAGATCGATCAAGCAAGTGAGAGGGGTTCTGACGGATGTCATAGTTCAGCTGGACAAGTTCTTCTTTCTAGTAGACTTCATAATTCTCAATACAGAACCTGTTCAAGACTCCAGGAAGCCTATCCCTATGATTTTAGGATGACCGTTCTTGGCAACAGCCAATGCGTACATGAACTGCAGAACATGAGCTATGGAGTTGTCGTTACGGAATCTGAACGTGCGGATGAATGTGTTCGATGCTAATCATCAACTTCCCGAGTTGGATGAGATTGATGCGATTGTAGAGGAGTTTGTGCGTAGAATCTTGGAGAGAGATGAGATAGAATCTCTAATCACTGAAGTGAGGATGTAGAATGAATTGGAAGATTGGGATGAACAGATGAGCGAGAACGATGCAGGCATTGCTGCATTAGAGACTGCATTGTATGGAAAATCATGGAAAACGCCAATAGAGCCACTTCCCACAACCTCAAGTAAACCACCAACTCCATCTCTAATATCTCCACCGACCTTGGAACTCAAGGAGTTGCCTGAGAAACTTAAATATGTCTTTTAAGGACCAAATGAGACTCTTCCTATAATTGTATCATCAAAGCTGACACAAGAACAACAATCGAGCCTGGTCAAGGTCTTATGTGATAATAAAAAAGGCGATAGGGTGGAGCGTTGCTGATCTTAAGGGCATAGATCCCTCGATTTGCATGCATCGCATACATTTAGAGGAAGATGAAAAACCATCAAGAGAGAAGCAGAGTGATGAAATAGGTAGTGGAGTTGCTAGATGCGGGTCTCATTTACCCCATCTCTGATAGCACAAGGGTGAGCCCCACACAGGTGGTGCCAAAGAAATCAGGCATCATAGTTGTGCCAAACTCAAAGGGTGAGCAGATTCTACAATGCACGACCACAAGATGGCGTGTGTTTATTGACTACAGGAAGCTCAACTCACATACCAGGAAAGATTATTGTTAGTCACTAATTAACCCTAGGGTGAGGGTGAATAGGGTGATTAAAAATCTATTTCAATCTTTTCAAAAATTAAAGCTATATCAAATTAACAATTACTTTAAGAAACAAGTAATTATTTCAATGATAAATTCAATTTAAGAGATCTAGTAAATTATCACACGATTAATATAGCATGCACAATATTGAAGTAGAGAGAAATAGATAAAGAGATTGACACCGTGATTTTTTCGAGGTTCGGTAACTCCTACTCCTCGGCTTAATAACCCCTTCTTGAGACTTTTCCCGATCCATTCACTATGGCCCTTCCTTCACAGGTGGAATGGCAAACATTTATAACACAAGCTCACAAGCTTGTCTCTCAATCAAGAGAACAATCCTCTCTTGGAAATTGTTGGACTTCACTTGCCCAAGATTACAAAAATTGTATGTAATCAATTTTATTACTCAAGAACAAAAACACTCAAAAACCCTAAGGTTTTTATGGAAGATAAATCAAGATAAACTCAAGTGTTTTTGGTGATTACTCAACAACTCTAGAAATGTATTCTCAAAAGGATATAATCAATGAATAATGTTTAGAGAATAAGGAGAGATACTAGAGTTTTGAATCTTCAAAGATTTTGCAGAAAATCTGTATTTTTGCTTCTTGCCTTCAAATGGCTTTTTCAAAGAGTGTATTGAGAAGATAAAAGACTTGTATTTTTCTCACATATACAACCACACTCTTACAAACACGCATCTCTTTCTTTTTATATGGAGGCTTTTGGGTTTTGACATTGGATCTCACATTTAAAAAGAGACAACAACCATTTCAAAAAGGTAGAGAAAGTTGGCTCAAACGATGGGCAAAAGTTTCTGTAAAGATTCAGAATAACGATGCTTTATTCGACTACATAACAGCTCTTACTCAACTATACAGTCTCTTCAAATAATTCATAAATCATCGTATTGCTTTAGTCGACTACATAGAGGGTTTTAGTCGACTACATGAGGACTCAGTCGACTAGATGGTGGTCTTTAGTCGACTACATGAAGACTTAGTCGACTAGATGGTGGTATTTAGTTGACTACATGAGGACTTAGTCGACTAGATGGTAGTCTTTAGTCGACTACATGAAGACGTAGTCGACTAGATGGTGGTCTATAGTCGTCTACTAAGAAGCCTTAGTCGACTAAGGGATATGATGAAATTCCAGTTAATCTTCGTCATGATTTAGTCGACTACTTCAATGGGTTTAGTCGACTACATGGTGGTTTAGTTGACTATAGCTCAATTTGAAATGAGACCCTAACTTTCGTCATGGTTTAGTCGACTACATGATAAGTCTTAGTCGACTATGACTTCAAAGAAAACTGGTTTTTAAATCATTTTTTGTTCATTTTGAGTTCGGTTAATTTATTACTTGAGCTTATAAGATTTTACCAACTCATAAAATATCTTGTTACAATGATCGCACCCTGACCTATCTACCCCGAGTGTTGAGTCTTAGAATTTCGCCTTTTCGTTAAATATTTGGTTATTTTCCGTTCTCGTGCTTCAATTTCTTTCTCGCTTTTTCGCTTTTGTGTAAGCTTTCTTTCCGAGCAAGTTTTCAAGTCCTTCTCATGTCTTTTGCTGAAAACATATAACTTGATTTTTCATTAGTTTCAAACACTTTTTAATGGTTTGTTATCATCAATTTTGGTATTGTTTGCCGAAAGTAAATTTCAAGGACAACAATCTCCCCCTTGATGATGACAAAACATTTTATATTTTCTTGGTAGTGGCGAGACATCAAGTGATGCTCCCCCTCAACATGTGCATAAAATTCTTGTTCAAATGCTGCCCCTTTGTAAATAAAATTTGCAGATTAATGGGCATTTCGATACAACTACTATTTAGACACATTTGAGATAATAAAAATAGCATTTCATAGATGATTCGAATTGAGTACAAGTTGTTATACTAATGAAAAGGAAATAACAACAACAAGCCACAGCAAAACATAAATTACTAATGACAGACAATGAAATACTGGATACTACCATAGCATAATTTATCCCCCTTTTTGTCAGCGTCGAGGGGCGTGCGGACGAGGGGCAGGAAGATCAAGACGAAGATCATCAATGGAAGAGGCGAGACCAGAGATACGGATAGAGATTTCTTGATCAAAATCATGTAGGCGCTCGTTGACCTTTTTAATTGCTTCCATATTCTTGGTGACAGTTTCATCTAGGCACTAAAGCACTTGGTCCTGTTGCTTAAGTATGTCCGCATTGCTCTGAACAACCCCAAGAATTTGGTTGAGAAGAGCAGTATAAGCACTATTCTTGAAAATAGGTAGAGCAGAAGCACTATCCAACGGAGGAACCAAGGAAGAGGCTTTTTGGCAGCGGTGCAGAAGTGTCTGTGGCTAGGCGAGGACGAGAAATAGGCATTTCATCGGCAGTTAAATTTCCTTCGGCATCAGGGGTGATTTGCATATATTTGACATGAGTAGGGTCGAGAAAAATATGATGACGCTCGGACACCTCATTGGGAAAAGAAAAGTCGTCCTGCTGAAGTAGATAGGTAATATGGGCAGGAAAGATAAGCGGACCAGATGACTTGTGCTGACAGGTAAGAATAACAGAGCGGAAAATAGTAGCTAAATCAACTCTTTTTCCTGTCATGATGTTGTAAACAAGAAACGCCTCCATACGCGACACATTACTACGACTACCAACTTTAGGCAAAATAGAATAGGTAATGACATTATGAATTAACCTTGCCTCGGGTAGAAGCATAGAGGCGAAAAGGCAGGCTGTCTGCGTGGTCTCTTTGTCGATGCAGATTGTCTAAACTGCCTCAAGGCAATCAAACCCATCAGTAGTGCACCAATCCTGCGTTGAAAAATGGCGGACTCTGTCATCAGGAAGCGAAAATATGCCATTGATTTCCTGTCTTGAAAAGTCACATCGCGACCCACCAAATGAATCCGAAGATGTGGGAGAATGTATTCCTTGCGATTTTGTAGGGAAACATAAAATGCTTTGACAACACGGGGAAGAACAGGAATGTCGAGGGAAATGAATAAATCCCAACCAATAGATCTAAATAATTCGAAAGTTTGAGCCCCAATTTTAGTGCAGAGAGTTCGATTGACGATTCGGCATGGGGTAGGAGGACGATGGTCAAAGATGGTGATGAATCGATTTCGAGCACTTTCACCCTCAAGAAGCAGAGGTGCATCTGAGTCATCTTCCTCTACATCAACTGGTATGGATGGAGGAACATGTGCAATGGTAGAGCTTTGACCACCATCAATTCGGGAGCGTTTCCGGTTCAAGCCACGAGTTTTGGGTGCCATTTATAGAAGAGAATGTGCGAATATATATATATATATATATGAGAGAAAGAGAATGGGTATAATGAAATTGGGTGAAGAATTTATAGGGAAATAGATGGAAATGTGAATTGAATGCGAATTGGAGATGGAATGAATGTGGAATTGAGGGGCTGAGAGTTTGAGAGAGTGGAGAAGTGAGCGGCGAAGGGGAGTTAATGAAGAAGACAAAGTGAAGGCTAGGTTAAATAGAAGACATAGTCGACTAAGGGCTGGTTGGGTCGACTATGTGGACCATTTAGTCGACTAGGACTAGGGGTTTAGTCGACTAAGAGAGGACGAAAGTAAGGAATGAAATAAAAGATGTGGGTAGTTGACTATGAACATATGTTTAGTCGACTAAAGCAAAAGAATTTTTAAAAAATATTCGAAAAATGGTGAAAATAGGTAAAATAAATAAATAAAAATCAAATCAAATAAATCAAATAAAAATATGAAATAATTTAGGTTAAAACATCAAATCCATGGCCATTTCAATTTCTCTACGAATTTTTGAAAATGATTCGTTAGCGAGCGGTTTACTGAAAATATCCACTAATTGATTTTTAGTGTCAATAAATACCAATACAACGTCTCCTTTAGAACCATGATCGTATAAGAAATGATGCCTAATCTCGATGTGCTTGGTTCGTGAATATTGAATAGGATTCTTAGATATACAAATAACGTTTGTATTATCACATTTAATGGGCACATGATTGAAGACAAGACCGAAATCAAGTAATTGTTGCTTAATGTAAAGAGTATGAGCGCAACTACTACCGGCTGCAACATATTCAGCTTCGGCCGCAGACAATGCAACGAAATTTTTGTTTTTACTTGACCAAGATTCTAGAGAGTGTCCTAGAAAGTGACATGTGCCGCTTGTGCTTTTTTTATCCATTCTACATCCGTAAAAATCGGCATCCGAATAGCTAATAAGATCGAGTGAATTCCCACATGGATACCAAAGACCTAAGTTAATTGTACCACTTAGGTAGCGAAAAATACGTTTCACGGCAAGTAAATGAGATTCTTTAGGACATGATTGAAAACGAGCACATAGGCATACACTAAACATTATATCCGGCCTATTAGCGGTTAAGTAAATCAAACTACCGATCATGCCTGTATAATTAGTAATCTCAACACATTTACCATTTTCATCTTTATTAAGCTTAATAGAGGTACTCATAGGAGTTATCGCATGTTTGGTAACCTCCATACCAAATCGCTTTAACAAATCTTTAGTGTACTTGGATTGGCTAATGAATAAGCCATCCGAGCTTTGCTTAATTTGCAACCCTAAAAAGAAGTTCAACTCACCCATCATGCTCATTTCAAATTCATTTTGCATACTTGTAGCGAATTATTTACATAAAGAATCGTTTGTTGAGCCGAATATAATGTCGTCAACATATATTTGGACAATCAACAAATTTTTCTTAATGGTTTTTGTAGAAAGTGTGTTATCAACTTTCCCTCTTGTAAAACCATTTTGTATCAAAAACCCACTAAGTCTCTCATACCAAGCTCTAGGGGCTTGCTTTAAACCATATAGAGCCTTAGCCAATTTGAAAACATGATTTGGAAAAAGGTCATTTTCAAAACCGGGTGGTTGCTTTACAAAAACTTCTTCTTCTATGACGCCATTTAAGAAAACACTTTTAACATCCATTTAATAAAGAGTAAAATTTCTATATGATGCGAATGCAAAAAACATTCTAATTGCTTCTAATCTAGCTATGGGTGCAAAAGTCTCATCGTAGTCGATGCCTTCCACTTGATTATATCCTTGAGCTACCAATCTTGCTTTATTTCGAATAATTACTCCATTCTCATCCTTTTTATTTCGAAAAACCCATTTTGTGACAATTATAGTTTGGTTTTCGGGTTTAGGAACTAAATACCAAACTTGATTAGGTTTAAATTGATTTAGTTCCTCTTGCATTGCTACGATCCAAGAATCATCACATTCAGCTTCATGAAAGTTCTTGGCCTCGATTTGAGATACAAATGTCATATGATTGCAAAAGTCTTTAAGTTGAGATCTAGTACTAACCCCTTTTGATGGATTACCTATGACTTGATCAAGATGATGATTGTGTACAATCCTACATGATTTAGGCATTGAGTTTGTCAAGTCATCATTGGATTGATGCTCAACTTCACTCTTTTCCTTTTGACTACTTGATGAGTTGGAGATTTTGAGAGTATTTAGATTATCCTTAATCCCTACAGCCACATCTTCTTCTAGGTCAACTCTAGGTGATGGTGGTGGAGGTGATTCATCAGAGACAACATGAATTGACTCAACCATGGTTAGAGTCCTCTTATTAAAGACTCGAAAGGCTCTACTTCTTGAAGAGTACCCTAGGAAAATTGCTTCATCCGATTTGGAGTCAAATTTTCCTAAGTTTTCTTTATCATTTAGCATAAAACATTTACACCCGAACACTTTGAAATACCCAATATTGGGCTTTCGACTATTCCATAACTCATAAGGTATTTTTCCCAATTTAATTCGAATAGTGACTCAATTAATTACATGGTTCTAGCCATTTCTTGTAAAGACCTATTCTTTCTTTCAACTACACCATTTTGTTGAGGGGTTTTAGGGGTCAAGACATCATGAGATACACCAAGTTCATCACATAATTTCTCTAAGTCTTGATTTTCAAATTCCCTACCCCTATCACTTCTAATTTTCTTGATTTTCAAATCTTTTTTCATTTTGAATGATTCTATAAAATTTATCAAGAATGGAATGAGTTTCATTTTTATGAGCAAGAAAGTGAACCCAAGTATATCTAGAGTAGTCATCGACTATAACAAGTACATAGAGTTTCCCGGCTAAGCTAGTCGTTCTCTCTGGACCAAAAAGATCCATGTGAAGTAGCTCCAATGGTCTAGAAGTGGTAATGTCTTTCTTTCTCTTGAAAGAGGACTTTACTTACTTGCCTATTTGACATGCGCTACATACTTTATCCTTTGAAAATTTAGTCTTCGGGAGGCCTTTGACTAAATCATTTTTGGATAAACGATGAACGAGGTCCATGCTAGCATGTCCTAGGTGTCTATGTCATAACCAACTATTTTTTCTAGATGTGACAAAACATTTAACATCTTGTTCATGCAATTCACATAGCAACATAGTATACAAATGTCCATTTCTTTTAGCATTGAACAGTTGTTTCCCATCTTTCTCAACTATACATGCATTTGACTTAAAGATAACATCATAACCCTTGTCACACAATTGACAAATGCTAAATAGATTATGCTTCAAACCATCAACCAAAATCACATTATCTATAGAGAGAGAAGATGATATACCAATTGAGTCAATCCCTATAAATTTTCCTTTAGAGTTGTCTCCAAAAGTTACGTTCCCTCCTTCATAGGGTTTTAGAGAAATGAACTTTGATTTGTCTCCTGTCATATGTCTTGAGCATCCGCTATCAAGAAACCATTTTCCTTTGATGCGGATTTCAAGCATACCTACAAAACAAGTTTAAGTAACGTTCATTGGTACCCAATCTATTTTGGGTCCACTAAGGTTAGATAGAGATACAATAGTTCCTTTTTGAACCCAAATCATTTTTGTTACTGCATCTTCCTTTCTATGAAAGCATGCAATAGTTGCTTTTGGAACCTAAACCATTTTTGTTATAACTTTCTTCTTTCTATGAAAGCATGCATTAGCTTTGTGTCCCTTTCTCTTGCAATAATAGCAAGTAATATGTTTATAATCATTTGAAGATATGTGAGATGATTGTCTTGTAAATGTAGGACTAAATGTTTTTCTCTTTTTCAAAATAAGAGCATCTTTGTCAAAAGCATCATACCCTAGACCACTTTTATCAAATGATCTTCTCTGTCTTCCTAATATAATGCTTAGGTTCTCCTTTCCTTTTGTAAATTTAGCAAAGACATTTATTTGAACATCTATAGTCCTTTTTAAATGATTATTTTCCTTTTCTAGCTCAATGCTTTTGTCATTGCATGAATCATCTAAGTTGGAATTAGTAGAACTACATGAAGATTTAGCTTTCTTAAGTAGAATATGTTTGCTAGCTAATTTTTCAAATTCATCATGTAACTCTTCAAATGCATCTTGCAATTCATTATAATTGAAGAGAATTTCATCATACGACAGTTTGGATTTATCTAATGCGTGTGAATTTAAATGTACATCATCTTCATTTGCCATGAGACAAATATTTGCCATTTCCTCGTCATTCTCCTCCTCATCCGAGTCACATGAGTCGTAGTCGTCCCATGTAGCGTTCATATCCATCTTGTTTGGCCTTTTCTCGTTTTCTTTTTTGAGATTGAAACAAGTTGGGGGTTCCCTTTTGCTAGGCTCGCCTTTTTGTTCGATTCTCCTCATAAAGCTTCCACCGTTGGCTTTCTTTCTTTGAAGGAATTTCTTGAATTTTTGGGTGATCAAAGCAATGTCCTCATCCACTTCTTCTTCAATCGGCTCATTGGCTTCACTTTTAGTAGAGGCTTGCAAAGCTATACCCTTTCTTGGCTTAGTGTCTTTTTCACGAGATTTTAAAGTGATTTCCCAAGTGAGAAGAGAACCTAATATCTCATCAAGATTCATGGTGTTAAGATCATGTGCGTCTTTGATTGTCGTTACTTTTGCATCCCATGAGGCCGGAAGACTTCTAAGAACTTTGCATGACGCATCGGATCTAGGAATAATTCTACCAAGATGCTTTAGTCCATTCAAACTATTTGTAAAACGAAACATCATAGAATTTACATCTTCATCATCTTTCATGGCAAACAATTCATATTCATGCATGAGTATGTCAATTTTGGATTCTCGTACTTGAGAGGTACCTTCATAAGTTACGTCAAGCTTATCCCACATTTCTTTAGCCGTTGAACAAGTAGATACACGATTAAATTCATTTGAACTCAATGCACAATTTAAATTTACCTTGGCTTGAGCATTCTAGGACATGAGCTTACGGTCATCATTATCCCACTCATTAGGTAATTTGGGAACGGTTTTTCCATCAACAACTTTGGTTAACACAAAAGGACCTTCAATGACTACTTCCCATATTTGGTAGTTAATAGCTTGAAGAAAATCTATCATTCTAGTCTTCCAATAGCTATAGTTTGATCCATCAAACCATGAGGGCCTATTGTTAGATTGTCCTTCAACGTGAGTGACTAAATTTGAGGCCATGATCTTTCTTTAAGATGGTTAGGTCTAAAATGGATAGAGATTAGGCTCTGATACCAATTGTTAGTCACTAATCAACCCTAGAGGGGGTGAATAGGGTGTTCAAAAATCTATTTCAATCTTTTCAGAAATTATAGCAAGTTATATCAAATTAACAACTACTTTAAGAAACAAGTAATTATTTCAATGATAAATTCAATTTAAGAGATCTAGTATATTATCACACGATTAATATAACATGCATAATATTGAAGTAGAGAGAAAGAGATAGAGAGATTGACACCGTAATTATTTTCAGGTTCGGTAACTCCTACTCCTCGGCTCAAGAACCCCTTCTTGAGACTTTTTCCGATCCTTTCACTATGGCCCTTCCATCACAGGTGGAATGGCAAACCTTTACAACACAAGCTCACAAGCTTGTCTCTCAATCAAGAGAACAATCTTCTCTTGAAAAATGTTAGACTTCACTTGCCTAAGAATACAAAAATTATATGTAATCAATTGTATCACTCAAGAACAAAAACACTAAAATACCCTGATGTTTTTATGGAAGATAAATCAAGATAAGCTCAAGTGTTTTTGGTTATTACTCAACAGCTCTAGAAATGTATTCTCAAAAGGATATAATCAATGAATAATGTTTAGAGAATAAGGAGAAATCCTAGAGTTTTCAATCTCCAAAGATTTTGCAGAAGATCTATATTTTTGCTTCTTGCCTTCAAATGGCTTTTATAAAGAGTGTATTGAGAAGATGAAAGACTTGTATTTTTCTCACATATACAACCACACTCTTACAAACACACATCTTTTTCTTTTTATATGGAGGCTTTAGGGTTTTGAGATTGGATCTCACATTTAAAAAGAGATGAGTCGTTTCAAAAAGGTAGAGAAACTTGGCTCAAATGATGGGCAAAAGTTTCTGTAAAGATTTAGAATAATGATGCTTTATTCGACTACATAACAGCTCTTAGTCGACTATACAGTCTCTTCAAACAATTCATAAATCATCGTCTTGCTTCAGTCGACTACATAGAGGCTCTTAGTCGACTACATGGTGGTATTTAGTCGACTACATGAGGACTTAGTTGACTAGATGGTGGTCTTTAGTCGACTACATGAAGACTTAGTCGACTAGATGGTGGTCTTTAGTCGACTACTAAGAAGTCGTAATCGACTAAGGGATATGATGAAATTCCAGTTAATCTTCATCATGATTTTGTCGATTACTTCAAAGGGTTTAGTCAACTACATGGTGGTTTAGTCGACTATGTGATTTGTTTAGTCGACTATAGCTAAATTCGAAATGACACCCTAACTTTCGTCATGGTTTAGTCAACTACATGATAAGTCTTAGTCGACTATGACTTCAAATAAAATTGGGTTTTAAATACTTTTTCGTTCATTTTGACTTCGTTTAATTTATTACTTCAACTTATAAGATTTTACCAAGTCATAATATACCTTGTTACAATGATCGCACCCCGACCTATCTACCCCGAGTCTTGAGTCTTCGAATTTTGCCTTTTCGTTGAATATTTGGTCATTTTCCGTTCTCGTGCTTCAATTTCTTTCTCGCTTTTTCACTTTTGTGGAAGCTTTCTTTCCGAGCAAGTTTTTGAGTCCTTCTCCTTTCTTTTGCTAAAAACATGTAACTTGATTTTTCATTAGTTTCAAACACTCTTTAATGGTTTGTTATCATCAATTTTGGTATTGTTTGCCGAAAGTAAATTTCAAAGCCAACAATTATTTTTCATTTCCATTTATTGATCAAATCCTGTAGAGGTTTGTCGGACAAAGCTATTATTAATTTTTGGATGGGTATTCCGGCTATAACCAAGTGGCGATTGATCCTGTTGATCAGGAGAAAACATCTTTAACTTGCCCGTATGGTACGTTAGCATACAAACCGATGTCTTTTGGTTTGTGTAATGCGCCAGCTATATTCAGATGTGTATGATGTCTATATTCTCTAACATGGTGGAAACATTTCTACAAGTGTTCATGGATGATTTCTTAGTCTTTAGGGCAACCTTTGAGAACTGCTTGAAAAAACTAGCACTAGTGCTTAAGAGATTCAAGGAGATGAATTTAATTCTGAGTTGGGAAAAGAGCGATTTTATGGTTCAAGAGGGGATAGTACTTGGCCATTTTATATCAAAAAAAGGGATTGAGGTTGATAAAGCGAAAGTTGAACTGATTTCGAAATTACCTCCTCCCACATCTGTTAACCAAATAAGATCTTTTCTGGGGCATGCCGGGTTTTAAAGAATGTTTATTAAAGATTTGAGTCCGGCCGCTATGCAACTTATTAGATAAAGATGCGACCTTTGTCTTTGATGAAGAGTGTCTCCATGCTTTTAAGGATCTACGTACTCAACTCTCAACAGCCCCAATCATTCGTCCACCTGACTGGTCTCTGCCTTTTGAGTTGATGTGTGATGCTTCCTAACTACGCCGTAAGATCGGTGTTGGGTCAGAGAAAAAAGAAGTTGCCATATGCGGTTTATTACGCCAGCAAGACTATGAATGATACACAAATCAATTATACAGCCACAGAGAAGGAGTTGTTGGCAGTGGTGTTTGCCTTGGATAAATTTCTATCATACATGTTGGGAACCAAGGTAGTAGTGTATTCGGATCATATCGCATTAAGGCATTTGCTAACAAAGAAGGACTCTAAACCTAGACTGATTCGGTGGATTCTGTTGTTGCAAGAATTCGATTTGTAGATCAAATATAAGAAGGGTTCGGAGAATGTTGTTGTTGACCATTTATCGAGGATCATAGTCGAGTCTACAAAGGAAACTACTCCTCTTAAGCATTCGTTCCCAGATGAACATTTGTTCAGTGTAGCTATCGTGGAGCAGATACCGTAGTATGATGACATTGTATAGTATAAAGCCACAGGTCAGATTCCAAAAAGGTAGTCTAAGAATGAAAGAGACCGATTCTTCAGCCAAGTCAAATTCTATATTTGGGATAATTTGTGTTTGTACAACTATTGCTCTGATCGGATTATCAGAAAATGTATCCCTGAAAGTGTGGTACAGAGTATATTGAAGTTTTGCCACACGCTCGAATGTGGAGGGCATTTTGGAGCTCAAAAGACAGGTCATAAGGTGTTGTAAAGTGGTATCTATTGGCTGACCATATTTAAATATCCTTTCGAGTATTGTAAAGCGTGTTTGCGATGCCAGAAGTTAGGATTGATATCTCACGGGATATGAAGCCTCTAACCCTGATTCTGATCATGGAATTATTTGATGTATGGGGTATTGACTTCATGGGACCATTTCAAAAAGCAGATAAGAAAGAGTATATACTTATGGGGGTTGATTATGTGTCGAAATGAGTAGAAGCTACAGTCACCAAACATACTGACCATGAGGTGGTGGAGTTTGTGAAGTCTAACATTTTCTCACGATTTGGTGTGCCACAAATGATTATTAGTGACGATATAAGCCACTTTGATAACCGGTTTCTCAAGGCTTTGTGTTGAAAGTATGACGTCAATCATAAGATCGGTACACCATATCACCCCTAGACTAGTGGACAAGAGGAGGTTTCGAATAGGGAAATCAAGAATATATTGGAGAAAATAGTGCATACATATTTGAAGGATTGGCCACAAAGGTTGAATGATGCACTCTGGGTATATAGGACTACGTATAAGACTCCAATTGGTATGATACCGTATCGTCTTACTTATGGTAAGGTGTGTCATCTCCCTGTCGAGCTAGAGTATCACACATATTGGGCGATTCGAAGATTGAACTTTGATATAAAGAAGTCTGGTGCTAAGCAGAAACTCCAACTTCAAGAGCTTGAGAAGTTAAGAAACAATGCTTATGAGAATTCTCGAATTTACAAAGCTCGGATGAAAGCGTTTTATAATAAACACATTCAAAAGAAAGTCTTTGAGCCCGACCAGAAGGTGTGTCTGTTTAATTTGAGGTTAAGCTTTTTTTGGTAAGCTTCAGTCAAGATGGGACAGATCGTATTTAATTACGAAGGTTTTCCGCCATGGAGCGGTAGAGCTTGATGATCCAGAGTTTGGAAAGAGATTCATGGTGAATAGTCAAAGATTGAAGTATTACATTGAGATCCAGTCGATTGAGTGTGTTGTGGAGACGATAGACTTGACTGATATGAAACACGAGCTGAATGAGCTTGATCCGGAATACTGAAAAAATGACAACGCCGTGCCAACGACGTTAAACATTGGTACCAGGAGATAAGAAATAGCTTTTTACCCTAGTTTGTATTTGTATAAATAAGTTTAGTGTCACTAGTTGTGTTGTCGAGTCGTAAGATTGAATTATAAGTTTTTCATCATCACGGGAGGAAAGTGGAGTATCAAATAAGGCGTATATGAAGTATGAAGGGCGATTGCATTGAAGAAAGTGGGGAAAAGATCAAAAATTGGGAACTGAAAAATATTTGGGCTAGGGAAAACTACGCTTCAAGCATAGTAAAGCCTACGCTTCAAGCGTAGGCTGCTCCAGTGTACAAAATAGTTCGCGAACATACCCCTCTCATTTAAAACTTCAAACACTTATTTCTCTCTTGATTCTCCGTCAAATCCTCCGAAATCACTCCCTATATCTTTCCTATTGAATTACGGACGAAACCCCATAGATTGTGCGTCAGATCTATGCGTTGATCTTCTGGATTCGGGTGTAGAACTCGAAGAGTCTCGGAAACTCATTTTTGGTGAAATAAACCAATATTTTGATTCGATGAGTTTTTCTTCGATATTTGTGTTTCTAATTGCTTTTCTAATCATTCTAAACTAGTAATGACGAACGAATTCAATCAAAATCATGTTTTGATCTGTTTCTCAAGAGTTGATACTTTTAGCTCCAATAACGGATTGAATATTGAATGTTTGAATGATTTTTGTTTGGGATTGCGTTTAAACGTCCTATTGGGTCAATTTAGTGATGATGTTGAGTTCAATTCGGTACCAGAACAATCAACTAATTATTTTATGAAAATCCCAAATGTAGGCATGAAGCCGGACACACAGAGAGGTGGTGCGAGTTTGTCACGGCCGAGGTCTCCTACTACTTTCCCTCCACAAAGGAGGAGACGTTTAGTGCTTGACCACAACTCACCTTCTCCATCACCCGACAGAGTCGATTCATCGGTGGCGTCACCTATTGCTACTCCACCCGCATCACCGCCTATTATACCACCAGTGGCACCTGAGCCACAGGCGGAGGATGCGTCAGTGGAGATGATATCATTATTACCTAGGCCACCTACTGCAGTGGTTAGTGAATTATTGGAGGAGGCGCTGGATAGAGGTTACTAGTAGGAGAGCTCTTATGACGTGGTGGCTTTAGACGAGATTTTGCTAGTGCCACAGTGGACGATCAGATGCCTGCGAAAGAGGAGACTTTTTCCGATTCTGACCCCTCATTCGGAGTTCATCTCCAAGGATATGATCCGAGAGTTTTGGTTGTATATGTGACATGCAAGTCAGGGTCTGAGGCTTGAGCCATAGGTTCGGGGGATTAGATTTGAGATCACGCCTTAGAGTATAGCCATGGCATGGGAGATTCCAGATGACTGCCCACTTGAGTTGGTGGATGACTTTCTACCCCTGCTAGAGCAAATACCCAATGTGTTGTAGTTAGCTTAGTTATAGACTGAGGGGGCCTTTGCAGATAGTCGGGCGAACTGCACGAAGAAGTCCGACTATCATCCGATGCTTTGGTTTCTAGACACATTTTTGCATTCGCAGATTCACCCTCATGGGCATACTTCACATCGCTATCAGATGTACTTCTCATGCATTATGCATTTCAGTTTGCAAGATGGGTGTCGATTCCTCAAGTCTTATGGCATGGCCTGAAGCATCATTATATGGATTTACGGTGAGAGAGCAAGGTCAGGGGAAAGACATTTCAGATGCAATTCCTAACCTTGTGTATTACGCTTATTGAGGATGTCGGGATTGTGGCTGATGAGGAGGGGGATAGTTTTGAGCAGGGGACTATGTACACTGCGAGTATGTGGAGGTCGAACAGGAAACACTTGCACAGTGAGGTGACTTTAGTGAGGAAGGGCCCGATGGGTCTTGGCCCGGTTGATCCCCCGATTACACCCCCAGATAATCCTGCAGATGAGGCTTTTTAGGGTGATATACCCCGCCGCCTAAGGATGATGATATACTTCCGCCACCTCAGGGTGAGGTCGGACCAGTGGCTGCCGATATTCTGTTGATGCCTGCTGGAGCTACAGTTATGCTCACTGGAGCAAAGTTTGATGTTATCATAACAGGGCAAGTGGTATTACTTGATGAGGTTAGGTCGCAAAGAGAGGCTATGATAGATTTCTAAAGGGAGTTGAGGGCCAACTTCAAAGTGCAGATGACGCATGAGCGGATGCACCTGACGGCAGAGACACGGCTCCGGCTTAGTCATTGACGCCTGTGTGGCTTGGTGGAGGCACATTTTGATCATGAGGGATTACCGGTACCAGAGACACCACTTGCGTCATCAGATGAGGATTATGTGGCAGATGATGAGGATGATGAGCAGTAGTGTAGTATAGTTATAGGTTTTTGTAGTTTTTGGTTTTACACTAGAGTCAAATTGTTCAGTCGATCGGTAGTGATAGGTGCTTCGTGTTACCACTTAAATGATTGATTTTTAAGTGTCATTTTTTGTATTTTGATATTTATAAAATTCAAACTTTTCATATCTATGTGATATTTGGGTTTATATTGTTCATTTCCCAAAACTATGATGATGTGTGCGTGGAATTGCGTGATTCTTTTAGTTCGCTCGAGTTGAGTCGCATAATGATGACATGTATGCATTTATGTTTGGGGGAATGAGATCTTATACTAGATATTGGAGCACAGGTATGTTTAGTGAAAAATAAATAAATAAATAAATAATAAAAAAAATAACAAACAAAACAGAAAACATAAATTTTTTGAAGAATTTCAGCCAAGGGGCTACGCTTCAAGTGTAGGGGGCAGCATGAGAGATTTTGAGATTTTGAAAAAAATTCCCATTTGGGGGGTTTTCAGCTGGTTTTGTACCTATATTGTATTAGGATTTATTTTAGGGTATTTTTAGGATTTAATTAGGAATTTGTAGAGCAATCCTAGTCCAGAAAGGATGTGGAATGGAAATACGAGTTGAAGTTGGATTGTTTGTTGTTTCCACTCTCTAATTCCAACAAGGGTTTCGAATCCTTTTCCTACTTGAATCTGATACATTCATCTAAAAATACACCCATTGAGAGACATAATTCATAACTCACATAAGAGCTTGTGTAAGATGGCTAGTTTTTCTTATTCAATTCCTTCGTCTTCTTCTTCTTACAATCCCGAGGGTGAGCGTGTAGAAAGTGAGTATGAGATCGATTCTGATCCCAAGGAGTTTATTTAGGAAGACGATTCATCGAAAGATGTTGATGAGAAGAGCATGAATGGAGGAGTTATAAGCCAGAAGCGGAAGAGACACACACCTACTTTGTTCGATATATGCCGAATGCAATTTGAGTTGATGTTTTGTCCAAAAAAGATGAACAAGATATTGACTGCACCCGGGAGGAGAATCCTTAAGCAATTAGGATTGAAGTGATTATATCGCCCGGTCGGACGAAAGGTGTATCCAAGGTTGGTTCGAATGTTTTATTCAAGAATGCAAATTGAAGGACCACCAGGATTCAAGGTAATGAAAGCTTAAGGGACTGATTGAGGTGATCCTTTAGTGGTGAGCAGAAGATTGATTACAAAAGCATGGAATATACCATTGGAGTGTCTGGATCGTCTAAAGGACAAGTTGAAAGAAATCCCTAACAAATGGCCGCATAAAGATATGGAGATGATCAAAGAGATATGTGCCATACATATTCCAAAAGCTGGAGAGTCAAGTTGTGAGAAGTTTTGGTTAAAGTCAAAACTGCTATATCTGGATTATGTATTTGTTGCTTAAATATGTCAGAATCATAGGACAAGTTGGAGAGGACATTCGTTTACTAAATTGTTATATGCCATAACTCAAGGTTATTGGGTGTTAATTCTGACAATAATAATGGTTTATATGTCGACAGTACGTGATGTGGTGCGCATGAGATTGATAGGAGGGGAGTGGATAGAGTATTATCTCCCATACTCGTTTCTGATATTGAATATCATAGAGCAGCAGTTGGGTGAGAGATTGAAAGAGATGGGTGAGGTGCATTGGATATTCACAAAACAATACCCGGAGGAGGATTTTGATCAATTGGTGGAGACATCGAATCTTTGAAAGATTTTTGGACAACATCAGCGTGCTTTTAGAGATGAAGAGGAGGACCCGAAGTAGGAGTAGGATTTTTATTTTAGTTTTGATAGATAAGTTGCAATTTTAATGTTTAGAGACGGTAGACCCTTAAGGTCACGTCTTTGCAATTTCAATTTGTAATTGTAGGCCCTTAAGACCAAATCATGATTTATTTTTTAAAAAAACATATATATATGTAAAGAAAAAGAATTTTTATTCCTTGAAAAATATGGTGTTGATTTCTGGATATTTTGGATGAAATTTCTTTTCCCTTGCTATGATATTGGGTATGTGTGATTTGATGTATATCTACAGGTGATCCAAATCAAGTTTGGGGAAGGAGATCAAACGCTTCATTAATGAATCCGGAATCATACTTCAAGGGTAACTGTATCTTTTCTCTTATTTTATGAACCATGGGGACATGGTTTATTTCAAGTTTGGGGGAGAGGGTATAGTTTAGGAATGAAAATTTTGAAAAAAAAATTGAATTTTTTTGAAAGAAATCTTTGTTTTCATGCACGAGTGTTCACATTACAAGTTGATTGAGCTTGAGTTTATGATGTATGAGTAGTATGTGATACGGCATTTCCATTCATGAGAGTAATGATTAGATCGAGCTAAGTGAAATGATGTGGTTTTATATGCGTGAATATATTAGTGAAATTAAAACCGAAAAGAACGACCTTGACCTATAAGCACATGTACATATTCACAATGAGAAAAATAGTTGATCTTTGACTATGTAGTTGAAAAAGTAGCTTTGTCACAATAAAAGGGGAGAAAAGGAGATGATATGGTTGAAATGGAAAAAAATTCAAATTTTATTTTGAAATAAGAAGCAACAAGTGGTTCTTCGATTTGAGTAACCGGGCCTCCTCCCATAAAGTAGCAGAGTGTTTGTGTAAAAAGGGGAAAAAAACTAATGAGCATAAATTCCATGGAAGAAGCTCGAGCCTAGTTGGTTGGGACAAAATGTCCTCGCTGGAAAGTCCGGAGTTTAGAAAAATAAAAAGGGATAAAAGTGGAAGATGGAAAGATGAGTTTTACGAGAAATGGCAAAGTTTGATCAATGAAGTAGAATAAGAGAAATTGAAATACCATAGTAGAATGTTCATAAAAACACAGAGGGTTGTCTGGATTGGGAGTAGAGAGTAGCGAAGTCTTTTACTTTAGTGGGAACCATTCAAAACATGAAGCTCAAGATAGTTATTGTTCGGAAGTTAGTGGGAGTATTTGCATACATATTATCTTGTGCATTATATCATGACTTAGTTGATGTGTGTGTGAACTCATGATTGCGTGATTATAGAGAATAGAGAAGTTGTGGATAATATATCCAACCCTTACGAGACTTCACTCATCCACTCGGTGTTGCCGATGGGTTTAAAAGGCTTGTTACACGTGCTATGTGTAATCGCCGACCCTCACGAAAGCAAGGGAGTAGTGTAGGTTAATATAGAGTAGTTAGAATAAAAATCATTACAAGGTAGGTTTTCCCGAGTTCATTGCTAAGGGACTAGCAATATATAAGTTTGGGGGTGTGATAGGTGTTTGGTATTGTCTATTTTAAGCCCCTATCTTGTATTTGTTACGTCTTTACATTCCATTATTTGGTATTTTTATGTCGTTTGTGTGTTTAAGCGTGTTTTAGGAGCTTAATGAAGAAAAATAGCTAACTTTGGTGAATTAACTAGAGAAGTGCTCATTTCTATCCAAGAGGAGAGCTTAAGAGGTGTTTTTAAGAGAAAAGTGGCTCCCAGAGGGCAGAAACATCATTTTTCAAGCCGCAACTTCAAGAATCATGACAAGCGATTCAATGGGTTCAAATGTCACTATTATCACGAAAAGTTGGTTTTGGGGATTTTGCTATGCATGCCATACGCATCCAGTAGCTAAAAGTGATTGGAAAAGTGCTAAAACTACGCATTTATTATGCATCCCAAATAAAATACGAATTTGCCTGAGTATTTTTCATTACAAGTTGATCGAGCTTGTGTTTGTGATGTATGAGTAGTATGTGATGCAATATTCCCATTCATAAGAGCAATGATTAGATTGAGCTAAGTGAAGTGATGTGATTTTACATGGGTGAATTGATTAGTGAAATTGAAACTAAAAAAGACAACTTTGACCTATAAGCACATGCACACATTCACTATGGACAAAATTGTTGATCTTTGACTATGTAGTTAAAAAATTAGCTTTGTCACAATTAAAGGGGAGAAGGCGAGTTGTTATGGATAGAATGGAGAAAGTTTGAAATTTTATCTTGAGAAAATAAGATGCAAAAATTTGTTCTTCGATTTGAGTAACCGGACTTCTTACCACAAAGTAAGAGTATTCGAGTAAAAAGGGGAGAAAACTAACGAGCATAAATCCCATGGAAGAAGCTCGGGTCCAGTTGGTTGGCATTAAAATCTTCGCTAGAAAGTCCGGAGCTTAGAAAGATAAAAAAGGATAAATAGTGGAGGGGTGGAAGGAATGATGTTTACGAAAAATGGCAAAGTTTAATCAATGAAGTAAAAGAAGAGAGATTGAAATACCGAATGAGAATGTTCACAAAAACACGGATGGTTGTCTGGATTGGGAGTAGAAAGTAGCGAAGTCATTTACTTTAGTGGGAGCCATTAATGACATGAGGCTTGAGATAGTTATCGTTCGGTAGTGAGTGGAAGTATTTACATCCATATTATCTTATACATTGTATAATGATTTGATTAATATGTGTGTGAACTCATGAATGCGTGATTACGGAAAATGGAGAAGTTGTGGGTAATATAGCTAACCCTCACGAGACTTCACTCGTCCCCTCGGAATTGCCGAGGGATTTAAAAGGCTTGTTACACATGTTAAGTGTAATCGTCGACCCTCACGAAATTAAGGGAGTAGTATAGAGTAGTGTAGATTAATATAGTGTAGTTAGAATAAAAATCATCACAAGATAGGTTTTCCCAAGTTCATTGCTAAGGGACTAGCAATATGTAACTTTGGGGGTGTGATAGGTGCTCAATATTGTCCATTTTAAGCATCTATCTTGCTATATTACATCCTTACATTCCATTATTTGATATTTTTATGTCGTTTGTGTGTTGTGGGTAATATAGCTAACCCTCACGAGACTTCAGTCGTCCACTCGGAATTGCCGAGAGGTTTAAAAGCCTTGTTACACGTGCTAAGTGTAATCATCGACCCTCATGAAAATAAGGGAGTAGTATAGAGTAGTGTAGATTAGTATAGTGTAGTTAGAATAAAAATCATCACAAGATAGGTTTTCCCGAGTTCATTGCTAAGGGACTAGCAATATGTAACTTTCGGGGTGTGATAGGTGCTCAATATTGTCCATTTTAAGCCTCTATCTTGCTATATTATAGCCTTACATTCCATTATTTGATATTTTTATGCCGTTTGTGTGTTTCATGAGCTTAATGAAGAAAAATAGCTAACTTTGGTGAATTAACTAAATATATGCTCATTTCTATTCAAAAGGAAAGTTTAAAGAAGTGTTTTTGAGAGAAATGTGTCTCCCGGATGGCAGAAACATCATTTTTTCGAGCCACAACTTCAAGAATCATGACAAGTGAGTTGAGGGGGTTCAAACAGCACTATTCCCAAGAAAAATTGGTTTCGGGGGTTTTGCTACGCATCCCCTATGCATCCAGTAGCTAAAAGTGGCTGGAAAGTGCTAAAATTACGCATCCCAATTTAAATACGCATCTGCCTACGCTTCAAGCGTATGTAGAGCTACGCTTCAAGGGTAGGAGCCAGGGAAAAATTAAAAGATGCAAATTCCAATTTTGCCCCGACTTGTTTTCTCTTGTGGCAGCTGCAACTTCTCACCTTGATGCACGTGAATATACATGTATATATATCAGAATCTAGGGTTTTGATCAAGTTTTGTGCAAAATTACCAAAAAGGGCAACCATTAGGGTTTCCCTCAGCTTTATCTACAAATACCAAGCTTCACATCAGTTGAGGGGAGCTTCTTTTACACGTTGAAATTTTAGAGCAGTTTCTGGAGTTATATTGAAGAAGATGAGCCATATCAGACCTAGAGAACAGGATATGAAGATAATGGTGAGTGATTCTACATCAGCGATGCAGTCTCTGTCAGCCATGATCAACTAACTCGGCATCTAAGGTTTTCTAACAAAACCCTAGCCAAGTAATGTAGTTTTTATATTTACTTTCAATTGTAACGAAAAGAAACTGTGAATATATTGTGATGATTTTTGTAGATGGGTGATTGTTTTAATTTCTATACAAAACTCTATATTTGTTCTAAATTATTGTCTTAAATGGAATAAATGTATTGTTTTACTCAATCATGGTTATTCACTATGGGCTAGAACTCGGATGCTTAATTCATGATTTTCTACACAATGGTTCTTAAAACTTGAAACCCTTGGTTTACACAGGCCATGCCTCAGCGAGATGATATAGACATGCTTTAGATTTAATTTCATATTTTAGGAGTAGATTAGAGTAAAGTAGTTGCATGTACTAGTCATACTCAATCCGGAGATGGGTTGTAGCGAATTCGATTGACTATATCTCTTTGGGGGTTGTATTCGACTATTTGTTGTATGACCTGATTCACAGTTATAAATCGCCCTCTTACAATTGTCTAAGTTATGAACTATGTTATGTGGTTATTGGTGGAGTGATGAAAACCCTAATTTTCTCTCTCTCTTGATCAAACTATCAATTTACTTGCTTTCTTAGTTTACTTTTAGTTCAATTCTCAAAATCAAATCCAAACACTTTTTCAAACATAATTCAATACTATTGAACTGCTGAAGTGAATAAACAAGTCTCTATAGGTTCGACATTCCCGTTCTCAAGATGTTTCTATACTATAATTGACTCGTGCGCTTGCGAATAGGTAAAACCTAGGAAGGCATAAAGGAGTTGTTTTAACCATTATTTTTGTTACCCCTGACACCACATCAGTAAACGAAAAACACAGCTTTATACAAATCCAAAAGCTTTAAGTTTTCAAAACATTGAGAGAGTCTTAGTTTGGTCCTAAAGATTCAAACCGTAACTGAGATTTCAAGCTACACGAGCTAAAGAACATTCACTTCTCAAAATATCTCCAAAGTGAAAGAAAGAGCGACAAACTAAAAATACAGGAGTCGGAATAGAGAAGGCCAGACTAACATGCTTTAACCGACCCTTAAATTGAACAACTCACACAACCGGAGTGGTACACTAATCACCCCACGGTAACACTAGTCACCAACCACGAAGGCCTATAAGGCCAAAAGTCACAACCTCAACTAAGACCTAGTAAGGCGTTCACCAGCTCAACTAGAAACCCTACTCAAGGGGAACAGTTACTCACCAAGGCCTTTTTCTACTTACTTTCACGTAACCACCCAGAATACCTACCAATCGTGACTCCATTCACCCAGGTTCTTATTATTATTATACTCTTTACTTTCCAACTTATAATCTTTAAACCTTCGTTCACATTGAGTTTTTTTTATCATTTTCAAGGAATTTATAAATATCCTCACAATCACAACCACTACGTCGTAGTGCCCAAGAGAATAATATAAATTTTAATATAAGTCAAAGCCACATGCTTGATATCAACCGGTAGTAATAGCATGAAATCTCGACAGATAATCATACAGTAGATAAATACTCAATGTGAATGTCAATGCTCATGACAGTGCCAATGCAACTCAAGTGCAACCCTATCTACATAATGGTTAAACAAATATCAAGGAAACCCAAATTATTCACTGATGGGGGTAACAAACCCGCAAAAGGAAGGGTGGGTGTCGCCGAAAAGAGCACGGAGACCAGAAGTCTGTCCGGAACATCAAGTGAGGCCTAAGCCCTCACCCCCAACTTCTCAGGATTCAAGATATACTTGTTCCTTGGGTATGAGAACACCCCCGGGTTAGTTGTTGTGACTATCCAAATAGTCCATATGTATATATGATACAAATGATGCATGTTACCAACACCGAATCAATATATATTTCAACGGTGCTACATGAATGCAAATATGCCTCTACATGGACCCAATGATCAATGATATAGCATAAAGTCCAAATTTTCATATAGAGCATGCTTTATTGTAATTATTTATGTATGGCATGTTCTAGATAATAACCATGTTGAGTGTTAGATATGTCGGTTTGGTCTTAACGACATCCACAAGCTTCGACAAAGACGAAATCAAGCATTGAAGTAGTAATGTAACGCCTCGCATTTTCCTTTCTCTTTTCTGGAATTCTTTTCCAAGTGTTAACGTTTTGTGACACCACTTATTCATTACGTCTTGTGTATTCTCGGTATATGTAAATTTTTGGCATTTAAGTTTCGAACTTAGTAGGATGACTTCGTGGTATTTCGTTTCCAGCTTCGTGGATTTGTGTGTCGCCAACGACTATGTGGGTTCGTGCAACATTTTCTCGTTGGAGCTTCGGCAATCGTATTACACTCCCGAACATGTTAACCTAGTTTATTATAGACATTCGGTGTAGCACTTACGTGAATTTCTTGTTATATTTTCATGATGTAAGTGATGAGAATAGTTAGAAATGACTTCGAGAAAGAAATGACCGAAGGGTAAATGAGTATTTTCATATTTGGAGCACTTAGTGAAAAGTGTAGAGATTTGACTAAGTGTTGGTGAATGAATGGCATAGTGGTAATTAGAGAGGATGAAAAAGGGTCGAGTAATTGAGAGGCTTGATGGCACTCTTGTAATTAACCCTAAGTTGAAAATAATTTGGTCATTTTCACTTTTCAAGTGGTGTCTCATTCCTAGCCCTTGATCTCATTGTCCCATCTTTGTTCTAGACCCTTGGATCATAAGGCCTTGTTTGGTTAGCACTTAAATGGAATAATCCATTATTGTTGGTCTTTCACTTAGCAAGACTTTTTATCAACCATTGAATGGTTAATTGATTCCCATCTTTATTTTAAGCCCTTGGATGATAAGGCCTTGTTTGGAAAATTAATGCGTTTTGTGAGTGATGTAATAAGTCTTCTAATGGCAAGACTTATTTCTAGCCTTTGGATCCATTTCTTTTTCCCAATCTTTGTTTTGGGCCATTGGATGGTGAGAGGGGTGAGTGGGAAATCTCTACACATATGTGGTGTGTTAGTATTTCATTGCAAGACTTTTAATCATTTATCCTCCATTTTCTCTCATTCTTTCTCTCTTATTCTTCTCCACTTATGGGTGGAATTCATCACCCTAAGTTGGGAGTTTGATGTGGCCATCAACATAGAAGATGTTCATGGTGTTCTTGTCTTCGGTTTGAACTAAAGATGGGTAAGTGTTCTTCCATCCTTGTGTGTTTCCATTTCAAATCCTAGTTTAGGGTTTCTTGTTAGACAATTTGATGATTCTTGTTTCCCTCTTGTATTGGAGTTGGATTCATGGTTAGGAGGCTATGGTGAAGCTTTCCACCAGTTTACTCCTTTGATTTCGGTTGGGGAAGAGTTAGGGTTTTATGGGCCTTGCTTGGTAGT
This sequence comes from Cornus suecica, assembly GCA_963922005.1. Lineage (NCBI taxonomy): Eukaryota > Viridiplantae > Streptophyta > Magnoliopsida > Cornales > Cornaceae > Cornus > Cornus suecica. The sequence goes on from OY998241.1 coordinate 30,546,642, forward strand.
TGTTGTGTCTTGCTCTTCAAGAGGTAGGGGAAAACTTCCTAACTAGTCATCTTATGATTGTGTGAGTATGAGTTTGATTCTAGGATTCCTAAACCTAGATATATTCTTGCTAAGTGTATACTTGAAAAATATGAATTTAGGGTTTTATGTATTAATGTGTTATAATCCATATTATGTTATACTTGAGATAGATATGATGTATGCTATATGGGTTATAAGTTTTGGAGATGGAAGTATGCTTGTATTACTATATGTATATATATGGTATTGATGTATATATGTATAAGAGTAAGTATACATATAGGGTTTTGAGTATAGGTAGTGTAGCCTTGATAACATATATAGGTTAGCTACTTTGTTGATGGAGTTGGAATGTGGAACTCAGAGCGTTATTCTAGTTTTCTAATTCTTGTGAATTTGGAGATTTTTATATTGAACATTAAACTTATGTATGAAAATGAGTTAATATGTTGATTAAATTGCTTTAATGAGAATAAAAGCATGTTAAATGAAAGGTAAAGTTATGTTTGTGTATTAAAGGATAACATGATGGTTTGGAACATTCTTGTGTATGAGAATGTATCCTTTTGAATTTAAATACTTTAATTGAACTATAAGCATGTTAAATGGATGGAAATGTTATCTTTGTGTATTAAAGGATAACATAATGGTTTGGAACATTTTTGTGTAGGAGAATGTATCATTCTTAATTTAAATGCTTCAATTAAACTATAAGCATGTTAAATGGATGAAAATGTTATCTTTGTGTATTAAATGATAACTTGATGATTTGGGATCATGGATGGTGCATAAGAAAACATCCTTGTTGATAATTGCTTTAAATGAAATTTAAAAGCATGTTGAATGGTGAAAAGCATCCATGTTGACATTTTGGGAATGTTGTTCATAAATATTATGAGATACATATTTGTGTTGGTGCATATAGGGTTGGTTGCTACTCCATCATGGTGGTATGCGTCACTCTCAGACCTTTAGATTACTGCAGTAAAAAGGTGACTCCCACCTCCGGCAAAGAGAAAAACCAAAAAATGGGGATATAGGGTTGGTTGCCGCCCCATTGTGGTGGTATGCGCCACTCTCAGATCTTTGGGCAAAGTGTGTATCATAAGGTGTGTGAGTCACATTGCATTTGAGTTGCTAAGATGTGATTTATGTTGACATGTGTATCATGATATTACTTTATGTGGTTTAGGAGCATGTTTAATGTGAATTTTGATTTATACAATTGAATTGGTTTAAGAACTTTATTGTGATAAGTAAAGTTGGTTGTGGCTATTGAGTTGAATGTGGATTGAAGCCTTGAGAAGGCGGTTGATGGTCTTATGGTATAGTTAGCGTTGGTGTAGCAATGTGTCGTCAATTGTGTTATTGATGATTTGGTCCTGATAGGCGAAGTATGAGAAAACCGAGTTGATTGGGTGTTGATAGCCCTATGACATTGTTAAAAACCTAAGTGAGGTGGTTTTGAATGTGAGATTGAGGTTGAAAGAATCGGAAGGGGTTCTTGGTTGAAACTAGTTGGTTCTGTGGCAACAGCCACTAGGGTTTCTTTAGCGATCTTAAGGATTTGAATGTCATCGGAGATTTTATCATTCATGGTTAAGTCGTTATAGGGTTTATGAGTTGAATGTGGAGTGAAGTGTGGTTGGATTAAGGTTATAGTCGTTGTGTATAGCCACTCACCTTATTCCTTTGAGTTGCCACTTACTCCCGCTTCTTGATTCTCTTATTCCATTTGAGTGTCTGCATATATGCTTTGGTTTTCTGTTGGTTTTTCGGTTTATTTCCCCGAAAATGGATTTTTCATAGAACTTGCGTTTGAGTCTATTCGGTCTTTAAGTGAAAATTCCGTTTTCGCCTACCCCGTGATGTTGACAAAAACTTTGAGTTTTGAAATGGTTTTAACGTCATGAAATAAAATATTTTAGCCTATAGAGGTCGGTGGTGTCCAAAATGGAGACAGGGGGCAAGACGGTTAGTTTACGGGTTTTCAAGAAAGTATTTTTTATAAAACTAAACCAAGATTAAATGATATTTTTCTCATTTCTAAAGTTCCCAAATGAGTTGACGACTTTGCCTCATGATTTCTAAGGGTTTAAGACTATTTGGGAATCATTTTTGAAGTTTCATATTGAAGCAGCCGACTGCCGGAGAGCTGGCAATCGAATGCTCGAAAAATTGGCTTTTCTGAAAATTTGTGTTAATTTTTGTCCTTGGACAGCCGAATGCTGGAGAGTGGGCTGCCAACTCTCAGCCCCGGGCAACCGACTCTCGAAAATTCAGCCATGTTTCGACCATTTTCGATAATTCATTTCTCTCACGTCGTAACTCGGATTGAGGTCCCGTTTGTTCATATGGCTTGTGCTAGCTACAAATTGTTTTTTTGAAACTTGAAATAATTATTTTACATCTAAAATTACTGTTTTACCCTTGGTGAAAGAGGGGTACTTCAGCTTTCCGTTTTTATCGACGTTGTCCAATACCGTTTTTAAAAATGCATATCTCTTGCCTCGTGGCTTTGATTGAGGTACCGTTTGTTTCTAGGGCCTGACCTATGTCCAAATATTTCATATAAAATTTTAAATTATTTATTTAAACTTGAAATGACTGTTTTACCCTTGGTGAAAGAGTAGTACTTTAATTTGTTGTTTGGGTCGGAGTTGTCCGATACCCTTTTCAAAAATTTATATCTCTCGCGTCAAGGCTTTAAATTCGGTTCCGTTTGTTTCTATGGTTTAACCTATGTCCAAATAGGTGGGGTAACCTTTGAAAGTACATCATTTCCCTTGAAATGACCATTTTACCCTTGGACGAACATGTGACCTTTGAGTGGTCGGTGTGATGGGTTGTTTAACCCCTGTCACTTCCTTTTCGTTGTTCGGAAACCTTTGTGGGTTCCCTTAGGTTGAAGTGACTATTTTTCCCCTATGTTGGGTTTGAGAATGTCGGGTAGTAACATGTGAGATGAATGGTAGTATGGGTTGATATTGATTTAAGGTTCTGGAGCTCGGTATGTTCGTGATCTAGGAAGTGTGAGTGTTATCCTTCCTGGAATGTTATGAATAGGAGTGTTTCTCCCATGTTTTCGTGATAGATGTTGTGTTGATTGTCAGTTTGGGACTGGCGAATACGAGTCATAGTGATCTATGCAGTGGTCTATACTATGTGACTCGTAATGATTGTGTATCTCTCTTTATATATATATATATATATATATATATATATATATATATATAAAGAGAGATATATACGTGCATATATATATATATAGGTGTGAGTTATTATATGTTGTTGTGATATAATATCACTACGTGCTAGTTGCCCTAATTGTTAATGCATGGTAGGGGACTAGTGGAATATGTTTCCGGGGTCTCGTATTGGCGTGATTGCCATGTGGGACATTTGATTGGCCGAGGGTAGATGCATGTACACGGATTGGTTGACACTCGACTTGAACGGTCGTAGGATGTGCTAGTTACGATTTCTTTCTCCTACGGGGCTCAATGAGCTCACCCCGGCAGTGGTATGCCTGATGGTTTACACCACCAGTTTGCAAGAAATGTTTCGTCTATGGATAACTTGTTGTGCAGGATGGCTCATGGCACTGATGTTGTTGCTGGATTTGGGACTTAATATGTAGAGTTTGTCCTTTTATTTCATTTACTTGCTCCCTGTATTGGGACCATAGATGTTGTAGCTCTTGGGAGCTAGTCTGTTGGCCTATCTCTTCCTTGTATTTGGTATTATTGCATCGTTGTAGAGATGTATTCTTTCGGCACCTAGACGTGCCTTGTGTATCATTTGGTTTAGCTTTCGCTTTGTTGTGTATGGAATTATTATTGTTAATAAGATTCCATTCGGTTTATGGTTGTTTAGGATCTTAATTGGTCGCTCATTTTATGGATCACGACCCGGATTCATCGAATGTCCCGGTTCATTAGTTTTTGGAAATTTGGGGCATGACAAGTAAAAAATATAAGTAAAATGTAAAAATGAGCATATTGTGGAAAAATGTCTCCTGGAGGGTGAAAATGACATTTTCCAAAGTCGTCACTTTAGGCAAAAAGTATTGTGGAGTCGACATTGTCATTTTGGCGCAGTTACAAACAAAAGTGGTTTTCACTAAAATCCCTATGCTTTCAGAATAAAAAAGTGGCCAGAAATAGTAAAATTAAGTTTCATCCTACTCTTGGAAAAAACCAAGCTACGCTTGGAGCGTAGCTGCGACATAGTTTTGAAAAGTGTAGGTACGGCATTATGACTGCGTTGCTGGCTGTTACGTATCCTATTATGATTTGGGCTACACTCCTATATATCCTAGGACATGTATAAAGGATATATACACAAAAGATTACTAGATTCATTCCCAATTATAAGAGGATTAAATAAGGGAGGAATTCTAGTTCAAAAAGGAAACAGTGATTTCACCAAGATTTTCAGTCAACTTTGGGAGCTCATATATCGGTTAAAAAAGGTCCAAATGGGGTGATTCTTGACCCTAACATCAAATCGTTGAAGTCATATTTCCAAAAAGCTATTACACGTCTACATTCAATGTATGTAGATCCAGATATGATCATAAGAGTGAGAGATGTTTTACAGGAAAAAGATGGAAATTTCATAATCGGACTGAAATCCTATTTTGACTTGGATTGATCCGTGTTGACCCGGGTGACCTTGAGTTTGACCTAAACACCTAGAAGCACATGTATATCACATATTATACATGATATTGAATATTTTGGCTCAGTTGAGTGTGAAATTACCAAAGATGGCGAACTTAGGTTTTCTCCTCTACATTACGTATAAATTCTAAGGTCTACATAGAAGAGGCCACGGTTTTTGAGAGATCTCTGCAGTATTTTCTCATTCATATTCCTCTACAGAGATATACACACAGAGATAAAATATTAAATGATAATAGATATTTGTGTTCTCTCTTGAGATTGAGATATTCCAATCGTGCTTCTATACTGAAGATCTTTATGCACGATTGGATGAGTGATTGTTGAAAAATCAACACACCGTCTGTTGCAATGTGATTGCATTGATCTGTTGAAGAACAGAGCCGTCTGAGTGCGGAGATCGGAGCAAGAAGCTTCGTGGTTGTTTGATCCGTTGAGAAGTGGAGTTGTCAGAGTACAGAGCGGAGCGAAAGCTTTATAGAGCGCGAGTGATTCAAGTTTGTTAGACGTCGAGTGGAGAAAAACAGATCTGAAGGGATTTGTAAGTCTAAAACTTCATAGAATTTGTATATCTCTTGATTCATAGTACATCGATTCCCGAGCGTATCCGTGGTTTTTACTTTGAGTCATTCCAAGGTTTTTCACATAAAAATATCATGTGTCTCTATTGCTTTATATTCTGCACTTAGATTAATTTTTGCATGATTTATCTTGTTCGAGAATTGGTTTAAAATTGAATTTTCCGCAATTAATTTTAATTTATCATTAAATCCAAGAAAAGCCTATTCACCCCCTCCCTTCTAGGCTATTTTCATTGATCGTCTAGGTAAATTCAATTAGTATCAGTGCGTGGTTGCCCCGATTTAGGTTAACTACCTAGGGTTAGATATTGAACTTAGATGATGGAATTTATTCGTGAACGAGGTTTCGTTGATAAGCCCCATCTTGTTGATAGGTCAAATAATTAGGGTGATGATGATTGTGACGATTCGCTTCAAGCTAAGTACAATAAATTGCATGATAAGTACACTCATCTTAGCAAAGTTTTCTCAAAATTTATTGGTAGATTTAAAGTGTTGACAAGGAAAAAGAATTCTTAAGAGAATAATTAACCAACATTACCCATGACATTAATCAACACATAACTGATAAAGCTCAATAGTGTGAAGAATTGATTAAGTCTGAAAAAGAAAGGAACCATGCATTGAAAAATGTAGAAGATCTCAATAAAGAACTAATAGTTGTAAGATCTGATTTTATTGAGATATCTGTGAAGCTTGGAGATTTGGAGAAGAATTTGGAAGATGTTAACTCAACTATTCATAGATGGTCTAGTGAAACTAATAAGCTTGATCATATGTTGAGTGTAGGTAAATCTGTGCGAAATACTACAGGTTTGGGGTTTGAAGGAACACTGAGAAATCATAATGTCATTCCCACAACTATTTTTGTTAAGGGATCTCATGTAGAATCAAGTTTTTCTCAAGGTAAGTCTGATAGGAATTTTAATGCTCAATCTTATATCAGAAAACTTGTTGAAAGAATGATTATTTTTACCTCTAAGGGTTTGAATAATGGTTTTCAAAAGTTGTTCCGATATGCCATCATTGTGGAGTGAAAGGTCACATTTGACCTTTGTGCTCAAAGTTAAAAGGAAAGACTTTGAAATCTAAGAGGAAATCGAGAACTCGGAAAAGACCCAATATTGAATATCAAATTAGGGTTTTGAGTAAAGAGATAAAAAAACTTATCTAACCATGCAAGTAAAACACCTAAGATCAGACAAGCATGGGTTAGAAAAGGTGAGCTACATTATTGTGATGTTCATACATGGGTTAGAAAAGGTAAGCTAATAAGGCTCATACTGAACTTAAAGCATGTGACTCTAGGCACATGAAAGGAGATAAGTCAATATTTGATAATCTCAAAGATAGTGATGGTAAGAATGGTTCTTTTGATGAAAAGAAAAAGTCTAAATGTTTAGGAAATGACACCATTGTTGTCTCTGGTCTACCTAGACTAGACCACGTTGATTGTGATAAGGGCCGAAAGGCTAATTTGCTTAGTATTAGTCAAATATGCAATGATTATCAATGTCAATTTTCGTTGTGAAAAATGCATTATTAATGACTCTTTTGGAAATTGTCTTATAGAAGGTGTACGTACATCTAATAATCGGTATCGCATATCTCCTAAATTTTGTACTGAGAAAGGTCTTAAGTATATATCAACAGCTTCTCAGTTAACAGACATCTCTACAAAATCATTAGATTTTCAAAAGCATGTGCATGTTAGAAAATCTAGTGGCATGTTATCATTAGGATAGATGTCTTCATATGTATCATTCTAGGAATATCTTGCATTATCTTTTATCCTATAATTGATACATTATCATGCATTTTATATTATTTGCATGTTTATTTTTTTAATTTTTTTATTATTATGAATGGATCATGATTTTGCTACTTCTAGGATTATTCATGCATGAATCATTATGACAAAAAATGCCATAAAAATTATATATATAAAAAAAATCTTAGCATGTTGAGCTTGGCTAAGGGTACAAATGGTTGTTATATTTCACTATATTCTCATATTTACTTTGATTATTATGCTTATAGGAATTGAATTTGTTAGTCTGACCTAAGGTTATGATTTATTCACTTGACATGTTTAAGTATTATTTTTGGAACTCATCAACTTTGGGTGTTTGTTTTACTTTGGAGATGACTGTAACACTAGTTGAAACTTTTAGTCTTTCTCATCTAATTTGATGTGATATGTAAGTTCATGAGCTATGCTAGATTGATCAATGTTTTTAAATACCTTTTGCATGATTATAAATGTTGTGGTGATGTTGAAAAGAGGAAAGAATGAGATGTTTAAAATATAGAAATGTAAAAAGTAGTTCTTCGATTTGAGAAACCGGACCTCTTGCCTAAGTAAGCATTGAGTGTTCGTGTAAAAAGGAGAGAAGACTAATGAGAATAAATCCCATGGAAAAAGCTTGGGCCTAGTTGGTCGAGACTAAAAATTCTTGCTGGAAAGTCCAGAGCTTAGAAAGATAAAAAAGGATATGGTGAAAAGGTTGAAAATATTAAATTGTGTTTTCTTAGCAATAAGGTATGAGCTAAAGATTTGACTTCTAGTTTAGGTTTTTGAATTGAAGTATCATCACGGTTAGTGAGGAGATTATTAGAATTAGCAGGTATTGATTTCATCTTAGTTGTTTGCTTGCACCTGAATATTGTTTTTATATATAAATGTTATGTAAAGCTTGTCTCGAGACTACTAATGACTACAAGGTACGTGTGCTGATTTTCTTCAGTACTGTGTGTATAATAGCTAAGTCAAATATGCGAATATGATGTATTAATGATTAGCTCATTGTTTCTACTACCCTGCTCACATGTTTCTAAGAACAAATTTATTTTTTTGGTTTTACATTTTGCATACAAGCATTAGTCCTAAGTTCATGCATTGTAGAGATTGTTGTTACGTTGAGAATCTGGATATCATCTTATAGAGGACTTTATCTTAGTATTTAGTGTTTAACTTAGATTCTCTATAGTCTCATCTGTGATCCTTTCCCTATATTTTTCATCTTGGGTTATCCTTGTTTCTCTCATGAGCTTTGATTGTTTTTATTATTCCTTGTCATTTCAGTGACAAAAATGGGGAGAAATATTGAGTAAGGGAGAGTAATGGTTTTAGGAGGAAAAGTATTGAGTAAGGGGGAGTAATGAGTAATGTTTTTTGGATGAGAAATATTAAGTAAGGGGGAGTAATTATTTAAGGGGGAGAAGGAGTGTTTATGATCATTATGCTTAGTGTTTATGTTCAGTATGCTTACTTGGATATTGTGTTTTTCGAATGATCAGTTTATATCAGTTTTTCACACGTGCGTTTAATGGTTTGTTCAGTGTTGTGGTTACAGGATTTATACACCATTATGAAAGCAAGGTGACAGTATATATCTATGTTTGTCGGTGTGTGTTCATAAGTATAGATGTTATGTTGTTATTTGTGAGACTATATTAGAAAACATGTGTGATACCCCCTAATTTTCATGCATAAGTTAGCCAGGCTTATACCAAAAACTAAGGCGCATCAACACTCAATAATAAACAAGCACGGTAGCAAAAGACATACTGAAGAAATAACAGAGTCCCAAAAGTTTAATTCTCATGAATAAACAAATTCAAAAATCCAAATCCCCAAAGGGTATAACTCGGGAATCCCATATCTATGGACCCCTAACCATAAATGAAAATAAGAGTAAGAAGATAAAACTAATTTTGAGTCCATACACTAAAATGAAGTCAAGATCGAATAACTCGCGAAGAAATGAGATAAGCCCTCAACCATATGGTTGGAACTGTCGAGAACCTGAAATGTTAACAATGATAGGTCAGACCCACGAGCAAAGTAGACTCTACATGATCTCAAACAGAGTACCAATAATCCTATCATCTAACCCAACCAAGTATGAGAGTAAAAGTATAATTGTTTTTATTATTATTATTTTAAGCACAAATCCTAAATAACTACCCTCCTGAAAATAGACAAAACAAATAAAGTGCAATATAATTAAATCACAAAACAATAGGCAAACCAAATAAAATGATATAATTAACAAAACCACAAGACCATAGGCAACTAAACCATGCCAAACCATAAACTCGTACCCAATTTTCATGTCATGGTACATATGAGACTGCTTAATAGTCAGTCCATCGTGGTTCCCCTTCCTTCCAGAATCACATAAAATAAGAAATATATATAACACACATATATATACATCAATTACTAACCATGCGAAAGATTAAATAATTTGTTAATCCCTTCAACATAATTTATTAATGCATGAATTCCTTAATATCAGCATAAAAAAAAATAGACGCAATGTACAAATTCAAAAAGGTGTATAATCTTAAGAAAACAATCTAAATATATACATGCCTATCAACACATGTATACAAGCCCAATTTCTAAAATATTATCTACAAATATACATCTATGAATGAAAAATCAAAACTGAATTAAATATGACATACCGTGGATTCTGTAGAAATCATAGAAATATATATATATATAGATATTGACACAGCTTTTGAATTTCAATGATTTTAGTGCACTTTTCCCAACGGTGGCCCAGCTATCAACATAAGTAATATAAAACCCAAAACTTGATTCATATGTCTTTGACATACATTTATATACACCAGATGAGAACATCTCTTTTAAATCACAATGGTTCCATTAATACTGTACCAACAGCGGGGCCATGCTACAAACAATGATCCTAACTTGGTTCCAGCCAAACTTGTCCATACATGGAGCTTTAGCTGGTGGTCCCCACTCACAGCCAATTTCAAAACCTCAATTACGTGACTACTTAAGAATCCATGATCTGATTCCTTCCTTGGATTGTGACATGTGGACTGTTAAGTGAATATAAATATATATATCTATATTCCGTTTTCTCCTCATCAAACAAAACCCTATATAAATATAATACAATCATTACCTGTATATATAAGAGTTAATTTCAGTAAATCCTCTATGGTTTCAAAAAAAATCACTTTGCCCCCCTTCTATATAGAAAACTCTCTTACACTTGTAAAATTCTATCAGTTTGCTCTCTTCCCTATCATTTTGGAACAAAATACCCCTGAGATTTAACGAAAAATGATTAAAATTCAAAAAAAAACATTTAAAATTCAAAAAAAACATATAAAATTCAAAAACTATATATATAATTCGTAAAAAATTATAAAAATTCAAAAAAATATAAAATTCGATAAAAGCATATAAAATTCAAAATATATTCATAAAAAATATATAAAACTCATAAAACAATATATAAAATTTGAAATAACATATAAAATTTGAAAAAACAATATAAAATTCGAACAAAACATATAAAATTCAAAACAATATACATAAAATTTGTAAAACTGATTTACAATTCAAAAAATGATTTAATGATATAAAATACCCCTGGGATTCAATGAAAAATGATTTAAAATTCAAAAAAACATATAAACTTTGAAATATATATATAAAATTCGTAAAAATATATATAAAATTCAAAAATAATATAAAATTCGAAAAAAACATAAAAACTTTGAAACAAATATATAAAATTTGAAAACAATATATAAAATAAAACAAACATATAAATTTCGAAAAACAAATACAGATAAAATTAGAAAAAATATATATATAATTCATAAATATATATATATATATATATATATATATAATTCGTGAAAAAGATATAAAATTCGAAACAAATATATAAAATTTGAAATTTATATATACTTACTTGTATTCTCCTGTAACCATAATATATTCTCTTGTTTTAACGTCTTCTTACTTGTTTTCTCAAATTTTATATATTGTTTCGAATTTTATATATTGTTTTATGAATTTTATATATTTTTACCAATTATATATATATATATTTATGAATTTTATATTTTTGTTTCTAATTTTATATGTTTTTTTTAATTTTATATTTATTTTTTGAATTTTATATGTTTTTTTTTCGAATTTTATATATATATTTCAAATTTCATATCTTTTTTTTTCAAATTTTACATATATTTTTAGTATTTTATATATATTTTTTAATTTTATATATTTTTTTAATTTTATATTTTTTTTACGAATTTTATATGTTTTTTTAAATTTTAAACCATTTTTCATTAAATCTCAGTGGTATTTTGGTCCAAAATTATAGGGAAGGGGGCAAACTAATACAATTTGATAAGTACAAGGGGGTTTTCTGTATAGGAGGGGGGCAAAGTGATCTTTTTTGAAACCACAGGGGGTTTACTGAAATTAACTCGTATATATAAATTGTAATCTGAATGTTACTGTCTGTTTTATATAAATGAAAATCCATACGAGATCTATAGATTCTAGGATTATGAGTCCAAAGAGGAAAAGAAGAAAATTCTACTTGCCTGATTTTAGAGTATAGAATGACAGATTGCTCGTTGCTTCTTCTCCTCCTTCCTACGCGTCTCTATACCCTCCCTCTCTATGATTATCTAATACAGAACGTAGTAAAAAAAAATCCCTTAGGGATCCCTTTTATTATATAAATATATAGATATATAGATATTTAATCATTTCAATAGGCTTAAAAATATATAATAGCACATTATTACTTATATAGTAGTCCATTAGCTAATAAGCACAACTAACTGATTTATAATTAATTAATTAATTAAATTAATTAAATATATCCAATTTAAATAAATAAAATAACGGGGTATTATATTCTCCCTCCCTAGTAAAGGAATTTCGTCCCCGGAATTCATAGCATACCTGAACTAAATAACTCTAGATATTTTGCACGAATTTCATCATCCCTTTCCCAAGTGGACTATGCCTCATTATGATGGCTCCGCTGAACGCGCACAAGAGGAATGTTCTTCTTACAAAGTACATGCTCCTTTCGATCGATAATGCGGTAAGGTTGCTCCACATAAGTCACATCTGGCTCCAACTCAATCTCTCCCACATCAATATGCTGATACATATCCTCATCGCGTAAGAATTTTCGCAACATTGAAACATGGAATACATTATGAACCCTATGCATAAAATCTGTCAGTGCTAAACAGTATGCCACCGGTCCAATCCTGTCAATAATCATAAAAGGACCCATAAAACGAGGTGATAATTTTCCCTTCTTTCCGAACCGCATTACTCCCTTCATGGGAGACACCTTGAGTAAAACCTGATCCCCCACTCCAAAGTCCAAAGCTCGAGTCCGCCAATCAGCGTAACTCTTCTGCCTACTCTGGGCAATCCTCATACGGTCCCGAATAAGAGGAATCTTTTCTGAGGTGTCCTTGATGAACTCAGAACGTAATAATCTACTATCTCCAACCTTAAGTCAACATACTGAGGATCAACATGGTTAACTGTACAATACCTCAAATAGTGTCATACCAATAATCTTTTGATAAATATTGTTATACGCCAACTCTGAAAGTGGCAAATAAACTCCCAATTGCCCTTGAAATCAAGGACACAAGCTCGAAGCATATCCTCCAAAATCTAGTTAACCTTCTCAGTCTGACCATCTGTCTGTGGATGATAAGTTGTACTAAGGTGCAACTCTGTATGCAAAACCTGTTGAAAGCTCACCCAAAATCCAGATACAGAGTTTGGATCTCTATCCGATACAATAGATAATGAAATCCCATGAAGCTTCACTATCTCTGTAATGTAAAGCTTTGCATATTGCTCCAACGGGTAATATGAGCAAACAGGTAAAAATGGGTAGACTTTGTGAGTCTATCAACTATCACCTAAATGGAGTTATGGTTCTGATGTGAGGTATGTAATCCTTCAATAAAATTCATAGAAATACTCTCCCACTTCCACTCCGGCACCGAAAGTGGCTGTGATGCTCCTGGTGGTTTCTGGTGATCGATTTTAACCATCTGGCAAGTACTACACTTGGAGACAAAAGTGGCTATGTCTCCCTTCATACCAGCCCACCAAAGTTGGCATTTTATGTTCTGGTACATCTTATTAGCCTCCGGGATGCACTGCAAATGGAGAGTTCTGAGTCTGTCTCATAACATCTCTTCTCAAGCCATCGATAGGAGGAACAACTAATCGACCCTTGTACCTTAAACCTCTATCTTTGCCAACTGAATAGAATGGAATCTCCCCTAACGCCAACTCTGCAGCTCTATCCATACATTGTTGGTCTTCCTGTTGGGCCTCAATCACTTTCCGAATGATAACAGGTATCACCATAACACATGCCGCAAAAGCCGTAGCTAACTCATCAACTGACCTCAGCGCATTCCACTCAGTCTCGAACAAGGTTGAAAGATTAGCATAGGGTCGATGACTGAGGGCGTCTGCCACTACATTAGCCTTCCCTGGATGGTACTAAATGGAGAAATGATAGTCCTTCACAAATTCTAGCCATCTGCATTGCCTCATATTTAACTCCCTCTGCGTAAATAGATACTGCAAACTCTTGTGATCACTGAATAGTCTGAAAGTCTCACCCAAGAGGTAATGTCTCCAAATCCTTAATGCAAAAACCACCGCTACCAACTCCAAATCATGGGTAGGGTAATTAAGCTCATATGGATTGAGCTTACGTGAACCATAAGATAATGGTCTCTCCTCCTGCATCAACACACAACACAGACCTTGTAACGATGCATCGATGTAGACAAGATACTCAACCCCACTCTGTAAAGTGGCTAGAACAAGTGTAGATGTCAACTTAGTCTTTAGTTCATCAAAAGTTGTCTGCTAGTGATCATCCCAAACAAATGGTACACCATTTCTAGTCAAGTTGGTGAGTGGACCAGCAATCTTAGAGAAACCTTGAATGAATCTACAATAATAACCTGTCAATCCCAAAAAAATACGGACCTCTGAGGGTGAGGTAGGTTGTCCCCACTCCAGAACCACTGAGACCTTCGCTAGGTCCACTGTAATCCCCTTCTCTGACACCACCTGACCCAAAAAAAATTCACCTATCTCTGCTAGAAAGCACATTTCTTAAACTTTGCATACAACTCGTGCTCTCTAAGTGTCTGTAACACTATCTGTAGATGTCTGGCATGCTCCTCCTCAGACCGAGAGTAGACCGATATGTCATCAATGAATACAATAACAAATTGATATAAAAATGGCCTGAATACTCTATTCATCAGATCCATAAATATAGTTAGAGCATTGGTCAACGTAAAAGGCATAACACGAAACTCATACGACCCATATCTGGTGAGAAATGATATCGTGGGTACATCCTGCTCCCTAACACAAAGCTGAGGATAACCAAACCTCAAATCTATCTTTGAGAAATAGGTGGCTCCCTTCAATTGATCAAATAAATCATCAATCCTAGGCAACGGATACTTGTTGCGGATTGTGACTTTATTCAGCTCCCTGTAATCGATACAAAGACGAAGAGAACCACCCTTCTTCTTCATAAACAACATTGGTGCTCCCTAGGGTGAAGTACTCCTATGAATAAAACCCTGACTAAGAAGTTGTTGAATCTGATACTTCAACTCCCGCATCTCCATCGGTGCCATCATATATAGTGCTTTAGCAATAGGCTTGGTGCCTAGAGCTAAGTCAATAACAAATTCAATCTCATGACTCGGTGGCAACCCTGGTATCTCCTACAAGACATCCTGATAATCACGCACTATAGGGATACTATCTATAAAAATAGTAGTCTCATCATGGGTCTCTGTATCAATATAAAATAAATGTGTACTAGACCCTCCCTATGGACGAGGCATAGCAATCAAGTACATCTCCTGACGGGGTATCGCAAAGACTATCGTCTTACCATGACAGTCCAACTGAGCATGGTAGTGAGATAACCAATACATCCCAAGTATCACATCATAAGTACGCATATCAAGCACTAACAAATCAACTATAAATCTAAGCCTGCCAATATCAATAGGAACCTGTCTACAAATTTCCCGTAAAATCGTATTAACACTGAAGGCATGGAAATACTGAGAGGTCGACTACTAGGTTAAGCCAATAATCCAGATAAAACAATAAATGACCAAGACACAAAAGAATGTGATGCACCAGTATCAAAAAGAACTCGACCGAGTCTATCATAAATAGGAAACATACCCTGAATAGCCTGAGGTTCCCGAGCATCATAAGGCATGACGTTGTACACCCTGCCATAATGTTGTTGTTGTTGTGTTTGTCCCTGTGGTGGTGGGGGTACTGGTAAAGCTGGGTACGTCGGACCCTGAATACTAATTGACGCCCACCACTACAAAGCATCACCAACCAACTTGAAAGTGGTAAGCATTTGCTTCTGGACCTCTATACACTTAACCATACAGAGATGACGCTCAATATGCTTCCAACACTGCTGAGCTACTTTCACGTCAATAGACCCCCAAAAACTCGGGTGGGTGTCCTTTAGTGAAAGTATTTCGAATCTTCTCCTATGTGACGAGTTGTACTACCAACTCAACAACAGGAGCCTGCTGAGGAGGCAGCTGATGAAGCCGTTGATTCTGAAGTATCGTCTCCACCCCTGCAGCAACAGTCTGAGCTATGATGGTTGTGAGCTTAAGAGGAAGTTTGGCATTGCCATCCCAAGCATTACCCTAACCCTGATTCGCATTCCTTTTCCTACGAGGCGGTATACTTAAACAACAACAAAAAATCGTTAATACCCCAACAATGGACTTAAAATAGTACAACGAGTCCTAATTTTAGGATCTAAATATCAGAATACGCAACGCGGAAAACCTAGCGAACACATTCCCTAGGACACTTGAACCCGGAGTGTTCTAATACCAACTGTGATACCCCCTAATTTTCATGCATTGGTTGACAAGGCCTATACCAAAAACTAAGGCGCATCAACACTCAATAATAAACAAGCACGGAAGCAAAAGACATATTTAAGAAATAACAGAGTCCCAAAAGTTTAATTATAATGAATAAACAAATTCAGAAATCCAAATCCCAAAAGGGTATAACTCGGGAATCCCATATCTATGGACCCCTAACCATAAATGAAAATAAGAGTCAGAAGATAAATCTAATTTTGAGTCCATACCCTGAAATGAAGTTAAGATCGAAGAACTCGCGAAGAAATGAGATGAGCCCTCAACCCTGTGGTTGGAACTGCCGAGGACTTGAAAAGTTCACAATGGTGGGTCAGACCCACGAGTAAAGTAAATTCTACATGATCCCAAACAGAGTACCAATAATCCTATCATCTAACCAAACCAAGTATGAGAGTAAAAGTATAATTTTTTTTATTGTTATTATTTTAAGCACAAATCCTAAATAACTACCCTGATGAATATAGACAAAACAAATAAACTGCAATATAATTAAATCACAAAATAATAGGCAAACCAAATAAAATGATATAATTAACTAAATCACAAGACCATAGGCAACTAAACAATGCCGAACCATAACCTTGTACCCGATTTCCATGTCATGGTACAAATGAGACTGCTTAATAGTCAGTCCATCGTGGTTCCCATTCCTTCCAGAATTACATAAAATAAGAAATATATATAACACACATATATATACATCAATTACCAACCATGTCAAAGATTAAATAATTTGTTAATCCCTTCAACATAATTTATTAATGCGTGAATTCCTTAATATACTGATATATACATATATATAAGCATAAAAACAAAATAAACACAATGTACAAATTCAAACAGGTGTATAATCTTAAGAAAACAATCTGAATATATATATGCCTACTATACATGTATACAAGCTTAATTTCTGAAATATTATCTATAAATATACATCGATGAATGAAAAATCAAAACCGAATTAAATATGACACACCATGGATTCAGTAGAAATCATAGAAATATATATATATATATATATAAAAGGCCCAAACCCTAAGGAAGAACTCCCTAGTGCCTAGACCCTAAGGAGATCTTCCTTTGAAGGGTGTTATAAGTAGCCGGCACCACAGCTCCTATAATATTTTAGTCGTCAACTTCCGGAGCGGCGGGGATTTGAACCCACGTTCAGAGCCTGGATATGGTTCGTCCAGACACAGAAGGTTCGTCCTTCAAACCAACTCCACTACGCAGGCGGGTGTATAAATATATATATATATATATATATATATATAGATACTAAAACAGCTTTTGAATTTCAATGGTTTTAGTGCACTTTTCCCAACGGCGGCCCAGTTAGCTATCAACACAAGTAATATAAAACCCAAAACTTGATTCCTATGTCTCTGACATACATTAATATACACCACATGAGAACATCTCTTTTAAATCACAATGGTTCCATTAATACTGTACCAACAGCAGGGCCATGCTATAAACAATGATCTTAACTTGGTTCCAGCCAAACTAGTCCATAGAAGGAGCTTTAGCTGGTGGTCCCCACTCACAACCAATTTCAAAACCTCAATTACGTGACTACTTAAGAATCCATAATCTGATTCCTTCCTTGGATTGTGACATGTGGACTGTTACATGAATATAAATCTATATATCTATATTTCGTTTTCTCCTCATCAAACAAAACCCTATATAAATATAATACAATCATTACCTGTATATGTGAACTGTAATCCGAATGTAACTGTATGTTTTATATAAACAAAAATCCATACGAGATCTATAGATGCTTGGATTATGAGTCCAAAGGGGAAAATAATAACATTCTACTTCCCTTATTTTAGAGTCTAGAACGACGGATTGCTCGTTACTTCTTCTCCTCCTTCCTACGCATCTCTATACCCTCCATCTCTATGATTGTCTAATACAGAAAGTAGTAAAAAAAATCCCTAGGGTTCCCTTCTATTATATAAATATATATATATATATATTTAATCATTTCAATGGGCTTAAAAATATATAATATCCCATTATTACTTATATAGTAGTCCATTGGCTAATAAGCCCAACTAACTGATTTATAATTAATTAATTAATTAAAATAAATTAAATATATTCAATTTAAATAAATAAAATAACGAGGTATTACAACATGGTTCTGTCTCAGAAATTTCAAGGTGGAGATTGTAAGAACATTTATTGTAATTGTTTATGTATGGAATGTTCTAGACAATAACCATATTGAGTGTTAAATAGGTCGGTTTGGTCTTAATGACATCCACAAGCTTCGACAAATGCGAAATCAAGCATTGAAGTAATAAAGAATACAAGTGAAATGCAAAAGTGAGCATATTGTGAAAAAATGTCTCCCGAAGGGCGAAAATGACATTTTCCAAAGTCGTCACTTCAGGCAAAAAGTATCGTGGAGTCGAGATGGTCATTTTGGCACAGTTGTGGAGAAAATTAATTTTCACCAAAATCCATACGGTTGATCCTACGCTTTCAGACTCAAAAAGTGGCTAGAAGCTGTAAAATTACGCTTCATCCTACGCTTGGAGAAAACCAAGCTACGGTTGTTACCTACGCTTGGAGCGTAACTGCGGCAGAGTTTTGAAAAGTGAAGGTGCGACATTATGACTGTGTGGCTGGCTGTTACATATCCTATTATGACTTGGGCTACACTCCTATATATCCTAGGACGTGTATAAAGGATATATACACATAAGTTGACTAGATTCATTCCCAATTATAAGAGAATTAAATAATGGAGGAATCTTAATTCAAAAAAGGAAACAATGATTTCACCAAGATTTTCAGTCAACTTTGAGAGCTCATATCTCGGTCAAAAAATGTCTGAATGGGGTGATTCTTGACCCTAACATCAAATGCTTGAAGTCATATTTCCGAAAAGCTATTACACGTCTACATCCAATATGTGTAGATCCAGATATGATCAAAAGAGTGAGATATTTTGCAGGAAAAAGCAGAAAATTTTATAATCGGGCTGAAATCCTATTTTGACTTGGATTGATCCGTGTTGACCCGGATGACCTTGAGTTCGACCTAAACACCCATAAGCATGTTTATATCATATATTATACATGATATTGAAGGGTTTGGCTCAGTTGAGTGTGAAATTACCAAAGATGACGAACTTCGGGTTTCTCCTCTACATTGCCTATAAATATCAAGGTCTACAATAGAGGAGGCCACGGTTTTTGAGAGATCTCAGCAGTATTCTATCATTCATAAAATATTGAGTGATAAGAGATATTCGTGTTCTTCACCAATCATGTTTCTTCACCGAAGATCTTTATGCACGATTGGATGAGTGATTGCTAAAAAATCATCACATTATCTATTGCAACATGGTTGCATTGATCCGTTGAAGTACGGAGCCATCTGAGTGCGAAGATTGGAGCGAGAAGCTTCGTGGTTGTTTGACCGTTGAGAAGTGGAGCTGTCAGAGTACGGAGCGAAACGAAAGCTTTGTGGAGCTCGAGTGATTTAAGTTTGTCAGACGTCTAGTGGAGAAAGGAAGATCTGGAGGGATTTGTAAGTCTAAAACTTTATAGAGTCTGTTTATCTCTTGATTCCTAGTGCATCGATACCCGAGCGTATCCGTGGTTTTTACTTGGAGTCTTTCCAAGGTTTTTCACGTAAAAATATCGTGTGTCTCTATTGCTTTATATTCTGCACTTAGATTAATTTTTGTATAATTTATCTTGTTAGAGAATTGGATAAAAATTAATTTTTTCACAATTAATTTTAATTTGTCATTAAATTAAAAAAAAACCTATTCACCCCCCCCCCCCCCCCCCCCCCCCCCCCCCCTTTTAGGTAATTTCATTTATAATTAAATTAAAAAAGTAAATCACGACAATTTCATCTCAGGGTTATCCAGGTTCTCCATTACCCAATTCTTGTAAATTTTAACGTATTAACATGCTTATAATTAAATTAAAACAATAATTCCATCTCATGGGCACCCAAGTTCTCAACTTACAGTTCTTTATGATTTACGAGAAAAACAAAAAAAAGGAACTAGAATAGCGTCTAAGTTTTCACGTCCCTCATTCTCAAGTCTCCCCTAACATGTTTTAATTTCAATAAAACATAAACAAAAGGGGAACTAATGTTACGTTATAACTTCAAGTACACTTTTCCTAATCCACAAACCTACTTTAAACTTCAGGGGATGCTAGACCGTCTATTTCAATTCAATTCAAGTAAGTTCTAATCATTCTAATTTCTTAGATAAATAATTTATTTAATCACTCAAGGGGATTTCTATCTCCGACTTCATTTAATCCACCTATAAGGATTTCATCGATTTCATAAAAATCTCTAAGTCCCGTCAATAGCTAGAAACTTAAACACATGCTATAACATATACATAAACACACAACATCGGAAATGTTAAAATTTCCTACGCACCGAGAATGAGAGTTAGATATATATATATATATATAAATATCTCACCTAAATTTACGCTTACAAAACAGCCCCGAAACGGGCCCACAGTGAAAAGTGTCGGTGCTCGTAAATGGGGCCCACCTACCAAAGTTGTCTGATTGAAATTCCGTTCGAACCGAAACGTCCTTCTCGATGACCTATTCAACGTAGTCGAAACCTGTTAGTAATAGCCCAACAAAATGGAGCAAATCTGAAAAATACCAAACAAAAAATCGTACCTAAAAATCAGATTTTTTGACAAACCGTTGAACGGCTTCATACCAAATTCGAGTATTTCATACATGACATCATAAACTGGCAATCCTCCGAATTTCACGACGATCGGTACGCAAACCAGCCCGATCTGGAGCAAAACTGTACAGCCGTAATCGGGACTGCTCCGCCACAACCACCACATAACACCACCATTCGTGTCGTCGTCTCAAGTGCAAAGCCATGACACCGCCGTTGCCAGCCCTCTCCGGCAACCACCAGGCCAAGTCACGAACTTCAGCCACCAATCACCCCTCTCTCTGTTGTGAACTGTAACACCACCACGAGCCACCACCTAGCTCTCGATCAGCACCTCCCATTGTCGCAGTCGTCTACCTCAGTCAGGCGAACCACCACCACCAGGTCGTGTCTCCTTTGCACGACTATCATCTCTCCTTCTGACCTCTCTCATAGCTCATCTCTCTCTCTCTCCTTTTGTAACAGATCGACGATGAAGGCGTGGAGAATGAGAAGTAGGCTCGTCGTTAAGGGAGAAGACGATCGCGTTGTCAGTCTCTCTCTATACCTATATATATATATATATATATCTCACATATATATTTATATATATTTATATAAAAATAAATATATATACCCAATAAATACCCACACATAGCTATATTCTCAATTAATAATATATATCTATACGATAAATCCCAAAAATATACCGGGAACCTCGAAATAATATCACACGAGCCCGAAAAATAAACGGGACGCATAATAAATATTATTATAGCTCGAGGTAAAAACTCAATCACCAAAATACCGGGTACGTACATAACCCATCGAAACTCCTAAAACAAGAAAACACTAACATCTACCCAAATAAATCCACTAACACGTATTACGTATATATAAACACGGAGAACGAACAAGGTAATACAAATACCGCTAAGTACACAAGTCAAACAACTAAGGAACGTAGAGAAACCGAAAAGAAACAGACAAGTAATGTCACATCAACACATAGGGACACTTACGTATAACACAGAGAAAACGAGTAAAGGAAATATAAATACTCTTAAGCACGTCAACCAAACAAAACACGTACTAATCCCATTACAAGGGAAACAAAAACATCGAACCCCTAAAGCACTAAATGTCGAACTCCAACAACTGAGTCGAAACCTTAAACGTCGATCATACAAAGCATGTCGCCACCCAATTGAGCACCAAACGCTAAGCATCAAAATGAAACCACTTAGTCAATAACAAGAATTCACGTAAACATTTCGCCAAGTCAGAAACACTAAACGTTACGTCAAGTCACGTAATCACCAAAGAATGTCCACAAAGTCATCAAGAAGAAATCGCATAGTCCTCCAATCGAATCCAAATGTAAACGCGAATAATTTACACGTAAAATACCAAAAATAACCACAACGTCATGAACAAATGACGTCACAACCGAAAATAAATCAGAAATAATTTTAGAAAAAAGGGAAAATAACATGGGGTGTTACAGGGTCTATCTTGATTTGGAGGGTTTGTCTCTGTGTGTGTGTGGGGGGGGGGGGGGGGGGGGGGGGGGGGGTGGTCACTCCCCGAATTTTAAGACCCAAAACTTGAGTTGTGATCTATGGGGTTAAGGATTTAAAAATAGTAAATAGGTTTATTTTGAAAAAATATAAATGTTATCCCGTGGGTTTATTCATTCTATTTCTTGAAAAAAAATCAGTTTATTTAAAAACCAAAATTTAGTGAAAATTTTGGCAAAACACCCCATAATTTATTAACTACCGGAAGTGATAAAAACCTGTAATTATATTAAAATTTAAAATCCATCCCAATTTCAACATATAATCCAAATCTCAAGTTCTAAAGAATGTCCACTGACCTACCACACGACGTACAAATACAATTTTTAAATATAAGTTCCGTATTAAAACACACTATATTACAAAAGGTTTACAAACTTAGTATTTTACATTCCCAAAATACATACAAATCCAAAAGTGACTATATACAGAAAATATACAACAAAAGTCCTACCGCTCTTAAACAGGTAAATCTAAAAACACGTGGGTAAAAAGAGTCAGCTCTTGCTATTGTCCATTGAGACCTATCGAGACCTGCATATGGGGAGAGGGGAAACATATAGTAGGAGCGAGCTCTAAAGCCTAGTAGAGAGGTATATTATCTAATAAATTCAACAGATAACACAATACCACACAAAACAATTATAAAATAATATCGGCAATAAAATCAAACATGTCTGAACCCATAAGATTCTTTAAATTTTTTCACGCCCCAAAATCATATCTTGACCCTTTTAGAGACTGTTTCACCCTGGGACCGTGCCCCACGCGTAAGTCTTCGATCTTTTTAGGGACTGTTTCACCCTGGAACAGTATTCCTCACATAAGTCTTCGATCATTTAACCTTAGGCCAGTGCCTATAGGGATCCCTTGATCCATATGACAAAGAGCCCCAACGTACTACCCAATTTTTTCCCGTGTATGTATTATTGAATCACATAAAATCTCACCACCACAATTCAACAATACAAAATTCAATTCATATTCCCAAGCATATATCTTCAATTCAATTATCATATAATAATATAAAAAAAAATTATGTCCAGACCAACCCACTTCCAAGCAACTGAACACACGTATACAAAAGTCATCTTCATCACCAAGTCTCAATCCAATTACAAACAATCAAAGTAAACTCAAAACAACCACATACCCAATAATTATAATGATTGAATAGAATAAATAAAGGAATTAACAATTTAAAAGATATATAATTATTTAGAACCCAAAATAGCAATCGTTCTCTACAATCGCATAATCAACAAGTATATATAGCAATTATCATTCTAAACTGAAATTCTTAACAGTTTAATTCCATTAAATTAGTATAGTTTTGAAAAATATTATCTATTTCCCCAAATTCTAGAAACACTATATATATATATATTTATATATATATATTTGTTTTTGAAAGGGTAATCCCCCTACCTCCAACAAATAGTGCCGTGAAGCTATGCAGAGACCCTTTCCTTGCTGGACCGAACTCACCCTTGCTCTCGTTTTAGTTTTTCCTCTCTTTATCAAGTACCAGCTCAGTCCACAGTTGCCCTCTTTGTATATCTCTCTTCTTGTCGGTTTGTTCATGAGGCAGTTCACACAACTTTTCTTCAAAAAAATTTCGTATATTGTATCATATATTACGTATGTTTCATATTAATGGGTTATTATTATAATTTTACTTACCCCAAAATATTTATTCAATTTGAATTTTAATATAATTTAATTTTTTATTTTTCTCAATTGTTCATTTTTTTCATTAATTTTAAACAAATATTGAACTCCATCATAATACGATATTATTAAAAATAAAATTAAAAATTACATATTAGTCAACTTAAATTAATAAAATATTAAAAAACTCAAATTAAACAACTATTGTGGGACGGAGGGAGTATATATAAATGTGTATACGTGTCACTGGGTAGAGATTCAAGTGGTGACTCTTCAATATACCTACATCTGCGCATATGTTGTGTTTGGCTGTCAAGGTGTGCTAGCACATTCTTAAATTGTCACTTAAGCCTTGTTTGGTTCGTGGTCCGGTTCCATGTGATCCGGTCTCATAATAGTTTTTTTGGGACCGTACATTATTTGGCAACACGGTTCCAAAAAAACAAGGATCACTTAGGACCAAAAGGGATAATTTGAGACAACAAAAAATTATAGTCTCAAGTGTTCTTAAATGGTCTTATATACAATTGTCTTAACACATGGGACCATAAAATTTGAAATATATATATATAATTAAAAATTATATATAATTTGAAAATAATATATAAAATTAAAAAAATAATATAAAAAATTTGAAATAATGTATAAAATTCAAAATTAATATATAAAATGCAAAAAGTATATTTAAAATTTGGGAAATTAAAAAATTCCAAAATCATAGAAAAAATAAAAAATAATGTATAAAATTCGAAAATAATATATAAAATTTGAAAAATAATATAATTTTTTTAAAATAATGTATTAAATTCGAAAATATATATATAAAAATCAAAATTAATATATAAAATTTTAAATATATATATAATTTAAAAAATAATATATAAGTTTTGAAAAATAATATAATTTTTTTGAAATAATGTATAAAATTTGAAAAAAAATATAAAATTCAAAAATAATATACAAAATGAGATATATATATATATAAATTTGAGAAATTATAAAAAAAATTGAAAATAATATAAAAAATCAAAAATAATATATAAATTCAAAAAATAATATAAAAATTCGAAATAATTTATAAAATTTGAAATATATATTATTTTTGAATTTCTTATATTATTTTAAATTTTTTTATATTTTTTCAAATTTTTTATATTTTTCATACTTAATATATTTTTTGAATTTTATATATTATTTTTTTATTTTTTGTATTATTTTCCAAACATAAGACCAAACAGCTTGAATAAGACCATAAGACCAGACAATTTTATCAAACAGACTTTCAGAACACCACCCAGATAAGACCAGACCAGACCGGACCAGATAAGACCAGACCAGACCAGATAAGACCAGACCGGACCACCTACCAAACGGGCCCTTAATGCCACCTCACAATCAAATCCTACTTCAGACCCAATTTGTCATACAAAATTTAAAAAACCATAACATTTGGAGCTAATATTAAAAAAATGACAACATTGTAATTTAAGAAAAAGGTAAATTTTCAAAAATAATTATAAAAAAGAAAAAACATATTTTTTTTGTCTATAATACTCGTAACCCACTTTCAGTCATTTTTCTCAATGTCCTTATCTTGTATTTTACTAAAACAAATCTAATAAATTAATTTTTATGAACTGACATAATTACCCTTTCATCTCAAACAACCCCCATCACACAATCACCATCTTCATTAAGTATATCATTAGGTAAAAAATAAATTCAAGAATGTTACTGTAAAACTTTTATTTCATAAGGTAAAACTGTTAATGCAGTCTTTAAAACTTTTTGACGCAATAGGTAAAATATTTTGTTCTAACTAAAAGGTACACAGTATGAGCACTTCTCAATTTACATAAAATACACACTACCAGAAGTTAATGTAAACTTTTTGCTTCATTGAGTACAACTTCTAATTCTTACTCTAAAACTTATATTTCATTAGGTAAAACTTTTGACACAATATATGAAACTTTTTTACTCTATATGTAAAATATTTTGTTTCACCTAAAATTTATCGAGAGTACGCATTTCTCGATTTCTCGAAAATACACATTTTTCAGAAAGTCATGTAAAACTTTTGTTTCATTGAGTAAAACTTATATTTCACTGCGTAAAAAATTTAACTCAGTAAATATAACTTTTTTTGCTTTTAGTGTTATATAATATGTTTCACCTAAAATCTATCGATAAATATTTCAAAGAATTCATAGATATCATAAAAAGTGTCTTGAATAACATTTAACTACACTCATATCTCAATAAAATAATATAAACTACATATCAAATTGTCACCAAATCATCATTAAGGTAAGTCCATGATATACAGACACACACACACACATATATATATATATATATATATATCATGTATATATATGTATATCATTGATTCACATGAATGATTTTCATCGCCAACCCTGAAAAATATTTCAATCTCTTTCTCACTCCCATGGATCAATACGGAATACCGGCTTCTGCCCTGATTTCAACGATTAAGAAGCGGTTCTCAGTCATGAAGGTATGAATTGATTAGAACGACTAAATAATGAAAACCCTAAGTAAGAAGAAATATGTGATTAAGGGTACTAAGATGATTTATTTATTGGAGATATAATTTTTATTAAAAAAATTAAATGAGTAAATAAGTAAAATAATTATAAATTATTTGAGGGTGTTTTAGTCATACAATTATCCAAACTTGTCAAAATTTTAATTATTTTACTAAAAGTTGTCATTTTTGTAATTATTTTTGAAAAGTGACATTTTTATTAAATTACTTTTTGAATATTGTTATTTTTTTAATATACAGTCCAAAAGTTGTCGTTTTTAAAAAAATTCGTATATTATAGCATACATATGAGTATATCTATATTGGAACTCTTATAGTTAAAAAAAATATTCCAATTGGTATTTGCTAATTAATAAATCATGCACCCACTTTCTTTAAAATAAGTCACAATTATATGAATAATAAGTGAAATACTAGAATCAATAAAGTATATTGACATACAAAATGGAGTTGTAAGTGTAGAAATCTCCTGGCCCACAGAAGCCCATCAAGCATTGGGCCCATCAGGCTGATCGCCCAACAAGGTTATCAAAAGCCCGAAGACTAGGCCCATTTCAACATACATTTCTTTAAAGACAGAAATAATGATGTAAGTAAGGTTGTGTTGCCCTAATGGGCTAAAAACCTAAAAAGGGAATGTATATAAAAAAAAGGCAAAAACTGAATAAAGCATAAAAATTCTGGTGTTGTGCATTTTTTTTGGCATTTACACATTGGCGCCATCTGTGGGAAGTCAAGGAGTTCTTGAAATTTTCAAACTGTTCTTCGGGATTTGAAAACCATCTCCTTTTTCCCATCTCGTTAAGCTGAGTTTATCTCTTTTTTTTTAATCTGAAGATCTAAGAGTTTATCTTCGTTCTTCACCACCCTTTAAAAATGTCCGTTCACACAGTCCCGAACAAATATGTCGGTCACCCGTTCGCAGACGGACGTTCCGACCACCGCTGACAGCCGTGCATAAGGTCCCCAATCCATCGAGCGAATCCTGTAACACCTGATAGCTACAGAGGAACATAGCTTGGCACTTGAGAAACAGAACGCAGAGCTCATGGTGAGATTAACTCCACGACCGCCTGCCCCTCCAGTAGCGGCGCTCGACCACTCTGAGAACCAGCAAGATGTCGACAGGCTGGAAAAGCACGCCGAGTCTTCCCAGCGCTCAGGAAAGGCTCCTGCCGCCGACGAAGCCCTGACCCCCGAGAAGCTCCAGGCAATGATGGTCGAGATCCAGAGGAAAATCCTCGGGGATTTGAGAGCCCGATCCACCGATGACCTAGCCATCCAGGCGTCAACCGAGTTGATACAATCACCCTTCGTCCTTGAGATAACCTGGGAACCCTTTCCAAAGAAGTTCGTTCTGCCTCAGGTCACCCCCTACGATGGCACCAAAGATCCCGATGAGCACATTTATCAAATCCATCAGAAGATGACCATATACGCGGAAAACGAGTCCTTGCTCTGCAAGGTGTTTTCCACAAGTCTTGCTGATGCACCCCTATTACGGTTCAGGAAACAGGCACCTCGGTTCATCGGCAGCTGGCAACAATTGACCAGGCTCTTCGTTGCCCAATACTATAGGAACAAGAGACAGAATAATACCATATCCTACCTCTTCACTATGATTCAGGAAAAGGGGGAATCACTGAAGAGCTTTTTGTCCTGATTCAACATCGAATCTTGTTCTGTCGATAACTATGACCAGCACTCTGTTGTTGAGGCCTTTAGGATGACCCTTATTCCAAGGACTAAGTTCCATCAGTCTCTGGTGAAGCGCCCCCCATCGGGCATTGGGGAGTTAAACTCCAGAGCCGAGGGATATTTGAGAATTGAAGAAGAGGAGACCGTCAGGTAAAGGAGAGCAGCCTTAGTCAGCATTGAATCCCAATCAAAGGATCAGGCGACCAATCGAAAGCGTCCGGCCTCATCAGGACCACCAGCTCCTTCGGGACCACCAGCCCCAAAACCATTCAAACGTTCAAAATTTGAAGAAATAATGACACCCCTGAGAGTCAGCCTTGCCAAGCTGTACCAAGAGAACAAGACCAAATGGATCTTCCAGCAACCCCCAACCATCAGATAACCACTTGACTAACGAGATAAGTCAAAGCATTGTGCTTTCCACGGGGATTTCGGACATATCACAAACGAATGTCGTAATCTCAGGCAGCAGGTAGAGGCATTGTTGCTTCGTGGAGAGCTCCAGGATTACGTCCAACAGGACAGATCGAGGGTCGAACAACGCGCTCCTAATGCCCCCAAGAATCCCGCAACCGCACAGCCAGTCAGGATCATCAATATGATTCTTGGTGGGCCCGCCTCCAAGAAGACCGAAGGATCATGCCGGAGCCATTGCGAAGGGCCCGTAAGATGAGAAAAGTCAATGAAATTAGCGAAGTCTACCACAGGACAGGTGAAACACAGATTACTTTCTCTGCATCGAACCTTCGTGATATACAGACTCCGCATGACGACCCTCTGGTTGTGACACTGATGGTAGCCAACTACCTAGTTAAGAGAGTCATGATCGATCCTGGGAGCAATGCAAACGTCATTACCAAATGGGCTTTTGAAAAGCTTGAAATCCACCCAAATGAAATTGTGGCCTCCCGGTGCCCTATTGCAGGATTTGATGGAAAGAAAATCGAGCCGATCGGGGAGGTCCAGTTGCCGGTATCTGCTGCTCAAAGAACCTTGACCGAGATGTTTGTTATAGTGGATGTGAAGCCTTCATTCAATTTTCTCATGGGAAGGGGATAGATTCACCGGATGCGGGGTATGCCTTCAACCCTTCACCAAGTGATGAGATGCATAAGCCCGAATGGTTTTGGCACCATTGATGTCAGGGGTGACCAGGTGGCCGCCAAGGAGTGTTATGCGGTCACCCTGAAGGAGATCCAGGAGGGAAAGGGCCCAATGGTTCCACATTCCAAGGAACAAAATCCATGCCCCAAATAACAATCAAAGGAAAGGGATCCGGGTACCCCAATCGTGGTCGAGCCATTACAGCCAATCTCTATTGTACCCGATAGCCCAGAAAAAGTTACTTTTGCAAGTACAAACCTTACCAACTCTGAATTGAGAGAACTGACACGGTTATTATAGTACAACATCGATGTCTTTGCATGGGAACATACAGACATGCCTGGCATCAACCCTCTTGTTGCCCAGCACTCGTTAAACGTAGACCCGAACGTGAGACTGATCAGGAAAAAGCAGAGACGCATTGGAGCGCATCGAAACCAGATCATAGCAGATGAAGTGTCCAGATTACTTTAGGATAGTTTTGTCAGGAAAGTCAAATACCCCGAATGGCTCGCCAATGTAGTGGTCATCCAGAAGAGGAATGGTAAATAGAGGATTTGTGTTAATTTTACTGACCTGAACAGGGCATGCCCGAAAGACAGCTTTCCACTGCCAAAGATCAACCAGATGGTTGATGCTACCGCCGGCTATGATCGTCTAACTTTTCTGGATGCTTATTTGGGATACAATCAGATAAAAATGAACCCGATAGACGAAGAAAAGACCTCATTCATCACTGAAATAGGTACTTATTGCTTTAAAGTTATGCCCTTCGGCCTGAAAAATGCAGGTGCCACTTTCCAGAGATTGGTCAACATGATATTTAAGGGATGATGGGTACAGTAATAGAGGCTTATATTGATGACACTGTGGTTAAGAGCAGGAAAAAGGAAGACCATCTTACCCACTTGCGCGAAGT
Organism: Cornus suecica; assembly: GCA_963922005.1. Taxonomy (NCBI): domain Eukaryota; kingdom Viridiplantae; phylum Streptophyta; class Magnoliopsida; order Cornales; family Cornaceae; genus Cornus; species Cornus suecica. The sequence continues at coordinate 30,576,974 of OY998241.1, forward strand.
GTTTGACACCCTCAGGATGCATGGCATGAAACTTAACCCAGAGAAATGCTCCTTTGGTGTATCATCCGGACAGTTCTTGGGGCACATCATGGACAAAACTAGGATCCAAGCAAGCCCAACACAAGTCAAGGCCCTGATGGAAATGAGGGAGCCCCGGACACATAAAGACGTTCAAATCTTGACGGGAAGAATGGTGGCCCTTAGCAGATTCATTTTATGACTCACTGATCGATACAGACCATTCTTTCAGGCAATTAAGGCAAAGAAGGGGGAAGTTTGGGGTCCTGAGCAGTCTGAAGCCCTAGAGAGGTTAAAAGAGTATATGACCAGACCCCCGATCTCATCCACACCCGGTCCCGATGAAGTCTTGCATCTATACTTAGCAATATCCTCTGTCTCGACCAGTGCATCCCTCATCAGAGAGGATGGGAACCTTCAGATGCCAGTCTTCTACACTAGCAAATCCTTGGATGAAGTAGAAACCCGATACAGTAGGCAGGAAAAACTAGTTCTATCAAAAAATAACATTCACTTAGATCCCAAGAAGCGAAAACTCTGTAGCTGACCACCTAGCCGACCAAGTATCCTCAGCCGGGGAAGACCTGACCCGGGTTGCGTTGGTGGATTTTATAATCAGGCCAAGTATTCAGGAGCTCGAACAAGTAATGATTATCCCATGGGAGCCCAGCTGGATGGATCCCCTAATGGATTACCTAAGAAATGGGACACTACCGGAGAACAAAGCTAAAGCTCACAAGATCAGGAAAAATTTAACTCGATATTCAGTTATAAACGGGCAACTCTATCAAAAATCCTTCTTAGGTCCTTATTTGAAATGTATTACACCATCAGAATCAAGAGCAGTGATGCAAGAGATTCACAGTGGATCTTGCAGGAACTATTCCGGAGGTAGGTCCCTTGCCCATAAGATACTTTCCCAAGGATACTTTTGGCCCTATTTGTCACAGGATGCCGAAGAGTACGTCCGAAGGTGCAAACCGTGCTAGATGCACGGAGACGCTATCCATCGGCCACTAGAGTTCTTACATCCCACCATAGTACCGCACCCATTCACCCGATGGGGAATGGATGTCGTAGGACCTCTCCCGAGGGCAATTCGGTCAAATGTCTATGTCCTTCTGGCCACTGATTACTTCACCAAATGGGTAGAAGCTGAAGCCTACCCCGCCTTCAAGAGTACCCACATCATCAAATTCATATGGACCCACATAATATGCAGATTCGGGCTACCAAGGACAATCATGATGGATAACGGGACAAATCTTGACAACAAGGAGGTAAGAGCATTCTTTGTCTAGCATGGTATTAACCAGAATACATCCTCCATCGGGTACCCACAAGGGAACGGACAAGAGAAAAGGAAAAATCGAACCATATTCAACACCCTGGTCAAAAAACTTGAGGAAGCCAAAGGAACCTGGCTCGAAAATCTACCCGAAGTGCTCTGGTCATACATAACGACCCCCAGACAACCCATTAGGGAGACCCCCTTTGCCATGGCATACGACACTGAGACTGTGATCCCAACGAAGGTTAGGGTTCCAACCCTCCGGAGCCAGGCCTGGGTGGAAGGACCAAATAACCAGCACCTGGCTTACTACCTTGATCTATTAAATGAAAGAAGGGAGGCTACTAGGATCAGGCTGGCCACCTACCAACAGCGTGTCCGGAACCACTTCAACTAAAAAGTCAAAAGAAGAGAGTTCCAGGTCGGAGACATGGTCCTTAGGCGAAAAATTAGGCTCGTAGGCAAGCTTAGGGAGCCTTGGGAGGGCTAGTACACCATTAGCGAAGTCATCGGACGCGGAGTATACCGCATCCGAAGGAACATGGATGGCAGAATGGAACCAAACTCCCAAGATACCTCTCGCCTAAAGAGGTACTACCCGTAAAGGGCAAAGTTTTACTTTTACTTTGATCTTTTTGTAAAAAGGCTATAACACCCGATCAATAAAAAATCATTTTTATGGCAAAATAGCTTATAAATATCTACTGATACCAAAATAAACAAAGTGTTGTCATATCTATCGCATGGCCTGAAGTGCCCGAAAGACACAACACAAATCCTGAAGAGATCAAAGTTTGCAAAAATAAACAAGTGTTGTCATGTCTATCGCATGACCTGAAGTGCCCGAAAAACACAACACAGATCTTGAAGAGATCAAAGTTTGCAAAAATAAACCAAGTGTTGCTTTGTCTATCGCATGGCCTGAAGTGCCCGAAAGACACAACAGAGATCCTAAAGAGATCATATTTTTCAAAAAATAAACAAAGTGTTGTCATGTCAATCGCAAGGCCTGAAGTGCCCAAAAGACATAACACAGATCTTAAAGAGATCAAAGTTTTCAAAAATAAACCAAGTGTTGTTTTGTCTATCGCATGGCTTGAAGTGCTCGAAAGACACAACACGGATCCTGAAGAGATTAAAGTTTGCAAAAATAAACCAAGTGTTGATTTGTCTATTGTATGGCCTGAAGTGCCCAAAAGACACAACACAGATCCTGAAGAGATCAAAGTTTACAAAAATAAACCAAGTGTTGCTTTGTCTATCGCATGGCCTAAAGTGCCCGAAAGACACAACACAGGTCCTAGAGAGATCAAAGTTTGCTAAAATAAACCAAGTGTTGCTTTGTCTATCGCATGGCCTGAAACGCCCAAAAGACACAACACTGATCCTGAAGAGATCCAAATATTGCAGAACAAAATAAAGTGTTGTCTTGTCTATCGCATGGCCTAAATTGCTCGAAAGAAATAACACTGATCCTGAAGAGATCATAATTTTGCAAAAAATAAATAAAGTGTTGACATGTCTGTCACGTGGCCTCAAGTCCCCAAAAGACACAACACTGATCCAGAAAAAACACAGTACTTTTTAGATAAAATCTAAGTAAAAAGAGTCAACTGGACAAGAACCATGATTTTTCATTCAAAAATGGGCCTAGTGGCCAAGGCTTACAAAATGTTTACGTTTCACAAATGAAGAATCCTAAGTGCCAGCATCAGTGCCCACTACATCTGAGCTAATAGGAACAATAGTCCCATCAGGGACAGAAGGGTCAGAATCGGATATGGACCCCGGAAAAGGCTTGGTGAGGAATTCACAGAAGCGAATGTCATCGGACCTCCAACTGAATCATCATACGGCGGAGCAATGCCCAGAGACTCATCCAGCTCCTCCACTGAGGCGAAGTCCCTCTCCTCAACAGGTTTCTGGATGTCCTTGAAGCATGTCCCCCATCCGTACCCGATCTTGTACTGGGCAGTGTCACAGAGGCGCTTATACATCTGGTTGCTACCCCGATGGCACATCTCCACCGTTGACCTCTCCACTGCCAAGAGATTCTCAGTTTCAACCTTCTCCTCCAAAAGCTTCGCTTTGGAGGTCCTCAGGCCCTCATTATCAACCTTCAGGCCCTCATTCTCAGTCTTCAGGGCCTCGGCTTCAGCGAATAGGGCATGCCGGACCGCCTCCATCTCTTTGATCTGCTATTGGGCAGCCTGAAGCTGTTGCTCCGCAGTGATTTCCCTCCTGGTTTGAACCTCCAACTTTTCATTGGCTATTGATAACAAGGTGACAGCTTTTTGCCTTGAATCTTCCTTGATCCTCAGAATTTCATTAGATTTGCTGAGCAACCTAGTGTCATCTTCCATCTTTGCGTTGTAAGCTTGGGTCAAGTAGAGCATCTGCCAAAATACAAGTGTTAGACAGATCAATAAATAATGTGAAGAAATACAAAGTACGATTGAAGGAACATCGTGTCAAAAATATACCTTCATAGCAATCTCCGGACTAGACATAGCCAAATCCGTCTGATCGATCTGTTTCAGCTTCTTTCGGTCTGCAGGGGTCCAGATATGGAAACCCATTGCCCGAAAGGCAACATCATTGTCAATCGTTTCGGATCCCCTGACCAAGAAGTCACCACCCAGAAGTATTATCTTCATTGCCCATGGGACAGGTTGTTCCTCATTGGTTACAGATACAGTCTCCGCCACTATGCTTGGCGATAACGCTGTAGTCAGGCGGGGCCTAACCGATCGATTAGAGACTATGGATGGATCCTCATATCGGGGATGATGTGTTCCTGTCAGACTAGACTCTCCCTCCTCAATTTGTCGGGATCTAGGAACGGGTATTTCCTCCGAAAAAAGGATAATGGGCGATTCGACAGTACTTACTCCCGAAGGAGGAGGTGGAGCAACTAAAACATTTCCCATCAGTGCTAGAACAACTTCCCCAGAGGAAGCAATTGGAGTACTCTGAGACCGCTGATCGTCTTGGGCCCTTTCCGGTGCCAAAGGGTTTGATTGAGGGCCCGTTACTCGCTTAGCCTTCTTCTTAAAGACAGGCGTTGGGATCCTCAACATGGTATTCGTTCTTCTGTTGATACTGTCTACAAATTAGAACCCATCAAGTAATTACTACACATCCTCAGGGGTTGTCCCCAAATTTTAGATTTAAGGAGATCAAACCAGGATGTGATGTAAGTTAGAGTTTTAAAGCGGTCGGGCGCTCCCAGAAACTCAAGCCCATGAAGACCCAACTTATCATTGCACTGTTCGCAATAGCACGACCCCTTATGAAAAGGCTTGAAGGAAGGGAATAAATGTTTCTCAAATTCACTAGGGACATTGAATTCGGCTGAGCCTGGAAGCCTCCAATTCCCGCTTACCAGGATCATTCTCTCCTTCCACCCTTTATTAGATTTCTCAGTGTTATCGCACATCTTTCTCCCACTTAAAGGAAAAATATTGTACCGACCCCTACAGTCCTTCTGGTCCTGAATCTTGTAACAGAACAGGAGCTCAGCCAGACCCAGATCAAGACCCATCTCCCGATTAATGATCAGGAGCATGAAGGAAGAAATAGTGGATCGGGAATCTAAGAACCTGAAGGTGGAAGGCTGACAGCAAAATCTGATGATCCATGACTCCCTCACCTTTCCTTAAGTCGCATTTTTGGGGATAATTCTTATTGATCCCCCCATCGGGTATCCTGCACTTAACCCTCAGTCTTTTCAGTACCGTTTTTACCCTATGTGCAAGAGGGAGGGGATTGGCATAAAATTGATCTCCTGAACTCCCTGCAGTCGGATCCCCACCCGCTGCAATGTTTTGGTTAACCTCAGGAAGACTGGATCCAACCGTCCTAACTACCTCTACTGATAGAGAGCTAAGGGAAGCATCTGGATCCACAGAAGAGGGGAGACGGTCGCTACCCGACCGGGTGTCATCACTATCAGACATATTGACAGAAATGTAGGAAAGCTGAAAGAGAGAACTTACTCTAAGATGAATCCTGATGAGATTTCGTGAGTTTTCCTGGAAGAATGAACGGATTCTGGCAATAATAAATGAAGAACTCAAGTTGTAGAGAGTTTCTGAGAGCTACTGGCTTTGAAATACAATGACTGTTCAGTAAATGGATCCTAGGTATTTATAGAGGTCGCCGAAGTGCTCGAAAAGTCGTGCATACGTGAAACGAATCGTCACAACGCCTCCTCAGCCCCCATCCCACAAATCGAGGCTACTTGATCCACGAATTTCAAATGATTCAATGATGATACAACTGTCATGTTAAATAGCCTGCCACATCACCCCAAGAGGGGTAATGTATCTGGCTTTCCACCCTACCTTCTTGCTAATGGGTCTGACCGCCCGAAAGCCCACACCAAGAAGAGGGTCTATGTAAGTGTGGAAATCTCCTGGCCCACAGAAGCCCATCAAGCATTGGGCCCATCAGGCTGATGGCCCAACAAGGTTATCAAAAGCCCGAAGACTAGGCCCATTTCAACATACATTTCTTTAAAAACAGAATTAATGATATAAGTAAGGTTGTGTTGCCCTAATGGGCTAAAAGCCCAAAAGGGAATGTATATAAGAAAAAGGCAAAAACTGAATAAAGCATAAAAATTCTGGTGTTGTGCATTATTTTTTGGCATTTACAGGAGTACAATATATTTAAAATCTAGACCATTTATTCTACTCACCATATTTGAAATTAAACATTTTTCATTCGTTCTCTTTATATATATCTATACACATACATATATTAATTCATTTAAAATATAAGAATTTAGCCTCAAATAGACAGTAATAAGTCCTAATAGATATACAGAAGCTTTAAAAAAATCATGGATCTTGCGCGGGGGTGGGTGGGGGGGGATTTAAAAAATAAAATTTGGGGTGAAAAGTAGGACTTCTGTGTCATACTAAAATTATTTTAGGAAAGGAAAATAATTCTATTTTTTTGGAGCTTGGTTAGCGCGAAAAGGAAAACTTTGAGGAAAATAGGTTTCCTGCATCGATGAATTTTCCTCAAAATATTTCCCGCAAAAACACACCAAAATTTTGTTTCAAGGGAATTTTCCCTTTCATTTTCTAACCGACGTATGGACAAATTGTGGTTGTTAAAATCGTGATCCTATTGGTAAAAACTTACAATTTTACTACGATTATATAGGATTTTGTACAATTCTACTCACATTTGTTTTAGTCCTTAGTATATATAATCAATTACCCAAAAAAAAAAAGATATATATATAATCCGAATCAATCTCCCATTTTCTTTATCTATGCAATATGGGACTCCTAAGCTCTCACGCTATTTTTTTTTTTTTTGTTTTAGTTTTCATTCATGGTTGTTAATACTTAACCATTTTAGTTGAAAATTTATTTTTACTTTATCTTTCATTATTATCAAATAACACTATTTTTTATGTATTTCGAAGGCTAAAGTTCATTCTTTTAATGACCTATTTTAACTAATTTTTCCTAACACTTCATCACATTAAATTAACACCATGCTATTTTAATATTATCTTTTAGAACAAAATCAACTCAAAATTTCATCAATAGGGTATTATTTATCTTAGAAGAGATTTAAAAAATTACAAAAGAACATTAAAATTCTCTTTTTATAATATGTGCTTAAAAAAATTGCATATTAGCCTATTATAAGTTTTTATGTGTATATATGTATTTCTCTGAGGTTGTGAAAAAGTTAGAAAGAAATCAGTTACTAGGTTGAAGATTTGGATAAGATTTATAATTGGAAATCACAACTTCTCTTTCGGTGAAATTCAAGTTGTGGAATTGAGTTTTTTAAAATCGAAATGCATTTCCAATTCTAAAATATTTTGTCATATCCGAACAAAGAATTTGGAATGGAAGCTCCCAATTCCAAATCAAAGGCTTCAATTCCGCGTTGCGGAATGACCCTAGATGTAAAGATAAAAATGTCATTGCTAAGATAGTACGTGTAAAATTATAATTTTGGTTTAAAGTCAAATCCGTGTGAGTATGCTAGTTATCTTGGGCAAAGTAAGGATAAAAATATCATTACAAAGATAATAATGATAAATTATGAATTTTGGGGGGGAAAAAACAAGTAAAGTGGAAATTCATGACAACACTGGAGCTAATCGATAGAGAAAGTTGTTATTTTAATTAAGTTCGGTGACTTGTCTTAGGCATGAGTAGAGATTAGAAATAGTATGTCATATATTTACATATTCTCACAAATTCAATCATATTTTCAATACAAATATACATTCCATAACAATCTAGAGGGACTCTTCCTAATTGGGAGGGAAAGGTGGACATGCTTATACTACGCATTTATCATCCTATTTATGCTGTGAGAAATTTTATAGCTAGTATCTCAACCTGTTGCCTATCCAACTATGAGAAATTATAGAAACCCTTAGATAATGTCTACAATATACAAACATGAGTAAATTTAGATTTTCTTTTTCAAGTCTAGATAACTCTTGCACAAATTTAGAGAACAACATCAATTGTATAAAAAAAATCGACCATATATATATATATATATATATATATATATATATATATATATATATATATATTATTATTTTTTTGAAAGGATAAAATTCTAAAAAAAATTCATACTATTAAGTGTATAGAATCTTAAAATAAGCCAGTCACACCATCAACATCATCATCATCATTATTATTATTATTATTATTATTATTATTATTATTATTATTATTATTATTATTATATGTCACACTCCTTGTCATCCATTCTTAATTTCTTACCATCCATCCATCAACTACTCTGTTTAAATAAGGGAATTCCAAAACAAAAAATTTGTTTTATTAATTGTTCAAATAGTGTAATGATGCATTATACATATGTATTTTCTCGGGTGATTGGTTGCATAAATAAATTTAGAGTTTTTTTTTTCGAGTCTAAGTAATGTCATGTTTGGTACGCGGGAATGAAATGGAATAAAATGTCCATTCATTCCATTCCTTTCTTTGGTATGTTTTGTTAAGTGGAAATGGTCATTCATTGGGAATGAAAGTTCATTCCTTGGAATGAAAATCCATTCCATTAGTAAACATATGGAATGATCATTTCATTCCTTAAGGAATGCTTTTAAAATATAAAATTACTAAAACAACCATTTCACATTTCAAATAAACAAATCACTCTCACCACCATACCACAAACTTCTACCACAGCCACTGTCATCACCACCATCACCTTCATTGTTCACCACTACTATTTTCGTTACATTACACCATTTTTTTGTAAAAAAATTATGAAATAATAATATTTGATTAAAATTATATATTTCACACTAAGAGGGGTATTTTTGAGAAATGTTGTTTTAAGTTCATTCCATTCCTAAAGTGCTTCATAGTTACAACTAAACAATATAATGAGAATGGTTATTCCATTCCATTCTCATATGCATTTCATTCCATTCATGCATACCAAATATAGGATTACCTCAATATTCATTATATGTTATGAGAATGTGTGACATAACTTGTGAAGGGGGAGGGTTCAATAATATTTACATTAATGAAGATATTACCACAAATCTGATTAATCCAAGAAATACTCTTCCAATACAGTAGAATCCGAGGTGGAATGATAGAGGCAGAAGCCCAAGCTAACTCGAGAGCGAGATATAAATGAAAGTGATGGTGTGTACAAATACCATGACTCCCTTTGTGAAGTGTTTGTGAAGTGGGTGAGAGGTGTTTGCTCTCATAATTAAAGAGAAAGTCTAGCCCACCAAAGAACCAACCCTTTGCCTATTTGTCTTGGCCTCCTTTTATTGGCCAAGTAAGAGAGGTTTTTTTTTAATTGGGTTAAAATCAATTAAAAGAGATTAATCTTTTAATTAATCATAAAGTGATGCGTGGGAGTCAAAATGGTAAATCTCTCGATTCAGATCGAGAATTAACCCGACGAACCCTGGACTTCATCCACCAAACCAAGTACCTCCTCAGATCCCAGTAATGCTTGAGTCCTGCTCCCAACTCAGTCTTCGATTTGATGACGTGGCGTGTGTCACGTGTCTGTTAAATGTTGACTGACAACCAAGATATGTGGACCATTCTGATGATGTGGCGTTGTCATGTGGATCAAAATACGAGGACACCTGCAGTTAACCCCCATGCGCAGTGACGCTGAGTGTAGTGAAGGGGTGCTCGGGTATAAGAATAAATGAATGTAGAATGTCAAAACTGCAAAGATGAAAATGTGAAGATTTGTAATAGCGTCAACATAAGTAATAAGAGGCATATCTATGGATAGACAATCATATAATGTTTGAAGTGTCAGAGTAAAAAACTTGTCAAGTCGAGCTCGAGACGTAGGTTTGCTGAGAGCTAGCTAGTGGTTTAAGTTGTGAGTCTGTGAGGAGTGAACAATTTATTTTGAGTTAAAAAATAAAATACACTCAAGTAGCATGATTGGTAAGACTGTGAGAAGTGAAAATAGTAAGAATTGTAAACACAAAATTTTATCACACTGCAAGAAACATATTTAAGTATATATGTTGGGAATAAAATTTTAAGCTATGCTTGTAAAGAGTAATAAAGTGAATATATATAGATAGATATATTTTTAAAGTTTAAAAGGGACATCGAGCTTGTGTCGAGCAAAAGGGTGATTGCAATCCCTAAGTGATATCGAGCAGGCGTTTGTCGAGAGATATTAAAGGTGTGAGTAGTGTACATCGAGCAAAGTGGTGATATTGACCAAACATTTAGAGGGTTTCTATAACAAAGAATGTGCTATGAGGCCTCGATGAAGGGCTTGACATTTTGATAGGAAGAAATGTGTAAGAAGCCTCGGTGGGGGGCTTGGCATTTTGATATGAATAAAAATGCTAATAGGCCTCGATGAAGGGCTTGGCATTTTGATAGGAAGAAATGTGTTGTGAGGCCTCGATGGAGGGCTTACCATTTCGATATGAAGAAATGTGATGTGAGGTCTCGATGGAGGGCTTAGCATTTTGATAAAAAGAAATGTGTATTGAGACCTCGATTGAGGGCTTGACATTTCGATAGAAAGAAATGTGATGTGAGGCCTCGATGTCATTTCTGTAGCAAAAAATGTGGTGTAAGGCCTCAATGGAGCGCTTCGCATTTTTGTAGCAAGAAATGTTCTATGGGACCTCGGTGGAGGACTTAGCATTTCGATAAAAACAAATGTGTTGTGAAGCATCAATGGAGGGCTTAACATTTCGATAAGAAAAAATGTGTTGTAAGGCCTCGATGACATTTATGTAGCAAGAAATATGGTGTAAGGCCTCGATGGAGGGCTTCGCATTTCTGTAGTAAGAAATGTGTTGTAGGGCCTCGATGGAGGGCTTGACATTTTTGTAACAAGAAATTTTATATGGGGCCTCGGTGGAAGACTTAGCATTTTGATAAGAAGAAATGTGTTGTAGGTCCTTGATGGAGGGCTTGACATTTCTGTAGCAAGAAATGTTCTATGGGGCCTCGGTGGAGGACTTAGCATTTTGATAAGAAGAAATGTGTTGTGAGGCCTCGATGGAGGGCTTAGCATTTCGATAACAAGAAATGTGTTGTGAGTCCTCGATGTCATTTCTGTAGCAAGAAATGTGGTGTAAGGCCTCGATGGAGGGCTTCGCATTTCTGTAGCAAGAAATGTGTTGTAGGGCCTCTAAGGAGGGCTTGGTATTTCGATAGGAATAAATGTGATGTGAGGCCTCGAAGTCATTTATGTAGCAAGAAGTGTGGTGTAAGGCCTCGATGGAGGGCTTCGCATTTCTGTAGCAAGAAATATGTTGTAGGGCTTCGATGGAGAGCTTCACATTTCTGTAGCAAAAAAGGTTCTATGGGGTCTCGGTGGAAGACTTAGCATTTCGATAAGAAGAAATGTGTTATGAGGCCTCGATGGATGACTTAGCATTTCGATAAGATAAAAATATGTTGTGAGGCCTCGATGTCATTTATGTAGCAAGAAATGTGGTGTAAGGCCTCGATGGAGGGCTTGGCATTTCGATAGGAAGAAATATGGTGTGAGGCCTCGATGTCATTTCTGTAGCAAGAAATGTGTTGTAGGGCCTCGATTGAGTGATTGACATTTCTGTAGCAAGAAATGTGTTATGGGGCCTCGGTGAAGGAGTTGACATTCCTATAGCAAGAAATGTGTTATGGGGCCTCGGTGTAGGGCTTGGCAATTCGATATGAAGAAATGTTATGTGAGGCCTTGATGAAGGGCTTAGCATTTCAATAAGAAGAAATGTGTTGTGAGGCCTTGATTGAGGGCTTGTCATTTCGACTCGATGTCATTTCTGTAGCAAGAAATGTGGTGTAAAACCTCGATGGAGGGCTTCACATTTCTGTAGCAAGAAATGTGTTGTAGGGCCTCGATGGATGGCTTGACATTTCTTTAGCAAGAAATGTGATGTAGGGCATCGATGGAGGGCTTGGCATTTCGATAAGAAAAAATGTGTTGTGAGGCCTCGATGTCATTTCTCTAGCAAGAAATGTGGTATAAGGCCTCGATGGAGGGCTTCGCATTTCTGTAGCAAGAAATGTGTTATAGGGCCTCGATGGAAGGCTTGACATTTCTGTAGCAAGAAATGTTCTATGGGGTCTTGGAGGTGGACTTAGCATTTTGATAAGAAGAAATGTGTTGTGAGGCCTCGATGGAGGGCTTAGCATTTTGATAAGAAGAGATGGGATGCGAGGCCTCAATTAAGGGCTTGACATTTTGATTTGAAAAAATATGGTGTAAGACCTCGATGGAGGGCTTCGCATTTCTGTAGCAAGAAATGTGCTATATGGCCTTGATGAAGGGCTTGGCATTTTGATAAGAAAAAATGTGTTGTGAGGCCTCTATATCATTTCTATAGCAAGAAATGTGGTGTAAGATCTCGATGGAGGGCTTCGCATTTCTGTAGCAAGAAATGTGTTGTAGAGCCTCGATGGAGGGCTTGACATTTCGGTAGCAATAAATGTGATATGAGGCGAACCGACTTGTATCGAGCAGAGTGGTGACATTAGCCCCCAAGTGATAGCTAGCCAAGAGACGTTAAGGATTTAAGTTGTAGATAAAGTGTTTGTTAGTCGAGTCTGAGAAAGATTTTAGCAAAGAGCTACCGGTAGTGTATAAATGTTGAAGTGAAATTTTGAACTTTTGCTCAAGACGTTGGTCCGTAGAGTGTAAGCAATTAAAAAAAAATTTGAAGTTTTGCTCGAGACGTGGTCTGTAGAGAATGAACAATATAATTTTCTTAGCAGAAAATTATTGTACTCGAGACGCGTGTCTGTGGAGAGCGAGCGGATTGAGAAAATTTAAAGTGAAATTTTGAACTTTTGCTCGAAACGTTAGTCTGTAGAGCGTAAGCAATTAAAAAAAATTCGAAGTGAAAATTTGACGCTTCGCTCGAGACGTGGTCTGTAGGGAGTGAACAATATAATTTTATTAGCAGAAAATTATTATACTCTGTTATATATAAAGGGTGACTACTTTGTATTGAAAGTTGTCCCACATCGACTAAAAGGCAAAACCACATCTATATCATTTCCTATAAATACATGGTTTCTCCTATTATATTGTGTGCACAAATAAAAAGAGAGAATAGAAGAGATACGGGCTAGTATTCTTTTTGGTGAGAGTTAGGAATAATATAGGCTTATATTATTCCAGTGATACAGGCGTGAGTATACATTGTGTGTGTGCGTGTGTTTGATATGCTGATCAACCTCTTGTAATCCTCTCTTTGATTATAGTGAAACGGTGTTCTCAGTGGACGTAGGCTTATTTTGGCCGAACTACTATAAATCTTTGTGTTCGTTATTTGGTATATGTTTGTGTGCGTTTTCTGATTTGCAGGTACGCACGGCTTCTAACAGTGTTCTTAGGCAGGTGTAAAAACCCTAACAAGTGGTATCAGAGCTTCAGGTTGAAGTAAAGGAGAAGCCCCGTTCGTTAGGGTCCAGAGTCGAATTTCAAAAGTGCCCGAAATCATAAACCAACCATACCAGGAAGACCGGCTTGAAGAGATGAAGCTGACGATATAAAGTGCAGGCCGATCCAAGCCTCCACGCGCCGCTGGAAGAAAGGGCCCAGATCACGCGCCCCCACGCGTCCACGTGCCAGAACCCTAGCCAGTGTCAGAGAAGACTACCAGAATATTCACCGTCGGCAAGATCTCGCCGTTCATCTTTTCCGACGATCTTCCCGTCGCCGGTCACCATCTTCGGTGATCTTGCAGTCGTCGGTCACCCTCTCCCGCATCGACCACCGACGGTCGGCGAACTCCAGATTTCGGCCAACTTTCGGTGACCATCTCCAGCACCGGTCATCTTCTCAGGAAAACCAGTTATCATCGGCAAACCAGTCCGGTCACCGGAAAATCAGAGAAAACGACGCCACATCAGCACGTGATGTCATCAAGCCACGTCAGCCTACCATGTCAGCAAGGTCCACGTCATCACTACCATGTCAGCACCCCTGCCATGTCAGCAGGTCTGTCACGTCAGCACTATTTTGTCTTTTAGTGTAGAAATCTGTTTTAGCCTATTTTGAGTCATTTTTTACCCGTTTTTTATGCAGTCAGAGGCGTTTTTAAAGTTTTAGACCACTCCGAACGCAACCGTATGATCATTTTTATATAATTTGACTATGAACACCTTGAATAGGCTCAGTGGGAGCTATGGGAGAAGAAAAGGTTGCTATGATCGACAAGTTTGATGGTTCAAACTTTGCCTGATGCAAATTAAGGATGTGTTATTCTAAAAGAATTTGTTCTTACCACTAGAAGGGAAGAAGCCATAATCGATGAAAGACGAGGATTGGACAATCCTAGATCGAAAGGCTCTCGGTATGATCAGACTGACGTTGTCAAAATCCGTGACCTTCAACATTAAGAATGAGAAGACAACAAGGTATCTCATGGATGCTCTTTCGAGCATGTACGAACAGACGTCTGGAGCGAATGCGGTACATCTCATCACTAGATTGGTAAATCTAAAGATGTCCGAGAATGGGAAGGTCAATGAACACATCAGTGTTCTTAATGAAATTGGTGAGCAGTTGAAATCAGTTGAGATGCCAATCACTAGCAAAATGATAATGACTTTTCTTATAAGCCAATTGCCAGAAAGTTGGAGCATTATAAAGGCTGCAATCAATAATTGCTCAGGGGTAAAACCGTTAGAGTATGATTTCGTAGTAAGTATGATACTCACAGAAGATATCAAAAGACATTCAGACTTTTCTAATAGTGGCTCAGCATTGAATGTCGACACCAGAGGCAGAGGATCGAGCATGAAGAAAAGCGGAAACCAAAGGTGTGGTCGTTCCAAGTCGAAACAGGGAAGACCACGTGGAAGATCACAGTCTCGAGGTCCTAGAAATTCCAAAGAGATTAAGTGTTGGAATTGTGGCAAAACTGGTCACCTCAAGAACCAGTGCAGATCCCCGCAGAAGGTAGCGGAGAACAAGACTGAGGCAAACATTATCTTAGAAGAAGTTGATGATGCGTTGATATGCTCATTGGAGAGCAAAGCAGAGTTTTGGGTCTTGGACTCTGGAGCATCATTCCATGCCATCTCAAGTCGAGAGCTCTTTGAGAGCTATACACCTGGAAACCTTGGCAAGGTTTATCTAGGTGATGATCAGCCCTGCAGTATAGTTGACAAGGATGAAGTACATATCAGACTTAATGGATTGATATGGAAGTTGAAGAATGTCAGACACATTCCAGACTTAAGGAAGAACCTAATCTCAGTAGGCCAGTTGGCAAGTGAAGGTTATGTAACCACTTTCAATGCAGGAGAGTGGAAAGTTTCTAGAGGGGCTACGACTATAGCATGAGGAAAGAAGAGAGGTACGTTGTACACTACCACCAAAGCTAGCACGTTGATAGCAGTTGCAGTAAGCAAGGAGGATCACAATTTGTGGCACCAGAGGTTAGGTCACATGAGTGAAAAGGGGCTCAAAGTTATGCTCATAAAGGGAAAGCTACCATGCCTAAATTCGATTGATATTGACTTCTGTGAGGATTGCGTGTTCGGTAAGCAGAAAATAGTTAGTTTTCATAAAAGCGACAGAGATCTCAGAAAGAAGAAGCTTGAGCTAGTTCACACTGATGGATGGGGGCCAGCAAATATCTCATCTATTTGTGAAAAGTCCTATTTCGTCACCTTCATCAACGACCATTCTAGGAAGGAGTTTACTTCTTGAAACATAAATCTGAGGTGTACGATGTGTTTAAGAAATGGAAGGCTATGATATAGAATGAGACGGGTTTGAAGATAAAGAGGTTAAGATCTGATAATGGTAGAGAATATCAAGACACCAGGTTCAAAAACTTTTACTATGAGAACGGTATCAGATTGGAGAAGACTGTTCCACGTACACCACAACAGAATGGCGTAGCAGAACGTATGAACCGGACATTAACTGAGAGAGCCAGAAGCATGCGCATTCAGGCAGGGTTGCCGAAACAGTTATGGGTAGACGCAGTCAGTACAGCAGCGTATCTAATCAACATATGTCCATCAGTACCATTGGAGCACAGAATACCAAAAGAGGTATAGAGCGGTAAAGAGGTAACACTTTCACATTTAAAATTTTTTAATTGTGTTGCATATGTACATGTTAGTGATAATGTGAGTGATAAGCTTAATCCCAAGTCACAGAAATGTACTTTCATTGGCTACGACAGTGATGAGTATGGCTACCACATGTGGGATGATCAAAACCAAAAGGTGATCCGAAGCAGAGATGTAGTGTTCAATGAAAAAATGATGTACAAGGATAGGCACACAACTACCTCAAAGCCTACAAAACAGAGTGATCCTGTGTGTTTTGAGTTATATGATGTTCAAGACAGTGAGAGTACTAAGTCAGAAGAACAGATTGAAGATAGCACTACTCAACAGGATGATACACCGCAGTCTCCGACTTCTATTCATATACCTAGAAGGACTTCACGGCAACATGTGCCAAACAGGAGATATATGAATTATTTGTTGCTCACAAATGGAGGTGAACCAGAATACTACGATGAAGCATACAATGCAGTAGATGCGAGCCAGTGGGAGCTTGCGATGGAATATGAGATGAAATCTCTTATCTCCAACAAGATATGGAAGCGAACCAAGTTGTCGGTGGGAAAGAAAGCTCTCCATAGCAAATGGGTCTACATGGTCAAAGAGGAACATGATGGTTCTAAAAGGTACAAGGTGAGACTCATAGTAAAAGGCTTTCAGCAGAAAGAACGAATCGACTACACCGACATATTTTCTACGATTATGAAATTAAATACCATTCGTTCAGTTCTTAGTATTGTTGCAACAGTGGGTTTGCACCTAGAGCAGTTAGATGTTAAAACTGTTTTCCTCCATGGTGATCTAAAGGAGGAGATCTATATGTAGCAGCCGTAAGGTTTCTCAGTAAAAGGAAAAGAGAAACTTGTGTTGGAAAATAGCTTGTATGGTCTAAAACAAGCTCCAAGACAGTAGTACAAGAAGTTCGATGGATTTATGCAGAGACATGGTTACAACAAGTGCAACACTGACCATTGTTGCTACATCAAGAGGTTTAACACGAGTTACATCATCCTCCTACTTTATGTTGACGACATGTTAGTAGTTGGGTCTGATTTTGCAGAAATCAGCAAGTTGAAGAAACAGTTGGCAAATGAGTTCGAGATGAAGGACTTAGGCGTAGCGAAGCAGATTCTTGGTATGAGAATCAATAGAGACAAACAGAAGGGTACTTTACAGTTGTCTTAGGCTGACTACATTGAATGGGTTCTGAAGAGGTTCAACATGAGTGATGCTAAGCCGGTTAGCACACATTTGGCTAGTCACTTCCGATTATCTAAAGAGCAGTCTCCCAAGTCAGAAACAAAGAGGAATAACATGGCCAATGTTCCATACGCTTCATCCATTGGTAGCTTGATGTATGTGATGGTCTGTACTAGACCAGATATTGCATATGCAGTGGGAGCAGTCAGCAGGTTTATGTCCAATGCAGGGAAGATTGACTGGGAAGCAGTGAAGTGGATATTACGATATCTACGAGGTACCACAGACAGATGCCTTTGTTTTGGAAAAGGTGAAGTGAATTTACATGGCTATGTAGATTCAGATTTTGTAGGTGAAATAGACCGCATAAGAAGCACTACTGGTTATGTCTTTACAGTTGGCACTACAGCAGTCAGTTGGGTTTCGCAATTACAGAAAATCGTAGCATTATCTACTACAGAGGCTGAGTATGTAGTCGTGACAGAGGCTAGCAAAGAAATGATTTGGTTACAGGGATTGTTGGTATAGTTGGGATTTGAGCAAGAGAAGAGTGTTTTGCACAGTGACAGTCAGAGTGCCATACATCTGGCGAAGAATTCAGCATTTCATTCGAGGACGAAGCATATAGATTTTCGTTATCACTTCATCAGATCTTTATTAGAGGATGAAGTTTTGACTCTTGAGAAGATTCAAGGAAGCAAGAATCCGACCAACATATTGACCAAAGTGGTGACAACAGAGAAACTGAAGTTGTGCGCAACTTCAATGAGTCTTCAAGCTTGAAGACATAAATGAGGGCACCGTACTGTACTGATCATTGATGGAGTTGATTGATGGTGCCAAAGTCGTCAAGTGGAAGATTGTTATATATAAATGGTGACTACATTGTATTGAAAGTTGTCCCACATCGACTAAAAGGCAAAACCACCTCTGTATCATTTCCTATAAATATAGGGTCTCTCCTATTATATTATGTGCACAAATAGAGAGAGAGAATAGAAGAGATACAGGCTAATATTCTTCTTAGTGAGAGTTAAGAATAATATAGGCTTATATTATTCCGGTGATACATGTGTGAGTATACATTGTGTGTGTGCTTGTGTTTGATTTGCTGATCAACCCCTTGTAATCCTCTATTTGATTATAGTGAAACGGTGCTCTCAGTGGACGTAGGCTTATTTTGGCCGAACCACTATAAATCTTTGTGTCCGTTGTTTAGTGTGTGTTTGTGTGCATTTTTTGATTTGCAGGTACACATGACTTCTAACAGCGTTATTGGGCGGGTGTAAAAACTCTAACATACTCGAGACGCGTGTTTGTGGAGAGCGAGCGGATTGAGAAAATTTGAAATGAAATTTTTAACTTTTGCTTGAGACGTTAGTCTGTAGAGCATAAGCAATTAAAAAAAAATTCGAAGTGAAATTTTGAAGTTTCGCTCTAAACGTGGTATGTAGGGAGTGAACAATATAATTTTCTTAGCAGAAAATTATTGTATTCGAGACGTGCTCAAACTTTTGAAGAGGGTCGATAGAGAGGGATCAAGTGCCCATCTCGACCTCGCGAATGTTGAATCGAAGGGCTGTGAAGGGGGTCAATCGAAGAGAGATTGAGAGCCATTGCGACGTCGCGAATGTTGAATCGAAAACGCTTTGAGGAGCAAGCTCGTGCCATCGAACTTGTGGCTTGTCTGCGCCGGTGTCGATGAGTGAAGAGACCTAGTCTAGGAAGCTGGTGAGCCCAGAGACTGCCGATGCATGTTTGATGTGTGTGAGTTTCGTATGTGTGGGAGAGTGACCGACAGCTCGAGATAGAGAGATAGAGCTCGAGTAACAGACTGGCGATCTGGAATCGAGCTATGGAAAATTGAGCGAGATAGAGAGAGCGGGCCACAAGTGCTTACAACAGATAAACCCAAAATCATGTAGATAGATCAATATGTGTATATATATATATATATATATATATAAATTGACATATATATGTACAAAAGTTGAAGTATATAGGGAAACTAGAGACCCATTATGATTGGGTTACGTCTATAGCAGATCCATTTTCTTTTCTTTGTTTTTGTTTTTGAAGTGTAATCAGGTGCTCATGTTTGAAACATAATAGCTAAATAGATAGATTGGAAAAATTGGTCGATCCAGGTGAGACCATCGAGGAGGTTGTCGAGAGAAAGAGATCGAGCTCCTTTAATTGAAGACAATCAAAGTGTAAATATATATACATATAATGGGTTAGAAGCAAATGGATATGTAAAGTTCCTCTTATTTCTTGAATAATGAACAAATGAAAAAATATTATATACCTTCCGTTATATTACACGAGATATTTCTATTGTTTTCAAATCGGGCAGATACCTCCCTCCAGGTTAGCTCTGGATATCACTTTCAACCCCTTCGTTCAAAGTCAAGCCGGTCAATTCTGATTTCATATATGATTTTACCTAATTGCCCTTCATGGTGAATTTCAATAAACCCCCCTATACTATTGAATTTCATATTGCCCCCCACCCTAATGGGTAAATTACAGTTTCACCCCCTAAAATTCAAATAAATATTTAAATTTAAAAAAATATATAAAATTTGAAATATATATATAATTCGAAAATATATATAAAAAATTAGAAAATATATATAAATTTTGAAAAAATATAAAAATTGAAAAACAATATAAATTTCGAAAAACATAAATAAATTTCAAAAAATATATATATAATTTGAAATAAATATATAAAATTATAAATAAATATATAAAAGGCAAGAGTATAAAACTTCCCTATGCTTTGTAATGGTTGCAAAATACCCCCATATATTTGTTTTGTCCCTATTTTAGTACTCTCACCTTTCTAAAACAAGCAAACTATCCACTTAAGCCTATATTAAATTTAGAAAAAAGATATATACATCAAATTTCGAATTTCATCATAAAATTCGAAAAAGAATACATTAAATTCGTAATATATATATAAATTCTGAAAAAAAAACATATAAATTCGTAAAGAAATATATAAAATTCGGTAAAAAACTATAAATTTTGAAAATATATATATTAAATTTTAAAAAATATTATAAAATTCAAAAATAAATATAAAAATTGAAAACAAATATAAATTTTGAAAAACATATATAAATTTTAAAAATATATAAAAAATTTGTAAAATATATATATAATTCAAAAATATATATTTTTTGAAAAAACAAATATAAATTTCAAAAATTTTTTTTTTTCTAATTTTATATATTTTTTTGAATTATATATATATATATTTCAGAATTTTATATATATTTTTTGAATTTTATATATTTTTTCAAATTTTATATATTCTTTCTAATTTTATATATTTTTTCAAATTATATATATATGAATTTTATATATTTGTTTTTCGAATTTTATATTTTTTTTTGAATTATATATATATTTTTCGGAATTTTATATATATATTTTTTGAATTTTGTATATTTTTTTGAATTTTATATATTTTTTTAATTTTATATATTTTTTTGAATTATATATATATATATATATTTCGGAATTTTATATATATTTTTTGAATTTTAAATATTTTTTCTAACTTAATATATTTTTTGAATTATATATATATTTCAAATTTTATATATATTTTTTAGAATTTTAGGGGGTGAAACTGTAATTTACCCATTAGGGTGGGGGCAATGTACAAATTCAATAGTTTAGGAGGGTTTATTGAGAGTCATTTCGTAATTTTACATTCTTGGGATTCATCCAAGGGAGGTAACTGATATTTTGGAAACAATAGGGGTACCGCGTGTAATATCACTAAATCTCAAGAGATGTATGTGATATTTTTCTAAAAGAAATAGCTATTAAAGCATGCTACTGACTCGTTTGTGGATAGAATATAATGTCTGTCATCTTTAACTTTAACAAAAGATAATAAAGCATACTACACAGTTGTGTCGATAAGCAAAATGTTGTCAACAACAAAGAAGCTCGAGCTACTTACATATATACATATACATGTGTGTGTATATATAATATGGACACAAGATATTTGTTGATAAGATAAATCAATAAAATATTACAGCTATAGAGGAAATAGATATCGAGCTGATTATTGGCAAATAGATAGGACCAAAACCAAAATAGAAGTTTTGAACAAGTCCAAATATGAGTTTGCTAAAATTGGGTTTGAAAGATACCAGATGGGTTTGCAAAAGAGATACATGATATAATAGAAATTAGAATTAGAGCAAAGAATCACATGGTAGTAGCACTGATTCTGGTTATATGTGAGCACATACTTATAGTATAGTATATTCGATATAGCCTGTATTGATATTGAAAGTTGGATTTGAAATGAACTCACCAGATTGTTTGTGTTTTAAGCTTTCCGGATTCGTTTGCTTGCTTGACGGGATATCCTTAGCAGAATTGCCAATTTGAAGGGGTAGGATTCAATAATATTTATATTAATGAGGATATCACCACAAATTTGATTAATCCAAGAAATATTCTTCCAGTACAGTAAAATCTGAGGTGGAATGATATAGGCGGAAGCCCAGGCTAACTCGAGAGCGAGATAGAAATGAAAGTGACGGTGTGTACAAATATCATGACTCCCTTTGTGAAGTAGGTGAGAGGTGTTTGCTCTCATGACTAAAGAAAAAGTCTAGCCCACCAAAGAGCCAACCCTTTGTCTGTTTGCCTTGGCCAAATAAGAGAGGCGGTGATGTCATGGTGACATCACCTTGGGTTAAAATCAATTAAAAGAGATCAATCTTTTAATTAATCATGAAGTGATGTGCGGAAGTTAAAATGGTACATCTATCTCTCGAGTCAGATCGAGAATTAACCCGACGAACCCTGAACTTCATCTATCAAACCAAATACCTCCTCAAATCCCAGTAATGTCTGAGTCCTTCTCCCAACTCAATCTTTGATTTGATGACGTGACGTGTGCCACATCTCCGTTGAATGTTGACTGACGACCAAGATATGTGGATCATTCCGATGATGTGGCGTTGTCATGTGGATCGAAATACGAGAACACCTACAACTTGTGATCCATCCTCGCGGTTCATGGAATTACTCTATTTAATAAAGAGAATTTCGAATCAAATATAGATCCCCATCCACCGAGTTTCACAGCAAATATTGAAATTTTGGTTTTATCAATTGGTCAAATAGTGTAATGAATTTTATTTTTTACAAGTCAAATAGTGTAATGATACATTATACATGTTGTATTATTATTATTATTTTTTAAGTAATCGTGGTGTTTGAGCTGGATTACGTGTACCTTGATTAATTCATGCAACCTGAAATTATGCAGTATTCATTTTGCTTATTGCTTTGTAAATAGTTGTTGTTAAATTCTTATGAAATTGTGTTTTTCTCTTGTACTTCCTCCTATTTTGTAAATAGAGTCCCGCTCTTCCGGTTATAGTCACTCTGCCTCCTCTATGTTGAAAGCTGGGGATAGTGGCAGTACTCAGTCTCCCGGAAGCTCAAGATAGTGGAAAAGGTAGTGCTGAGAACTAACTCCAATTAGGAATAATTCTTGGACATTCTCTTCTTTTTAAATGGCAAGCAGGGCCGAGCCATGATTTAAAAGTAGGGGTCGAATCAGTAATAATGATTAAAAATAGTAAAATTATATTTTATGACAAAAATATTCAATTGTTAATTTAGTTCATACAAAAATATAACTATTTAAACTTCGGTGCATCTATCTACAACAAAACTTAATTGGTTTATCTATAATCGTTAAAAAAATATTGATCAAAACCCAAAAATTCATTACAGGAATTTATGTTTGACAACATTGAAAATAAAAACTATTTTTTATTGACTATGAACTAAAAGTACAAGCATTTTATTTTTTAAAATATTGAAACTTAAGTAATCTACAAAAAAATTACGAAAATGTGTTTTGACAAATCTCATTTTTGAAAATGCCTTTTTCGTATTCGGGTTGGCAAAAAATCCCGCCCCGTCCAGCCCCAATTTAAGCGGATTTGGTAACCCGAATAAATAAATGAGGGCGGGGAAAATCTCCGGTTTGTTATTGGGGCGGGTATGGGGAGGGGTCACCCCACCCCGATTATACTAATCTTTTATTAATATACCCTTCAAAATCATGTGTAATGCACCGAAGCTAACTAATAAAAATCAATCATAATATATATTTTTTTATTGTATAAATTGTTGGACCACAAAGATTATGTAATTATAAAATTTAGAAAGCTTTTAGGCCATATAATTAATTTGAAATTAAATGAGGGGGGCAATTATGTATACCATTTAATTTATTATTAAATTTATATTTCAAAAAATCTAAAAAATAAATAAATTGGGGGGCAGGTTCCTCCGCCCCTGAATTGGCAACAGGCCTCCCCATTCCACATAAATGGCTTTTTGTTTACAATATTAAATTGCTTATTCAAAACAATAAACAAATAAATAACAATGAATATAAAATAGAAGATTATGAAGGAATTTCAAGATGCTAAGAGCTCTCTAAAATTATATTTAGAGAAGCTAGGGGTCGTATTTCTGATAACAGTTTTCTGTTTTTCGAAAACTGAAAATCAGAAAATTGTAAAAAAAAAATCTACTTGGTTCAGTTTTCTAAAAACAATTTTGAAAATTCAATTACAAAAAATAATTATTTTCAGATAATTCATTTTTATTGTTCTCAAAAAGTATTCTCTGTTCTTATAATTCTCAAAAACAGTTTTCAGATACAAACAAAGGCTTGGTTAGTATATGCCATCTGGAGAAGTTCAGTATGATTGAATTTTGGTTTGGAGATCGTGGATCAGGAGCTCAAGGGAAGTGAGCTTTCTGTTCAGAGTATTCTCAAGAGAGTGATGGGAAGCAACAATTCTTTGCAAAATTTTGTTCTGGGCAAGGGTATTGGCTGATTGCCAATTTAGAGCAGCTTATGCGGCAACAACAGAAGTAGAAGAACCATCATACCATTCAAAGTGGATACGCATTCCCAGTTGTAGCAAATGATAAAAGTAAAGATTATGTGACCTCTACAGTAACATATATTATAACTGAAATAGTTGCCCTAAGATTCAACAAATGACATTTGCAGGCAGAAAACACTTACATTTTAGGCACGGGGCTGATGAATGAGGATGACGGGACAACTAACATGCCAACATTATATAAGCTCTAACAAGTATGAATGCAAACATTCACAGGCAAGTGAATCAGTTCAGCATTAGTCGTTAACCTCAGTCCAAGATCAAGGGTCAACAAGTCAATTGTCAAAGAAAAGTACAATCGATGAACCTGATCTTCAAATGGGATGGATGATCCCTCTTATAGATTTGAGGAAACAAGACAGCAAACACCAATCCTAAAATATAGCTTAAAACTATCACAGATCAATTAATTAAGAGTTTGAAGCCATGTATTATATCAGAAGTTTAGAAAATGGCAACAACATTAAGGAGGGGAAAATAGCAAGCAAACTTTCGGAGCAATATATGTGTTCCTAAGAGATGATATATATATATATATATGTAACTATTCAGAAAGGGTCGATTTCAGCTCACCATTGTCGTGCAGCTCCATCACAATATCGCAACCTCCTACCAACTCACCTTTGTAGTAAACTTGTGGAAAGGTTGGCCAGTTTGAGAATGTCTTTAGCCCCTGCCTCACTTCCTCATCTGATAGGATATCGAAAGACCCAAAGTTTACACCCTCGTCCCTTAGGGCATTCACAACCTTGGAGCTAAATCCACATTTGGGAGCATCTGGGATACCCTTCATGAAGAGCATAACAGATGAAGAGGAAACCAATTTCTTCAAGCGGTCCTCAAGAGTCTCCTTCTTGGTAATCCCTTTCTCAGCTAGAATCTTCGTAAGCTCTCCACTCTTCTGCATCTCCAACACAATGTCCGATCCACCAATAAGTTCACCCATGATATATAACTGGGGGTAACTGGACCAGTTTGAGTAAACTTTAAGCCCTTGACGGACTTCTTCATCAGAAAGAATGTCAAAACTCTCGAAGTCTACTTTTTCTTGATGAAGAATATCAACTACCTTTCTGCTGAAACCGCATTTAGGTTCATCTGGTTTTCCCTTCATAAACAGCATAACTGGGCTCGAGTTGATCAGGCTTTCTAGTCGTGATGTCAGGGTTGCACTCAAGCCAGTGGCTTCAGAGATGCCACCCTTTCCACCACCAGGTTCAGTCACTTGGGCCTTACTTGAATCAGATGTTTCAATCCCATGATCACTGAATACTTCGTTTAGTTCACCACCCTCATGCATAGCAATTGCGATGTCAGACCCACCAAGAAGCTCTCCCTTGCAGTAAAGCTGAGGAAAAGTTGGCCAGTTGGAAAACTTCTTCAACCCCTCGCGAACCTCATTGTCTGTTAGAATATCAAAGCTTCCAAATTTGACCTTCTCATCATTCAAAATTTCAACAACTTTTTTGCTAAAACCACACATTGGCGCTTCAGGAGTTCCTTTCATGAAAAGCATGACTGGGTGAGAGTTAACAAGCTGTTGGAGTCGCTTTTTCAGTCCATCACCAAGGCCAGACGACAATTCGTTTTCCCCTTGAGATGTGCCATTTTCTTTAGAAATCTCCTTGACTGTCTCGAGGATAGTGGGTCCAGCAGCCATACCTAGGCTAGCAGGAGCTGCTGGTTCCCCCGGGGTGATTGGTCCCGCAACTTCAGCAACTTTGTGAGCCAAACTAGATGGGTCTGCACCCTCCAACTTATCAACAGCTTTACCATCCTAAAACAGAAAAGGAAAAAAAGATATAGTTCCCGACTTTGGATAACTGCAGAGGGTACCTCAATAAAATGAGCAAGTTAAAAAACAAATATGAAATAAAACAAATTTTATACAACTGTTGTATAGACTTTCCAGTGAGCTGCGTGACACAGAAAAAAATTCCAGCCATTCCCAGTTTGTCAGTTTTCAGCTCAAGTCGGCTAAACCTTTTACCAAAAAGAATGTTGGTTTTAAAAGGGGATTTTGAACTTACCTTCCTTCTTTTCAGGAAGGTAAATGAAGGCAAATTCCAGCATATCTTAAGAACTATTAAAATATGAACTTGTGAAATCACTATAAGAAAACTAATTAGAAATTCTCCTGCCTTTGGAAAGTATTGCAACATCCAAGTAAGCACTAGATCCTGCTTGCAAGCCACTGCTGCATCAGCAGCAGCAGCATGCCAGGGAGTAAATCTACTAGTAAATAGGAATGTCATCCAAAACAGAAATAGCATTGTAATGTACTTAATGCATTGTAATGGACTTATTGCATGGAGTTAAAATAGTTACGATTGTAGAATCAAAGCACTGACATTTGACATTCTCAAATAAACATCACAAGTGACAAATCCATATTTACAAAAGAAATAAAACAAAACAATATTTTGCTCTTAAACTCACCTTAAAGAAAACAAAAAAGGGCACAGCAGAAACTGAATAAGCCTCAGAAATCTCTGGTTGTTCTTCAGCTTCAACCTACAATGTTATGAGCAAACTAAAAGGTAAAAAAAGAGTAGCATTCTCAGGTAAGAACATAACCACAGCCATCCCCCTATAATAGGAACTGAGCAGGTAACTGATTTATAGTTGAAAAAAGAAATCTCACTGTAACTGAAGTCCGAAGCAAGAGATCTATAAGAAGTTAAGAACACATGCAGCACACAACATAATTAACAGCCATCCACATTAAACAGCCAGAAGCAACAGCTACAGAAAGGTGAAGAATCCCAATAAAATGTACACAACTAGAGCAAATGGTAAATATGAGAGTGTGAAAAAAGGTTGAGATCGCATTGCCTAGTTACAAGACCATCCTTCTTCTCTGACTAGTTAAGAACATATATTGGGCATTCTAATGTTTTAATTTCCAAAATCCAAATCAGTTGGCAATGGTTTTAGAAAAGAAATATCATAATTGTTCCACCAAACTTTGTTGGCACAACTAGTGATATGGAAGTTTTCTTTCACAACCTTCACTCAAATTTTAGAGACAAATGAATGCTAAAGCTGCAAATCTTCTTCACTGATAATCCATTCTTCACAAAACAAATGGAAAATAAAAAACAGAAAAACAATCATTATCCCAAGTTAGCAAGAGATCTCTTTCACAAGACCTTTGTTGGAGAATATCATTAATAAGAGTACACTCAATAATGTCTGAGAGAATATCATTAACTTTGCCTCCTGCTTAGACAGATAAATCCCAAAGAAACCGATATATCCTCTATTCAAAGGAGAGAAATTGATGAAGAATCGGGCACGGCCCGTGACCTTGAAGCCCACATGAACCATGTTTACAATTGGAGACGTGGGAAAGAGAGATGACTTAGGGATATTTTAGACTCTGGGAGTAATTTATTATTTTAGGGTTATTTTAGTACTTTTACTTTTAGTATTTATTTGTTATTTTAATTATATTGGTTATTATTTTTACTTAGGGTTTGTGTTGCCTATAAAAAGCTTTGATGTAACAAGACGTCACTAATTTTTTAGAATATTGATTATATCGTCTCTTTGTGAGTTTTTCTTCTCTCTTCTTCTTGTTCTTGCTCTTCTCACCCCAAACTCCATTTCTTTTCTATCTTTCTTCTATTTCTTCTCTATCTCTCTCTTCTATTTCGTCTCTATTTCTCTCTTCTATTTCTTTCTATTGGTTCTGCATCAATTTGGTATCAGAGCGAAAGATCCGAGTTGAAAACAGACAACTCTCATCGGAAACCCTAACCCTAATCATATTCATCAACCCACAAACCCCAACACTAGACACCACTCATAAACTCCAATCTAGCCGCCACTCATAACCCTAACCCTAGCCCTAGCCGTCACTCCTAAACCTTAACCCTAGCCGTCAGTCATACACCCTAACCCTACAGTAATCCCTAGACGCTGCCAAAAATAAAATAAAAAAACAGCCCCGCCACCCAAAAAAAAAAAAAAACAGCCCCCAGTTCTTTGTCCTCTTAACAGTTACTACCATCTTCTTCTTCATCAGTAGAGTGTTGCTTTTATCATTACCAAGCCCTATGTGTCAGTTTTACCGGAATCTTCAGCGAACTTTGCCCGAATCTATCACCTGAATCTATCAGTTTGGTCGCCGTTGTTGCTGCTGCAGTTCTGCCCGGATTAATAGAAGGGTAATTTGGCCCAGACCAGAACTGAATTAGTTTTGTCGAATCCTATTTAGCCTACTCGGAAGATATCTAGAAAGAAAAACACCCTCTACAGCAGAATCTGGAATCTGTATTCAATCTTTTTCAGCAACCTCTGCCACTTGGAAGCATTCAATATTTAGGGGGAGTCTTTGGACTTTGGTCAATGTACAATTTCTTCATTTTAAAGATTGAATTAGTGCCTATATTTGTTTGATTAGTTTAGAAATTGCAAGGTCCAATTTGAATATCTACAAGTTGTTTTAGTTGCATTTAATTTTTTTTTTTTAAAGAAACAGAATTCTTGTCAATAATAATAATAGAAAAAAACTGATTTTGAAAAAGAAAACAAATTCCAGATATATATATATCTGGAAAAAAAAACCAAGAAAAAAAGTTTAAAAAAAACATATTTTTTTAAAATAATAGAAAGAAAAAAAAAAACAGAATTTAAACCACTAAAAAAAAAAAAAAACTTCTATCCATTGCATAATAATCATAATTGATTTCATTAATGAGGATTGCCTAATTGTGCATTGTTCTAATTTATGTTTTATTTACTTAATTCAATTTGAGTTCTATGTCAGCATATTCCTCAACCATGTCAGTTTCTCAAAACCCTAGGACACATTTTAGTGCTCACCATGATTTTCCAATCGACCACTGTCGTGGTCTTCTCCATGGACCACCGTATTCCCAAACATTTTTGCAAAGGGATTCTAACTCTAGAGAAGGACATATTCAATATTCTATTACAAGACCATCAGTTGTCAAACCATATCAAGTTTCCAAATGTCGATATCCACTTGAGTATGACCAATATGATAATGGATCATTTTCAGATCTTAGTGAAGTTTATGTGGAAGACGAGATATGCAATAAAGACATGATGTGCATCCCATATATCCTTATGGAAAAAAATAATTGGGCAAACGATGACTTATTTCATACATGTCTTGAATTGGGAAAAAAAGTCTGCAAAATAATTATAAATAGAAAAAGTTCAATAAATGCAATGTCCAAATCATGTGTTGCTAGATTGAAACTTGAACCCAAACCTCACCCACAACCATATAGGATACCCTATTTCGATGAAACTTTCGTGATCACATAAAGGTGTTTAGTTCATATCCAAATGGGAGATTATTCAAACAACATCTAGTGTGATGTTTTACCATTGACTATAGCCCATGTGATACTTGGTCACATTTGGGTTTGCGACGTAGGTGCTACCCATAATAGCGAAGATAACACTTATGCTTTCCAATATGGTGGTAAAAATATCATACTAAATCCTATTAAGCAACCAGGAACAAGAAGGAATTTGACAACACTACAATTCAATGATAGCAAGACAAAAGAAGTAAAAAGAAATAAAAATATAACTACTAAAGAATGTCAAGCTACACTTTCACACATAACTCGTGTGCAAAACACCGTTGACTTAGTCGTAGGATTACAGTTGTCTGATGTCACACGTAGCCTTGCACATCCCAAAGAACATGTTCAAACTAATGATACCGTTGACTTAGTCGTAGGATTACATTTGTCTGATGTCACACATAGCCTTACACATCCTAAAGAACATGTTCAAACTAATGATGTGCTTGCACAAAAAGAAATTATTCAAGAACATGAGTCATTCGATTCCATTGTGTCTAATAGAGATGTCAAGTACCAAGGTAGTTTTTGGAAAACACTTTGGACATCTTTAGGAGCCGATTTGGAATTTTTCTCATCCTTTTCTCTTCAAATTAATGCACAAACCAATGCTATCAATCAGAATCTAAGATGTTTAATTGAGTGTCTTATCGTAAATCATCTTAATGTGTGAGACTTGTTTTTACCTATCATGGAGTATGTTTATGATAGCATGACCAATCAATGCATTGATAGTGATCCTTTTAAGATTATTTACCATTCATTTCCATGTCAGTTCATTGATCATATCTCGGCACCTCCATGTAACTATTCACTTGAGTTCCTCGATTCCTTTGTTGAGCTTGTTCACGAGTTTCATGCTGATATACGACAAGAAATTGTTTTAAGTAAAAAAAAATTATAAACTTAATTCACTTGCTCATCCTAAGAATCATAAATTACTTAAATAAGATTATGTTATAATTTATGCATCATCTCAGTCTTATATTAAAACTCCTTCGAGATAAAACATGCCAAATTTTTTGGAGTTTTCCACATCATCAATAAATTGGGACCTAATGCATATTTTTTTAACTGGTCATCAAATAGTAGTACTAATACTAATTCAATTTTTGATGCGGAACATCTGTTATCTAACTAAGGCACCTTTAAGCCTCCTATTTTATTGGCATGTGATCTTACAGATGGAGTTACATCTTCCTTGGCTCGAGAAATAGTTCTTTCAGCTCTCCAATCACTTTATATGGATTGCATAGAGGAGTTTCTTGGTTGTCAGAGTTATGCTTTTCATCATGGAGATATTTGTGTTCGTCGGAAAAGTCATCGAGTCACAGATATCATATGGAATCCAAACGATAAAAGTTGTGGTGTTGTTGACTCCTGCTTTTTCCAACTCTACCTATGTTTTTACTCTCCGGAAGAGAATTTTTTTCAACCGGGAGAGAATGATGAAGAATCGGGCACGGCCCGTGACCTTGAAGCCCACATGAACCATATTTACTATTAGAGACGTGGGAAAGAGAGATGACTTAGGGATATTTTAGACTTTAGGAGTAATTTATTATTTTAGGGTTATTTTAGTACTTTTACTTTTAGAATTTATTTATTATTTTAATTAGGGTAAATACCACTGACACCCCCTCAAAAATACCCTAATCCCACATAGACCCCCTCGATATTCACTATTCCCAATCAAACCCCTTCAAAATTGAATTTTGTCCCACAAAGACCCCCTCCGTCTCCACGCCGTTAAATTCTGCCGTTAACCACCCTGTGAATTGTCTATTTTGCCCTCAAAATGATATAAAATAACCTACATATCCTTCTTCTTCTTCAATTTGGGTATCTCAAAACCCTAACCCTAATTTATATATAGAGAGAGATTGGAAGTGGGAAATTGGGAGAGAGAATGAAGATTGGAATTATATATATTGCATACCCACATATACATATATATATATATATATATTCTGCTATATATACCCGTATATATATATATATAGCTGTTATATATATACCCGTATATATATATATATAGCTGTTATATATATACCCGTATATATATATATATATCCGTATATACCCGTATATACATATATATCCGTATATATATGTGTGTATATATATATATGTATAGATCTATATATATATGTGTGTGTGTGCGCTGTGTGCAGAGAAAGGGAGGGAGGGGTCTGTGTGTGTGTGTGTGTCTGTGTGTGTGTGTGAGAGAGAGAGAGAGAAAGAATTAAATAAAATTTAAATATTTTTTTAATTTTATATTTATTTTCGAATTTAGTTTTTTTTTTTTGAAATTTAATATATATATATATTGAATTTTATATTTATTTTCAAATTTTATAATTTTTTATGTTTTTTTCGAATTTTATAATTATTTTCGAAATTTAATATATATTATTTGAATTGTATATGGTTTTTTTTTAATTTTATATATTTGTCTTGAATTTAATATGTTTTTTTAAAAAAAATCAAAATTTATATATATTTTTTATTTTATATTTATTTTCGATTTTATAATTTTTTTCGAAATTTAATATATAGTTTTTAATTTTTATGTTTTTTGCGATTTTTATATTTATTTTCAAAATTTAATATGTTTTTTTGAAAAAAAAATAATTTCGAAATTTATATATATTTTTAATATTATATTTATTTTCGAATTTATAATATTTTTCAAATTTTAAAATATATTTTGAAAATTTAATACAATTTGTTTTGAATTTTAAATATTTCTTTCAAATTTTATATATTATTTTTGAACTTTATAATTTAGGTATGTTTTTTGAAATTTAAATATTTTTTTGAATCTATATATTTTTCCCCTTTTTATATATTTTTTTCTAAATTTTTATATATTTTCAGATTTTAATATAATTTTTCAAAATTTTATATATATTTTTTAATTTTATATTTTTTTTGCATTTTCAGATTTTATATAAATTTTTTGAATTTTAAATATTTCTTTCAAATTTTATATATTATTTTTGAATTTTATAATTTATATATTTTTTCAAATTTGATATATATTTTTTCTAATATATATATATTTTCGTAATATATATATATATATTTTCGTAATATATATATATTTTGGGCATATGGGTAATTTCATATTTTATATATTATCCTAATGTAATAAGTGAAACTTTAGGGGGTGCTACTGCAATTTACCCTTTTTTTAAATATATATCGAAGGGCAAATTAGTAATTTCACAATAAAAACGTCAATAACCCTAACGGCCGTCTGTCAGAGGGGATCCATGTGGGAATACTCAATATCGAGGGGGTCCGTGTGGGATTATGGTCCCTTTGAGGGGGTGTCGGTGGGAATAACCCTTTTAATTATATTGGTTATTATTTTTACTTAGATTTGTGTTGCCTATAAAAGGTTTTGATGTAACAAGACGTCACTAGTTTTTGAGAATATTGATTATATCGTCTCTTTGTGAGTTCTTCTTCTCTTTTCTTCTTGTTCTTGCTCTTCTCACCCCAAACTCCATCTCTTCTCTATCTCTCTCTTCTATTTCTTTCTATTGGTTCTGCATCATAAATGAGTCTGAATATAAGGTTGATTCAAACAAATTTCACTCTTACAAAATTGGTGAAAAGGGGAAAATTGAGTATTGAGCCCCTTCGTCTGTAAACAGAAAACAATGGACAATTATTATACATCAAACCATCGGTATTTTATTGGTTCATAAGAGTAAGCACAAAACTAATCAACGATATCTAGAATAAGAATATCTTGATTCACCCTTATCAATGATATTCTATCTAAGCACAGAGACCTAAAAAAAGAATATCTTGATTTACTCTTATCAAGGATATTCTCCAACAAATTTAATTTAGTAATCTATCTCACAAGTGTAGAATTCATAATCACACAAACTGAAATAGCTATACCAAAATCTACCAAGGTTGTGAACCATCGATGATGCATTACTTATATGAGATAAAAATATGCTTCATGAAATGGAAGTCTCGGAGTTGGTATTCTGTAAGACTAATGGTGATGCATCAAACAACCTCAATTCTAAAATTTTAGAACATGAAAAGCACAACTTGAAATGTTCCCTCCTGTTGTGCATACATAGACATCTCATGTATATCATAAAATATACATATACATACAAGGATGTACTCTATCAGCATTTGTATTTTAGATGATGTGGTAGAAGAGAAAAAGGTGTTCAACTTTTTTAGTTTTCTTTAGAGATAGAATATCCTTTTTGTTTTTTTTTTTCATTTTGATAAATAAGAAAAATATAAAAAGCGCTCAAGAGGGGAGTGTCCCAATCACAAAAGAAGAAAAAATCTCCTGCCCAAGCGAGCCCAAAAATCCAATTTCAAGAACATCCTTATCTACCTTAATTCTGTTGATTTTATTTTCTTCTTCCATTAACATGTGAAGAGGATAAAGGAGTTCAGGCATAGTTCTGTGCATCGTCCAACAACAACAGTCATGCCTCTTTTCTAACTACTTGGGGTCGGCTCTTCATCATATGTAGTCCATGTGGCCCTGAAGGGTTTCATTTATACTCCCTCTATCCCAAATTAGTTGTCCATGACTTTTCAACATTTTTTTGGTTAATTTGTGTTTCCAATTTTGTCATTTGATAATATAATATAGTTGTAGTTTTTACTAGGGCCCACTACTTTTTGAAGTTAATGAAGATGAATAATTTGAAAAAGTATAAGATTATAATGTATTGGGATTCGAAACTGGACAAGTATTTTAGGACAAGTAAAATTGAAAAAGTTTTTTTTTTCTGATAAGTAAGAATATTAAAAAAGGCACTCATGAGGGGAGTGCATCCCAAAGAACAAGAAAACACTCTAGAAATGGAGCTAACCCAAAAATACAAGCTTTTCCTCTATTGATGAACAAAGTCTACCCTCCACCCAATAAAACAAAAGAGAAATAAAAGAATCCTTTAAAAAGTCAACTGGGGACTCCACCCCCTCAAAACATCGCTTGTTACGTTCTAGCCAAATGACCCACCAAAGGCAAAGGGGCACAAAGTAAAGTTGAGAAAGTAGACAACTAATATGGAATGGAGGGAGTATTAAATTTTTATCTACTAAAGAAATGGAGCTATTTTTCTCCCTCTTTTTTCTTCTTTTATCCCTTTTAACGATCAAGGTGTTTGAACATAATTTAGCAATTTTGCATATTGGTCTCGTTGCAACGAACTTGACCAACATTGAGCCAGAAACTCGCCTATCTATCGTTAGGAATCGGAACTACAGGAGACTTCACCAAGTTCGAACAAAAATTCATTATTGTGATAGCCAATTCTATTGCAGATGCCGAATACGATCCCTAATCTGATACACATTATTCTCAGCTCCATCCACGCCTTTGAATTATTTCTAACACATGTATCATGCTTATCCCCAAGTATCAGCGTGCTGTTGACACGACTACAATAGAGGAGACTAAACAACCCATGCTCCACGGAATGGAAAAATGATGCACCTATAGTGTTCCCCCCACCCCTTTTAGCATGATTTACCTCTTTAGAGAAACCTCTGGCAGAAGTCCAAACTACGATTGCTGCACAATGTCATCATGTATTGACTGAAATGTGACTGGAAAAGCAGCACAACACGGATGAACATAGGGATGGAAGGAGGATTTCTTGCAAAATGGACTGAGAACCCTATTATATATAATACTGTTTAATAAGTCCGCTTTGTTGTTAGTTTATCTATCTACTATCACATAGATATTTGGATTGTTGAAAACTTAAAAAGGGCTTTGGAGATTTTCCACAAAGTATTTCTAATTTGACCTCTCAAATAGTGAGCCAAGACAACATTGATATAGCAAGACTATTTAGAACTTACCAAACCATATATACACTCAATGATAATATGTACTCTCTCTACAAGAGCATTAGCATTAACCTAGATTCATTAGATGTATGCAAAAGAATACACGCACGCTACCTTTTATGATGTGAATCACATCTTACAGAAGTAACAAACTGGGAGTCTTATACTCCAAACAGTAGACAAGCGGGATTTGGGCATCAAAGTATATGGTCACACATGTGATGACCCAACATTGACTTCACCAATTAAACCATGATTGCTCCCCAGTTCAATACGTCTTTCATCTCTTGGCAAAAAAAATACTTCAATAATCATCAATAACAATAAATCTCACATGTGACAAGGAATTTAAACGAGTGATTATTTGATAGGGATATCTGACCCTCCCCAAACTCCACAGGCGGGAGCCTCGTGAACCAGACTATAACTATCATTTGAAGTTAAAACATTCAGTTGAAGCAATTGGTTTAGGCTTTGGTGGGCTACAAGAAACAAAGCAAATGAGTTTCACTCCCATGTAAAAACAACGCACCCTCCTCCACCTCCCCCTTAATTTGGATCTTCTTTACCTATTTGCCCATAAAGTAACCCTGCTAAAGACTAATCAAGCAACAATTATATCTTCCAGTACCAATATCAAGAGGACCCTCAGATGATTAAGCCATGAGCTCGCTCTATTTAACCGACAGATTGTTAAATGCATTAACAAATCCATTAAACTTTTACCCATCTCAAAAAACATCTCTCAATCAACAATACTCTTCCAATTGGGTTGGTCATTTAATTTAGTCTTCTTCATATCTTCTAAACCCATACTCAACACACACAAATCAGTCAATTACTGAAAGAAAACATCACGTAAAAGCATAACAATCTATAGTGACAAGGGCTAACTACAGCGAATATGGAATGGAAATAGCTCAATTCACAAAATACTTTGACAACAATATGACTGTGTGTGTGGGTGGATAAATATAGTGATATATACATATATATATATATAGAGAGAGAGAGAGAGAATACCCTGAGGAAGTGGGTGTGAGGGAAATCAGTGGAGAGGTGAGAGAAGACTTGGTCCATCTGCTTAGAAGCATCGCACCAAGAAGCCCAGAAGTGAAGCACAATCGGTGAACCATTAGTGATGAGGCTATCAAGCTCACCCTTTGAATGCACATCTTTTACGGAACCACCCATTTTCTACCTTCAACTACCCTAAACACCACCACCACCGCTACCAGGACTAGACGATATATCTATATATCTATATATAGGTATATAGAGAACGGGGCCGACTGTGATTTAGTCCCAAAACCTAAAAGGAGGCACAGTTTCTCGTCCCATATATTAGTGATCAAAATTTAACATAATTGATTTTTGGGTAAATTACATTTTGACCCTACTCAGATATATAATATATTACATTCACATCCTATGTTTGGATATTTATGATGATGCGTCGAATGATCGGTTAGAAAACGATGTCGTTCCTCTCAAAAAGAATAAATAGTGACCGGAAGAGGTACCGGTGGGATACCGGCCAAATAGGCTCCGACGGTCAAGTTAGAACTTGGATCGTTCAGAAAAATATAACAGGAGTAATAGTGGGTGATTATTGGGTACCTCTTTAGGTTGAACCCAACCCTATATTTATAGGGTCTTTAATGCGGTGGTCCTAATAGAGTTATAGTGTGTCGTATATATCTTGACAGCTACCCATATGTATCCTGATAGGATTTTTATAACTACCCGTAGGTATTCTATTGAGATGTATAGAGTCCTAGTAGTAGGTAGTCGGTTGACAAATCCTTATTTGCACGTGCCATATAAATTATACCTATCAGTTGCCCCCTGTTCCCAAATTCGCTTGACGGGTTTAGGGAACAAAACCTCCTCTTCTTGGTAAACTATTGCAATTTTCTCGTATATATATATATATATATATATATTTAAAGTAAAATTCAATCCCTTAAAAATCTTCTTAAAGAATTAAAGGTCGCTTTATTAATTATAGAAAACTTTCAAATAGGGATTCTTAAATAATTATGTAAATCTTTGTGGGGGAAAAACAAATATATTTATATATATATATAAACAAATATATTTATATATATATATAAATATATATATTTATATATATATATATATATATAAATAGTAGACAAAGCATTTACTATCTCAGATTCTCAGCAAACATCACTTGTGCAAACATATATATATTTGTTAAAAAAGTCAACAATTGTGGGCATAAGCTAGCGTACACATGTCAAACATTTACACAGTTTAAAGAAAAGCAAAATTGTGGGCAAAGCTTATGGAGACTGGCATGTCAATCACGCCCGTAGGAGAGAGACAGACCTTTATAGAGGTTGGCGTGTCCTTCACGCCCGTCTGTGGCCAATACACGGAGCAAATATCAGATTGAATAGTTCAATTTCAATTTCAAAATGAAAAGTTAGCAACAGTCATATACTGCACAACGGCTAGCTTCAACCGCAATGACTATATATATATATATATATATTTCTTGTTTTATATATATATTCCATACTTCCATTCCCAACATTTCATATTCCACCAGCTCCTTTCTATTTTTCAGTAGTTTGCCTCTTCCCCTTTCTTGGTCTACATTTTTCTTTTATTTGCGAGAATATTTCTACAAAAATATTATATGGCACCAAAAAAATGTAGGGGACGTAATTTCCACTGTCCACCTGACCATGCTTGATAAATTGAAGACGGAATTTGTATTTCCGTACGAGGTTGAGCTAAACTGTTCAGGTCTAAATCAAAGGGCGCATCACTCCTTTCCACATGAGATGTTTCTTTACACCTCATATTTTGATGTTGGGTTGCGCCTTCCGCTTCCCCGACTGTCGAGAGAGATCTTGGACCATTTTGGTCTCATCCCTTCCCAGCTCTATCCGAACGCCTGGAAGGCTATTCTAGGGGCTCCTCTTCTATGGTGCCTGTGCGGGAATGGATCCATGTCTCTTCAAGAGTTTCTCTCTTGCTAATACATCCAGCGCAATGGTGCTTGGGCCAATTTTTTAACTGCAGTAAAGGGCTTCCCACAGGAGACTGGTGACAATCCAAAGTTTTGGTGGAGTCGTTTCTTTCACACTAAAGGCAACAGATTGGAGTTCCTGGACGCGGTCGAAGGCGAGGACAATGGTCCGTCCGTTCCAAAGGAAGCGGGTGATCTTACGAAAGCGGGTAATTTTTTTTTTTTTTAACACATCTTCTCTTCCCTTCTGTAGCAAAAAAGAAGCTACCCATTATTTCACAGGAAGAGAAAAAACATATGAAGGAGAGACTAAAGAGGGCAAAAGTTTTCTTGGACCGTCATAAGGTAGAGTCTTTTTTTACTCGAGTGTTTTGTCAGGATATTGTCTTGGCCTTTGTGGAAGCCCTAATATCCCACTCGTACCTCATTTCCCTGACTCTCCGAGTGGGAGTTCGTCAGCTTCGCCATCACATCCGGAGCTCCATTCTCCGATATCTGGAGGATGTCGGGTAACTGTTGACTCTGGTCAGACCTCCCTCGCTCCTCTGACGACCGACAGTTGGGCATTCTCCAGTCCTCCCCCAATTTCTGGTGGGAGTCAGACACTTTCTACTCCTGGAGATCTTGACTCACCCCGACAGTTGGCCGGAGTCGGGCACCTTCTACCAGTGCAGGTATCCTTATTTTTGTTTTTATTTTTAGTGTTGCTTATTCGCTTTGTTTCAAATACCAATATTTTATTGTGTACACAAGGGGATCTCAGTGGTTTCCCCAAGATGTGCTTGATAACTTTTAAAACAAAAAGCGCAAGACAGGCTTGTCGCCACCAATTCCCCGCTTCTCCTCCTCGTCTGGCCAAGGTTCTTCTCCCTATCACCAGATGATGGCGAGAGCATCCTCTGGTCCCATTAGTGTCGATATGATGTTTCATTTTCTTTCATTTTCATTTGATGTACTTTGAAAGTTTATGAATGAAACGATATTTATGGACCTTGATCCTTGATTTATGTAGGAAAAACTTAACCTTTCATATTGAGGCAGTTTTTGTGAGAAGATGAGTAGTAATTTTACTCTCTTTTATTTATAGGATTTGGGCTTCACTCAGCCATATCCTTTCAATAATAAAATTATAACCCCGAGCTTCACTCAGCCCCCCTTTCTGTTAAGGGACCCATTTTATTTTATTTTGGGTGGAAGAATATGTTTATGATAACACAATAGATGCCCAAGAATTGTAGAAAAAGAATTCTCTTTATTGATAATTGGCGGGATAACCGCTCTAACAATTAATGTAAATTAAATAACTTCTACTGTAGAATGCTTAATGGCTTATTGCAAACTAAAATCTAAGTAAACGAAACTACTCAAAATGATGCTAAAGAAAATAAAATAAAGGGTAACATATACTAACCCTGATGCTGCATTTCCACTTTTACTGGTGATACTTCCTCAAGTGTTGCGCATTCCAAGGACGGGGTAGCTGTTTTCCCTGAAGGGTCTCTAGCCAGTATGCCCCCTGTCGATATGTGCGGATTACCCTGTAGGGGCCTTCCCAGTTGGGAGCCAGTTTTCCCATTTTCACAATTTCACGGTTGCTGGTGAGTGGGGTGACTTCCCGTAGGACAAGGTCTCCTGGCTGAAATCTTCTCTGTTTTACCCGCGCATTGTAATATCGTGGCATTGCCTGTTGGTAGACAGAAACCCTCATCTGGGCTTGCTCCCTCTTTTCCTTAATCAGATCTAAGCTGACTGCCAATTCCTTTTTCATTATGTTATAAATTATAGTGACTTGTCCTGTAACTTTCCAACTCGATTTCAATTGGGGTCACAGCCTCACTACCGAAAGTAAGGAGAAAAGGGGTCTCACCCGTGGGTGTTTTAGCCATAGTCCTGTAAGCCCACAGTATAGCGGGCAGCTATTCAGGCCATAACCCCTTGGCCTTCTCCAGACGCTTTTTGATCATCCCAAGAATTGTTCTGTTGGCAACCTCCGCCTGCCCGTTAGCCTGCGGGTGTCCAGGAGAAGAGTAGTGGTTTTTTATTCCCAAACTCGAACAAAACTCTCGGAATACACTTCCTTCAAACTGTTTTCCATTGTCAGACACTATGACCCGGGGGACGCCAAATCTGCAAATGATCGACTTCCAGGTGAAGTCTTTGACATTCTTGGCAGTGATTCGGGCTAGTGGTTGTGCTTCCACCCATTTAGTGAAGTAGTCAATCGCTACTATCGCAAATTTGGTTTGACCCTTACCCCGAAGCAATGGACCAACCAAGTCAATTCGCCATTGAGCGAAAGGCCATGGCCCAGTCATGGGTGTTAATTCCTCCGCTGGAAGTCTGGGGACATTAGCAAATCATTGGCACTTGTCACATTTCTTC
The DNA here is from genome assembly GCA_963922005.1 of Cornus suecica. Classification (NCBI taxonomy): domain Eukaryota; kingdom Viridiplantae; phylum Streptophyta; class Magnoliopsida; order Cornales; family Cornaceae; genus Cornus; species Cornus suecica. The sequence goes on from OY998241.1 coordinate 30,617,629, forward strand.
ACGTACTGTAATGCGTCATTTTGTATTGTCGGCTAGTAGTACCCTTGTCTTATAGCCTTATGGGTTAGAGATCTGCCCCCTGCATGGTTTCCAATTAAACCCTCATAAATCTCTTTGAGGATGTAGTTTGCCTCCGTAGTAGAGACACAACGCAAGTATGGAAAAGAAAGACTCCTCTTATAAAGAACTCCGTTGATGAGAGCATATCTGGTAGCACGAAGCCTTATCTTTCGGGCTTCCATTCGGTCTTCTGGTAATTCCCCATCCTGGATATACTTGATGATAGGTTGTACCCATTCCATACCTTGTTCCACTTGCATGATCATTGTAGTCTCCTCCTGGTGAATACTTGGTTGATGTAAATGTTCCAAGGGAAATATATCATCCTCTAGCTCAATAGTTGTAGCTAAACGGGCAAGGGCATCTGCATGACCATTCTCTTCTCTTAATATTAGGCATATTACATATTTTCTGAATTGACTGATCAATTCCTTTACCTTCAGTAGGTAAGCCTTCATTTTTTCTCCTTTCGCCTCATACTCCCCATTGACCTGGCCTGCAACCAGTCGGGAGTCGGTGTTGACCTTCAGGTAGGGTGCCTGCAAGGTTTGCGCTATTCGGAGTCCTGCTATTAAAGCTTCATACTCTGCTTCGTTATTGGTAGCTTTAAACTTGAACCGGAGGGCGTAAGGGAATCTTTCCCCCTAAGGAGTGATTAAAAGCAAACCTGTCCCGCTCCCCTGCGAGTTGGATGAACCATCCACATATAATGTCCAGAGCACCTCCGGGTCTATTGGTCCTTCTGCCTCAGGAATGAGTATTTCTTCAGCAACTTCAGGGGCTTCTTTTAGAGGATAGGTGAACTCCACCATAAAATCTGCAAGTGTCTGTCCCTTAATCGCTGCTCTGGGCTTGTAGCGGATGTCAAAATCTCCCAACTCAATAAGGACTGTTATCGTATGAGCCTGAAAGTATGGCCTTAATCTCCTAGCAGAAATAACGAGGGCGAATGCCAACTTCTCCATTACTGGATACCTTTCTTCTGCTCCTCGTAGGGCTTAACTTGTGTAGTAGATTGGTCTCTGAATAGACACATCGTCTCTCATCAGGGCAGAACTTACTACCGTTAAGGAGACAGCTAAATAAAGTAGAAGTTGTTCCCCTGGTACTGGTCGGGCCAACAGGGGTGGAGAAGCGAGATAATTCTTCAAATCCAAAAATGCTTGTTCGCACTTAGGGGTCCACTCAAATGCCTTTTTAAGCACCTTGAAGAAAAGAAGACATCTGTTAGTAGCTCGAGAAATTAGCCTGTTGAGGGCAACCACCTTTCCCGTCAACCGCTGCACATCTTTGGTTGACTGGGGAGACCTCATGTCCAGGATGGCCCGAATCTTTTCCGGATTAGCCTCAATGCCTCTTCTACTGACCATGAACCCCAAGAACTTTCCTGATGATACACCGAAAACACACTTGGTTGGGTTAAGGCGCATTTGGTGTTTTCAAAGCACCTCAAAAACTTCTTCGAGGTCCGCCAAATGATTCTCTTTTTTGACACTCTTAACTAACATGTCATCTACATAGACCTCCATGTTCCTTCCAATTTGATATTTGAACATGTTGTTGACCAACTTCTAGTAGGTAGCTCCAGCGTTCTTTAACCTGAAGGGCATGACTTTATAGTAGTAAATGCCTCGATCGGTGATGAAAGATGTTTTCTCACAGTCAAGAGGGTGCATGGGGATCTGATTGTAACCCGAATATGCATCCATAAAGCTAAGTAGTTCATTCCCTGAAGTAGCTTCTACCAGCATGTCAATTCTTGGTAACGGAAAACTATCCTTTGGAGAGGCTTTGTTCAAATCTGTAAAGTCGACACAGAGCCTCCATTTTCCATTCACCTTCTTTACTTGGACCACATTCGATAACCAGTTGGGGTAGTGGACCTCTCGAATGAAGTCCGTCTTTAGAAGCTTGTCAACCTCCAACATTATAGTTGCATTCCTCTCTAGGGCAAATGTTCTTTTCTTCTGCTTTACAGGCTTGGCAGTAGAATCCACATTTAGGCGATGTTGCATAACTTGAGGATCAATGCCCGACATATCTTCATGTGTCCAGGCGAACATGTCTTGATTCTGTTTTAAGAATCGAATAAGTTGATTCTTAACATCATCGGGGAGCAGAGACCCGATGCTTATTGTTTTTCGGTTCCCACCCTTTTCCAGGCTTACCTCTATGAGGTCTTCTACTGGCTCTGGTCGGGGAGTACTTGGACTTGAGACTGATTCGAGACCTTCGATAGTAAGTGATTCCCGTGACCTTCTATCTCTTAGAGCGGTTGCATAGCATTCCAGTGCCATAGCTTGGTCTCCTCTTACCTCTCCTAGACTACGATCAGTTGGGAACTTCATTAGCAGGTGGTAAGTTGAAGTTACTGCTTTCAATGCATTGAGAGTTGCTCTTCCAAGGATGATATTGTAGGTGGAAGGGCAATCCACTACAAAAAAATCTACCATGATGGTAAGCTGTCTTGGAGCCGCCCCTACAGTGAAAGGAAGGGTCACTATCCCCAGTGGAGAAACCTTCTCTCCAGAGAAACCGACCAGAGGCGATTTGGATGACTTTAACTGGTTTCTTCCTATACTCATCTTGTCGAAAGCTTCAGAGAATAGCAAATCTGCAGAACTTCCATTGTCGATCAACACCCGTCGGATAGTAAAATTGGCCACTGCCACGGTAATCACCAGTGGGTCATCATGGGGATGTTGTATCCCTCGTGCATCATCGTCAATGAAGGTAATGACCTGCCCTTCTAGTCGCGATGATTTGGAAGGTGGAGCAGAGGTATCCACTCCTTGAACCTCCATCATATTTCTAGCCCTTCTCGCATGAGCTTTTCGGGATGAGCTTGTTTCCCCACCTCCAGCAAACCCTCCAGAAATCACATTGATCACCCGAACCGGCTGTTTATCTGGTGTGTGACTTCTCCGGGGAGCATCCTGTCGGCTTTTTCCTTTATCGCCATTGGTCGTCAACCGGCTCAAACGCCCTCTCTGGATCAGGCTCTCAATCTGATTTTTGAGGTCGATGCATTCATCTGTCGTATGTCCGTGGTCGCGATGAAAGCGACAAAATCTATTGCGTGCCTTTTTTTATGGATCCGACTTTAGCCTGGGTGGCCAGGATAATGAATGATCGTCTTGTATCTGAAAAAGGATCTCGCCTATTGGCTTGTTCAATGGAGTGAAGCTAGTGAACTTATCCTGACTCTTTGCAGGTCGAAATGACCTGTCAACAATCGATTGGGTTCTCTGGTCTTTAGCTTCTCTCTCATCCCTGGTAGTTATTGCTGGTCTTTTTTTCTCCACCTTCTTTTCTTCAGTCCCTTTTCCTTTTCTGGCATTCATGGCATCCTCCGCATTCATATGCTTCTGGGTTTAACAAGTAGTCCTGCCATCGTCTCGGGCAGTTCCTTTGATAAGGAAAAAAGAAACCTAGAAGACTGTAGTCCTCCCATAAAGATTGTCACTACTACGTTATTATTAACCTCATCAACCTGGAGCATCTCATTATTGAACCGACTTATATAATCTCAAAGCGCCTCTCCCTTATCCTATTTGACATTTAGCAAGTAGGTGGCGGGCTTCCTATGTCTCCGCCCGGCAATAAAGTGCCCGATAAATTTCCTGCTTAACTCGTCAAAGTCACGAATAAAACTGGGCCTCAGCTTATTGAACCAGACCCAAGCTGACCCCTTTACGGTGATGGGAAAAGCCCGACATATGATAGCATATGGGACAACCTGTAAATGCATGAGTGCCTTAAAAGTCTCCAGGTGGTCAAGAGGGTCCTTGGACCCATCAAAGTTTTCCAACTATGGCATCTTGAACTTGTTAGGTAGAGGAATACTCATCACCAAAGCATCAAAGGGGGAATTAGTCTTCTGTAGGAGTTCATCCACTATAATGAGGATTTTTCCATTCATTGTCTATGCCATATCTTCCATTTGTGCCTTCAGATCTTGGATCTGTTGATCCACACCCATGACTTCTGTAAGATCATCGGGAGTCCTGCCTCGTTAGGTGCTTCGGATCACTGTCCTCCGTTGATCCTAGTTGTGGCTATGCTCTGCCCCCTCTTCCAAATTATTATGTCATGTCGCATCCGGGGCGGGAGGAATGGGACCAATCAGTCGTTGAAGGAGCAAAGCGTTCTGCTGGGTTTGCTGGATCAGTTGATCCATCCCTTGGGCCAGAGTTTGAACCTGTCGTTCTAATACTGCCACACGTTCTGTAGGATCGTTTTGTCTGACTAGGTCTGAATTTTGGGGACTTTCGGAGTTGTGTGATGACCTGTCATCACCAACTTCTTGATCTCCCAGAGAAACACGTGCCTCCTCTTGGCCATCAGGTCGGGGAGGATGCACTGGAGGTAGACCAGTATGGGTCAGTGGTACTCCTTGGTTGGTTGGGAGCAAGGGATCATTGGGTTGAAGGAGAAGATATCTACGTTGTCCAGAGGCATCACCCACCTTACTTTTGTTTCACAGTTGGACCATTCTAACGCTTTCTGGAAGTAAGAAGCTGTCGTTTCCCACAGACGCGCCAACTGATGATGCGTCGAATGATCGGTTAGAAAACGATGTCGTTCATGTCAAGAAGAACAAACAGTGACTGGAAGAGGTACTGGTGGGGTACCAGCCAAATAGGCTCCGACGGTCAAGTTAGAACTTGGATCGTTCAGAAAAATATAGCAGGAATAATGGTGGATGATTATTGCGTACCTATTTAGGTTGAACCCAACCCTATATTTATAGGGTCTTTAATGCGGTGGTCCTAATAGAGCTGTAGCGTGTCGTATATATCTTGACAGCTACCCATATGTATCCTGATAGGATTTTGATAACTACCCGTAGGTATTCTGTTGAGATGTGTAGAGTCCTGGTAGTAGGTAGTCGGTTGACAAATCCTTATCTGCACGTGCCGTACAAATTATACCTATCAACATCCACATCCTATGTTTGGATATTTAAAGATTCACCCCTCTATTTTATCGGCGTTCGATTCAGGTGACCGGAGTTCTAAAATAACTTATCTACCCATGACTATTTTTTATTTAAAAATATCTAATTGATGGTATTCTGGATATTTCACCTCCAAAAAAGTGATGACTTAAGCATTAATTGAATTTGAGTCAATTATTTGACCATGCCGAAACTTCAACTGAGGGGGATATTTGTTACAACTTACAAATTTGAGGGAATTTAGCTGTAATTATCCAAATAATAGAGAGAACGGATATAATATATCATATCTCGAGGGATTATAATTGTAATTTATTCTTTATTTAAAATTATTGTCAAGTGAAAAGAATATATTGTTATCAAATTTAAAATTTAACTATTATTAAAAGATTATTTAAGAATATATTGTCAAAATCAATTATATGTATTCTAAGTCATCAATTTATGGTATCCTAAATCATAATCAGTATCTCCACAAATTAAAATAATTAGGCACCCACAACTTTGAATATTTTATTTTATTTTATTTTATTCCAATCCTATTAAGATTAATATGTATGCATACGTGAATAATTTTTTTTCTTGATAAATCATATTGTTTATATATATACACACGAGGCTTGAATCTTTAATATTTATTAGCAAATTATTATTAATTTGTTATTATGATAAAAATGTTTTATTTTTTTGTCAAAACACTAATTTTATGGGTTAAAATATAAATATGTCAAGATATCTCTTAACTAAGAAACCTTAGTTTCATTTACCAAATGTTTTTTAAAAATAAATACTATAGTTGTTTATTCTTCTTCTTCTTATTATTGTTATTATTATTATTATTGATTTGTAATCTATCATTTAAAATATGACATTTTTTAAAAATATTTGTTCAAACAAAACAAATATGGACATAATGGTGGAAAAGAAAGGAAACATGTTTTTTCTTTCCAAACTCACACAATCTAATAAACTGTGGCAAAGTGTTAATTGAGTTGGCTTTGTATAATTAATTTGTCTATTAATCAAATTATTTAATAAATGAAAAATATAATGGTAATTAATTATGAAATGATCATTTTTTGGCAATTAGATTTCAATATTGGTCATCATATACTTTTGAGTACTTTATAATTCCTTTAGATCAATTTTGTGTTAGGTTTGATTTTTTAATTATAATTATCTTTATTAGAAAATATACTCCATTAAATCATTCACTGAGTGCGTGTTTGGTAGAAGGAGTTGGTGGCAAATATATGGTTTTGGGCTGAAATTCGTGGCCCAACCCATATTTGGTAATCTTGGTGTTGGTACAACAGTGTCAAACCATTGGTACCAAATGCCCTATTTTTCACACCATCTCAATATATGGTTTTGTGTGGTGTGGTTTTGTTTTCTCACACCAAAATCATTATTTCACTCAAACCAATTCATTTATAATATTATATATATATAAATTTGAAAAATAAAATATTTATGAAAAAATAAAATATTTCAAAAAAATCAAACGAAAAAATATATTTCGTAAAAAAATATATATTTCGGGAAAACAAATATTTTTTGAAAAAATAAATATAATAAAAATATATTTATTATTTTTTTAAAAACATACAAATTATATGTATTTTTACTGAAATCTTTTAATTTTTCAAAATATTTTATTTTTTTGAAATATATTATATAAAATATTTTATCTATAAATATTTTGAAAAAATTAAATATTTATGAAAAATTAAATATTTCGAAAAAATTAAATATTTATATATTTTATTTTTTAAAACATATATATTTACAAAATGTTATTTTAAATAAATAAAATGTCAAACTATCCCAAGTTACCAAATATGATTGGTTTCAGAATTTTAGCCTATATACCAACTCTACCAAATATGGTTTGGTTTTTTAGCTTTACTTTTTCTCACACCAAAACCATGTGCATCAAACATGGTTTAAGTTCAGAATAAAACCACACCAAACACAATCCAAACCCAAACCAAAAACTAACACTGTACCGCACCAGTTGCCAAACAGCACTTACTGTCCATTCTTTTTAGGGTAATTTACATAAACCCCTTGTGGTTTCAGAATTTAATCACAAACCCCCAACACCAAACCCCCTGAGATTTCAGATTTGAATCATATAACCCCCTCTTCCCAAAAATAACCAATTTTTATGTCAAAATGACTTAAATGTCCATGACATAAAATTATCTTTTATGAGTAATTTACACCAAAATCTCCTAAAAATTTCATAATGCTCATAATAAATACAATAAATAATAAAATACAATATTATATATCATTCATAAATAATACAATAAATAAAAAATCTTCCGAACTAACAATTAATGCAGAAATGTTAAAAAAACATTTAAAAACAAAATTTTAAAACAAAAAAATGAAAAACAAATCCAAGGCGGATTTTTTTTTCGTTTTAAAAAAATTAAACAAGAAAATGAAAAAAAAAAATTTGGCCAAAATTTGTTTTCGTATAAAAACAAAATTTTAAAATGGTCGATTTTTTTTTTTCATTTTTAAATTTTGTTTTTATATATTTTACTATAAACAAAAACAAATTATGCCTAAATAAAAACATTAGCGGTGAAATAAAAAATTGAACTACCAATTAGGGTAAAATATAAAAAAAAATTATGTTCGAAATATAAATATATATTTTGAACTACCAATTAGATTTTTATTTTTGTTTTTTAATATGTTTTAACATTTCGGCATTAATTGGTAGTTCAAATTATTTATTTATTTATTGTATTATTTATGAAAGATATATAATATTGTATTTTATTATTTATTGTATTTATTATGAGCATTATGAAATTGTTTGAGACTTTTTGAATCCCAGGGGTTATTTGATTGAAATTTAAAACTCAGGGGGTTTTGGTGCAAATTACTCATAAAGAATAATTTTATGTCATGAGCATTTAAGTCATTTTTACATAAAAATTGGCTATTATTGGAAAGATGGGGTATTTGATTCAAATAAAAAATCTCAAGGGGTTTGGTGAACCTCAAAAAATCTTGTGATTAAATCCTGAAATCACATAGTATTTTGTGTAAATTACCTTTCTTTTTACCCTTCTTTTTTTATGGCATCTCTCCTTTACCAAACAACATAGTATTTCTTTTTTATTTCCCTTTCATAACACAAAGGTAAAAAAGATAATCAGGACTAAGAAAAAAATTAGAAAAAGAAAATAATAATAAATAAATAAAATGCATATACATATCAAATCTGTAAGGTAAATTACACTTACTTCCCTTTAGATTAATTAAAAATTGAACTGGCTTCCCTAATTTCTAAGTATATCATTTTACCTCCCCTAAAGCACACTTTTGTTACAGTCAACACCCATTCAAGGTTGTTAGATAAATGATGATACCAACAATTTAAAATTGTAAATAATCCATCTTATTTTTAAAAATATATTTAAAGACATCATTATCAAAGGGCTTTAACTGTCTTTTAACTTTCACAAATCCGTTAAATGAAGATGTTAATCATTCAAAACTATTAAAAAATTATATTAATCTTTAAATATATGGGAAAACAGATTTGACTGTTAACTTTCACAAATCCGTTAAATGAAGATGTTAATCATTCAAAACTATTAAAATATATTGATCATTAAGTATATGGGAAAACATCATCATTTTGGAGGCTTGGCAGTATTTTGACTTTGATAAAGGTTTGTTTTAAGAGAGGTCACAAATATTTCTAAAAGTTAAAGAGTGTTCGAACTTTTAAGCAACTAAATTGAGGTGGGTGCTAATTATTGAATAGGATTAAAATTCTTCATTGATTGTTTATATATATATAACTTTCATATGTCTTTCAAACCACCACCACCCCTATAAAATTTCATGTCTTTCTTTTAAATTGAAAGAAACCCCTCTAAAGTAAATAAAATTTTGCAACAGCACCCCACCGGTGGAGCTCCAATAACGATTCCAGTCAAACCAGTCAAACAGGCATGTGAACGTTCCGTTTGGGAAGACCTATTTTCGTTATTGTTCTTGTTTTTTGGCATTGTTTATGAGGAGAGAACATGTTTGAGAGGGTTTTTTACTGTTTACTTTGTTCTTGATTTGGAAATAATTCTCATGAATAGTTAGACTTGTCAATGGATCGGATTTTGATTCTAATCCGATCCGATTAGCCGGATATGGATTGAAAGTAAAATCCGATAACCCGATTAGGATCCGAATCCGACAATCCAATTTCTTAACAAATTGGATTTGGATTTATGCTAATCCTATCCGATTAATTTTATATATTATGTTATTAATATATAAATATTAAATAGTATACTTAATTATGTTTCATTTTATTTTTTGCTTTTTCATTTTTATGTTTTTATAGTCATGTATTAAAAGCATTGATTGTAAAATACATAGTTTAGTGTTTAATATTCCTAAAAAACAACATAAAAATCAATTTTTTAAAATAATTTTTGTATTTTTTTTTACCTAATCGGATCGGATATCCGCTAGTGAAATTTTTTGGATTTGAATTAATTAAGTGAAAATCCGTCTGATTATCAGATCGGGTCGAATATGAGCTTATCGGATTCGAATCGGATCAGGACAGATCCGATCCGAATCCGACCCGTTTACAGGTTTATGAATAATGCATAAAATAAGAGAACACCAAAATGGTGTTTTCTTGTTCTCAGTTTAGGATTTTTAAATTTTTTTTGCAAAACTGCCAATACACATACCGCCCGCCGATTCACCACCACCTTCACCAGCAACCACCACCATCACCAATCTGTCAATACACACACACACACACATATATATACACACACCACCTCCACCTTCAATCCACCACCACTATCACCACCACCCCTTCGAAACCTAAAATCTGACCCCCCCTCCCCCCCCATATATATATACACACACATAGAAATCCTAACCGCCACCACCAATCGGCACCACCACAACCACCACCAAACCCCCTTCGCAACCCAATTTGACGGGAACTCTAACCCCCAATTCCAAACTCCCAATTTGAAACCCCAAACCCTTCGACCTCCAGCCCCCCAATTCTAAAACCTCTGTCCACAAGTAAATGACTAATTTTGGAGAGAGAGGTTAGCCGATTTTGAAACCCCCAATCTTGTTGCTGGTGATCGTAGCGTCAACTGTATGTATATGTGTGTGTGTGTGTGATTGAGTGTGTGTGTATGTGAGAAAAAATAAGGTTCTATTTTTTGCCCCAAACATGTTCTATTTCTTGTTCTTTTGGGTGAGAAAATAAGAATAAAAATAAGAATTGGTTCTTATTTTTTGGTTCCCAAAACAAAAACAAGGGTTCCCAAACGGGGCCTAAATGATAGAGTTACCCTTCTCACAACTTTTTCTTTTTGAAGCTCCTAAATCCTTCAATTTATAAAATTATAAATTGCATCCCATAATTAAGGAAAAATTACTTATAAGTACTACTTTTCCGCTTGTTGACTTGAGGAGATAAATTGCAGTGCAGACCTTTTATTTGGATCTATATAGCTGGAAATATATTATTGCTAACCACCCTTATGTTTTTCGGTAAAATGCAATAAACCCCCTAAACTACAAAAAAAATCCTTCCCAAACTATTGTTTTTGTGCAATTAGCCCCATTATCTTTCCTTCTTTTTTTTTTTTGGTAAATCCCATTATCTTTCGTTCCTTTACCGGAGATGCTAAAGAGAGCGACAAACGTTTGGTTTTCAAGGAAATTTATTGCATGTTACCATATGTTTTAGATATTTTATGGGGAATCTTTCTTCTTAGGATTAACTTCAAGAAATCCTTCCATGTTATTCAATTTAATCAATTAATTTTTTTTGTGTCCATTTTGCCCCCTATACTATCCAATTCTCCTCACATTTAGAGTCAAAATGTTTAAACTACCCTCCCTTAATAGTATAAGGGGGTTTAGTGAAATCAACCCTTAAAAAAATTATTTTTCTAGAATAAATTATATTTTTCGTAAAAACTATAAATTTCAAAATATATATATATATTTCGGAAAATATGATTTTTTACGAAAAATATATATTAGGTTCCAAAATATGATTTTTTTCTGAAAAATATTTTTTTTGCGAAAAAGTATATATTATGTTCCAAAATATGAATTTTTTTCGAAAAATATTTTTTTTGCAAAAAATATATATTATGTTCCAAAATATGATTTTTTTTTCCGAAAAATATATATTATATTCCAAAATATGATTTTTTTTTTGCGAAAAATATATATTATGTTCCAAAATATGATTTTTTTGTGAAAAATATTTTTTTTGTGAAAAAGTATTTATTATGTTCCAAAATATGATATTTTCCGAAAAATATTTTTTTGAGAAAAATATATACTATTATGTTCTAAAATATGATTTTTTTCCGAAAAATATTGTTTTTGCAAAAAATATGTATTATTTTTTCCGAAATAATTCATATTTTGGAAAATAATATACTCCCTCCAAAAAATAATTTTTTTGCCAAAAATATATATAGTTTTTGAATTTATAATTTTTGCGAAAAATATAATTGATTTTCAAAAAATAATTTTTATAAATGATTTATTTCACTAAACCCCCTTATACTATTGAGGGTAGTTAGGCATTTTGACTCAAAATGTGAGATGAGGGGGTATAATAATAAAATTAAATAGTATAGGGGGCAAAGTGAACGCAGTGGAGATTAGGTGATTAAACTAGATAGTATATGGGGGTTTCTTGAAATTAACCCTTCTTTTTATTATTATTATTTTTTCAGGTTTTGTGATGATAATTAATTGTGATTGGTATTTTTAATTTTTGTTCATCTATTTTGCAATGATACTAAGTTGGTACTAACTACCTTAGCCATACTTTCTACTGTGCCCTTTTCACTTAACTTATTTTCAGGTTTTATGTTAAGTCCTTTTTCTCAATGTTCTAATAGATTTATTGAGTTGGTTACTGTTTATGAATCTAAAAAATGCGATAATGAGGGGATATAACATGATTAAATGTTTTCTAAAAATATAGAATTGAAGTAGAGAATTAAGTTGAGAGACAGGATGGTCGAATTAAAATAATGGTTTGAAGTTGTATGGTTGTTCTATCATGTTATATGGTTACACTTGACAGTAACCATAAATAAAATATAATAAATTTTTATATTTATTAAATAAAAATATAATAAATAAAAAATATTTATAAATAAAATAAAAATAAATGAATAAATAATAATAAACAAAATAAATAATAAAAAAATAGATTAAATAATATATAATAATAATAAATAAATCATAAATAAAATATTTTTTATAAATTAAATAAAAATATAATAATAAATATATAAATAAAATATATTTATAAATTAAATAAAAATAATGAATGAATAATAATATAAATAATAAATTAAATAAATATAAATAATAAAAAATAAATTAAATAATATACAAAAATAGTAATAAATAAAAAATAAGAAATACATATAAGAAATAAATAAAATATTTTATTTTTCTTATTGCAAAAATATCAGTACCAAACGGGCAGTTCATACTAAAAATATGCTATTGTTTATATAATACTTACAAGATAGTTGATTTCATTAGAAAAATAAAAAGTAAGAACAAAAGTTTTTTAGTAAACATACTTTCTGTTTTTTATTTTTGTTTTTGAAAAAAAATCAAAATTTAGTAAACAAGATTTTACTTTTTGTTTCTCTTAGAGGAATCAAAATCATGATTTTACTTCTTCAGAAAATGGAAACAGGAAACGTTTCCTGTTAGTAAACAAGCTCATAGTATGAGTCAATTAAGTTACAGTGTTATAGTGTAATTGCAGTCAAAATCTACCTTGTTGACATGCAAAAATTTATTATCACATAATTGGCGTGTAACACTTGTGAAAAATGTTAAAAAGGTGACTAAGTGCTACTATTTTATTGGTATATGTTTTATTGATCGCATGAGTTAAATGAATAAACATGATAATGAGTAGCAAGTTTATATATATATATTATCCCAATAAATATGAGAATATTTGTTTGTGTGGGGTAATGTGCAATTTATAAATTACAATTAAAGTTATCAATATGGATTCACAGTTAAATTATAGGCGAGAAACTTAAGTGATTGGTAATTGAAAAATTGATATTGAGCCTTAGCATAAGGATTGCACAACTTATGAATGTTGATGCAAAGTTAGCATAATATTTATGCTATAAATTGCATAAGAATTGAGATATTATAAGACGAGTTGATTTGGACTCTACAAGGATGTAAATATTACATCAATAATTCATTGAGTTGGTAATACTAGGAAAGTTGGCAAAGAAATTGATTGGCTTAAATTACGAGGAAAGATCAAGTTGTGGCCACAACTGGTGTCATCTCATTCTTTGCATTGCGCTAGTAATATTATACAGTAATGTATAAAGACATGTCAATGTATGTTGGTTTGACAAAGGAAAATGTCAAACAATAAGTCATGAAAAATTTGACAATGAAGTCAAATGGGTTCAAAATAATTGAATATGGCAAATGTGCTTATGTCAAGAGAGGTCATATGTGATACGTCTTTTCTCTTGGAAGTGCATTCGTGTCTTGGAAATCCTCAAAACAAACATGTATTACTCGGTCTACAATGGAATCTAAATTCATTGCATTAGACAAAGCTGGAGAAGAAGCATAATGACTTCGTAATTTTCTAGAGGATATTCCAAACTGGTCGAAACTTGTGCCAATGATATGTATACATTGTGATAGCCAATCTAAGATTGGAAGAACTCAAAATCAAATGTATAATGGTAAGTCTAGACATTTTCGTCGTTGACATAATACCGTGAAACAATTGCTCTCAAATGATATAATATCCATTGACTATGTGAGGTTAAAGGATAATATTGCGAATCCGCTAATTAAAGTATTGACGAGAGAGCAAGTGGAAAGATCATCAAGGGGAATGGGCTTGAAGCCTATGGGTTAAAAGACACCATAATGGCAACCCAACCTAGTTGACTGGAGATCCCAAGATCTAGGTTCAAAGGGACAACCGAATTATGTGTGACTTAGTAAAACACTGTAGAGATTATTAACTCCTTCCCATTCTTATGATGAGACAACGCATATTTTTAGGGTAAACTACGCTTTTAATGATTTCTGTGACTTGGATATATCCAAGTGAGGTATGTATAAAAATTCCTAATAGAAATCACCAATGTGAGTAGAAGGAGTTGCTTCATAGGATAATTTTTGAAGGCGGAATTCTCTGACAAATACTAATGAAACCAAGTGGTGTCCATGTTCGAAGGGAAACTATGTGAATTCTATTGTCTTAGTTTATATAAACAACTAACAGTTCAAGGCATCACGTCCACTGATTAGCCTGTAAATTCGATAATCTTTCACAAGGGAAAGTTCAAGGCTCAAAGGCTACTTATCCTGATATAATAACCTTTCATTTGTACTCGAACTAGTGTTTGCATATTCATTTGCATATTGAAAAGCTAATTTCCATTCATGTAGGGGATTGTTGGAAAATTTGTGAATGAGAAATTAGTTATCTTAATAACTAAAGGGTGTGACTGTTTTGGCAGTTGGAACACCTTTAACCAAAGGGTGTGACTATTAAGTCACAACCTTTGGTAGTCTATAAATAGGACTGTATGCAATTCATTTTGGAGATGCTTTAGAAGACATTATCCTCTTCTTCTTCCTCTCTTTCTCTTTCTGCATACATATATATTTTAGAATAGTGTGGTTCAAGTGCAAGACACAAATTAATTGAGTTCGTTGGCTTCTGGAGATTGGAGTGCTACTTCTCCAGAGACGAAATCCGTTCTATCTTGGGAGACAATTGCTCATCAATCTTGAGCATCGAAGAGGGAGCAAATTTGTCTTAAGGAAACTGTGGTTGCACAGGGTTCGGATTATCTTCCATTTCGATTTTATTGTGAGTTTCATTATGTTTACAATTTCCTTCGCATTGCATGTTTTTAATCTGTTCTGTATTTTACCTATATATATTATGTTCTGGTTATAGTTATATATATTATACATACAAAACCAATATCACATTGATATTCACGCATTCTGTTGTTCACTGCTTAAGAATCATGGTAACAATCGTATGGTACTTTTACAATATATATTTACACTATATTGTACACTGTTACACACAATATATATTTGTTATATGTATTTTTCCTACATAAACTACTCCAAAAGTCTAATACATTAATAACTTTAGAAATAAATTACTCATTTATAACTTTAGAAATAAACTGCTCCATAATATTAAATAAACTGCTTCATAACATTTGACATAAATTACTCCAACACGTCTAATACATTAATAATCTGAACAACAATCCATCATTAAAAAAATTAACTTCTTGATACGTTGTAGGAATTTTCACCAAACATTTGACATTGAATGATGGCTTGCAAAATCGTCAATCCATGAGAAATAGCATTACCTACAAATAAGAAATAAACAAATGATATCTCAAGATTGCAATGAAACAAATAAGAAAATGAAATAAAATAGGGAAAAATTAAAAAATTGATTCTATGATGAATTTTATCAAATTTACCCAATAATTGGTTGTTTACATGTTTTTCGATTATGCATGGTGTCATTGCACCGATTGCAATAAAATTATATTCTTTCCATATGTTGCGGCTCAATTCTTTTTCTTCGTGGCCGACCCGGTGGCCTTTTACATCGGAGTGGAAGAAGTAAGTCATCATCTTGACTTGATTAATAATTTAATCCAACTACACCTTCATCTTCATCATTCGAATAATTCAAAGAGGGCATATCATGAGCTGGGATTGGGCACATAGTGTCTGAATATATCTCACACTATGTTTCCTTATAGTAACATTTCTAAAACAAATCATATACATCCAAATTTGCATTTATAATGGCTGCACAAGCATGCTCACAAGGAAGTCTAGTGACCTACTGTCACAGGGGTTAATTTTCACCATGAATCTTGGCCCTATGATGGCACCAAATCAAACACAAACATACACTTTGTTCCAATCTAGTTCAACCAACAACTACTTTGATGTCTTTGAAATACACCAAGTCTTACACAATACACACACACTATATATATGTATGCAATATAAACAAAACACCAACAATTTACAGAAACCACAATTAATGGTTTCCAGCCTTTTACTATAAACACAAATAGTATAAATGGTTCCTCTCACTCATAGGCCACACTACAACACTTAGAACATATATTCACTCGCTCTCTGAATCAATCTGCCCTATACAATGCCATACATGTGCCTATATAGGCATACAGAAAAAATTGCCTATCTGTGTGGATGACAACCCCATCCACGTAGGCAAAGTACTAACAATGCAGTTGAACTCCCAATTACTATATGTCTTGGCATTCTCCTGCAATGCCACATGCCCCCTTGGTGGTTGAGTGTCCAAAATTGCACCAACTGCCTTGTCTGAACCAACCCTTGTCTTGACCAACCTTGTATTGCCCAAGTGTCTAAGTCAAGTTGCACTACCAAGAGTCATCTCTATGTCAAGCATGTGCCATCAGTGCACAATGTTTACATTTGCTGAGCCAATGTCAATGTCTCAGCCCTCTCATATCTTCAAGCACATGAGAGCATGTCTTTTCTAAGCTTGAACCAAGAGCCCTCATTAGCCAGCATGCACCGCGCCATGCCATGTCTTGGTCGATTTAGTGCCTTTGCACATAGGTCATGTCGCGCCATGCCTATGTCTTGAACCTGTTAACATCAACATTTGCTTGTCTTAGTGTCACAGCCTTGCCCCAAGGGCAAGTTGACCTAGCCAAAACTTGGTATGCATATGGCTTACCGAGCCAAGTGCATTGCATGCACATCAGTGCATGCCAAGCTAAGGCATCACCTTGCCAAGGGCAAGTTGGCACACTCGTGGGCATGCACACATAATTTGCCAAGCCATGCGTACTCCAGCACAACCCACTGTGTCATCATCGAGCCATCTTTACCAACTGTGCCACCAAACCATGTCAAAACATACCAACAAGCTTCCCCATACGTGCCTTAGCCAAGGCTTTCCATAGCCTTGCTAAGTGGTTGAATGCCCACTTGGGTCAGGAACACACCCCTCCTTATATATGCAGAAAACACAATTACAGTTGTGACCATAACAAATATCAGCCCCGCTCGAGGAGTCATAATGGCCATATTTAATCTTCCTAACCTCCAAATCCAAATCTTCTTTGGCAGATCATCTTCTTAGGTCACAAGGATGCTATAATTAAATTCCTGCATTTTTCTAACACTCCTAAGCCCGACTTCCAAAGTTGGACTTATTTACCCAAACTACCAATGTGCCATCCTCCCATGTCACATTGACATGCCATAACACACCTCAAAACTTCACCGAGTAACACCTACCACTTACCACATCCACATGACTTCATCGACAAGTCCACACTAAAGTTACCAAAATTTTCATGAACTTCAAATATATCAATCGAGCATGTCATGATTTCTATTTTTTCACCTATTGTGATATTTGAAGATAAAATTTCATCAATTCTTTTCCCAACAGGAAACGTTTATGTCAATGCCTTTGCCTTTCTTTTATAGATATGGTTTGTCAACCTTTCACGAGTCTTCTCAATAATTCCCTTAATTGGCAATGCTCTCTCCTTTAAAACCCAATCATTATAACTTTCTGCAACATTCAAATACAATTTACCATATATTTTCTTGGGAAATTGACTATTAGCCCAATGCTTGGGTTCACTTTTTATTACCCAATCATGTGCCTGTTTGAGAGGGCTTTCTAATATGAAAAGTCCGTTTAATAAAAAGTCCATTAAAAAATTGAGGTTACGGAAAGTCCTTTAATATGAAAAAGATGTTTGGTAAACATCTGTTTGATAAGTCATTTTGAATAAAAAAAATTCATGTATATGTTTGGTGACACAATCATAAAAGTCCTTTCACACTTAAAATAATTTTCATCTGACAATGTTATCCTTATTTTATAAAAAAAGCTTACCAAATCAACATTATTTCTACTATGATTCACATAGCCCAGTTATGCAAAAGTATTCTCCAAAATTCATTAATATTACTTTAAAAACACATTACTAGATTAAACAATTATATATAGTAATCAAATGAAGTAAAATATAAGTTAGCCACCCGGTTCCAAATGCTCCATGAATAACAACAATAGCTATAGTAATCAAATCAAAGAAAAAAAAAACAAAGGGAGAGAGAGAATTGTTTAATATTAAATTTCATATTTCAGTATAAGAACAATTGATTATCAGTACCACTCACAAGAACCAAATTCAATCCCATTTTTCTATTTTCAATTTTCTTGGGTGAATTAGAGTCCTTTCACAATACAAATTATTAGAATATTTTGATGAATAGGAATGCTATAGATAAAATAGCAATAGAATTAGCAAATACAACTTACATATACGTGTATATATAGATATATAATAAACCCTGCAGATAAACTTCAATATTACAATCCAGAAAATTATAATAACAATTACAATAAATACATCTACGTATATATACAGATATATAACACATACACATACGTATATATACAGATATATAATAGAACCTGTAGATAACCTTTAACATCACAATTAAGAACATTACAAAAAAATATATATAATACATACATATTCGTATGTATATATATATATATATAATAAAAGAGAGGCATGAATCAAGAGATACAAATGGGGGTCTCTTGATTTAATTAGAACTCTAAATACATACTAATATATGAAATCGGAGGGCAACGCACGATTATTCTTTATGCAATATTTTCCCATTTCTGATAGGTTTTGACAGAAATTTTTGTACATAATTGTAGAGAGAAACTTACCTAGTTTAGAACATGAATAGTATAAGAAGAGACCTATCTGTCTTCCCGATCCTAAAAAAGTTGGAGATAAAATTGTTTATATAAAATATTACTTAAAGTTAGATTTTAGCTTCTTGAAGCGTGATTTTGAGAAGCAACTATTTATTGCTTATTTGAAACGGACTTATTATAACTTTTACGTTTGTCAAAAGTCCTTTTTTATTGTCTCACCAAACATCCAAAAAAAAATAAATGGGCTTTCTAAGCTTGGAAGTCCGTTTGGAGGGTTTGAAAAGTTCCCCCAAACAGACCACATATGTTTCTTCACATAACATATTCATTCGCTCTAGTGCCCTTGTATATGTAGACACCTAATATGGGTATGCAATTATATATAAAATACTCTCAAATGTCTTCTTTCTAGCACTTGACAACTTAAACTTTCCTAGAAATTTGAAAAAATTCTCTTTCAAATGACGATAGCAATGAGCATGAACCTATTTAGAATATACCTGTCTAACTACTGAAATAATGCTTTGACTTCTATCATAGATGATAATAATCTCTATATCATCATCCAATGTTGTTTTAAGGTATTCATGAAACCAAAGCCAATTTTCTACTGATTCAGATTTTACAATTCCAAAAGCCGGGTACATCCCATTATTCGCGTCTAAAGTTATAGCTCCTAACATAGTACCATGGAAGGGTCCCTTTAGGAAAGTTCCATCAATGAACAATAATGGACGACATCCAGTACGAAACCTATAAAAAGGAGCATGATATGCAATGAAAAGCTGATGAAATCTCTAATCTTCATCTTTTGTGCATACTGTAAGAGTGTCAGGATTTGAACTTTCCAATCGCTGACACATCCACGGAACAAGTTTGTAGGAGTCCTTTATTTCCCCATCAACGGCATCTTTTTCCTTCTCTTTACCCCACCAAACTTTATTATAATTGATGTTCAAAGAATAGTCTGTTGAAAAATCGGAAACAATTTGCATTGGTAGGTATGCAGGGTTATTTCTAATATTTTCCTTCACTATGCTCCCAACAAATTTTGACGGAACCAAAAATTTCATTCCCACTTGATCACATATTTACCAACACAGGTGATGATTTTTCTTCCAAAATGACAATAGCAAAACAAACTTTTCTCAAAGTAAGACTCCATTACTTAGCCCCTATACAATTATCACAAGAATTAATCTATATATAATATAATATAAGACTCCATTACCTAGCCCCAAAGCACATATTGAATGAAGTTAAATAATGTCAAAATGCTCACTCTTTAATAGGTTTTATAAATACACAAGGATAGATACAAAGCTGTTCAATTTGTATATATATATATATATATATATATATATATATATATATATATATATATATATATGCATACAATCACTGAATCCCAAACCCAAAAATGAGGAAAACGTACAAAAGAAAAAGGTAACATACAATTATTAAATCTCAAACCCAAACCCAAACCCAAAAAAAGAGGAAAACTTAAAAAAATAATGTCAAAAGGCTCACTCTTTAATAGGTTGTACAGATACACAAGGATAGATACAAAACCAACCAAACATGCTGCTCAATTTGTATAATATATATATATATATATATATATATATATGTATATATGCATACAATCATTAAATCCCAAAGCAAAATGAAATTTCTTAAATTAGTAGTATTAACAGTACATACCTATTCACACATATTGAATGACGTTGATGAATGGGTTTGAAAGAGGAAGGTCTCTGGATGAAGTTGAAGGTTCTTGTTGATGGAATACGGCATGATGTTTATGTTGAGAAACAAGAAATAGGGACAAAGTTTTGAAACCCTAGTTCCTAACCAAAAAGTGATGAGGTAAAGTAAAAATGATAGGTAATAATAGAAATTCAACACTATTCTCTCAATTAATTCAAGTTCTGGTGCAAGATTGGAGGATCCTCAGTCTATTCAAGAAGAATTTGTGGATTTTTTTAAGCATTTATTACAGGATAAAGGGTCTGTAGTTATTCTGGATCTTGGAGAGTTTATCAGCTACCCTCTTACCATTGATCATATTGAAGAGTTGAATAAGCCTATTACTGATGATGAAGTAAGGAGAGCTATGTTTTCAATGAAGGATGGGAAAGCTACAGGAAGTGATGGATACAATGCATTTTTCTTCAAGCAAGCATGGAGTATAGTTGGGGCTGATGTAACCATGGTAGTACAAGCTTTTTTCCATTCAGGGCATATGTTGAGGGAGATTAATACTACTGTCATTACCTTGGTGCCTAAAATAGATTCTCCAAATCAGGTATCGAATTACATGCCTATCTCTCTTTGCTCTACTCTTTATAAGTGCATCACTAAAATCATTGATGCAAGATTAAAAGGCTGTTTAAATGTATAAGCTTAAATCAAGGAGCATTCATTCCAGGTAGAAGCATCACTGGCAATATTTTATTAGCTTAAGAGGTGCTTAGAGGTTATAATAAAGATGATGGTGATCCAAGAGTTGCTATGAAAGTGGATTTAACCAAAGCTTTTGATACTTTGTTTTGGGACTTTATTAAGGCTGCCCTTATTGCTTTCAAATTTCCCTCTCATCTGATTAAGCTTATCATGAATTGTTTATCTATTTCTATGTTTACTATAAACATAAATGGTTCTCAGAAGGGGTATTTCCACAATTGCAAAGGTATAAGAAAAGGTAACCCTTTATCACCTTATTTGTTTGTGTTAGCTATGGAGGTTTTAACTGACATGATAGCTAAAAAAGTTGAAACTTTCCCTAATTTCAAGTATCATTGGAAGTGCAAGGAACAAAGTATTACTAACTTATTATTTGCAGATGATCTTTCGCTATTTTCAGCTAGAGATATGGATTCAATTGAATGTCTTATGTCTACAATGGAGTTCTTTGAGAATATATCAGGCTTGCATACAAATCTTCATAAAAGTACCATTTTTCATGTTGGTATTAACTCAACAACTTTCAATCAGATTCAAAGCAGATTGGAGTTTCAAGTTGGAAGACTCCCTGTCAAATACTTGGGTGTGCCTCTCCTTTCCACCAAATTGACTAAAGAGGATTGTGTCATTCTAGTTGATAAAATTTCTAGAAGAATTTTAAGTTGGTCCTCAAAATTTTTGTCTTTTGTAGGAAGGCTTCAACTAGTGAAATCTGTGTTATTTTCATCTCAGGTTTACTGGGCATCTACTTTCATTTTTCCTAAGTCTATCTTGCATGATCTCACAGCTCTATTGAGGAAATTTTTATGGACAAGGTCAAAGATGTACAAGGGTGGCTGCAAAGTTACATGGAGAGTGGTGTGTGCTCCTTTAGAGGAAGGAGGATTAGGGATTAAAGACCTTCAGGAGTGGAATCATGCAGTTATGGTTAAACATTTATAGGAATGTCCTTAATCCCAATCATAATTCTTTTTGGGTTTCTTGGGTTAGGATTCATATCATCAAGCATAAGAACTTTTGGCAATTGGGTGTACCTCAACATTGCTCATGGACATGGAAACAGAGTTTAAAGATTAGACCTCTCATAAGGAATGCTTTCAAGATGGTTATAGGAGATCGTGGAACAACTTCTTTATGGTTTGATAATTGGCATCCTCAAGGGCCACTCTATACTACCTATCCTCTTAATATCATTACAACTTCAGGTATTGGAGCAAATGCAACTGTGAGTAGACTAATTAGTACTACAGGATGACATTTCCCAACTCTACATAACCAGTTTTGGCTTGATTTTAAGAATGGTTTTCCTCGTGATTTCCTCCCAAACATTTCAAGAAGTGATCAGTTAACTTGGGTTCCAAATAATGGAAAATTCTCCATTCAATCAACATGGGATTTCTTGAGAAAACATTCCACTATAGTACAATGGAAGAAGGTGATATGGTACAAGCATTGCATTCCAAAGCATTCCTTTTTACTCTGGATTTTTAATCTTGACAGACTCCCTACACTTTATTTTCTTCTCTCTATTGGTCTGGTTCAGCAAGCTACGTGTTTATTTTGTCAAGTTAGACAGGAGGATAAAGATCATCTATATTTTCAGTGTAGCTTTACATCAAGACTTTGGAAATCGGTGGTGCATCAAGGTCTATTGGAATGGCCTGATGGACACTAGGATAACAAATTCTTGTGGATGATTGAGAAGCTTCATGATAAATCTCTGGTCTCTTTGCTCAATGAGGTTGCTTTTTCAACAACAGTGTATGAGATTTGGATTGAAAGAGGAAGGAGGCTATACTCAAATGAATTTCTTACCTTAAACCAAATTCTGAAGAAGGTTGTGGATTCTGTTAGATATGCTTTGTTCTCTTTAACAAAGTTTGTAAATACTCCTCAGAACAAATTCATAGTGCAGGCTTGGAGGCTTCCCAATATAGTTCTGATAGAATGAAGGTTAATTGGTTTTGGTGTGGTTGCTTAATTCTGGTCACTGGTAGCTTTTATTACTGGTGCATGTTGCTTGTTGGATGGTTATACTACTGGTGCACTATAGTAGTTGCTGCAGCTTTTGAATGTTGAAAATTGATGATTGTTAGTCTTGTAGCTGATGTTGATCATAGTGTTTGCCATATAAGGATTGTTGAGATGCTGGATTGCCGTTTTATTACAATGCAGATCATCATTGGTAACATTCATTATTGGTGCATTATTGTAGTCGTAGCAGGATGCTGGTGCAGGTTGGTTATTAGGAGATTGAGGTTTTTTGTTTCAAGAGTTGTAGTTGATCACAATGCTTGCCAAAAGGGGACTACTGAGTTTTTTTTATTGATTTATTATGATGTTGAAATTTCTAAATTTCATTCAATTGCTTTTAGGAGCATGGTGATTTATTGTCGTTGCTACTATAGCACTTTAGTTTGTTCTCCTTGTTTTTTCATTTGGTGGCTCTTTGGCTATCACATTGTATCTGGGGTATGCCCCAAAGCACCATGTAAGGCTTAGGCCTTTTGTTTCATTAATATATTTCCTTGCCATTAAAAAAAAAAACGATATAGAACTTGTTTGGAAATATACCTCAAAATTAGGACTTAAGTGTACTACTAAATTTCTTTTATGACTTAATTGACTTTGGTGTGGAAAAGTAGTACTTATAAGAAATTTTTTCACATATTTACCAAACCTAGTAGAGGTAATAGGTCCCAAAGTTTAGGTACTGGAACATCTCCAATTGCTTGGTGATCATATTTATGCCAATGAACCCTAAATTCCTAATTCCAGCCTTTTCAACCTCAATACACTTTTTAAATTACGGGCCTTAGATTATAAATTTAAAAACCAACTTTTTGAATGAAACTCGTAATCTGTCACCAGTTCGAGTTGGTGGTAAATTCTCTCCATAATACTTACATTGTGTTCCCATCATATTAACCTTTTGAGGGTATTACCGACATAAGAAATTTTGTAACATAAATAATGGTATCTCCAATTATAGTTCATCTGAGATGTAAAATATATTGGAATTGAATATGAATACAATAGGATAATAAATATTTCTGTACTCACTAAATAGAATAATTTAGGCTAAAACAAATAGAACAAGTGTGAGAGATGTGGGAATTCATTACTAGAAAAAAATGAAAATCAATCATAATTCCTAATAATTTCACTATTCATAATTTTATTAGAAAGGAGGCACGCATTGATGATCTATTTTACAAGGCTACGACCTATTCCTGCAGACAATTCTCATCCAGTCACCTAAGATAATTTTCTCTTGGTTAACGGTCAATAATTAATCATCATGTTCTGTGAAAATTGTTAAAGTCACTAGCTTCCTGTAATTTACATATTCAATCTAATAAAACAATTTAACAAATACACATAAACTAACTTGGAATATACAATATTCCTAGTAATTGAAGTTGTTATATGACATATACAATATAAAACTCAAATCATTTGAAACCTGAACAATCTAAAAATCAAATCTAAACTTTTGTGGATTTTATCATCCCAAAGTTGAAGCATATCAAATTATTCCAAAAACCAACACAACAGTAAGTGTATAATTTTGCTCATACCAAGAATGAATTTTATTGAGGCTTTAATGACCAAATTTGTACATCATACTCATGGATTTCTCTCCTATTTTTTAGGATCATGCCCCTAATTCTATGGAGTCATGACCCACTTTGTTGATAACCACCCACTATCTATCGTTAGTGGGTTGTTGCTTCCTATCCTTCAAGCCGTGAAATTGTGCTGATGAGCTCAACCTAATACATGGATTTTAAATCATGGGCCAATTAATTACATACATATATATATATATATATATATGGGCCTAACCAATCTTGGGATTTACAAACGGGATTAAGCTTGCCAATTTCTGTTATTTATAGGTTCTCAGTCACAAAAATGTTTTATGTGATTAATTTTGTACCGAATACAAAATTCGTGGCAAGTTTGGTATCATGCCAAAATGTAAATTTGTGATAAAAATATTTGTGACAAATCTAGTTTTTTTAATTTTTACCAAACTATCATTCAATCAAAGTCATGACAAATAAACCTAATTGTTATCTAGTTATAATTAATGAATTTTAACTTCACCTTTCGGGATTACAGTATTTTTCTGGACGTCAAAACATCAATATTGGTCTCCTTAATTCCTTGAAACACTTGCTTCAAAAGCTTCAACATGGCCATCAATCTTATCCTTGACATTTTCACACCCCTTCTTCTACAAGAAAGGTTTGAATGAACTCAATTCTTCACACCACTGATACAAATACCCCATGTCTCAAATTAGTTGTTACTTTTTAAAAAGTATGTTTTTCATTTACATTTCCTAATGTTTGTTTTTATTTCAATCAGAGTCCCAAGTTTAACAATTTTCATTTACATCCCTTATTTTTTTCAAACCCACATTATTTACACCCCCTTAATGTCACTTAATACCTAAACTATCATCAATGTTGAGATATGTGGTGTTTGGAAACAAGGTTTATTACCCTCATATTTTATTATCCAAATAAGGCATTAATTTTTTATTTTGGCATAAAACAAAACATAATTTCGTTTATAATAAAATATTTAAAAAATAAAAAAAAACCCATTTCATGCACATATATATGTATATATAGATCATCAGTTTAATTAATCTATCTAGCCAGGCACAGAAAACCCATTTCATTTTTTATCTTAAAAGCCACTATTGACAAACCAAACGCAAAAATGCATCTATTGTCACCGGTTTAGAGCATTAAGTCTAGAGTGTGTGTATATATATATATATTATACTTTGTCTAGTAATATTAGTGAATGAACAATGTGCCATTTTTTCCCTCTTGTTTTTAGATAAAGAATCGAACACAACAAACGTACAAATACGAAAAAAGATGAGTTGGAACAACGAGATTTGTTGGTATTAGTTAAGGACGAGACTACATTAATAGGGTAACTGTAGATGCAGAAAAATACACAACGAATTAGGTTTAAACAAAAATTGAATATATCTTTATTCATCATTTGACCACATATTTATACATAATTCGGTATGGCTACCCAAGTTTACCAATACTTTAAATCATGGGATTTGATAAATTTCTTTCTTTATTGGGCTTTATTTTCCATAAGTGGGACGAATCCCTTACTTGGGGATCACTCATTTTCTAGAAACTTCTATGGGCCAGACCCATCCGCCCTATGACCCATCAGTCTTGCGGCCCATTAGTCCTATGACCCATCTTTATTGGGCCATACAAATTTTTGACCATTACACAGACCCCTGAGGTTATGGGTTCATGGGCCAATTCATAGCCCATGACCGAATTTATATATACACACATATTCATTGATGTCTTTATGGGAAATGATGGTGGTGATGTGGCAAGTATTTATTGGGCATTTATTTGCATTTCAAAACGTGAGGCCACAACTTCCTTAATTTTTGCACCATGACGGCTTGTCATGTAACGTGCGACCTTCGGGCTTCGTGTAGACTATTGGTTTGCCCCTTTCTCACTATAAAACCCATCCTTAATCACTTGATTTATTCATTCCTTTTTCTCTCAGTTATCATTCTTGGAACTCTTTTCTCTTTGATTCCTGTAATTTCCCCTGCCAGCATTAGGAACCTCCATCGGAACAGACACTTATCCCTTTCTTAATTTCTTCCTGCCTCTTCTCTATAAACTGTGTAAGTCAGATAACCTTTTTTTCTTTTTAATTTCCATCTCTGCCCCCATCTGTCACTTCTACCTTTCTGAAACTATGTCTGATAGTGACGATACTAGGTCAGTAGTGGAGGTCGTTCTGTCTTCTGGAACCAACCCTGATTCCACCGGTAGTGATAGTCCTTCTTCCTTTAGCCAAAAGGCCCCCGGTCCAAAAATAGTTCCCCCGACTACTGATCTTCTGGGTTCGTCAACGAATCCAGAAACATCTGCTGTGGGGGGTTCTCATGATAATGATGAGTCTGTGAACCCCAATCCTTCTGAACCTTTTTTGGTTGCCCCTCTTAAGAAAACCAGGCCTGAGGTAGATGTAAAACATCTTCGGGCTGAGACTAATGTACCCGGTGATGTTCGTGTGGCCCCTTACCCAGGCTATTTAGACTTTTCTAAAGTGAGGGACTTCAACCAGGTAGCATTTTGCTATCGACGGTTCACCTCAAAGTCTTAAGATTTCCTCTTTACCCCTTCATTCATTATATCTTTTTTATGCTAGGGTTACACCTTCCTCAGCTTAACTCGAACAACTTTAGGATTCTGGCCATGCTTCTTCTGTACAATAGGGATTTGGACCATAATCTAGGTTTAGCTGACCTGTTTCTTTGCTATTTCTTCCAAAATTCCAGAGAAAGCAAGGGTAGGTACAACCTCTTTCCCTTCCAGGGTTGGGGCATATGCTCTGACACGGAAAAATATGACAAAGGATGGAAGGAGAGAATGGTAGTTGTTAGTGGCAACTGGTTTTACCCGTTCTCTCTAACATTCCCAATCCCAAGCACCTTCGGTCCTATTCGTTTGTCTGTCTATCGTCCCCTCCATAAAACTTCTTATTTTTGTGAGTTATGTGACTTACATCGGGGGGAGTATGCATATAGATTTCTAGGCTATGAGGATAGAGAAATTTCCTTATCCCTCATAAAAGAACTGTTTGCACTTCTGAAGGCCAAGATCTGGAGCAATGTCCGATCTGCCACCACTCTTCTGACTAAGGCCAATTTGGAGATGATTTCTAACTTGGGCGTTGCTGTTGACATGATGGATTTGCCCGTCAGACCCCTTTCTGCCAGACGCAATCAGGTTCCTGAAGGTCTTAATCTGGTTGACGTCATTCCACTCTCGACAGCACCCCCGACACCTCCGCTCGCACAAAGTCTTGCAGATCCACCTCAGCCTCCTCTTGCAAATGCTGCCACCACCAGGTCTCGATTTGATGCGAGTGGTGGAGCAGCCAATAAAAGACCCAGGACCCATACTACTGATGCCTTAACGAGCGAAACTCCTTAGGCTCATGATATCTCCCGTACCGCAATTACTTGGGAGCCAAAGTTTCTCCTTCCCGATGGGACTCCGGTCTGTGCTGACCATTTTACCATCTATCAGCCAGACACTTTTCAGGCCATGGTGAAGGGGGTTTGGACTCCTGCCGATAGGGCTGCTCAGTCGAAGATTTCCAGGATTGAGCTTTTCCAAAAAGGCTCCTCGATGGCCATGGAGGTTGGTGATTCGACTTTTATTTTTTACCTTAGTTTATTATTTTTACTTCATTCTACACTAACATGACTCTTTTCCCTATTTGTGTAGCTTTTTTATGGGATCCAGGCATACAATCATGTCCTGGAATCCGATGTCCGGGAAATGGCCAAGATGCAGGCCCAACTTCAGCAAAATAATGAGCATCGTATCACTCTGGCCAGAGAGGCAGATGGTCTTCACCAGACTGTAATTGAGCATAAGAGCCTGAACTAGTAGAGGTGAAGGCAGCCTACCAAAAGATAGCTGTCGAAAAGGCGGAGTTAGATAAGCTTCTGGCTCTTGAGCGATCAAAGGTAGAGATATGTCGCTTGGGTGGTCTGGATATGCACAAGCGGTATATTACTATTTGTGACATACGATCGGTAAGGGCATGGCGAGATAGGCACGAGATGGAGTATATTCCCCTGGCTGATTGGGAGTTTAGGACTGCCAAAGACTTTGATGCTTTCTTGGGAGTGCCCTTTTCTTATAAAGACCCACTGGCCTCAGAGAATGAGAAGCGGTTTGCTGCCCTCCTGAAGGGAGAAGACTAGCTTTCCCTTTGAGTTGAATAGGACTTAGGTTATTTGCACTTCATTATATACTTACTCATTTAAAAGAGTGTTTTTGTATTTTCTATCTCTTTTAATGAAAAAGGATTTTCCCAGTTTGGTGGTATTTTGTTCCTGTTGCTTCGGTTTAGTAAAATTTTCATTTTAGTATTTAGTCTTCGGGCATCTGGCCCCTGAGACTTGTTTTTGCCCTCTGGTTAGTTCAAATCAGGTTTGAACTCAACACTTAGGAAAATTTTCTATTTAGTATTTAGTCTTCGGGCATTTGGCCCCTGAGACTTGTTTTTGCCCTCTGGTTAGTTCAAATCAGGTTTGAACTCAACACTTCGGAAAATTTTATGTTTAGTATTTAGTCTTCGGGCATCTGGCCCATGAGACTTGTGTTTGCCCTTTGGTTAGTTCAAATCAGATTTGAACTCAACACTTAGGAAAATTTTCTGTTTATATGGAATCTTCACAAGGTATGATCATTCATATATAATGTGATTTATATTTAAAAGAACTTAGGAAACATGTAGCAGATGTGCCTAACATCGGGCACAGTTGTTTTATTAAAAAGAACTTAGGAAACAAGTGCAAGACACAATTTTATTTTATTGTTTTAAGGAAAAACTATCTAAGGATAATACCTCTTCAGACGATAAGCGTTCTGAGAGTTGGGCTTGATGCGGCCTGTCTCGTTCTTCCGTACCCGATAGGCACTGCGACCAATGACCTTAATTATGGTATAAGGTCATTCCTATGTCTCCCGTAACTTGCCAATAATTCCAATTTTTCTTCTGAGTACCATATCGCCTACCTGAAACTCTTTTCTTTTAACTTTATGATTAAACCAAGCCCTGACTTGTTATTGGTAGGCAGCCAGCTTTATCCCGACGACTTCTCTTCTTTCTTCTAGTAGGTCCAAGTCATGGGCCAGGTGCTGATTGTTTGGACCTTCTTCCCAGTCCTGACTTCTTAGTGTAGGCACTTTCAGTTCGGTCGGGATCACGGCTTCGACCCCGTAGGCCATGGTGAAAGGGGTCTCCCCTATTGGTTGTCTTGGAATTGTCCGATAGGACCATAAGACCTCAGGTGATTTTTCCAACCAAGCCCCATTTTCTTTCTCTAGCTTTTTTCTAAGTGTATCGAAAATTATTCGATTTGTCCTCTCAGCATGTCCATTTACCTGTGGGTAACCAACGGAAGAAGTATTCTAATTGATCCCATGTTTTGCCAGGAATACCTGAACTTTCCTGTTATCCAGGTTGGTGTCATTACCCATCATTATAGTTCGGGATAGACCGAATCTACAAATGATGTGACTCCAAATGAATTTTATAACGTGGCTACTTTTGATTGTGGGGTACGCCTCGGTTTCCAATCATTTGGTGAAGTAATCTGTAGCCAGTAGAACATGTGTAGTAGATTGTATGGCCTGCGGGAGAGGACCCACAATATCCATTCCCCATCGGGCAAAGGGGTGAGGGATAACTGTTGGATTTAGCAGTTTTGGAGGTGGATGGATGGCATCACCATGAAATTGGCATTTTTTACAGTGTCGGGTATATATTTCAGCGTCTTTTGACAGATAAGGCGAGAAGTACCCCTGGGTGAGGACTTTATGGGCTAAAGACCTTCCTCCAAAATGATTACCACACGATCCAGCATGTATCTCTTCCATGACCGCAACAGCTTTAGAGGGTGTGAGACATCTTAAATATGGCCTGGAGAAAGACTTGCGGTAAAGTTGGCCGTTGTATAGAGCATATCTGACGACTTTCATTCTTATCTTCCGGGCCTCTGGTTTTGACTCAGGTAATGCACCGGTCCTCAAATAGTCTGCTATGGGGTCCATCCAGCTTGGCTCCCAAGGAATGACCATCGCGTCTTCGGAGGGCTCCAAGCTTGATCGGACAATAAAGTCCACTAGTGTTGTTCGAGTTATACTTTCCCCTGCTGCGGAGGCCTGGTTAGCCAAACGATTTGCCACAATATTGTCCCCTCTTGGGATCTGTTCAAAGGTCAACTGATGGAATTCCTCGGCCTCCTTTAATACCAAATTCCTGTATGATTCCATTTTAGGCTCTCGTGTTTCATACTCCCCATTCAACTGACGTACGATCAATTGGGAATCACTTCGTATCTCTGCCTTCTGCACTTAAAGGCTTTGGGCCAACCAAATTCCTACTAGAAGGGCCTCATACTCGGTTTTGTTGTTGGAGGCTGGAAACTCCAATCGGATGGATTGCTGAATTTTAGTTCCATCGGGTGTTACGAGCTTTACCCCGATCCCTGCTCCGTTGATATTTGGAGATTCGTCCATGAATACTACCCATAATTCTGGTCCATTTTCTTCTGGAATGTCCATAGTTTCTGTTTCTAACAGAAAGTCAGCTACCACTTGCCCTCTGATGGCGGTTCGGGGGACATAGGTTGTGTCATAGATTCCCAGTTCTATTAACCATTTGGATACTCTCCTTGACAATTCGGGCTTCGCCATTATGGATCTGATTGAGCTTGCAGTTGGTTCCACGATCGGATGTGCTTCAAAGTAATTCCGAAGACGTCGTTTTGCATTGATTAGTGATAGTACCAACTTTTCATGTTTGGAATAACAGGTTTCTGCATCAGCAAAGGCTTTGCTGGTATAGAAGACCGGCATCTGGAACCCCTTGCCTTCCTTGACCAAAGCGCGCTGGTAGATGTTGCAGATATGGCTAGATATAAGTGTAATGGTTCGTCTGCTTCCAGGGTTTCCAGTATGGGAGGCATTGTCATGTACCTCTTGAGCTTTTTCAGGGCTTCTGCTTGCTCTGGCCCCAGATCTCTCATTTAGCTGCTTTTATAGAATGAAAAATGGCCTGCACCGATCAGTTAAGCGAGAGATGAAACGGCTGAGGGCTGCTACTCTCCCGATTAGTACTTGGATCTCCTTCCGGGACTTCGGCTCTCCCGTTCCCATAAGAGCTCTGACTTGTGTTGGGCTCGCCTGTATTCCCGTCCAATCGACTATGTGTCCCAGAAATCGGCCTGAGGACACTCCGAATGAACATTTTGATGGGTTGAGCTTCATTTTGTATTTTCTGAGGGTGTCAAACACCTGCTGCAAATCAGCCAGGTGGTCATTTTTCGCCTTTCTTTTGACCACCGTGTCATCAATGTAGGCTTCTATGGTAGATCCCATCATGCCCTGAAAAACTTTATTTACCAACCTTTGAAAGGTTGTGCCTGCATTTTTTAGTCCGAAAGGCATAACTGTGTAACAATATGTACCTGATTCAGTGATGAATGCGGTCCTTTCCTCGTCATCCAGGTTCATTCGTATCTGGTTATATCCAGAGTACGCGTCCAAAAAACTCAAGTGCTCGAATCCTGCGGTGACATCTACCATCTGATCGATCTTTGGTAAAGGAAAGCAATCCTTCGGGCATGCTCTGTTCAGATCAGTGAAGTCCACGCGCACTCTCCATTTCCCATTCTTCTTCTGAAGCATAACCACATTTGCTAGCCAGGAAGGATATCACACTTCTTTAATGAATCCGGCTTGGAGAAGTTGACCAACCTCTTTAGCTATAATCTGGTTTCGGTGAGCCCCCATGCGTCTTTGTTTATGCCTGAGGGGTTTTATGCCGGGATCCACGTTTAGGGAATGCTAGACCACTAAAGGATCTATACCGGGCATATCCATGTGGCCCCAAGCGAATACATCAACATTGGAGTGTAGGAGGGTCTCCAATTCTTCCTTTTCCTGTATGTCGAGGCCAGAGCCAATGTAAGTCATCCTTTAAGGGTGGTCGGGGAAAATCCTAACTTCTAGAAAAGGTTCAGCTGCTATAGACGACCCCACAACCTCATTCTGTAATTGTTATTGATGATCGGGTACTGCCTTGGATTGTGAATCTCGTTTCGGTTCTGTCCTCTTCCTCAGACCTTTCAAGGTGACGACGTAACATTCTTTAGCCGCCACCTGATCTCCTCTGATGTCAATCACATCAATTCCATGAGGAGATTATATGAGGGTTTGACATATAGCACCACAAAAGTCTCCCTAAGTGTGCGCCTTGCTGCTGTTATTGGCAGTTGGATCTTCCCCACTAGTTCTACTCTTCTGCCATCGAATCCCGCTATCGAGCTTCTGGAAGGAACTATCTCCTGGGGGTTAATCTCTAACTTCTCAAAAGTCCACTTGGTGATTATGTTGGCGCTACTTCCTAGGTCGATCATTACTCTCTTGATCAAGTAGTTTAAGACCATGAGGGAAATCACCAAGGGATCGTCATGTGGTGATTGGATGTTCCGCATATCTGCAGAAAAAAACGTTATCCGTGCATCCTCTTTCGGGCTTCGAAATTCGCTAATTTCTCCAATCCTCCATAGTCTCTAGGCTTAACGCATCTGGGATCTACGGGCTTCCACTACTTCTGATCGGTTTGGCCCTCCGTGAATCATATGAATGACTTTTACGAGCTGACCCGTTGTCCCTTTGACGAGCGTATGTGATGTTTGATCTGATCGGGTGCCCTCCTTAGAAATGTATTTGGTCAATTCACCTTTTGCTATCATGGCTTCTACTTTCCTCCTGAGGCTTCTGCACTCGTTGGCGTAGTGTCCATACTCGCCGTGGAAGGCATAGTGCCTTGACATGTCTCTCTGTTCCATTGGTTGTCTGATAGGTGGTGGTGACCGGAAGATCCCTTTACCCTTAGTCTCCTGATATAGTTTGGCAAGGCTAACCTTTAATGGTGTGATCTTGTCTTCGAACCTTTGGAGTTTCTCTGGGATTGGGGAAGGTGCAGGTGGAGCGCCTGAACGCTTTCGATCTGGTGCCTGATCCTTAATTTTAAGTTCGGATACTCTCGCCTCTACGCTTGCAAAGGCTGCCCTTCTTTGGCGTATGACCAGTTCTTTTTCTATTCGAAGATGTCCTTGTGCCCCTTGAATTAAGTTCCCCGATATTTACTGGTGGTCTTTTGACCAACGATTAATGGAACTTGGTTCCAGGAATCAAGGCCATCCTGAAGGCCTCGACAGCTGAGTACTAATCACAATTATCAATTGAGGACATCTCGACGTTGAATCGCGAGACAAAGCTTTTTAGGGATTCACCTTTCTCTTGGATCATGGTAAATAGACCGGAGATGGTCTTTTTCTGTCTTTTATTGCCGAAGTATTGGGCGATGAACAACTTACAGAGTCTGAGCCAACTTCCAATAGATCGGGGTGGTTGCTTCCTGAACCATAATAGGGCTGCTTCGGTCAGGATGGTGGGAAATACTTTGCAGAGTAAGGCTTCGTTTTCGTTGTAGACATTCATTTTTGTA
Source organism: Cornus suecica (assembly GCA_963922005.1). NCBI lineage: Eukaryota > Viridiplantae > Streptophyta > Magnoliopsida > Cornales > Cornaceae > Cornus > Cornus suecica. The sequence continues at coordinate 30,652,110 of OY998241.1, forward strand.
TGGACATGGTAGATGTGTTCTGTCGGATCTTTTGTGCCATCGAACAGGGTGAACTTTGGTAGCCTGAACCTTTCCGGGTAAGGCACACTGGTGATCGCCAGTGTGAATGGTGTCTGCACATCGTCAATGGATGCCTCAGAGGCCAGATCGTTTGGGGTCTGAATCTTCAGATCCTTAAGCACCTCCCTTTGGAATCTGATCATAATTTCCTCCAATTTTTTCAAGGTCAGAGTTTCCTCGGGATTGTGCGTCCCGAGCACCTGTAGAGATGATTCTATGTGTTCCTCCCGATCGTTGTTAGATTATACGTGGTGGTTGTCTCTTTCCGATTAGTGGCCCGCAGACTGTTCCTCCTGATTGGATTGTTCGCCATTCTTGGCTTCTCGAGAGTCTTGCAGCAAGGCCAATTTTGCCACCAACTCGGCGTTCTGCCTATCCAACTCGGCCGTCCTTTCCTCCAAGGCCTGCCTGATCAGATCTTTAGTTTGCGAAGGTTGGCCTCCGTTCGGAGATAACTCAGATTGTTGGGACCGGGTGATAACCGCCATGAATGATGTCAATCTAAGCTTTTAGTAGATAGTGGGAAGCTATTGAAAAAGATTTCAAGGATTAGGGTTCCCACAGACGGCGCCAATTGTGTAGATGCAGAAAAATAAATAACGAATTAGGTTTAAACGAAATTTGAATATATCTTTATTCATCATTTGGCCACATATTTATACATAATTCGGTAGATGGGTAAGGCTCATCTACCCAAGTTTACCAATCCCTTAAATCATGGGATTTGGTAAACTCATTTCTTTATTGGGCTCTATTTTCCATAAGTGGGACGAATCCCTTACTTGGGGATCACTCATTTTCTAGAGACTTTTATGGGCCAGGCCCATCTGTCTACGGCCCATCCGCCCTATGACCCATCAGTCCTATGACCCATCTATATTGGGCCATACAAATTTTTTACTATTACAATAACAAAATCAGTCACTTATTAATCTAAAACTAAACATACTAAAAATAAGTTCGAAATATTTTTTTTAATTTCGGACTTAATGTTTTTATATATTTTACAATAATTGATAGTTCGGAAAAGGTATTCCGGCATTAATTTTTTATTTGGGCATAAATAAGAAAAATTAATGCCATTTCTTTTTGGAACTACCAATTAGGGTAAAATTAAAAAAAAAATTAAGTTCGAAATATATTGATATATTTCGAACTACCAATTAGATTTTGTTTTATATTTTACTATAAACAATTTTTTTTTTTATTTATGCCAAAATTAAAATTTAATGTATAAATATTTTTCTGAACTATCAATCATTGTAAAATATAAAAAAAATTTAAGTCCGAAATATAAAATAATATTTCGAACTACCAATTATAAAAATATGCCGAAATATTTTTTTATTTTTGCCAAAATAAAAATTAATGTCTTGTTTGAATAATAAAATATGAGGGTAGTAAATCTTGTTTCCAAACACCAACTATCTTAATATTGAGGGTAGTTTTGGTAAAGGGGTGTAAATGAAGATTCCCAAATCTGGAAAGGTCTGATTGAAGTAAATCTCAGGGGGTGTAAATGAAGTTAACCGTATGTTTTATTGTAGTGAAATTGGACAAGTGAGATGGAGGGAATAGTAAATTAGGAATGGTATACTCTCAAGAAATACTGTTTTGTGCCCATATCTCTCTCTTAAAAGCTTGTATATTTCAGTCTTTGTGTAATTTAGATTTTTAAATTTAGAATACTGGTGTTATGTAATTAATTTTATTTTATAACTCATAATTTTCAAAAAAAATATATTCTTCATAAGTAAACAAATTCTAATTGAATATAAACCTATATCTTCTAAAATAAATTCGTGATTTAGTTTTATTCTTTCAATGTTTTATTTTATTTTAGGAGAAGATAATCACTACTACCGACATTATGTCAGTTTATTGATTTATTACATATAGGGAGAGTAATTATCTTTTGGGAAAATTATAATTAAGTGATCATTCCTAAACTTAATTGATGTAAAAGGACACAAAGTAACAAAAAAATGGTTGATGATCAATTTTAAAACTTAATTGTTAGTAAATGACCATTTAAGGATAATTTGGTCAATAACAACTAAAACCTAATTAAGGCATCCTAAATTTTATATTTATGATATTTGAAATCATAATAAACAGCTCTATAAATTAGAATAACATGAATACAAAACATGAGCGCCCAAAACATTGAATTTATTTTATTTTAGGTTAATAATAAATATGTCTACGAATTAGAGCAACATGAATACAAAATATTATGCGCCCAAAACTTTGATTTTGATTTTATTTTATTGAGATTAAATACATATATATAGACTAATCATCAATATATATAGATTAAATACATATATATATAGAAAATACTATCCAGTTCATAATAACTATGTTTAATATATAAAACGAATCATCAATAAAAGACTAATGGTCAATAAAGAGAGAAATGAAAGGAAGACAAATGAAAGGAAGACTTGGAATAAATTCTTTTATGATAACTAAATTAATATACTATTCCTTGATAGGAGGAAAAGAGAATGGAAATGACTCAAATGAATAAAGAAACTGTGTTATATGATCTATCCTTTGAGATGAATGAGAAAGGAAGAGAAAAATCCTATGGAACTGAAGAAGAAAATGAAGTTTCTACTTTTTTTGTTGTGCAAACAATAAATGGTCTCGACATGTATATATATATATATATATATGTGTGTGTGACTTCTTATTAATTATTAGTAAATTATTATTAATTTGTTATTATGTTTATAATAATTTTATTTTTTGTCAATACCCATTTAAGGGTTAAAAAATGTGTAAAGGAGGTTTTTTTAAGTAAGAACAAATTTTAGTTTTATTTATCAATTTTATTAAAAAATAAGTACTAAATTTAAGTATATACCTATTTTTTATTATTATTTATTTGTAGTTTTTTGTTTAGAATATTTTTTTAATATATATATATGAAAGAATAATATCTTAAGACTCATGGCAACATGTTAATTGACTTGATGCGTGTGAATAATTTTGTCCACTTATACATCATTTAATAAAAAAAGGTATTTTCGTAATCAATCATCAAATGGTTCTTTGTTCTTTGTTGGCAATTAAGTTTCAGTATTGGTCACCATTCATTCTTTGACTATTTAATGGTCCTTTTACATCAAGTAAGTTTAGGAATTTTCACTTAAGTATAATTTTCCTTTATCTTTTATTCATGTATTAAATTAATTGTTAGATATAATTTGTCATTTATTTATGTCAATTACATCCAACCGTTATGAATTTCTTACTAACATTATTTTCGGATATATATATATATATATATATATATATATTGTTTAATGTTATGATTCTTTTATTAAGAATCTTGTTGAGTTCTTTTAATAAATAACTTTAGAAAATATGTATTAGCTTACTCTTCTAAATATGTTGTTTTTGTCACTTTCTATAATGGTAAAATTTGATGTACTTAAGATAATGCTAGAATATGGTTTCTACTCTGTTAGTTGATTAATTTTTGCCATTTTTGTATTATAGAATTTGTTAAAGTAATTTTTATATTAAGATAGACTATAATATTTTTGCAAGTAGAAATGGTTGGGTTGTGTTTACCTGAAAAATATCCACTATAAGATAATGATGGCCCTAAAACATTTAAATATATTTAAAAACCTATTAAAATTTGTACATGTATTTTGCAAGGCGGAAAAGTACGATGAAGAACTTTTTCATTTATCAAAATCAAAGTGTAACAGAAGTGTATTCATAGTTTATTTCGTTAAAATATTTGTTTTATAAAAAATATTTTCAATCTAAAACATTTTCCTAAAAAGTATTTACTTATTTTTAAGTTTTGGCTATAGTTAACAATTATTGACCTTTGAAAAAGAAAATAGAAAAAGATAATAAATTGAAGTTTGAAAAATAGTAAGAAAACCTAACACCACCTCCGGCACGTTTAAACTAATCTGTTTTGTAATATATTGATATATATATATATATATAGCACTGATCTCAGCGCAAGATAAATTATGCTCATTTTTAATAGTAGCCCTGTAAATGCAGAAAAGTTACATAATAGAAATTGGGATAAAAATTGGATCTTTTCTCATTAATCAAAGTCATCTATTTATACAAAAATTGTCAAGATGGGTTAAGCCCATGTATCCAAGTTAATCAATCCATTAAATCAGGGGATTTGATCAACTCTCCCTTTTTTAAGACTCTCTATTCTATAATTGGACTACTCCTTGTCTTGTGGATCACTTAACTTCTAGATTTTTCCATAGGCCCATTATTCTTTTAGCCCATTCGTTTCCAGCCCATCCGTCTTCGGCCCGTCAGTCCCTGACCCATCAGTCGTCGGCCCATCAGTCCTACGGCCCATCTCTGTTGGGTCATGAATTTTTTAACTATTACACAGGCCCCTGAGGTTATGGGCTTGATATCCTTTTTAAAGCCCATGACCTAATAAATGTAAATACCGATGTATATATACACTAATAGCTTTTATGGGAAATGAAGATAATGAGTTGGCATGTCATCATTGTCCATTTAATGGTATGCCAAAACGTGAGGCCATTACTCCCTCAAATCTCGCACCATGACTGCTTTGGCGTGCCTTTCGGACTTCGTGCAACCTTTTTGGCTTCCTTCTCTCTTTCTATAAAAACCTCCCATTTCTTCATTTCACATCACATTTCATACTTTGTAATTCTCTGTTCTTGTCTCTTTTTTCTTTAGCTTTTCATCACTGGGATTTATTTCTTTGCCATTGCCGCCGTCCATTCCGTCGGTCATTTCAGGTATATTAGAAACTTGTTGTTACTCAGAGCTTCTGTAACTCTTCTTTCACCAACTAAGTAAGTCGATGGGTTTTCTTCTCTTCTTCTTTCTTTAATTTTTCACCTTTACCTCCTTCTGTCTCTTCTATATTTCTTAACATTATGTCCGACAGTGACGATACCCGGTCGGTAGAGGAAGTAGTTTTGTCTTCTACTTCGGGCACTAATCCTACTAGTAATGACAGTCCCAATTCCACCCGTAGAAGAACCAGAAACACAACTCCTCAAAGTACTGGCCTACCGGGTTCATCGATGCCCAAACCTGTGAATCCCAAGACTGCTAAACCATTTTTCGTGACCCCACTTAAGAGAGTCCGACCGGAAGTAGACGTTAAACATCTTCGGGCTGAAACCCAAGTTCCTGGGGATGTTGACGTATCCCCCTATCCCGGTTATTTAGACTTTACCAAGAGTCAGGGATTGGCACCCGGTAGCATTCTGTTATTGGCATCCCACCTTAGGGTTCTAAGGTTCCCCCTTCATCCCTTCTTCCACTATGCGTTCTTCATGCTGGGATTACATCCCCTTCAGTTGAACCCGAATAGCCTTAGGATCATGTCCATGCTTCTGTTGTATAATAGGGACCTAGATCTCAATTTAGGTTTAGCAGATCTACTCCTATGCTACTTTTTTCAAAATGCCCGAGCGAGTAAGGGTAGATTCAATCTTTTCCCTTTTCAGGGTCGCATCATATGCACCGATACTGAAAAGTCGGATAAGGGATGGAAGGAAAGGATGGTAGTAGTGAGCGGTAACTGGTCTTATCCCTTCTCACGTATATTCCTGATCCCAAGAGTCTTTTGAGCCATCCGTCTCCCCATCTACCGTCCCCTTCATAAAGTCTCTTGCCTTTGCGAACACTACAATCTTCATCGGGGAGATTATGCTTATAAATTCCTGGGCTATGAAGATAAGGACATTCCCCTTACTTTTATAAGACAACGCATAGGCCTCTTAAAAACCCACGTCTGGGGAAAATCCCGATCAGCTACTGACCTGCTGACTCCGGAAAATCTTGAATCGATTTCTAACTTGGGCGCTGCTGTTGACAGGATGGACTTGCCTGACAAACCCATGTCTGCCAGAATCCCTCAAGTTCCTAAAGGGGTTCCCCTTGTTGATGCTGTGCCATTATCAACAGCACCGCCCTCGACTTCGGTACCTGCTTCTGCATAGAGCCCAACAGCGCCATCGGTACAAAATCCTGGAGCTCCTCCCCCGCCTCCTGTAAATCCTTCGACTGTCAGGACCCGATCCAGTACAACTGGTGGAGTGGGTACGAAGAGGCCCAGGACACAAGTTGATAATGCTTACTCAAGCAAAACCCCCACTGCTCCTGAACCATCCCGGACTCTGATTCCCTGGGAGCCGAAATTCCTGATGCCGGATGGGACTCCGGTCTGTGCTGACCAAATCACTCTCAACCAGCCAGAAGCTCTTCGGGCTATGGAAAAAGGGATCTGGACACTAGCCGATAGGATCGCCCAAACCAAAATCACCAGAACTGATCTGGCAAAGAGGACTTCAATAATGGCCATGGAGGTAAAAATTTTGTTCATTCGTTTGTACTTAGCTTATTTGTGGCTCATCTTTTTGTATAATAATCATTCCTCTACTGTGCAGCTGCTCTATGACGTTCAGGCCTACAACAGCCTCTTGGAGACTGATGTTAAAGAAATAGCCAGTATGCAAGCCCAAATAAAACAGAATGACACCCACCGGGTTTCTTTAGTCAAGGAGGCCGATGGCCTTCGCCAGACCGTTTCTGAACAGAAGACTCTTTTGGAAACCGGTGAAGCGGAGAAGCGGGCCCTGACTGCCGAAAAGCTGATTCTGGCTACTGAGCTGGAAAAAGCGAGGGAAACTGCCAAGAAGTTGGCAGCCGAAAAGGCTGAGTCAGATAGGCTCCTGGCAAAATCAGAAAAGCTTCTGTCCTTTGAGCGGGAAAAAGTAGAAGTGTGCCGACTGGGTGGGCTTGACATGTATAAAAGATACAGTGTTATCTGTGACATCCAAGCGGCCAGGGCTTGGCGACGGAGGCATGAAATGGAACACATCCCTCTAGAATCCCGGGAATTCAAGACCGCAGAGGAATTCGACGCCCATATGGGAGTGCCTGTGCCTTATGAAAACCCTCCTTCCTCTGAGAACGAGAAGCACTTTGCCGCCATCCTGAAGGGGGAAGAATACCATCCTCCTGATCAGTAGTTTAGGCAATTTTATTCGTTTTTGCTCCCATTAAAGGGTTAATTTTTTTTTTTTTTTTGTAATTTCTCTCTTTATCAATGAACAAGAGCTTTTTCGCTATTTTCCGTATTCTCCCACCCTTGCTTTGATTCTAATGCTTGTATTTTAACCGTTTGTTTAGACGATTGAGCCTTCGGGCATCTGGCGTTTGGCCAAATCAAACTCTTAGGAACATTTTAACGAAAAATTTGAGCCTTTGGGCATTTGGCCCCTGAGGCTATATTTTATCCTCTGTTTTAGTTCAAATCAGGTTTTGAACTCAAACATTTAGGAATATTTTTAATAAAAAAAAATGGAGCCTTCGGGCATTTGGCCCCTGAGGCTATGCTTTATCCTCTTGTTAGTTCAAATCAGGTTTGAACTCAAACACTTAGGCATATTTTTAATAAAAATGGAGCCTTCGGGCATCTGGCCTCTGAGGCTATGCTTTATCCTCTTGTTAGTTCAAATCAGGTTTGAACTCAAACACTTAGGCATATTTTTAATAAAAATGGAGCCTTCGGACATCTGGCCCCTGAGGCTATGCTTTATCCTCTTGTTAGTTCAAATCAGGTTTGAACTCAAACACTTAGGCATATTTTTAATAAAAATGGAGCCTTCGGGCATCTGGCCCCTGAGGCTATACTTTATCCTCTTGTTAGTTCAAATCAGGTTTGAACTCAAACACTTAGGAATATTTTAATAAACATGAATCACTTGTATAAAAGTAGAACCTATTTTTATTGAAATAAACTTTGAAAATCATGAAGCAGAGGTGCCGGACATAGGGCACAGATGCCTTGTAAAAAGGATGTCATAGTAAGACACCGTTTTATTTCTTAACAAGAAAAGTAACTATCTAAGGATAATACCTTTTTAACTGATAAGCATTCTGAGAGTTGGACTCGAGGCGGCCTGTTTCGTTCTTCCTAACCCGATAAGCACCGCGCCCGATAACCTCAACCACTGTGTAAGGTCCTTCCCATGTCTCTCGTAATTTGCCTACAATCCCGATCTTCCTTCTGAGCACCATATTACCCACTTGTAACTCTCTTCTTTTGACTTTCTAGTTGAATCGTGCCTTGACTTGCTGCTAATATGCAGCTAATCTGATCCCGACTGCTTCCCTTCTTTCTTCCAAGAGGTTCAGATCATGGGCTAGGTGCTGATTGTTTGGACCTTCTTCCCATGCCTGACTCCTTAAAGTAGGTACCCTCAGCTCGGTTGGTATAACTGCTTCAGCCCCATAAGCCATGGCGAAAGGGGTTTCTCCGGTTGGCTGTCTTGGAGTAGTCCGATAGGACCACAACACCTCAGGTAATTTCTCCAACCATGCCCCTTTTGTGTCTTCAAGTTTTTTTCTCAGTGTGTCAAAAATGGTTCTATTCGTCCTTTCGGCCTGCCCGTTTCCCTGTGGATAGCCGACGGAAGAAGTGTTTTGATTGATCCCATGCTTTGCCAGGAATGCTTGAACCCTTCTGTTGTCCAGGTTGGTGCCGTTGTCCATCATTATGGTTCGGGGTAGACCGAATCTACAAATGATGTGGCTCTAGATGAAATTTATAAGATGGCTTCCTGTTATGGTGGGGTATGCCTCTACTTCCACCCATTTGGTAAAATAATCGGTAGCCAGGAGAACATGCGTAGTACATCGTATTGCTTGCGGGAGAGGACCCACAATGTCCATACCCCATCGGGCAAAGGGGTGAGGAACAATAGTTGGGTTTAAGAACTCCGGCGGTGGATGGATGGCATCTCCATGAAACTGACATTTTTTGCAATGTCTGACGTAAATTTCAGCGTCCCTTTCCAGGTAGGGCCAGAAGTACCCATGGGTGAGGACTTTATGAGCTAGGGACCTTCCTCCGGAGTGATTGCCGCAAGGTCCTGCATGAATCTCTTCCATGACTGCCGAAGCCTCGGATGGGGTGAGACATCTCAAGTATGGTCCGGAGAAAGACTTTCGGTATAGTTGACCGTTGTAAAGGGCATATCTGGCTGCCTTCATTCTTATCTTCCGGGCTTCTGACTTGGATTCAGGCAACGTACCAAATCTCAAATAATCTACTATCGGGTCCATCCAACTCGGTTCCCATGGGATAACCATTACTTCTTCGGAGGGTTCCAAGCTGGATCGGGCGATAAAGTCTATTGGTGTAGTGCGAGTCATAATTTCTCCTGCCGCGGAGGCTTGGTTAGCCAGATGATCTGCCACAGAATTATCCCCTCTGGGAATTTGTTCAAAGCTTATTTGCTGGAACCCCTCAGCCTCCCTTAGAACCAAATTCTTGTATGCTTCCATCTTCAGCTCTCGGGTTTCATACTCCCCTTTTAACTGTCGTACGACTAGTTGGGAATCACTTCGAACCTCTGCTTTCTGCAATTGAAGGCTTCGGGCCAACCGAATTCCTGCAAGAAGGGCCTCATACTCGGCTTCATTGTTAGAGGCTGGAAATTCCAATCGAACGGATTGCTGGATTTTAGTACCATCTGGTGTTACGAGTACTACTCCGATCCCTGCTCCGTTGATGTTTGATGATCCATCCACGAACACGACCCATAATTCTGGCTCACATTCTTCTACGGAGTTTGCCACTTCGGTTTCTAACAGGAAGTCAGCTACCGCCTGCCCTTTCATGGCCGTTCGGGGGACATAGGTTATGTCAAAAATCCCAAGTTCAATTTGCCCATTTTGATACTCTCCCGGATAACTCTGGCTTCGCCATTATGGATCTGATCGGAGTTACAGTAGGAACTATGATCGGGTGTGCTTCAAAATAGTGCCGAAGACGTCGCTTAGCGTTGATTAGTGATAGTACCAACTTCTCCTGCTTTGAATAACGGGTTTCCGTATCAGCAAGGGCTTTGTTGGTGTAGAAGACTGGTGTCTGGTACCCTTTGCCCTCCTTGACCAGAGCGGCACTGGTAGATGTTGCTGAAATGGCCAGATACAGGTGCAACGGCTCATCGGCTTCAGGGGTTGTCAGAATTGGGGGCTTCGCCATGTAACTTTTGAGTTTGTTCAGGGCCTCCGCTTGCTCTGGTCCTTAGACTTCTCCTTGCGCCGCCTTTATCGCTTGAAAGAAAGGCCTACACCGATCGGTTAACCGAGAGATGAAACGACTGAGGGCCGCTATTCTTCCGGTTAGTACCTGGATCTCCTTCCAGGAATTTGGTTCCGCTGTCTTTATGAGAGCTTTAACTTGCGCAGGGCTAGCTTGTATTCCTGTCCGATCAACTATGTGTCCCAAAAACTGGCCTGAGGATACTCCGAAAGAACATTTGGCCGGGTTGAGCTTCATATTGTACTTCCGGAGGGTGTTGAACACCTGCTGTAGATCGGTTAAATGGTCTCCTTTCATCTTGCTTTTGACCACTGTGTCATCGATGTAGGCTTCGATGGTGGATCCCATCATACCTTGGAACACCCTTCTGACCAACCTCTGGTAGGTGGCACCTGCATTCTTTAGTCCGAAAGGCATAACCGTGTAACAAAATGTACTTGACTTAGTGATGAAGGTAGTCTTTTCCTGGTCCTCTGGATTCATTCGGATCTGGTTATATCCAGAGTACGCGTCTAAAAAGCTCAGGCGTTCGAATCCTGCGGTGGCATCTACCATCTGATCGATCTTTGGTAAAGGGAAACAGTCTTTTGGGCATGCTTTATTCAGATCAGTGAAGTCAACACATACCCTCCACTTGCCATTTTTCTTCTGGACCACCACCACGTTCGCCAACCAGGAAGGATACTGGATTTCTTTTATGAATCCTACTTACAGAAGCCGATCGACTTCTTCAACTATGATCTGGTTTCGATGGGCCCCCATTCGTCTCTGTTTCTGTCTAACGGGCTTTGCGCTGGGATCCACATTGAGAGAATGCAGGGCTACTGATGGATCAATACCGGTCATGTCCATATGGTTCCACGCAAATATGTCAGCATTGGATCAGAGAAGGGACCCCATTTCCTCTTTTTCTTGTGCGCTGAGGCCTGAACCAACATAGGTAAACCTTTCAGGGCGATCGGGATAAATTTGAACTTCCAGTAATGGTTCGACTGCTACCGGTGACCCCGAACTACCCTCCTGTAATTGTTATTTGGCATCAGGTGCTATCTTAGACTGCGACCCTTGTTCCGGTTCCGTCTTTCTTTTTAGACTTTTTATAGTGACTACATAACATTCCTTTGCTGCTATCTGATCGCCCCTGATGTCGATTACGTCAACTTTGTTCGGGTCAATACACCGGATGACCTGATGCATGGTAGAAGGGACTCCGTGCATACGATGGATCCATCCCCTTCCCATGAGGAGGTTGTAGGAAGGTTTGACATCCACCACCACGAAAGTCTCTCGGAGTGTGTGCCTTGCTGTCGTGACTGGTAGCTGGATTTCCCCAACTGGTTCCACTCTTCTTCCATCGAATCTTGCTATCGGGCTTCTGGAGGGGACTATTTCCTGGGGGCTGATTTCCAATTTCTCAAAGGCCCACTTGGTGATAATGTTGGCACTGCTTCCTGGATCGACCATTACCCTCTTGATCAAGCAGTTGGAGACCATGAGGGAGATAACCAGGGGATCGTCATGAGGTGTCTGAATATTCCGCATATCTGCAGAGGTGAAAATAATCCCGGCGTCCTCTTTCGGGCTTCGGAATTCGGTGACCTCACCAACCCTTCGCAACTTCTGGGCTTGCCGCATCTGTGATCTACGGGTTTCTTTCGCTTCTGATCGACTGGGCCCTCCATGGACCATATGAATGACCCGCACGAGTTGTCCCATAGCTCCCTTGGTAGGAACATGCGACGCTTGATCTGATCGGGCTCCTTCCTTGGCGACATACTCTGTTAGTTCTCCTTTTGTAATCATGGCTTCCACCTGTCTCCTGAGGCTTCTGCACTCGTTAGCGTGGTGCCCGTATTCGCCATGGAAGGCGCAGTGCCTCAACATATCCCTTTGGTCCATCGGCTGTCTGATGGGGGGTGGTGATCGGTAGATTCCTTTGCTCTTTGTCTCCTGGTACAGCTTTGCCAAGGTCATTTTTAAGGGGGTGACCTTCTCCTCAAACCTTGGTCGTTTGTCTGGGACTGGGGAAGGAGCAGGAGGAGCGCTTGGTCTCTTCCGATCTGGTGCCCAATCGTTTACCCTAGAAGTTTCGGATGCTCTGGCCTCTACTGTTGCAAAGGCAGTCCTTCTTTGTCGTATGGCCAACTCCTCTTCTATTCGGAGGTGCCCCTGTGCCCTAGAGTTGAGCTCTCCAATATCGGCTAGTGGCCGCTTGACTAGGGACTGATGGAACTTGGATCCAGGGATCAGGGCCATTCTGAAGGCTTCGACAGTTGAATGCTGATTGCAATTGTCAATCGAAGACATCTCCACATTGAACCGTGAGACAAAACTTTTCAGGGATTCGCCCTTCTCTTGGATCATGGTGAACAGACTGGAGATAGTCTTCTTCTGCCTTTTATTGCCGAAGTACTGGGCAATAAATAATTCGCAGAGTCTGAGCCAGCTACCGATCGATCGGGGTGGTTGCTTTCTGAACCACAAGAGGTTTGCTTCGGTCAGGCTGGTGGGGAAAACTTTGCAGAGCAAGGCCTCGTTCTCGTTGTAAACATTCATCTTGGTATGAACGTGGTAGATGTGTTCTGTTGGATCTTTTGTACCATCGAACATGGTGAACTTCGGTAATCTGAACCTTTCCGGATAGGGCACGCTGGTGATCGAGACGGTGAATGGTGTCTGAACGGCGTCTATGGATGCCTCGGATGCCAGATCGATTGGGGTCTGTATCTTCAGATCCCTAAGCACGTTCCGTTGGAATCTGGACATGATTTCCTCTAGTTTTTTCATGGTCAGGACCTCCTCGGGGTTATGTAGCCCAAGAACCTGTAGGGATGACTCTGCCTGTTCCTCACGATCGTTGTGGGCTCTAGCGGGTGGTTCATCCATGTTTGTCTGGCGGCCTACAGATCGTTCACGCTGGCCGGACTGCTCATCGTCATGGTCCTCCTGTGGGTTCTGCAGTTGAGCCAATTTTGCCGCCAGTTCAGCGTTCTGCCTTTCTAACTCGGCAGTCCTCTCCTCTAGGGCTCGTCTTATCGGATCTTCTGGTTGTTGGCCTCCGTTTGGAGGTAAATCGGTATGTTGTGAACGTGTGATCGCCATTGATGGCACGAATCTTAGCTCTTTTGCAGAGGGTGAGAAACTTATTGAAAAAAGGATTTCAATAATAGGGTTTCCCGTAGACGGCGCCAATTGTGTAAATGCAGAAAAGTTACACAATAGAAATTGAGATAAAAATTGGATCTTTTCTCATTAATCAAAGCCATCTATTTATACAAAAATTGTCAAGATGGGTCAAACCCATGTATCCAAGTTAATCAATCCCTTAAATCAGGGGATTTGATCAACTCTCCCTTTTTTAGGACTCTCTATTCTATAATTGGACTACTCATTGTCTTGTGGATCACTTAACTTCTAGATTTTTCCATAGGCCCATTATTCTTTTAGCCCATTTGTTTCTAGCCCATCCGTCTTCGGCCCATCAGTCCCTGACCCATCAGTCGTCGGCTCATCAGTCCTACGGCCCATCTCTGTTGGGCCATGAATATTTTAACTATTACAAGCCCTTAGATATAATCTAAGGATCACATTCTAAAATCACTAAAGTCTTTTCTAAATATTGCAAAATCCCGTTCTTTATATTTTAATTCCATATTCTTAAGAGCTATTGTTAAAAGTGAATTCGTTCGCTACTGATATATGTAAGAAAGGGGAAAGAAAATAAGGGAATGGGGTAAAATGTTCAAGAGGGGAAGTTTTGTCACTCAATTGGGAATTGAACAGGGATGACATCTGAATTTCAATTGGGTTGATCAGTTCAACAATTTTGATAAATATTACCTGAAGTTGTTTTTCTTTTTTCTTTATTGTCTTGCCCCTTTTTTGTCTTTTTACTTCACGTAATTTTAAACATATTTTTTTTATAAAATTATATGTTAGGGTAATTTAGTAAATCAACACCTTAGATGACTGGTAAATGAAAAGTAATGATAATACTCACACACCTTGTGGTCTAATGGTATTTTCATTCCTCTCAAAATTGAAAGAGGTCTTGGGTTCGAGCCTTATATGACTCATGTGTGGATGCCAATGATATTGTTAGCTAGCGTGTATCATCTTATGAGAATACAGTATGGTATGGGTGTGGACACAGAGATTTATATGTACTGTATGGATATCATAGGGTTAATCGCTGGCCACCCAATGGTCCACTTTTAGATTCCATTCCCTTAGTAATGCGCACACTTTTGGTGACCACAACAAAAATATTTTGAGTCTAACACTGATGTCATATCTTTGAAATAAGGGTGATGAATTTGTTGCTTAAAACATTATTTCAATGTTTCATCCCTTCTAATTATATTTCATCTCGATAAACTTTTGTAAACCAAGTGTTTGTATCTATATATAATTGTGTAAACCCTTCACTAAATATGTTGACCCCATGTATATCATTCCACCATATTAAACTGCAGCAGAGGATTCAAAACTCTGTTGAATCAAAGAATGTGTTGGTCAAAGTTTATTTCCTTACTCAAAGAAGCATCTACTACTTGGAAGGGATTGAAAAATTCAGCAACTCACTGATAACTTGGGTTTTATACTATTATTGTCTAAAATAATTTCATTAATAAAGCTACAATATTTTCCATAAACTGGTTTCGTGTACCTTTCAAAAAAAAAAAAAAAAAAAAAAAAACTGGTTCCGTGTAGTGAAGGAGATAATGTTATATATAACCTATACAGTTCTGAGGTACAGAAAATTGAATTAGTGTAACAGATAGAACAGCAAATGGAATCCTAAAAACTGTTGCAGAAACATAACACTTCCGTGGTCATTGTTGTTTTCTGGCGAAAGACAAACGTTTTGGATTTACTTCGCCCACACAGATCAATATGGTTCCACCACTCCCTTCTTCCAGCCACTTGATAGACTCTTTTTCCAATAGCTTTATAATCTGTCCATAAAAAAATCAGAAACAATATTTTAAACTATTTTTCTTTTTGAAATAATGATAGAAGGGACCATCATTAATGATTAATGAAGGAAGTAACGAGGCCTTTGAATATAAGAATAACAAAGCTAACACACCACTCCACTGTTAGAAGTTCACAAAATAAACCAAATGCATATTGCACTCAATATCATTTGCACAATTAAGGATAATAGCTACTGGGGAAGATAACAATGGAGTTTCATTGTATTGCCTCAAACCTTGCAACAAACCATTACAGAACTAGTCTAATTTTCGGTTGAGCTGAGACCCCATTAATAACACGTTGTCAAAGCTCATTTTCCAGTTCTTTTTAACAACACGTCCATTTTCCCAATTTGAAGTGAAAATTCGTGTTTTGATGTAGGCATTGCTAAGTGTGACACAAGCAATGAATGCGTTACAGAGCATCACCAACCATACGGATTTCAATTTGATTAAACCAACCAATAAGCAATAGATTTATATATTTAAACACAAAATTTCAGACAAAATAAAAATTACCACAGAAAGATAACAGCTCTTAAGATTGAATCTTATGGGGTAAAGAAGGGTCACGAGTGAGCTTAGTTGGTACAGAGCATTCTCAGCTGTATGCCAACTAGATCAAGCCTCGTTATTCAGAACCTAACCCGTCTTTACAATGTTTGCCATGAACCCAAAAGCTTATGCCCCCAGTCAGTCCCATTAAGAGAGAGAAAGGAGGGGCATGTTTAATCATATGATACTTAAAAAACAATGCCTAGAAACAAAATAAATTAGTTAGAAGTGTAAATTTTAAACCGCCCAAAATTGATTAAATTTTGACCCAAAAGATCTTGAAGATTGTTTGACCACTCTGTTGCCCCATTGTCTACCAACCAAAACAACTTTCACAAAACTAAGCAATATTTTATACATTATCATTGGTTCCTTGAGATATCTTATGACAGGGAGATTGGGAAAGTGTAGCAAACAAAGCTCTGTCACAATCAGACAGATATCTTATTTGATAAACTTTCTAGGAAGCCAATTGAAGCCATCATCTTAATGTGTTGCCTCGTTGAAGCATTAGAATGTCAATTGTAACCCCCTCGATGACGCGATGCAATACCATAATAATTTGAACAAGAGAAGCATTTTTCTTACCAACCGTTTACGAGCCCCTTTCAACTTATCTTCGTCCTTTGTTTCCACAATAACCTTGAGGTACTTAATAGCTGACAAGGAAGATGATACTGAATTATGTCTAATTTCAACTAATCAATACATTACGAAAATAGGCTGTGAAAGAAATTGCTTACATGGGATGCCAGAAACGGAAGAAAGATGACATTTCAGAAGGCGTATTGCCTCCTTGGTCCCGTGGTTGTGCAAGTCGAGAGATATTGTTTCTTCAGTTCCCCCATTTCTACTCAAACTTATTACATAGGTTAAGGGTTAGACAAAAGATAGTACAACACTCCATCCACTCCACCCAGCATGTGAGCACAAAGTACTAACCTGGTATCAAAAATCTTTTTAGAAGATTCTTCATCTGCTTCACGAGCCTTTCTGTTAAAAAAATGTCCCTGGTCCCACCAAAATCAATCAGATTCATGCATCAAGCGGATTCAGACATCTAAAACCCAGACCATGTCAAGTGCTCATATAACATGTAAAAAGTAAATAGGAGTTCAGATATCACAGTGTGTAGTCATGTGGATGTTTGTTCAGGCCTGAAACCGTTCTGGCTATGTACTTCATTAGGTGAATATTTCATGTACACTTAATCATGTAATTTAATCTAGTGATGTTTTGAATAATCAAGACGTTCCAATTTTTTCACTCTATTCCTTTGTGTTAACAACCAACTACTCTAAAAGCTTAAGCTGTTAGAGAGGGTGTAAGTTAAATATTATATCCTTCAACACTTTGAAAGTGTTTGAGGGATTTATAAATTAAAGCGGACTCCCGAATAGCTTAACCCTTTCCAATAGATGGGTCCTTAACATGTTATTAAAAGCAGTCGTGTTCAAACCTTATTGTCACCCGCATTAAAAATTGTTACACAAGTTGAAACCAAAAATAAATAAATAAACTCACATGTGAGGGGCATGTTGATGATCTAAATATTAAAGTTACATCTTCTCTAATAGCTTAGCCTTTGAAAGTAGATGGGTTGTTACCATTATATTTCCAAAATGTTTCCTTCTCTGAGTAACCAAGACGACACTTTAGAAGAAAAATTGGATCCTTGAGAAATCAACTCCAGAGTAAAGGAATTAATAGCATTTTTTCCAGCATTCCACAGAATTATGATTTTGACCAGGAAAGGTCAGAACGAATATTTGATGGCTGGAACTATTTGTGGTAGACTAGTAGTATGCTGAAAAGAGAGATGGCGATACCAGAGATGCAAATTAAAAATGTGTTGCTCAACTTGGAATCTCATCCAACAACCGACATTCATTATTGATGGTAACGAAACCTTACTACCAGCAAAGAAAATTATCTTTATCTGGAAAAAAAAATACCTCCTCTAAAAGTTTGTCTGCCCGCCCATTATGGCCCTCAGCAGATGCTTCAACAGCCTAACAAAACAAAATAAAATAAAATCCTTAATTTAAAGTGTGTAATCTTTTAAGGGAGCAAAAACAGCAAATTGAAGACAAATAAAACTGGGATTGCCACATAATAATGTATCTCATGGCAAAATATTTAAACCGACTCACAGCTTTATAGTATTCCTTCATTGTAGCCCGGTACTCTTTCACAGCTCTACGAAGGACCAGATAGCTATCGTCTCCATCTACACATATTCAGACTTTGTGAGATCAGAGGGAATATAGCATAAAAGCAAGACAAGTGAAGCCTATACCAACAATTAGCAAAAATTTAGGTATAGTCCATGTATTTCTGGTAAGGAACGGACAAAGTGTCCAAGTTTGGTAATCTAATATTTGAATACTGGAACAACTCTTAAGAAAATGACCCGCGACAATTAAAAGCATTATCCCAACCTGTTACCAAAGACTGAGTTTAGCTTCTGCCATAACTGCTAAAGAAACAATATGATTCTTGTTGTACATAACAAAATATAGGTGAAGAGAGAAACAATACAACATGAACACCAAAAATTACTTGGTTCTGCCACTAAGACCTACATCCATGTCTCAGAGACAAAAAATAGGACAATGCTAATTTCATAATAATTTGTCTTGATTTTCTTTCCAATCACCCACATTATTTATAGGTGAAAGAATGACACTTGCAATATTATGATAATGATATTGATGGAAATTTCCTAAAATCACCCATGTGAATCACTCCAATCAATATTATGGCAAGGAGTGATGTAAGGACCTTACATTACTCCTGTAATTGTATTGTTCAATATATTTTCAAATACTTCCCCTTAAGAGCGTGTGTGGAAACAACACCCTACCTGCAAATTGAATCAAGAAATGGATCTTTCCCTAATAATTTTGAATAGATATCGATTCAAGATATCTAAAAACAATGCTATCGAATACATGGCACTAACCCTACTTTCACATTGAATCATGAAATCGATCTTTTTCTAATAATTCGGAGGAGATATTTGCAACTCATGATATCTAAGAAGGATGCTACCAAATACACGGGCAGCCCAAAAACCGTAGATCAAGATAAGACAATAAAGCTGTCGGAGACACAACAAAAGCAAACTGCAACCAAAAAGATCAGCATCTCAATAAGGAAGAAAATTTGTGGGAGACATAGGAAAGGCAATAAACAATGCTACATAACACACTGACCCCCTATACAAGTCATATAAAAGTGCTGGAGATACAGCGAAGGCAAAGAACAATGCAATCGGACACACTGGCAGCCCAAACAAGTCCCAAGTAGCAACAAAAGACACTTGGCGTATTTCCTCCCTACATTGTTGCATACACGAGGCCACTAGCCTTAGGGTTGATTTATACTTAGGCAAATGCAGCTAGAGAAAAAAGTTTAGTTGAGAGGAGAATAACTAGGCTCTAATACCATAATGTATATAACCAAAAATAATAAAATAATAATAAAAAACACAAAACAAAACAAAGGGTTATGACAGAAAGAAACAAGATGAACAATAAGATATTCCGTAGTTCAACCACTAAGGCCTACATCCAATGCACAAAGTCTAAAGAGCTATAAATTTTCATAATATTCACTCATGATTTTCTACACAATGATCACATTTATTTATAGGTAAAATATAGTAAAAAAACATGATGGAGAATTCTAAATTCATTAAATCACTACTCCAATAATGAAATTGCCAAATATATCTTCCAAATTTCTTTTTTCTTTTTTCCAATATTCGGGGTGTCTAGAACTTCGCCCCGACTAATCCACATGAGCCGTGCAAAATATCCCTTCCACACGGATCGGTAAGGCTCGAAATATGCCCGTGGTCGTGGCCTAAACGAATATTTGGGTTAGTGAGAATCAAACCTAAAACCTGATGCTTTTTGCGGCAAGCCCCAAGTCTTTCTCAATTGAGCCATCTCGTTTGGGTTATTGCCCACTACTTCGTTTTTCAACAAACAAGAAAACAAGCAGCACTAGGAAAAGAAGAATACAAATCTTTGAAAAGATTGGTCATGTTTATTTAGCCTTTTATAAGTTTTTTGAAAGGTACATTAACAAAATGTGTCCTGAGCTTTGCCCCGACTAATCCACGGGACTCATGCAAAATGACCCTTCCACACAGATCAGTAAAGCTCGAAGTATGTCTGCGTTCGTGGCCTAAATAAAATTTTTGGTCAGTGAGAATCGAACCTAAAGCCTGATGCTTTCTAAGGCACCACGCCCCAAGTCTTTCTCAACTGATCCAACTTGTTGGGGTTACCATCCAATACTTTGTTTTTCTACAAACAAGAAAACAAGCAGCACTAGGAAAAGAAGAATATAAATCTTTGAAAAGACTGGTCATGTTTATTTCACCTTTTATAGAATCTCTTTAAAAGGTACATTAACAAAAGGTGTACCAAAAATTTAGGATATGCAAAAGTGTACCTACCATCTTCCTCGCTGTTTTGATGTTCGTTAAAAGGAGCAGTACTGTCTTCTGCAGCATTGTCTCTCAGAGATTCAACCACTATGTCCCCAGATGCTCTAGATCGCTTCACCATATTAACGGCAACAGTTCTTGTAGGAGGTTCCTCACGTATCTTAGAAGCAAGAAACAAAGCAGCTAAAATTTCCTTTTGGAGATCACATCTTCCTCTTGGTTCTCTTGGACCTCCATCAAGGGGCTGCAGTTGTTTTAAGTGAGAAGAATACACAATTAAAAAAAGCAATAAGATCAAAGTATATACTTTCAGAAGGACAAAATTGAAAATATAAAAAATGCAGATTGAGTCTAATACTACCATCTTGTTCAAAATAATACTAGAAGTTAAGTTTCACTCGACCCTCCAACCACCCTGGTCCCCACCCCTATAGTGACACTAAAACACCCCATATTGGCAGACCAACACAAAAGGTAATATAATTCTTCTTTCTGTTGCTTCTTTAAAAAAATAAAATTTGAGAGCGAGAGAGAGAGAGACAACAGATAATCGTGGTGCTAATTAAAATCATTTTATGAAAACAAGGACAAGGAAATCCAAATATCTTATATATCAACGGTACATACAGATGTAAGAAATGAACAAAAGTTGACAACATAAACTGTAGAAGAGACTGGGAAGATTTGGCGTAGAAACGCCTATTAATGGCCTCAAAGAACATAACATCAAACAAGTCCGGCCCGAGTAACCAACTGTTGCAAGGGGCTTATTTATTGTTACTTATGTTTGGCGATAGCAGTGATCATCATCCAAGTCTGTGTATTACGGCTATTAAGTGGAATGAGACTCTGCTCGTATGCATATTATTGGTTGTAGTATGCTCAATCATAGCAAAGGACTATCAAGTATTCCCCCCAGAGTGATTCCAAATTCAATGTGTGGAGTGTAAATAATTCATTGGTGATGTCGTGGCTGTCACAGTCAATGCAACCACTGATCACGAAGGGTTTTCGTTCGTGAAAACAACTAAGGAGTTATAGAATCATGTGGAAGAGACGTATTCCTCGTCTGATAATTTTACGAAATTGTATAATTTTGACAAAGATTGCAAAGGTTCAAGCATGAAGACCAAACTCTTGTTACATATTACCGCTCTCTGTGTGGTAAATGGGAAGAGTTGGATCTCTACCAAGACTGTATACCAGTATGTGCAAGATATTTGAGCATTTCGGGCTATGGTAGAGAGGCAACAAATCTATGGGTTCTTGGATGGTCTGCATGTGAAATACGAGCATGCTCGATTACAAGTGTTGGGCAGAGTTCAGCCCCTACTTCTATTAGAGAGCTGTTCTCGCATATCTAGGTTGAAGAGTGTAAAATTAAGCTATGTCTGCATCTGTATACATAAAGTGTGATCCAGAAGTGCAATGGTCTGACAAGTCTGCTCTTGTCACACAGCAATGGAACATATCCAAACCTCCAAAAGGAGGGAAGTACGATGCTCCAGCATTTGCATTGACTGTGCCCCCTATGGGCGTACAAGCCACACCAGGGAAACATATTAGGATCGACATGGTCATCCAGCTCCAGCATTTGCACCTGTTCATGCGAATGCTAGACCAAAGCCTAATCCATTTAAAGGGTCACCTATGGCTCATGTTGTGGTGCCTAAGATTGCTTCTATTGGTCATGCCTACTCATGGCCACAAGCTCTTTGTTCGGATTTGAAGTCGATGTACTTTGATAACTGTTGGCTTACAAAGCCTCTACTTTTGCCTCTAATTTTGCACAAAGCATATTGAAGTGGATAATGTTTGAACTAAGGCTGTAAGAAAAGCTTGCCTACAAAATACATTAGTCAAGTTGGCTTTGCACTAATTTGAAGGATAGTGGTGCAAGGGACTTATTTGTTATTATTTAGGGTTAAGTACTTAACACCCCCTGTAATATAAATATTGTGCGTATCACACCCTTTAGTTTAAAAATGTGTGTATTGACATCTAACCTTTTTGAAAAACACAAAATTTCACAAGTTAAAGCATCAAAAGACACACTTATATATGTAGACAAGGGGTTGAAGAGAAGGTACTTGTAAAGATGATGGTAAACAGAGCTCACAAATTGAAGTCCAAAGAAACTGATTTTTGTGAAATTGGGAATTCAAAACCTAACAATAACAGCCCAAAATGCCCAAATACCTGAATTTGCTGAGGGATCCATTTGAGGAAAGAATTGCATACAGAAACAAAAAGAACAATAATAACTCACTGTCCACAAGATAAATCTCACAGAACAAAAACACACACACAATAAAAAGAATAATGGAAGAAAGGGTGAAAAGGGAATATCTCGAAACCCATATGAAAAAAGGTAAAACCCCCTTGAAAAAAGTAGCAATCAAAGAAAATAGACACATTAAAACCACAATGAAGCAATACCGGACAGAAAATCTGTAGAAACCCAAGAATCAATTGAAGAGTGTGATGAAGCTGTAAAGGGCACTGTTTAGGCTTTGGGTTTTCTCAGACTACAAGGGACATGAGAAGACCCAGAAAGACCCATTCAGCCTCAAAATCAGGACTGGGAGATGGAGGAGGTTTCCGTGTTTCTGGAGCTTTTATACTCACTGACTATTAGCGGTGGGCCGGACTCATTGTTGTGGAAGGCGACTACTACACGTCTCTTTTCAGTTTCTTCATATTTTCATGGTCTTTTGCCAAGGACGAACGAGCATTTCCCTTGGAAGGCGGTTTGGCGTTCGAAAGCCCCTACTAAGGTTGCATTTTTTACATGGTCGGCGGCGTGGGGGCGGATTCTCACTCTGGATAGGGTGCAACGATGCGGCATGTCCTTGGTCAATCGGTGTTTTATGTGCAAACAGGATGGAGAATCCATTGATCACCTCCTTTTGCATTGTCTGTTTGTCTACGATTGTTGGTGTTTTCTGTTATGTTTATTTGGTGTTCGTTGGGTGATGCCTGCCTCGGTTCGGGATGTGTTGCATTCTTGGAGGAGCGTGTCGATTGGCTCGCATGTTCATCCTTTTTGGAGGGTGGCTCCTCTTTGCCTTTGGTGGACCATATGGATGGAACGCAATAGGCGTTGCTTTGAGGGGATTGAGTCCCCTGCGAGGGAGTTAAAAGATGTTTTTATTTTCTGTTTGTTTAGTTGGGTGGAAGGGCGTAGTTGTAGTTCTATTGACGAAAAAATTGAGTTTATGGGTTATCTTGGTCCATAGGGGTCTTTGTATATGGGATGCATCCCCCTTTTGAATGCGTTTTCTTTCTATAAATTTCTTACTTATCAAAAAAAAAAAAACTTCCATGCCCGACGGCCTCCCCGACGACCACCCCCACCGGCGTCAGAACCTCAAACAGGGGAATTTGGGGATAGGAATCCTCACGAGACCTTCTCAATGAAAATTTGGGTTTAGGGGTCTTGAAGATCATTTCACATTTCTGAATTTAAAAAAAAAAAAATTAATACTCAAGGGCATATATGTCATTTTACACTTCCGGTGACCAGTAAATAGCAAATGGGGGCAGTTCAATCACAATTAAAAGATTTAAGGTGAACAAGAACCATAGGGGGTTATACGCACTATATGCATATTACAGGAGGTTAAAAGCTCGCGACCCTATTATTTATATAATGAGGGATGCTTGTTTTCTAAAACTTATTAACCCAAACAGAATAGAGTGACAAATAAATATGAATCAAATAATTCTTTCATTCTACCCCCAAATCTTTCTCTCCCTCTTCCTCTTCTCTTTTTATCTCCATCTTCTTAAGACTTATTCTTGTTTTGATTTTTACTCGAAATACAACGTTAACCACCATGAAAATCCATGCATCCCATGGTGTTGTCATCATTCTCCTCAAAACTTACTAAAATACCAGCAATGGTTACAAGAAGCACTAAATGCAATTTGAATCTAACAGGGAAAGAGATTAACAACCCTCTTTAGCATAACTCAATCCAAGCTGGTATAGCTAGGGATTACATAGGCTAAATCAAATATGGAACTGAAAGTGATTAATCACACTACAGTTTACTTTACACATAATGCAGTGATGCAGTTGTTAGGGATTGATATTTCTGAGACAATAAAAAACTTGTTCACAGTCCATGGGCAGGCAAAAAGGGGTAGATTAGAAGAAAGACCTTCCTTATCCTTCCCCCTACATTGACTAAATAAGGCTTTGTGCAATAAATTTGATCAAATCCAAACCTAAAAGCTCCCACTTGAGGTAGCAGGGAATGTGCTGAGCTGCCTGAAGATGAGGTGTACATGGAGCAAGTATAAACTACATTACCTTGCCTTGAAGGCAGCATTGGTCTTCTTAATTGTTAAAAGAGGGTGGGAGACGGGGTGAAGTAACCTATTATATTACTTGCAGAAAGGGACTGGACTGAAAGTTCAACTTATATTTGCATACTTGGTAGCAAAAACTTTTACAATTTGGACCAAAAAAAAAAGACAGTTTTATAATTTATACCCGAAAACTCTCTGCAACCGATTCCCATTCCGATTGCAGCATAATATCTATGAAATTCGTTACACACCAGCACACACATACGACTTGAGAAAATTTGTAGATCAATGGAAGGTTGTCGCAAATGGCTGAAACTACTTGCGCATTTTAAACTTTAGCACTTTGACTTTTTGCTACCTTTCTACCTTTTTTTATCATAATCACGAAAATTATCTGTCTTTTTAATTGTTTCCTTCCATGTGTAAAGAGACCAAGTTCTTCTGCTCTGTTAATATATATAACCCCAACTTTGTAAACTATCATGCGAAGATGCACACAATGCCCATATATGTTAGAATGTTTATAGGTATGCACATATGCATTTATTGATCCTCTACATAAAATGTAAAAGGTGTACCATTCATATACTTTGACAGAAAATACAGCCAAACAAATCCTTTATTTGTCCAATCACAGATTCATAGAGTGAAAAATCATTCTAAGATTCACAAATATACAAGTATGAAAGCCTCCAAAGGATTCCAAGGAGCGGTATCTTAGAAACAAGTAAATTCAAGTATACTGTTTCTTTCTGTTGATATATGAAGAAGAAGATGGTGTCCATCTTTGAAATTTCACATGAAAAGTGGATTTTACTACATAAATAACTGAAGGCAATAAGTCCATAGAAAAACATTGCACCTACATTCTAAATAAATTGCTCAAGTCCCTCATTACCATTTGTAGCCTGTACTATTGAAAAAGCTAAAGGTAAGAAAATATCGAAGACAATCAAATGAGTTGAGTGACAAGAAAAGAAACATCTACAAGAATGAACTTGTGCAAGGACAAAGGCCTGATACAATTAGGGCAGGTTGAAAAACAAGTTTAGGTTTATTTAATCATGAAGAAGAAAGATGCAACTGTGCAAACTGACATGTCCCAAGCTGCAGGTGTTGTAAGAAAAGGAGGAAAAGAAAACTGACTTGGTCAATAGTAGTTTCTCTATTAGCAAAACACTGCAGATCGTTTGAATTGATTATGATGCAAGCATGTGTGTTTATGTCAAAAATGCATCGTAGTGTTTTCCTATTCATAAAAGCGTATAAACAATCTCAGAAGCTGCTTCATTGTTTAAATTTTACCAAGCATACTAACCGTGTTAATAGATTCATCGTGGAAACTGTTCCTTTTCTCCGTAGTAGCGGCTGACAGCTCAAATAGTTTCTCCATACTCTGATCGGTCAGAAAGAAAAAACAATATTATTCTCCCAGATTAGTTGAACTTCTGAAAAATAAATGATGAGAATATTTAGATGACAAAATGATAGGATGCAGATGGAACTGGATAAACCAAGATACTCACTCTTACAAAAATGAGAGGCAGAGAAGTAGGGGTTCACTTTTTCAAAAAAATTATTTATTATGTACTAGCACAATTTGAAGTTACAAAGTTTTGTAGATATCCTTCAAAGAAATTATCCCTATCTGTGACTTATAATACATTAGTACAATGTCCTGGTTAGGGTTGGGAGGAAATAAAACACATAAGAATCTTAGTCTGTTGGGGAATATATTTGAACCACGCGATCTCAAAAGATGTTGAGAGTTGAGACAAGTCCAACCCTCCCCATCCCCATCGTAACACACTAAAAAGACCCAATTTTCAATAATTTTACATAGAAGCAGCTCTAAATTTGATACTTTTCACCCTTTATTCATGCTCTACCTCTAAGAGCCTAATAATTACAGGGTTCCAATGGATCATTTCTTCAGTAAAGTTAACCATTTATGGAGAAATAATACTTTTTCCCTTTCACATTGGTTCCTCCAACCTTGCCTTTAGATGTACAGCCAGGTTCTGATGAGAGAGTTCTCTTTCTCTCTCTCTCTCTCTCTCTTTTTCTCATTTTGTGAAGTCAGCTGCTCCTTTTATCACCTTAAATCTCTAAAGTAAGTCACCCATATTCTAGAACCAATCATTGTCATCATCAGTAAAACCTATATACCTACTAAATGAAGCTTTGGAAGCTCTCTAGTTTTTCTGTTAGATGATTGCAAGTTGTGTTATTTTTTATCATGGTCATAGCTTTCATAAGTCCTCCTACAAGACCTGGGATTCTGAAGAGTAGGTTTTGGGCCTATAGTTTGCACAAGTTTAAGGTCTTTGGTTTGTGAAGGTTTCCAAGGGAACCTGTCAGTCTTTGAGATTGAGTGGTTGGCTCTACAGGAGTGGTCCCTTAAAACTTTTTCATCAATAGTGGGAACTCAGGTCAAAGTATATTCATATCTCAGAATTGTATAGATAATCAACAGTTAGAATTATCTGAAATGTCTGAAGTAGGTGAACTTCACGACTAATACTACATTTAAAATTTGCCCCCTTGACACAAACACAACACTAGAAATAAAATCTTATTTTTTTTATCAAATTACTAAATAAAAAACACAACAGTTGAATAAGTGATAATTATAGAGAGAGTACAATGCAAACCTTTTCCATATCATATCCACAAGAACCTGCAGATATAATTTGTTAACTGATTAGTAATCACCAATATAACCAAAATTTAGAACTAAACTATTCATCTCTAGCAATCAATGTGGCCAGCAATATTGCGATTGATCAGATGTACACAAGAATAATGTCCACATGACAACTCAAAGAGTATAAAAATGATGCTATTGCTCCATTTATGAATAAGTAAGAGCGAGGACATTGGTCCTCTAATAAAACATATTTAACCAAATTATTTTGAGACAGTTCCACAATGTCTACATGAATTTTGCCGCAAGAGATAAGCAAACAGTATGTACTTCCTCGCATGTGTTATTTAAGTAACACTCAGAATGTATCTATAAAAATAATAAATTGATAATTAGGGTTTACTTGGAAACATGATCATTCTAAAATAGTACTAGTTTCCATCATTTAGCAAACAAGTAAAGTCACCAAGAGTGGAAGGGGTGGCAATTTCTACTCCAGGTCATAATTGTGTCATGTAGATCTATGAGTATTCAGCTACATAGGTCAACACATAATGACTAGTCTTATAATCGTGTCTGGACCCTTACACCAACATTATCAGTTAAAAAATAGGTCACACAAGTAACCTGTCTCACAGGTTAAATCTAAAAGCGTTATGCTACTGTTTATTAGTTTTATGTTTGAAAAATTAAAAAAAAAAAATAGGAAACATGAAAATTTTTAGACAACAAAAAACAATTCATCAAATGAGAGTATTATCGAGAAAGCAATTCTAAAAAAAACGATAGCCACATTGAATTTATATTAAAATAGTATAGATGTCTATAGTAATTTGGGCAAAGTAGGTTATTGGTAAATTGGGTTGAAACGATTATGATATGTTTAACTGAACAAGTCTAATAATGTTATATATATATATATATAAGATTTATGTCAAAAGCGCTCAAAAGGAGAGCATATCCCAGAACCAGAAAACAAAAACAGGGCCTTATGGGCAAAAAGAACCCAAAAACAAGTCTAATCATGTTAAACATGTTAACCTCCACAATACAAACGCTTTATTAAACCCGTTAAATGGTTGACATGAAACGAACACGAATAGATCTATCCAAACCCGCTAACTTTTTGTTGCCGAATCGTATTAGATTTTGCCACCCCAAGACTAATCCCGTGGTATATCTTCCTCCATTCGTAGGGTAGCTGCCTGAATGGGACTAAGGCTTTGTATGGGTGTGATTTACCTACTAAGACTAAAACACAAACTTATGATGCGGCCATTGGGACCTCTAAAATGCTTTAAGTTTATTATATAAGAATACTAGTAAAATATGTGGGAAAATTCCCACTTATGGTAAAAATTGGGGGAACTGATTTCGGGGATTCACAACAAAAAAATATAAAAATAAAAATAAAAACTAGCTCCAACTTTCTTCACATTGTTTAGTTGGATACCTTTTAAATGAGAGCCTTTCTAGCCCTTTAAACTCTCAAGTATACTGAATGATGAAAAGTAGTTAAAGGGAATCAATAATAAACGAGCAATGGAGAAAAAGGGAGAATAAAAGTAAAATTAGTAAAACACAACATTTTCTATGCTAGTTATGCCCCATGTTACATGGACTCGGGTACGAGTGTTGGACACGGGTATGTATCCGTGTGTCGGACATGTCAAATATCTAATAGAAGGACGCATGGACACGGCTAAATATTTATTTTATTTTATGTTTTTATTTTATTCTCAAGTGTACAACAATGTTTTTATCAAATAGTGTTCAAACTAAATAGTTTACTCCTTTGAAGTAATACGATAGCAACATGGAATCATTTGGAGCTAAATTTAGGTAAATGTTCTACCACAAGTGTCGGATACGTATCCATACCCATGTCCGCCTTATAAGTGTCGGACACGGGTAATTCACCTACTTTAGAAGAGTCCATGTAACATAGGTTATGCCACGCCCATAAAGTTGATTTATGCAAGCAAACCAACAAGCATAGGTGATGCTTCATGCACAAACAGAGGTTAGCCTCTAAGGATGAACCTAATAATTTTCTCAGGCTTGGTTCTAAGAGTAATTCCTCAGACACCTAGCGAAACTAAGACTATGACCAATGGTCAAATCTGGAGAAAACTAACTACGTACCCATTAAGTTACCTGAATTTACAACTTCCTGACACTGCCCATAAGTCATTTTCCTCAAGCAGCAATGTTTTTGCAATAATTTGGTACAGGAAAAGAAAACAATTTATTCAAGCACACAATAGTTGATGATTAATGCACAAACAGAGGTTAACTTCTAAGGATAAACCTCATTATCTTCTCAGGCCTGGTTCTTAGTGTAAACCTCAGATGCCTAGCAAAACTAAGACCATGGCTTCCTAACAGGTGACTATGATCAATGATCACTGTGTCCATAAATCATTTTCCTCAAGCAGCAACGTTTTTGCAGTAATTCGGTACAGGAAGATAAAAACATTTATTGAAGTATACTATAGTCTGTGTAAGTGAGAACTAGATGCGACTCCTTCCAAAGTGATTAATGCAAACACAAATGACAATGAGACAACTTCGTTAACTATAACTTTTACAATGGCAATGAGATGAAATGCATGACCTTGCCCAGTTAATACCATGATAACCGATCCTAAAAGTTTAAACTGTCAAGGAATAACCCACCACTTTATATCAAGGCGAAAGACTTGAACATATAACCTGCAATAACAAAGGTGTTAGAAATTAATCCCTTTTATTAGGAATCAATTTCCTTTCTTCGACACAACGGAAGCAAATAATGAAAAACATATGGAGATCCAAACAACTCAATAATACAAACAACACATAATATTTAATGTGGTTCAGCCTCAATCTGGCCTACGTCCACGGAGATAAGATATTTCACTAGAAAGATATATTTACATAGGCACACACAACACCCTCACTTTGGTGCACACATCACCTTCACTCCTCTCTTTCTCTTTTTTTTTTCTCTCTCTTCCGCTTCTCTTATCTTTACCTACTGATATAACCATGAACTATACGTATTTACAGGCTAAATGAGACAATTGATTGTTGGTTGACCATGCTGTCCTAAGGCGTCTAGTAAAATTTCATGATTAAGGAAATCATAATAGGAAACTTCATGCATGCTTCATCACCTTCCTTGTGTCATCAACAACTATTTTAACCAATCACTTCAGTCTCCTTTAAGAGCTTGTCATTTGACCCATTAATGCAACAATAGCTTCAAAACTAAGTTTGCTAGCTTCCTCTGCCATGTCATACAACCAATGGAGAAACAACACATTATTTTTTTTCTTCCTTTTTTTTTTGGCAAAAACGCAATGAAACCCACTTTTCAAGCTTTTCTAGACCAAAGCTTCAAACCTACTCCTCACAAAGCCTCCATTGCTTCTACATACTCAAACAAGCATCAACTAGCTTCTCCTGAAACAACTTCTTGATGGACTCCACTCTCTCACCATGAACTTTAAAATTTCTTCTTTTTTTTCTTTAGGATCTCCACCAAACAACAACCAAACATTTCTGGCTCTGACAAACTTTCCACGATCAGTCTTCGACTTCAAGACAAACCTTTATCAGTTATGGCAGACACACAACAATCATAAACTTTTTGATAAAGATCGTACTCCTCTCGAGCGTGACGATTTTGTGATTGTGCCTTATGCCTTAAACGACTCATCTTGAGTCCCGACTTACCCAACCTCCTCCTAGTGCGACCTTCCATCACTTCCTTGAGCAGTTCCACAATGCACACGGGGGCGGAGCCAAGAATTGTTTTTTGAGGGGGCCATAGGAAATATTTTATGATTTTTGTGGGCTATTAGAGGAATTTTTGAAACTTTGGGAGGGCTTATAAGCAATTTTTTGTAAGCTAATTTACAAAATATATATATTTTGGGGCTACTAACAAAATTTTGAAAATTTTAAGAGGGGCCATGGCCCCCATCAGCTAAAGCACAACTCTGCCCCTGAGTGCACTCACCCAATGAATAAGGTTCCTCCTTGGTTGCACTTCGTGTCACCTTCTAACCGTCTCTCCAACGCTCAACCTTGTCATTGTGTATCCATGCACTACTCACGCGCACGTAACCTCAAGCTCTAATATTAGATTGTTAGAAATTAATCTTTCTTTAGGAATCAATTTCCTTTCTTTGACACAATGGAAGCAACTAACGAAAAAATATGGAGATCCAAACAACAAACAACTTAATAATACAAACAACACATAATATTTAACGTGATTCGGTCTCAACCTGGCCCTACGTCCACGAAGATAAGATATTTTACTAAGAAGACATATTACATAGGCGCACACAACATCCTCACTTTAGTGCACACAACACATTTACTCCTCTTTTTCTCTTTTTTCTCTTATTCATTATAATTTGGTAAAATTTTATTGTCTAATGTAATGTGTTGTTTCGCCATTGGATGTATGACATTGCAGAGGGAGCTATCAAACTTAGTTTTGAGGTCTATTGTTGCATTAATGGGTCAAAGGAGAAGTTGGTAAAGGAGACTAAAGTGATTGGTTAAAATAGTTGTTGATGACACGAGGGAGGTGATGAAGCATACAGGAAGTTTCCTAGTCTACTTTCCGTAATCATGAAGTTCTACTAGACGCCTTAAGACAACTTGGTCAACAAGTAAATTATTGTCTCATTTAGCTTTTAAATATGTATAATTCATGGGTTATAACAGTAGGTAAAGAGATGAGAAGAGGAAGAGAGAAAAGAGAGAGAGAGGGGACTGAAGGTGATGTGTGCACCAAAGTGAAGGTGTCTTCCTAGTGAAATATCTCATCTACGTAGACGTAGGCCAAGTTAAGACTGAATCACGTTAAATATTATGTGTTGTTTGTATTATTGAGTTGTTAATTGTTTGGATCTCCATATATTTTTCGTTATTTGCTCCCGTTGTGTCAAAGAAAGAAATTGATTCCGAATGAAAGGGATTAATTACTAACAAACGCGCTAGTAACATGTAAAGGGAATACACCCTTTACAACTCTATAAAAGTTCAGAATTCATGTTGCATACCCCCGAGTAATTAGTAGAAAAAGTGAATCAAACTTGAAATAGAAAAGAAGTCTTTATGAGGCTACGTGGGGTTTTTAATGATAGTGCCAAAAACTAGTATACCTTTGCAGTCTTTATGCCGACCAATGCAGTGAACCTCACTATTCTGTTTTGATGAGCTATAAGGAATTTGTACTTCAATGGTTTTACTTATCAAAAAGTATTTTAAAAATGACCTATAGGAGATTTAGTAACATTTATGAAGTCCATGTAATCTTCTTAAAAGGTATATTATTACTAGCTTGTATTGGCATTTAATGATTCCATGGTCTCCTCCAACTGATGTAAAATCCACTTTTCCTAGTTGAGACGCAAAATCTCTAATTTAAGACCTGGGACCGATGGCCTAAGCTGATTGCCAACTGCTGCTGCTGTTGTTTTTAGGCAGGTTATCTGGGGCTTTTTGTGACGTCCCACATCGCTGGTATAGTGATGGTGAGGTGTTTATATGTGTTAATGTTGTCTTAAATTGATACGACTCCTTTTGGGGGAAAGCCCAAAAACAAAATTGTGCAGGTTGGGCGAAAAAGCGAACAATATCATAACATGTAGTGGAGCGGGCTGTTATGGATGGTACACAAGGTTATGCAGGTCACGCCAGAGAGGAGTTGGGTACCAAGAGGGAGTTGATTGTGACGTCTCATATCGCCTAGGTGTAGTGATGGTGAAGTACTTTATGTGCTAGTGTTGTCTCCAATCGGTATAGGTCGTTTGACGAGTAAACACAAAAACAACACCATGCGGTCTGGGCCAAAAACAGACAATATCATAGCATGTGATAATGAATATTGTTACACTTTTCTCTTGGAATATATAAGCCCATTCCTCATATACCACTCCAAAAATCTAAGATGGCACCAATCTTGCTTCTGGGAAGTTGAAAATACCAGGATGACATGGCTATACTCCTCTTTAGCTGTCACAAACCACAATGAGGCTCCTTTTGCATCTAGAGATATTGGTATGATTATTATGAGATTCTGGAAATAACTTTTCAATCAAATTCTCTCTGTTAAATGCACTGGATCAGAAGGAAATGTTAGCCAACCTCCATCTGTGTTCAAACTAATTTCATAAGATGCAACTGTTGCATCTTAAATGGCTAGTCAAAATTCAAAGCTGATTTATTAATTTTTCCTTTAAGCAACATTCTTCTTTTCTTTCTCTTGACTTATTCACATCAAACGTTTGAATTAGTAAATATTAGAATAATTGAACTGAATACTTTCACAAATTTACATGCTATGAGAAACAAAACAGTGCAGATAAACCAAATCTCTAGCATGGCATTGTCTAAAAAATACTAATGGAGTGAAATGAGAGAGAAATAAATTAGCACTAACTAATAATATGGCATATAATTTAAATAAGGTTGAGAATCGTTTACCAAGAACTTCCCGCATTGTATCCCTGTCAAGCTGAAAACCATCTCCAAGCATCTTAAAAAGAAAATCCTCAATATCATTGCCCATTAAGTTCTCCCTCCCCGAAGTAAAGGAAGATTGGTCTCCATCAAGTTCATCCTTAAGTAATTCCTTGGAGTTTACTTTCAAAGGTTTCATTGCCATACCAGCTCCATGTGTCGAGGATGGGGAACTTAAATAATCTTTACCTAGAACACATGAAATGGTACCCGCTGAAGCAGGACTTCTCGACTTCGATTCTTTTGAGTTTCCACTTACACAGGAGAACTCATCAGAAGTTGAATTATACGATGACCCTGCATATATTTCTCTACACATTTCACTGTTGATTTCACTAATACAGGATGATTTCGAAGATCTTTTATTGTGTATTTCACCCTTGGATGCATGAATGTGCAATGATTCCAAGGATTTCTCACTCGGTACATCACTATTGGAGGTAGAGACACTTGTTTGTAAGTCAAAAAGCAATGTACCAGCCAAATTAGCATCCCGGCCAGCCTGGCAATATGCGGAAGCAATATCTCTATATGAAAATATAGAACCAAATGCATCAAGCAATGCCTCCAAGGCCCTTTCCTCACCACCATTTTGTAATATACTAGAACTAGATGCTTCCATTTGAAAACCTTCACAACACAAAATACATAGAAATCATTTGTAGAACAGATGATGTGGCATACTTCGGCATTTTCCTTCACAAATACAACAATAGATATAACTATCGTCATTCGATAGGTAGATTAATTTAGTCCCCCACAATGCTCCATCATTTCCTTAGAGGAGTAGGTGGTGCGATTATTGGCAAATGTCAATCTAATTATATTAGCTCTAAGAAGGGGATAAATTATCTATAGTTTTCCATCTAATTCAC
Source organism: Cornus suecica (assembly GCA_963922005.1). NCBI lineage: Eukaryota > Viridiplantae > Streptophyta > Magnoliopsida > Cornales > Cornaceae > Cornus > Cornus suecica. The sequence goes on from OY998241.1 coordinate 30,686,638, forward strand.
ATTCAAATATGGATGGCTTGCACTCTGTATAATATCAACAAATTGGAAGAACAAAAATACCAATAAAACAACGACTCGGTTGATACTCATACCCTTTCGGCAACAAAGTAAACAAAACCAAAGTGTTTCAATAACCTAGAACTGTTGCCACCTTATTTTGATAGAATTAAAGTAGTAATATCTAAAAATTGAAAATTTTAAAATTCATGAACTTTAAGAGCTGAGCTGATGGATATAGATTACTCATGGAATCACATACTAAACAAAACTACAATCTCTAATGGATATAGGTATATTATAGCAATCATTTTACTTCAACATCAGCCATGTTTTTCTTCAATATAATCTAATTAAAAAAGAAAATTAACAAAATCAGGTATATATTACCAATGTTCGTACCAAAAATTCAGAAAAACAAATGAGGTAAATAAATTTCTACACCCAGCATTTGAATATTATATATATACATATTTATCTATAAATATATAAAAGTGATTGAATGTTCATCACGGATCATTGTTTTCGAACGTGAGTATAGTTCAATTCAAGCAATTGAGGATTGAAATAACAAATCCAGGAATTGATAAAGCAATTGAGATCGAAGAAAAAGCTTACTTGGTAGTGAGGGTTTGAGAGACCGAGTATTGGAGCAGCTAAACAGAGCTCCTCTCTCTCTCTCTATCTCTATATATAATATATTATATATATATATATACATTACATATATATAGATAAGAGAGAGCACTAAAAACATAACAATAAAAACAAAAATTAAATAGATTCTGGCTCTGCTTCCGTAACACGCAAGTGATGGGTCATTTTCAATTTTGAAGTGTGGTTGGTTCGTGGCATGTTCGTAAAGCAATACTAGAAACACGCAAGTGATGAGTCACTTTTCAATTTTGAAGTATAGTTGGTTCGTGGCATGTTCGTAAAGCAGTACTAATTTGCCGCGTCGAGGAAGGGCAATTCAGTCTTTTCGATCGTCGGTTGTTGCAGACTTGCAGGCCAAAAGGGTAAGGGCACAAAGATCTGAGTCTTGTCCAAATTCAATTAATTTTTTACCATATATACTAGTGTTTGGATGTGTTTGGATAACCTGTTTTTTGTATTTGTTTTATGTTTTCAAATATAAAATCTGTTTTTGTATTTGTCTTTATTTTTTTCAGCAAAAAACTAAAAACAAAAAAATGTTTGGATGAAAATTTGCATTGAAAAATAAAATGGTATTGGTGAGCGGCGGTGGTGGTCGGCGGTGACCGGTGGCGGTGGTGGTCGGTGACTGGCGGCGGGCGGCGGGCGACGGCAGCGGTGGGGCCCGGCGGCGACTGGAGATGGTGGGGGCCGGCGGCGGCGACCGGTGGCGGGAGTGGTGGTGGTTGGTGGCGGCGGTGGCGGAGGTGGTGGCGGAGGTGGTACCCTAAACACTGAAAAAACTCAAAAAATAATTAAAAGTTGTATTTGGTGTTTTTACCACTTTTACACACTATTCACAGAAAATAGTTTTCTTGGGAAAAAAAAAGTGAACAGTAAAGGCGTTTGTCAAACGTGTTTTTTTTTTTAATTCAGTGAACAGTAAAAAAACAAAAACTGTTTTTCCGTATCCAAACGGGCCTTTGTGTTTGTGGATAAAAATGGTGCAATCATTTCCATTCAATTTTTAAAGTTAATTGATTATAGTAAACTGAACTAAATAACTAAATATGTATATGTAACAAAGAAAAAAAAATTGAACACAAAAAAAGGAAATTTCGAATTTTGAATGGAGTTTGAATTTTAACCAACTTTTTGTATAAAAATCTATAAGTGCCCTTTTGATTAAATTTTTGGGTTATTATCACAAAACCCATGTAGTTACACAAAATCATCAAATTGCCTCTGCCCTATCAACTAAACCCTGAGATTTTCAATTTGATCAATCCGTCCCCTGAATGTGAATTGGGTGAATTTTTCGACACCGAAAAAGCAAAATTACTAGAATAGCTTAATTGAAACGACTGTGTATTAAACTTAAATGAATCATACCGAACGTGAATTTGGTGAATTTTTAAGATTATGCTTTAGACAAGGTGTTCGTCGATTAAGCATCCTAGAGGTGTATGACCGTGCATCGATGCTTCTTCCCTAAGGCTCCTAGGTAAAATAAATGCGTTGAAAATGACGGATCATATAACAGTCCGCTCCAACACGTGATATGATATTGTTCGTTTTGGGCCCAGTCCGCACGATTTTGCTATGGACTTTCCTCCAAAATATCTCATACCAATTGAAGGCACACATGGACATATAAGTACTTTGTCGTCACTATACTCGAGGCGATGTGGGACGTCCCAAACACCCCTTCTTAAGACCATGCGTCCTCGTTGTCATGACCGGTATGGCTTGTGCATACTCCCACACTTTCGGTCGGGTTGCGACTCTGATACCCTCTGTAACAGCACACTCCAACACGTGGTATGATATTGTCTATTTTGGGTACAACTCGCACGGTTTTATTTTTAGGCTTTCTCTAAAAAGGCATCATACCAATTAGAGACACATATGCACATATAAGCACTTCATCATCACTGTACCTGAGCATTGTTGGACATCAAAATCACCCTCTCTTGGGACCTAGCGTCTTCACTAATGTAACCCGCAAAGCTTATGCATGCTCTTACACTTCCATCGGGCTACGGCTATGATACCATCTGTAACAACCTGCTCCAATATGTGATATGATATTATCCATTTTAGGCCAGCCCCCACGTTTTGCTCTCGGGCTTCCCTCCAAAATGTCTCATACCAATTGAAGACACGCATACACATATAAGTATTTTGTCATCCTTATACCTGGGCGATGTGGGACGTCAAAAATCATCAATCCAACTGTTAAATAAAAGATATTGTGAAGTCTAACTTAACGATTTCTAAGTCAACTATGGTCTAAGGGGCATTGAGAAGCTCTCCTTGTGCAATTCCAGTGATTAGAAGGGTAGGCCAAAATGGGTTGAGTATATCACTAATGAGCCCGAAGGAGGTCTCGTACGTGAGTATGTGAAGGCCATTGTTCCAGCCGTTTTTCAATCACTTATCTTAGGTGTTAACTACAGTTATGATGTTAAAAATAGAGGGACAAACAGAGTTCAAAGAATGAGCCTAGCCGTGGACATTCACTTTTCAAAATTCCAAGTGATATGATTTGATTCCTCCATTTGGTAAAGGATTATTTGCATGTTACTCTTCTTGATCCACACCATAACTGATCGGATAAAGTTGTGGTTTAGAAAATATGATTAAAAGCTAGAATTCACACAATCTTGTTTTCCATTCCGAAAGCTCATGAGTCAATTGTAAAATAGTATGGCTTTGCGAAAGGTTATCGAACCCAGTGAACTAAGTTATACTCCAAATTTAATAAAGTAATATGTTTGAATTGGAATGAAATTGATTTGGATTTTTAATTATAAACTACCTTGAAAAATAAATTAAATAACTTAAGTAAACAAAGTGAATAAAGATAGAGTTGAGAAGATCAAGATAGAGAAAGTTTAGGGTATTTTAACGCCACCACTAGCCTCATAATGCGAATATATTCATTCAATTGCAAAGAGAGATACAACATGTGTGAATCATATTAGTACCGCTACAAGCAAGTGTCTAATCCTAATATTGGTTGATTGAGAGCTTGAAAAACTATTTTAACGAAGACCCCTAATTCTGAGTTAAACCTCTATTTATAGAGAGAGGAATCCTATCCAGAGTAAACTTGTTTCCTACTTGGACTAGGAATCTTGCCTTGTGTGTGTTTCTTGTAAACAAGAGGCAAATCTGACTAAAACTAGTGAAAATACGCATAATACACGTTCTAAGATGTCTTGAAATGCGCAACAAGTCAAAACGGGACCCGCCAAAACAATTGAAGTCGGCCAAGGGGCGCTATAGCGCCCAAAGGCCACTAGCGTCCCTCCAACGCCCAAAACTCTCTGTTCCAGGGCGCTAGATTGGACACTATACATGCCCAAAGGCGCTATAGCTCCCCCCATTGGGTTTTATTTTTGCATCTTTTTGTATTCTATTGTCCTCGTTTCACGTGCGTTAGCTCCCATTGATAGCTTGAAGCATTCATTAGCCTTTCCATGCATTTCGTGGTCAAAACTCATTCCATTATTTATCGATTTCATCTCTCAAATGATCATGAGTTGCCATTCCAGTTAACTCATCGAAATTAAATTGTTTCCGCTTTAACCCACATGAAACACATTAAACAATGCAAAATGTATAACAATACCCAAGAATGGAAAATTATTAGAGTAATAATGCCAAGTTAGGAACCTAGAATACATGATATTCAACACCTAACACACCCCCAAACTTACACATTGTCAGTCCCTTATTCCTGGGTTGATTTTATCACATATCCACGTGATAACACAAAATTATAACATTAGTTATATTCATGGTTTACGCATTGCTAAGGGACATGAGGTTCAAAAGGTGATTAAGGAGATGGTTTTACCTCTTTTTTCACTTGTGGAAACCAAAGTCAATGACCATAATGCAACAAGAAATATGCAATTAATGCTCAAAGGTTGGAGTTTTCTTCACAATTATGATCATCCTTTAAATGGAAAGGATTTGGGTGTGTTGGGACCCATTAAAACTCCATGTGGTGCCTCTTATACAATATGATCAGATCATGATTTGCTCTATTCGGAGTCTAGATGGGAGGATTGACTGTATAAGGGGATTTGTTTATAGCCTAAATGATAACACTAGTGGAGAAGGCTTTAGAAGGATGTACTGCAGCTCACTCAAAGGTATTCTCAATATCCCTTTTTTTCTAGTTGGAGACTTCAATTCTTTAAGATATCCTCATAAAAGGTTTAGAGGTTCAAGCCATTGGGACTCTAATATGCAAGAGTTTGGAAAATGTTTGAATCAAGGTTCTTTAATGGACTTGAGGCACTTTGGTGTAAAATTTACATGGACTAATCAAACTTTCTTTGGGAAGCTTGATAGATTATTGGTTAATGAGACTTGGAATACTACTTTTCACTAGTCTGAAGCTTTATATGAACCTGTGGTGGATTCTGATCAAGTACTTATCATTCTAAAGCTGAAAGTAGTCACTCAAAGGCAAGGTACTCCATTCAGATTTAATAACCATCTCACTAAACATCTTGAGTTCATGGAGATATCTCAAAGGGTGTGGTGTTGTTAGGTTCAAGGATCATATATGTTTAAGGTTACTCAAAAATTGAAGCTATTGAAGCAAGAGTTTTAGAAGTTGAACAAGTCCATGTTGTCATGCCCCAAAATCCTAAGACTTCCGAACCGGGACATCCAAGGACCCCAGGGTGTGATCCATACATAAAGCCACCAACTAAGATCATCAACAACAATAAAACGAATGGAGTAATGTTAATAACAATAAATCCATACACAACTGAGCAGAAGCTAAAACCAAATGGTAAACAAGGCACATCGAGGCGCTGAAAGAATACATCTTGATGGGTGCAAACCGGGATTAAAAATATTGATTAAGAATAGACCCTTGTAATGCCCTAGTTTTACCTATCGCAAGTGCATGAATCGTATTGTAGTACAATTCATCTTAAGAAAGGGAATACCGATCCCACAGAGACTTGGATTTACTCACTTTAGCAATCTAGAAGTCCTGAATTATGGTTTGAAAAATTGTTTGTTTGGTTAGAAATCTATGATTAATGAAACTAAGTAAAAATAGTATTTAAATGAGTTTTTGATTCAGAGTAGAGAAAAACTAGGGTGTTGGCTTTCAAATTCTATTTCAAGCAATAAATCTTATTTTGATATTAATAAAACATTCAAAACCGTGTTTGGTACTAATATGACTTTAAACTAAGTGTTTCAACACAGGTAAATGATTCGGGAAGATCGCTAAAGCAACAAGCGATAAGGAAACTCAAGCGTAAACTCGAAGAAGGACAAAAAGATCAAAGAAGGAACAAAAGCTGGACTCAAGACCTGGGGTAGATAGGCCGGGGTAAGAATATTGTAACAAGGTATCTTATGTGTTGATTGGTCTTATAAGCTCAAGTAATAAATCAAACGAACTCAACGGATCAAAAACGGACCTTGAAAACAATTCTTGGAGTCACCCAGTCGACTGGCCATGAAATGGAAACCGACTGACTGTGACCCAGTTGACTAGCCGTTAAGGACCCAGCCGACTGGATGAACCAGTGAGCTATAAAACGTTTTGACTGCATGAGGCAGTCGACTGACCTGTCCAAGGCAGTCGACTGACTGTGCCCAGTCGACTGGCAGTTAAGGACCCAGCCGACTAACTGAACCAGAGAGTTTCGAACATTTTTGATTGCCTGAGGCAGTCGACTGGCCTATCCAAGGCAGTCGACTGACTCATGAGGCAGTCGACTGGCCTTCTTGAGGCAGTCAACTGACCCTAGCCGTTGGGAAAAATATTTTAAATCTAAGCATGGAGGCAGTCGACTGGGTGCTTCAGGATTTTAAGGAAAAGTATTTCTAAACAATATTTTTGCCCAAAAAGAAATGATTTTGCGTGCTAATTTTTAGGTCCTACTCTCCACATTGTCTAGGGTGAGATACACTCTCCAAACCCTAGTGTTACCCTATATAAAGAAAGAGATATGGATTGAAATCTTAAGGTTCTTGTGTGAGAAATTTTCCAAATATTGTTCATCTCTAATTTTCTCTCAAGCATCTTCTGAAAAATATTTTGATAGCAAGAAAGATCAAAATCTCGTTTTTCACTCTTATCATTTTGAAGATTTAAACTCAAACCTTGAGCCTATTCTCTTATTGAAAATATATTGTGAGAATATATATATCTTAAGTTCTTGAAATATCATCTAAAAACACTTGAGCTTATATTGATCTATCTTCCATAAAAACCTTAGGGTTTTGAGTGTTTTTGTTTCTTGAGTGATATATTGATTGCATACACAAATTTGTGATCTTGGGTGAGTGAAGCCCATTGTATCAAGGGAGGATTGTTCTCTTGATTGTGTGAAGAGCTAGTTAGCTCTTTTGTAAAGGTTTTGCTATTCCATCTATTGAAGGAAAAACCATAGTGTGAGGATCGGGAAAGTCTCAAGGAAGAGGATTCTTTGAGCCGAGGAGTAGGAGTTACTGAACCTCGTAAAAATCACGGTGTCAATATCTCTATCTCTATCTCCTTACTTTATGTTCATGCATGCTTAATTTATATTATGGTAAATAGCTTGTTGAATTTAAGTGAAATTATTCATTGCATATTTTACCTTGTAAATTAATATTGAACCTTGTTGCATGTTCTAGTAAGAATAAAAAGAAGTTAGAAATTATTTTTAAAACCCTATTCACCCCCTCTAGGGTATTTTAGTGACTTACATAGTGTTTCCATACTCCACTACTAACCACATAATATAATATACTTGATCAATTGTAAGAGGGCGATCCATCATTTGTGAATCATATTATACCACAAATAGTCAAATATATCCCAAAACAGATACGAGCAACCGGATTCACTACAACTCATATCCGGACAAAGTATGATTAGTGCATGTTATCTATTTTACTCTAATCTACTCCTACAGTATGAAATTAAACTAAAGCATGTCTATATCACTTCGCCGAGGCATAACCTGTGTAAATCTAGAGTTTCGGGTGTTAAACACTATTGTGTAGAAAATCATGATATCCTAGAGAGCACCAGATAAACATTATTGATTGAGATAATGCATTCATTCATTCTAAGACAAGAGTAGAATAAATATAAAACTCATTCTATTAAATAACTATGGTCTCTTGTCTACACAACCATCACATGTGTGGTCTTCAGTTTTCGCTCACATTACAATTGAAACAAATAAGTAAACTACATTACTTGGCTAGGGTTTTGCTATAAAATCCTAGATACCAGTTTAGTTACTCATGGTGGTGGGAAACTGTATTGTTGATATAAAAACGCCCTCCATGATCGTCTGCTCTGGATCTCTAGGTTATGAATGACTCACTTCTTCAAAAGATGTAAATCTCCAGAGATAGTGCTCTGAAAATTATGTATTTAGAAGCTCCTTAGATCTGAATCAGACCTTGGTATTTATAGAAGAATTTGAGAAGAGTCTTGTTTGTATTAGACTTGTCCCACTAGGAGTAGGATTCCTCTTTGATGTGTTTCTCTTCAATTACGAGTCAAAACCCTTTAATAGTATGTAAATACACCTTATACACGTGCTTGGAAGTGTTGGAGTCGGAGATAAGTCAAAAGAAGTTGAATCGGATCGGGACTCAAATTATGTAAAATCCCAGTTGTTGCCTATGCATGACCCTACACTTGTGCATAGGGTTTCTGATGCACGTCAATTGGGGTTAAAAATAATGGTTAAGAACGAACCCTTATGACGACAAGGTTTTACCTATCGCAAGCGCACAAATCATATTGTAGTACAAATCGGCTTGAGGAATGGAATATTGGTCCCATAGAGACTTGGATTATTCACTCTAGCAATCTAAAAGTATTGAATTATAGTTGAAAAATGTTTTGATTTATTTGAGATTTATAACTAACGAATTAACTAAAAATAATATATAAATTATGGTTGTGATTCAGAGTAGAGAAAAATTAAGGTTTCATGCTCCACCACTAATCGCATAATATAGCTATGTACTTGCTCAATTGCAAGAGGGTGATCCATTACTATGAATCAGACTGTACCGCAAATAGTCGAATACATCCCAGAAATGATACTATCCACCGAATTCGCTACAACTCATCTCCGGACATGGTGTGACTAGTACATGCCATCTACTTTACTCTAATCTACTCCTACATCATGAAATTAAACTAAAACATGTCTATATCACTTCGCCGAGGCATGGCCTGGGTAAATCTAGGGTTTCAAATGTTAATCACTATTGTGTAGTAAATCAAGGTATGTTGGAGAACACCAGATACACATGATCCATTGAGATAATGCATTCATTCAATCTCAGACAAGAATAAAATAAATATAAAACCCCTTATAATAAATAACTATGGTCACTGTTCTACACAATCATCATAGGTGTGGTCTTCAATTTCCCCTTGTTATAATTGAAACAAATAAATAAACTACATTATTTGGCTAGGATTTTGCTAGAAAACCCTAGATACCGGTTTAGTTGCTCATCGTGGAAAGAGACTACATCGTTGATATAGAAACACCCTACATGATCTTTTTCTCCGGATATCTTGGTCTTGAATGACTCATCTCTTAAAAAGATGTGAATCTCCAGAGATAGTGCTATGAAAATTATATAATTAGAAGCTCTTTAGATCTGTAGCAGACCTTGGTATTTATAGAAGTGATTGAGACGAGTCTTGTTTAGATTAGACTTATCCCGTTTGGAATAAGATTCCTCTTTGATGTGTTTCTCCTCAATTTTGAGTCAAACCCTTCAATCTGATGTAAAAAACACCTTATACACGTGCTTAGAGGTGTTGGAGTCGAAAATATGTGAAAGGAAGTCAAATCGGATCAGGATTCAAATTCTGCAGTTTTCCTACGTATGGTAGGGGTTGCTAGCTACGCTTAAGGGTTAAGCGTAGCTCAAACGTAGGCCAAATTTCCAAAAACGTAGCTCAAGCGTAGTTTTAATGGTTCTGGCCACTTTTAGTTACTGTTGCTTAGCTCAAGCATAGTAAAATTCATGAAAACCACTTTTCTAATTATTGCCCCATTAGAACCCCCTCGACTCCGTTGGTATATTTCCCGAAGTTTTGGCTCCGAAAAATATCATTTTTGCCCTCCGGGAGACAATGTTTGCTTGAAAACTCCTCTTTTGCTCTCTTCTTAGATAGACACAAGAACGTCCTTGGTTAATTCATCAAAGTTATCTTATTTTCTTCATTAAGCTCCTAAAACACGCTTAAAAATGCAAACCATATACAAATATCAAATAATGAAATGATAAAACATAACAATAGCGAGTTAGAGGCCTATAAATGACAACATTCGGCACCTATCAGTTTCCAATGCTTGAACATAGCTTGGACAAGCCTTGTGTATAGCTCTCTAGCCATGTGCGTAGCTCGTGCATAGAAATAATGATTCAAACCACTTTTTGCTTACTGTCTGCGTAGATATGCGTAGGAAAAATCATGAAAATCAAAATTTCCAATTCTTCTTCCATTTGAACCCCCTTGACTCCGTTAATATGTTTCCTGAAGTTTTGGCTCTGAAAAATGTCATTTTTATCCTTAGGGAGACACTTTTTGCTTGAAAACTCCTATTTTTCTCTCTTTTCAGGTAGACACAAGCACGTCCTTGGTTAATTCACCAAAGTTAACTTGTTTTCTTCATTAAGCTCCTGAAACACGCTTAGACATGCAAATCGCATAAAAACACCAAGTAACAGAATGATAAGATGTAACAATAGCAAGTTAGGGGCCTAGAATGGACAACATTCGGTACCTATCACAGTCCGAAACTTACATATTGCTAGTCTATTAACAATGAACTCACAAGAGAACTTTGAAAACACCTCATGATGATTTTCTATCATAACTATTCTACACTAACCCCTTGCTTTCGTGAGGGTCAACGATTACACTTAGCATGTGTAACAAGCCTTTTACACTTAGTAGAAAATTGAATTATATTATAAATGATGTTTTGATTGGTTGGTTTTATAAACTACTAAACATAAAATAAATAAAAGGTTTTTGTTTTTGTTTTAAATCAAGATAAACAAGTCTAGGGTTTTGATCCAACTCCACTACTAGTCTCATAATATAGTCCTTTAATCTTATTATTGCAAAAGGGATATACATCTTATATGAATCAGATTAGTAACGCTACAAGCAGTTGCCTAATCCCCAAAGAGATGCAATCGGTCTGATTCACTACAATCCATCTTCGATTAATATGATTGTTGCATACATTTATACTATAACTACTCCTAATACATGAAATTAAAAGCATGCTAATAACCATCTTCTCTTAGCATAGACTGTGAAAACCTAAGACTTTATCATGCTAATTAAGAACCATTACGTTGAAACCATTATTAAATCTTTACGGTCCCAACCCCTAGCAATAAAACATAGTTGTTCAAGATAAATTATTAATTCAATCTAAGACAAGAAGAGAATTAACAAAGAACATTATTTAGGTTATACGTTTGGTCTCTCACTACATAATCATCATATAAGTGATCTTTAACTTCACCTCTTTGTAATAAAATAAATTAAAGTTCTACATTACTCGACTAGGGTTTCGTTGGAAACACTAGATACCGACTAGCCGCTCATGACGGGAGAAGACTACATCACTAATGTAGCAATCATCTTCATGATTGGTCAGTTGGTTCTTGAGTTCTTGAGTGGAGCCTCTCTAGAGAGAGACTTTGTATTCTGTATATTTCCCAATGAGAGATGGAAGATCAAAGATTAAAGATAAAAGATCTCTTATCTTCATGAAGTCTTCACATATTTATAGACAAAAATTGGTGTAATAATGTAATCTCTTTGCTTGCACTCCAAGAAGACTTGGTGCGAAGACCAAGTAAAAGTTGTGGATGGACCAATCTGCCCTTCAATACACTTGCACAAGGAGTCCGAATTTTGTCAGTGAGTTTTTGCACGTATTCGAATGTCAGTGCTACCGATCGATCGAACCATCCACAGATCGATCAATGGTCCTTAAATTTAGATATTTATTTATTCTACGATTTTGTGCTTCAGCTGCTTGTACTCTGCTTCCCTGATTTGTACTTTACTTTGAACTCGGTGCTTTTATCTTCTAAATGTTATTCCGAATTAGGTATATTTGCTAAAAACCCGAAATTAACTCAAATTCACATTAAGGCCCTGAAAAATGCTTAAACACGCAACTCCAATAAAAATATCTTATTAATAAAAGAAAAAGACTAATAAATGATTAATTAACACCGATATTCTGGTCTCATCAAGCCACCAAACTTAAATATTGCTAGTCCCATAGCAATAAGAAAATTAAAAAACAACATGAAAAGTAAATAATTCTAAATTAATTAAATGTATTTAAACTGTTAGTCACTAATTAACCCTAGAGGGGCGGTGAATAGGGTGTTCAAAAATAATTCTAATTCTTTTCGAAAATGGAACACACTCTAATCAAAAATCAATTTCTCAATAAGCAAGTGGATGATTCAATTTAAACTTCTCCAATCATTAATTTCAAGATAAGATGACATACAAGATATTCAAGCAATTATAGCATGCAAATTAATCAAGTAAAGAGAAAGAGATAGAGAGATTGACACCGTGATTTTTTCGAGGTTCGGTAACTCCTACTCCTAGGCTCAAGAACCCCTTTTTGAGACTTTTCCCGATCCTTTCACTATGGCCCTTCCTTCACATGTGGAATGACAAACCTTTACAACACAAGCCTCTCGAGCTTGTCTCTCAATCAAGAGAACAACCCTCTCTTGAACAATTGGTGGACTTCACTTATCCGAGAGTACAAATTCGTATGTAATCAATAAAATCACTCAAAATAAAAAACACTCAAAACCCAAAGGTTTTTATGGAAGATAAATCAATATAAGCTCAAGTGTTTTTGGTGACTTTTGAATAGCTCTAGAAATATATTCTCAAAGGATATAATCAATGAATGATGTTTGGAGAATAAGAAGAGATACTAGAGGTTTTGATTTTCAAAGAAACTTGAAGAAAATCAACTTTTCAAAGCTTGGTTTCAATGGCTTTTGTAGAGAAAAATTTCTACAGAATTTTTGATAGCTTTCCTTTCTCTTTGTATTTCAATCTCTTAGTCTTCAATATACACATGTGATTCTATATATAGCATTGCATTAGGGTTAATAGAATGAATGATGAATTATTTGAGTCAAGAGCCAATTGAAATCCATTAAACACAATCCATAAAACATGGAAATTTTTTTCTAAAAAACTGCAGGATTTTGAGGAGCTTCTAGTCGACTACTTTGATGTTCTAGTCGGCTACTTTGCTTCATCTACTTGACTAGATTGTGATCTAGTCGACTACTTCATGTAGTCTAGTCGACTCAAACTCATTTCAGTCGACTACTTTGATGTGGATGAAAACCATGTAGCTACTGATTATTTTAGTCGATTACTAGAAAATACACATGGATATTCTAGTCGACTACAACATGTAAAACATTTAATAAAAATATTTTTATTTCCATTTAAGTTTGGTAAAGCGTTTTTCATTCCATTTGAGTTTGGTTCATTTTATATTTGAGCTTATATGATAAAATCGACGCATAAAATTACCTCGTTACAATGATCGCTCCCCGACCTATCTACCCCAAGTCTTGAGTCTTCAACTTTCGCCTTTGCCGTTGAATTAATTGATTTTCCATTTGCGCTTCAATTTCTTTCACAACTTTTCGTTTTAAATCAAGCTATCTTTCCGAGCTTGCTTTTCAAGTCGTTTCACTTGTTGTTTGCTAAAAATATAAACTCGATAATTCATTAGTATCAAACACTCTTCAATGGTTTGTTATCATCAATTTTGGAATTGTTTGCCGAAAGTAAATTTCAAAGCCAACAATCTCCCCCTTGATGGTGACAAAACATTTTGTGTTTGCTTGGCATTTGGTGAAACATCAAGTGATGCTCCCCCTCAACATGTGCATAATATTTTGTTCAAATGCTCCCCCTTAGTAGATGAAATTTGCAATTAATAAGCATTTTGATACAATATATAAATAGGCGCACATTTGAGATAACAAAAATAAACAGCATATCATTGATGTTTCAATTTAGTACAAGCCGTTTATACTAATGAAAAACATGGAAATAACAAACAAGTCACAGATTACCATAACAAGCCACACAAAAATAGAAATTGATAACGTCGGATACTGAAATACATGAAAATACGATAGCATAATTTCTCCCCCTTTTTCTTAGCGTCGAGGGGTGCGTGAGTCCAAGAGTAAGATCATCAAGTGACCCAGCAAGACCATTTATACGACTAGACATTTCCTCATCAAAAAGAATAAGGCGCTCGTTGATAATTCGAATTGCTTTCGTATTTTTGTTCACGGTTGCATCAAGGCGCTGAAGAGTCTCCGCATTATTTTGAACAACCCTAAGAATTTGGTTAAGAAGAGCAGCATGAGAAACCGAAGCACTGTCCAACTGAGGAGCCGAGGAAGAGGCTTCCTGGCGCGGTGCAGAACCACTAGGAGCTGGGCGCGAACGAGGAGCAGGTGCACTTTCAGAAATGAAATTTCCTTCCGCATTAAAAGAAATATGCATATGCTTGACATGAGTGGCGTCAAAAAAAATAGGGTGATGCTCGGACACTTCATTCGGAAATGAAAAACCTTTCCACTGCAGTAGATATGTAATGTGCGCGGGAAAGAAAAGCGGGCTGGATGGCTTGCGCTGACAGGTAAGGATGATGGAACGGAAAATATAAGCTAAATTAACTCGGGTTCCTATCATAACGCAGTAAACTAAAAATGCCTCCATACGAGATACACTACCACGACTACCAGTTTTAGGCAAAATAGAGTAAGTAATGATATTATGAATTAATCTTGCCTCGGGTAGTAGCATAGAGGAGAGAATACCGGCGTTCTGCGAAATTTCCTTGTCGACGTATATAGTCCGAACTGCTTCTATACAGTCGAACCCATCAGCCTTATACCAATCCTTAGAGAAATGGCGGATACCGTCAGTCGGAAGTGAGAAAATGCGCTGGATATCACCGTCATCAACATATACATCATTACCACACAAAATGAAATGAAGATGAGGGAGGAATTTCTCCTTGTGATTTTCAAGAGAAGCGTAGAAAGCTTTGACAATTCGCGGAAGTACCGGAATGTCAAGAGAAATGAAAAAATCCTAACCAATTTCTCGGAACAACTCGAATGTTCGAGCTCTAATTTCAGTGCACAAAGCTTGTGTGACAATTCGGCAAGGTGTAGGAGCACGATGATAAAAAATCGTGATGAATTGATTTCTATCATCATCATCAAGAAGAAGCATTTCAAGAAGCAGAGGTTCATTCGAATCCTCTTCCTCTACAACTGTAGAAATGTGTGGATTGGTGGAGCTTTGGCCTCCATCAATTCGTGAACGTTTCCGGTGTAGACCACGAGTTTTCGTTGGCATTGTAGAAGATGATGCAAAAATATATAGATATATATAGATATATGATGGTGTATATATATATATATATGAGAAAGTGAGTGAAAATGAAGAAAATTGGTGAGGGAAATGGGTGGAGGATGATGGAAATGTGAAAATAATGAAAGATTTGTGATGATTTGAAGGTAGAAATGGGAGTATGAGAGGTATTGATATGGGATGAAATGAAGGTGGGTGAAGATGGAGGGAGGCGGATGGAGAAGATGAAGGGAGTTTTAGGTTTTATAGTGGTTTGAGTCGACTAGGTCTAGGTGAGTTGGTTAGAGAGAAGGGTTGAGTCGACTAAGAGCTAAGGTGTAGTTGGTTGAATGAGTTTTAGTCGACTAGGACATGTGGTTGAGTCGACTAGAAGGGTGGTTTAGTCGACTAGGAGGTCATGTAGTCGACTAGGTTGAGAAGATGCTCAAAACAAGTGATCACTGGTTGATGTAGTCGACTAGAGAAGTTTGAACTAGCATAGGTTTAGTCGACTAGAGCAAGAATATTTGAAAAAATAATAAAAATAGGTTAAAAATGATGAAATAAATAGGCAAAAAAAAAATTAGCATAAATGTGAAAAATAAAAATTATGAAAGAATTTAAGATAAAACATCAAAATCCATGGCCATTATGATTTCTCGACGAATTTTAGAAAATGATTCGTCCGCAAGTGGTTTTGTAAAAATATTCGCCAATTGATTTTTAGTGTCGATAAAAATCAATTCAATGTCACCCTTAGCAACATGATCACGTAAAAAATGATGCCTAATCTTTATATGCTTGGTGCGTGAATGATGAATAGGATTCTTTGAAATACAAATCGCACTCGTATTATCGCATTTAATAGGCACGTGAGAGAAAAATTAAGACCAAAATCAAGTAGTTGTTTTTTAATATAAAGAGTTTGAGCGCAACTACTACCGGCTGCCACATATTCGGCTTCGGCCGTAGATAATGCAACGAAATTTTGCTTTTTACTTGACCAAGATACTAGTGAGTGTCCTAGAAAATGACAAGTGCCGCTTGTGCTTTTTCGATCAATTCTACATCCCGCAAAATCGGCATCCGAATAACTAATAAGATCAATTGAAGTTCCACGTAGATACCAAAGTCCTAAGTTAATTGTACAACTTAGGTAGCGAAAAATACATTTTACCGCAAACAAATGAGATTCCTTAGGACATGATTGAAACCGGGCACATAAGCATACACTAAACATTATATACGGTCTACTAGCGGTTAAATAAAGCAAACTACCGATCATGCCTCTATAATTAGTAATATCAACACATTTACCATTTTCATCTTTATCAATTTTAATAGAGGAACTCATAGGAGTTATGGCATGTTTGGTAGCCTCCATACTAAATCGCTTTAGCAAATCTTTAGTGTACTTGGATTGGCTAATGAATAAGCCATCCGAGCTTTGCTTGATTTGCAACCCTAAGAAGAAATTCAACTCACCCATCATGCTCATTTCAAATTCATTTCGCATACTTGTAGCAAATTCCCTACATAAAGAATTATTTGTTGAGCCGAATATGATGTCGTCAACATAAATTTGGACAATCAACAAATTATCCTTAATGGTTTTTGTAAAAAGTGTGTTGTCAACTCTTCCTTTTGTAAAACTATTTTTAGTCAAAAATCCGTTAAGTCTCTCATACCAAGCTCGAGGTGCTTGTTTTAAACCATATAGAGCTTTAGCTAATTTGAAAACATGATTTGGGAAAAGATTATTTTCAAAACCGGATGGTTGCTTCACAAATACTTCTTCTTCTATGACGCCATTTAAGAAAGCACTTTTGACATCCATTTGATAAAGAGTAAAATTTCTATATGATGCAAATGCAAGAAGTATTCTAATTGCTTCTAACCTAGCTACCGGTGTAAAGGTCTCATCGTAGTCGATGCCTTCCTCTTGATTATATCCTTGAGCTACCAATCTTGCTTTATTTTGAATAATTACTCCATTCTCATCCTTTTTGTTTTGAAAAACCCATTTTATGCCAATTAAGTTTGATTTTCGGGTCTAGGAACTAAATGCTAAACTTGATTGCGTTCAAATTGATTTAGTTCCTCTTGCATTGCTACGATCCAAGAATCATCACATTGAGCTTCGTGGAAGTTCTTGGGTTCGATTTGCTATACAAAAGCCACGTGGTTGCAAAAATATTTAAGTTGAGATCTAGTACTAACCCCTTTTGATGGATTACCAATGACTTGATTAAGAGGATGATTGTGAACAATCCTTCATGCTTTAGGCATTGAGTTGGTCAAGTCATCATTGGATTGATGCTCAACTTCCTTCATTTCCTTTTGGCTACTTGATGAATTGGAGATATTGAGAGTATTTAAATTATCCTCAATCCCAATAACCTCATCGTCCTCTAGGTCAATTTTAGGTGATGGTGATGAGGCTGATTCATCAAAGACAACGTGAATAGACTCAACCATAGTTAAAGTCCGTTTATTAAAAACACGAAAGACTTTACTCCTTGTAGAATATCCTAGAAAAATTGTTTCATCCGATTTGGAGTCGAATTTTCCAAGGTTATCTTTATCATTTAACACAACATTTGCACCCAAAAACTTTGAAATTCCCAATATTGGGCTTTCGACCATTCCACAACTCATAAGGTGTCTTCCCCAACTTCATCCTAATAATAACACGATTAATTATATGGCAAGCGGTGTTTACCGCTTCCGCCCAAAGGCTTCGAGGAAGGTTGTGCTCATTTAACATGGTTCTAGCCATCTCTTGTAGACATCGATTCTTTCTTTCAACTACACTATTTTATTGAGGGGTTCTA
This sequence comes from Cornus suecica, assembly GCA_963922005.1. Taxonomy (NCBI): domain Eukaryota; kingdom Viridiplantae; phylum Streptophyta; class Magnoliopsida; order Cornales; family Cornaceae; genus Cornus; species Cornus suecica. The sequence goes on from OY998241.1 coordinate 30,704,590, forward strand.
GGGGCCGAGAGATCATGAGAAACACCGAGGTCATCCTAGTTTTCCAATAGCTATAGTTTGATCCATCAAACCATAGGGGCCTATTATTTGATTGTCCTTCAACGTGAGTGACTAAATTAGATGACATGATCGTTCTCTAAGACGGTTAAGTCTACAATTAATAAAGATTAGGCTCTAATACCAATTGTTAGTCACTAATTAACCCTAGAGGGGGGGGGGGGGGGGGGGGGGGGGGGTGAATGGGTGTTCAAAAATAATTCTAATTCTTTTCGAAAATGGAACACACTCTAATCAAAAATCAATTTCTCAATAAGCAAGTGGATGATTCAATTTAAACTTCTCTAATCATTAATTTCAAGATAAGATGGCATACAAGAAATTCAAGCAATTATAACATGCAACTTAATAAAGTAAAGAGAAAGATATAGAGAGATTGACACCGTGATTTTTTCGAGGTTCGGTAACTCCTACTCCTAGGCTCAAGAACCCCTTCTTGAGACTTTTCCCGATCATTTCACTATGGCCCTTCCTTCACAGGTGGAATGACAAAGCTTTACAACACAAGCCTCTCGAGCTTGTCTCTTAATCAAGAGAACAACCCTCTCTTGAACAATTGGTGGACTTCACTTGTCCGAGATTACAAATTCGTATGTAATCAATAAAATCACTCAAAATAAAAAACACTCAAAACCCAAAGGTTTTATGGAAGATAAATCAATATAAGCTCAAGTGTTTTTGGTGACTTTTGAATAGCTCTAGAAATATATTATCAAAGGATATAATCAATGAATGATGTTTGGAGAATAAGAAGAGATACTAGAGGTTTTGATTTTCAAAGAAACTTGAAGAAAATCAACTTTTCAAAGCTTGGTTTCAATGGCTTTTGTAGAGAAAAATTTCTACAGAATTTTTGATAGCTTTCCTTTCTCTTTTATTTCAATCTCTTAGTCTTCAATATACACATCTCATTCTATATATAGCATTGCATTAGGGTTAAGAGAATGAGTGATGAATTATTTGAGTCAAGAGCCGTTTGAAATCCATTAAACATAATCCACAAAAGATGGAAAACGTTTTCTGAAAAACTGCAGGATTCTGAGGAGCTTCTAGTCGACTACTTTGATGTTCTAGTCGACTACTATGCTTCATTTAGTCGACTAGATTGTGATCTAGTCGACTACTTCATCTAGTCTAGTCGACTCAAACTCATTTCAGTCGACTACTTTGATGTGGATGAAAACCATGTAGCTACTGATTGTTTTAGTCGACTACTAGAAAATACACATGGATATTCTAGTCGACTACAACATGAAAAACATTTAATAAAAATATTTTTCTTTCCATTTAAGTTCGGTAAAACATTTTTCATTCCATTTGAGTTTGGTTCATTTTATACTTGAGCTTATATGACAAAATCGACGCATAAAATTACCTCATTACAATGATCGCTCCCCGACCTATCTACCCCAAGTCTTGAGTCTTCAACTTTCGCCTTTGCCGTTGAATTAATTGATTTTCCATTTGCGCTTCAATTTCTTTCACAGCTTTTCGCTTTAAATCAAGCTATCTTTCCGAGCTTGCTTTTCGAGTCGTTTCACCTGTCTTTTGCTGAAAATATAAACTCGATAATTCATTAGTATCAAATACCCTTCAATGATTTGTTATCATCAATTTTGGAATTGTTTGCCGAAAGTAAATTTCAAAGCCAACATAAACTAATTTCTTCCTTTCGTGAGGGGTAAATGATTACACTTAACACGTGTAACAAGTCTTTTAAACCCCTAGAAAAAAATCCTAGTGGACGAGTGGAGTCTAGTGAGGGTTAAATATATTACTCACAACTTCTTTATAATCTTTATTTGCACATATTCATGAATACTTTTTTTTCATTAATTAGGAGATAATATAATCCATAGAATAAATGTAAGCAAATAAATTCTACTTATATAAAACAATAATCAATTCAAATTAGTGTTAAGAATGGTCTCCACTAGTGGTTAAACTTAGCTAATTTCTACTTCCAGAGCCAACAATCTTCCGTGTTTTTGTGAACTTTCTCTATAGCACATTCATTCCCATTTATAATATATCTCTTATGTTTTTTTTGCTTTATTTTTTCTTCTTTTTGGGGAGGGTTTTCCTCTTTTTTTTTTACTTCTTCCACTCATAATATATATTTTTTATATACCTTTATTTTTCTTGGAGAAGGCTTTCTTCTCCTATTATGCTTTTTCCACTCATTTTTTCGATACGCCATCATCAACTCATGCGAGTGTTATTGTTTAGAGGGAGAATATTTACGTATATCTTTCTTTTTATTTCCAATATATATATATATTTTTAGAGATAATACCTTATATGATCATAAATAAAACTTTAGATATCATGTGCATGTGCTTATAGGTCAAGATTGTCTTTTCGAGTTTCAATTTCACCACTTCATTCACCTATGGAGAACCACATCTCTTCACTTTTCTAACTTAATCATTATTTAGATAAGCATAAAATATCACATACATCTAATTTACAGACTAGTCTCATTTTCCTAATTAACTCACAAGTTTAATAACAAATATGCTTAAATAAAGATTTAATAGAAATAGAGTATAATATAGGGTTAATTTCAGTAAACCCCCCTATACTATCCAGATTAATCAACTAACCCCTTGTGTGTCCACTTTGCCCCCTATACTATTCAATTTCATCAAATTGCCCCCACATTTCTCAAAATGCCTAAACTACCCTCAATAGAATAAGGGGGTTTAGTGAAATTAATAGTATAAGGGGGTTTAGTGAATTATTTCGGAAAAAATAATATATACTTTTTGAAAAAAAAAAATTTCGAAAAAAAATCATATTTTGTTCCAAAATATGAATTTTTTTTTCGAAAAATATTTTTTTTGCGAAAAAGTATATATTATGTTCCAAAATATGAATTTTTTTTTTCCAAAAATATTTTTTTTGCAAAAAAGTATATATTATGTTCCAAAATATGAATTTTTTTTTTCGAAAAATAATTTTTTTGCAAAAAATATATATTATGTTCCAAAATATGATTTTTTTCTGAAAAATAATTTTTTTGCAAACAATATATATTATGTTCCAAAATAAGATTTTTTTCTGAAAAATAATCTTTTGCGAAAAATATATATTATGTTCCAAAATATGATTTTTTTCTGAAAAATAATCTTTTGCGAAAAATATATATTATGTTCCAAAATAAGATTTTTTTCTGAAAAATAATCTTTTGCGAAAAATATATATTATGTTCCAAAATATGATTTTTTTCCGAAAAATATTTTTTTTGCGAAAAAGTATATATTATGTTCCAAAATATGAATTTTGTTTTCGAAAAATAATATTTTGGAACAAAAATGTATATATTATGTTCCAAAATATGAATTTTGTTTTTGAAAAATAATTTTCGGAAAAAAAATTATTTTTCGAAAAACAAATTCATATTTTGGAACATAATATATACTTTTTCGCAAAAAAATTATTTTTCGGAAAACAAATCATGTTTTGGAACATAATATATATTTTTTGCAAAAAAAATATTTTTCAGAAAAAAATCATATTTTGGAACATAATATATATTTTTTTGCAAAAAAATATTTTTCGAAAAAAAAATTCATATTTTGGAAGATAATATATAATTTTTCGCAAAAAAATATTTTTCGAAAAACAAATTCATAGTTTGGAACAAAATATGATTTTTTTTCGAAATATTTTTTTTTTCTAAAAAGTATATATTATTTTTTCCGAAATAATTCACTAAACCCCCTTATACTATTGAGGGTAGTTTAGGCATTTTGAGAAGTGAGGGGGCAATTTGTTGAAATTGAATAATATAAGGGGCAAAGTGGACACACAAGGGGTTAGTTGATTAATCTGGATAGTATAGGGGGATTTACTGAAATTAACCCTATAATATATATATATATTCTTGTATAGCTATTAATATTATAGTAATAGTTAAATATATTATTTATTTATTTTATATATATATATATATATATATATATAATATTATATATTTTTTCTTAGGAAAATGTTATATATATATATATATATATATATATGTCTGTTGATTGATCGATAGGTAGACCGATTGATCGGTGACTACTCTGTGCGAATTTCAATAGTAACCACCAGTAGCAACTGCATTTTTTATATTTCATAAAAAAAATTTAAATTTCCTCATATTTTGTGTCCACATTAGTCTACCCCCCTAAACTTGAATCAAACCATGTCCTCATGGTTCTAATAAACATTAAAACATAGGAATATAACAATATTACCACTTTATGTAGCAAGATTTTAGAATGTAGTGGAAACCTCCCCCAAACTTGGTGTATTCCATAATCTGCAGTCTAGTCACGACCAAGACCAAGATCATAGTAAAATAATAAAAATAAACAATAAATATGAGGAAATAGAATTTTATTGATAACAAAAATTGAAGATAGCTTGGCCAAAGGCCTATAATGAAAGTAAAATTTGCATAAAAGAAAAATAACCTAATTCTAGAACTTGAAAAATGACAATAACAAATATTGAAATTATTCCACCCTTGTTTAATAAAATTTTCTCTCAACTTTTATTCCTCACGCCACTGATGACACATCCCCTCATCCAACTCAGCTCCAAAGGACCTTGAACCATAATATTTAGTAAATGTTTCACAGTCATTCTTCTTAAAATACATGTCATCTCCGAATTCACTTTCAAGAATTTTACTAATGAGGAAAGGATAAGGAAGTTTCCAATCATTTACAAATGGGTCATCATTCTCGACTATCATCTCCATATGCAAACGAATATTCTCAATTATCGAATTCCGGAATTGATACCCAATATCCCATGTGAAACTTATAAATCAATTTTACCATATTACGGTAACGGAGTAGTCCATCTTAGTTAGGATAAATTTGATTCATAAGAATGGAATCTAAGCCCCAATAATTTATGTCTAGATAATGTTTATCCATCAATTCTACCCATATAGGAATTTCATAACCATTGCAAATTTCTCCCACCATCTTAGCAAACGAAGGTAAAGGGTTTGGCGGAAGAGGAAAATGTTCCTGCAAATTATCAAGGACCTCTCACGGAATTTCCCACTCTCTAGTTATCATATCAACATCGATCAGAATTGAGTGAAAATTATATTATGTCCAAACAGAGAAAACAATCCCATGATCGGTTTCAACTATGGCCATATTACGGTAAAATTGACGGACTACCCCAGGAAATACAACATTAGAGCTAATAATTAAAAGAGGAAACAACCCACGATTCTGGAGTAATAGAAAAGCATGATGAAAACGTGGGTGATCTAACCTATATGCCAAAAATGTAACCTCATACCCTAAATTATGGAGGTCAAGAACATCAATGACAGGGTTATCCAAAGGAACATAATGAGGTTCTTCTATTTCTAGAGCAGCCTCGTCAATAACCAGCACATGCTTGACCCAATTATCATTAATGGAGGTATTCGAGGAAATAGAGGAAGAGGATGATGAAGAAGAAGACAAAGAGATAATAATAATCTCAACCATTGTGGTAGTCAAACTGTCTTGTGTAAGGATGAAGTAAAATGAAAATCTAACTAGTATATTTATAAAATATCATAGGCTTAATTAAGTCAAGTTTTTGTTTGGTTAAAAATAAACGAACAAATTTATATAATACTATATCATGAAAATACTACACAAATTAAAATATATTTTACTATATCAGTCTAGCTTAATATTTTTATACCGACAACCAGATTCTGACCTAAAATTTTATACCTAATGTTTTGGATGAAGGATTGTTTATACTTGCATACCGATCGATCGAAACTTACCCCGATCGATCAAAATTTTTTGAAAATTTCAAAAAATTAAAAATTAATTTTTTTAAAATTTCTTATATGAAAATTACATTATTTCACTTATTTATTGTAAATATATATGTAAATATTTTTTTTGTAAGTAAATAAAGATAAAATAAGAAAATTATGCTATTGACCAAATTTTAACGTCACTGGGCTGACGGTTTTTTTTTTGTATTTTAGTCAGAGTCATATACGGGATCTATCAAATCAATAGATTCCACCATACCTAAATTAATATCATGCTCGTAACAATGTTTAAGTCGTTGGCCATTTACTTTGAAACGATTCCCATTCTTAGGATCTTCTAATTCTACAACTCCGTGTGAGTACGCATTTATAACCTTATACGGTCCATCCCATCGGGACCGAAGATTTCCAAGAAAAAGTCTTAATTTATAGTTAAATAGCCAAACTTTCTAACCAATTTCGAAAGTTTTTCTCCGGATATGTTTATCATGGAATGCTTTTGTTTTAGCTTTATAAAATTTAGCATTTTCATACGCATCGTTACGTATTTGATCTAACTCATTCAACTAGACTTTTCTATATACACCGGCTTTCTTTAAATCAAAATTTAACTGTTTAATTGCCCAATATGCTTTGTGCTCTAGTTCAACAAGTAAATGACATGCTTTTTGTCAGACGCACTCAAGTTCTTGAAGGGATCAACCTGGTTGACGTTGTACTGCTCTCGATAACTCCCCCGGTGCCTCCAGTACCACTGCCATCACAAAGTACAGTAGATCCTCCTCTTCTTCCTCCTGCAAATCCTCTAATCACGAGGACCCGATTTGGAACAAGTGGTGGAGTGGCCAATAAAAGACCTAGGACCCAAGCTACTGATGTTTCGATGAGTGAAACTCCTCAAGCTCAGGATACCCCCCGTACTTCTATTCCCTGGGAGCTAAAGTTTTTTCTCCCCGATGGGACTCCGGTCTGTGCCGACCATCTTACCATCTGCCAGCCAGAAGCTCTTCGGGTTATGGCGAAGGGGATTTGCACTCTGGTTTATAGGGATGCTCAATCAAAGATCTCCAGGACTTGACTTTTGAAGAAAAGCTCCACAATGGTCATGGAAGTTGGTAACTATCATGTACTATCATGCACTTTTTCCCTTAATTTTATACTTCGTTATGCACTAACATGCACTTTTTCCATAGCTTCTTTATGGGATCCAGGCCTACAACAATGTCGTGGAGTCTGATGTCCGGGAAATGGCCAAGATGTTGTCCCAGTTCTAGAAAAATAACGAGCATCGTATTGCTCTGGTCAAAGAGGCGAATGGTCTTCGCCAGAGTGTATTTGAGCATAAGAGCCTTCTGGAGACCGGAGAGGCTGAGAAAAGGGTTTTAGCTGCCAAAAATATGGCTTTAGCTGCTGAACTTGCAGAGCTAAAGGCAGCCTACTAAAAGATAGCTGCCAAAAAGGTGGAGTCAGATAATCTTCTGGCTCTCGAGCGGTCCAAGGTAGAGGTGTTCCGTTTGGGTGGTCTGGACATGCACAGCCAGTACACCACCATCTGTGATGTTCGAACAGTCAGAGCGTGGCGAGATAGGCACGAAATGGAGTACATTCCCATGACAGATTGGGAGTTCAAGACTGGTGAGGAGTTTGATGCTTTCATGGGAATGTATATTCCTTACAAGGACCCACCGGCTTCTGAAAATAAGAACCAGTTTGCTGCTATCTTGAAGGGATAAGACTATCCTCCCCTTGAGTAAAGTAGGATTTTAAGTTCTTTGTACTTACCCTTTTTAGAAAGGTGTTTCTATAATTTCTCTCTTTTTTAATGAAAAAGAACTTTCCCAACTCAGTGTTTATTTTGTTGTTTTAGTGAAATTTTCTGTTTTAATATTTAGTCTTTGGGCATCTGGCCCCTGAGACTTGTTTTTGTCCTCTGGCTAGTTCAAATTAGGTTCGAACTTTAACACTTAAGGAAAATTTTCATTTGAACACGATGCCTTCGGGCATATGGCCTCTGAGACTCATTCTTGTCCTCTAGTTAGTTCAAATCAGGTTTGAACTCAACACTTAGGAAAATTTTCAATTAACATGAAGCCTTCGGGCATATGGCCCCTGAGACTTATTTTTGTCCTCTGGTTAGTTCAAATCAGGCTTGAACTCAACATTTAGGAAAATTTTCAACTAGCATGAAGCCTTCGGGTATATGGCCACTGAGACTTGTTTTTGTCCTCTGGCTAGTTCAAATTAGGTTTGAACTCAACACTTAGGAAAATTTTCAATTAACATGAAGCCTTCCATAAAATATGAGTATAAAAATATATTGTATCTTTATTAAAAAGAACTTGAGAATAATGAAGCAGATGTGCTGAACATCGGGCACAAATGCTTTATTATAATCATAAAAATGGTGTCATATGCGAGACACAGTTTTATTTTATTATTTAACTAGAAAAAGAAACCACCTAAGGATAATACCTCTTCAGTCGATAAACATTCTGAGAGTTAGGCTCGATGCGACCTGTCTCATTCTTTCGTACCCGATAAACACTGCGTCCGATGACCTCAACTACTGTTTAAGGTCCTTTCCACGTCTCCCGTAACTTGTCAAAAATCCCAATCTTTCTTTTGAGCACCATATCCCCTACCTAAAATTATCTTATTTTGAATTTCTAATTAAACCGTGCCCTAACTTGTTGCTGATAGGCAGCCAGCCTAATCCTAACAACTTCTCTGCTTTCTTCTAGTAGGTCTAAATCATGGGCTAGATGCTGATTGTTTGGACCTTCCTCCCAGGCTTGACATCTTAAAGTAGGTACTCTAAATTCGGTTGGGATAACGACTTCGACACCATAGGGCATGGCGAAAGGGGTCTCTCATGTTGGTTGTCTTGGAGTAGTCCGATAAGACCATAAGACCTCGAGCAATTTCTCCAACCAGGCTCCTTTTGCCTCTTCAAGCTTTTTCCTGAGTGTATAGAAAATTGTCCTGTTGGTCCTTTCAGCCTGTCCATTTCCCTGTGGATAGCCAACGGAAGAAGTGTTCTGATGGATCCCATGTTTTGCCAGGAATGCTTGAACTTTCCGGTTATCCAAATTGGTGCCATTATCCATCATTATAGTTCGGGGTAGACCGAATCTACAAATTATGTGGCTCCAGATGAATTTTATAACATGGCTACTTTTGATAGTGGAGTATGCCTCGGCTTCCACCCACTTGGTAAAGTAATCCGTAGCCAGAAGAACATGTGTAGTAGATCGTATAGCTTGCGGGAGAGGATCCACAATATCCATACCCCATCAGGAAAAGGGGTGAGGGATAATTGTTGGGTTCAGTAATTCCGGAGGTGGATGAATGACATCTCTATGAAATTGGCACTTTTTGCAGTGTCGGGTGTAGACCTCAGCGTCCCTTGACAGATAAGACCAGAAGTATCCCTAGGTGAGAACTTTATGGGCTAAAGACCTCCCTCCGGAATGATTGCCACATGATCCTGCATGAATTTCTTCCATGACCGCTGAAGCTTCGTAGGGCGTGAGACATCTCAAATATAGCCCAGAGAAAGACTTGCGATATAGTTGGCTGTTGTATAGAGCATATCTAGAGGCTTTCATTCTTATCTTCTGGGCCTCTGGTTTTGACTCAGGTAATGCGTCGGTCCTCAAATAGTCTGCTATGGGGTCCATCCATGTTGGCTCCTAAGGAATGACCATCACGTCTTCGGAAGGCTCCAAGCTTGATCGAACGATGAAGTCCACTAGTGTTATTCGAGTCATACTTTCCCCTGCTACGGAGGCTTGGTTAGTGAGACGATCTACCATAATGTTATCCCCTTTAGGGATCTGTTCAAAGGTTAACTACTGGAATTATTCGGCCTCTTTTAGTACCAAATTCCTGTACGCTTCCATTTTAGGCTCTCGGGTTTCATACTCCCCATTTAATTGCCGTACGACCAACTGGGAATCATTTTGTATCTCTGCTTTCTGCACTTGAAGTCTTCGGGCCAACCGAATCCCTACTAGAAGGGCCTCATACTCGGCTTCGTTGTTGGAGGCAAGAAACTCTAATCGAACGGACTGCTGAATTTCAGTGTCATCTGGTGTCACGAGCTCCATTGACATTTGATGATCCGTCTATGAACACAACCCATAAGCTAGGTTCATTTTCTTTTAAAGAGTCTGTAGTTTCTGTTTCCAACAGAAAGTCAGCTACTGCTTGTCCTTTGACGGCAGTTCGGGGGACATAAGTTATGTCAAAAATCCCGAGTTCTATTGCCCATTTGGATACTCTCCCTGATAACTCAGGTTTCGCCATTATGGATCTGATCGGGGTTGCATTTGGCACTACGATCAGATGTGCTTCAAAATATTGCCGAAGACGTTGTTTTGCATTGATCAGTGATAGTAATAGCTTTTCTTGCTTCGAATAACGGGTATCTGCATCAGCAAGGGCTTTGCTGGTGTAGAAGACTGGTATCTGGTACCCCTTGCCCTCCTTAACCAGTGTGGCACTAGTAGATGTCGCAGATATGGCTAGATATAAGTGTAACAGTTCGTCTGCTTCTGGGGTTGCCAGTATAGGAGGTTTTGTCATGTAGCTTTTGAGTTTTTTCAGGGCTTCTGATTGCTCCGGCTCCCAGACCTCTCCTTTTGTTGCCTTTATAGCTTGAAAGAATGGCCGACACCGATCAGTTAAGCAAGAGATGAAACAGCTGAGGGCTGCTAATTTTCCGGTTCGTACTTGGATCTCCTTCCGGGACCTTGGCTCTACTGGTTCCATGAGAGCTTTGACCTGTGCTGGGCTAGCTTGTATTCCCGTCCGATCAACTATTTGTTCCAAGAATTGGCCCGAGGATACTTCGAAAGAACATTTAGATGGGTTGAGCTTCATCTTGTACTTTCTGAGGGTGTCGAATACCTACTGCAGATCGGTCAGGTGACCACTTTTCGCATTGCTTTTGACCACCGTGTCATCAATGTAGGCTTCTATGGTAGATCCCATCATGCCCTGGAAAACCTTGTTGACCAACCTCTGAAAGATTGCACCTATATTTTTTAGTCCGAATGGCATAACTGTGTAATAATATGTACCTGATTCAGTAATGAATGCAGTCTTTTCCTCATCAGCTGGGTTCATTCATATCTAGTTATACCCAGAGTATGCATCCTGAAAACTCAAGCGCTCGAATCTTGCGGTGGCATCTACCATCTGATCGATCTTTGGAAAGGGGAAACAATCATTCGGGCATGCTCTGTTCAGGTCGGTGAAGTCCACGCATACCTTCCATTTCTCATTCTTCTTCTGAACCACAACAACGTTTTCCAACCAGGAGGGATACTGTACCTCCTTAATGAATCCTGCTTGGAGAAGTCGATCAACCTCTTCAGCTATGATCTGGTTTTGGTGAGCCCCCATTCGCCTTTGTTTCTGCTTGATGGGTTTTGCGCTGGGATCCACGTTGAAGGAATACTGGGCTATTGACGGATTGATGCCGGTCATATCCATATGGCCCCATACAAATACGTTAGCATTGGAGTGTAGGAGGGCCTCCATTTCTTCCTTTTCTTGTGCATTGAGGCCAAAACCAATATAAGTCAATCTTTCAGGGTGATCGGGGTAGATCTAAACCTCTAGCAAACGTTCAGCTGCTATTGATGACCCCACACCCTCTTCCTGTAATTGTTATTGATCATTGGGTACTGCATTGGATCGTGATTCTCGTTCCGGTTCTGTCCTTTTCCTAAGACCTTTCATGGTGACAGTGTAACATTCCTTGGCTGCTACCTGATCTCCCCTGATGTCAATCACATAAATTCCATTTAGATCGATTCACCGCATGACATGATGCATGGTTGAAGGAACTCCGTGCATCCTATGGATCCAACCCCTACCCATATGGAGATTATATGAGGATTTGACACCCACCACCACAAAAGTTTCTCTGAGCGTGCGCCTTGCTGTTGTTACTGGCAGTCGGATCTCTCCCACTGGTTCCACTTTTCTGCCATCAAATCCGGCTATCGGGCTTCTGGAAGGGACTATCTCATGAGGGTTGATCTCTAACTTCTTAAAGGCCCACTTGGTGATAATGTTAGCACTACTTCCTGGGTCAATCATTACCTTATTGATCAGGCATTTTGAGACCATGAGGGAGATAAACAATAGATCATCATGTGGTGATTGAAAGTTCCGCACGTCTGCAGAAGAAAACTTTATACGGCCATCCTCTAGAAGGCTTCGGAACTTACTGATTTCCCCAACCTTTCGCAGCTTCTCGACTTAACGCATCTGGGATCTACGGGCTTCCTCCACTTCTGATCGACTTGGGCCACCGTGAACCATGTGAATGACTCTTACGGGCTGTCCCACTACTCCCTTGGTGAGCGTGTGTGACGTTTAATCTGGTCGGGTGCCCTCCTTTGCAATGTACTCCGTCAATTCCCCTTTTGCTATCATGGCTTCTACTTCCGTCCTAAGGCTTTTATACTCGTTGACGTGGTGTCCGTACTCGCCATGGAAGGCACAATGTCTTGACATGTCTCTTTGGTCCATTGGTTGTCTGATGGGTTGTGGTGATCGGAAGATTCCTTTACCCTTAGTCTCCTGATACAGTTTGGCTAGGGTAACCTTTAATGGAGTAATCTTATCTTCGAATCTCTGACGTTTCTCCAGGACTGGGGAGGGTGTAGGAGGAGCGCATATTCGCTTCCGATCGGTTACCCGATCCTTCACTTTTGGTTCGGATACTCTTGTCTCTACGCTTGCAAAAGCTGTTCTTCGTTGTCGTATGGCCAGTTCCTCCTCTATCCGGAGGTGTCTTGTGCCTTGGAATTGAGTTCCTCAATGTTTGCAGGTGGCCTTTTGACTAAAGACTGATAGAACTTGGTTATAAGGATCATGGCCATTCTGAAATCCTTAACGACTGAGTGCTGATCGCCATTGTCAATTGAAGACATCTCCACATTGAATCGCGAGACAAAGCTTTTCAGGGATTCACCTTTTTCTTGGATCAGGGTGAATAGACTGGATATAGTTTTTCTTTGTATTTTATTGCCAAAGTACTACGCAATGAACAACTCACAGAGTCTGAGCCAACTTCCAATGGATCGGGGTGGTTGCTTCCTGAACCATAGCAGGGCTGCTTTGGTCAGGATGGTGGGAAAGACTTTGCAGAGTTGGGCTTCGTTCTCATTGTAGACATTCATTTTTGTATGGACGTGGTACATGTGTTCAGTCGGATCTTTTGTTCCATCGAATAGGGTAAATTTTGGTAGTCTGAACCTCTCTAGGTAGGGCACGTTGGTGATCGCCTGGGTGAATGGAGTCTGCACGGCGTCGATGGATGCCTAACTCGGAGGCCAGATCATTTGGGGTCTGAATCTTCAGATCCTTAAGCACCTCCCTTTGGAATCTGATCATAATCTCCTTCAACTTTTTCATGGTCAGAGTCTCCTCGGGATTGTGCATCTTGAGCACTTGCAGGGATGATTCTGCGTGTTCCTTCCGATCGTTGTTGGACTTTGCGTGGTGGTTGTCCCTTTCTGACTGGTGGCCTACGGACCTCTCCTGCTGGTTGGTTTGTTCGCCATTTGGGGTTTCTTGAGGGTTTTGTAACAGGGTCAGTTTGGCCACTAACTCAGCGTTCTGCCTCTCCAATTCGGTGGTTCTGTCCTCCAAGGCTCGCCTAATCGAATCTTTGGTTTGTGAAGGTTGGCCTCCATTCGGAGGTAACTCGGATTGCTGCGAACGGGTGATAACCGTTATGGATGGTGGAAGTCTAAACTCTTCGTAGAAAATGGAAAGCTATTGAAAAGAAAGATTTCAATAAAAGTGTTTCCCACAAGACGACACCAATTGTGTAGATGCATAAAAATATACAATGAAATAGGTTAAAAATGGGATCCTTCATTCAATCTTTGGCCATGTATTTATACACAATTTGGTAAATGGGTTTACCCAAGTTTATTAATCCCTTAAATCATGGAATTTGATAAACTCTTTTCTTTTTTGGACTTCCTTTTCCATAAGTAGGACAACTCCTTGACTTATGGATCACTCATCTTCTAGAGAATTCTATGGGCCCATTATTTCTTCGGCCCATCAGTCATGTGGCCCATCCTTGTTGGGCCATGTACTTTTTGACTATTACATTTAGCTTTATAAATTTTAGAATTTTCATACGCGTCGTTACGTATTTAATCTAACTCATTCAACTGGACTTTTTTATATGCACTGGCTTTCTGTAAATCAAAATTTAACCGTTTAATTGCCCAATATGCTTTGTGCTCTAGTTCAACAGGTAAATGACATGCTTTCCCATAAACTAGTTTATAAGGCGTAGTCCCAATTAGTGTTTTGTAAGCAGTCCTATATGTCCATAACGCGTTGTTTAGTCAATTCGTCCAATCTTTTCTATCAAGACGGATTGTTTTCTCAAGGGTTTGCTTAATTTTCCTATTTAAAATCTCGGCTTGCCCGCTAGTCTTAGGATGATAGGTTGTACCTACTTTGTGTGTTACCGAATATTTCTTACATAAATTTCCAAGGTACTTATTACAAAAATGTTTCCCTCCATCACTAATGATAGCTTTTGGTGTACCAAATCTTGTCAAGATATTAGATTGTAAGAATTTAATAATAGCTTGATGATTAGCTTTTTAATTGGTACAACTTTAACCCACTTAGACACATAATCTACCGATACTAATATATATTCGTATTCTTGTAACTTCAAGAATGACCCCATAAAATCTATTGCCCATACATCAAATAATTCAATTATAAGAATCAGGGTTTAGGGCATCTGATTTCGTTGAGATATAGCACCTAAACATTGACACATATCACACCTTTTACAATATTCATACATATCCTGAAATAATGAAGGCCAATAGAATCCACTTTATAGCACTTTCATTGCTGTCTTCCTAGCTCCAAAATGTCCTCCCCATTCAAAAGTATGACAAAACTTAAGAACGCTTGCTACTTCACGTTGAGGAACACATCTCTTGATCATCTGGTCAAGACAGTACTTAAATAAAAGTGGGTGCTCCCAAATATAATGTTTATCTTGCGAAAAGAAACGACCCATTTCTTGTCCATCCCTTAGGAATCCTACCCGTGGCTAAGTAATTAACTATATATTCGTACCAAGGTATTTTTAAACTTACATGGAATAGTTGTTCATCTGGGAAAGAATATTTTACAAGAGAATCTTCTTTAGTTGATTCTACTACTAATCTTGATAAATGATCCGCCATTACATTTTTTGTACCCTTCTTGTCTTTTTTTTCCAAATCAAATTCTTATAAAAGAAGAATCCATCTAATTAATCGGAGCTTAGAATCTTTCTTTGATAATAGGTACTTGAGTGCTGAGTGGTCAAAATACACTACAACTTTGGTTCCTAGCAAATAGGATCTAAACTTATTTAAGGCATATACTACAACTAGTAATTCTTTTTCCGTGGTAGTGTAATTCATTTGAGCATCAGTAAGCGTTTAACTGGCATAATAGACCACATGAGGCATTTTATTTTTCCTTTATCCCAGTACCGCCCCTATAGCGTAATATGATGTATCACACATTAACTCAAATGGTCATGACCAATCAAGAGGTTGCATAATTGGTGTAGTGGACATGAGGTTTCTACGTAACGTAAAAAGTTTATGACACTCATCATCAAACGGAAATGGTGCATCTTTTGCTAGTAAATTACATAATGGTCTTGCTATTTTGCTAAAGTCTTTAATAAAACGTTGGTAAAAACCGGCATGACCTAAGAATGACCGTATTTGTCACACATTGGTAGGAGGAGGTAAATTAGATATTATTCTATTTTGACTTTGTCTACCTCAATCCTCCTTTTCGTAATAATATGCCCCAAAACTATGCCTTCTTGGATCATGAAATGACTCTTTTCCCAACGCAATATAAGGTTCGTTTCCTTACATCTTTTTAACACTGATGCCAAATGTTCAAGACACTCATCAACCGTAGTTCCAAATACCAAAAAATCATCCATAAAACTTTTAGGAATTTTTTAATCATGTCGGAAAAAATGGACATCATACATCTTTGGAACGTGGCTGGTGCATTGCATAAACCAAATGGCATTATCATATATGTGAAAGTACTATAAGGACATGTAAAGGTTATTTTTTCCTGGTCTACCAGATCAATTGCTATTTGATTATGTCCAGAGTATCCATATAAAAAATAATAACTTTGTTTTGCTAATCTCTCTAAGATTTTATCTATAAATAGTAATGGAAAATGATCTTTCCTAGTATGAGAATTTAATTTCCTATAATAGATGCAGACGCGCCATCTGGTGGTTGTGCGTTGGGGGATTAGTTCTCCCATCATATTAGAGACTACTGTAATACCAAATTTCTTGGGTACTACTTGTGTTGGACTTACCCATGTGCAATCAGAAATTGGGTATATTATTCCCGCATCTAGTAATTTTACTACCTCTTTTTTAACTACCTCCTTCATGTTAGGGTTTAATCTTCTCTGCATTTCCCTTGAGGGTTTGGGATTTTCTTCTTAAATGAATACGGTGCATATAGATTGAAGGATCTCTCCCTTTTAAGTCAGCAACACTCCACCCTATTGCCTCTTAATTTTCGCATAATACATTTACCAAACTTTTCTCTTGCTCTGCATTTAGCTTTAAGGAAATAATCACTAGTAGTGTTTCTTTTAATTACATAGGACTAATGGTAATTCTTTTGGTCCTACGTAATTACATAATCACTGGTAGTGTTTCTTTTGGTCCTATAATTAGTGTTTATTTTTGCATAATACCTTTACTAAACTGGAATTAAAAGAATTACCAGTGATTAAATAATTGGGTAATTCTTTTAATTCCAGTTTAGGCGGAGATATTAATGCCGTAATCGGATAAGTACGTGATATAGTGGGCAAAGGTTCTTTTGGTGCCCTCCAAGGTGGCATTTTTAAAGCTTGCTCGATTACAACGATATTTTTCAATTTAGGCAAGTGTTGATTATTTAGTGACTCAATGTAATCATCTAGAATTTCATCACTGGTTATTGCCCTTACTAATGGATCTTTAGTTAATATTTGAGGGCCCATTTCTTCTACTATCTCATCAATCGCATCAGTGAGAAAACATTCTTCATTTTAAGGCAATTAAGAAGGACTAGAGAAAACGTTCTTTCTAACTTTCATATTTCTAAACGATAAATCCATAACCCTAGTTCGGAAATTTATACATGCATTTACTGTTACTAAAAATGGTCGGCCTAAAATTATAGGTATTTGTCTTTTAGAATCATAGACAAGTTTTGTGTCTAAAACAACGAAATTGACGGGGAAGTAGAACTTATCGATTTGAACAATAACATCCTCTACTATTCCTCGTGGGAGTTTAGTGGATCTATCAGCAAGTTGTAAAATAACAAATGTTGGAGATAAGTCTTCTAATCCTAACTGCTAATATACTGAATATGGTAATAGGTTCACACTGGCCCCTAAATCAAGTAGAGCTTTTCTGATTTCTTGTTCTCCTATTATACAGGAAACAGTTGGTGCTCCAGGATCTTTATATTTTGGAGGTGAAGTGTTTGATATTATGGAACTCATATGATTAGTTAATAGTATTTTCTCAGTATTTTGAGTGCGTTTCATTGTCTTCTGCGTACATAAGTCTTTTACGAATTAAGCATAAGTAGGAATTTGTTTAATAGGTTCAAGGAGAGGAAGATTAATCTTTACTTGTTGGAAAGTTTCAAACATCTCTTGAATCTTTTATCCTTATTTTCCATAAGAAACATAATTTTGTAAGCGTTGTGGGAACGACGCTTTTGGTTCATAGCTCGTCTCTCCTGCTTCTCTTTGTGGTGTCGAACTCTATTTTTCTATAACAAGTTCTTGTTCCTTTTCAGGAACTAATTATTTTTCTATTTCCAGATTTATTTATTATTTATCATTTTGCTTTTTCGTCCTTTCCTCGAATTGTTCTTCAGCCTTATTGTCTATGATTTTACCACTTCAAAGTGTAGTTATTGCTTGAAAAGTTTCTATGGCTGACTCTCCCTCATGAACTATATGTTCAATCATATGCTTCCCTTTAGGGTTTATTATTGGTTGACTTGATAATTTCCCTTATTCTCTTTTATTCATGGAATTAGCCATCTGCCTGATTTGGGTTTCAAGTATAGAGATAGATTGAGAATGTGTATGTAGGAGTTGCGTAGCAATTTTAAACTCGTTCAATACACTATTGATTTCTTGTTCAAACCTAGGTGGTCTCATAGGTGGTGTATTGTTGGGATTTCTAAAAGGTGGCTGATTAGGATTTTGATTAAAAAAACGAAATTGATTTGATTGTTGATTAGGATTTCGGTTAAATGGTCAAAATTGGTTGGATTATTGATTAGAATTTTGGTTGAATGTATTATTCTAAGTTTTATAAGAGAAATTAGGATGATTACACCAACCCGGATTATAGCTATTCAAAAATGGGTAATTATTGGGATTAGTAAAGGTGGCATTAACATCTTCGGTGATATACTCAGGTTCTTGTTGTATTTAGGGACAATTATTATCATAATGTGAAGGAATGGCACACACCAAACCGACTTCTTGAGGTGCGGGATTCACGTAAGTGTTTCTCATTAATTGGTCAAACTTTTTATTTAGCTCATCCACTTTCGATGTTACTTCATACATCTGACTTATTTCAAATGCATTATCCGTTCTTTTAGGATTACAAATGATAGTTAGTGGAGCTCTAATGTCAGACATATTCTGTCGTGAATCTTCACTGAGATTCTTAAAAGTATCTCATAAAAAGTCTATGGGTTTTTGTGTAAAGGTTTCTCCACAGGCTACATCGACTGTGTTTTTATGGCCCTCTCCTAGTCCTATATAGAATCTATGAACTAACTCGTGACTAGGGAATCTGTGATAAGGGCATTTTGTAAAATTTCATTAAAACTGTCCCAAGTCTTATAAAACTGCTCACTGGGTATTTGTGAGAACATTAAGATAGCTTTACGGGTCTCACAATTTTTTCCCACTAGGAAAATTTTGTGTAAAAACTCTTTTTGGAGCTCCAACTACTTTTAATATTTGTCGGTATTGTACCGTATCAGATTTTTACTTTATCTTTTAAGGAATGAGAGAATAATCTAATTTTAAAATCATCATCAGTACATCCTCTCATACGTATAGTAGAACGAACCTTTAAGAATTCATCTATGCATGCTTAGACAACATATTAATTATAGCAGGTTTAGTTTCATATTGGTCCGCCCCAACTAGTATCGCGATTTATAACGGGGAAGTATATTCTTGAGGAGTATATAAATCTTTGAAAACTACGGGCGAAGCCAATACTGCATTATCACCCATGTTTATTTTATTTAAATTATTTAAATTCTTTCTTCTATTTATTTGGTACGTTCCATCAATTTCAGGATCAAATGTTTCAAGGGGACTATTAATAAAATGATGTCCAAGCATAAACAGTTAAATAATAATATTTAATAAAGCAATCAAATATAATATTTGAATAATGCACAGTTATATATTTGTTTAGGTAAATTATGTTATTTCTGATTTAATAAGATTATTTAAATTAGTAAATATTTATTTTATATATATATTTATTTTCCTGATTATATAATAGTAAATTTATATATATAATTTTTTTCTTTTATGAAAAGTTAAATATTTATTTATATATATATATTTTATACAGTAAACGATGCAAATCAATTGTGTTTTTTGTTTATTTTTGTCTTCACACGAATAGAAGCTGTTCCGATCGATCACTAATCATCCCGAACGATCGAAATAAATTTTGATCGATCAGAGAACTTACCAAATGATCGGCCAATCTACCGATCAATCGTTGATGCTACCGCTCGATCGGTAGCTGAAATTCGTGAATTTTTTGGAAAACTGCAGTTTTAGCAGTAGCTAAATATCTGCAGGAAAAACTAAGAAAATAAACTGAAGTATCATTTAACCCCCGGTAGCGGTGCCAAAAACTTCTAATCGATTCAAGTCATGTGAAAATAAAAGTATTTAAAATGAAGAATTAACACGATCTAGTTTTACCTCTCAGTCGTAAGTACGCGAGTAGTATATAGTATAGTTGGGTAGAGAGGTCATCGAACCACAAAGATCAAAGTCGTATTTCAAATAATCAAAAAGTATAAAATTGAATTATGTTATAAACGATGTTTTCATTTGTTGGTTTTCTAAACTACTAAACATAAAATAAATAAAAGGTTTTTGTTTTAGTTTTAAATCAAGACAAACAAGTCTAGGGTTTTGATCCAACTTCACCACTAGTCTCATAATATAGTCCTTTAATATTATTATTGCAAGAGGGAGATACATCTTATATGAATCAGATTAGTAACGCTACAAGCAGTTGCCTAATCCCCAAAGAGATGCAATCAGTCCGATTCACTACAATCCATCTTTGATTAATATGATTGTTGCATGCATCTATACTACAACTACTCCTTAAACATGAAATTAAGGCCCTGTTTGTTTGTTAGTCTTTAGGGGTTTTGTTTTGTTTTGTTTTTGTTTTAGAAACTAATTTATGTTTGGGTAAGTTAGTTTTAGGTTTTTAAGACAAAACATTTCAAAACCTATTAAAACCAAACCCTTCTTTTTGTAAGTGATGAAAGACCAAAAAAAGGTTGGTCTTTCTTGGTTTAGCCCACCTTTTTTGACTTTTCTTTATTTTTTTCTCCATCTCTCCTATATATATATAAATATATATAAAATAATATATATTAAATATATATATAAATAATATATATATAAATATATATATAATAATATATAAAATTAAAAAATAATATATAAAAAATATATATAATAATATATAAAATTAAAAAATAATATATATAAATATATATATAATAATATATAAAATTAAAAAATAATATATATTAATATATATAGAATAATATATAAATTTTATTTTATAATAATAATATAAAATAATATTATTAAATATATATAAAAATAATATATATTAATATATGTAGAATAATATATATATATTTATTTTATAATAATATTATTAAATATATATATATATATATATCAAATATATATAAAATAATATATATATATAAATATGTATAAAATAATATATATTAATATATATAGAATAATATATATTTTTTATTTTATAATAATATTAATAAAATAATATTATTAAATATGTATATTAATAGTATATATATATATATATAAAATTAAAAAATAATATATATTAACATATATAGAATAATATATATTTTTTATTTTGTAATAATATATATAGAATAATATTATTAAACGTATATATATATATTAAATATATATATAAATAATATATAAATTCAAAAATAACTTATATAGAATAATATATATATAAAATTCAAAAATAATATATATTAATAATATATAGAATAATATATAATATTATTAAATATATATAAATTAAAAATAGTGTATATATAAATAATATATCGAATAATATATATTATTATTTTATAATAATATATATAAAATAATATATAAATTCAAAAATAATATATATATAAATTATATAAAATTAAAAAATAATATATATTAATAATATATAGAATATATTATATTTATTTAATAATTTATTATAAATATATATTTAATAATATATAAAGTTAAATACATAAAATAATATATAAACTAATATATATATATAAAGTTTTTGTTTTCTCAAACCAGACCAGAAATACCAGACCGCTTACCAAACAGAGTTTTAGATTCAAGACAAGACCAGACAAGATCAGACAAGACCAGACAAAATCAAACCAGACAAAACCAGACAAGACAAGACCAGACAAATCCCTTTCCAAACAGGCCCTAAAAGCATGCTAATAACCATCTTCTCTTAGCATGGACTGTGAAAACCTAAGACTTTATTATGCCAAGTAAGAACCATTATGTAGAAACCAATATTAAATCTTTAGGGTTCCAGCCCCTAGCAATAAAACATAGTTGTTCAAAATAAATTATTAATTCAATTTAAGACAAGAATATAATTAACAAAGGATATTATTTAGGTTATACATTCGGTCTCTCACTACATAATCATCATATAAGTGATTTTCAGCTTCCCCTCTTTGCAATATCATAAATTAAAGTTCTATATTACTCGACTAGGGTTTCGTTGGAAACCCTAGATACCGACTAGTCGCTCATAAAGGGAGAAGACTGCATCACTAATGTAGCAATCATCTTCATGATTGGTCAGTTGGTTCTTGAGTTCTTGAGAAGAGCCTTTCTATAGAGAGACTTTGTATTCTGTATATCTCCCAATGAGAGATGGAAGATCAAAGATTAAAGATAAAAAATCTCTTATCTTCATGAAGTGTTCATGTAACGTCCGGTATTTTTATGGGTTAATTTAAAATTTTTATTTAACCAATTATGTGCTTATATGCTTAATGTGTTTAATTGTTTTAGCATGCGTTACATGATGTGCGTGATATAAAAATTGTAGGTAGCATGTTGTATTTTTATTTTGAAATTAATAAAAATTATTGAAAATGATTTCGGGAAAGAAATGACCGAGAGGTAAATGAGTAATTTCACATTTGGAGCAATTGGTAGAAAGTGTAGAGATTTTGGGTAAGAATTAGGGCTTGCGTGGCATTTTGGTAATTAGAGAGGATGGCAAGGGGTAAAAGAGTATTTAATAGTTTTGATGGCACTTTTGTAATTAACCCCAACTTTGGAAGATTTTGGTCATTTCCACCTTTCATGTGTTGTCTAATTCCTAGCCTTTGATCTCATTTTCCCATCTTTGTTTTGGACCCTTGGATCATAATGCCTTGTTTGGTTGGCACTTAAATGGAATAATCCATTATTTTTGGTCATCCACTTGGCAAGACTTTTTCTCAACCATTGGATGGTTATTTGATTTCCATCTTTATTCTAAGCCCTTGGATGATAAGGCCCCGTTTGGCAAATTAATGAGTTTTGTGAGTTGTGTCATAAGTCTTCCACTTGGCAAGACTCATTTCTAGCCCTTGGATTCATTTCCTTTTTCCTAGCTTCATTTTGAACCCTTGGATGGTGAGAAGAGTGAGTGGAGAATCTCTACACTTATGAGTTTCTCCCATTTGCAAGACATTCTCTCATCCACACAAATATCTATCTTCTCTCATAAGGTTCTTGCTAAGTTCTCCCTCACTTCACTCCTTCTTCCTCAAGTTGTTAAATTCTCTCTTCCTTGTGATGACAATTTGAAGGGGGTTTGTGCATGGAAGTTGATGTTGGTGCTCCAAGCTTCCTTTTGAACTAAAGCTTGGTAAGTGATTCTTTCTCCTCTAGAATTTCTAGTATCAAACCCTAGTTTCTATTATTGAATTCTTATATTCAATTTTTGATTTATGGAGTTGTCTATCTATAGCTCTTGCTTAGGACTCCATTAAAGCTTAGCTACCGGTTGAATTGAGCCTATTGTTGGGTTTGGAGGAGGTTGGGTTGATTCGGTTCACCTTGGAGGCTTTGCTTGTTCTTGGTGTTCTTGCTTGGAATTGAGGTAGGGGAAAAACGATTTGTATTCGTCTTTGTATGAGGGTGTGCGCGTCTATATGTATATATGCCGTATATATATATGTGAGTTGGTCTTGGTAGTTTAGACTATGAAATATGCCTTTGAGAACTTGATTTGTGCTATAAATTATGTTGTGATTTATTGCTTAACAAATGTTAAATTGTAAGCCTTGTGAGAAATTGAATACAATATAATGTTATTTGATGAAAGCATATATTGTGATAGCATATGGTTATGATAAGAACCTTTATGCATTTTGGGGTACACCATGTAGTGTTAAAAGCATGGGTGTAGGGTTTATACGGATTATGTATTCGTAAGTGTAAGTAGTCTTGTGTCGAATCGTCGCAACAACTGGCCAGGGGGTGTTCCCATCCTACGGAATAATGAGCCGTGAATGGGGTATAGGGTGAGTCGTCTGATTCTCGAAGTCGCGGGTCGTCTCGTGCATTCGTTATACGAATCATTAGGCACGGGTCGTCTCGTGCCAACCACCTTCCTTGTTGAAAGTGAAATGTCAAAAACACTTGGGAAGGGTCGGTGCGGTACTCTTTCTCGTTATAAATGAGTAGGGTATGTATTCGTTAACCTATATTGGGCAAGCGCATATTATGGGGTGTGTTAAGTTATATTGTACTTGAACTATCCCATATGTGTGATTATGATATTGTTATTAAAGCATGCTATAATTGTGGTAAATTATATTATGAGCATGTTGGGGAAAAACATATGTGTTGGGTTCGATGGGGTTCCGGATTGGCGTGAGAGCCATGTGGGACAAGAGACCGACCTAGGGTTAGTGGCATGAACCTTGGTTGGGTTGGACCACTCGGACTACCGAGATGGAGGCAATGACGCTTCCTCTACTGGGCTAGTGAGCTCACCCCACGCCTTTTATATTTTTCAGCTGATGATCCCGTTGGGAGAGTTCTATAGTCTATCTGTGGATGTGTGGATGTATGTCCGCCCTTTTGTGCATGGGAGGCGGACCACACTTTATTTTGTTGGGCATTAGGCCGATAAATATGTTCCTTTTTCACATGTAAACTAAACTTGTAAAACCATGTTATTTTGACCCGGCTAGCATGTTAGCCGAGGTGTTATTGATTATGTATATCCCTTGGAGCGCTATGCGCGGGGATTGTGTTCTTTTGGTGCACTTCGGTGCCGGATTATGCATTATGATCAAATTATAACATGTTCGCCTTCGAGCGTTTAAATGTCATTCATGAGTATTTTTACTTGGAGTTATGAATGTAAATTGGATGATTTGCCATGAATTGCAAATATTAGGTGTTTAGCCGAAAACGACGTTT
This sequence comes from Cornus suecica, assembly GCA_963922005.1. NCBI lineage: Eukaryota > Viridiplantae > Streptophyta > Magnoliopsida > Cornales > Cornaceae > Cornus > Cornus suecica. The sequence continues at coordinate 30,729,341 of OY998241.1, forward strand.
TTCTAGGTTTTCAAACTAACCCTTTTCGATTTGAATGGAAAAACCCGTTTTCGCCTACCCCCGTAGCCCCGGTAAAATTTCTTGTTTTAGGAATGATTTCAAACTCATTTTAAGAAGATTTTGATCTTTATAACCCGGTGGTCGTTAAAACAGAGACAGGGGGCAAGACGGTTATTTTTACGGATTTTTAAGAAGCGTCTTTGATAAAAATAACCATTTCTCTTCTTATTCCGATTTAGGGGGATTTTTCCTCATTTATAAAGTCCCAAGGACCAGTTGAGATCTCCCTTGATAGTTTCTAAGGGTTTGGGGCTGTATGGGAGCCAAATTTGAGGTTTTCTGGTCTAGGCAGTCGACTGGGTGAAACGGAGGAAATTTTTCTTCAAAACTTTGAGCTCTCGGGTTCATCCAGTCGACTGGGTCATTAGCCAGTTGACTGGGTCAGCCAGTGGACTGGGTCACTAGCCAGTGGACTGGGTGGTTCGGCCCTGCTCTGACCTATTCCACTATTTCGCTCATATCTCGAGCTACGGGTGTCGGATTGAGGTATTCTTTAGATTTTTAGAAAGCTGACTTAAAGATCTTGATGTTTGGCTTTTGAATAGCCTCATTTGCGGCATTGTTGAGGGCGAAATGGTCGATTGAAGTTGACAGTAGATTTCTGCCTCTAAACGTAGGAATACCGATTTCAAAATGTCGTAGTTTCCATTTCGTACCTTCAAATTCGGTTCCGTTTGTTCCTATAACTTCTTTTAGGCCCAAACCTCGTATTTATACCTTGGAATCACTACTTCAGCCATGTGATGACCATTTTACCCTTTGTGGGCGTTTAATGATTGAAGGTCATTTGTTCTCATCTCTTATTTCTTCCGCATTCACTCCCCTAGCTCTTAGGCTCGGATTTTGGAGTCCTAGGAAATTTGGGGCGTGACAAATTGGTATCAGAGCATGTTCTTTCTCTATGGGACGACGGGAGAGGGTCGTTATCGCTTTACGTTTCTTGTTTGCCTTCATGTTACGAGTTTACGTAATAGTTCCCGTCTCTTATACGTTGTTTGCTTATATGTGTGTCGGCATGGCTTTGTGGTTTTGTTTGGCGTACTATGATTGTACTTGTGCCTTACATGTTTGGTTGTTGTCATGTAGAGAGCATGCCGCCACGTAGAGGTCGACCGCGTGTCATTAGAGAGGGTGATGCTCCGGATCAAGTACCTCCGGTTGTGGGTGAGAATGTGCCAGTACACCCGGATGTGGGGGAGCGTGTACCGGCTGCACCTTTCATGGATGGTGAGCAGTTTGCGCGTGCTTTAGCGGCAGCTATGGCACAGATTCCTCAGAGGCAACATGTTGAGGACGAGGGCTCGCGTGCTCAAAGGGCTCTCCGGGATTTCTTACGCTTAGACATACCTACCTTTGTGGGCTGTCCGGATCCACTTGTAGCCGATGATTGGTTGGAGCAAGTAACCAATGGGTTTGATATTCTCAGGGTGGTTGATGATGATGTACGGGTCATGATTGCATCATTCCGACTTACGGGTGATGCTAAGGGTTGGTGGAAGTCTGTCACAAACACGAGGGACATTCGAGCTATCACATGGGCGGATTTCTGCACGCTTTTCTTGGATCGTTTCTTTCCACATCTTGCTAGGATGCGCATGAGGGACCGGTTCAGTGAGTTGGTTCAGGGTGATTTGTTAGTGACCGAGTATGAGCTTCAGTATACTAGCTTATCTCGATTTGCACCAGAGATGGTGGTGGATGATGAGGTTAAAGGCCGACGTTTTGTGAGGGGCTTGAGGGGCAATCTCAAGTCGAAGATTTCTGTGCTTACTATGCCGACGTACCGCGAGGCCGTTACAAAGGCATTGCTTGCTGAGGAGGATGCAAGAGAGGGCCGACTAGCTCGTGAGGCTAGGGATAAGGGCTTCGGAGGTTCTTCTTCAGGTTTTGGGAACAAGAAGAGGCAGCGGGAAGGTACTTCAGCCCCGATTGCACAGCCGCAGCAGCAGGATCCGGGACAGTCCGCACCTTCTACTAGAGCATCTTTTGGTTCTACTCGTCGGAATGTGGTGTGTTATCAGTGCAATCAGCCAGGACACAGGAAACCTGAGTGTCCACGTCTTCAGCAGGGACAGAGTAGTGGTATAGTGCGTAACAAGGGTTGTTTTCAGTGTGGACAGTCGGGTCATATTGCCAAGTATTGTCCTCAGTTGAGCAGTGGCATTCTTACGAGTGGGATTGGACAGCAGTCTAGGGCTACACAGCCAGCAGGTCAGTTTGGGTATAGAGCACCACAACAGCCAGCACCATCAGCTCTGGGTTCTCAGGCTAAGACATCTGCATCGACTATCCAGCAGCCTCCACGTCCTCAGGGCCGTGCTTATGCAGTCATAGCAGCAGACAGTGTGGCAGGACCTTCTATCGTGAGAGGTACATTTCCTGTATACGGTTGTTGGGCTCATGTTCTTATTGATTCTGGAGCTTCGCATTCTTTTATTGCTTCTGCTTATGCATCTACTTTGGGTATACCTGTTTCACATCTTGGGGTACCTTTGTGGGTAGACACGCCGATTGGGGGTAATGCATATTTATCTAAGGTATGTCGCAAGTGTGATATTGTGATTGTCGGACGATCGTTAAGGTTCGACTTCATTCTGCTAGACATGACGGGCTTTGACATCATCTTGGGCATGGATTGGTTATCTACCTTCCGTGCGCAGATTGATTGCTTTAGAGGCCGGGTGTCGGTGTGCACGCCTAAGGGCGAGCGATTCCACTTCTTTATTGATCGCAACGACTCCTCTACTTCTTCCTATTGTATATGGGGTCGTGATGTTTCCGGTTTCATTTTGGCAAGTCTCTTTTCCGACGATGAGGTTCATGGTCACGTCGAGGTACCTTATGTCGTGGGCGAGTATTGGGATGTTTTTCCCGATGACTTGACTTCTTTGCCTCCAATTCGTGAGGTAGAGTTTGCTATTGATCTTGTACCGGGTACCGATGCTATTTCCATGGCACCGTACCGAATGGCACCGGCGGAGTTAAAAGAATTGAAGGAGCAACTTGATGATCTCAAGGCGAAGGGTTTCATTCGGCCTAGTGTTTCCAATTGGGGTGCTCCAGTTCTTTTCGCTAAGAAAAAGGATGGTTCACTACGGTTATGCATTGATTATCGTAGGTTGAATCGGGTGACGATCAAGAACAAATATCCATTGCCACGGATTGATGACTTGTTCGATCAACTCAAGGGATCTAAGTTCTTCTCCAAGATTGACTTGAGGTCCAGTTATCATCAGTTACGGGTTAGGGATATTGACATCCCGAAGACCGCATTTCGCACTCGGTATGGGCACTTTGAGTTTCTCGTGATGCCTTTCGGTGTGACTAATGCACCGGCGGCATTCATGGGTCTCATGAATCGTATCTTCCACGAGTTCTTGGATAGATTTGTAGTGGTGTTCATTGATGATATTCTAGTGTACTCTACTACGAAAAGTGATCACGAGGTTCATCTTAGGACCGTTCTTCAAATCCTAAGAGAGCACCGATTGTATGCTAAGTATAGTAAATGTGAGTTTTGGCTTCAAGAGGTTAGATTTTTGGGGCATGTTGTTTCCGGAGGCGGCATTTCAGTTGATCCTTCGAAGATAGAGGCTGTTATGAGTTGGAAGAGACCGAGTAGCGTTTTCGAGGTTCGTAGTTTCCTTGGCTTAGCGGGTTACTATCGACGATTTATGAAGGACTTTTCTCATTTGGCGGTTCCTATGACTTGCCTCACGCGAAAGGGTGTCAAGTTCGTGTGGGATGACAAGTGTGAAGAGGCATTCATTGAGTTTAGGACACGTTTGACTACGGCTCCGGTGTTAATTATTCCCGAGCGCGGCGTCGGGTACGTGATCTATTGTGATGCTTCTCACGAGGGACTAGGATGTGTACTCATGCAGTCCGAGAGAGTTCTGGCTTATGGGTCTCGACAGTTGAAGACTCACGAGCGGAATTATCCTACGCATGACTTAGAGCTTGCAGCGGTTCTTTTTGCCCTTAAGGGGTGGCGGCACTACTTGTACGGTGAGAGATTTGAGGTCTTCTCCGATCACAAGAGTTTGTAGTAAATCTTTACGCAGCGGGACTTGAACTTGCGGCAGCGTCGATGGGTCGAGTACATGGACTATGACTTTGCACTCCAGTATCACCCCGGGAAGGCTAATGTGGTGGCGGATGCGTTGAGTCGCAAGTCACATGCAACGTTGGCTAGTATCTTTATTCGTGAGTGGCGGATGATGGAGGAAGTCGCAGAGTTGGATCTTCAGTTTCGTGATAGTGGGGATTCAGTGGTGACCTTGTTTAGTATGGTGGCACAACCTTCACTTGTGAGTCGTGTGATTGAGGCTCAAGGGCATGATGACAACATTACTTCGGTTCGCACTTGTATTGCTAGTGGCAAGGTTGTTGATGATTGGGTTTTGCACTCCGACGGAGGTTATCGTTTTAGGGGTTTACTCTATGTACCGCAGACTTGCCGTGAGGAGGTTTTACGAGAGTTTCATAGTTCCAGGCTTGCTGTTCACCCAGGTGGCACGAAGATGTATCATAATCTTCGACGTCATTATTGGTGGCAAGGAATGAAGAAATCAGTTGCAGATTTTGTGAGCCGATGTCTTACTTGTCAGCAGGTTAAGGTTGAGCACCGAGGACCTGCCGGGTTATTGAATCCGTTACCGATTCCTGAGTGGAAATGGGAACACATTTGCATGGATTTCGTGACAGGGTTACCAAAGACGAGGAATCAGAAGGATGCAGTATGGGTGATCGTTGATCGATTGACGAAGACTGCACATTTTCTACCTATCCGTGAGATGGATAATGTAGAGGTTCTTAGTAGGCTATACGTGAAGGAGATTGTCAAGCTTCACGGGGTTCCGGTGACTATCATTTCGGATCGAGATCCGCAGTTCACGTCACGGTTTTGGGAGGCTTTTCAGAAAGTCCTGGATACACAGTTACGGTTCAGCACCGTTTTTCATCCTCAGACGGACGGTCAGTCAGAGCGTACCATTCAGATCCTTGAGGATATGCTTCGTGCTTGTGCTATTGATTTTAGGGGCAGTTGGGAGGATCATCTTCATTTGGCGGAGTTCGCGTACAACAACAGTTATCAGTCCAGTATTCAGATGGCACCTTTTGAGGCGTTGTACGGTAGACCGTGTCGTTCACCGACTTGTTGGGCCGAGGTTGGTGATGTTGCACTTTTGGGATCCGATATGGTTCATGAGGCGACCGAGAAGATTAGGATTGCTCGACAGCATTTGGTTATTGCACAGAGCCGACAGAAGAGTTATGCAGATCGGCGTAGGCGTCCTTTGTTCTTTGAGGTCGGAGATCATGTGTTTCTAAAGGTCTCCCTCGCAAGGGCTTGATGCGATTCGGGAAGAGCGGAAAGCTTTCTCCACGTTTTATTGGGCCTTTTGAGATCCTTGATCGTATCGGCGAGGTGGCATACCATTTAGCGTTGCCACCGGATTTATCGCGGGTTCATAATGTTTTTCATGTCTCTATGCTTCGCAAGTATGAGCCGGATCCTTCTCATGTATTGAGTTGGGTTGATGTCGATGTTGCCGAGGACGTGTCTTACGAGGAGCGACCTGTGAGGATCTTGGATGCTAGGGAGCAAGTTTTGCGGGGCAAAACTATTCCTTTAGTTAAGGTCTTGTGGCACCATCGCGGAGTCGAGGAGGCGACTTGGGAGCGTGAGCGTGAAGTACGGGAAAAATACCCGGACTTGTTTTCTCCTATAGGTACGTCTTAATTTCGAGGACGAAATCTCCTAAGGTGTGGAGGTTGTAACGTCCGGTATTTTTATGGGTTAATTTAAAATTTTTATTTAACCAATTATGTGCTTATATGCTTAATGTGTTTAATTGTTTTAGCATGCCTTACATGTTGTGCGTGATATAAAAATTGTAGGTAGCATGTTGTATTTTTATTTTGAAATTAATAAAAATTATTGAAAATGATTTCGGGAAAGAAATGACCGAGGGGTAAATGAGTAATTTCACATTTGGAGCAATTGATAGAAAGTGTAGAGATTTTGGGTAAGAATTAGGGCTTGAGTGGCATTTTGGTAATTAGAGAGGATGGCAAGGGGTAAAAGAGTATTTAATAGTCTTGATGACACTTTTGTAATTAACCCCAACTTTGGAAGAATTTGGTCATTTTCACCTTTCATGTGTTGTCTAATTCCTAGCCCTTGATCTTATTCTCCCATCTTTGTTTTGGACCCTTGGATCATAAGGCCTTGTTTGGTTGGCACTTAAATGGAATAATCCATTATTTTTGGTCATCCACTTGGCAAGACTTTTTCTCAACCATTGGATGGTTATTTGATTTCCATCTTTATTATAAGCCCTTGGATGATAAGGCCCCGTTTGGCAAATTAATGAGTTTTGTGAGTTGTGTCATAAGTCTTCCACTTGGCAAGACTCATTTCTAGCCCTTGGATTCATTTCATTTTTCCTAGTTTCATTTTGAACCCTTGGATGGTGAGAAAAGTGAGTGGAGAATCTCTACACTTATGAGTTTCTCCCATTTGCAAGACATTCTCTCATCCACACAAATATCTATCTTCTCTCATAAGGTTCTTGCTAAGTTCTCCCTCACTTCACTCCTTCTTCCTCAACTTGTTAAATTCTTTCTTCCTTGTGATGAGAATTTGAAGGGGATTTGTGCATGGAAGTTGATGTTGGTGCTCCAAGCTTCCTTTTGAACCAAAGCTTGGTAAGTGATTCTTTCTCCTCTAGAATTTCTAGTATCAAACCCTAGTTTCTATTATTGAATTCTTATATTCAATTTTTGATTTATGGAGTTGTCTATCTATAGCTCTTAATTAGGACTCCATTAAAGCTTAGTTACCGGTTGAATTGAGCCTATTGTTGGGTTTGAAGGAGGTTGGGTTGATTCGGTTCACCTTGGAGGCTTTGCTTGTTCTTGGTGTTCTTGCTTGGAATTGAGGTAAGGGAAAAACGATTTGTATTCGTCTTTGTATGAGGGTGTGCGCGTCTATATGTATATATGCCGTATATATATATGTGAGTTGGTCTTGGTAGTTTAGACTATGAAATATGCCTTTGAGAACTTGATTTGTGCTATAAATTATGTTGTGATTTATTGCTTAACAAATGTTAAATTGTAAGCCTTGTGAGAAATTGAATACAATATAATGTTATTTGATGAAAGCATATATTGTGATAGCATATGGTTATGATAAGAACCTTTATGCATTTTGGGGTACACCATGTAGTGTTAAAAGCATGGGTGTAGGGTTTATACGGATTATGTATTCGTAAGAGTAAGTAGTCTTGTGTCGAATCGTCGCAACAACTGGCCAGGGGGTGTTCCCATCCTACGGAATAATGAGCTGTGAATGGGGTATAGGGTGAGTCGTCTCATTCTCGAAGTCGCGGGTCGTCTCGTGCATTCGTTATACGAATCATTAGGCACGGGTCGTCTCGTGCCAACCTCCTTCCTTGTTGAAAGTGAAATGTCAAAAACACTTGGGAAGGGTCGGTGCGGTACTCTTTCTCGTTATAAATGAGTAGGGTATGTATTCGTTAACCTATATTGGGCAAGCGCATATTATGGGGCGTGTTAAGTTATATTGTACTTGAACTATCCCATATGTGTGATTATGATATTGTTATTAAAGCATGCTATAATTGTGGTAAATTATATTATGAGCATGTTGGGGAAAAACATATGTGTTGGGTTCGATGGGGTTCCGGATTGGCGTGAGAGCCATGTGGGACAAGAGACCGACCTAGGGTTAGTGGCATGAACCTTGGTTGGGTTGGACCACTCGGACTATCGAGATGGAGGCAATGACGCTTCCTCTACTGGGCTAGTGAGCTCACCCCACGCCCTTTATATTTTTCAGGTGATGATCCCGTTGGGAGAGTTCTATAGTCTATCCGTGGATGTGTGGATGTATGTCCGCCCTTTTGTGCATGGGAGGCGGACCACACTTTATTTTGTTGGGCATTAGGCCGATAAATATGTTCCTTTTTCACATGTAAACTAAACTTGTAAAACCATGTTATTTTGACCCGGCTAGCATGTTAGCCGAGGTGTTATTGATTATGTATATCCCTTGGAGCGCTATGCGTGGGGATTGTGTTCTTTTGGTGCACTTCGGTGCCGGATTATGCATTATGATCAAATTATAACATGTTCGCCTTCGAGCGTTTAAATGTCATTCTTGAGTATTTTTACTTGGAGTTATGAATGTAAATTGGATGATTTGCCATGAATTGCAAATATTAGGTGTTTAGCCGAAAACAGCGTTTTTCTAGGTTTTCAAACTAACCCTTTTCGATTTGAATGGAAAAACCCGTTTTCGCCTACCCCCGTAGCCCCGGTAAAATTTCTTGTTTTAGGAATGATTTCAAACTCATTTTAAGAAGATTTTGATCTTTATAACCCGGTGGTCGTTAAAACGGAGACCGGGGGCAAGACGGTTATTTTTACGGATTTTTAAGAAGCGTCTTTGATAAAAATAACCATTTCTCTTCTTATTCCGAGTTAGGGGGATTTTTCCTCATTTATAAAGTCCCAAGGACCAGTTGAGATCTCCCTTGATAGTTTCTAAGGGTTTGGGGCTGTATGGGAGCCAAATTTGAGGTTTTCTGGTCTAGGCAGTCGACTGGCCCTTTCGGGCAGTCGACTGGGTGAAACGGAGGAAATTTTTCTTCAAAACTTTGAGCTCTCGGGTTCATCCAGTCGACAGGGTCATTAGCCAGTTGACTGGGTCACTAGCCAGTGGACTGGGTGGTTCGGCCCTGCTCTGACCTATTCCACTATTTCGCTCATATCTCGAGCTACGGGTGTCGGATTGAGGTATTCTTTAGCTTTTTTGAAAGCTGACTTAAAGATATTGATGTTAGGCTTTTGAATAGCCTCATTTGAGGCATTGTTGAGGGCGAAATGGTCGATTGAAGTTGACAGTAGATTTCTGCCTCTAAACGTAGGAATACCGATTTCAAAATGTCGTAGTTTCCATTTCGTACCTTCAAATTCGGTTCCGTTTGTTCCTATAACTTATTTTAGGCCCAAACCTCGTATTTATACCTTGGAATCACTACTTTAGCCATGTGATGACCATTTTACCCTTTGTGGGCGTTTAATGATTGAAGGTCATTTGTTCTCATCTCTTATTTCTTCCGCATTCACTCCCCTAGTTCTTAGGCTCGAATTTTGGAGTCCTAGGAAATTTGGGGCGTGACAGTTCACATATTTATAGACAAAAGTTGGTATAATCATGACATGTCTTTACTTGCATTCCAAGAAGACTTGGTGTGAGAACCAAGTAAATGTTGTGGATGGACCAATCTGCCCTTCAATACACTTGCACAAGGAATCAATATTTCATCATTGTGTTTTCGCACATATTCGAATGTTGGTGCTACCGATCGATTTAAGCGTCCATCGATCAATCGGTGGTCCCTGAATTTAGATATTTATTTATTCTGTGATTTTGTGCTTCAGTTGCTTGTACTCTGTTTCCTTGACTTGTACTTTACTTTGAGCTCAGTGTTTTCATCTTTTAAATGTTATTCCGGATTAGGCATATTTGCTAAAAACCCAAAATTCATTCAAATTCGCGTTAATGCCCTGAAACATGAAACTCGGATAAAAATATCTTATTAAGAAAATAAAAAGACTAACATAGGGTTAATTAATGCCCAGAATATCGAATATTCTGGTGTCATCACAAGCCATGCTACAATATAAAAAATAACACTGATACAAGTATTCCCACTCACTACCAAATAACAACTATCTCGAGTTAATGTTGAGAATGGTCCCCACTAAAGTAAACAACTTAGTTAATCTCAACTTCCATTCTAGACAACCTTCCGTGTGTAAGTGAACTCCCCTTACAACAAAATAATCTACTTTTCATATCTCTTCATCTTTTGCTTCTTTTGTTATATTTTTCACTTCGTCATTCTCTTCTTTTTTTTCTTCTATTTTGTTTTTCACAATCTAGTGGGTTTTAGCAGACGTTGGGCCAATGACTCCCAAGCTAGACAACTTTAAGGCACCAGGTGATAAAGCACCCCTCGGGCTTAATAATCCAGACCATCTAGGCTCGACTTGCAAAGACTTTCTGATCAGTTTCAGATGTGTGAAAATAATAGTGTTAAAAATAAGGAATTAACACGATCTAGTTTTAACCTCTCAGTCGCAAGTACGCGAGTAGTATATAGTATAGTTGGGTAGAGAGGGTATCGAACTATAAAGATCAAAGTCGTATTTATAATAATTATAAAATAGCAAATTCAATTATATTTATAAAATTTGTTTGATTGGTTTGTTGTATTAAACTACTAGACATAAAATAAAATAAAGATAAATGTTTTTGGTTTCACTCAAGATAAACAAGTTTATGGTTGAATTCCAACACTACCACTAGGCTTATAACATAGCCCTTTAATTATATTATTGCAAGAGGGTGGTACAACTCATATGAATCAGACTAGTAACGCTATAAGCAGTTGCCTAGTCCCAAAAAGGATGAAATCGATCCGTATTCACTACAATCCATCTTCGATTAGTATAACTGTTGTATGCATCTATATTACAACTACTCCTAAAACATGAAATTAAAAAACACGCTAACAATCATCTTCTCGAGGCATGGACTGTGTAAACCTAAGACTTTATCATGCCAAATAAGTACTATTATGTAGAAATCATTATTCAATCATGGAATTTCTTGCCCCGTTGATAAAACACAGTTGTTCAAGATAAATCATTAATTCAGTCTCAGCTTAAGTAAAGAATTAATAAATAAATCTTATTTAGGTAGTCTTGTTCATTCTCTCACTACATAATCATCATATGAGTGTCCTTCAACATATTCCCCTATTTGCAATATAAATAAATAAAAAACTATATTACTCGGCTAGGATTTTATTGGAAACCCTAGATACTGACTAGCCGCTCATGAAAATGGGAGACTCCATTGTTGATGAAGCCACCGTCTTCATGATTGGATAGTTGATTCTTAAGTTCTTGAGAAAGGGAACCTCTCTCGAAGAAAGAGGTTTTTTTATAAACAATGATACATTCTTAAGAAAATACAAAGGTATTTCCAAAAGGTCAAAGATATCTCTTCTTCATGACTTCTACCCATATTTATAGATAAAAGTTGGTGTAGATATGGTATGTTCCTTGCTTGCACTCCAAGAGAACTTAAGGGCTAAGAAATGGCGTTGAATGGACGATTCTTCCCCGCTATATACTCGTACACAAAGTCAGAATTCTGCAGTATATGTTCACACATATTCCAAGATGGCGTATTCCGAACGATCAAGAAGCCTCACCAATCGATCGGTGGCTCCTGAATTTTAATATTTATTTAATCCGCGAGTTTTATGCTTCTGCCACTTGTACCTTGCTTCACTGACTTGTACTTTGCTGATTTTCGAGTGCAAATATCTTCTAAGTGTTGCTCCGAATTCCGCATACTTGCTAAGAATCCCGAATTAACACATTTTTGCATTAAGGCCCTGAAAACACACTTAACACGCAACTTGCATAAAAATACCAAATTAATATAATAAAGAGACTAACAAGAGGTATATTAACGCCCAGAATACCAACTATTCTGGTCTCATCACTTTCCTATATTTCACTTCTTATTTTTCTTTATAGCATTCAAATTTTTCCGGCTTAATACTCAAATATCAATTAATTTAATAGTAGGGGTAATGTGCATGTACTTATAGGTCAAAATCGTCCTTCTCGGATTCGACTTCACTAATTCATTCACCTATGTACAACTACATCACCTCACTAACTCAATCTAATCATTACTCTCATGAGCGGGAATATCACATCACATACTACTCATATATCATAAACATCAATTCAATTAACTTGCAATGCAAAACACTCATACATGAAAACAAAGAATTTCTCAAAAACAATCAATTTTTTAAAAATAATTTTTCAATCATTCCCTATAACCAACTATACCTTTCCCCCCAAACTTAAATTAAACCATGTCCTCATGGTTCACAATCATACTCATGAGAAAGAATATAGTTACCTTTGCAGCGCAGTTTCAGAATTTCAACTCTTAATGTTTGTTCTCCCCCCCAAGCTTGAATTGAGTCACCTGTAGCAATATTCAACATAAAACACATACCCAATATCATAGGAAGGGAAAAATAAATATAATTATCACTTTCTGGAAATCATTACTTAGTATTGCACAAGGAATGAATTTTTATTTTTATTTTTATGAAAAAACTTTGATTTGGCATTCAGGGCCTACAATCCTATGAATTGAAATTGCATAAATTAAATTACATCCTATTCTATAAACCGAGGCTAGAAACCAACTTTCACAGCCTAAAACCAAATTTTAACGTCATTGCCATGATTAATCCTAACCCATATCATACACATGATCCACCAAACTGATAAATGCCAAATATTTTGGCCCCAGATCAATCTCTTCATAAATATTCAGTTGCTGACCACACATCTTAACTTTCATTTCCAAATCCTACCTTTCCGTGGGGGAAACCGATTTACCTCTATATGGTCCGTCCCATCTTAATTGGATCTTTCCTAGAAAAAATTTCAATTTCAAACTACAATGCCGTCCTTTCAAGCCAAACTAAAAAAACTTAAGACAAACATGTTTAGCATGATGCACTCTTATGCGAGCTCTGTAAATCTGAACATCCTCATACGCACAATTCCGTATCCCCTCACGCTCAGTTCTTAATCACGGATCTTCCCAAGCATACAGCTTATCCACCATGTTTATACTCAACACTCGCTCATCTGGAAAGGGATCCTTGGTAAGTGATCAGCTCTAGCAGTATTCACACCCATTTTATCTTTTAATATGCTATCCTTTTGATCCTCCATTAAACCATATAACACAATCTCAGGAAGCGTATTTCCAGGCACCAATTCTTGTGGAGGAATAAGTGAAGGTCCGGGCGATTCTCTTGATGCTCTCTCTGTCTGTGAGTACAAAACAGTTTCTAACGTAATGATAACTTCCAAATTAGATCATTGTTGATCCTCTCAGTTTTCAAATTTTGCTTTCGACCTTCTCATCACAGCCTCCAAATCATCTCTTGCAATACTCTGAGGTACAACTTTTTTAACCATCTCATCAATATTATCTAGTTGATGGTTGATATCAAAGACATTCATCCTTATCTTTAGTTCCCAAAAGATAGATCCATGGCCCTTGTTCTGCAATTAATGCACGCATTTGCCTTAGCCAAAAATGGTCTTCCTAAGATAACAAGGATATGTTTCCTTGGTTTGTGGTCAGGTTCCATGTCTAGAACCACAAAGTCTACGGGATAGTAAAACTTGCCCACTTGAATAATGACATCCTCCAGAATTCCTCTCGGTTGTTTAGTTGATCTATGTGGCAATTGAAGCAACACCGAGGTAGGATTGAGCTCTTTCAACCCTAGCTACTGATAGACTGAGTAAAGTAATAAATTAACACTCGCACCGAAGTCAAGAATAGTTATACCAATCTCTTGGTCACCAATAACATAAGAAATAACGGGAGCACCGGGATCTTTACGCTTAGGTGGAGTATCACTTAGTAAGAGTGAGCTCACTATTCAGTCAATAGAACTTTCTTCGGGACCTTAGTTCTACTTCTTCTTTTCTTCGTACAGAGGTCCTTAAATTTTTTAGCATAAGGTGGAATTTGGGCGATAATGTCTAAGAGTGGTATGTTGATCTTGACTTGTCGGAATGCTTCAAACATGTCCTTCTCCTTATGTTTGCTATACGAAGTCGACTCTCTAAGATGTTGAGGTAAATGTGTTACCTCCTCATAAGTTTGGGGGGAAGGTGTTACCTCCTTATAATTTGCCCTAATTGGCTCTTCTAGTAATGTTTGATCTTCTTCTTCTTCCTCTTGGGGTTGACCTTTTAGAATCTTTTCAGCTGCCTTTCGTTTGTTCATCCTCTCCTCGAACTGCTTCTCAACCATATTCTCCACTTTTCAATGTAGTAACGGCTTGGACTATTTCATAATTAGGTTCAACAAAAGAACCAAGCTCCATTCCTTGCTTATTCCTTGGATTAACCACCGGCTGGCTAGGTAATTTTCCCTCTTCATACCTATTCATTACGTTTACTAGTTGCCCTACTTGGGTTTCTATCTTAGCGATGGATTGGGAATGAGAGTTCAATAGTTGGACATGAGTGTGATACCCCCTAATTTTCATGCATAGGTTGGCCAGGCCTATACCAAAAACTATCAACACTTAATAATAAACAAACACAGAAGCAAAAGACATATTTAAGAAATAACAGTCTCAAAAGTTTAATTCTCACGAATAAACAAATTCAGAAATCCAAATCCCGAAAGGGTACAACTCGGGAATCCCATATCAATGGACCCCTAAAACCATGAATGAAATAATAAGTCCGAAAGAAAATACTAATATAGAGTCCCTACACTGAAACAAAGCGAAAGACTGAATAACTCAAGAAGAAACGAGATGAACCCTCAACCTTGTTGCTGGAATTGCCGAGGACCTAAAATGTTAACAATGGTGGGTCAGACCCACGAGCAAGTAAACTCTACATGATCCCAAACAGAGTACCAATAATCCCATCATCTACCAAACCAAAAATAAGAGTAAAACTAGAATTCCTATAACTTTAAATATCACTCCTAAATAAATATCCTCCAAAAATAAATAAGCAAAACAAATAAAGCACAACCATAATTAAATCATACGTCATAAGGCAAAACAAGTAAGTGCAACCATAATTAAATCACAATTCATAAGGCAAAGCAAATAAGTGCAACCATAATTAAATCACAAAATAATAGGCAAAACAAATAAAGTAAAACAACAACTAAATCCCAAATCCATAGGCAACTTAACCATGCCTTATCATAACCATATACCTGAACTCCATGTCATGGTACAGATGAGACTGCGTTAATAGTCAACCCATCGTGGTTCATTCCATTCCACAATTACAAAAAGAGAAGAATATATATATATATATATATATATATATATATATATATATATATATATATATATTATTTTCCAATTATGCCACATATTAAAGAATTTCTCAATTCTTTTCCTCTAAAATTTCTAAATTCATTAATATGTCGAGCCCAGTGTTCAACAATAATCTAAAAAAAATAGATTTCTATAGCAATTTATTTTCTTAATTAATCTACCACAAAATGGTAATTAAATTTTATTTAGGACAAAAATTCATCTACCAATCAATGGCTTCCAAATACTATTCACTAAATTGTAGTTATAACCATCAAAAAGGCATTACCCATGACCTAAGAAGCACGAACACGAATATGACACGACACATACACAACGACATGACGAATTCCAAAAAATTAGGAGACGACACGACCCCGACACGTCTAGAAAAAAATTATAAATTTTTGTACATATACATATTATATTACACAAATACTTCATTTATCACTTATACAATGAGAATCAAGTAAACTTATAAACAAAAATAAACAAATAAGTTAAATGAAATGTCTGACATGTTCCAAATTCTTCATTCTATTACTATGCAAGAAATCAAATGCATCTTCCCCAACATTCGTCATGTCACGCCCCTAAATTCCTAAGACTCCCAAACCGGGACATCCGAGGAATCCGGGTTGTGATCCATACAATGAGCGACCAACTAAGGATATCAATAACCATTAAAACGTATGGAATACTGATAAAAATTGTATATTTCATACACAAATAAATGATAGAAATACAACAGCGGAATTCAACAAAAAATCGGCAGAGTTCCGTCTGTAAATGGAACATCCCGGAAACATAACACAACAGATAACTTGCCAATAACAAGTGTTATAATATCAATGGCTCAAAGCCCAACATTCGTCAATCCTATTAGGGCCGAGGTAGTGGAAAGAAAACACCGATAGCCCTACACAACCCTCTATAATCAACAGAGTCATAATGCTCGAATAAGAATACAGAAAGACACATGGTAGTGCCGAAGAGATACAATGACATCCTGAAATAATAGATACAGGAAATAAAAGATACACCAATAGGGATATGCCAACATACTGGCTCCCAAGATAAATACATAGTCGTCCCATATAACATGGATAAATAAACTAAATGATAAAGAAGATAGTAGATAACTATCGTCCCCAAATCCAGTCGCGCTGCAACCGTAACCGCATCACCCCGCATAACTCCAAAACCTGTAATAAGGAAAATAAAAGAAAGGTGTCGTTGCACCGCATGTTGTCCATAGCCAAAACATTTCCTGTAAACTGGCATGGAATACCAGGGGTATAAAACACCCTGTGAGCAAATAAGCTCAGTAAGAAAAATGAAATCCTAACTACCACATCTTCTGACTGTTTAGGTAATGCTAAACCATCCAGCAAGACACGTAACATATAACTAATCCTGGTCTCAAATCACAAGGCACACATTCATATACTACCGTATGTAAGTATATAGGGGATATATATACATATATATATATATAAGTACACAACATGAGTCTCACAAAGTACAACTAAAACTTGTCCTCCAAGTACCAACTCTAGTAGTCTACACTACTCTCACAAATGTACGCTAAATACACGACACCCAAGTCCAATCTGACTAATCACTAAGTGATCACATCACTGACAAGAGGGTCCAAAAAGAGAGAATCACAATCACCTCTAATGTCCAAAGGAAAAAAACATCCACAACTAGTACCAAGGACGGCTCATAACCCACTCCCCAAAAACACAGGAGGAAAACACTCACATCCTTGCATACTAACATAACCATCATCAATATATATATATATATATATATATATATATATATAATATACATGAACATCATTAATACCATTAATCACCTCATCACATCAACCTCATAATACTATCCTCAATAAGGCCAATCAAATCACTAAGGCTCTTACTATCGGTGAGGAAAACCAACTAATCAAAACACATAAAGCATACGAACACTACTCTCATGAACGACCACCTAAGGTAAAAAAACAAAGCAAAGGAAAACAGTTCCCAATGCTAAACCAACGGATAACCGAGACCATAATGTCAAGGTTAAGAACATCCACAAGTGTTTAGGAAAAACACCTGGACAAAGAAATAAAAAGAAGAGGAAAGGCAACATTACGTATGTGCACTAACCAACAAGCCCCATACCCGAGACTCAAAATGAAAGAATGTATATATAAAACAATCATACCGAGAGAACGCACTCTCAAACCCACCAGAACAACAACTCAAGGATTCCTATAATGTCCAAGAGGAAAATGAAGGAAGAGCAACACATTGGATCCACATAACACCACCATCCGTTTCCAACCCCATGAAATCAAATGACAACACAAGAAAAAAATTCGACACCACGCTGTAACCAACGGCTCAAGGAGTGACATATAAGTCAAAAACATATACTAGTATACAAAGGAGAGTGAAAGCAATTCTTAGGAGAATGAACTAAGCACAAGAAACAAAGTGCAAAGCCATAGTACCTCGAGTACTTAGCAAAATCGCTTCGATATCCTAAGATCATGAAAATAGGAAACTAGTGACCACTACCAATGAACTAACTAGTTTCAATCA
The DNA here is from genome assembly GCA_963922005.1 of Cornus suecica. Taxonomy (NCBI): domain Eukaryota; kingdom Viridiplantae; phylum Streptophyta; class Magnoliopsida; order Cornales; family Cornaceae; genus Cornus; species Cornus suecica. The sequence continues at coordinate 30,747,015 of OY998241.1, forward strand.
ATACCTCTTTGACTTTATTCAAACCTCAAATTCACATTTGATACCAACTCTCTAGATCACTAACAGAATCAAGAGACCATTGTCACACAACCAGACAGGTTCAATCATAACCTCGTCTAACCAACTGATAACCTCAAAAGTACGATAAATGATACATTCCTCTAAGTGTGAAAGAAACTTTTATTTGGCCAATACTACGTAACCAACCAAGATCACAAAACTATTACCCACCTTATCAAAGGCCTCAACTCATCGTTGATACTACCCAATCAACTAGGTTTACAATCTCATCACTTGCCCTATATAAGGCCTCAACTCACAGTTGATACTAAAATCCACCACTGGCCTCAACTCTCCAAGAGGTCACACAACTAACCACGATCACAAAACCATCACTCGCCTTTTCAAAGGCCTTAACTCAAAATCGACTCTATAGTCCATTACTAACCTTAATTATCCAAAGAGGTCACTACATCAATATACTTAACCCTCCAAGGGCATAAAAGTACATAATCACAAGTATAAAAATTTACATTTCATTATACTTTAATACTTACTGCATGTAATCATATTTTCACGTATCCATTTTCAGTTGAGCATTTTATAAAAATATGAATTTATTTCGCAATATTCATAATCAACATGCTCCATAATCCACATATAATAATATCACATAATAAACATGCTCCAAAATCCACATGTCATACTATCATGATCTACGTGTCAAATAGAATCACATAAATGCAATATGAATGCAATGTGATTCAACACACCCCATGATATACAGGGTGCCTAATATAGGTTAACAGATACATATTCATCCGAAACAAAACCACCCACACATGATACACACGACACCCAATACAGGTTTACGGATATGTACTCATCTGAAACAAAACCGCCCACACATGATACACATGGAGCCCAATATAGGTTAACGGATACATACTCATCCAAAACAAAAATTCCCACACATGATACACACAGCTCCCAATATAGGTTAACGGATACATACTCATCCAAAACAAAACCGCCCACACATGATACACACGGTGCCCAATACATGTTAACGGATACATACTCATCCGAAACAAAACCGCCCACAGATGATACACATGACACGCATAGACCAACAACCATGTACTCAATTCGACACAGTGTACTCAATATGCATATAGGGCCTCAATAAAAATCATGCCCCAACATAAATATGTAACGAATCATATTTTTGACAAAACATTTTCTAGAATGCCAACATGAATACCATCAATCCTTTTAACATGCTTTTAAATCACAATTAAAACATTTAAATCCCAACGATACATTTTCATGCACAATTCGTGTTCAAGTCATAAAATTGTCCTTTAATTCACAAGGATAACATTTTCATTTCTTTTAACATACTTTTCATTTAATTAAAGCAATACCCACAATCATATAATCTCATTTTTGTTACATGCCTCTAAATAAATTCAGTAATAATTCACAAGTATAAGGGGAACTAGAATAACGTCTATGTTCTCATGTTCCACACTATCACATATCCCCTAACATGTTTTAAATCCCGTAAACACAATCAAAAGGGGAAACTAATATAGCGTTCTAAGTTCACGTCCAACTTTTACAAATTGTACTAACCCACTTTAAATCTCAAGGGGTTACTATGCCACATATTCTCATCTAGTTCAAATAGGTACTAATTCAGCAGGAAAAATATTTATTTAATTTTCTCAAATTAATTACTAAATCATGTTTCGCTTCTAAACCACCGAGAGACATATTTTATATTCATAAATAAATATATCTAAATTAAAATAATAACTTGCACATGCAAACAACAACAAATGATAAGGAAGTGAGAATATTTCTCTCACCTCAAAATGCATGTCACGCGTTAAACCATCACATCCGCAACCGAACTAAATACTCTGACTCATTGCCTAAGACACGTGCTCAATTCTATCCCAAACACTTCTTGCCCGAAATGGGCCCACCGTGAACAGTGTCGGTGCCCGAATATGGGCTCGCCAACCAAAGTCATCCGAATAAAAAATTTGAATATACCGAAACGTCTGCCTCAACGATCTATACGAAGCCCATTAGCAATAGGTTAATAAATTTCAGCAAATCTAAAATAACCCAAATGAAAATTCGTTCCTAAAAATCAAATTTTCCGGCAAACCGTTCAACAAAAAAAATTGAAATTTTTACACGTCGTACTTGACATCGAGACGAAGCTACCCTCTGAAAATTAGCATCATACAACATCGGGAAGTCAGCCAAAGAATCGACCGAAGTTCCAGCCAGAACACCCTCTATCGCACGAACTGTACGACTACTACAAGCTCATCCACCTGTGCGCGACCACCACCAGCCATTGTCAACTCCTGTGCAACGCCGCACCGACTGTAGAAGCTCCAGCGAGCAGCCCAGGTCATCCTCCACTCCACGCAGCTCCCTCTCTCTCTGCCCGACTCTTCTCTCTCTCTCCCTCTCCCTCTCGTCTGAAACTAAAGATGATGGAGAAGAACAAACCGTTACCAGCTGAGGAGGAGGAGAAGAAATTTGTAGGTTCTTCCTGGGGTGATTCGCGTGGATAAGGAATAAGGAAGAGAAGAAGCAGGCTCATCCATTGACCTCTGCATATATGCGTATATGCATATACATATATATGTTATATTGCAAAAAAACACTATCATTATCCACAATTACAAAATAATCCCACCCCTATATAATTATAACTAATAATCTATATAGGCATGATTAATCCAAAAAACAAATAACAGATCAACTCCCAAGTGTGATCATGCGAACCGGAAAATCCACGGGATGCCAAATAACTAAAATAAATAAATACATCAGGGTATGAACCCAAACATCAGAACCCTTAAACATCAGCCAAATAAAATGTGTTTCCACCCAGTCGAAGCACTAAACGCAATTGTCTAAATGAAGCCGCGTAGTCGACAATAAGAAAGTTAACGAAGTCGTCAAGGAAAAATCGTAAAGTCGTCCAGTTGACTTTAAATGTAAATGCAAAAAATTTACACGCGAATTACCAAGAATAAACCAAGACATCATGAACAAGTGACATCACAACCGAAAATAAATCGGAACTAATTTTAGGAAAAAGGTAAAATAACATGGGGTGTTACATGTCATCTTCTTTCGTTATATTGTGAAAATTTTCTTTATTGAAGACAAAGATTGGAAGATATAAATACCAAATACACGACTCTTTGTGATGTTATCTTATTCCTCTTTAAATAGTGGATAAATGAATATATGATATAATTCTTCTCATAAGATGAGGAGGAACAAAGATATTCAAATATCTTCAAAACCAAAGATTGAATTAGAAGTGTTGAAGTTCCATAAGTGGTCTATTAAATTATTGACTCCATAAGACTTTTATCTTTCATTGAATCAACCAACCCACCGCCTGTCTGACACGCGGACAAGCGCGTGTCCTCCGAGTGTCCATTAAGTGCTTGTTTGGCAATCGGTGTGGTGTTGGTTTTTGGTTTTGGTTTGGTTGGAGTTGGGTTGGTTGGAGTTCGTGTGGTTTTATTCTGAACGGAAACCATGTTTGGTGCAGATGGTTTTGGTGTGAGAAAAAGTGAAATTGAAAAACCAAACTATGTTTGGTAGAGTTGGTATGAGCTGAAATTCTGAAACCAATCATATTGGATAACTTGGAATAGTTTGACATTTTATTTATTTAAAATAACATTTTGTAAATATATATGTTTTAAAAAATAAAATATATAAATATTTAATTTTTTCGAAATATTTAATTTTTTCAAAATATTTATAGATAAAATATTTTATATAAGATATTTCAAAAAAATAAAAGATTTCAGTAAAAATACATATAATTTGTATATTTTTTTAAAAATAATAAATATATTTTTATTATATTTTATTTTTTCTAGAAATATTTGTTTTCCCGAAATATTTTATTTTTTATGAAATATATTTTTTCGTTTGATTTTTTTGAAATATTTTATATTTTCATAAATATTTTATTTTTCGAATTTATATATATATAATATTATAAATGAATTAGTTTGGATTAAACAATGGTACACAAAATTGAATTGGTTTGGGTTAAAGAATAGTTTTGGTATGAGAAAACCAAACCAACTCCATCCAAACTATCTATTGAGATGGTGTGAAAAAGTTCAAGTTTGGTACCAATGGTGCGACACTATTGCTCCAACACCAAGCTTGCCAAACATGGTTTGGTGCACAATTTTCAACCCAAACCCAAAAAAAGGGCTTCAAACATTACCAAATAAGCACTAAGTGTCCAATTTTTTAAAAAATCAGAACACTTTTTTGGTGTGTCGAACACGTATTTTTGGCATGTCTGCATTCGATACGAGTACAACAACCTTTAACGAAGTGTCCGTGCTTCATAGCCCATAACCCAACATATTATTTGTCTTCAAGAGGTCAAATTCTCACATCCATATATATACACACACGATTATGGATGGATGCACAAATAAATACCACTTTTCAATCATTATAAAAACTATATTCCAAATTCTAACTACTAATTTTCTACTATTTATATAATCATATACCCATATGCATATAACAACTGTTATCAAATATTACAAATCTTAAATTACAAACCCAACCATCAAAGTTATACTAATTACATAAACAAACCCATATATTTATATATGAACACACAGTTAACAATTATCACAAATATAAAATTACAATCCTAACTAAAAAAGTTTAACTATCTACATAAACATACCCATATATATACTCACACGATTACAATCAATACAAATATTACATTACAATTCTAACTAGCAAGATTTCCCTATCTACATAAGCATACCCCTTAAGATATATACCAGCCAACCTTACGAATCATACATCACCATTCTAACCATCAAAATTTCATTATTTACATAAGCATATCCATATATATATATATATATATACACACGACAACCCAACATTGATTTCATACGCTCACATACATAATTATGAGAATCAACCGTATGTATACCCATGGTCCAAGAAACTGAATTTTGGAAACAATATATTCAAGATCAACTAGATATAATTCAATTAAATATATATATATATATATATATATATATAAATACACACATCATATATACTCACAAAAATCCAATAAAAACATGGTATATCGATGCTATGATTATGGGTCCAAAGGGGAAGAGAATAACATTATACTTGTCTGATCGTTATGCTAAATCACGCACGAACTGTAGATCGATCGATGTTCTCTCCTCTCTCTTCTACACGACTCGCGATTCTGCTTTCTCCCTCTACTTGTCTGACAGAAACGTAGGACTATCTTAACGTTTTCTTTTTGTTATATATATATATATATATATATATAAATATTTAATCATTCCAATGGGCCCAAAAATATATAATAGCCCATTATTACTCATATAGCCCATTGGCTAATAAACTCAACTAAATGATTTATAATTAATTAATTAATTAAATTAAATATATCCAATTTAAATAAATAAAATAACAGGGTATTACAATGAGAGTTCAACAATTGGATTGTCGCTTGAGGATGGTTAGATTGGTTTTTAAACTCTCCCAAGGCGCTCATCATTTCATCATCAAAACCAGGTAGTATAGGTGGTGGGTTTTGATTTTGACGCTTGGGTTTTGATATTAGACATTTTGACCCCTTAACTCACTATTGTTACGTCCTTTCATTTCATTATTGGGTATTTTTATACTGTTTGTGTGTTAAAGCATGTTTTAAGAGCTTAACGAAGAAATGAAGCTAACTTCGGTGAATTAACTGAACTGTATGTTCTTTCTATCTAAAGAGGAGGATTAAAGAGGCAGTCCGAGACAAAAATGGCTCCCGGAGGGCAAAAATGGCATTTCTAGAAGTCGTCATTTTCAGCGAAAAGTATCGTGGGTTCAATGCGGTCATTTCGGTGCAGTTACGAAGAAAAGTGGTTTTGAAGAAAATACCTACGCTTGTGCCTATGCTTTCAGTTTCAAAAAGTGACAGGAAATCACATTTTTACGCTTGGACCTATGCTTGGGATGTACACTTGGATCTACGTTTAAAGCGTAGGCCAGCTACGCTTGAAGCATATTTGCGACAAGTTTTTGTGTGTTTTGATGGATTTTGTCTATTCTAACCCCGGTTCGATTTGAAAGCGTGCCTATGACTCTAAACCTTTGTATACATGTATATACACTTATATATTTATCATATTTTAGGGTTTACATGAGGATTAGAGTGAAAAGACTATAAAATACCTCTTTATACCATTGTCTATATATACACGATCATATATTAATTGTGGGTTATTGAGTTATTAAGGGTTGTTCACGTTCTTTCAGAGAGTTCTCTCACATTCAGACTTGCTACTGTTGAGAACCATATTCCGACCTAAAGATCTAGAGAAGAAGACCATAGAGATCTTTTCTACATCACCGATGCAGTCACCTTCCACCATGGCCAACTAACTCGGTATCTAGGGTTTTCTAGCAAAACCCTAGCCAAGTAATGTAGTTCTTTCATTAATTTCAATTGTAACGAGGGGAAACTATTGATCATACTATGATGATTGTACTAGTTAAGAGACCGTACTAATTTGTAATATAAAATTCTATGTTTGTTCTAAATTCTTGTCTTAGATGGAATGAATGTATTATTTTGCACAACTATGATTATTCACTATGGGCTAGAACTCGGATGTTTAATTATGGTTTTCTACATAATGGTGGTAATGAACTTAAAACCCTAGGTTGACATAGGCCATGCCTTGGTGATTTAATATAGACATGCTTTAGTTTATTTTCATCATTAGGAGTAGATTAGAGTAATATAATTGACATGCACTAGTTAGGTTAGTCATGAGATGGGTTATCGCAATCCGGTTGATGGTACTCCTTTTTGGGGTCGTATATAACTATTTGTCGTACGACCTGATTCACAGTTATGGATCTCCCTCTTGTAGTTGATACAGTGAGGAACTATATTATGTGGTTAGTGGTGGACTGATGAAAACCCTAGTTTTATCTCTCATTTGAATCATAACCAATTTACTTTGCTTTTTAGATAATTTTAGTAAAAATGGATAATTTGGTCTTTAACCACCCAAACAAACCATTTTCAGAAAATATAATTCAGTATTTTTGAACTGCTAAAGTGAACAATCTCAGTCTCTGTGGGATCGATATCCTTACTCAAGCCATTGTTATTTTACAATTGAGACGTGCGCTTGCATAGGGTAAAACCTAGTGTCATTAAGGTGTCATTTTTAACCACATATTTTTACACACCCTGATGTCACATCAGGTTTATCTTGGTTGAAGGGTCGAAATGATTGGGTATTATTGGACTAAAAATTATGAGTACTGAATGGTTGTTGGCTACTATTGAAACTCGGTTGAAGATTTTCAGTGTTATTAGAATGATACGACATATGTGGGTGATTCCGCCAACCCGGATTGTATGAATTGGAAAAAGGATTATTGTTCGGGTTGGTCCACTCTGCATTTGCATCACCGACAACTAACTTATTGCCTTGATATTTAAAATTTAAGGGGTCAGGTCCTATTGCTAAGACTTTTCTTGGGGCAGATTTACTTAGATTGAGGAATTTATCGAGCTTCTGACCTAATGTCACTACTTGTGCTTTCACATCATTATCCCTTTCAATTTCAAAAAGACCTTCTGACTTCCTAAGGACTCCTTATCTAGCACGCATCTCCGATTCATATTGAAGCGAATTTTCACTCACAGAGTCAAATAGTCTCAAAATCTCTTATACTAGTTTTAGTGTAAACTGACCTCCCACTGTTGTATTTATCGAATTTTTGTGAGTCTCATTAAGTCCAAGATAGATGTTTCACACAAAATCACAACCTACAAATTTGTGAAGGGGACACTTTCTCAAAATCTCATTGAACATATCCCATGCATCATGGAATTGCTCACCAGGCAACTCTCTAAAGTGGGTAATTACGTGTTGCGCCTTATGGGTTCTACCTATTGGATAATATTTAAGCAAAAATTCAGATTTTAGGTTCTCCCAATTAATTTTTATTTGCATATCCAAGTTAATATACCATCTTTTAGCTTTCTCTCTGAAGGAAAAGGAAAACAATCGTGCACGCAACGCATGAGTGCCTAGATTCTCGATTTTGGCTGTCGAGGCCATTTATATGAATTCATCAATATGTTTATATGAATCCTCATTCCTGAGTCCATAATATTTGGGCAACATTTTGAGCACACTAGATTTGATCTCATAGTGTGTGACTTCATCTTCTTCTGGAAATTTAGCATAGGATTCATGATTCGAAGGTGCAAACTACCCGTTTAAGGACGTAGCTGGGGCTCGTCGCGCAACTACATTGTGGTTCGCCATCCTCTCAAAATCCAACTTCATTCAAAGTTCTTTTAATCTCTTAACTCTACGATTCTTCTGAAAAGTTATTTTGATCTCAGGATCAAAGGGAGCTAATTCAGTGTCGGGATCGAAAGGGGATTGTTAATCGCTCATGGACAAGGCAATTTTTTTTCTAAAAATAAAAATAACTACTTCTAAACTATTCTAACTATTAACATGAATTAAAGGTAGAATTATGCGTAAAATTAAGCTATACTAAAACTCACAAGTGGTCTAACGACGCAATCTTCACTGCTTTGTTAATTCCCTTTACATTTTTCAGTGTACCTGTCAATCACACAAAAATTTCAACTTTAACTACACTACAATAACTCAATTATACTAAACTACTAAAGTTGAGAATATTGCTAAGTCCTCGGTAACGGCACCAAAAATATGATGGGTGCAAATCGGGATTAAAAATATTGATTAAGAATAGACCCTTGTAATGCCCTAGTTTTGCTATTGCAAGTGCACAAATCATATTATAGTACAGTTCGACTTGAGAAAGAGAATATTGATCCCATAGAGAGTTGGATTTACTCACTTTAGCAATCTAGAAGTACTGAATTATGGTTTGAAAAAGTGTTTGTTTGGTTTGAAATCTATGATTAATAAAACTAACTAAAAATAATATTTACATGAGTTTGTGATTCATAGTACAGAAAAATTAGGGTTTTCATACTCCACCACTAACTGTATAATATAGCTATCTACTTTATTAATTGTAAAAGGGAGATCCATCACCTGTGAATCAGATTATACCGTAAATAATCGAATGTATCCCAAAACAGATACGATCAACCGGATTCTCTACAACTCATCTCCGGACAGAGTGTGATTAGTGCATGTTATTTACTTTACTTTAATATACTTCTACAACATAAAATTAAACTAAAGCATGTCTATACACCTCGCTGAGGCATGACCTGTGTAAACCTAAGGTTTCATGTATTAAGCACCATTGTGTAGAAAATCATGATATGCTAGAGAACACTAGATAAACGTGATTGATTAAGGTAATGCATTCATTCATTCTAAGACAAGAGTAGAATAAATACAAAACCCCTTATATTAAATAACTATGGTCTCTCATATACACAATCATCACATGTGTGGTCTTCAGTTTCCCCTCGTTACAATTAAAACAAATAAGTAAACTACATTACTTTGCTAGGATTTTGCTAGAAAACCCTAGATACCGGTTTAGTTGCTCATGGTAGTGGGAGACAACATCGTTGATGTAGAAATGCCCTCCATGATCATTTACTCCGGATCTCTAGGTTATTAATGACTCACTTCTTCGATATATGTAAATCTCCAGAGATAGTGCTCTAAAATTTATGTATTTAGAAGTTCCTTAGATCTGATTCAGACCTTGATATTTATAAAAGAAGTTGAGAATAGTCCTGCTTGTATTAAACTTATCCCATTAGGAGTAGGATTTCTCTTTGATGTGTTTCTCTTCAATTCGGAGCCAAACCCCTTTAATCTGATGTAAGTACACCTTATACACATGCCTAGAAGTGTTGAAGTCGGAGATAAGTCAAAAGAAGTTGAATCGGATCAGGACTCAAATTCTGTAAAATCCCAATTACTGCCTACGCATGACCCTACGCTTAAGCGTAGGCCTTGTGCGTATCTCTCCAGCCATGTGCGTAGCTCGTGCGTAGAAGTGATGATTCCAACCACTTTTATTTACTATCTGCGTAGATATGCGTAGGAAAAATCATGAAAATCACTTTTTCCAATTCCTTTTCCATTTGAGCCCCCTTGACTCCGTTAGTATGTTTCCCAAAGTTTTGGCTCTGAAACATATCGTTTTTGCCCTCCGGGAGACACTGTTTGCTTGGAAACTCCTATTTTTCTCTCTTTTTGGGTAGATACAAGGACATCCTTGGTTAATTCACCAAATTTAGATTGTTTTCTTCATTAAGTTCCTAAAACACGCTTAGACATGCAAACTCGATAAAAATACCAAGTAAAAGAATGATAAGACGTAACAATACCAAGTTAGGGGCCTAGAATGGACAACATTCGGCATCTATCACGCCCCCAAATTTAACTATTTATAGTCTCTTAGCAGTGAACTCATAGGAGAACTTTGAAAACACCTCATGATGATTTTCTATCCTAACTATTCTACACTAACCCCTTGCTTTCGTGAGGGTCGACGATTATATTTAGCATGTGTAACAAGTCTTTTAAACCCCTAGGCAATGCCTAGTGGACGAGTGAAGTCTCGTGAGGGTTAGCTATACTACCCATATAAGTACGAGGCACGTAATACATACCAGACAAGAGATCACTATGACTCATACCTATCAATCCAACACTGGTAGTCTATACTACTCACACAAACGTACACCAAGTTCACAATTCCCTAGTCCAACATAGTCAATCACTCTAGTGGCCACAACAATAAACGTAGGATCCAAAAAGGGCTAATATCACTACAATATCCATAGGAAGGAAATATCCACAACCGGTATTGAGGAAAACTCTCACGTCCTTGTGTACTAATAGGATCATCGTCAATGTATATATACAAATATATATATGAACCATCAATCCATTCTTAAAGAAAGATCCACTCTCAAATCAATGCCACCAATCACATCACCCCATCAACCTCGTAACACATTCATGTCCTCAACATATGTCATCCCTGAAATTCCTAGAACTTTGAAAGACGAGTCTAAGATCAAGAGGATGATGTGGAAGTGAGACAAAACAAAAATATAACTTCTAGTTGTTAAACACCAGTACAAGGGTAAAATAGTCAGTTCACGTTACAATTCACTTAATTAGGCATAAGGAAGGTCATAGCCATATCTGGGGATGATTTTGGGGTTAAAACCCAAAAATAAGTTTTTAACATTTTTGGTGAATAGTGTTGCGCTTATAGCAACTAAAACTGGGGCTGAAGTGCTGATTTTGGCCCTTAAGCGCACCCATCAGCACAACCTAGCACTTGGTGCGGTGCTTAAGCACCCCCATTAGTGCCAGTTGTTGGGTGAAAATCCCCAGGTTCTGTTTTGAATGAAATTTTTCCAAACCACTCTATAACCCTCAAGGCTATTTCTAAAATGTATAAATACACTTTGAAAGAAAATGTTTCATTAAAGATCCATAAATATAACTGTTTTTCCCCTGGTCTCCGCTTTGTACATCACCAACTTCCAAAGTTCTAAATCTTTTATAAAATGAATTTAAAACCATTTCAAAACTCAAAAGGTTTAGTTGGGGTCACGGGGGTGAGCGAAAATGGGGTTTTCACTTAAAAATTGAATGAATTTAATTGTTAGTCTTATGAAAAATTCCGTTTTTGGAAAATCCAACGAAACGACTGATAGGTGTCAAATATTAGACATTTTGACCACCTTAACTCACTATTGTTACGTTCTTTCATTCTATTATTTGCTATTTTTATGTTCTTTGGGTGTTAAAGCATGTTTCAGGAACTTAATAAAGAAATAAAGCTAACTTTGGTGAATTAACTAAAGTGTATGTTCTTTCTATCCAAAGAGGAGGGTTAAAGAGGCAGTCTGAGACAAAAATAGCATTTCTAGAAGCCGTCATCTTCAGCAAAAAGTGTCGCGGGTTCAAGGCGGTCGTTTTAGTACATGCACAAAGAAAAGTGGTTTTCCTCAAAATACCTACGCTTGTGCCTACGTTTTAAGTTTCAAAAAAGTGCCTGGAAAACACATTTTTACGCTTGGAGGTACGCCTGGACCTACGTTTAAAGCGTAGGCCAAGTACGCTTGAAGTGTATCTGCGGCATGTTTTACGATTTTTCAATGTTTTCTGCCTGTTCTACCCCCAGTTTGATTTGAAGACATGCTTGTGACTCCATACCTCTATATACATTATACACCTATATATATGAGAAGTTAGGGTTTTTATGAGGAGGAGAGTGAAAAGACAATAAAGGACCTCTCTGTACCATTACCTATATATACACGACCATATATCAGAGAATAGAGGATGGTTGAGAGACATTCATTGACGTTCATTAGATGTCGTTTAGTCGTGAGTTCAAGAGGTTCATTCATTTAGACTTGCTGCTGTTGAGAGCCGTATTCAAACCTAGAGATCCAGAGAAAAAGACTATGGAGATCGTTTCTACATCATTGATGCAGTCACCTTCCACCATGACCAACTAACTTGGTATCAAGGGTTTTCTAGCAAAACCCTAGCCAAGTAATGTAGTTCTTTCATTGTTTTCAATTGTAACAAGGGGAAACTGTTGACCATACTGTGATTATTGTAGGAGTTAAGAGATCGTACGAATTCGCAATATAAAATTATATGTTTGTTCTAAATTTTTGTCTTTGATGGAATGGATGTATTATTTTACACAACTATGATTATTCACTATGGGCTAGAACTCGGATGCTTAATTATGGTTTTCTACACAATGGTGGTAATGAAAGTTAAGACCCTAGGTTGACACAGGTCATGCCTTGGCGATTTAATATAGACATGCTTTAGTTTATTTTCATGCATTAGGAGTATATTAGAGTAATGTAATTGACATGCACTAGTTAAGTTAGTCATGAGATGGGTTATCACAATCCAGTTGATGGTACTCCTTTTTGGGGTCGTAATTAGCTATTTGCGGTACGACCTGATTCACAGTTATGGATAGCCCTTTTACGATTGATACAGTGTGGAACTATATTATGCGGTTAGTAGTGGAGCGATGAAAACCCTAGTTTTCTCAATCATCTGAATCACAACCAATTTAATTTTCTTTATAGATAATTTTAGTTAAAATAGATAATTTGGTCTTTGACCACCCAAACAAATCATTTTCAGAAAAATATAATTCAGTATTTTTGAATCGCTAAAGTGAACAATCTCAGTCTCTGTGGGATCGATATCCCTTACTCAGGCCATTGCTATTTTACAATTGATATATGCGGTTACATAGGGTAAAACCTAGCATTGTTAAGGTGTCATTTTTAATCACATATTTTTACACACCTGACTACACATCAAGTTTTTGGCACCGTTTCCGGGGACTGAGCATTGTTAAAATAGCTTTAGTAATTTATTTGCATTGCGTTATTGTAGTCGTAGCTAAAGTTATATTTTGTGTGATTGACAGGTACTCTGAAGAACATAAAAGGGAAAAGTGGAGCTTCTAAAGTTGCGTCTAGAACTTTTGTGAGTTTTAGTGTTACCTTGATATTTGCATTTAATTCTAGCTTGATTTTCTGTTTATAGTTAAAGTAATTTAGAAGTAGTTAATTTAATTAATTTTTATTTCACAAAATTTCAAAAAAAATAAAATTAAAGTTGTTTGAGTAGCGTATGACCGATAGATCGACCCGTTCTAATTTTTGCACTGCATTAGTCGAGTACGATCCTGAGATCGAAAAGACTCTCCGTGGTTTACGTCGAGCTATTGGTTGACCAAAGAGCCAACCCGCCAAGGGCACTAGAGACATCACTGAAAGGATATTACACACCCGATGCGTACGACTCCTATGCTGATTTTTCAGAGGAAGAAGGAGCGAAGCACTTCGAGATCAAGACAAGCGTGATTAATATGCTTCCAAAAGTTTCAGGTCTTCGAATAGAGGACCCATATCAGCACATCAATGATTTCCGAGAGGTAGCCTCCACTGTTAGGTATGATAATCTGTCCAAAAATGACTTGCGAGTGAGATTATTCCCTTGGTCATTGAAAGAGAGAGCTAAAAGATGGTACATCAAATTGGCAAAGGAAATTAAAATTGATTGGAAAGCCCTTAAGAAGGAATTCATCAAAAAGTATTATCCCATAGGAAATACCTCTGAAGCACAAGATGCAATCAAAAGCTTTAGACATTTACCTGGTGAACATTTTCATGATGCTTGGGAGAGATATAATGAAATGTTTAATATGCTAAAACTTTCTACATGGGACTTGGAGAAGCGCATAAGACTTTGATAGATGCGGCTACACAAGGTCAGTTTATCTTGAAGTCAGCAAAAGAACTTTTGGAGATATTTTATAATATTAGTGAAAACACAATTCAATACCAATCTGAGTTGAGGGCTAGATGTGGACAACAGGATAGGATATCTGAGAAATCTTATGTTGTAGAGCATGATGATGTGAGGGATACCATGGCATTATTTGGAGAGAAATTAGAAAGAATTGAAAATTTTATGCAAGAAGTCGTTCCCCTCCGAGAGAGATGTTTGAAGTAGAAGTTGAGTACTCTCAAAATGAGTGTCAGGAGATAATGGTTGATGATGCCAATGCATCGTGGAACTATTCCAATAATGTTCTTTTCACCAATTCATACACCTCAAATGCCATAAATCATCCACTCTTGTCCTATAAATCTATAAATGTGGAGAATCCACCATCAAGGTCCCAATAGGGACAATCATCCAATCAACAGCTAAGGTTCACAGACAGACAACAGTCATATTACCCACTAATAAGGTTCACTGAGAGACAACAATCATATAACCAACAACCAAGGTTCCAGCAGAGTTAACAATTCGACTCACAACCAACAATCATGGCTAGAAATTCTCAGTCCAATTACCAACCGAGAACATCCAATAATTCCCAAGTTTTCCAATCATTCAATAATTCCCAAGCTCTTCATCCATTCAATAATTCCCAAGATCTTCATCCATTCAATAATAATCAGGTTGTGCAACCATATAACTACTAAATCCAGCCTCAAAGAAGCCAAACTCCTCCACCCAGTTTCTAGACTAGTAGGTTAGAGTAGGTCATATTGGACATTCATAACAAGTTAGGCATTTATACCCAATCATTGGCGCGAATTCACATGCAGATGGGCCAAATGGCTAATGAGAGGAATGTAAGAGAACCAGGAAGATTGCCCAGTCAGCCTGTCATTAACCCAAGGCCATAACAAGAATTGGAGCTTGGATCATTTTTCAATGAACCTAATGAGACGGTTCAAGCAATCACGACTCTGAGAAGTGGAAAGGAAGTGGAAAGTAGAGTTGAGGAGGAACATGAAGAGAGGTTACAGAAAAGAAAGGAAGTCAAACAAGCACAAAGGAAGGAAGCTGAAGAAGAACAAAGAAATGAGGTTGAAAGAGTCCAGAAGGATCAACCATCGGTGGAAGACAATGTCGATCAGACATTACTTGAAGAGCCAGACATGACAAGTTACGGGGAGGCAACGCCATTTCCTCAGCGTCTTAGAGAGTTGGCAGAGTACAGGAAACTGAAAGAATCTAATATGTTGGAAACATTCCGATAAATCATGATTAATTTACCTTTCTTAGATGTAATCGCCCAGATGTTGCCTTACGCTAAGTTTTTCAAGGATCTTTGCACCCAGAAGCGAAAGAGCAGAACAAATAATCCAACACAAATACTCTTTACCGAGCAAGTGAGTTCATTACTTTTAAGCGATACTCCACCTAAGAGGAAAGATCCTGATGCTCCCACTATTCCATGTGTCATAGGTAACCATAAAATTGCTAGAGCTCTTCTTGATCTAGGTGCAAGTATTAACTTGTTTCCTTATTCATTTTACCAACAGCTAGAGTTGGGTGAGCTCAGTCTCACTGAGGTCGTACTTCAATTTGTTGATCGATCAGTTAAGTAGGCAAGAGGAGTTCTTGAAGATGTCATTGTTCAAGTGGGTAAGTTTTATTTTCTGATTGATTTTGTAGTCCTGGATACAAAACTTGTCCCTGACTCAAAGAAACACATTCCGGTGATATTAGGAAGACCATTATTGGCCACGACGAATACATGCATTAACTGCAAAACCGAAGCCATGGATTTAATGTTTGGAAATATGAAGGTTAGGATGAATGTGTTTGAAGGAAGCCACCAATTACCTAAATCGAGGGAATGTTTTTAGATTAATGAGTGTGATGAACTGAATGATATCATAGCAGATTTTACGACTCAAATCCTAGAGAAGGATGAACTAGAGTCATTTATGAATAGAGAATGGTCGGATAAGGAAGTGGTTGATTAGGAGTCACATTGGAAGCTGCAAAATGAAGAGCTGGATGAGATGGAGACTACTTTATACACTCAACCATGGTAGGATCCGGTTAAATCACTTTCGATAGTTTCAAATACTCCACCAATTCCATCCTTAACTACTCCTCCTACCTTGGAACTCAAGGCACTGCTTGAAAAGCTGAAATATGTTTTCTTAAGACTCGATGAGACTTTTTCTTGATTATCTACTCAAAGCTAACAGAAAAATAGGAGTCGAGTTTGGTCGAAGTCTTGAGTGAGAACAAAGAGGTAATAGGATGGAGTGTTGCTGACTTGAAAGGCATATGTTAGTCACTAATTTACCCTAAAGGGGGGGGGGGGGGGGGGGGGGGGGTGAATAGGTTTTAAAAATAATTATCTAGTTCTTTTTAGTTCTTACAATTAATCACTACAATTCTCTATGTAATTTTGCAATGTAAGTAATCAATGAAAAACTTAATTTAGATTTAACAAGCTATTTATCACAATATAAATTAAGCATGCAAGAACACAAAATAAGGAGATAGAGATAGAGATATTGACATCTTGATTTTTAGGAGATTCGGTAACTCCTACTCCTCGACTCAAAGAATCCCCTTCCTTGAGACTTTCCCAATCCTCACACTATGGCTCTTCCTTCAATACAATAATACTACAAAGCATATCAAAATTGTCAACACCTTCCTAAATGAAACTTTTCTTTCTCTCCAACCTCATTTTCTTTCTTAGTGGGATGGATTTCACTCGAATCGTCCTGTAAGTTGAATCGATTTTTGTACATCATTCCTTCACCATTGTAAAACTTTTATGGAAAACAATATTACAAAGCATAGTCCACACCTTCATAACTTGCCCTTTTCTTTCTCTCCAACCTCTTTTTCTTTCTAAGTGGGACGGATTTCGCTCGAATCGCCCAACAAGTTGAATCGATGTTTGTACAGCATTCCTTCACCATTATAAGACTCTTATGGACAAAATTTCTATAAAGCATAGTCCACACCTTCCTAACTGTCCCATTTCTATCTCTCCAACTTCCTTTCCTTTCTAAGTCGGACAGATTTCACTCGAATCGTCCTTTAAGTTGAATCGGTGTTTGAACATCATTCGTTCACCATTGAAAGACTCTTATGGACAACAATACGATAAAGCATATCAAAATTGTCCACACCTTCCTAAATGACCCTTTTCTTTCTCTCCGACCTCATTTTCTTTCTTAGTGGTACGGATTTCACTCGAATCGCATTACAAATTGAATAGGTGTTTATACAGCATTCCTTCACCATTATAAGACTCTTATGGACAACAATTCTATAAAGCATAGTCCACACCTTCCTAACTGTCCCATTTCTATCTCTCCAACCTTCTTTTCTTTCTAAGTAGGACGGATTTCACTCGAATCGTCCTGTAAGTTGAATCGATTTTTGTTCATCATTCCTTCACCATTGCAAAACTCTTGTGGAAAACAATACAACAAAGCATAGTCCACACCTTCATAACTTGCCCTTTTCTTTCTCTCCAACCTCTTTTTATTTCTAAGTGGGACGGATTTCACTCGAATCGCCCAATAAGTTGAATCGGTGTTTGAACATCATTCATTCACCATTGTAAGACTCTTATGTACAATAATACTATAAAGCATATCAAAATTGTCCACACCTTCCTTAATGACGCTTTTCTTTCTCTCCAACCTCATTTTCTTTCTTAGTGGGACGGATTTCACTCTAATCGTCTTGTAAGTTGAATCGATTTTTGTACATCATTCCTTCACCATTCTAAAACTATTATGGAAAACTATACTACAAAGCATAGTCCACACCTTCATAACTTGCCCTTTTCTTTCTCTCCAACCTCTTTTTCTTTCTAAGTGGGACGGATTTCACTCGAATCGCCCAATAAGTTGAATCGGTGTTTGTACAGCATTCCTTCACCATTATAAGACTCTTATGGACAACAATTCTATAAAGCATAGTCCACACCTTCCTAACTGTCCCATTTCTATCTCTCCAACCTCCTTTTCTTTCTAAGTGGTACGAATTTCACTCGAATCATCCTATAAGTTGAATCGGTGTTTGTACATCATTCATTCATCATTGTAAGACTCTTATGGACAACAATACTACAAAGCATAGTCCACACCTTCATAACTTGCCCTTTTCTTTCTCTCCAACCTCTTTTTCTTTCTAAGTGGGACGGATTTCACTCGAATCGTCCTATAAGTTGAATCGGTGTTTGAACATCATTCATTCACCATTGTAAGACTCCTATGGACAACAATACTATAAAGCATATCAAAATTCTCCACAGCTTCCTAAATGACACTTTTCTTTCTCTCCAACCTCATTTTCTTTCTTAGTGGGACGGATTTCACTAGAATCGTCCTGTAAGTTGAATCGATTTTTGTCCATCATTCCTTCACCACTGTAAAACTCTTATGGAAAACAATACTACAAAGCATAGTCCACACCGTCGTAACTTGCCCTTTTCTTTCTCTCCAACCTCTTTTTCTTTCTAAGTGGGACGGATTTCACTTAAATCGTCCTATAAGTTGAATCGGTGTTTGAACATCATTCATTCACCATTGTAAGACTCTTATGTACAATAATACTACAAAGAATATCAAAATTGTCAACACCTTCCTAAATAAAACTTTTCTTGCTCTCCAACCTCATTTTCTTTCTTAGTGGGATGGATTTCACTCGAATCGTCCTGTAAGTTGAATCGATTTTTGTACATCATTCCTTCACCATCGTAAAACTCTTATGGAAAACAATACTACAAAGCATAGTCCACACCTTCATAACTTGCCCTTTTCTTTCTCTCCAACCTCTTTTTCTTTCTAAGTGGGACGGATTTCGCTCGAATCGCCCAATAAGTTGAATCGATGTTTGTACAGCATTCCTTCACCATTATAAGACTCTTATGGACAAAAATTCTAAAAAGCATAGTTCACACCTTCCTAACTGTCCCATTTCTATCTCTCCAACTTCCTTTCCTTTCTAAGTCGGACAGATTTCACTCGAATCGTCCTTTAAGTTGAATCGGTGTTTGAACATCATTCGTTCACCATTGAAAGACTCTTATGGACAACAATACGATAAAGCATATCAAAATTGTCCACACCTTCCTAAATGACGCTTTTCTTTCTCTCCGACCTCATTTTCTTTCTTAGTGGTACGGATTTCACTCGAATCGCATTACAAATTGAATCGGTGTTTATACAGCATTCCTTCACCATTATAAGACTCTTATGGAGAACAATTCTATAAAGCATAGTCCACACCTTCCTAACTGTCCCATTTCTGTCTCTCCAACCTTCTTTTCTTTCTAAGTAGGACGGATTTCACTCGAATCGTCCTGTAAGTTGAATCGATTTTTGTTCATCATTCCTTCACCATTGCAAAACTCTTGTGGAAAACAATACAACAAAGCATAGTCCACACCTTCATAACTTGCCATTTTCTTTCTCTCCAACCTCTTTTTCTTTCTAAGTGGGACGGATTTCACTCGAATCGCCCAATAAGTTGAATCGGTGTTTGAACATCATTCATTCACCATTGTAAGACTCTTATGTACAATAATACTATAAAGCATATCAAAATTGTCCACACCTTCCTAAATGACACTTTTCTTTCTCTCCAACCTCATTTTCTTTCTTAGTGGGACGGATTTCACTCTAATCGTCCTGTAAGTTGAATAGATTTTTGCACATCATTCCTTCACCATTCTAAAACTATTATGGAAAACAATACTACAAAGCATAGTACACACCTTCATAACTTGTCCTTTTCTTTCTCTCCAACCTCTTTTTCTTTCTAAGTGGGACGGATTTCGCTCGAATCGCCCAACAAGTTGAATCGATGTTTGTACAGCATTCCTTCACCATTATAAGACTCTTATGGACAAAAATTCTATAAAGCATAGTCCACACCTTCCTAACTGTCCCATTTCTATCTCTCCAACTTCCTTTCCTTTCTAAGTCGGACAGATTTCACTCGAATCGTCCTTTAAGTTGAATCGGTGTTTGAACATCATTCGTTCACCATTGAAAGACTCTTATGGACAACAATACGATAAAGCATATCAAAATTGTCCACACCTTCCTAAATGACCCTTTTCTTTCTCTCCGACCTCATTTTTTTTCTTAGTGGTACGAATTTCACTCGAATCGCATTACAAATTGATTCGGTGTTTATACAGCATTCCTTCACCTTTATAAGACTCTTATGGACAACAATTCTATAAAGCATAGTCCACACCTTCCTAGCTGTCCCATTTCTATCTCTCCAACCTTCTTTTCTTTCTAAGTAGGACGGATTTCACTCGAATCGTCCTGTAAGTTGAATCGATTTTTGTTCATCATTCCTTCACCATTGCAAAACTCTTGTGGAAAACAATACAACAAAGCATAGTCCACACCTTCATAACTTGCCCTTTTCTTTCTCTCCAACCTCTTTTTCTTTCTAAGTGGGACGGATTTCACTCGAATCGCCCAATAAGTTGAATCGGTGTTTGAACATCATTCATTCACCATTGTAAGACTCTTATGTACAATAATACTATAAAGCATATCAAAATTGTCCACACCTTCCTAAATGACACTTTTCTTTCTCTCCAACCTCATTTTCTTTCTAGTGGGACGGATTTCACTCTAATCGTCCTGTAAGTTGAATCGATTTTTGTACATCATTCCTTCACCATTCTAAAACTATTTTTTTTTTTTTTTTTTTTGAAAGGTCAGAAAATTTTATATCAACAAAAGGCTTATAAAGCCATACAAACTACAAGGGGTATTCCCCAGGAATTACATTTTAAATGGTAGCCAAAACACCACCAAATAAAAAAGAAAAATGAAAAATACAATTTTATGAAGAAAACTAACCTAGAAATACTAGGAACATAGAAAACCATTATAACATAAAGCTTCAGTGAACAAAATAACCAAATAGTAAATCTGACTAAGAAGTTGGAGCTGAGCAGTATCCTAGTATCCCAAGTAGCAGCATCATCCCAAACATGGAAACCATCAGTGTTCCGAGAAAAATTATAGTCCAATCTGTCCTTGACATTCCCAAAAATCATGGTGTTCTTTATAACAGAAAAGTCCATAATCAAAAAACCCAATATATCCTGTACCATATAAATCCCATCAGACCATATTCTGAAACTGAACCCAATATTCGAAAAACAGTTCCTGATAGTTGAAGCCAAGCAGATTCCCAAATAACAGTCCCAAATAGTTGAAGCCAAACAAATACCCAAACAAATTTTCGAATATCTGTCCCAAATAGGATCCCAAATAACAGTCCCATTAGAGCTTTCAAAATAGTAGCATTGTAAAACCGAAAGCAGAATATTATCAAGAAGACCTTCCCAGCATTCCAAAACCTCATCAAGCAGAATCAGATCCCCAAAAACCATATTCAAACAACTTCCCAGAACTGAAATACTTATAACAAATGCCTCCCATTCATAAGCCAAACAAAATTTAAACTGACAGTCCCAAATAGTTGATGCCAAGCATATTCCCAAATACCATTCCCAAACAAAACCCCAAAAAACAGACCCAATACATCTGAACCACAAAAAGAGATATACCAATAAACTTGAAATAAGACTGATCATCCTTTTGTCAACACAGAATTTGGCAAATCCCATTCTTGAATAATTCTGATATTTTCTGAAGAAGAAACAAAGTTAAACAGGGGAAAAAGAGTATATCTAACATTTTGAATAACTCGTTTCTCCAAACTGTCAACAGTCATAAATTCATCTCTAAGAATTCTCCTATTTCTTTCACCCCATATTTCATAAATAGATGCTGCAAAAATAAGCTTGTTGAGAGTAGAAAGAAGAGACTTTCTTTGAAGATTGGAAGAAATCCAATTTACTAAACCTTGCCAATCACAATCAGGCCAATTAACACCAGCTTTCAACTTCATTTTCTGCCACAATTGCTTAGAAAAGCTACATTGAAAAAATAAATGATCTCTATCTTCAATGAAGTGATTGCAAAAAGAACACTTAGCAGAATTAATAAAACCAATATTCATCAAGAAGCTTTTGGTTTTCAATCTATTCAAGATAGCCATCCATACCAAAAAAGAGTGTTTTGGAACAGCATTAGGAAACCATATGATACCAGCCCAGCTCACCTCAGCTTGTTTGAATCTGATCATATTCCATGTAGAATTTATTGAGAACTTCCCATTTGAAGAAATCCAAACAATTTTATCAGAAGAATCAGGAATAGGTTGCAAATCAGTAGGAAAATTATCTCTAAAATCTATCCATTCAAATGTATTAACAAAAGGAAAAGCCCAGTTCTGATTACAAATCACTTTTGCAACTTTTGCATCTCTACCTAATCCAGAGTCAACAATCATTCTATCATGATATTGCAAATACAATGGACCTTTTGGATGCCAACCATCATACCATAATGAAGTGGTCCTGCCATCTCCAATCAAATACTTTAGCCCAGTTCTAAACATTTCTCTAAGCTTAAGGAGTTTTTTCCAAGTCCATGTACAACCTCTAGGGACTTTAAGCTTCCAAAAAACTCTTCCTTTAATAAGATTCTGTTTAACCCAAGAGGCCCATAAGGAGTTACATTTATAATCAAACAATTTCCAAAAATGCTTCATCATGGCAGCTTTGTTCCAATCAACTAGATTTTTAACGCCTAAACCTCCCTCTTTTAGAGGTACACAAATATTTTGCCAAGCAACTTGAGCACCCCCATTAACCATTTTTGTACCAGACCATTCTAAAACTATTATGGAAAACAATACTACAAAGCATAGTCCACACCTTCATAACTTGCCCTTTTCTTTCTCTCCAACCTCTTTTTCTTTCTAAGTGGGACGGATTTCACTCGAATCGCCCAATAAGTTGAATCGGTGTTTGTACAGCATTCCTTCACCATTATAAGACTCTTATGGACAACAATTCTATAAAGCATAGTCCACACCTTCCTAACTGTCCCATTTCTATCTCTCCAACCTCCTTTTCTTTCTAAGTGGGACAAATTTCACTAGAATCGTCCTATAAGTTGAATCGGTGTTTGTACATCATTCATTCACCATTGTAAGACTCTTATGGACAACAATATTACCAAGCATATCAAAATTTTCCAAACCTTCCTAAATGACACTTTTTTTTTCTCCAACCTCATTTTCTTTCTTAGTGGGACGGATTTCACTCGAATCGTCCTGTAAGTTTGATCGATTTTTGTACATCATTCCTTCACCATTGTAAAACTATTATGGAAAACAATACTATAAAGCATATTCCACACTTTCAAAACTAGCCATTTTCTTTCTCTCCAACCTCTTTTTCTTTCTAAGTGGGACGGATTTCACTCGAATTGCCCAATGAGTTGAATCGGTGTTTGTACAGCATTCCTTCACCACGATAAGACTCTTATGGACAACAATTCTATAAAGCATAGTCCACACCTTCCTAACTGTCCCATTTCTATCTCTCCAATCTCCTTTTCTTTCTAAGTGGTACGAATTTCACTCGAATCATCCTATAAGTTGAATCGTTTTTTCTCCATCATTCCTTCACCATTGTAAAACTCTTATGGACAACAATACTACAAAGCATAGTCCACACATTCATAACTTTCCCTTTTCTTTCTCTCCAATCTCTTTTTCTTTCTAAGTGGGACGGATTTCACTCGAATCGTCCCATAAGTTAAATCGGTGTTTGTACATCATTCATTCACCATTGTAAGAATCTTATGGACAACAATACTATAAAGAATATCAAAATTGTCCACACCTTCCTAAATGACACTTTTGTTTCTCTCCAACCTCATTTTCTTTCTTCGGGGGACGGATTTCACTCGAATCGTCCTGTAAGTTGAATCGATTTTGTACATCATTCCTTCACCATTGTAAAACTCTTATTG
Organism: Cornus suecica; assembly: GCA_963922005.1. Lineage (NCBI taxonomy): Eukaryota > Viridiplantae > Streptophyta > Magnoliopsida > Cornales > Cornaceae > Cornus > Cornus suecica. The sequence continues at coordinate 30,771,352 of OY998241.1, forward strand.
AAAACAATACTACAAAGCATAGTCCACACCTTCATAACTTGTCCTTTTTTTTCTCTCCAACCTCTTTTTCTTTCTAAGTGGGACGGATTTCAGTCGAATCGCCCAATAAGTTGAATCGGTGTTAGTACAGCATTCCTTCACCATTATAAGACTCTTATGGACAACTATTCTATAAAGCATAGTCCATACCTTCCTAACTGTCCCATTTCTATCTCTCCAACCTCCTTTTCTTTCTAAGTGGGACGGATTTCACTCGAATCGTCCTATAAGTTGAATCTGTGTTTGAACATAATTCATTCACAATTCTAAGATTCTGATGGACAACAATAATATAAAGCATATTAAAATTGTCCACACTTTCCTAAATGACACTTTTCTTTCTCTCCAACCTCTTTTTCTTTCTAAGTGGAACGGATTTCACTCGAATCGCCCAATAAGTTGAATCGGTGTTTGTACAGCATTCCTTCACCATTATAAGACTCTTATGGAAAACAATTCTCTAAAGCATAGTCCACACCTTCCTAATTGTCCCATTTCTATCTCTCCAACCTCCTTTTCTTTTTAAGTGGAACGGATTTCACTCGAATCGTCCTATAAGTTGAATCGGTGTTTGAACATCATTCGTTCACCATTATAAGACTCTTATGGACAACAATACTATAAAGCATATCAAAATTTTCCACACCTTCCTAAATGACACTTTTCTTTCTCTCCAACCTCATTTTCTTTCTTAGTGGCACGGATTTCACTCGAATCGCATAACAAGTTGAATCGGTGTTTCTACAGCATTCCTTCACTATTATAAGACTCTTATGGATAACAATTCTATAAAGCATAGTCCACACCTTCCTAACAGTCCCAGTTCTATCTCTCCAACCTCCTTTTGTTTCTAAGTGGTACGGATTTCACTCGAATCGTCCTATAAGTTATATCGGTGTTTGAACATCATTCGTTCACCATTGTAAGACTTTTATGGACAACAATACTATCATATCAAAATTGTCCACACCTTCCTAAATGACACTTTTCTTTCTCTCCAACCTCATTTTCTTTCTTAGTGGCACGGATTTCACTCGAATCTCATAACAAGTTGAATCGGTTTTGTACTGCATTCCTTCACCATTTGAAGAGTCTTATGGACAACAATTCTATAAAGCATAGTCCACAACTTCCTAACTGTCCCATTTCTATCTCTCCAACCTCCTTATCTTTCTAAGTGCTACGGATTTCACTAGAATCGTCCTATAAGTTGAATCGGTGTTTGAACATCATTAGTTTTCCATTGTAAGACTCTTATGGACAACAATACTATAAAGCATATCAAAATTATCAACACCTTCCAAAATGACATTTTTCTTTCTCTCCAACCTCATTTTCTTTCTTAGTGGGACGGATTTCACTCGAGTCGTCCTGTAAGTTGAATCGAGTTTTGTACATCATTCCTTCACCATTGTAAAACTCTTATGGAAAACAATACTATAAAGCATAGTCAACACCTTCATAACTTACCCTTTTCTTTCTCTCCAACCTCTTTTTCTTTCTAAGTGGGACGGATTTCACTCGAATCGCCCAATAAGTTGAATCGGTGTTTGTACAGCACTCCTTCACCATTATAAGACTCTTATGGACAACAATTCTATAAAGCATAGTCCACACCTTCCTAACTGTCCCATTTCTATCTCTCCAACCTCCTTTTGTTTCTATGTGGGACGGATTTCACTCGAATCATCCTGTAAGTTGAATCGATTTTTGTACGTCATTCCTTCACCATTGTAAAACTCTTATGGAAAACAATAATACAAAGCATTGTCCACACCTTCATAACTTGCCCTTTTCTTTCTTTCCAACCTCTTTTTCTTTCTAAGTGGGACGGATTTCACTCCAATTGCCCAACAAGTTGAATCCGTGTTTGTACAGCATTCCTTCACCATTATATGACTCTTATGGACAACAATTCTATAAAGCATAGTCCGCACCTTCCTAACTGACCCATTTCTATCTCTCCAACCTCCTTTTCTTTCTAAGCGGGACGGATTTCACTCGAATCATCCTATAAGTCGAATCGGTGTTTGAACATCATTTATTCACCATTGTAAGACTCTTATGGAAAACAATACTATAAAGCATATCAAAATTGTCCACACCTTCCTAAATGACACTTTTCTTTCTCTCCAACCTCATTTTCTTTCTTAGTGGGACGGATTTCACTCGAATCGTCCTGTAAGTTGAATCGAGTTTTGTTCACCATTCCTTCACCATAGTGAAACTTTATGGAAAACAATACTGCAAAGCATAGTCCACACCTTCATAACTTGTCCTTTTCTTTCTCTCCAACCTATTTTTCTTTTTAAGTGGGACGGATTTCACTCAAATCGCCCAACAAGTTGAATCGGTGTTTGTACATCATTTCTTCACCATAATAAGACTCTTATGGTCAACAATTCTATAAAGCATAGTCCACACCTTCCAAACTGTCCCTTTTCTATCTGTCTAACCTCCTTTTCTAAGTAAATGGGACGGATTTCACTCGAATCGTCCTATAAGTTGAATCGGTATTTGAACATCATTCATTCACCATTGGAACACTCTTATGGAAAACAATACTATAAAGCATATCAAAATTGTCCACACCTTCCTAAATGACACTTTTCTTTCTCTCCAACCTCATTTTCTCTCTTGGTAGGACGGATTTCACTCGAATCGTCCTGTTAGTAGAATCGATTTTTGTACATCATTCCTTCACCATTGTAAAACTCTTGTGGAAAACAATAATACAATGCATAGTCCACACCTTCATAACTACGCCTTTTGTTTCTCTCCAACCTCTTTTTCTTTCTAAGTGGGACGGATTTCACTCGAATCGCCCAACAAGTTGAATCGGTGTTTGTACAGCATTCCTTCCCCATTATAAGACTCTTTTGGACAACAATTCTATAAAGCATAGTCCACACCTTCCTAACTGTCCCATTTCTATCTCTCGAACCTCCTTTTCTTTCTAAGTGGGACGGATTTCACTCGAATCGTCCTGTGAATTGAATCGATTTTTGTACATTATTCCATCACCATTGTAAAACTCTTATGGAAAACAATACAACAAAGCATAGTCCACACCTTCATAACTTGCCTTTTTCTTTCTCTCCAACCTCTTTTTCTTTCTAAATGGGACGGATTTCACTCGAATCGCCCAACAAGTTGAATCGGTGTTTGTACAACATTCCTTTCTCCATTATAAGACTCTTATGGACAACAATTCTATAAAGCATCGTCCACACCTTCCTAACTGTCCCATTTCTATCTTTCCAACCTTCTTTTCTTTCAAAGTGTGACGGATTTCACTCGAATCGTCTTATAAGTTGAATCGGTGTTTGTACATCATTCATTCACCATTGTAAGACTCTTACGGACAACAATACTATAAAGCATATCAAAATTCTCCGAACCTTCCTAAATGATACTTTTCTTTCTCTCCAACCTCATTTTCTTTCTTAGTAGGACGGTTTCACTCGAATCGTCCTGTAAGTTGAATCGATTTTTGTACATCATTCCTTCACTATTATAAAACTCTTATGGAAACCAATACTACAAAGCATAGTCCACACCTTCATAACTTGCCCTTTTCTTTCTCTCCAACCTCTTTTTCTTTCTAAGTGGGACGGATTTCACTCAAATCGCCCAACAAGTTGAATCGGTGTTTGTACATCATTTCTTCACCATAATAAGACTCTTATAGTCAACAATTCTATAAAGCATAGTCCACTCCTTCCTAACTGTCCCATTTCTATCTCTCGAACCTCCTTTTCTTTCTAAGTGGGACGGATTTCACTCGAATCATCCTGTGAATTGAATCGATTTTTGTACATTATTCCTTCACCATTGTAAAACTCTTATGGAAAACAATACTATAAAGCATAGTCCACACCATCATAACTTGCCCTTTTCTTTCTTTCCAACCTCTTTTTCTTTCTAAGTGGGACGGATTTCACTCCAATAGCCCAACAAGTTGAATCGGTTTTGTACAGCATTCCTTCACCATTATAAGACTCTTATGGACAACAATTCTATAAATCATAGTCCACACCTTCATAACTGTCCCATTTCTATCTCTCCAACCTCCTTTTCATTCTAAGTGGTACGGATTTCACTCGAATCGTCCTATATGTTGAATAGGTGTTTGTATATCATTCATTCACCATTGTAAGACTCTTATGGACAACAATACTATAAAGCATATCAAAATTGTCCACACCTTCCTAAATGACACTTTTCTTTCTCTCCAACAACATTTTCTTTCTTAGTAGGACGGATTTCACTCGAATCGTCCTGTAAGTTGAATCGATATTTGTACATCATTCCTTCACCATTGTAAAACTCTTATGGAAACCTATACTACAAAGCATAGTCCACACCTTCATAACTTGCCCTTTTCTTTCTCTCCAACCTGTTTTTCTTTCTAAGTTTAACGGATTTCACTACAATCGCCCAACAAGTTGAATTAGTGTTTGTATAGCATTCCTTCACCATTAAAAGACACTTATGGACAACAATTCTGTAAAGCAGAGTCCACGCCTTCCTAACTGTCCCATTTCTATCTCTCAAACCTCCTTTTCTTTCTAAGTGGTACGGATTTCACTCGAATCGTCCTATAAGTTGAATCGGTGTTTGTACATCATTCATTCACCATTGTAAGACTCTTATGGACAACAATACTATAAAGCATATCAAAATTCACCACACCTTCCTAAATGACACTTTTCTTTCTCTCCAACCTCATTTTCTTTCTTAGTGGGACGGATTTCACTCGAATCGTCTTGTAAGCTGAATCGATTTTTGTACATGACTCCTTCACCATTGTAAAACTCTTATTGAAAACATACTACAAAGCATAGTCCACACCTTCATAACTTGCTCTTTTCCTTCTCTCCAACCTCTTTTTCTTTCTAGGTGGGACGGATTTCACTCAAATCGTCTTATAAATTGAATCGGTGTTTGAACATCATTCATTCACCATTGTAAGACTCTTATGGACAACAATACTATAAAGCATATCAAAATTCTCCACACCTTCCTAAATGACAATTTTCTTTCTCTCCAACATCATTTTCTTTCTTAGTGGGACTGATTTCATTCGAATCGTCCTATAAGTTGAATCGGTTTTTGTACAGCATTCCATCACCATTATAAGAATCTTATGGAGAACAAATCTATAATGAATAGTCCACACCTTCCCAACTGTCCCATTTCTATCTCTCCAACCTCCTTTTCTTTCTAAGTGGTACGGATTTCACTCGAATCATCTTATAAGTTGAATCGGTGTTTGTACATCATTCATTCACCATTGTAAGACTCTTATGGACAACAATACTATAAAGAATATAAAAATTCACCACACCTTCCTAAATGACACTTTTCTTTCTCTCCAACCTCATTTTCTTTCTTAGTGGGACGGATTTCACTCGAATCGTCTTGTAAGATGAATCGATATTTGTACATCATTCCATCACCATTGTATAACTCTTATGGAAAACAATACTACAAAGCATAGTCCACACCATCATAACTTTCCCTTTTCTTTCTTTCCAACCTCTTTTTCTTTCTAAGTGGGACGGATTTCACTCCAATTGCCCAACAAGTCTAATCGATGTTTGTACAGCATTCATTCACCATTATAAGACTCTTATGGACAACAATTCTATAAATCATAGTCCACACCTTCCTAACTGTCCCATTTCTATCTCTCCAACCTCCTTTTCATTCTAAGTGGTACGGATTTCACTCGAATCGTCCTATATGTTGAATAGGTGTTTGTACATCATTCATTAACCATTGTAAGACTCTTATGGACAACAATACTATAAAGCATATCAAAATTGTCCACACCTTCCTAAATGACACTTTTCTTTCTCTCAAACAACATTTTCTTTCTTAGTAGGACGGATTTCACTCGAATCGTCCTATAAGTTGAATCGATTTTTGTACAACATTCCATCACCATTGTATAACTCTTATGGAAAACAATACTACAAAGCATAGTCCACACCATCGTAACTTGCCCTTTTCTTTCTTTCCAACACCTTTTTCTTTCTTAGTGGGACGGATTTCACTCCAATTGCCCAACAAGTTGAATCGGTGTTTGTACAACATTCCTTCACCATTATAAGACTCTTATGGACAACAATTCTATAAAGCATAGTCCACACCATCCGAACAATCCCATTTCTATCTCTCCAACCTCCTTTTCTTTCCAAGTGGGACGGATTTCACTCGAATCGTCCTATAAGTTGAATCGGTGTTTGTACATCATTCATTCACCATTGTAAGACTCATATGGACAACAATACTATAAAGCATATCAAAATTCTCCGAACCTTCCTAAATGATACTTTTCTTTCTCTCCAACCTCATTTTCTTTCTTAGTTGGACGGTTTCACTCGAATCGTCCTGTAAGTTGAATCGATTTTTGTACATCATTCCTTCACTATTATAAAACTCTTATGGAAACCAATACTACAAAGCATAGTCCACACCTTCATAACTTGCCCTTTTCTTTCTCTCCAACCTCTTTTTCTTTCTAAGTGGGACGGATTTCACTCAAATCGCCCAACAAGTTGAATCGGTGTTTGTACATCATTTCTTCACCATAATAAGACTCTTATGGTCAACAATTCTATAAAGCATAGTCCACACCTTCCTAACTGTCCCATTTCTATCTCTCGAACCTCCTTTTCTTTCTAAGTGGGACGGATTTCACTCGAATCATCCTGTGAATTGAATCGATTTTTGTACATTATTCCTTCACCATTGTAAAACTCTTATGGAAAACAATACTATAAAGCATAGTCCACACCATCATAACTTGCCCTTTTCTTTCTTTCCAACCTCTTTTTCTTTCTAAGTGGGACGGATTTCACTCCAATAGCCCAACAAGTTGAATTTGTTTTGTACAGCATTCCTTCACCATTATAAGACTCTTATGGACAACAATTCTATAAATCATAGTCCACACCTTCATAACTGTCCCATTTCTATCTCTCCAACCTCCTTTTCATTCTAAGTGGTACGGATTTCACTCGAATCGTCCTATATGTTGAATAGGTGTTTGTATATCATTCATTCACCATTGTAAGACTCTTATGGACAACAATACTATAAAGCATATCAAAATTGTCCACACCTTCCTAAATGACACTTTTCTTTCTCTCCAACAACATTTTCTTTCTTAGTAGGACGGATTTCACTCGAATCGTCCTGTAAGTTGAATCGATATTTGTACATCATTCCTTCACCATTGTAAAACTCTTATGGAAACCTATACTACAAAGCATAGTCCACACCTTCATAACTTGCCCTTTTCTTTCTCTCCAACCTGTTTTTCTTTCTAAGTTTAACGGATTTCACTACAATCGCCCAACAAGTTGAATTAGTGTTTGTATAGCATTCCTTCACCATTAAAAGACACTTATGGACAACAATTCTGTAAAGCAGAGTCCACGCCTTCCTAACTGTCCCATTTCTATCTCTCAAACCTCCTTTTCTTTCTAAGTGGTACGGATTTCACTCGAATCGTCCTATAAGTTGAATCGGTGTTTGTACATCATTCATTCACCATTGTAAGACTCTTATGGACAACAATACTATAAAGCATATCAAAATTCACCACACCTTCCTAAATGACACTTTTCTTTCTCTCCAACCTCATTTTCTTTCTTAGTGGGACGGATTTCACTCGAATCGTCTTGTAAGCTGAATCGATTTTTGTACATGACTCCTTCACCATTGTAAAACTCTTATTGAAAACATACTACAAAGCATAGTCCACACCTTCATAACTTGCTCTTTTCCTTCTCTCCAACCTCTTTTTCTTTCTAGGTGGGACGGATTTCACTCAAATCGTCTTATAAATTGAATCGGTGTTTGAACATCATTCATTCACCATTGTAAGACTCTTATGGACAACAATACTATAAAGCATATCAAAATTCTCCACACCTTCCTAAATGACAATTTTCTTTCTCTCCAACATCATTTTCTTTCTTAGTGGGACTGATTTCATTCGAATCGTCCTATAAGTTGAATCGGTTTTTGTACAGCATTCCATCACCATTATAAGAATCTTATGGAGAACAAATCTATAATGAATAGTCCACACCTTCCCAACTGTCCCATTTCTATCTCTCCAACCTCCTTTTCTTTCTAAGTGGTACGGATTTCACTCGAATCATCTTATAAGTTGAATCGGTGTTTGTACATCATTCATTCACCATTGTAAGACTCTTATGGACAACAATACTATAAAGAATATAAAAATTCACCACACCTTCCTAAATGACACTTTTCTTTCTCTCCAACCTCATTTTCTTTCTTAGTGGGACGGATTTCACTCGAATCGTCTTGTAAGATGAATCGATATTTGTACATCATTCCATCACCATTGTATAACTCTTATGGAAAACAATACTACAAAGCATAGTCCACACCATCATAACTTTCCCTTTTCTTTCTTTCCAACCTCTTTTTCTTTCTAAGTGGGACGGATTTCACTCCAATTGCCCAACAAGTCTAATCGATGTTTGTACAGCATTCATTCACCATTATAAGACTCTTATGGACAACAATTCTATAAATCATAGTCCACACCTTCCTAACTGTCCCATTTCTATCTCTCCAACCTCCTTTTCATTCTAAGTGGTACGGATTTCACTCGAATCGTCCTATATGTTGAATAGGTGTTTGTACATCATTCATTAACCATTGTAAGACTCTTATGGACAACAATACTATAAAGCATATCAAAATTGTCCACACCTTCCTAAATGACACTTTTCTTTCTCTCAAACAACATTTTCTTTCTTAGTAGGACGGATTTCACTCGAATCGTCCTATAAGTTGAATCGATTTTTGTACAACATTCCATCACCATTGTATAACTCTTATGGAAAACAATACTACAAAGCATAGTCCACACCATCGTAACTTGCCCTTTTCTTTCTTTCCAACACCTTTTTCTTTCTTAGTGGGACGGATTTCACTCCAATTGCCCAACAAGTTGAATCGGTGTTTGTACAACATTCCTTCACCATTATAAGACTCTTATGGACAACAATTCTATAAAGCATAGTCCACACCATCCGAACAATCCCATTTCTAACTCTCCAACCTCCTTTTCTTTCCAAGTGGGACGGATTTCACTCGAATCGTCCTATAAGTTGAATCGGTGTTTGTACATCATTCATTCACCATTGTAAGACTCATATGGACAACAATACTATAAAGCATATCAAAATTCTCCGAACCTTCCTAAATGATACTTTTCTTTCTCTCCAACCTCATTTTCTTTCTTAGTTGGACGGTTTCACTCGAATCGTCCTGTAAGTTGAATCGATTTTTGTACATCATTCCTTCACTATTATAAAACTCTTATGGAAACCAATACTACAAAGCATAGTCCACACCTTCATAACTTGCCCTTTTCTTTCTCTCCAACCTCTTTTTCTTTCTAAGTGGGACGGATTTCACTCAAATCGCCCAACAAGTTGAATCGGTGTTTGTACATCATTTCTTCACCATAATAAGACTCTTATGGTCAACAATTCTATAAAGCATAGTCCACACCTTCCTAACTGTCCCATTTCTATCTCTCGAACCTCCTTTTCTTTCTAAGTGGGACGGATTTCACTCGAATCATCCTGTGAATTGAATCGATTTTTGTACATTATTCCTTCACCATTGTAAAACTCTTATGGAAAACAATACTATAAAGCATAGTCCACACCATCATAACTTGCCCTTTTCTTTCTTTCCAACCTCTTTTTCTTTCTAAGTGGGACGGATTTCACTCCAATAGCCCAACAAGTTGAATCGGTTTTGTACAGCATTCCTTCACCATTATAAGACTCTTATGGACAACAATTCTATAAATCATAGTCCACACCTTCATAACTGTCCCATTTCTATCTCTCAAACCTCCTTTTCTTTCTAAGTGGTACGGATTTCACTCGAATCGTCCTATAAGTTGAATCGGTGTTTGTACATCATTCATTCACCATTGTAAGACTCTTATGGACAACAATACTATAAAGCATATCAAAATTCACCACACCTTCCTAAATGACACTTTTCTTTCTCTCCAACCTCATTTTGTTTCTTAGTGGGACGGATTTCACTCGAATCGTCTTGTAAGCTGAATCGATTTTTGTACATGACTCCTTCACCATTGTAAAACTCTTATTGAAAACATACTACAAAGCATAGTCCACACCTTCATAACTTGCTCTTTTCCTTCTCTCCAACCTCTTTTTCTTTCTAGGTGGGACGGATTTCACTCAAATCGTCTTATAAATTGAATCGGTGTTTGAACATCATTCATTCACCATTGTAAGACTCTTATGGACAACAATACTATAAAGCATATCAAAATTCTCCACACCTTCCTAAATGACAATTTTCTTTCTCTCCAACATCATTTTCTTTCTTAGTGGGACTGATTTCATTCGAATCGTCCTATAAGTTGAATCGGTTTTTGTACAGCATTCCATCACCATTATAAGACTCTTATGGAGAACAAATCTATAATGAATAGTCCACACCTTCCCAACTGTCCCATTTCTATCTCTCCAACCTCCTTTTCTTTCTAAGTGGTACGGATTTCACTCGAATCATCTTATAAGTTGAATCGGTGTTTGTACATCATTCATTCACCATTGTAAGACTCTTATGGACAACAATACTATAAAGAATATAAAAATTCACCACACCTTCCTAAATGACACTTTTCTTTCTCTCCAACCTCATTTTCTTTCTTAGTGGGACGGATTTCACTCGAATCGTCTTGTAAGATGAATCGATATTTGTACATCATTCCATCACCATTGTATAACTCTTATGGAAAACAATACTACAAAGCATAGTCCACACCATCATAACTTTCCCTTTTCTTTCTTTCCAACCTCTTTTTCTTTCTAAGTGGGACGGATTTCACTCCAATTGCCCAACAAGTCTAATCGATGTTTGTACAGCATTCATTCACCATTATAAGACTCTTATGGACAACAATTCTATAAATCATAGTCCACACCTTCCTAACTGTCCCATTTCTATCTCTCCAACCTCCTTTTCATTCTAAGTGGTACGGATTTCACTCGAATCGTCCTATATGTTGAATAGGTGTTTGTACATCATTCATTAACCATTGTAAGACTCTTATGGACAACAATACTATAAAGCATATCAAAATTGTCCACACCTTCCTAAATGACACTTTTCTTTCTCTCAAACAACATTTTCTTTCTTAGTAGGACGGATTTCACTCGAATCGTCCTATAAGTTGAATCGATTTTTGTACAACATTCCATCACCATTGTATAACTCTTATGGAAAACAATACTACAAAGCATAGTCCACACCATCGTAACTTGCCCTTTTCTTTCTTTCCAACACCTTTTTCTTTCTTAGTGGGACGGATTTCACTCCAATTGCCCAACAAGTTGAATCGGTGTTTGTACAACATTCCTTCACCATTATAAGACTCTTATGGACAACAATTCTATAAAGCATAGTCCACACCATCCGAACAATCCCATTTCTAACTCTCCAACCTCCTTTTCTTTCCAAGTGGGACGGATTTCACTCGAATCGTCCTATAAGTTGAATCGGTGTTTGTACATCATTCATTCACCATTGTAAGACTCATATGGACAACAATACTATAAAGCATATCAAAATTCTCCGAACCTTCCTAAATGATACTTTTCTTTCTCTCCAACCTCATTTTCTTTCTTAGTTGGACGGTTTCACTCGAATCGTCCTGTAAGTTGAATCGATTTTTGTACATCATTCCTTCACTATTATAAAACTCTTATGGAAACCAATACTACAAAGCATAGTCCACACCTTCATAACTTGCCCTTTTCTTTCTCTCCAACCTCTTTTTCTTTCTAAGTGGGACGGATTTCACTCAAATCGCCCAACAAGTTGAATCGGTGTTTGTACATCATTTCTTCACCATAATAAGACTCTTATGGTCAACAATTCTATAAAGCATAGTCCACACCTTCCTAACTGTCCCATTTCTATCTCTCGAACCTCCTTTTCTTTCTAAGTGGGACGGATTTCACTCGAATCATCCTGTGAATTGAATCGATTTTTGTACATTATTCCTTCACCATTGTAAAACTCTTATGGAAAACAATACTATAAAGCATAGTCCACACCATCATAACTTGCCCTTTTCTTTCTTTCCATCCTCTTTTTCTTTCTAAGTGGGACGGATTTCACTCCAATAGCCCAACAAGTTGAATCGGTTTTGTACAGCATTCCTTCACCATTATAAGACTCTTATGGACAACAATTCTATAAATCATAGTCCACACCTTCATAACTGTCCCATTTCTATCTCTCCAACCTCCTTTTCATTCTAAGTGGTACGGATTTCACTCGAATCGTCCTATATGTTGAATAGGTGTTTGTATATCATTCATTCACCATTGTAAGACTCTTATGGACAACAATACTATAAAGCATATCAAAATTGTCCACACCTTCCTAAATGACACTTTTCTTTCTCTCCAACAACATTTTCTTTCTTAGTAGGACGGATTTCACTCGAATCGTCCTGTAAGTTGAATCGATATTTGTACATCATTCCTTCACCATTGTAAAACTCTTATGGAAACCTATAATACAAAGCATAGTCCACACCTTCATAACTTGCCCTTTTCTTTCTCTCCAACCTGTTTTTCTTTCTAAGTTTAACGGATTTCACTACAATCGCCCAACAAGTTGAATTAGTGTTTGTATAGCATTCCTTCACCATTAAAAGACACTTATGGACAACAATTCTGTAAAGCAGAGTCCACGCCTTCCTAACTGTCCCATTTCTATCTCTCAAACCTCCTTTTCTTTCTAAGTGGTACGGATTTCACTCGAATCGTCCTATAAATTGAATCGGTGTTTGAACATCATTCATTCACCATTGTAAGACTCTGATGGACAACAATACTATAAAGCATATAAAAATTCTCCAAACCTTCCTAAATGACACTTTTCTTTCTCTCCAACATCATTTTCTTTCTAAGTGGGACGGATTTCACTCGAATCGTCCTGTAAGTTGAATCATTTTTGTACATCATTCCATCACCATTGTATAACTCTTATGGAAAACAATACTACAAAGCATAGTCCACACCATCATAACTTGCCCTTTTCTTTCTTTCCAACACCTTTTTCTTTCTAAGTGGGACGGATTTCACTCCAATTGCCCAACAAGTTGAATCGGTGTTTGTACAACATTCCTTCACCATTATAAGACTCTTATGGACAACAATTCTATAAAGCATAGTCCACACCATCCGAACAATCCCATTTCTATCTCTCCAACCTCCTTTTCTTTCCAAGTGGGACGGATTTCACTCGAATCGTCCTATAAGTTGAATCGGTGTTTGTACATCATTCATTCACCATTGTAAGACTCATATGGACAACAATACTATAAAGCATATCAAAATTCTCCGAACCTTCCTAAATGATACTTGTCTTTCTATCCAACCTCATTTTCTTTCTTAGTAGGACGGTTTCACTCGAATCGTCCTGTAAGTTGAATCATTTTTGTACATCATTCCTTCACTATTGTAAAACTCTTATGGAAAACAATACTAAAAAGCATAGTCCACACCTTCATAACTTGCCCTTTTCTTTTTCTCCAACCTCTTTTTCTTTCTAAGTTTGACGGATTTCACTCGAATCGCCCAACAAGTTGATTCGGTGTTTGTACATCATTTCTTCACCATTATAAGACTCTTATGGACAACAATTCTATAAAGCATAGTCCACACCTACCGAACTGTCCCATTTTTATCTCTCCAACCTCCTTTTCTTTCTAAGTGGCACGGATTTCACTCGAATCATCCTATAAATTGAATCGGTGTTTGTACATCATTCATTCACCATTGTAAGACTCTTATGGACAACAATACTATAAAGCATATCAAAATTCTCCAAACCTTCCTAAATGACACTTTTCTTTCTCTCCAACCTAATTTTCTTTCTTAGTAGGACGGTTTCACTCGAATCGTCCTGTAAGTTGAATCCTTTTTGTACATCATTCCTTCACTATTGTAAAACTCTAATGGAAAACAATACTAAAAAGCATAGTCCACACCTTAATAACTTGCCCTTTTCTTTCTCTCCAACATCTTTTTCTTTCTAAGTTTGACTGATTTCACTCGAATCTTCCAACAAGTTGAATCGGGGTTTGTACATCATTCCTTCACCATTATAAGACACTTATGGACAACAATTCTATATAGCATAGTCCACACCTACCGAACTGTCCCATTTCTATCTCTCCAACCTCCTTTTCTTTCTAAGTGGGACGGATTTCACTCGAATCGTCCTATAAATTGAATCGGTGTTTGAACATCATTCATTCACCATTGTAAGACTCTGATGGACAACAATACTATAAAGCATATAAAAATTCTCCAAACCTTCCTAAATGACACTTTTCTTTCTCTCCAACATCATTTTCTTTCTAAGTGGGACGGATTTCACTCGAATCGTCCTGTAAGTTGAATCGATTTTTGTACTATATTCCTTCACCATCGTAAAACTCTAATGGAAAACAAAACTACAAAGCATAGTCCACACCTTTATAACTTGCCCTTTTCTTTCTCTCCATCCTCATTTTCTTTCTAAGTGGGACGGATTTCACTACAATCGCCCAACAAGTTGAATTAGTGTTTGTATAGCATTCCTTCACCATTAAAAGATACTTATGGACAACAATTCTGTAAAGCAGAGTCCACGCCTTCCTAACTGTCCCATTTCTATCTCTCAAACCTCCTTTTCTTTCTAAGTGGTACGGATTTCACTCGAATCGTCCTATAAGTTGAATCGGTGTTTGTACATCATTCATTCACCATTGTAAGACTCTTATGGACAACAATACTATAAAGCATATCAAAATTCACCATACCTTCCTAAATGACACCTTTCTTTCTCTCCAACCTCATTTTCTTTCTTAGTGGGACGGATTTCACTCGAATCGTCTTGTAAGCTGAATCGATTTTTGTACATGACTCCTTCACCATTGTAAAACTCTTATTGAAAACAATACTACAAAGCATAGTCCACACCTTCATAACTTGCTCTTTTCTTTCTCTCCAACCTCTTTTTCTTTCTAGGTGGGACGGATTTCACTCAAATCGTCTTATAAATTGAATCGGTGTTTGAACATCATTCATTCACCATTGTAAGACTCTTATGGACAACAATACTATAAAGCATATCAAAATTCTCCACACCTTCCTAAATGACAATTTTCTTTCTCTCCAACATCATTTTCTTTCTTAGTGGGGCTGATTTCATTCGAATCGTCCTATAAGTTGAATCGGTTTTTGTACAGCATTCCATCACCATTATAAGACTCTTATGGAGAACAAATCTATAATGAATAGTCCACACCTTCCCAACTGTCCCATTTCTATCTCTCCAACCTCCTTTTCTTTCTAAGTGGTACGGATTTCACTCGAATCATCTTATAAGTTGAATCGGTGTTTGTACATCATTCATTCACCATTGTAAGACTCTTATGGACAACAATACTATAAAGCGTAAAAAAATTCACCACACCTTCCTAAATGACACTTTTCTTTCTCTCCAACCTCATTTTCTTTCTTAGTGGGACGGATTTCACTCGAATCGTCTTGTAAGCTGAATCGATATTTGTACATCATTCCATCACCATTGTATAACTCTTATGGAAAACAATATTACAAAGCATAGTCCACACCATCATAACTTGCCCTTTTCTTTCTTTCCAACCTCTTTTTCTTTCTAAGTGGGACGGATTTCATTCCAATTCCCCAACAAGTTGAATCGGTGTTTGTACAACATTCCTTCAGCATTATAAGACTCTTATGGACAACAATTCGATAAAGCATAGTCCACACCTTCCGAACTGTCCCATTTCTCTCTCTCCAACCTCCTTTTCTTTCCAAGTGGGACGGATTTCACTCGAATCGTCCTATAAGTTGAATCAGTGTTTGTACATCATTCATTCACCATTGTAAGACTCTCATGGACAACAATACTTTAAAGCATATCAAAATTCTCCGAACCTTCCTAAATGATACTTTTCTTTCTCTCCAACCTCATTTTGTTTCTTAGTAGGACGGTTTCACTCGAATCGTCCTGTAAGTTGAATCGATTTTTGTACATCATTCCTTCACTATTGTAAAACTCTTATGGAAACCAATACTACAAAGCATAGTCCACACCTTCATAACTTGCCCTTTTCTTTCTCTCCAACCTCTTTTTCTTTCTAAGTTTAACGGATTTCACTCCAATCGCCCAACAAGTTGAATCGGTGTTTGTACATCATTCCTTCACCATTATAAGACTCTTATGGACAACAATTCTATAAAGCATAGTCCACACCTTCCGAAGTGTCCCATTTGTATCTCTCCAACCTCCTTTTCTTTCCAAGTGGGACAGATTTCACTCGAATAGTCCTATAAGTTGAATCGGTGTTTGTACATCATTCATTCACCATTGTAAGACTCATATGGACAACAATACTATAAAGCATATCAAAATTCTCCGACCCTTCCTAAATGATACTTTTCTTTCTCTTCAACCTCATTTTCTTTCTTAGTAGGACAGTTTCACTCGAATCGTCCTGTAAGTTGAATCATTTTTGTACATCATTCCTTCACTATTGTAAAACTCTTATGGAAAACAATACTAAAAAGCATAGTCCACACCATCATAACTTGCCCTTTTCTTTCTTTCCAACCTCTTTTTCTTTCTAAGTGGGACGGATTTCACTCCAATTGCCCAACAAGTTGAATCGGTGTTTGTACAGCATTCCTTCACCATTATAAGACTCTTATGGACAACAATTCGATAAAGCATAGTCCACACCTTCCGAACTGTCCCATTTCTATCTCTCCAACCTCCTTTTCTTTCCAAGTGGGACGGATTTCACTCGATTCGTCCTATAAGTTGAATCGGTGTTTGTACATCATTCATTCACCATTGTAAGACTCTTATGGACAACAATACTATAAAGCATATCAAAATTCTCCGAACCTTCCTAAATGATACTTTTCTTTCTCTCCAACTACCTTTTCTTTCTTAGGAGGACGGATTTCACTCGAATCGTCCTTTAAGTTGAATCAATTTTTGTACATCATTCCATCACCATTGTATAACTCTTATGGAAAACAATACTACAAAGCATAGTCCACACCATCATAACTTGCCCTTTTCTTTCTTTCCAACCTCTTTTTCTTTCTAAGTGGGACGGATTTCACTCCAATTGCCCAACAAGTTGAATCGGTGTTTGTACAGCATTCCTTCACCATTATAAGACTCTTATGGACAACAATTCTATAAATCATAGTCCACACCTTCCTAACTGTCCCATTTCTATCTCTCCAACCTCCTTTTCATTCTAAGTGGTACGGATTTCACTCGAATCATCCTATATGTTGAATAGGTGTTTGTACATCATTCATTCACCATTGTAAGACACTTATGGACGGCAATACTATAAAGCATATCAAAATTGTCCACACATTCCTAAATGACACTTTTCTTTCTCTCAAACAACATTTTCTTTCTTCGTAGGACGGATTTCACTCGAATCGTCCTATAAGTTGAATCGATTTTTGTACATCATTCCATCACCATTGTATAACTCTTATGGAAAACAATATTACAAAGCATAGTCCACACCATCATAACTTGCCCTTTTCTTTCTTTCCAACCTCTTTTTCTTTCTAAGTGGGAGGGATATCACTCCAATTGCCCAACAAGTTGAATCGGTGTTTGTACAGCATTCCTTCACCATTATAAGACTCTTATGGACAACAATTCTATAAATCATAGTCCACACCTTCCTAACTGTCCCATTTCTATCTCTCCAACCTCCTTTTCATTCTAAGTGGTACGGATTTCACTCGAATCATCCTATATGTTGAATAGGTGTTTGTACATCATTCATTCACCATTGTAAGACACTTATGGATAACAATACTATAAAGCATATCAAAATTGTCCACACATTCCTAAATGACACTTTTCTTTCTCTCAAACAACATTTTCTTTCTTCGTAGGACGGATTTCACTCGAATTATCCTATAAGTTGAATCGATTTTTGTACATCATTCCATCACCATTGTATAACTCTTATGGAAAACAATATTACAAAGCATAGTCCACACCATCATAACTTGCCCTTTTCTTTCTTTCCAACCTCTTTTTCTTTCTAAGTGGGACGGATTTCACTCCAATTCGCCAACAAGTTGAATCGGTGTTTGTACAGCATTCCTTCACCATAATAAGACTCTTATGGACAACAATTCGATAAAGCATAGTCCACACCTTCCGAAGTGTCCCATTTCTATCTCTCCAAGCTCCTTTTCTTTCCAAGTGGGACGGATTTCACTCGAATCGTCCTATAAGTTGAATCCGTGTTTGTACATCATTCATTCACCATTGTAAGACTATTATGGACAACAATACTTTAAAGCATATCAAAATTCTCCGAACCTTCCTAAATGATACTTTTCTTTCTCTCCAACCTCATTTTGTTTCTTAGTAGGACGGTTTCACTCGAATCGTCCTGTAAGTTGAATCGATTTTTGTACATCATTCCTTCACTATTGTAAAACTCTTATGGAAACCAATACTACAAAGCATAGTCCACACCTTCATAACTTGCCCTTTTATTTATCTCCAACCTCTTTTTCTTTCTAAGTTTAACGGATTTCATTCGAATCGCCTAACAAGTTGAATCGGTGTTTGTACATCATTCCTTCACCATTATAACACTCTTATGGACAACAATTCGATAAAGCATAGTCCACACCTTCCGAACTGTCCCATTTCTATCTCTCCAACCTCCTTTTCTTTCCAAGTGGGACGGATTTCACTCGAATCGTCCTATAAGTTGAATCGGTGTTTGTACATCATTCATTCACCATTGTAAGACTCTGATGGACAAAAATACTATAAAGCATATCAAAATTCTCCGAACCTTCCTAAATGATACTTTTCTTTCTCTCCAACAACATTTTCTTTCTTAGGAGGACGGATTTCACTCGAATCGTCCTTTAAGTTGAATCAATTTTTGTACATCATTCCATCACCATTGTATAACTCTTATGGAAAACAATACTACAAAGCATAGTCCACACCATCATAACTTGCCCTTTTCTTTCTTTCCAACCTCTTTTTCTTTCTAAGTGGGACGGATTTCACTCCAATTGCCCAACAAGTTGAATCGGTGTTTGTACAGCATTCCTTCACCATTATAAGACTCTTATGGACAACAATTCAATAAATCATAGTCCACACCTTCCTAACTGTCCAATTTCTATCTCTCCAACCTCTTTTTTATTCTAAGTGGTACGGATTTCAATCGAATCGTCCTATATGTTGAATAGGTGTTTATACATCATTCATTCACCATTGTAAGACTCATATGGACAACAATACTATAAAGCATATCAAAATTCTCCAAACCTTCCTAAATGATACTTTTCTTTCTCTCCAACCTCATTTTCTTTCTTAGTAGGACGGTTTCACTCGAATCGTCCTGTAAGTTGAATCGTTTTTGTACATCATTCCTTCACTATTGTAAAACTCTTATGGAAAACAATACTAAAAAGCATAGTCCACACCATCATAACTTGCCCTTTTCTTTCTTTCCAACCTCTTTTTCTTTCTAAGTGGGACGGATTTCACTCCAATTGCCCAACAAGTTGAATCGGTGTTTGTACAGCATTCCTTCACCACTATAAGACTTTTATGGACAACAATTCGATAAAGCATAGTCCACACCTTCCGAACTGTCCCATTTCTATCTCTCCAACCTCCTTTTCTTTCCAAGTGGGACGGATTTCACTCGAATCGTCCTATAAGTTGAATCGGTGTTTGTACATCATTCATTCACCATTGTAAGACTCTGATGGACAAAAATACTATAAAGCATATCAAAATTCTCCGAACCTTCCTAAATGATACTTTTCTTTCTCTCCAACAACATTTTCTTTCTTAGGAGGACGGATTTCACTCGAATCGTCCTTTAAGTTGAATCAATTTTTGTACATCATTCCATCACCATTGTATAACTCTTATGGAAAACAATACTACAAAGCATAGTCCACACCATCATAACTTGCCCTTTTCTTTCTTTCCAACCTCTTTTTCTTTCTAAGTGGGACGGATTTCACTCCAATTGCCCAACAAGTTGAATCGGTGTTTGTACAGCATTCCTTCACCATTATAAGACTCTTATGGACAACAATTCAATAAATCATAGTCCACACCTTCCTAACTGTCCAATTTCTATCTCTCCAACCTCTTTTTTATTCTAAGTGGTACGGATTTCAATCGAATCGTCCTATATGTTGAATAGGTGTTTGTACATCATTCATTCACCATTGTAAGACTCATATGGACAACAATACTATAAAGCATATCAAAATTCTCCAAACCTTCCTAAATGATACTTTTCTTTCTCTCCAACCTCATTTTCTTTCTTAGTAGGACGGTTTCACTCGAATCGTCCTGTAAGTTGAATCGTTTTTGTACATCATTCCTTCACTATTGTAAAACTCTTATGGAAAACAATACTAAAAAGCATAGTCCACACCATCATAACTTGCCCTTTTCTTTCTTTCCAACCTCTTTTTCTTTCTAAGTGGGACGGATTTCACTCCAATTGCCCAACAAGTTGAATCGGTGTTTGTACAGCATTCCTTCACCATTATAAGACTTTTATGGACAACAATTCGATAAAGCATAGTCCACACCTTCCGAACTGTCCCATTTCTATCTCTCCAACCTCCTTTTCTTTCCAAGTGGGACGAATTTCACTCGAATCGTCCTATAAGTTGAATCGGTGTTTGTACATCATTCATTCACCATTGTAAGACTCTTATGGACAACAATACTATAAAGCATATCAAAATTCTCCGAACCTTCCTAAATGATACTTTTCTTTCTCTCCAACAACATTTTCTTTCTTAGCAGGACGGATTTCACTCGAATCGTCCTTTAAGTTGAATCAATTTTTGTACATCATTCCATCACCATTGTATAACTCTTATGGAAAACAATACTACAAAGCATAGTCCACACCATCATTACTTGCCCTTTTCTTTCTTTCCAACCTCTTTTTCTTTCTAAGTGGGACGGATTTCACTCCAATTGCCCTACAAGTTGAATCGGTGTTTGTACAGCATTCCTTCACCATTATAAGACTCTTATGGACAACAATTCTATAAATCATAGTCCACACCTTCCTAACTGTCCCATTTCTATCTCTCCAACCTCCTTTTCATTCTAAGTGGTACGGATTTCACTCGAATCGTCCTATATGTTGAATAGGTGTTTGTACATCATTCATTCACCATTGTAAGACTCTTATGGACAACAATACTATAAAGATATCAAAATTGTCCACACCTTCCTAAATGACACTTTTCTTTCTCTCCATCAACATTTTCTTTCTTAGTAGGACGGATTTCACTCGAATCGTCCTTTAAGTTGAATCGATTTTTGTACATGATTCCATCACCATTGTATAACTCTTATGGAAAACAATACTACAAAGCATAGTCCACACCATCATAACTTGCCCTTTTCTTTCTATCCAACCTATTTTTCTTTCTAAGTGGGACGGATTTCACTCCAATTGCCCAACAAGTTGAATCGGTGTTTGTACAGCTTTCCTTCTCCATTATAAGACTCTTATGGACAACAATTCTATAAATCATAGTCCACACCTTCCTAACTGTCCTATTTCTATCTCTCCAACCTCTTTTTCATTCTAAGTGGTACGGATTTCACTCGAATCGTCCTATATGTTGAATAGGTGTTTGTACATCATTCATTCACCATTGTAAGACTCTAATGGACAACAATACTATAAAGCATATCAAAATTCTCCGAACCTTCCTAAATGATACTTTTCTTTCTCTCCAACAACATTTTCTTTCTTAGCAGGACGGATTTCACTCGAATCGTCCTTTAAGTTGAATCAATTTTTGTACATCATTCCATCGCCATTGTATAACTCTTATGGAAAACAATACTACAAAGCATAGTCCACACCATCATAACTTGCCCTATTCTTTCTTTCCAACCTCTTTTTCTTTCTAAGTGGGACGGATTTCACTCCAATTGCCCAACAAGTTGAATCGGTGTTTGTACAGCATTCCTTCACCATTATAAGACTCTTATGGACAACAATTCGATAAAGCATAGTCCACACCTTCCGAACTGTCCCATTTCTATCTCTCCAACCTCCTTTTCTTTCCTAGTGGGACGGATTTCACTCGAATCGTCCTATAAGTTGAATCGGTGTATGTACATCATTCATTCACCATTGTAAGACTCTTATGGACAACAATACTATAAAGCATATCAAAATTCTCCGAACCTTCCTAAATGATACTTTTCTTTCTCTCCAACCTCATTTTGTTTCTTAGTAGGACGGTTTCACTCGAATCGTCCTGTAAGTTGAATCGATTTTTGTACATCATTCCTTCACTATTGTAAAACTCTTATGGAAACCAATACTACAAAGCATAGTCCACACCTTCATAACTTGCCCTTTTCTTTATCTCCAACCTCTTTTTCTTTCTAAGTTTAACGGATTTCACTCGAATCGCCTAACAAGTTGAATCGGTGTTTGTACATCATTCCTTCACCATTATAAGACTCTTATGGACAACAATTCTATAAAGCATAGTCCACACCTTCCGAAGTGTCCCATTTCTATCTCTCCAACCTCCTTTTCTTTCCAAGTGGGACGGATTTCACTCGAATCGTCCTATAAGTTGAATCGGTGTTTGTACATCATTCATTCACCATTGTAAGACTCTTATGGACAACAATACTATAAAGCATATAAAATTCACCACACCTTCCTAACTGTCCCATTTCTATCTCTCCAACCTCCTTTTCTTTCTAAGTGGTACGGATTTCACTCGAATCATCTTATAAGTTGTATCGGTGTTTGTACATCATTCATTCACCATTGAAAGACTCTTCTGGACAACAATACTATAAAGCATAACAAAATTTTTCACACATTTCTAAATGACACTTTTCTTTCTCTCCAACCTCATTTTATTTCTTAGTAGGATGGATTTCACTCGAATTGTCCTGTAAGTTGAATAGATTTTTGTACATCATTCCTTCACCATTGAAAAACTCTTATGGAAAACAATACTACAAACATAGTCCACACCTTCATAACTCGCCCTTTTCATTCTCTCCAACCTCTTTTTCTTTCTAAGTTTGACGGATTTCACTCGAATCGCCCAACAAGTTGAATCGGTGTTTGTACATCATTCCTTCACCATTATAAGACTCTAATGGACAATAATTCTATAAAGCATAGTCCACACTTTCCGAACTGTCCCATTCCTATCTCTCCAACCTCCTTTTCTTTCCAAGTGGGACGGATTTCACTCGAATCGTCCTATAAGTTGAATCGGTGTTTGAACATCACTCATTCACCATTGTAAGACTCTGATGGACTACAATACTATAAAGCATATCAAATTTCTCCAAACCTTCCTAAATGATACTTTTCTTTCTTTCCAACCTCATTTTCTTTTTTAGTAGGACGGATTTCACTCGAATCGTCATGTAAGTTGAATCGATTTTTGTACATCATTCCTTCACCATTGTAAAACTCTTGTGGAAAACAATACTACAAAGCATAGTCCACACCTTCATAACTCGCCCTTTTCTTTCTCTCCAATCTCTTTTTCTTTCTAAGTTTAACGGATTTCACTCGAATCGCCCAACGAGTTGAATCAGTGTATGTACATTATTCATTCACCATTATAAGACTCTTATGGACAACAATTCGATAAAGCATAGTCCACACCTTCCGAACTGTTCCATTTCTATCTCTCCAACCTCCTTTTGTTTCTAAGTGGGATGGATTTCACTCGAATAGTCCTATAAGTTGAATCGGTGTTTGTACATCATTCATTCACCATTGTAAGACTCTTATGGACAACAATACTATAAAGCATATCAAAATTCTTCAAACCTTCTTAAATGACACTTTTCTTTCTCTCCAACCTCATTTTATTTCTTAGTAGGACGGATTTCACTCGAATCGTCTTGTAAGTCGAATCGATTTTTATACATCATTCCTTCACTATAGTAAAACTTTTATGGAAAACAATACTACAAAGCATAGTCCACAACTTCATAACTTGCCCTTTTCTTTCTCTCCAACCTCATTTTCTTTCTAAGTGGGACGGATTTCACTATAATCGCCCAACAAGTTGAATCGGTGTTTGTATAGCATTCCTTCACCATTATAAGTCTCTTATGGACAACAATTCTATAAAGCATAATCCACGCCTTCCTAACTGTCCCATTTGTATCTCTCCAACCTCCTTTTCTTTCTAAGTGGTACGGATTTCACTCGAATCGTCCTATAAGTTGAATCGGTGTTTCTACATCATTCATTCACTGTTGTAAGACTCTTATGGACAACAATACTATAAAGCATATCAAAATTCTCCACATATTTCTAAATGAAACTTTTCTTTCTCTCCAACCTCATTTTATTTCTTAGTGGGACGGATTTCACTCGAATCGTCCTGTAAGTTGAATCGATTTTTGTACATCATTCCTTCACCATTGTAAAACTCTTATGGAAAACGATACTACAAAGCATAGTCCAAACCTTCATAACTTGCCCTTTTCTTTCTCTCCAACCTCTTTTTCTTTCTAAGTTTGACATATTTCACTCGAATCGCCCAACAAGTTGAATCGGTGTTTGTACATTATTCCTTCACCATTATAAGACTCTTATGGACAACAATTCTATAAAGCATAGTCCACACCTTCCGAATTGTCCCATTTCTATCTCTCCAATCTCCTTTTCTTTCTAAGTGGGACGGATTTCACTCGGATCGTCTTATAAGCTGAATCGGTGTTTGTACATCATTCATTCACCATTGTAAGACTCTGATGGACAACAATACTATAAAGCATATAAAAATTCTCCAAACCTTCCTAAATGACACTTTTCTATCTCTCCAACCTCCTTTTCTTTCTAAGTGGGACGGATTTCACTCGAATCGTTCTGTAAGTTGAATCGATTTTTGTACATCATTCATTCACCATTGTCAAACTCTTATGGAAAACAATACTACAAAGCATAGTCCACACCTTCATAACTTGCCCTTTTCTTTCTCTCCAACCTCATTTTCTTTCTAAGTGGGACGGATTTCACTACAATCGCCCAACAAGTTGAATCGGTGTTTGTATAGCATTCCTTCACCATTATAAGACTCTTATGGACAACAATTCTAAAAAGCATAGTCCAAGCCTTCCTAACTGTCCCATTTGTATCTCTTCTAAGTGGTACGGATTTCACTCGAATCGTCCTATATGTTGAATCGGTCTTTGAACATCAATCATTCACCATTGTGAGACTCTAATGGACAACAATACTATCAAGCATATCAAAATTGTCCACACCTTCCTAAATGACACTTTTCTTTCTCTCCAACCTAATTTTCTTTCTTACTGGGACGGATTTCACTCGAATCGTCCTGTAAGATGAATCAATTTTTGTATATCATTCGTTCACCATTGTAAAACTCTTATGGAAAACAATACTACAAAGCATAGTCCACACCTTCACAACTTGCCCTTTTCTTTCTCTCCAACCTCTTTTTCTTTCTAAGTGGGACGGATTTCACTCCAATCGCCCAACAAGTTGAATATGTGTTTCTACAGCATTCCTTCACTATTATAAGACTCTTATGGACAACAATTCTATAAAGTATCGTCCACAGCTTCCTAACTGTCCCATTTCTATCTCTCCAACCTCCTTTTCTTTCTAAGTTGTACGGATTTCACTCGAATCGTCCTATACGTTGAATAGGTGTTTGTACATCATTCATTCACCATTGTAAGACTCTTATGGATAACAATACAATAAAGTATATCAAAATTGTCCACACCTTCCTAAATGAAACTTTTCTTTCTCTCCAACCTCATTTTCTTTCTTAGTGGAACGGATTTCACTCGAATCGTCCTGTAAGTTGAATGAATATTTGTACATCATTCCTTCACCATTGTAAAACTCTTATGGAAACCAATACTACAAAGCATAGTCCACACCTTCATAACTTGCCCTTTTCTTTCTCTCCAACCTCTTTTTCTTTCTAAGTTTAACGGATTTCACTCGAATCGCCCAACAAGTTGAATCGGTGTTTGTACATCATTCCTTCACCATTATAAGACTCTTATGGACAACAATTCTATAAAGCATAGTCCACACCTTCCGAACTGTCCCATTTCTATCTCTCCAACCTCCTTTTCTTTCCAAGTGGGACGGATTTCACTCGAATCGTCCTGTAAGTTGAATCGGTGTTTGTACATCATTCATTCACCATTGTAAGACTCTTATGGACAACAATACTATAAAGCATATCAAAATTCTCCAAACCTTCCTAAATGATACTTTTCTTTCTCTCCAACATCATTTTCTTTCTTAGTAGGACGGTTTCACTCGAATCGTCCTGTAAGTTGAATCGTTTTTGTACATTATTCCTTCACTATTGTAAAACTCTTATGGAAAACAATACCAAAAAGCATAGTCCACACCTTCATAACTTGCCCTTTTCTTTCTCTCCAACCTCTTTTTCTTTCTAAGTTTAACGGATTTCACTCGAATCGCCGAACAAGTTGAATCGGTGTTTGTATATCATTCCTTCACCAATATAAGACTCTTATGGACAACAATTCTATAAAGCATAGTCCACACCTTCCGAACTATCCCATTTCTATCTCTCCAACCTCCTTTTCTTTCCAAGTGGGACGGATTTCACTCGAATCGTCCTATAAGTTGAATCGGTGTTTGTACATCATTCATTCACCATTCTAAGACTCTTATGGACAACAATACTATAAAACATATCAAAATTCTCCAAACCTTCCTAAATGATACTTTTCTTTCTCTCCAACCTCATTTTCTTTCTTAGTAGGACGGTTTCACTCGAATTGTCCTGTAAGTTGAATCGTTTTTGTACATCATTCCTTCACTATTGTAAAACTCTTATGGAAAACAATACTAAAAAGCATAGTCCACACCTTCATAACTTGCCCTTTTCTTTCTCTCCAACCTCTTTTTCTTTCTAAGTTTAACGGATTTCACTCGAATCGCCCAACATGTTGAATCGGTGTTTGTACATAATTCCTTCACCATTATAAGACTCTTATGGACAACAATTCTATAAAGCATAGTCCACACCTACCGAACTGTCCCATTTCTACCTCTCCAACCTCCTTTTCTTTCTAAGTGGGACGGATTTCACTCGAATCGTCCTATAAATTGAATCGGTGTTTGAACATTATTTATTCACCATTGTAAGACTCTGATGGACAACAATACTATAAAGCATATTAAAATTCTCCAAACCTTCCTAAATGACACTTTTCTTTCTCTCCAACATCATTTTCTTTCTAAGTGGGACGGATTTCACTCGAATCGTCCTGTAAGTTGAATCGATTTTTGTACATCATTCCTTCACCATCGTAAAACTCTAATGGAAAACAAAACTACAAAGCATAGTCCACACCTTTATAACTTGCCCTTTTCTTTCTCTCCAACCTCATTTTCTTTCTAAGTGGGACGGATTTCACTACAATCGCCCAACAAGTTGAATCAGTGTTTGTATAGCATTCCTTCACCATTAAAAGACACTTATGGACAACAATTCTGTAAAGCAGAGTCCACGCCTTCCTAACTGTCCCATTTCTATCTCTCAAACCTCCTTTTCTTTCTAAGTGGTACGGATTTCACTCGAATCGTCCTATAAGTTGAATCGGTGTTTGTACGTCATTCATTCACCATTGTAAGACTCTTATGGACAACAATACTATAAAGCATATCAAAATTCACCACACCTTCCTAAATGACACTTTTCTTTCTCTCCAACCTCATTTTCTTTCTTTGTGGGACGGATTTCACTCGAATCGTCTTGTAAGCTGAATCGATTTTTGTACATCACTCCTTCACCATTGTAAAACTGTTATTGAAAACAATACTACAAAGCGTAGTCCACACCTTCATAACTTGCTATTTTCTTTCTCTCCAACCTCTTTTTCTTTCTAGGTGGGCCGGATTTCACTCAAATCGTCTTATAAATTGAATCGGTGTTTGAACATCATTCATTCACCATTGTAAGACTCTTATGGACAACAATACTATAAAGGAAATCAAAATTGTCCACACCTTCCTAAATGACACTTTTCTTTCTCTCCAACATCATTTTCTTTCTTAGTGGGACTGATTTCACTCGAATTGTCCTATAAGTTGAATCGGTTTTTGTACAACATTCCATCACCATTATAATACTCTTATGGAGAACAATTCTATAATGAATAGTCCACACCTTCCCAACTGTCCCATTTCTATCTCTCCAACCTCCTTTTCTTTCTAAGTGGTACGGATTTCACTCGAATCATCTTATAAGTTGAATCGGTGTTTGTACATCATTCATTCACCATTTTAAGACTCTTATGGACAACAATACTATAAAGCATATCAAAATTCTCCACACCTTCCTAAATGACACTTTTCTATCTCTCCAACCTCCTTTTCTTTCTAAGTGGGACGGATTTCACTCGAATCGTTCTGTAAGTTGAATCGATTTTTGTACATCATTCCTTCACCATTGTCAAACTCTTATGGAAAACAATACTACAAAGCATAGTCCACACCTTCATAACTTGCCCTTTTCTTTCTGTCCAACCTCATTTTCTTTCTAAGTGGGATGGATTTCACTACAATCGCCCAACAAGTTGAATTAGTGTTTGTATAGCATTCCTTCACCATTAAAAGACTCTTATGGACAACAATTCTGTAAAGCATAGTCCACACCTTCATAACTTGCCCTTTTCTTTCTCTCCAACCTCTTTTTCTTTCTAAGTTTGACGGATTTCACTCGAATCGCCGAACAAGTTGAATCGGTGTTTGTACATCATTCCTTCACCAATATAAGACTCTTATGGACAACAATTCTATAAAGCATAGTCCACACCTTCCGAACTATCCCATTTCGATCTCTCCAACCTCCTTTTCTTTCCAAGTGGGACGGATTTCACTCGAACCGTCCTATAAGTTGAATCGGTGTTTGTACATCATTCATTCACCATTCTAAGACTCTTATGGACAACAATACTATAAAGCATATCAAAATTCTCCAAACCTTCCTAAATGATACTTTTCTTTCTCTCCAACCTCATTTTCTTTCTTAGTAGGACGGTTTCACTCGAATCGTCCTGTAAGTTGAATCGTTTTTGTACATCATTCCTTCACTATTGTAAAACTCTTATGGAAAACAATACTAAAAAGCATAGTCCACACCTTCATAACTTGCCCTTTTCTTTCTCTCCAACCTCTTTTTCTTTCTAAGTTTAAGGGATTTCACTCGAATCGCCCAACATGTTGAATCGGTGTTTGTACATAATTCCTTCACCATTATAAGACTCTTATGGACAACAATTCTATAAAGCATAGTCCACACCTACCGAACTGTCCCATTTCTACCTCTCCAACCTCCTTTTCTTTCTAAGTGGGACGGATTTCACTCGAATCGTCCTATAAATTGAATCGGTGTTTGAACATCATTTATTCACCATTGTAAGACTCTGATGGACAACAATACTATAAAGCATATTAAAATTCTCCAAACCTTCCTAAATGACACTTTTCTTTCTCTCCAACATCATTTTCTTTCTAAGTGGGACGGATTTCACTCGAATCGTCCTGTAAGTTGAATCGATTTTTGTACATCATTCCTTCACCATCGTAAAACTCTAATGGAAAACAAAACTACAAAGCATAGTCCACACCTTTATAACTTGCCCTTTTCTTTCTCTCCAACCTCATTTTCTTTCTAAGTGGGACGGATTTCACTACAATCGCCCAACAAGTTGAATCAGTGTTTGTATAGCATTCCTTCACCATTAAAAGACTCTTATGGACAACAATTCTGTAAAGCAGAGTCCACGCCTTCCTAACTTCCCATTTCTATCTCTCAAACCTCCTTTTCTTTCTAAGTGGTACGGATTTCACTCGAATCGTCCTATAAGTTGAATCGGTGTTTGTACGTCATTCATTCACCATTGTA
This sequence comes from Cornus suecica, assembly GCA_963922005.1. NCBI lineage: Eukaryota > Viridiplantae > Streptophyta > Magnoliopsida > Cornales > Cornaceae > Cornus > Cornus suecica. The sequence goes on from OY998241.1 coordinate 30,801,540, forward strand.
AGACTCTTATGGACAACAATACTATAAAGCATATCAAAATTCACCACACCTTCCTAAATGACACTTTTCTTTCTCTCCAACCTCATTTTCTTTCTTAGTGGGATGGATTTCACTCGAATCGTCTTGTAAGCTGAATCGATTTTTGTACATCACTCCTTCACCATTGTAAAACTCTTATTGAAAACAATACTACAAAGCATAGTCCACACCTTCATAACTTGCTATTTTCTTTCTCTCCAACCTCTTTTTCTTTCTAGGTGGGACGGATTTCACTCAAATCGTCTTATAAATTGAATCGGTGTTTGAACATCATTCATTCACCATTGTAAGACTCTTATGGACAACAATACTATAAAGGATATCAAAATTGTCCACACCTTCCTATATGACACTTTTCTTTCTCTCCAACATCATTTTCTTTCTTAGTGGGACTGATTTCACTCGAATTGTCCAATAAGTTGAATCGGTTTTTGTACAACATTCCATCACCATTATAATACTCTTATGGAGAACAATTCTATAATGAATAGTCCACACCTTCCCAACTGTCCCATTTCTATCTCTCCAACCTCCTTTTCTTTCTAAGTGGTACGGATTTCACTCGAATCATCTTATAAGTTGAATCGGTGTTTGTACATCATTCATTCACCATTTTAAGACTCTTATGGACAACAATATTATAAAGCATATCAAAATTCTCCACACCTTCCTAAATGACACTTTTCTATCTCTCCAGCCTCCTTTTCTTTCTAAGTGGGATGGATTTCACTCGAATCGTTCTGTAAGTTGAATCGATTTTTGTACATCATTCCTTCACCATTGTCAAACTCTTATGGAAAACAATACTACAAAGCATAGTCCACACCTTCATAACTTGCCCTTTTCTTTCTGTCCAACCTCATTTTCTTTCTAAGTGGGATGGATTTCACTACAATCGCCCAACAAGTTGAATTACTGTTTGTATAGCATTCCTTCACCATTAAAAGACTCTTATGGACAACAATTCTGTAAAGCATAGTCCACACCTTCATAACTTGCCCTTTTCTTTCTCTCCAACCTCTTTTTCTTTCTAAGTTTGACGGATTTCACTCGAATCGCCGAACAAGTTGAATCGGTGTTTGTACATCATTCCTTCACCAATATAAGACTCTTATGGACAACAATTCTATAAAGCATAGTCCACACCTTCCGAACTATCCCATTTCTATCTCTCCAACCTCCTTTTCTTTCCAAGTGGGACGGATTTCACTCGAACCGTCCTATAAGTTGAATCGGTGTTTGTACATCATTCATTCACCATTCTAAGACTCTTATGGACAACAATACTATAAAGCATATCAAAATTCTCCAAACCTTCCTAAATGATACTTTTCTTTCTCTCCAACCTCATTTTCTTTCTTAGTAGGACGGTTTCACTCGAATCGTCCTGTAAGTTGAATCGTTTTTGTACATCATTCCTTCACTATTGTAAAACTCTTATGGAAAACAATACTAAAAAGCATAGTCCACACCTTCATAACTTGCCCTTTTCTTTCTCTCCAACCTCTTTTTCTTTCTAAGTTTAAGGGATTTCACTCGAATCGCCCAACATGTTGAATCGGTGTTTGTACATAATTCCTTCACCATTATAAGACTCTTATGGACAACAATTCTATAAAGCATAGTCCACACCTACCGAACTGTCCCATTTCTACCTCTCCAACCTCCTTTTCTTTCTAAGTGGGACGGATTTCACTCGAATCGTCCTATAAATTGAATCGGTGTTTGAACATCATTTATTCACCATTGTAAGACTCTGATGGACAACAATACTATAAAGCATATTAAAATTCTCCAAACCTTCCTAAATGACACTTTTCTTTCTCTCCAACATCATTTTCTTTCTAAGTGGGACGGATTTCACTCGAATCGTCCTGTAAGTTGAATCGATTTTTGTACATCATTCCTTCACCATCGTAAAACTCTAATGGAAAACAAAACTACAAAGCATAGTCCACACCTTTATAACTTGCCCTTTTCTTTCTCTCCAACCTCATTTTCTTTCTAAGTGGGACGGATTTCACTACAATCGCCCAACAAGTTGAATCAGTGTTTGTATAGCATTCCTTCACCATTAAAAGACTCTTATGGACAACAATTCTGTAAAGCAGAGTCCACGCCTTCCTAACTTCCCATTTCTATCTCTCAAACCTCCTTTTCTTTCTAAGTGGTACGGATTTCACTCGAATCGTCCTATAAGTTGAATCGGTGTTTGTACGTCATTCATTCACCATTGTAAGACTCTTATGGACAACAATACTATAAAGCATATCAAAATTCACCACACCTTCCTAAATGACACTTTTCTTTCTCTCCAACCTCATTTTCTTTCTTAGTGGGACGGATTTCACTCGAATCGTCTTGTAAGCTGAATCGATTTTTGTACATCACTCCTTCACCATTGTAAAACTCTTATTGAAAACAATACTACAAAGCATAGTCCACACCTTCATAACTTGCTATTTTCTTTCTCTCCAACCTCTTTTTCTTTCTAGGTGGGACGGATTTCACTCAAATCGTCTTATAAATTGAATCGGTGTTTGAACATCATTCATTCACCATTGTAAGACTCTTATGGACAACAATACTATAAAGGATATCAAAATTGTCCACACCTTCCTATATGACACTTTTCTTTCTCTCCAACATCATTTTCTTTCTTAGTGGGACTGATTTCACTCGAATTGTCCAATAAGTTGAATCGGTTTTTGTACAACATTCCATCACCATTATAATACTCTTATGGAGAACAATTCTATAATGAATAGTCCACACCTTCCCAACTGTCCCATTTCTATCTCTCCAACCTCCTTTTCTTTCTAAGTGGTACGGATTTCACTCGAATCATCTTATAAGTTGAATCGGTGTTTGTACATCATTCATTCACCATTTTAAGACTCTTATGGACAACAATACTATAAAGCATATCAAAATTCTCCACACCTTCCTAAATGACACTTTTCTATCTCTCCAGCCTCCTTTTCTTTCTAAGTGGGATGGATTTCACTCGAATCGTTCTGTAAGTTGAATCGATTTTTGTACATCATTCCTTCACCATTGTCAAACTCTTATGGAAAACAATACTACAAAGCATAGTCCACACCTTCATAACTTGCCCTTTTCTTTCTGTCCAACCTCATTTTCTTTCTAAGTGGGATGGATTTCACTACAATCGCCCAACAAGTTGAATTACTGTTTGTATAGCATTCCTTCACCATTAAAAGACTCTTATGGACAACAATTCTGTAAAGCATAGTCCACACCTTCATAACTTGCCCTTTTCTTTCTCTCCAACCTCTTTTTCTTTCTAAGTTTGACGGATTTCACTCGAATCGCCGAACAAGTTGAATCGGTGTTTGTACATCATTCCTTCACCATTATAAGACTCTTATGGACAACAATTCTATAAAGCATAGTCCACACCTACCGAACTGTCCCATTTCTATCTCTCCAACCTCCTTTTCTTTCTAAGTGGTACGGATTTCACTCGAATCGTCCTATAAGTTGAATCGGTGTTTGTACATCATTCATTCACCATTGTAAGACTCTTATGGACAACAATACTGTAAAGCATATCAAAATTCTCCAAACCTTCCTAAATGATACTTTTCTTTCTCTCCAACCTCATTTTCTTTCTTAGTAGGACGGTTTCACTCGAATCGTCCTGTAAGTTGAATCGTTTTTGTACATCATTCCTTCACTATTGTAAAACTCTTATGGAAAACAATACTAAAAAGCATAGTCCACACCTTCATAACTTGCCCTTTTCTTTCTCTCCAACCTCTTTTTCTTTCTAAGTTTAACGGATTTCACTCGAATCGCCGAACAAGTTGAATCGGTGTTTGTACGTCATTCCTTCACCATTATAAGACTCTTATGGACAACAATTCTATAAAGCATAGTCCACACCTTCCGAACTATCCCATTTCTATCTCTCCAACCTCCTTTTCTTTCCAAGTGGGACGGATTTCACTCGAATCGTCCTATAAGTTGAATCGGTGTTTGTACATCATTCATTCACCATTGTAAGACTCTTATGGACAACAATACTATATAGCATATCAAAATTCTCCAAACCTTCCTAAATGATACTTTTCTTTCTCTCCAACCTCATTTTCTTTCTTAGTAGGACGGTTTCACTCGAATCGTCCTGTAAGTTGAATCGTTTTTGTACATCATTCCTTCACTATTGTAAAACTCTTATGGAAAACAATACTAAAAAGCATTGTCCACACCTTCATAACTTGCCCTTTTCTTTCTCTCCAACCTCTTTTTCTTTCTATGTTTGACGGATTTCACTCGAATCGCCCAACAAGTTGAATCGGTGTTTGTACATAATTCCTTCACCATTATAAGACTCTTATGGACAACAATTCTATAAAGCATAGTCCACACCTACCGAACTGTCCCATTTCTATCTCTCCAACCTCCTTTTCTTTCTAAGTGGGACGGATTTCACTCGAATCGTCCTATAAATTGAATCGGTGTTTGAACATCATTTAATCACCATTGTAAGACTCTGATGGACAACAATACTATAAAGCATATTAAAATTCTCCAAACCTTCCTAAATGACACTTTTCTTTCTCTCCAACATCATTTTCTTTCTAAGTGGGACGGATTTCACTCGAATCGTCCTGTAAGTTGAATCGATTTTTGTACATCATTCCTTCACCATCGTAAAACTCTAATGGAAAACAAAACTACAAAGCATAGTCCACACCTTTATAACTTGCCCTTTTCTTTCTCTCCAACCTCATTTTCTTTCTAAGTGGGACGGATTTCACTACAATCGCCCAACAAGTTGAATTAGTGTTTGTATAGCATTCCTTCACCATTAAAAGACTCTTATGGACAACAATTCTGTAAAGCAGAGTCCACGCCTTCCTAACTGTCCAATTTCTATCTCTCAAACCTCCTTTTCTTTCTAAGTGGTACGGATTTCACTCGAATCGTCCTATAAGTTGAATCGGTGTTTGTACATCATTCATTCACCATTTTAAGACTCTTATGGACAACAATACTATAAAGCATATCAAAATTCTCCAAACCTTCCTAAATGACACTTTTCTATCTCTCCAACCTCCTTTTCTTTCTAAGTGGGACGGATTTCACTCGAATCGTTCTGTAAGTTGAATCGATTTTTGTACATCATTCCTTCACCATTGTCAAACTCTTATGGAAAACAATACTACAAAGCATAGTCCACACCTTCATAACTTGCCCTTTTCTTTCTCTCCAACCTCATTTTCTTTCTAAGTGGGACGGATTTCACTACAATCGCCCAACAAGTTGAATTAGTGTTTGTATAGCATTCCTTCACCATTAAAAGACTCTTATGGACAACAATTCTGTAAAGCATAGTCCACACCTTCATAACTTGCCCTTTTCTTTCTCTCCAACCTCTTTTTCTTTCTAAGTTTGACGGATTTCACTCGAATCGCCCAACAAGTTGAATCGGTGTTTGTACATCATTCCTTCACCATTATAAGACTCTTATGAACAACAATTCTATAAAGCATAGTCCACACCTACCGAACTGTCCCATTTCTATCTCTCCAACCTCCTTTTCTTTCTAAGTGGTACGGATTTCACTCGAATCGTCCTATAAGTTGAATCGGTGTTTGTACATCATTCATTCACCATTGTAAGACTCTTATGGACAACAATACTATAAAGCATATCAAAATTCTCCAAACCTTCCTAAATGATACTTTTCTTTCTCTCCAACCTCATTTTCTTTCTTAGTAGGACGGTTTCACTCGAATCGTCCTGTAAGTTGAATCGTTTTTGTACATCATTCCTTCACTATTGTAAAACTCTTATGGAAAACAATACTAAAAAGCATAGTCCACACCTTCATAACTTGCCCTTTTCTTTCTCTCCAACCTCTTTTTCTTTCTAAGTTTAACGGATTTCACTCGAATCGCCGAACAAGTTGAATCGGTGTTTGTACATCATTCCTTCACCATTATAAGACTCTTATGGACAGCAATTCTATAAAGCATAGTCCACACCTTCCGAACTATCCCATTTCTATCTCTCCAACCTCCTTTTCTTTCCAAGTGGGACGGATTTCACTCGAATCGTCCTATAAGTTGAATCGGTGTTTGTACATCATTCATTCACCATTGTAAGACTCTTATGGACAACAATACTATAAAGCATATCAAAATTCTCCAAACCTTCCTAAATGATACTTTTCTCTCTCTCCAACCTCATTTTCTTTCTTAGTAGGACGGTTTCACTCGAATCGTCCTGTAAGTTGAATCGTTTTTGTACATCATTCCTTCACTATTGTAAAACTCTTATGGAAAACAATACTAAAAAGCATAGTCCACACCTTCATAACTTGCCCTTTTCTTTCTCTCCAACCTCTTTTTCTTTCTAAGTTTGACGGATTTCACTCGAATCGCCCAACAAGTTGAATCGGTGTTTGTACATCATTCCTTCACCATTATAAGACTCTTATGGACAACAATTCTATAAAGCATTGTCCACACCTACCGAACTGTCCCATTTCTATCTCTCCAACCTCCTTTTCTTTCTAAGTGGGACGGATTTCACTCGAATCGTCGTATAAATTGAATCGGTGTTTGAACATCATTTATTCACCATTGTAAGACTCTGATGGACAACAATACTATAAAGCATATTAAAATTCTCCAAACCTTCCTAAATGACACTTTTCTTTCTCTCCAACATCATTTTCTTTCTAAGTGGGACGGATTTCACTCGAATCGTCCTGTAAGTTGAATCGATTTTTGTACATCATTCCTTCACCATCGTAAAACTCTAATGGAAAACAAAACTACAAAGCATAGTCCACACCTTTATAACTTGCCCTTTTCTTTCTCTCCAACCTCATTTTCTTTCTAAGTGGGACGGATTTCACTACAATCGCCCAACAAGTTGAATTAGTGTTTGTATAGCATTCCTTCACCATTAAAAGACTCTTATGGACAACAATTCTGTAAAGCAGAGTCCACGCCTTCCTAACTGTCCTATTTCTATCTCTCAAACCTCCTTTTCTTTCTAAGTGGTACGGATTTCACTCGAATCGTCCTATAAGTTGAATCGGTGTTTGTACATCATTCATTCACCATTTTAAGACTCTTATGGACAACAATACTATAAAGCATATCAAAATTCTCCAAACTTCCTAAATGACACATTTCTATCTCTCCAACCTCCTTTTCTTTCTAAGTGGGACGGATTTCACTCGAATCGTTCTGTAAGTTGAATCGATTTTTGTACATCATTCCTTCACCATTGTCAAACTCTTATGGAAAACAATACTACAAAGCATAGTCCACACCTTCATAACTTGCCCTTTTCTTTCTCTCCAACCTCATTTTCTTTCTAAGTGGGACGGATTTCACTACAATCGCCCAACAAGTTGAATTAGTGTTTGTATAGCATTCCTTCACCATTAAAAGACTCTTATGGACAACAATTCTGTAAAGCATAGTCCACACCTTCATAACTTGCCCTTTTCTTTCTCTCCAACCTCTTTTTCTTTCTAAGTTTGACGGATTTCACTCGAATCGCCCAACAAGTTGAATCGGTGTTTGTACATCATTCCTTCACCATTGTAAGACTCTTATGGACAACAATACTATAAAGCATATCAAAATTCTCCAAACCTTCCTAAATGATACTTTTCTCTCTCTCCAACCTCATTTTCTTTCTTAGTAGGACGGTTTCACTCGAATCGTCCTGTAAGTTGAATCGTTTTTGTACATCATTCCTTCACTATTGTAAAACTCTTATGGAAAACAATACTAAAAAGCATAGTCCACACCTTCATAACTTGCCCTTTTCTTTCTCTCCAACCTCTTTTTCTTTCTAAGTTTAACGGATTTCACTCGAATCGCCCAACAAGTTGAATCGGTGTTTGTACATCATTCCTTCACCATTAGAAGACTCTTATGGACAACAATTCTATAAAGCATAGGCCACACCATCCGAACTATCCCATTTATATCTCTCCAACCTCCTTTTCTTTCCAAGTGGGACGGATTTCACTCGAATCGTCCTATAAGTTGAATCGGTGTTTGTACATCATTCATTCACCATTGTAAGACTCTTATGGACAACACTACTATAAAGCATATCAAAATTCTCCAAAACTTCCTAAATGATACTTTTCTCTCTCTCCAACCTCATTTTCTTTCTTAGTAGGACGGTTTCACTCGAATCGTCCTGTAAGTTGAATCGTTTTTGTACATCATTCCTTCACCTCTTATGGAAAACAATACTAAAAAGCATAGTCCACACCTTCATAACTTGCCCTTTTCTTTCTCTCCAACCTCTTTTTCTTTCTAAGTTTAACGGATTTCACTCGAATCGCCGAACAAGTTGAATCGGTGTTTGTACATCATTCCTTCACCATTATAAGACTCTTATGGACAACAATTCTATAAAGCATAGGCCACACCATCCGAACTATCCCATTTCTATCTCTCCAACCTCCTTTTCTTTCCAAGTGGGACGGATTTCACTCGAATCGTCCTATAAGTTGAATCGGTGTTTGTACATCATTCATTTACCATTGTAAGACTCTTATGGACAACAATACTATAAAGCATATCAAAATTCTCCAAACCTTCCTAAATGATACTTTTCTCTCTCTCCAACCTCATTTTCTTTCTTAGTAGGACGGTTTCACTCGAATCGTCCTGTAAGTTGAATCGTTTTTGTACATCATTCCTTCACTATTGTAAAACTCTTATGGAAAACAATACTAAAAAGCATAGTCCACACCTTCATAACTTGCCCTTTTCTTTCTCTCCAACCTCTTTTTCTTTCTAAGTTTGACGGATTTCACTCGAATCGCCCAACAAGTTGAATCGGTGTTTGTACATCATTCCTTCACCATTATAAGACTCTTATGGACAACAATTCTATAAAGCATAGTCCACACCTACCGAACTGTCCCATTTCTATCTCTCCAACCTCTTTTTCTTTCTAAGTGGGACGGATTTCACTCGAATCGTCCTATAAGTTGAATCGGTGTTTGTACATCATTCATTCACCATTTTAAGACTCTTATGGACAACAATACTATAAAGCATATCATAATTCTCCAAACCTTCCTAAATGACACTTTTCTATCTCTCCAACCTCCTTTTCTTTCTAAGTGGGACGGATTTCACTCGAATCGTTCTGTAAGTTGAATCGATTTTTGTACATCATTCCTTCACCATTGTCAAACTCTTATGGAAAACAATACTACAAAGCATAGTCCACACCTTCATAACTTGCCCTTTTCTTTCTCTCCAACCTCATTTTCTTTCTAAGTGGGACGGATTTCACTCGAATCATCTTATAAGTTGAATCGGTGTTTGTACATCATTCATTCACCATTTTAAGACTCTTATGGACAACAATACTATAAAGCATATCAAAATTCTCCAAACCTTCCTAAATGACACTTTTCTATCTCTCCAACCACCTTTTCTTTCTCAGTGGGACGGATTTCACTCGAATCGTTCTGTAAGTTGAATCGATTTTTGTACATCATTCCTTCACCATTGTCAAACTCTTATGGAAAACAATACTACAAAGCATAGTCCACATCTTCATAACTTGCCCTTTTCTTTCTCTCCAACCTCATTTTCTTTCTAAGTGGGACGGATTTCACTACAATCGCCCAACAAGTTGAATTAGTGTTTGTATAGCATTCCATCACCATTAAAAGACTCTTATGGACAACAATTCTGTAAAGCATAGTCCACACCTTCATAACTTGCCCTTTTCTTTCTCTCCAACCTCTTTTTCTTTCTAAGTTTGACGGATTTCACTCGAATCGCCCAACAAGTTGAATCGGTGTTTGTAGATCATTCCTTCACCATTATAAGACTCTTATGAACAACAATTCTATAAAGCATAGTCCACACCTACCGAACTGTCCCATTTCTATCTGTCCAACCTCCTTTTCTTTCTAAGTGGTACGGATTTCACTCGAATCGTCCTATAAGTTGAATCGGTGTTTGTACATCATTCATTCACCATTGTAAGACTCTTATGGACAACAATACTGTAAAGCATATCAAAATTCTCCAAACCTTCCTAAATGATACTTTTCTTTCTCTCCAACCTCATTTTCTTTCTTAGTAGGACGGTTTCACTCGAATCGTCCTGTAAGTTGAATCGTTTTTGTACATCATTCCTTCACTATTGTAAAACTCTTATGGAAAACAATACTAAAAAGCATAGTCCACACCTTCATAACTTGCCCTTTTATTTCTCTCCAACCTCTTTTTCTTTCTAGGTGGGACGGATTTCACTCAAATCGTCTTATAAGTTGAATCGGTGTTTGAACATCATTCATTCACCATTGTAAGACTCTTATGGACAACAAGACTATAAAGGATATCAAAATTGTCCACACCTTCCTAAATGACACTCTTCTTTCTCTCCAACATCATTTTCTTTCTTAGTGGGACTGATTTCACTCGAATCGTCCTATAAGTTGAATCGGTTTTTGTGCAGCATTCCATCACCATTATAAGACTCTTATGGAGAACAATTATATAATGAATAGTCCACACCTTCCCAACTGTCCCATTTCTATCTCTCCAACCTCCTTTTCTTTCTAAGTGGTACGGATTTCACTCGAATCATCTTATAAGTTGAATCAGTGTTTGTACATCATTCATTCACCATTTTAAAACTCTTATGGACAACAATACTATAAAACATAACAAAATTTTCCACACATTTCTAAATGACACTTTTCTTTCTCTCCAACCTCATTTTATTTCATAGTAGGACGGATTTCACTCGAATCGTCATGTAAGTTGAATCGATTTTTGTACATCATTCCTTCACCATTGTAAAACTCTTGTGGAAAACAATTTACAAAGCATAGTCCACACCTTCATAACTCGCCCTTTTCTTTCTCTCCAACCTCTTTTTCTTTCTAAGTTTAACAGATTTCACTCGAATCGCCCAACGAGTTGAATCAATGTTTGTACATTATTCATTCACCATTATAAGACTCTTATGGACAACAATTCAATTAAGCATGGTCCACACCTTCCGAACTGTCCCATTTCTATCTCTCCAATCTCCTTTTCTTTCTAGGTGGGAAGGATTTCACTCGAATCGTCCTATAAATTGAATCGGTGTTTGTACATCATTCATTCACCATTGTAAGACTCTGATGGACGACAATACTATAAAGCATATCAAAATTCTCCAAACCTTCCTAAATGACACTTTTCTATCTCTCCAACCTCCTTTTCTTTCTAAGTGGGACGGATTTCACTCGAATCATTCTGTAAGTTGAATCGATTTTTGTACATCATTCCTTCACCATTGTCAAACTCTTATGGAAAACAATACTACAAAGCATAGTCCACTCCTTCATAACTTGTCCTTTTCTTTCTCTCCAACCTCATTTTCTTTCTAAGTGGGACGGATTTCTCTACAATCGCCCAACAAGTTGAATCAGTGTTTGTATCGCATTCCTTCAATATTATAAGACTCTTATGGACAACAATTCTATAAAGCATTGTCCACGCCTTCCTAACTGTCCCATTTCTATCTCTCCAACCTCCTTTTCTTTCTAAGTGGGACGGATTTCAGTCGAATCGTCCTGTAAGTTGAATCGATTTTTGTACATCATTCCTTCACCATTGTCAAACTCTTATGGAAAACAATACTACAAAGCATAGTCCACACCTTCAGAACTTGCCCTTTTCTTTCTCTCCAACCTCATTTTCTTTCTAAGTGGGACGGATTTCACTACAATCGCCCAACAAGTTGAATCGGTGTTTGTATAGCATTCCTTCACCATTATAAGACTCTTATGGACAACAATTCTATAAAGCATAGTCCGCGCCTTCCTAACTGTCCCATTTGTATCTCTCCAACCTCCTTTTCTTTCTAAGTGGTACGGATTTCACTCGAATCGTCCTATAAGTTGAATCGGTGTTTCTACATCATTCATTCACTGTTGTAAGACTCTTATGGACAACAATACTATAATGCATATCAAAATTCTCCACACATTTCTAAATGAAACTTTTCTTTCTCACCAACCTCATTTTATTTCTTAGTGGGACGGATTTCACTCCAATCGTCCTGTAAGTTGAATCGATTTTTGTACATCATTCCTTCACCATTGTAAAACTCTTATGGAAAACGATACTACAAAGCATAGTCCAAACCTTCATAACTTGCCCTTTTCTTTCTCTCCAACCTCTTTTTCTTTCTAATTTTGACATATTTCACTCGAATCGCCCAACAAGTTGAATCGGTGTTTGTACATTATTCCTTCACCATTATAAGACTCTTATGGACAACAATTCTATAAAGCATAGTCCACACCTTCCGAACTGTCCCATTTCTATCTCTCCAATCTCCTTTTCTTTCTAGGTGGGACGGATTTCACTCGAATCGTCCTATAAATTGAATAGGTGTTTCTACATCATTCATTCACCATTGTAAGACTCTGATGGACAACAATACTATAAAGCATATAAAAATTCTCCAAACCTTCCTAAATGACACTTTTCTATCTCTCTAACCTCCTTTTCTTTCTAAGTGGGACGGATTTCACTCGAATCGTTCTGTAATTTGAATCGATTTTTGTACATCATTCCTTCACCATTGTTAAACTCTTATGGAAAACAATACTACAAAGCATAGTCCACACCTTCAAAACTTGCCCTTTTCTTTCTCTCCAACCTCATTTTATTTCTAAGTGGGACGGATTTCACTACAATCGCCCAACAAGTTGAATCGGTGTTTGTATAGCATTCCTTCACCATTATAAGACTCTTATGGACAACAATTCTATAAAGCATTGTCCACGCCTTCCTAACTGTCCCATTTTTATCTCTCCAACCTCCTTTTCTTTCTAAGTGGGACGTATTTCACTCGAATCGTCCTGTAAGTTGAATCGATTTTTGTACATCATTCCTTAACCATTGTCAAACTCTTATGGAAAAAAATACTACAAAGCATAGTCCACACCTTCATAACTTGCCCTTTTCTTTCTCTCCAACCTCATTTTCTTTCTAAGTGGGACGGATTTCACTACAATCGCCCAACAAGTTGAATCGGTGTTTGTATAGCATTCCTTCACCATTATAAGATTCTTATGGACAACAATTCTATAAACCATAGTCCACGCATTCCTAACTCTCCCATTTGTATCTCTCCAACCTCCATTTCTTTCTAAGTGGTACGGATTTCACTCGAATCGTCCTATAAGTTGAATCGGTCTTTGAACATCAATCATTCACCATTGTGAGACTCTAATGGACAACAATACTATCAAGCATATTAAAATTGTCCACACCTTCCTAAATGACACTTTTCTATCTCTCCAACCTAATTTTCTTTCTTACTTGGACGGATTTCAATCGAATCGTCCTGTAAGTTGAATCGATTTTTGTTTATCATTCCTTCACCATTGTAAAACTCTTATGGAAAACAATACTACAAAGCATAGTCCACACCATCACAACTAGCCCTTTTCTTTCTCTCCAACCTCTTTTTCTTTCTAAGTTTAACGGATTTCACTCGAATCGCCCAACAAGTTGAATCGGTGTTTGTACATTATTCCTTCACCATTATAAGACTCTTATGGACAACAATTCTATAAAGCATAGTCCACACCTTCATAACTTGCCCTTTTCTTTCTCTCCAACCTCATTTTCTTTCTAAGTGGGACGGATTTCACTACAATGGCCCAACAAGTTGAATCGGTGTCTGTATAGCATTCCTTCACCATTATAAGACTCTTATGGACAACAATTTTATAAAGCATTGTCCACGCCTTCCTAACTGTCCCATTTCTATCTCCCCAACCTCCTTTCCATTCTAAGTGGGACGGATTTCACTCGAATCGTCATGTAAGTTGAATCGATTTTTGTACATCATTCCTTCACCATTGTCAAACTCTTATGGAAAACAATACTACAAAGCATAGTCCACACCTTCATAACTCGCCTTTTCTTTCTCTGCAACCTCTTTTTCTTTCTAAGTTTAACGGATTTCACTCGAATCGCCCAACGAGTTGAATCAGTGTTTGTACATTATTCATTCACCATTATAAGACTCTTATGGACAACAATTCTATAAAGCATAGTCCACACCTTCCGAACTGTCCCATTTCTATCTCTCCAACCTCCTTTTCTTTCTAAGTGGGACGGATTTCACTCGAATCGTCCTATAAGTTGAATCGGTGTTTGTACATCATTCCTTCACCATTGTCAAACTCTTATGGAAAACAATACTACAAAGCATAGTCTACACCTTCATAACTTGCCCTTTTCTTTCTCTCCAACCTCATTTTCTTTCTAAGTGGGACGGATTTCACTCGAATCGTCCTGTAAGTTGAATCGATTTTTGTACATCATTCCTTCACCATTGTCAAACTCTTATGGAAAACAATACTACAAAGCATAGTCCACACCTTCATAACTCGCCCTTTTCTTTCTCTCCAACCTCTTTTTCTTTCTAAGTTTAACAGATTTCACTCGAATCGCCCAACGAGTTGAATCAGTGTTTGTACATTATTCATTCACCATTATAAGACTCTTATGGACAACAATTCTATAAAGCATAGTCCACACCTTCCGAACTGTCCCATTTCTATCTCTCCAACCTCCTTTTCTTTCTAAGTGGGACGGATTTCACTCGAATCGTCCTATAAGTTGAATCGGTATTTGTACATCATTCATTCACCATTGTAAGACTCTGATGGACAACAATACTATAAAGCATATCAAAATTCTCCAAACCTTCCTAAATGACACTTTTCTATCTCTCCAACCTCCTTTTCTTTCTAAGTGGGACGGATTTCACTCGAATCGTTCTGTAAGTTGAATCGATTTTTGTACATCATTCCTTCACCATTGTCAAACTCTTATGGAAAACAATACTACAAAGCATAGTCCACACCTTCATAACTTGCCCTTTTCTTTCTCTCCAACCTCATTTTATTTCAAAGTGGGACGGATTTCACTACAATCGCCCAACAACTTGAATCGGTGTTTGTATAGCATTCCTTCACCATTATAAGACTCTTATGGACAACAATTTTATAAAGCATTGTCCACGCCTTCCTAACTGTCCCATTTCTTTCTCTCCAACCTCCTTTTCTTTCTAAGTGGGACGGATTTCACTCGAATCGTCCTGTAAGTTGAATCGATTTTTGTACATCATTCCTTCACCATTGTAAAACTCTTATGGAAAACAATACTACAAAGCATAGTCCAAACCTTCATAACTTTCCCTTTTCTTTCTCTCCAATCTCTTTTTCTTTCTAAGTTTGACATATTTCACTCGAATCGCCCAACAAGTTGAATCGGTGTTTGTACATTATTCCTTCACCATTATAAGACTCTTATGGACAACAATTCTATAAAGCATAGTCCACACCTTCCTAACTGTCCCATTTCTATCTCTCCAACCTCCTTTTCTTTCTAAGTGGGACGGATTTCACTCGAATCGTCCTATAAGTTGAATCGGTGTTTGAACATCATTCATTCACCATTGTAAGACTCTGATGGACAACAATACTATAAAGCATATCAAAATTCTCCAAACCTTCCTAAATGACACTTTTCTTTCTCTCCAACCTCATTTTCTTTCTTAGTGGGACGGATTTCACTCGAATCGTCCTGTAAGTTGAATCGATTTTTGTACATCATTCCTTCACCATTGTAAAACTCTTATGGAAAACAATACTACAAAGCATAGTCCACACCTTCATAACTTTCCCTTTTCTTTCTCTCCAACCTCATTTTCTTTCTAAGTGGAACGGATTTCACTACAATCGCCCAACAAGTTGAATCGGTGTTTGTATAGCATTCCTTCACCATTATAAGACTCTTATGGACAACAATTCTATAAAGCATAGTCCACCCATCCTAACTGTCCCTTTTCTATTTCTCCAACCTCATTTTCTTTCTAAGTGGTATGGATTTCACTCGAATCATCCTATAAGTTGAATCGGTGTTTCTAAATCATTCATTCACTGTTGTAAGACTCTTATGGACACCAATACTATAAAGCATATCAAAATTCTCCACACATTTCTAAATGAAACTTTTCTTTCTCTCCAACCTCATTTTATTTCTTAGTGGGACGGATTTAACACGAATCGTCCTGTAAGTTGAATCGATTTTTATACATCATTCCTTCCCCATTATAAAACTCTTATGGAAAACAATACAACAAAGCATAGTCCAAACCTTCATTACTTTCCCTTTTCTTTCTCTCCAACCTCTTTTTCTTTCTAAGTTTGACATATTTCACTCGAATCGCCCAACAAGTTGAATCGGTGTTTGTACATTATTCCTTCACCATTATAAGACTCTTATGGACAACAATTTTATAAAGCATTTTCCACGCCTTCCTAACTGTCCCATTTCTTTCTCTCCAACCTCCTTTTCTTTCTAAGTGGGACGGATTTCACTCGAATCGTCCTGTAAGTTGAATCGATTTTTGTACATCATTCCTTCACCATTGTAAAACTCTTATGGAAAACAATACTACAAAGCATAGTCCAAACCTTCATAACTTTCCCTTTTCTTTCTCTCCAATCTCTTTTTCTTTCTAAGTTTGACATATTTCACTCGAATCGCCCAACAAGTTGAATCGGTGTTTGTACATTATTCCTTCACCATTATAAGACTCTTATGGACAACAATTCTATAAAGCATAGTCCACACCTTCCTAACTGTCCCATTTCTATCTCTCCAACCTCCTTTTCTTTCTAAGTGGGACGGATTTCACTCGAATCGTCCTATAAGTTGAATCGGTGTTTGAACATCATTCATTCACCATTGTAAGACTCTGATGGACAACAATACTATAAAGCATATCAAAATTCTCCAAACCTTCCTAAATGACACTTTTCTTTCTCTCCAACCTCATTTTCTTTCTTAGTGGGACGGATTTCACTCGAATCGTCCTGTAAGTTGAATCGATTTTTGTACATCATTCCTTCACCATTGTAAAACTCTTATGGAAAACAATACTACAAAGCATAGTCCACACCTTCATAACTTTCCCTTTTCTTTCTCTCCAACCTCATTTTCTTTCTAAGTGGAACGGATTTCACTACAATCGCCCAACAAGTTGAATCGGTGTTTGTATAGCATTCCTTCACCATTATAAGACTCTTATGGACAACAATTCTATAAAGCATAGTCCACCCATCCTAACTGTCCCTTTTCTATTTCTCCAACCTCATTTTCTTTCTAAGTGGTATGGATTTCACTCGAATCATCCTATAAGTTGAATCGGTGTTTCTAAATCATTCATTCACTGTTGTAAGACTCTTATGGACACCAATACTATAAAGCATATCAAAATTCTCCACACATTTCTAAATGAAACTTTTCTTTCTCTCCAACCTCATTTTATTTCTTAGTGGGACGGATTTAACACGAATCGTCCTGTAAGTTGAATCGATTTTTATACATCATTCCTTCCCCATTATAAAACTCTTATGGAAAACAATACAACAAAGCATAGTCCAAACCTTCATTACTTTCCCTTTTCTTTCTCTCCAACCTCTTTTTCTTTCTAAGTTTGACATATTTCACTCGAATCGCCCAACAAGTTGAATCGGTGTTTGTACATTATTCCTTCACCATTATAAGACTCTTATGGACAACAATTTTATAAAGCATTTTCCACGCCTTCCTAACTGTCCCATTTCTTTCTCTCCAACCTCCTTTTCTTTCTAAGTGGGACGGATTTCACTCGAATCGTCCTGTAAGTTGAATCGATTTTTGTACATCATTCCTTCACCATTGTAAAACTCTTATGGAAAACAATACTACAAAGCATAGTCCAAACCTTCATAACTTTCCCTTTTCTTTCTCTCCAATCTCTTTTTCTTTCTAAGTTTGACATATTTCACTCGAATCGCCCAACAAGTTGAATCGGTGTTTGTACATTATTCCTTCACCATTATAAGACTCTTATGGACAACAATTCTATAAAGCATAGTCCACACCTTCCTAACTGTCCCATTTCTATCTCTCCAACCTCCTTTTCTTTCTAAGTGGGACGGATTTCACTCGAATCGTCCTATAAGTTGAATCGGTGTTTGAACATCATTCATTCACCATTGTAAGACTCAGATGGACAACAATACTATAAAGCATATCAAAATTCTCCAAACCTTCCTAAATGACACTTTTCTTTCTCTCCAACCTCATTTTCTTTCTTAGTGGGACGGATTTCACTCGAATCGTCCTGTAAGTTGAATCGATTTTTGTACATCATTCCTTCACCATTGTAAAACTCTTATGGAAAACAATACTACAAAGCATAGTCCACACCTTCATAACTTTCCCTTTTCTTTCTCTCCAACCTCATTTTCTTTCTAAGTGGAACGGATTTCACTACAATCGCCCAACAAGTTGAATCGGTGTTTGTATAGCATTCCTTCACCATTATAAGACTCTTATGGACAACAATTCTATAAAGCATAGTCCACCCTTCCTAACTGTCCCATTTCTATTTCTCCAACCTCATTTTCTTTCTAAGTGGTATGGATTTCACTCGAATCATCCTATAAGTTGAATCGGTGTTTCTAAATCATTCATTCACTGTTGTAAGACTCTTATGGACACCAATACTATAAAGCATATCAAAATTCTCCACACATTTCTAAATGTAACTTTTCTTTCTCTCCAACCTCATTTTATTTCTTAGTGGGACGGATTTAACACGAATCGTCCTGTAAGTTGAATCGATTTTTATACATCATTCCTTCCCCATTATAAAACTCTTATGGAAAACAATACAACAAAGCATAGTCCAAACCTTCATAACTTTCCCTTTTCTTTCTCTCCAACCTCTTTTTCTTTCTAAGTTTGACATATTTCACTCGAATCGCCCAACAAGTTGAATCGGTGTTTGTACATTATTCCTTCACCATTATAAGACTCTAATGGACAACAATTTTATAAAGCATAGTCCACACCTTCCTAACTGTCCCATTTCTATCTCTCCAACCTCCTTTTCTTTCTAAGTGGGACGGATTTCACTCGAATCGTCCTATAAGTTGAATCGGTGTTTGAACATCATTCATTCACCATTGTAAGACTCTGATGGACAACAATACTATAAAGCATATCAAAATTCTCCAAACCTTCCTAAATGACACTTTTCTTTCTCTCCAACCTCATTTTCTTTCTTAGTGGGACGGATTTCACTCGAATCGTCCTGTAAGTTGAATCGATTTTTGTACATCATTCCTTCACCATTGTAAAACTCTAATGGAAAACAATACTACAAAGCATTGTCCACACCTTCATAACTTGCCCTTTTCTTTCCCTCCAACCTGTTTTTCTTTTTAAGTGGGACGGATTTCACTCGAATCGTCCTATAAGTTGAATCTGTGTTTCTACAGCATTCCTTCACCATTATAAGACTCTTATGGACAACAATTCTATAAAGTATAGTCCACACCTTCCTAACTGTCCCATTTCTATCTCTCCAACCTCCTTTTCTTTCTAAGTGGTACGGATTTCACTCGAATCGTCCTATACGTTGAATAGGTGTTTGTACATCATTCATTCACAATTGTAAGACTCTTATGGACAACAATTCTATAAAGCATAGTCCACACCTTCCTAACTGTCCAATTTCTATCTCACCAACCTCCTTTTCATTCTAAGTGGTACGGATATCACTCGAATCGTCCTATATGTTGAATAGGTGTTTGTACATCATTCATTCACCATTGTAAGACTCTTATGGACAACAATACTATAAAGCATATCAAAATTGTCCACACCTTCCTAAATAACACTTTTCTTTCTCTCCAACAACATTTTCTTTCTTAGTAGGACGGATTTCACTCGAATCGTCCTGTAAGTTGAATCGGTTTTTCTATATCATTCATTCACCATTGTAAAACTCTTATGGAAAACAATATTACAAAGCATAGTCCACACCTTCATAACTTGCCCTTTCTTTCTCTCCAACCTCATTTTCTTTCTAAGTGGGACGGATTTCACTACAATCGCCCAACAAGTTGAATCGGTGTTTGTATAGCATACCTTCACCATTATAAGACTCTTATGGACAACAATTCTATAAAGCATAGTCCACCCTTCCTAACTGTCCTATTTCTATCTCTCCAACCTCCTTTTCTTTCTAAGCGGTATGGATTTCACTCGAATCGTCCTGTAAGTTGAATCGATTTTTATACATCATTCCTTCACCATTGTAAAACTCTTATGGAAAACAATACTACAAAGCATAGTCCAAACCTTCATAACTTTCCCTTTTCTTTCTCTCCAATCTCTTTTTCTTTATAAGTTTGACATATTTCACTCGAATCGCCCAACAAGTTGAATCGGTGTTTGTACATTATTCCTTCACCATTTTAAGACTCTTATGGACAAAAATTCTATAAAGCATAGTCCACACCTTCCTAACTGTCCCATTTCTATCTCTCCAACCTCCTTTTCTTTCTAAGTGGGACGGATTTCACTCGAATCGTCCTATAAGTTGAATCGGTGTTTGAACATCATTCATTCACCATTGTAAGACTCTGATGGACAACAATACTATAAAGCATATCAAAATTCTCCAAACCTTCCTAAATGACACTTTTCTTTCTCTCCAACCTCATTTTCTTTCTTAGTGGGACGGATTTCACTCGAATCGTCCTGTAAGTTGAATCGATTTTTGTACATCATTCCTTCACCATTTTAAAACTCTAATGGAAACCAATACTACAAAGCATTGTCCACACCTTCATAACTTGCCCTTTTCTTTCCCTCCAACCTGTTTTTCTTTTTAAGTGGGACGGATTTCACTCGAATCGTCCTATAAGTTGAATCTGTGTTTCTACAGCATTCCTTCACCATTATAAGACTCTTATGGACAACAATTCTATAAAGTATAGTCCACACCTTCCTAACTGTCCCATTTCTATCTCTCCAACCTCCTTTTCTTTCTAAGTGGTACGGATTTCACTCGAATCGTCCTATACGTTGAATAGGTGTTTGTACATCATTCATTCACAATTGTAAGACTCTTATGGACAACAATACTATAAAGCATATCAAAATTCTCCACACCTTCCTAAATGACACTTTTCTTTCTCTCCAAACTCATTTTATTTCTTAGTGGGACGGATTTCACTCGAATCGTCCTGTAAGTTGAATCGATTTTTCTACATCATTCCTTCCCCATTGTAAAACTCTTATGGAAAACAATACTACAAAGCATAGTCCACACCTTCATAACTTGCCCTTTTCTTTCTCTCCAACCTCATATTCTTTCTAAGTGGGACGGATTTCACTCGAATCGCCCAACAAGTTGAATCGGTGTCTGTATAGCATTCCTTCACGATTATAACACTCTTATGGACAACAATTCTATAAAGCATAGTCCACGCCTTCCTAACTGTCCCATTTCTATCTCTCCAACCTCCTTTTCTTTCTAAGTGGTACGGATTTCACTCGAATCGTCCTATAAGTTGAATCGGTGTTTGTACATCATTCATTCACCATTATAAGACTCTTATGGACAACAATTCTATAAAGCATAGTCCACACCTTCCTAACTGTCCAATTTCTATCTCTCCAACCTCCTTTTCATTCTAAGTGGTACGGATATCACTCGAATCGTCCTATATGTTGAATAGGTGTTTGTACATCATTCATTCACCATTGTAAGACTCTTATGGACAACAATACTATAAAGCATATCAAAATTGTCCACACCTTCCTAAATAACACTTTTCTTTCTCTCCAACAACATTTTCTTTCTTAGTAGGACGGATTTCACTCGAATCGTCCTGTAAGTTGAATCGGTTTTTCTATATCATTCATTCACCATTGTAAAACTCTTATGGAAAACAATATTACAAAGCATAGTCCACACCTTCATAACTTGCCCTTTCTTTCTCTCCAACCTCATTTTCTTTCTAAGTGGGACGGATTTCACTACAATCGCCCAACAAGTTGAATCGGTGTTTGTATAGCATACCTTCACCATTATAAGACTCTTATGGACAACAATTCTATAAAGCATAGTCCATCCTTCCTAACTGTCCTATTTCTATCTCTCCAACCTCCTTTTCTTTCTAAGCGGTATGGATTTCACTCGAATCGTCCTGTAAGTTGAATCGATTTTTGTACATCATTCCTTCACCATTGTAAAAATCTTATGGAAAACAATACTACAAAGCATAGTCCAAACCCTCATAACTTTCCCTTTTCTTTCTCTCCAATCTCTTTTTCTTTATAAGTTTGACATATTTCACTCGAATCGCCCAACAAGTTGAATCGGTGTTTGTACATTATTCCTTCACCATTATAAGACTCTTATGGACAACAATTCTATAAAGCATAGTCCACACCTTCCTAACTGTCCCATTTCTATCTCTCCAACCTCCTTTTCTTTCTAAGTGGGACGGATTTCACTCGAATCGTCCTATAAGTTGAATCGGTGTTTGAACATCATTCATTCAGCATTGTAAGACTCTGATGGACAACAATACTATAAAGCATATCAAAATTCTCCAAACCTTCCTAAATGACACTTTTCTTTCTATCCAACCTCATTTTCTTTCTTAGTGGGACGGATTTCACTCGAATCGTCCTGTAAGTTGAATCGATTTTTGTACATCATTCCTTCACCATTTTAAAACTCTAATGGAAAACAATACTTCAAAGCATTGTCCACACCTTCATAACTTGCCCTTTTCTTTCCCTCCAACCTGTTTTTCTTTTTAAGTGGGACGGATTTCACTCGAATCGTCCTATAAGTTGAATCTGTGTTTCTACAGCATTCCTTCACCATTATAAGACTCTTATGGACAACAATTCTATAAAGTATAGTCCACACCTTCCTAACTATCCCATTTCTATCTCTCCAACCTTCTTTTCTTTCTAAGTGGTACGGATTTCACTCGAATCGTCCTATACGTTGAATAGGTGTTTGTACATCATTCATTCACAATTGTAAGACTCTTATGGACAACAATACTATAAAGCATATCAAAATTCTCCACACCTTCCTAAATGACACTTTTCTTTCTCTCCAACCTCATTTTCTTTCTTAGTGGAACGGATTTCACTCGAATCGTCCTGTAAGTTGAATCGATTTTTCTACATCATTCCTTCCCCATTGTAAAACTCTTATGGAAAACAATACTACAAAGCATAGTCCACACCTTCATAACTTGCCCTTTTCTTTCTCTCCAACCTCATATTCTTTCTAAGTGGGACGGATTTCACTCGAATCGCCCAACAAGTTGAATCGGTGTCTGTATAGCATTCCTTCACGATTATAACACTCTTATGGACAACAATTATATAAAGCATAGTCCACGCCTTCCTAACTGTCCCATTTCTATCTCTCCAACCTCCTTTTCTTTCTAAGTGGTACGGATTTCACTCGAATCGTCCTATAAGTTGAATCGGTGTTTGTACATCATTCATTCACCATTATAAGACTCTTAAGGACAACAATTCTATAAAGCATAGTCCACACCTTCCTAACTGTCCAATTTCTATCTCTCTAACCTCCTTTTCATTCTAAGTGGTACGGATATAACTCGAATCGTCCTATATGTTGAATAGGTGTTTGTACATCATTCATTCACCATTGTAAGACTCTTATGGACAACAATACTATAAAGCATATCAAAATTGTCCACACCTTCCTAAATAACACTTTTCTTTCTCTCCAACAACATTTTCTTTCTTAGTAGGACGGATTTCACTGGAATCGTCCTATAAGTTGAATCGGTTTTTGTGTATCATTCATTCACCATTGTAAAACTCTTATGGAAAACAATACTACAAAGCATAGTCCACACCTTCATAACTTGCCCTTTTCTTTCTCTCCAACCTCATTTTCTTTCTAAGTGGGATGGATTTCACTACAATCGCCCAACAAGTTGAATCGGTGTTTGTATAGCATACCTTCACCATTATAAGACTCTTATGGACAACAATTCTATAAAGCATAGTCCATCCTTCCTAACTGTCCTATTTCTATCTCTCCAACCTCCTTTTCTTTCTAAGCGGTATGGATTTCACTCGAATCGTCCTGTAAGTTGAATCGATTTTTGTACATCATTCCTTCACCATTGTAAAAATCTTATGGAAAACAATACTACAAAGCATAGTCCAAACCTTCAAAACTTTCCCTTTTCTTTCTCTCCAATCTCTTTTTCTTTATAAGTTTGACATATTTCACTCGAATCGCCCAACAAGTTGAATCGGTGTTTGTACATTATTCCTTCACCATTATAAGACTCTTATGGACAACAATTCTATAAAGCATAGTCCACACCTTCCTAACTGTCCCATTTCTATCTCTCCAACCTCCTTTTCTTTCTAAGTGGGACGGATTTCACTCGAATCGTCCTATAAGTTGAATCGGTGTTTGTACATCATTCATTCACCATTGTAAGACTCTTATGGACAACAATACTATAAAGCATATCAAAATTCTTCAAACCTTCCTAAATGACACTTTTCTTTCTATCCAACCTCATTTTCTTTCTTAGTGGGACGGATTTCACTCGAATCGTCCTGTAAGTTGAATCGATTTTTGTACATCATTCCTTCACCATTTTAAAACTCTAATGGAAAACAATACTACAAAGCATTGTCCACACCTTCATAACTTGCCCTTTTCTTTCCCTCCAACCTATTTTTCTTTTTAAGTGGGACGGATTTCACTCGAATCGTCCTATAAGTTGAATCTGTGTTTCTACAGCATTCCTTCACCATTATAAGACTCTTATGGACAACAATTCTATAAAGTATAGTCCACACCTTCCTAACTGTCCCATTTCTATCTCTCCAACCTCCTTTTCTTTCTAAGTGGTACGGATTTCACTCGAATCGTCCTATACGTTGAATAGGTGTTTGTACATCATTCATTCACAATTGTAAGACTCTTATGGACAACAATACTATAAAGCATATCAAAATTCTCCACACCTTCCTAAATGACACTTTTCGTTCTCTCCAACCTCATTTTATTTCTTAGTGGAACGGATTTCACTCGAATCGTCCTGTAAGTTGAATCGATTTTTCTACATCATTCCTTCCCCATTGTAAAACTCTTATGGAAAACAATACTACAAAGCATAGTCCACACCTTCATCACTTGCCCTTTTCTTTCTCTCCAACCTCATATTCTTTCTAAGTGGGACGGATTTCACTCGAATCGCCCAACAAGTTGAATCGGTGTCTGTATAGCATTCCTTCACGATTATAACACTCTTATGGACAACAATTATATAAAGCATAGTCCACGCCTTCCTAACTGTCCCATTTCTATCTCTCCAACCTCCTTTTCTTTCTAAGTGGTACGGATTTCACTCGAATCGTCCTATAAGTTGAATCGGTGTTTGTACATCATTCATTCACCATTATAAGACTCTTAAGGACAACAATTCTATAAAGCATAGTCCACACCTTCCTAACTGTCCAATTTCTATCTCTCCAACCTCCTTTTCATTCTAAGTGGTACGGATATAACTCGAATCGTCCTATATGTTGAATAGGTGTTTGTACATCATTCATTCACCATTGTAAGACTCTTATGGACAACAATACTATAAAGCATATCAAAATTGTCCACACCTTCCTAAATAACACTTTTCTTTCTCTCCAACAACATTTTATTTCTTAGTAGGACGGATTTCACTGGAATCGTCCTATAAGTTGAATCGGTTTTTGTGTATCATTCATTCACCATTGTAAAACTCTTATGGAAAACAATACTACAAAGCATAGTCCACACCTTCATAACTTGCCCTTTTCTTTCTCTCCAACCTCATTTTCTTTCTAAGTGGGACGGATTTCACTACAATCGCCCAACAAGTTGAATCGGTGTTTGTATAGCATACCTTCACCATTATAAGACTCTTATGGACAACAATTCTATAAAGCATAGTCCACCCTTCCTAACTGTCCCATTTCTATCTCTCCAACCTCCTTTTTTTTCTAAGCGGTATGGATTTCACTCGAATCGTCCTGTAAGTTGAATCGATTTTTGTACATCATTCCTTCACCATTGTAAAACTCTTATGGAAAACAATACTACAAAGCATAGTCCAAACCTTCATAACTTTCCCTTTTCTTTCTCTCCAATCTCTTTTTCTTTCTAAGTTTGACATATTTCATTCGAATCGCCCAACAAGTTGAATCGGTGTTTGTACATTATTCCTTCACCATTATTAGACTCTTATGGACAACAATTCTATAAAGCATAGTCCACACCTTCCTAACTGTCCCATTTCTATCTCTCCAACCTCCTTTTCTTTCTAAGTGGGACGGATTTCACTCGAATCGTCCTATAAGTTGAATCGGTGTTTGAACATCATTCATTCACCATTGTAAGACTCTGATGGACAACAATACTATAAAGCATATCAAAATTCTCCAAACCTTCCTAAATGACACTTTTCTTTCTCTCCAACCTCATTTTCTTTCTTAGTGGGACGGATTTCACTCGAATCGTCCTGTAAGTTGAATCGATTTTTGTACATCATTCCTTCACCATTTTAAAACTCTAATGGAAAACAATACTACAAAGCATTGTCCACACCTTCATAACTTGCCCTTTTCTTTCCCTCCAACCTGTTTTTCTTTTTAAGTGGGACGGATTTCACTCGAATCGTCCTATAAGTTGAATCTGTGTTTCTACAGCATTCCTTCACCATTATAAGACTCTTATGGACAACAATTCTATAAAGTATAGTCCACACCTTCCTAACTGTCCCATTTCTATCTCTCCAACCTCCTTTTCTTTCTAAGTGGTACGGATTTCACTCGAATCGTCCTATACGTTGAATAGGTGTTTGTACATCATTCATTCACAATTGTAAGACTCTTATGGACAACAATACTATAAAGCATATCAAAATTCTCCACACCTTCCTAAATGACACTTTTCGTTCTCTCCAACCTCATTTTCTTTCTTAGTGGAACGGATTTCACTCGAATCGTCCTGTAAGTTGAATCGATTTTTCTACATCATTCCTTCCCCATTGTAAAACTCTTATGGAAAACAATACTACAAAGCATAGTCCACACCTTCATAACTTGCCCTTTTCTTTCTCTCCAACCTCATATTCTTTCTAAGTGGGACGGATTTCACTCGAATCGCCCAACAAGTTGAATCGGTGTCTGTATAGCATTCCTTCACGATTATAACACTCTTATGGACAACAATTAAATAAAGCATAGTCCACGCCTTCCTAACTGTCCCATTTCTATCTCTCCAACCTCCTTTTCTTTCTAAGTGGTACGGATTTCACTCGAATCGTCCTATAAGTTGAATCGGTGTTTGTACATCATTCATTCACCATTATAAGACTCTTAAGGACAACAATTCTATAAAGCATAGTCCACACCTTCCTAACTGTCCAATTTCTATCTCTCCAACCTCCTTTTCATTCTAAGTGGTACGGATATAACTCGAATCGTCCTATATGTTGAATAGGTGTTTGTACATCATTCATTCACCATTGTAAGACTCTTATGGACAACAATACTATAAAGCATATCAAAATTGTCCACACCTTCCTAAATAACACTTTTCTTTCTCTCCAACAACATTTTCTTTCTTAGTAGGACGGATTTCACTGGAATCGTCCTATAAGTTGAATCGGTTTTTGTGTATCATTCATTCACCATTGTAAAACTCTTATGGAAAACAATACTACAAAGCATAGTCCACACCTTCATAACTTGCCCTTTTCTTTCTCTCCAACCTCATTTTCTTTCTAAGTGGGACGGATTTCACTACAATCGCCCAACAAGTTGAATCGGTGTTTGTATAGCATACCTTCACCATTATAAGACTCTTATGGACAACAATTCCATAAAGCATAGTCCACCCTTCCTAACTGTCCCATTTCTATCTCTCCAACCTCCTTTTCTTTCTAAGCGGTATGGATTTCACTCGAATCGTCCTGTAAGTTGAATCGATTTTTGTACATCATTCCTTCACCATTGTAAAACTCTTATGGAAAACAATACTACAAAGCATAGTCCAAACCTTCATAACTTTCCCTTTTCTTTCTCTCCAATCTCTTTTTCTTTCTAAGTTTGACATATTTCACTCGAATCGCCCAACAAGTTGAATCGGTGTTTGTACATTATTCCTTCACCATTATAAGACTCTTATGGACAACAATTCTATAAAGCATAGTCCACACCTTCCTAACTGTCCCATTTCTATCTCTCCAACCTCCTTTTCTTTCTAAGTGGGACGGATTTCACTCGAATCGTCCTATAAGTTGAATCGGTGTTTGAACATCATTCATTCACCATTGTAAGACTCTGATGGACAACAATACTATAAAGCATATCAAAATTCTCCAAACCTTCCTAAATGACACTTTTCTTTCTCTCCAACCTCATTTTCTTTCTTAGTGGGACGGATTTCACTCGAATCGTCCTGTAAGTTGAATCGATTTTTGTACATCATTCCTTCACCATTTTAAAACTCTAATGGAAAACAATACTACAAAGCATTGTCCACACCTTCATAACTTGCCCTTTTCTTTCCCTCCAACCTGTTTTTCTTTTTAAGTGGGACGGATTTCACTCGAATCGTCCTATAAGTTGAATCTGTGTTTCTACAGCATTCCTTCACCATTATAAGACTCTTATGGACAACAATTCTATAAAGTATAATCCACACCTTCCTAACTGTCCCATTTCTATCTCTCCAACCTCCTTTTCTTTCTAAGTGGTACGGATTTCACTCGAATCGTCCTATACGTTGAATAGGTGTTTGTACATCATTCATTCACAATTGTAAGACTCTTATGGACAACAATACTATAAAGCATATCAAAATTCTCCACACCTTCCTAAATGACACTTTTCGTTCTCTCCAACCTCATTTTATTTCTTAGTGGAACGGATTTCACTCGAATCGTCCTGTAAGTTGAATCGATTTTTCTACATCATTCCTTCCCCATTGTAAAACTCTTATGGAAAACAATACTACAAAGCATAGTCCACACCTTCATAACTTGCCCTTTTCTTTCTCTCCAACCTCATATTCTTTCTAAGTGGGACGGATTTCACTCGAATCGCCCAACAAGTTGAATCGGTGTCTGTATAGCATTCCTTCACGATTATAACACTCTTATGGACAACAATTATATAAAGCATAGTCCACGCCTTCCTAACTGTCCCATTTCTATCTCTCCAACCTCCTTTTCTTTCTAAGTGGTACGGATTTCACTCGAATCGTCCTATAAGTTGAATCGGTGTTTGTACATCATTCATTCACCATTATAAGACTCTTAAGGACAACAATTCTATAAAGCATAGTCCACACCTTCTTAACTGTCCAATTTCTATCTCTCCAACCTCCTTTTCATTCTAAGTGGTACGGATATAACTCGAATCGTCCTATATGTTGAATAGGTGTTTGTACATCATTCATTCACCATTGTAAGACTCTTATGGACAACAATACTATAAAGCATATCAAAATTGTCCACACCTTCCTAAATAACACTTTTCTTTCTCTCCAACAACATTTTCTTTCTTAGTAGGACGGATTTCACTGGAATCGTCCTATAAGTTGAATCGGTTTTTGTGTATCATTCATTCACCATTGTAAAACTCTTATGGAAAACAATACTACAAAGCATAGTCCACACCTTCATAACTTGCCCTTTTCTTTCTCTCCAACCTCATTTTCTTTCTAAGTGGGACGGATTTCACTACAATCGCCCAACAAGTTGAATCGGTGTTTGTATAGCATACCTTCACCATTATAAGACTCTTATGGACAACAATTCTATAAAGCATAGTCCACCCTTCCTAACTGTCCCATTTCTATCTCTCCAACCTCCTTTTTTTTCTAAGCGGTATGGATTTCACTCGAATCGTCCTGTAAGTTGAATCGATTTTTGTACATCATTCCTTCACCATTGTAAAACTCTTATGGAAAACAATACTACAAAGCATAGTCCAAACCTTCATAACTTTCCCTTTTCTTTCTCTCCAATCTCTTTTTCTTTCTAAGTTTGACATATTTCACTCGAATCGCCCAACAAGTTGAATCGGTGTTTGTACATTATTCCTTCACCATTATAAGACTCTTATGGACAACAATTCTATAAAGCATAGTCCACACCTTCCTAACTGTCCCATTTCTATCTCTCCAACCTCCTTTTCTTTCTAAGTGGGACGGATTTCACTCGAATCGTCCTATAAGTTGAATCGGTGTTTGAACATCATTCATTCACCATTGTAAGACTCTGATGGACAACAATACTATAAAGCATATCAAAATTCTCCAAACCTTCCTAAATGACACTTTTCTTTCTCTCCAACCTCATTTTCTTTCTTAGTGGGACGGATTTCACTCGAATCGTCCTGTAAGTTGAATCGATTTTTGTACATCATTCCTTCACCATTTTAAAACTCTAATGGAAAACAATACTACAAAGCATTGTCCACACCTTCATAACTTGCCCTTTTCTTTCCCTCCAACCTGTTTTTCTTTTTAAGTGGGACGGATTTCACTCGAATCGTCCTATAAGTTGAATCTGTGTTTCTACAGCATTCCTTCACCATTATAAGACTCTTATGGACAACAATTCTATAAAGTATAGTCCACACCTTCCTAACTGTCCCATTTCTATCTCTCCAACCTCCTTTTCTTTCTAAGTGGTACGGATTTCACTCGAATCGTCCTATACGTTGAATAGGTGTTTGTACATCATTCATTCACAATTGTAAGACTCTTATGGACAACAATACTATAAAGCATATCAAAATTCTCCACACCTTCCTAAATGACACTTTTCGTTCTCTCCAACCTCATTTTCTTTCTTAGTGGAACGGATTTCACTCGAATCGTCCTGTAAGTTGAATCGATTTTTCTACATCATTCCTTCCCCATTGTAAAACTCTTATGGAAAACAATACTACAAAGCATAGTCCACACCTTCATAACTTGCCCTTTTCTTTCTCTCCAACCTCATATTCTTTCTAAGTGGGACGGATTTCACTCGAATCGCCCAACAAGTTGAATCGGTGTCTGTATAGCATTCCTTCACGATTATAACACTCTTATGGACAACAATTATATAAAGCATAGTCCACGCCTTCCTAACTGTCCCATTTCTATCTCTCCAACCTCCTTTTCTTTCTAAGTGGTACGGATTTCACTCGAATCGTCCTATAAGTTGAATCGGTGTTTGTACATCATTCATTCACCATTATAAGACTCTTAAGGACAACAATTCTATAAAGCATAGTCCACACCTTCCTAACTGTCCAATTTCTATCTCTCCAACCTCCTTTTCATTCTAAGTGGTACGGATATAACTCGAATCGTCCTATATGTTGAATAGGTGTTTGTACATCATTCATTCACCATTGTAAGACTCTTATGGACAACAATACTATAAAGCATATCAAAATTGTCCACACCTTCCGAAATAACACTTTTCTTTCTCTCCAACAACATTTTCTTTCTTAGTAGGACGGATTTCACTGGAATCGTCCTATAAGTTGAATCGGTTTTTGTGTATCATTCATTCACCATTGTAAAACTCTTATGGAAAACAATACTACAAAGCATAGTCCACACCTTCATAACTTGCCCTTTTCTTTCTCTCCAACCTCATTTTCTTTCTAAGTGGGACGGATTTCACTACAATCGCCCAACAAGTTGAATCGGTGTTTGTATAGCATACCTTCACCATTATAAGACTCTTATGGACAACAATTCTATAAAGCATAGTCCACCCTTCCTAACTGTCCCATTTCTATCTCTCCAACCTCCTTTTCTTTCTAAGCGGTATGGATT
Source organism: Cornus suecica (assembly GCA_963922005.1). Classification (NCBI taxonomy): domain Eukaryota; kingdom Viridiplantae; phylum Streptophyta; class Magnoliopsida; order Cornales; family Cornaceae; genus Cornus; species Cornus suecica. The sequence continues at coordinate 30,833,397 of OY998241.1, forward strand.
TCACTCGAATCGTCCTGTAAGTTGAATCGATTTTTGTACATCATTCCTTCACCATTGTAAAACTCTTATGGAAAACAATACTACAAAGCATAGTCCAAACCTTCATAACTTTCCCTTTTCTTTCTCTCCAATCTCTTTTTCTTTCTAAGTTTGACATATTTCACTCGAATCGCCCAACAAGTTGAATCGGTGTTTGTACATTATTCCTTCACCATTATAAGACTCTTATGGACAACAATTCTATAAAGCATAGTCCACACCTTCCTAACTGTCCCATTTCTATCTCTCCAACCTCCTTTTCTTTCTAAGTGGTACGGATTTCACTCGAATCGTCCTATACATTGAATAGGTGTTTGTACATCATTCATTCACAATTGTAAGACTCTTATGGACAACAATACTATAAAGCATATCAAAATTCTCCACACCTTCCTAAATGACACTTTTCTTTCTCTCCAAACTCATTTTATTTCTTTGTGGGACGGATTTCACTCGAATCGTCCTATAAGTTGAATCGATTTTTCTACATCATTCCTTCACCATTGTAAAACTCTTATGGAAAACAATACTACAAAGCATAGTCCATACCTTCATAACTTGCCCTTTTCTTTCTCTCCAACCTCATATTCTTTCTAAGTGGGACGGATTTCACTCGAATCGCCCAACAAGTTGAATCGGTGTCTGTATAGCATTCCTTCACGATTATAACACTCTTATGGACAACAATTCTATAAAGCATAGTCCACACCTTCCTAACTGTCCAATTTCTATCTCTCCAACCTCCTTTTCATTCTAAGTGGTACGGATATCACTCGAATCGTCCTATATGTTGAATAGGTGTTTGTACATCATTCATTCACCATTGTAAGACTCTTATGGACAACAATACTATAAAGCATATCAAAATTGTCCACACCTTCCTAAATAACACTTTTCTTTCTCTCCAACAACATTTTCTTTCTTCGTAGGGCGGATTTCACTCGAATCGTCCTGTAAGTTGAATCGGTTTTTCTATATCATTCATTCACCATTGTAAAACTCTTATGGAAAACAATACTACAAAGCATAGTCCACACCTTCATAACTTGCCCTTTTCTTTCTCTCCAACCACATTTTCTTTCTAAGTGGGACGGATTTCACTACAATCGCCCAACAAGTTGAATCGGTGTTTGTATAGCATACCTTCACCTTTATAAGACTCTTATGGACAACAATTCTATAAAGCATAGTCCATCCTTCCTAACTGTCCTATTTCTATCTCTCCAACCTCCTTTTCTTTCTAAGCGGTATGGATTTCACTCGAATCGTCATGTAAGTTGAATCGATTTTTGTACATCATTCCTTCACCATTCAAAAAATCTTATGGAAAACAATACTACAAAGCATAGTCCAAACCATCATAACTTTCCCTTTTCTTTCTCTCCAATCTCTTTTTCTTTATAAGTTTGACATATTTCACTCGAATCGCCCAACAAGTTGAATCGGTGTTTGTACATTATTCCTTCACCATTATAAGACTCTTATGGACAACAATTCTATAAAGCATAGTCCACACCTTCCTAACTGTCCCATTTCTATCTCTCCAACCTCCTTTTCTTTCTAAGTGGGACGGATTTCACTCGAATCGTCCTATAAGTTGAATCGGTGTTTGAACATCATTCATTCAGCATTGTAAGACTCTGATGGACAACAATACTATAAAGCATATCAAAATTCTCCAAACCTTCCTAAATGACACTTTTCTTTCTATCCAACCTCATTTTCTTTCTTAGTGGGACGGATTTCACTCGAATCGTCCTGTAAGTTGAATCGATTTTTGTACATCATTCCTTCACCATTTTAAAACTCTAATGGAAAACAATACTACAAAGCATTGTCCACACCTTCATAACTTGCCCTTTTCTTTCCCTCCAACCTGTTTTTCTTTTTAAGTGGGACGGATTTCACTCGAATCGTCCTATAAGTTGAATCTGTGTTTCTACAGCATTCCTTCACCATTATAAGCCTCTTATGGACAACAATTCTATAAAGTATAGTCCACACCTTCCTAACTATCCCATTTCTATCTCTCCAACCTTCTTTTCTTTCTAAGTGGTACGGATTTCACTCGAATCGTCCTATACGTTGAATAGGTGTTTGTACATCATTCATTCACAATTGTAAGACTCTTATGGACAACAATACTATAAAGCATATCAAAATTCTCCACACCTTCCTAAATGACACTTTTCTTTCTCTCCAACCTCATTTTCTTTCTTAGTGGAACGGATTTCACTCGAATCGTCCTGTAAGTTGAATCGATTTTTCTACATCATTCCTTCCCCATTGTAAAACTCTTATGGAAAACAATACTACAAAGCATAGTCCACACCTTCATAACTTGCCCTTTTCTTTCTCTCCAACCTCATTTTCTTTCTAAGTGAGACGGATTTCACTACAATCGCCCAACAAGTTGAATCGGTGTTTGTATAGCATACCTTCACCATTATAAGACTCTTATGGACAACAATTCTATAAAGCATAGTCCACCCTTCCTAACTGTCCCATTTCTATCTCTCCAACCTCCTTTTCTTTCTAAGCGGTATGGATTTCACTCGAATCGTCCTGTAAGTTGAATCGATTTTTGTACATCATTCCTTCACCATTGTAAAACTCTTATGGAAAACAATACTACAAAGCATAGTCCAAACCTTCATAACTTTCCCTTTTGTTTCTCTCCAATCTCTTTTTCTTTCTAAGTTTGACATATTTCACTCGAATCGCCCAAAAAGTTGAATCGGTGTTTGTACATTATTCCTTCACCATTATAAGACTCTTATGGACAACAATTCTATAAAGCATAGTCCACACCTTCCGAACTGTCCCATTTCTACCTCTCCAACCTCCTTTTCTTTCTAAGTGGGACGGATTTCAATCGAATCGTCCTATAAGTTGAATCGGTATTTGAACATCATTCATTCACCATTGTAAGACTCTGATGGACAACAATACTATAAAGCATATCAAAATTCTCCAAACCTTCCTAAATGACACTTTTCTTTCTCTCCAACCTCATTTTCTTTCTTAGTGGGACGGATTTCACTCGAATCGTCCTCTAAGTTGAATCGATTTTTGTACATCATTCCTTCACCATTGTAAAACTCTAATGGAAAACAATACTACAAAGCATTGTTCACGCCTTCATAACTTGCCCTTTTCTTTCCCTCCAACCTGTTTTTCTTTTTAAGTGGGACGGATTTCACTCGAATAGTCCTATAAGTTGAATCTGTGTTTCTACAGCATTCCTTCACCATTTTAAGACTCTTATGGACAACAATTCTATAAAGTATAGTCCAGACCTTCCTAACTGTCCCATTTCTATCTCTCCAACCTCCTTTTCTTTCTAAGTGGTACGGATTTCACTCGAATCGTCCTATACGTTGAATAGGTGTTTGTACATCATTCATTCACAATTGTAAGACTCTTATGGACAACAATACTATAAAGCATATCAAAATTCTCCACACCTTCCTAAATGACACTTTTCTTTCTCTCCAACCTCATTTTCTTTCATAGTGGGACGGATTTCACTCGAATCGTCCTGTAAGTTGAATCGATTTTTGTACATCATTCCTTCCCCATTGTAAAACTCTTATGGAAAACAATACTACAAAGCATAGTCCACACCTTCATAACTTGCCCTTTTCTTTCTCTCCAACCTCATATTCTTTCTAAGTGGGACGGATTCCACTCGAATCGCCCAACAAGTTGAATCGGTGTCTGTATAGCATTCCTTCACGATTATAACACTCTTATGGACAACAATTCTATAAAGCATAGTCCACGCCTTCCTAACTGTCCCATTTTTATCTCTCCAACCTCCTTTTCTTTCTAAGTGGTACGGATTTCACTCGAATCGTCCTATAAGTTGAATCGGTGTTTGTACATCATTCATTCACCATTATAAGACTCTTATGGACAACAATTCTATAAAGTATAGTCCAGACCTTCCTAACTGTCCCATTTCTATCTCTCCAACCTCCTTTTCTTTCTAAGTGGTACGGATTTCACTCGAATCGTCCTATACGTTGAATAGGTGTTTGTACATCATTCATTCACAATTGTAAGACTCTTATGGACAACAATACTATAAAGCATATCAAAATTCTCCACACCTTCCTAAATGACACTTTTCTTTCTCTCCAACCTCATTTTCTTTCTTAGTGGGACGGATTTCACTCGAATCGTCCTGTAAGTTGAATCGATTTTTGTACATCATTCCTTCCCCATTGTAAAACTCTTATGGAAAACAATACTACAAAGCATAGTCCACACCTTCATAACTTGCCCTTTTCTTTCTCTCCAACCTCATATTCTTTCTAAGTGGGACGGATTCCACTCGAATCGCCCAACAAGTTGAATCGGTGTCTGTATAGCATTCCTTCACGATTATAAGACTCTTATGGACAACAATTCTATAAAGCATAGTCCACGCCTTCCTAACTGTCCCATTTTTATCTCTCCAACCTCCTTTTCTTTCTAAGTGGTACGGATTTCACTCGAATCGTCCTATAAGTTGAATCGGTGTTTGTACATCATTCATTCACCATTATAAGACTCTTATGGACAACAATTCTATAAAGCATAGTCCACACCTTCCTAACTGTCCAATTTCTATCTCTCCAACCTCCTTTTCATTCTAAGTGGTACGGATATCACTCGAATCGTCCTATATGTTGAATAGGTGTTTGTACATCATTCATTCACCATTGTAAGACTCTTATGGACAACAATACTATAAAGCATATCAAAATTGTCCACACCTTCCTAAATGACACTTTTCTTTCTCTCCAACAACATTTTCTTTCTTAGTAGGACGGATTTCACTCGAATCGTCCTGTAAGTTGAATCGGTTTTTGTATATCATTCATTTACCATTGTAAAACTCTTATGGAAAACAATACTACAAAACATAGTCCACACCTTCATAACTTGCCCTTTTCTTTATCTCCAACCTCATTTTCTTTCTAAGTGGGACGGATTTCACTACAATCGCCCAAAAAGTTGAATCGGTGTTTGTATAGCATACCTTCACCATTATAAGACTCTTATGGACAACAATTCTATAAAGCATAGTCCACCCTTCCTAACTGTCCCATTTCTATCTCTCCAACCTCCTTTTCTTTCTAAGCTGTATGGATTTCACTCGAATCGTCCTGTAAGTTGAATCGATTTTTGTACATCATTCCTTCACTATTGTAAAACTTTTATGGAAAACAATACTACAAAGCAAAGTCCAAACCTTCATAACTTTCCCTTTTCTTTCTCTCCAATCTCTTTTTCTTTCTATGTTTGACATATTTCACTCGAATCGCCCAACAAGTTGAATCGGTGTTTTTACATTATTCCTTCACCATTATAAGACTCTTATGGACAACAATTCTATAAAGCATAGTCCACACCTTCCGAACTGTCCCATTTCTATCTCGCCAACCTCCTTTTCTTTCTAAGTTGGACGGATTTTACTCGAATCGTCCTATAAGTTGAATCGTTATTTGAACATCATTCATTCACCATTGTAAGACTCTGATGGACAACAATACTATAAAGCATATCAAAATTCTCCAAACATTCCTAAATGACACTTTTCTTTCTCTCCAACCTCATTTTCTTTCTTAGTGGGACGGATTTCACTCGAATCGTCGTGTAAGTTGAATCGATTTTTGTACATCATTCCTTCACCATTGTAAAACTCTAATGCAAAACAATACTACAAAGCATTGTCCACACCTTCATAACTTGCCCTTTTCTTTCCCTCCAACCTGTTTTTCTTTTTAAGTGGGACGGATTTCACTCGAATAGTCCTATAAGTTGAATCTGTGTTTCTACAGCATTCCTTCACCATTTTAAGACTCTTATGGACAACAATTCTATAAAGTATAGTCCACACCTTCCAAACTGTCCCATTTCTATCTCTCCAACCTCCTTTTCTTTCTAAGTGGTACGGATTTCACTCGAATCGTCCTATACGTTGAATAGGTGTTTGTACATCATTCATTCACAATTGTAAGACTCTTATGGACAACAATACTATAAAGCATATCAAAATTCTCCACACCTTCCTAAATGACACTTTTCTTTCTCTCCAACCTCATTTTCTTTCTTAGTGGGACGGATTTCACTCGAATCGTCCTGTAAGTTGAATCGATTTTTGTACATCATTCCTTCCCCATTGTAAAACTATTATGGAAAACAATACTACAAAGCATAGTCCACACCTTCATAACTTGCCCTTTTCTTTCTCTCCAACCTCATATTCTTTCTAAGTGGGACGGATTTCACTCGAATCGTCCTATAAGTTGAATCTGTGTTTCTACAGCATTCGTTCACCATTATAAGACTCTTTTGGACAACAATTCTGTAAAGGATAGTCCACACCATCCTAACTGTCCCATTTCTATCTCTCCAACCTCCTTTTCTTTCTAAGTGGTACGGATTTCACTCGAATCGTCCTATAAGTTGAATCGGTGTTTGTACATCATTCATTCACCATTGTAAGACTCATATGGACAACAATACTATAAAGCATATCAAAATTGTCCCCACCTTCCTAAATGACACTTTTCTTTCTCTCCAACAACATTTTCTTTCTTAGTAGGACGGATTTCACTCGAATCGTCCTGTAAGTTGAATCGATTTTTGTATATCATTCCTTCACCATTGTAAAACTCTTATGGAAAACAATACTACAAAGCATAGTCCACACCTTCATAACTTGCCCTTTTATTTCTCTCCAACCTCATTTTCTTTCACTGTTGAATCGGTGTTTCTAAATCATTCATTCACTCTTGTAAGACTCTTATGGACAACAATACTATAAAGCATATCAAAATTCTCCACACATTTCTAAATGAAACTTTTCTTTCTCTTCAACCTCATTTTATTTTTAGTGGGACGGATTTCACTCGAATCGTCCTGTAAGTTGAATCGATTTTTGTACATCATTCCTTCCCCATTGTAAAACTCTTATGGAAAACAATACTACGAAGCATAGTCCAAACCTTCATAACTTTCCCTTTTCTTTCTCTCCAACCTCTTTTTCTTTCTAAGTTTGACATATTTCACTCGAATCGCCCAACAAGTTGAATCGGTGTTTGTACATTATTCCTTCACCATTATAAGACTCTTATGGACAACAATTTTATAAAGCATAGTCCACACCTTCATAACTTTCCCTTTTCTATTTCTCCAACTTCATATTCTTTCTAAGTGGGACGGATTTCACTCGAATCGCCCAACAAGTTGAATCGGTGTCTGTATAGCATTCCTTCACGATTATAACACTCTTGTGGACAACAATTCTATAAAGCATAGTCCACGCCTTCCTAACTGTCCCATTTCTATCTCTACAACCTCCTTTTCTTTCTAAGTGGTACGGATTTCACTCGAATCGTCCTATAAGTTGAATCGGTGTTTGTACATCATTCATTCACCATTATAAGACTCTTATGGACAACAATTCTATAAAGCATAGTCCACACCTTCCTAACTGTCCAATTTCTATCTCTCAAACCTCCTTTTCATTCTAAGTGGTACGGATATCACTCGAATCGTCCTATATGTTGAATAGGTGTTTGTACATCATTCATTCACCATTGTAAGACTCTTATGGACAACAATACTATAAAGCATATCAAAATTGTCCACACTTTCCTAAATGACACTTTTCTTTCTCTCCAACAACATTTTCTTTCTTAGTAGGACGGATTTCACTCGAATCGTCCTGTAAGTTGAATCGATTTTTGTATATCATTCCTTCACCATTGTAAAACTCTTATGGAAAACAATACTACAAAGCATAGTCCACACCTTCATAACTTGCCCTTTTCTTTCTATCCAACCTCATTTTCTTTCTAAGTGGGACGGATTTCACTACAATCGCCCAACAAGTTGAATCGGTGTTTGTATAGCATTCCTTCACCATTATAAGACTCTTATGGAAAACAATTCTATAAAGCATAGTCCACCCTTCCTAACTGTCCCATTTCTATCTCTCCAACCTCCTTTTCTTTCTAAGCGGTATGAATTTCACTCGAATCGTCCTATAAGTTGAATCGGTGTTTCTAAATCATTTATTCACTGTTGTAAGACTCTTATGGACAACAATACTATAAAGCATATCAAAATTCTCCACACATTTCTAAATGAAACTTTTCTTTCTCTCCAACCTCATTTTATTTCTTAGTGGGACGGATTTCACTCGAATCATCCTGTAAGTTGAATCGATTTTTGTACATCATTCCTTCCCCATTGTAAAACTCTTATGGAAAACAATACTACAAAGCATAGTCCAAACCTTCATAACTTTCCCTTTTCTTTTTCTCCAACCTCTTTTTCTTTCTAAGTTCGACATATTTCACTCGAATCGCCCAACAAGTTGAATCGGTGTTTGTACATTATTCCTTCACCATTATAAGACTCTTATGGACAACAATTCTATAAAGCATAGTCCACACCTTCCGAACTGTCCCATTTCTATCTCTCCAACCTCCTTTTCTTTCTAAGTGGGACGGATTTCACTCGAATCGTCCTATATGTTGAATCGGTGTTTGAACATCATTCATTCACCATTGTAAGACTCTGATGGACAACAATACTATAAAGCATATCAAAATTCTCCAAACCTTCCTAAATGACACTTTTCTTTCTCTCCAACCTCATTTTCTTTCTTAGTGGGACGGATTTCACTCGAATCGTCCTGTAAGTTGAATCGATTTTTGTACATCATTCCTTCACCATTGTAAAACTCTAATGGAAAACAATACTACAAAGCATTGTCCACACCTTAATAACTTGCCCTTTTCTTTCCCACCAACCTGTTTTTCTTTTTAAGTGGGACGGATTTCACTCGAATCGTCCTATAAGTTGAATCTGTGTTTCTGCAGCATTCCTTCACCATTATGAGACTCTTATGGACAACAATTCTATAAAGTATAGTCCACACCTTCCTAACTGTCCCATTTCTATCTCTCCAACCTCCTTTTCTTTCTAAGTGGTACGGATTTCACTCGAATCGTCCTATACGTTGAATAGGTGTTTGTACATCATTCATTAACAATTGTAAGACTCTTATGGACAACAATACTATAAAGCATATCAAAATTCTCCACACCTTCCTAAATGACACTTTTCTTTCTCTCCAACCTCATTTTCTTTCTTAGTGGGACGGATTTCACTCGAATCGTCCTGTAAGTTGAATAGATTTTTGTACATCATTCCTTCACCATTGTAAAACTCTAATGGAAAACAATACTACAAAGCATTGTCCACACCTTAATAACTTGCCCTTTTCTTTCCCACCAACCTGTTTTTCTTTTTAAGTGGGACGGATTTCACTCGAATCGTCCTATAAGTTGAATCTGTGTTTCTACAGCATTCCTTCACCATTATAAGACTCTTATGGACAACAATTCTATAAAGTATAGTCCACACCTTCCTAACTGTCCCATTTCTATCTCTCCAACCTCCTTTTCTTTCTAAGTGGTACGGATTTCACTCGAATCGTCCTATAAGTTGAATAGGTGTTTGTACATCATTCATTCACAATTGTAAGACTCTTATGGACAACAATAGTATAAAGCATATCAAAATTCTCCACACCTTCCTAAATGACACTTTTCTTTCTCTCCAACCTCATTTTCTTTCTTAGTGGGACGGATTTCACTCGAATCGTCCTGTAAGTTGAATCGATTTTTGTAAATCATTCCTTCCCCACTGTAAAACTCTTATGGAAACAATACTACAAAGCATAGTCCACACCTTCATAACTTGCCATTTTCTTTCTCTCCAACCTCATATTCTTTCTAAGTGGGACGGATTTCACTCGAATTGCCCAACAAGTTGAATCGGTGTCTCTATAGCTTTCCTTCACGATTATAACACTCTTATGGACAACAATTCTATAAAGCATAGTCCACGCCTTCCTAACTGTCCCATTTCTATCTCTCCAACCTCCTTTTCTTTCTAAGTGGTACGGATTTCACTCGAATCGTCCTATAAGTTGAATCGGTGTTTGTACATCATTCATTCACCATTATAAGACTCTTATGGACAACAATTCTATAAAGCATAGTCCACACCTTCCTAACTGTCCAATTTCTATCTCTCCAACCTCCTTTTCTTTCTAAGTGGTACGGATATCACTCGAATCGTCCTATATGTTGAATAGGTGTTTGTACATCATTCATTCACCATTGTAAGACTCTTACGGACAACAATACTATAAAGCATATCAAAATTGTCCACACCTTCCTAAATGACACTTTTCTTTATCTCCAACAACATTTTCTTTCTTAGTAGGACGGATTTCACTCGAATCGTCCTGTAAGTTGAATCGATTTTTGTATATCATTCCTTCACCATTGTAAAACTCTATGGAAAACAATACTACAAAGCATAGTCCACACCTTCATAACTTGCCCTTTCCTTTCTCTCCAACCTCATTTTCTTTCTAAGTGGGACGGATTTCACTACAATCGCCCAACAAGTTGAATCGGTGTTTGTATAGCATTCCTTCACCATTATAAAACTCTTATGGACAACAATTCTATAAAGCATAGTCCACCCTTCCTAACTGTCCCATTTCTATCTCTCCAACCTCCTTTTCTTTCTAAGCGGTATGGATTTCACTCGAATCGTTCTATAAGTTGAATCGGTGTTTCTAAATCATTCATTCACTGTTGTAAGACTCTGATGGACAACAATACTATAAAGCATATCAAAATTCTCCAAACCTTCCTAAATGACACTTTTCTTTCTCTCCAAACTCATTTTCTTTCTAAGTGGGACGGATTTCACTCGAATCGTCCTGTAAGTTGAATCGATTTTTGTACATCATTCCTTCACCATTGTAAAACTCTAATGGAAAACAATACTACAAAGCATTGTCCACACCTTCATAACTTGCCCTTTTCTTTCCCTCCAACCTGTTTTTCTTTTTAAGTGGGACGGATTTCACTCGAATCGTCCTATAAGTTGAATCTGTGTTTCTACAGCATTCCTTCACCATTATAAGACTCTTATGGACAACAATTCTATAAAGTATAGTCCACACCTTCCTAACTGTCCCATTTCTATCTCTCCAACCTCCTTTTCTTTCTAAGTGGTACGGATTTCACTCGAATCGTCCTATAAGTTGAATAGGTGTTTGTACATCATTCATTCACAATTGTAAGACTCTTATGGACAACAATACTATAAAGCATATCAAAATTCTCCACACCTTCCTAAATGACACTTTTCTTTCTCTCCAACCTCATTTTCTTTCTTAGTGGGACGGATTTCACTCGAATCGTCCTGTAAGTTGAATCGATTTTTGTACATCATTCATTCACTATTGTAAAACTCTTATGGAAACCAATACTACAAAGCATAGTCCACACCTTCATAACTTGCCCTTTTCTTTCTATCCAACCTCTTTTTCTTTTAAAGTTTAACGGATTTCACTCGAATCGCCCAACAAGTTGAATCGGTGTTTGTACATCATTCCTTCACCATTATAAGACTCTTATGGACAACAATTCTATAAAGCATAGTCCACACCTTCCGAACTGTCCCATTTCTATCTCTCCAACCTCCTTTTCTTTCCAAGTGGGACGGATTTCACTCGAATCGTCCTATAAGTTGAATCGGTGTTTGAACATCATTCATTCACCATTGTAAGACTCTTATGGACAACAATACTATAAAGCATATCAAAACTCTCCGAACCTTCCTAAATGATACTTTTCTTTCTCTCCAACCTCATTTTTTTTCTTAGTAGGACGGTTTCACTCGAATCGTCCTGTAAGTTGAATCGTTTTTGTACATGATTCATTCACTATTGTAAAACTCTTATGGAAAACAATACTAAAAAGCATAGTCCACACCTTCCCTACTGTCCCATTTCTATATCTCCAACCTCCTTTTCTTTCTAAGTGGTACGGATTTCACTCGAATCATCTTATAAGTTGAATCGGTGTTTGTACATCATTCATTCACCATTGTACATCATTCATTCACAACAATACTATAAAGCATTACAAAAGTTTCCACACATTTCTAAATGACACTTTTCTCTCTCTCCAACCTCATTTTATTTCTTAGTAAGACGGATTTCACTAGAATCGTCCTGTAAGTTGAATCGATTTTTGTACATCATTCCTTCACCATTGAAAAACTCTTATGGAAAACAATACTACAAACATAGTCCACACCTTCATAACTTGCCCTTTTCTTTCTCTCCAACCTCTTTTTCTTTCTAAGTTTGACGGATTTCACTCGAATCGCCCAACAAGTTGAATCAGTGTTTGTACATCATTCCTTCACCATTATAAGACTCTAATGGACAATAATTCTATAAAGCATAGTCCACACCTTCCGAACTGTCCCATTCCTATCTCTCCAACCTCCTTTTCTTTCCAAGTGGGACGGATTTCACTCGAATCGTCCTATAAGTTGAATCAGTGTTTGAACATCACTCATTCACCATTGAAAGACTCTGATGGACAACAATACTATAAAGCATATCAAAATTCTCCAAACCTTCCTAAATGATACTTTTCTTTCTCTCCAACCTCATTTTCTTTTTTAGTAGGACGGATTTCACTCGAATCGTCATGTAAGTTGAATCGATTTTTGTACATCATTCCTTCACCATTGTAAAACTCTTGTGGAAAACAATACGACAAAGCATAGTCCACACCTTCATAACTCGCCCTTTCCTTTCTCTCCAACCTCTTTTTCTTTCTAAGTTTAACGGATTTCACTCAAATCGCCCAACAAGTTGAATCAGTGTTTGTACATTATTCATTCACCATTATAAGACTCTTATGGACAACAATTCTATAAAGCATAGTCCACACCTTCCGAACTGTCCCATTTCTATCTCTCCAACCTCCTTTTCTTTCTAAGTAGGACGGATTTCACTCGAATCGTCCTATAAGTTGAATCGGTGTTTGTATATCATTCATTCACCATTGTAAGACTCTGATGGACAACAATACTATAAAGCATATCAAAATTCTCCAAACCTTCCCAAATGACAATTTTCTATCTCTCCAACCTCCTTTTCTTTCTAAGTGGGACGGATTTCACTCGAATCGTTCTGTAAGTTGAATCGATTTTTGTACATCATTCCTTCACCATTGTCAAACTCTTATGGAAAACAATACTACAAAGCATAGTCCACACCTTCATAACTTGCCCTTTTCCTTCTCTCCAACCTCATTTTCTATCTAAGTGGGACGGAATTCAAAACAATCGCCCAACAAGTTGAATCGGTGTTTGTATAGCATTCCTTCACCATTATAAGACTCTTATGGACAACAATTCAATAAAGCATTGTCCACGCCTTCCTAACTGTCCCATTTCTATCTCTCCAACCTCCTTTTCTTTCTAAGTGGGACGGATTTCATTCGAATCTTCCTGTAAGTTGAATCGATTTTTGTACATCATTCCTTCACCATTGCCAAACTCTTATGGAAAACAATACTACAAAGCATAGTCCACACCTTCATAACTTGCCCTTTTCTTTCTCTCCAACCTCATTTTCTTTCTAAGTGGAACGGATTTCACTACAATCGCCCAACAAGTTGAATCGGTGTTTGTATAGCATTCCTTCACCATTATAAGACTCTTATGGACAACAATTCTATAAAGCATAGTCCACGCCTTCCTAACTGTCCCATTTCTATCTCTCCAACCTCCTTTTCTTTCTAAGTGGAATGGATTTCACACGAATCGTCCTATAAGTTGAATCGGTGTTTCTACATCATTCATTCACTGTTGTAAGACTCTTATGGACAACAATACTATAAAGCATATCAAAATTCTCCACACATTTCTAAATGAAACTTTTCTTTCTCTCCAACCTCATTTTATTTCTTAGTGGGACGGATTTCACTCGAATCGTCCTGTAAGTTGAATCGATTTTTGTACATCATTCCTTCACCATTGTAAAACTCTTATGGAAAACAATACTACAAAGCATAGTCCAAACCTTCATAACTTGCCCTTTTCTTTCTCTCCAACCTCTTTTTCTTTCTAAGTTTGACGGATTTCACTCGAATCGTCCAACATGTAGAATCGGTGTTTGTACATTATTCCTTCACCATTAAAAGACTCTTATGGACAACAATTCTATAAAGCATAGTCCACACCTTCCGAACTGTCCCATTTCTATCTCTGCAACCTCCTTTTCTTTCTAAGTGGGACGGATTTCACTCGAATCGTCCTATAAGTTGAATCGGTGTTTGAACATCATTCATTCACCATTGTAAGACTCTGATGGACAACAATACTATAAAGCATATCAAAATTATTCAAACCTTCCTAAATGACACTTTTCTATCTCTCCAACCTCCTTTTCTTTCTAAGTGGGACGGATTTCACTCGAATCGGTCTGTAAGTTGAATCGATTTTTGTACATCATTGATTCACCATTGTCAAAGTCTTATGGAAAACAATACTACAAAGCATAGTCTACACCTTCATAACTTGCCCTTTTCTTTCTCTCCAACCTCATTTTCTTTCTAAGTGGGACGGATTTCACTACAATCGCCCAACAAGTTGAATCGGTGTTTGTATAGCATTCCTTCACCGTTATAAGACTCTTATGGACAACAATTCTATAAAGCATTGTCCACGACTTCCTAACTGTCCCATTTCTATCTCTGCAACCTCCTTTTCTTTCTAAGTGGGACGGATTTCACTCGAATCGTCCTGTAAGTTGAATCGGTGTTTGAACATCATTCATTCACCATTGTAAGACTCTGATGGACAACAATACTATAAAGCATATCAAAATTCTTCAAACCTTCCTAAATGACACTTTTTTATCTCTCCAACCTCCTTTTCGTTCTAAGTGGGACGGATTTCACTCGAATCGGTCTGTAAGTTGAATCGATTTTTGTACATCATTCCTTCACCATTGTCAAAATCTTATGGAAAACAATACTACAAAGCATAGTCCACACCTTCATAACTTGCCCTTTTCTTTCTCTCCAACCTCATTTTCTTTCTAAGTGGGACGGATTTCACTACAATCGCCCAACAAATTGAATCGGTGTTTGTATAGCATTCCTTCACTATTATAAGACTCTTATGGACAACAATTCTATAAAGCATTGTCCACGTCTTCCTAACTGTCCCATTTTTTTTTTTTTTGAGAAGTAAGTCAATAATATAAAAACAGAAACGGCAAAAGCCTACAGAGAACTTGGGCATACCCAAGGGTGGTATCCCAAAACCCACCAAATCTTAAGATTTAAATTGTTAAAAGGGATAAAACACACAAATACCATACTATCTCTCTTACTAAACTAATAAAACAGAACATTACTTGAAACAATTGGTTTAACAATAACCATCCTCCTCCAAAGCATTAATGAACCAGTCTTCATCAGATTGTGGACAACATTAATATGAGCCTTGAAATCCCCACTTATGAACATAATCAAGATAAATGAAGCAAATAACAGAACATTTGATCCATCATGAAAACCCGTGTCCATAATTTGAAGAGCATTCTTGTCATTAGCACTAGTCAAGAGCACTGATAAAGATTCTTCCATCACAAAACTGCACTATAAAATAGCCCTGGAACACTATAAAACGACCATTTCAGCACTGAAATTCTGAAATCTGCACTGAAAAACTGTTTTTCAGCACTGAAACACTGAAAATACTGCATTTCAGCACTAGTGTCATTAGCACTAGTCAAGAGCATTGAAAATCCTATATGTCCCATTTCTATCTCTCCAACCTCCTTTTCTTTCTAAGTGGGACGGATTTCACTCGAATCGTCCTGTAAGTTGAATCGATTTTTGTACATCATTCCTTCACCATTGTCAAACTCTTATGGAAAACAATACTACAAAGCATAGTCCACACCTTCATAACTTGCCCTTTTCTTTCTCTCCAACCTCATTTTCTTTCTAAGTGGGACGGATTTCACTACAATCGCCCAACAAGTTGAATCGGTGTTTGTATAGCATTCCTTCACCATTATAAGACTCTTATGGACAACAATTCTATAAAGCATAGTCCACGCCTTCCTAACTGTCCCATTTCTATCTCTCCAACCTCCTTTTCTTTCTAAGTGGTATGGATTTCACTCGAATCGTCCTATAAGTTGAATCGGTGTTTCTACATCATTCATTCACTGTTGTAAGACTCTTATGGACAACAATACTATAAAACATATCAAAATTCTCCTCACATTTCTAAATGAAACTTTTCTTTCTCTCCAACCTCATTTTATTTCTTAGTGGGACGGATTTCACTCGAATCGTCCTGTAAGTTGAATCGATTTTTGTACATCATTCCTTCACCATTGTAAAACACTTATGGAAAACAATACTACAAAGCATAGTCCAAACCTTCATAACTTGCCCTTTTCTTTCTCTCCAACCTCTTTTTCTTTCTAAGTTTGACGAATTTCACTCGAATCGTCCAACATGTAGAATCGGTGTTTGTACATTATTCCTTCACCATTAAAAGACTCTTATGGACAACAATTCTATAAAGCATAGTCCACACCTTCCGAACTGTCCCATTTCTATCTCTGCAACCTCCTTTTCTTTCTAAGTGGGACGGATTTCACTCGAATCGTCCTATAAGTTGAATCGGTGTTTGAACATCATTCATTCACCATTGTAAGACTCTGATGGACAACAATACTATAAAGCATATCAAAATTATTCAAACCTTCCTAAATGACACTTTTCTATCTCTCCAACCTCCTTTTCTTTCTAAGTGGGACGGATTTCACTCGAATCGGTCTGTAAGTTGAATCGATTTTTGTACATTATTCATTCACCATTGTCAAAATCTTATGGAAAACAATACTACAAAGCATAGTCTACACCTTCATAACTTGCCCTTTTCTTTCTCTCCAACCTCATTTTCTTTCTAAGTGGGACGGATTTCACTACAATCGCCCAACAAGTTGAATCGGTGTTTGTATAGCATTCCCTCACCATTATAAGACTCTTATGGACAACAATTCTATAAAGCATTGTCCACGCCTTCCTAACTGTCCCATTTCTATCTCTGCAACCTCTTTTTCTTTCTAAGTGGGACGGATTTCACTCGAATCGTCCTATAAGTTGAATCGGTGTTTGAACATCATTCATTCACCATTGTAAGACTCTGATGGACAACAATACTATAAAGCATATCAAAATTATTCAAACCTTCCTAAATGACACTTTTCTATCTCTCCAACCTCCTTTTCTTTCTAAGTGGGACGGATTTCACTCGAATCGGTCTGTAAGTTGAATCGATTTTTGTACATCATTGATTCACCATTGTCAAAGTCTTATGGAAAACAATACTACAAAGCATAGTCTACACCATCATAACTTGCCCTTTTCTTTCTCTCCAACCTCATTTTCTTTCTAAGTGGGACGGATTTCACTACAATCGCCCAACAAGTTGAATCGGTGTTTGTATAGTATTCCTTCACCATTATAAGACTCTTATGGGCAACAATTCTATAAAGCATTGTCCACGCCTTCCTAACTGTCCCATTTCTATCTCTCCAACCTCCTTTTCTTTCTAAGTGGGACGGATTTCATTCGAATCTTCCTGTAAGTTCAATCGATTTTTGTACATCATTCCTTCACCATTGCCAAACTCTTATGGAAAACAATACTACAAAGCATAGTCCACACCTTCATAACTTGCCCTTTTCTTTCCCTCCAACTTCATTTTCTTTCTAAGTGGGACGGATTTCACTACAATCGCCCAACAAGTTGAATCGGTGTTTGTATTGCATTCCTTCACCATTATAAGACTCTTATGGACAACAATTCTATAAAGCATAGTCCACGCCTTCCTAACTGTCCCATTTATATCTCTCCAACCTCCTTTTCTTTCTAAGTGGTATGGATTTCACTGGAATCGTCCTATAAGTTGAATCGGCGTTTCTACATCATTCATTCACTGTTGTAAGACTCCTATGGACAACAATACTATAAAGCATATCAAAATTCTCCACACATTTCTAAATGAAACTTTTCTTTCTCTCCAACCTCATTTTATTTCTTAGTGGGACGGATTTCACTCGAATCGTCCTGTAAGTTGAATCGATTTTTGTACATCATTCCTTCTCCATTGTAAAACTCTTATGGAAAACAATACTACAAAGCATAGTCCAATCCTTCATAACTTGCCCTTTTCTTTCTCTCCAACCTCTTTTTCTTTCTAAGTTTGACGGATTTCACTCGAATCGTCCAACATGTAGAATCGGTGTTTGTACATTATTCCTTCACCATTAAAAGACTCTTATGGACAACAATTCTATAAAGCATAGTCCACACCTTCCGAACTGTCCCATTTCTATCTCTGCAACCTCCTTTTCTTTCTAAGTGGGACGGATTTCACTCGAATCGTCCTATAAGTTGAATCGGTGTTTGAACATCATTCATTCACCATTGTAAGACTCTGATGGACAACAATACTATAAAGCATATCAAAATTATTCAAACCATCCTAAATGACACTTTTCTATCTCTCCAACCTCCTTTTCTTTCTAAGTGGGACGGATTTCACTCGAATCGGTCTGTAAGTTGAATCGATTTTTGTACATCATTGATTCACCATTGTCAAAGTCTTATGGAAAACAATACTACAAAGCATAGTCTACACCATCATAACTTGCCCTTTTCTTTCTCTCCAACCTCATTTTCTTTCTAAGTGGGACGGATTTCACTTCAATCGCCCAACAAGTTGAATCGGTGTTTGTATAGCATTCCTTCACCATTATAAGACTCTTATGGACAACAATTCTATAAAGCATTGTCCACGCCTTCCTAACTGTCCCATTTCTATCTCTCCAACCTCCTTTTCTTTCTAAGTGGGACGGATTTCATTCGAATCTTCCTGTAAGTTGAATCGATTTTTGTACATCATTCCTTCACCATTGCCAAACTCTTCTGGAAAACAATACTACAAAGCATAGTCCACACCTTCATAACTTGCCCTTTTCTTTTCCTCCAACTTCATTTTCTTTCTAAGTGGGACGGATTTCACTACAATCGCCCAACAAGTTGAATCGGTGTTTGTATTGCATTCCTTCACCATTATAAGACTCTTCTGGACAACAATTCTATAAAGCATAGTCCACGCCTTCCTAACTGTCCCATTTATATCTCTCCAACCTCCTTTTCTTTCTAAGTGGTATGGATTTCACTGGAATCGTCCTATAAGTTGAATCGGCGTTTCTACATCATTCATTCACTGTTGTAAGACTCCTATGGACAACAATACTATAAAGCATATCAAAATTCTCCACACATTTCTAAATGAAACTTTTCTTTCTCTCCAACCTCATTTTATTTCTTAGTGGGACGGATTTCACTCGAATCGTCCTGTAAGTTGAATCGATTTTTGTACATCATTCCTTCTCCATTGTAAAACTCTTATGGAAAACAATACTACAAAGCATAGTCCAAACCTTCATAACTTGCCCTTTTCTTTCTCTCCAACCTCTTTTTCTTTCTAAGTTTGACGGATTTCACTCGAATCGTCCAACATGTATAATCGGTGTTTGTACATTATTCCTTCACCATTAAAAGACTCTTATGGACAACAATTCTATAAAGCATAGTCCACACCTTCCGAATTGTCCCATTTCTATCTCTGCAACCTCCTTTTCTTTCTAAGTGGAACGGATTTCACTCGAATCGTCCTATAAGTTGAATCGGTGTTTGAACATCATTCATTCACCATTGTAAGACTCTGATGGACAACAATACTATAAAGCATATCAAAATTATTCAAACCATCCTAAATGACACTTTTCTATCTCTCCAACCTCCTTTTCTTTCTAAGTGGGACGGATTTCACTCGAATCGGTCTGTAAGTTGAATCGATTTTTGTACATCATTGATTCACCATTGTCAAAGTCTTATGGAAAACAATACTACAAAGCATAGTCTACACCTTCATAGCTTGCCCTTTTCTTTCTCTCCAACCTCATTTTCTTTCTAAGTGGGACGGATTTCACTACAATCGCCCAACAAGTTGAATCGGTGTTTGTATAGCATTCCTTCACCATTATAAGACTCTTATGGACAACAATTTTATAAAGCATTGTCCACGCCTTCCGAACTGTCCCATTTCTATCTCTGCAACCTCCTTTTCTTTCTAAGTGGGACGGATTTCACTCGAATCATCCTGTAAGTTGAATCGGTGTTTGAACATCATTCATTCACCATTGTAAGACTCTGATGGACAACAATACTATAAAGCATATCAAAATTCTTCAAACCTTCCTAAATGACTCTTTTCTATCTCTCCAACCTCCTTTTCGTTCTAAGTGGGACGGATTTCACTCGAATCGGTCTGTAAGTTGAATCGATTTTTGTACATCATTCCTTCACCATTGTCAAAATCTTATGGAAAACAATACTACAAAGCATAGTCCACACCTTCATAACTTGCCCTTTTCTTTCTCTCCAACCTCATTTTCTTTCTAAGTGGGACGGATTTCACTACAATCGCCCAACAAATTGAATCGGTGTTTGTATAGCATTCCTTCACTATTATAAGACTCTTATGGACAACAATTCTATAAAGCATTGTCCATGTTTAACAATAACCATCCTCCTCCAAAGCATTAATGAACCAGTCTTCATCAGATTGTGGACAACATTAATATGAGCCTTGAAATCCCCACTTATGAACATAATCAAGATAAATGAAGCAAATAACAGAACATTTGATCCATCATGAAAACCCGTGTCCATAATTTGAAGAGCATTCTTGTCATTAGCACTAGTCAAGAGCACTGATAAAGATTCTTCCATCACAAAACTGCACTATAAAATAGCCCTGGAACACTATAAAACGACCATTTCAGCACTGAAATTCTGAAATCTGCACTGAAAAACTGTTTTTCAGCACTGAAACACTGAAAATACTGCATTTCAGCACTAGTGTCATTAGCACTAGTCAAGAGCATTAAAAATCCTATATGTCCCATTTCTATCTCTCCAACCTCCTTTTCTTTCTAAGTGGGACGGATTTCACTCGAATCGTCCTGTAAGTTGAATCGATTTTTGTACATCATTCCTTCACCATTGTCAAACTCTTATGGAAAACAATACTACAAAGCATAGTCCACACCTTCATAACTTGCCCTTTTCTTTCTCTCCAACCTCATTTTCTTTCTAAGTGGGACGGATTTCACTACAATCGCCCAACAAGTTGAATCGGTGTTTGTATAGCATTCCTTCACCATTATAAGACTCTTATGGACAACAATTCTATAAAGCATAGTCCACGCCTTCCTAACTGTCCCATTTCTATCTCTCCAACCTCATTTTCTTTCTAAGTGGTATGGATTTCACTCGAATCGTCCTATAAGTTGAATCGGTGTTTCTACATCATTCATTCACTGTTGTAAGACTCTTATGGACAACAATACTATAAAACATATCAAAATTCTCCACACATTTCTAAATGAAACTTTTCTTTCTCTCCAACCTCATTTTATTTCTTAGTGGGACGGATTTCACTCGAATCGTCCTGTAAGTTGAATCGATTTTTGTACATCATTTCTTCACCATTGTAAAACTCTTATGGAAAACAATAATACAAAGCATAGTCCAAACCTTCATAACTTGCCCTTTTCTTTCTCTCCAACCTCTTTTTCTTTCTAAGTTTGACGGATTTCACTCGAATCGTCCAACATGTAGAATCGGTGTTTGTACATTATTCCTTCACCATTAAAAGACTCTTATGGACAACAATTCTATAAAGCATAGTCCACACCTTCCGAACTGTCCCATTTCTATCTCTGCAACCTCCTTTTCTTTCTAAGTGGGACGGATTTCACTCGAATCGTCCTATAAGTTGAATCGGTGTTTGAACATCATTCATTCACCATTGTAAGACTCTGATGGACAACAATACTATAAAGCATATCAAAATTCTTCAAACCTTCCTAAATGACACTTTTCTATCTCTCCAACCTCCTTTTCTTTCTAAGTGGGACGGATTTCACTCGAATCGGTCTGTAAGTTGAATCGATTTTTGTACATTATTCATTCACCATTGTCAAAATCTTATGGAAAACAATACTACAAAGCATAGT
Source organism: Cornus suecica (assembly GCA_963922005.1). Lineage (NCBI taxonomy): Eukaryota > Viridiplantae > Streptophyta > Magnoliopsida > Cornales > Cornaceae > Cornus > Cornus suecica. Next base: position 30,855,517 of record OY998241.1, read on the forward strand.
CTACACCTTCATAACTTGCCCTTTTCTTTCTCTCCAACCTCATTTTCTTTCTCTCCAACCTCATTTTCTTTCTAAGTGGGACGGATTTCACTACAATCACCCAACAAGTTGAATCGGTGTTTGTATAGCATTCCCTCACCATTATAAGACTCTTATGAACAACAATTCTATAAAGCATTGTCCACGCCTTCCTAACTGTCCCATTTCTATCTCTGCAACCTCCTTTTCTTTCTAAGTGGGACGGATTTCACTCGAATCGTCCTATAAGTTGAATCGGTGTTTGAACATCATTCATTCACCATTGTAAGACTCTGATGGACAACAATACTATAAAGCATATCAAAATTCTTCAAACCTTCCTAAATGACACTTTTCTATCTCTCCAACCTCCTTTTCTTTCTAAGTGGGACGGATTTCACTCGAATCGGTCTGTAAGTTGAATCGATTTTTGTACATCATTCATTCACCATTGTCAAAATCTTATGGAAAACAATACTACAAAGCATAGTCCACACCTTCATAACTTGCCCTTTTCTTTCTCTCCAACCTCATTTTCTTTCTAAGTGGGACGGATTTCACTACAATCGCCCAACAAGTTGAATCGGTGTTTGTATAGCATTCCTTCACCATTATAAGACTCTTATGGACAACAATTCTATAAAGCATAGTCCACGCCTTCCTAACTGTCCCATTTCTATCTCTCCAACCTCATTTTCTTTCTAAGTGGTATGGATTTCACTCGAATCGTCCTATAAGTTGAATCGGTGTTTCTACATCATTCATTCACTGTTGTAAGACTCTTATGGACAACAATACAATAAAACATATCAAAATTCTCCACAGATTTCTAAATGAAACTTTTCTTTCTCTCCAACCTCATTTTATTTCTTAGTGGGACGGATTTCACTCGAATCGTCCTGTAAGTTGAATCGATTTTTGTACATCATTTCTTCACCATTGTAAAACTCTTATGGAAAACAATAATACAAAGCATAGTCCAAACCTTCATAACTTGCCCTTTTCTTTCTCTCCAACCTCTTTTTCTTTCTAAGTTTGACGGATTTCACTCGAATCGTCCAACATGTAGAATCGGTGTTTGTACATTATTCCTTCACCATTAAAAGACTCTTATGGACAACAATTCTATAAAGCATAGTCCACACCTTCCGAACTGTCCCATTTCTATCTCTGCAACCTCCTTTTCTTTCTAAGTGGGACGGATTTCACTCGAATCGTGCTATAAGTTGAATCGGTGTTTGAACATCATTCATTCACCATTGTAAGACTCTGATGGACAACAATACTATAAAGCATATCAAAATTCCTCAAACCTTCCTAAATGACACTTTTCTATCTCTCCAACCTCCTTTTCTTTCTAAGTGGGACGGATTTCACTCGAATCGGTCTGTAAGTTGAATCGATTTTTGTACATTATTCATTCACCATTGTCAAAATCTTATGGAAAACAATACTACAAAGCATAGTCGACACCTTCATAACTTGCCCTTTTCTTTCTCTCCAACCTCATTTTCTTTCTAAGTGGGACGGATTTCACTACAATCGCCCAACAAGTTGAATCGGTGTTTGTATAGCATTCCCTCACCATTATAAGACTCTTATGAACAACAATTCTATAAAGCATTGTCCACGCCTTCCTAACTGTCCCATTTCTATCTCTGCAACCTCCTTTTCTTTCTAAGTGGGACGGATTTCACTCGAATCGTCCTATAAGTTGAATCGGTGTTTGAACATCATTCATTCACCATTGTAAGACTCTGATGGACAACAATACTATAAAGCATATCAAAATTCTTCAAACCTTCCTAAATGACACTTTTCTATCTCTCCAACCTCCTTTTCTTTCTAAGTGGGACGGATTTCACTCGAATCGGTCTGTAAGTTGAATCGATTTTTGTACATCATTCATTCACCATTGTCAAAATCTTATGGAAAACAATACTACAAAGCATAGTCCACACCTTCATAACTTGCCCTTTTCTTTCTCTCCAACCTCATTTTCTTTCTAAGTGGGACGGATTTCACTACAATCGCCCAACAAGTTGAATCGGTGTTTGTATAGCATTCCTTCACCATTATAAGACTCTTATGGACAACAATTCTATAAAGCATTGTCCACGCCTTCCTAATTGTCCCATTTCTATCTCTCCAACCTCCTTTTCTTTCTAAGTGGGACGGATTTCACTCGAATCGTCCTGTAAGTTGAATCGATTTTTGTACATCATTCCTTCACCATTGTCAAACTCTTATGGAAAACAATACTACAAAGCATAGTCCACAGCTTCATAACTTGCCCTTTTCTTTCTCTCCAACTTCATTTTCTTTCTAAGTGGGACGGATTTCACTACAATCGCCCAACAAGTTGAATCGGTGTTTGTATTGCATTCCTTCACCATTATAAGACTCTTATGGACAACAATTCTATAAAGCATAGTCCACGCCTTCCTAACTGTCCCATTTATATCTCTCTAACCTCCTTTTCTTTCTAAGTGGTATGGATTTCACTCGAATCGTCCTATAAGTTGAATCGGCGTTTCTACATCATTCATTCACTGTTGTAAGACTCCTATGGACAACAATACTATAAAGCATATCAAAATTCTCCACACATTTCTAAATGAAACTTTTCTTTCTCTCCAACCTCATTTTATTTCTTAGTGGGACGGATTTCACTCGAATCGTCATGTAAGTTGAATCGATTTTTGTACATCATTCCTTCACCATTGTAAAACTCTTGTGGGAAACAATACTACAAAGCATAGTCCACACCTTCATAACTCGCCCTTTCCTTTCTCTCCAACCTCTTTTTCTTTCTAAGTTTTACGGATTTCACTCGAATCGTCCAACATGTAGAATCGGTGTTTGTACATTATTCCTTCACCATTAAAAGACTCTTATGGACAACAATTCTATAAAGCAAAGTCCACACCTTCCGAACTGCCCCATTTCTATCTCTGCAACCTCCTTTTCTTACTAAGTGGGACGGATTTCACTCGAATCGTCCTATAAGTTGAATCGTTGTTTGAACATCATTCATTCACCATTATAAGACTCTGATGGACAACAATACTATAAAGCATATCAAAATTCTTCAAACCGTTCTAAATGACACTTTTCTATCTCTCCAACCTCCTTTTCTTTCTAAATGGGACGGATTTCACTCGAATCGGTCTGTAAGTTGAATCGATTTTTGTACATCATTCCTTCACCATTGTCAAAATCTTATGGAAAACAATACTACAAAGCATAGTCCACACCTTCATAACTTGCCCTTTTCTTTGTCTCCAACCTCATTTTCTTTCTAAGTGGGACGGATTTCACTACAATCGCCCAACAAGTTGAATCGGTGTTTGTATAGCATTCCATCACCATTATAAGACTCTTATGGACAACAATTCTATAAAGCATTGTCCACGCCTTCCAAACTGTCCCATTTCTATCTCTCCAACCTCCTTTTCTTTCTAAGTGGGACGGATTTCACTCGAATCGTCCTGTAAGTTGAATCGATTTTTGTACATCATTCCTTCACCATTGTAAAACTCTTATGGAAAACAATACTACAAAACATAGTGCACCCCTTCATAACTTGCCCTTTTCTTTCTCTCCAACCTCCTTTTCTTTCTAAGTGGGACGGATTTCACTCGAATCGGTCTTTAAGTTGAATCGATTTTTGTACATCATTCCTTCACCATTGTCAAAATCTTGTGGAAAACAATACAACAAAGCATAGTCCACACCTTCATAACTTGCCCTTTTCTTTCTCTCCAACCTCATTTTCTTTCTAAGTGGGACGGATTTCACTACAATCGCCCAACAAGTTGAATCGGTGTTTGTTTAGCATTCCTTCACCATTATAAGACTCTTATGGAAAACAATTCTATAAAGCATAGTCCACGCCTTCCAAACTGTCCCATTTCTATCTCTCCAACCTCCTTTTCTTTCTAAGTGGTATGGATTTCACTCGAATCGTCCTATAAGTTGAATCGGTGTTTCTACATCATTCATTCACTGTTGCAAGACTCTTATGGACAACAATACTATAAAGCATATCAAAATTCTCCACACATTTCTAAATGAAACTTTTCTTTCTCTCCAACCTAATTTTATTTCTTAGTGGGACGGATTTCACTCGAATCGTCCTGTAAGTTGAATCGATTTTTGTACATCATTCCTTCATCATTGTAAAACTCTTATGGAAAACAATACTACAAAGCATAGTCCAAACCTTCATAACTTGCCCTTTTCTTTCTCTCCAACCTCTTTTTCTTTCTAAGTTTGACATATTTCACTCGAATCGCCCAACAAGTTGAATCGGTGTTTGTACATTATTCCTTCACCATTATAAGACTCTTATTGACAACAATTCTATAAAGCATAGTCCACACCTTCCAAACTGTCCCATTTCTATCTCTCCAACCTCCTTTTCTTTCTAAGTGGGACGAATTTCATTCGAATCGTCTTATAAGCTAAATCGGTGTTTGTACATCATTCATTCACCATTTTAAGACTCTTATAGACAACAATAATATAAAGCACATCAAAATTCTCCAAACCTTCCGAAATGACACTTTTCTTTCTCTCCAACCTTATTTTATTTCTTAGTAGGACGGATTTCGCACGAATCGTTCTGTAAGTTGAATCGATTTTTGTACATCATTCCTTCACCATTGTAAAACTCTTATGGAAAACAATACTACAAAGCATAGTCCAAACCTTCATAACTTGCCCTTTTCTTTCTCTCCAACCTCTTTTTCTTTCTAAGTTTGACATATTTCACTCGAATCGCCCAACAAGTTGAATCGGTGTTTGTACATTATTCCTTCACCATTATAAGACTCTTATGGACAACAATTCTATAAAGCATAGTCCACACCTTCCGAACTGTCCCATTTCTATCTCTCCAACCTCCTTTTCTTTCTAAGTGGGACGAATTTCATTCGAATCGTCTTATAAGCTAAATCGGTGTTTGTACATCATTCATTCACCATTTTAAGACTCTTATAGACAACAATAATATAAAGCACATCAAAATTCTCCAAACCTTCCGAAATGACACTTTTCTTTCTCTCCAACCTTATTTTATTTTTCAGTAGGACGGATTTCGCACGAATCGTTCTGTAAGTTGAATCGATTTTTATACATCATTCCTTCACCATTGTAAAACTCTTATGGAAAACAATACTACAAAGCATAGTCCAAACCTTCATAACTTGCCCTTTTCTTTCTCTCCAACCTCTTTTTCTTTCTAAGTTTGACATATTTCACTCGAATCGCCCAACAAGTTGAATCGGTGTTTGTACATTATTCCTTAACCATTATAAGACTCTTATGGACAACAATTCTATAAAGCATAGTCCACACCTTCCGAACTGTCCCATTTCTATCTCTCCAACCTCCTTTTCTTTCCAAGTGGGACGGATTTCATTCGAATAGTCTTATAAGCTAAATCGGTGTTTGTACATCATTCATTCACCATTGTAAGACTCTTATGGACAACAATAATATAAAGCATATCAAAATTCTCCAAACCTTCCGAAATGACACTTTTCTTTCTCTCCAACCTTATTTTATTTCTTAGTAGGACGGATTTCGCACGAATCGTTCTGTAAGTTGAATCGATTTTTGTACATCATTCCTTCACCATTGTAAAACTCTTATGGAAGACAACACTACAAAGCATAGTCCAAACCTTCATAACTTGCCCTTTTCTTTCTCTCCAACCTCTTTTTCTTTCAAAGTTTGACGGATTTCACTACAATCGCCCAACAAGTTGAATCGGTGTTTGTATAGCATTCCTTCACCATTATAAGACTCTTATGGACAACAATTCTATAAAGCGTTATCCACGCCTTCCTAACTGTCCCATTTCTATCTCTCCAACCTCCTTTTCTTTCTAAGTGGGACGAATTTCACTCGAATCGTCATGTAAGTTGAATCGATTTTTGTACATCATTCCTTCACCATTGTCAAACTCTTATGGAAAACAATACTACAAAGCATAGTCCACACCTTCATAACTTGCCCTTTTCTTTCTCTCCAACCTCATTTTCTTTCTAAGTGGGACGGATTTCACTACAATCGCCCAACAAGTTGAATCGGTGTTTGTATAGCATTCCTTCACCATTATAAGACTCTTATGGACAACAATTCTATAAAGCATAGTCCACGCCTTCCTAACTCTCCCATTTCTATCTCTCCAACCTCCTTTTCTTTCTAAGTGGTATGGATTTCACTCGAATCGTCCTATAAGTTGAATCGGTGTTTCTACATCATTCATTCACTGTTGTAAGACTCTTATGGACAACAATACTATAAAGCATATCAAAATTCTCCACACATTTCTAAATGAAACTTTTCTTTCTCTCCAACCTAATTTTATTTCTTAGTGGGACGGATTTCACTCGAATCGACCTGTAACTTGAATCAATTTTTGTACATCATTCCTTCACCATTGTAAAACTCTTATGGAAAACAATAATACAAAGCATAGTCCAAACCTTCATAACTTGCCCTTTTCTTTCTCTCCAACCTCTTTTTCTTTCTAAGTTTGACATATTTCACTCGAATCGCCCAACAAGTTGAATCGGTGTTTGTACATTATTCCTTCACCATTATAAGACTCTTATGGACAAAAATTCTATAAAGCATAGTCCACACCTTCCGAACTGTCCCATTTCTATCTCTCCAACCTCCTTTTCTTTCCAAGTGGGACGGATTTCATTCGAATCGTCTTATAAGCTAAATCGGTGTTTGTACATCATTCATTCACCATTGTAAGACTCATATGGACAACAATAATATAAAGCATATCAGAATTCTCCAAAACTTCCGAAATGACACTTTTCTTTCTCTCCAACCTTATTTTATTTCTTAGTAGGACGGATTTCGCACGAATCGTTCTGTAACTTGAATCGATTTTTGTACATCATTCATTCACCATTGTAAAACTCTTATGGAAAACAATACTACAAAGCATAGTCCAAACCTTCATAACTTGCCCTTTTCTTTCTCTCTAACCTCTTTTTCTTTCTAAGTTTGACATATTTCACTCAAATCGCCCAACAAGTTGAATCGGTGTTTGTACATTATTCCTTCACCATTATAAGACTCTAATGGACAACAATTCTATAAAGCATAGTCCACACCTTCCGAACTGTCCCATTTCTATCTCTCCAACCTCCTTTTCTTTCTAAGTGGGACGGATTTCATTCGTATCGTCTTATAAGCTAAATCGGTGTTTGTACATCATTCATTCACCATTGTAAGACTCTTATGGACAACTATAATATAAAGCATATCAAAATTCTCCAAACTTTCCGAAATGACACTTTTCTTTCTCTCCAACCTTATTTTATTTCTTAGTAGGACGGATTTCGCACGAATCGTTCTGTAAGTTGAATCGATTTTTGTACATCATTCATTCACCATTGTAAAACTCTTATCGAAAACAATACTACAAAGCATAGTCCAAACCTTCATAACTTGCCCTTTTCTTTCTCTCCAACCTCTTTTTCTTTTTAAGTTTGACATATTTCACTCGAATCGCCCAACAAGTTGAATCGGTGTTTGTACATTATTCCTTCACCATTATAAGACTCTTATGGACAACAATTCTATAAAGCATAGTCCACACCTTCCGAACTGTCCCATTTCTATCTCTCCAACCTCCTTTTCTTTCTAAGTGGGACGGATTTCATTCGAATCGTCTTATAAGCTAAATCGGTGTTTGTACATAATTCATTCACCATTGTAAGACTCTTATAGACAACAATAATATAAAGCATATCAAAATTCTCCAGAACTTCCGAAATGACACTTTTCTTTCTCTCCAACCTTATTTTATTTCTTAGTTGGACGGATTTCGCACGAATCGTTCTGTAACTTAAATCGATTTTTGTACATCATTCATTCACCATTGTAAAACTCTTATGGAAAACAATAGTACAAAGCATAGTCCAAACCTTCATAACTTGCCCTTTTCTTTCTCTCTAACCTCTTTTTCTTTCTAAGTTTGACATATTTCACTCAAATCGCCCAACAAGTTGAATCGCTGTTTGTACATTATTCCTTCACCATTATAAGACTCTAATGGACAACAATTCTATAAAGCATAGTCCACACCTTCCGAACTGTCCCATTTCTATCTCTCCAACCTCCTTTTCTTTCCAAGTGGGACGGATTTCATTCGAATCGTCTTATAAGCTAAATCGGTGTTTGTACATCATTCATTCACCATTGTAAGACTCTTATGGACAACAATAATATAAAGCATATCAAAATTCTCCAAACCTTCCGAAATGACACTTTTCTTTCTCTCCAACCTTATTTTATTTCTTAGTAGGACGGATTTCGCACGAATCGTTCTGTAAGTTGAATCGATTTTTGTACATCATTCCTTCACCATTGTAAAACTCTTATGGAAGACAACACTACAAAGCATAGTCCAAACCTTCATAACTTGCCCTTTTCTTTCTCTCCAACCTCTTTTTCTTTCAAAGTTTGACGGATTTCACTACAATCGCCCGACAAGTTGAATCGGTGTTTGTATAGCATTCCTTCACCATTATAAGACTCTTATGGCCAACAATTCTATAAAGCGTTATCCACGCCTTCCTAACTGTCCCATTTCTATCTCTCCAACCTCCTTTTCTTTCTAAGTGGGACGAATTTCACTCGAATCGTCATGTAAGTTGAATCGATTTTTGTACATCATTCCTTCACCATTGTCAAACTCTTATGGAAAACAATACTACAAAGCATAGTCCACACCTTCATAATTTGCCCTTTTCTTTCTCTCCAACCTCATTTTCTTTCTAAGTGGGACGGATTTCACTACAATCGCCCAACAAGTTGAATCGGTGTTTGTATAGCATTCCTTCACCATTATAAGACTCTTATGGACAACAATTCTATAAAGCATAGTCCACGCCTTCCTAACTGTCCCATTTCTATCTCTCCAACCTCCTTTTCTTTCTAAGTGGTATGGATTTCACTAGAATCGTCCTATAAGTTGAATCGGTGTTTCTACATCATTCATTCACTGTTGTAAGACTCTTATGGACAACAATACTATAAAGCATATCAAAATTCTCCACACATTTCTAAATGAAACTTTTCTTTCTCTCCAACCTAATTTTATTTCTTAGTGGGACGGATTTCACTCGAATCGACCTGTAAGTTGAATCAATTTTTGTACATCATTCTTTCACCATTGTAAAACTCTTATGGAAAACAATAATACAAAGCATAGTCCAAACCTTCATAACTTGCCCTTTTCTTTCTCTCCAACCTCTTTTTCTTTCTAAGTTTGACATATTTCACTCGAATCGCCCAACAAGTTGAATCGGTGTTTGTACATTATTCCTTCACCATTATAAGACTCTTATGGACAAAAATTCTATAAAGCATAGTCCACACCTTCCGAACTGTCCCATTTCTATCTCTCCGACCTCCTTTTCTTTCCAAGTGGGACGGATTTCATTCGAATCGTCTTAGAAGCTAAATCGGTGTTTGTACATCATTCATTCACCATTGTAAGACTCTTATGGACAACAATAATATAAAGCATATCAGAATTCTCCAGAACTTCCGAAATGACACTTTTCTTTCTCTCCAACCTTATTTTATTTCTTAGTTGGACGGATTTCGCACGAATCGTTCTGTAACTTAAATCGATTTTTGTACATCATTCATTCACCATTGTAAAACTCTTATGGAAAACAATAGTACAAAGCATAGTCCAAACCTTCATAACTTGCCCTTTTCTTTCTCTCTAACCTCTTTTTCTTTCTAAGTTTGACATATTTCACTCAAATCGCCCAACAAGTTGAATCGTTGTTTGTACATTATTCCTTCACCATTATAAGACTCTAATGGACAACAATTCTATAAAGCATAGTCCACACCTTCCGAACTGTCCCATTTCTATCTCTCCAACCTCCTTTTCTTTCTAAGTGGGACGGATTTCATTCGTATCGTCTTATAAGCTAATTCGGTGTTTGTACATCATTCATTCACCATTGTAAGACTCTTATGGACAACAATAATATAAAGCATATCAAAATTCTCCAAACCTTCCGAAATGACACTTTTCTTTCTCTCCAACCTTATTTTATTTCTTAGTAGGACGGATTTCGCACGAATCGTTCTGTAAGTTGAATCGATTTTTGTACATCATTCCTTCACCATTGTAAAACTCTTATGGAAGACAACACTACAAAGCATAGTCCAAACCTTCATAACTTGCCCTTTTCTTTCTCTCCAACCTCTTTTTCTTTCAAAGTTTGACGGATTTCACTATAATCGCCCAACAAGTTGAATCGGTGTTTGTACAGCATTCCTTCACCATTATAAGACTCTTATGGACAACAATTCTATAAAGCGTTATCCACGCCTTCCTAACTGTCCCATTTCTATCTCTCCAACCTCCTTTTCTTTCTAAGTGGGACGAATTTCACTCGAATCGTCATGTAAGTTGAATCGATTTTTGTACATCATTCCTTCACCATTGTCAAACTCTTATGGAAAACAATACTACAAAGCATAGTCCACACCTTCATAACTTGCCCTTTTCTTTCTCTCCAACCTCATTTTCTTTCTAAGTGGGACGGATTTCACTACAATCGCCCAACAAGTTGAATCGGTGTTTGTATAGCATTCCTTCACCATTATAAGACTCTTATGGACAACAATTCTATAAAGCATAGTCCACGCCTTCCTAACTGTCCCATTTCTATCTCTCCAACCTCCTTTTCTTTCTATGTGGTATGGATTTCACTCGAATCGTCCTATAAGTTGAATCGGTGTTTCTACATCATTCATTCACTGTTGTAAGACTCTTATGTACAACAATACTATAAAGCATATCAAAATTCTCCACACATTTCTAAATGAAACTTTTCTTTCTCTCCAACCTCATTTTATTTCTTAGTGGGACGGATTTCACTCGAATCGTCCTGTAAGTTGAATCAATTTTTGTACATCATTCTTTCACCATTGTAAAACTCTTATGGAAAACAATAATACAAAGCATAGTCCAAACCTTCATAACTTGCCCTTTTCTTTCTCTCCAACCTCTTTTTCTTTCTAAGTTTGACATATTTCACTCGAATCGCCCAACAAGTTGAATCGGTGTTTGTACATTATTCCTTCACCATTATAAGACTCTTATGGAAAAAAATTCTATAAAGCATAGTCCACACCTTCCGAACTGTCCCATTTCTATCTCTCCAACCTCCTTTTCTTTCCAAGTGGGACGGATTTCATTCGAATCGTCTTATAAGCTAAATCGGTGTTTGTACATCATTCATTTACCATTGTAAGACTCTTATGGACAACAATAATATAAAGCATATCAAAATTCTCCAAAACTTCCGAAATGACACTTTTCTTTCTCTCCAACCTTATTTTATTTCTTAGTAGGACGGATTTCGCACGAATCGTTCTGTAACTTGAATCGATTTTTGTACATCATTCATTCACCATTGTAAAACTCTTATGGAAAACAATACTACAAAGCATAGTCCAAACCTTCATAACTTGCCCTTTTCTTTCTCTCTAACCTCTTTTTCTCTCTAAGTTTGACATATTTCACTCAAATCGCCCAACAAGTTGAATCGGTGTTTGTACATTATTCCTTCACCATTATAAGACTCTTATGGACAAAAATTCTATAAAGCATAGTCCACACCTTCCGAACTGTCCCATTTCTATCTCTCCGACCTCCTTTTCTTTCCAAGTGGGACGGATTTCATTCGAATCGTCTTAGAAGCTAAATCGGTGTTTGTACATCATTCATTCACCATTGTAAGACTCTTATGGACAACAATAATATAAAGCATATCAAAATTCTCCAAACCTTCCGAAATGACACTTTTCTTTCTCTCCAACCTTATTTTATTTCTTAGTAGGACGGATTTCGCACGAATCGTTCTGTAAGTTGAATCGATTTTTGTACATCATTCATTCACCATTGTAAAACTCTTATGGAAAACAATACTACAAAGCATAGTCCAAACCTTCATAACTTGCCCTTTTCTTTCTCTCCAACCTCTTTTTCTTTCTAAGTTTGACATATTTCACTCGAATCGCCCAACAAGTTGAATCGGTGTTTGTACATTATTCCTTCACCATTATAAGACTCTTATGGACAACAATTCTATAAAGCATAGTCCACACCTTCCGAACTGTCCCATTTCTATCTCTCCAACCTCCTTTTCTTTCCAAGTGGGACGGATTTCATTCGAATCGTCTTATAACCTAAATCGGTGTTTGTACATCATTCATTCACCATTGTAAGACTCTTATGGACAACAATAATATAAAGCATATCAAAATTCTCCAAACCTTCCGAAATGACACTTTTCTTTCTCTCCAACCTTATTTTATTTCTTAGTAGGACGGATTTCGCACGAATCGTTCTGTAAGTTGAATCGATTTTTGTACATCATTCCTTCACCATTGTAAAACTCTTATGGAAGACAACACTATAAAACATTGTCCAAACTTTCATAACTTGCCCTTTTCTTTCTCTCCAACCTCTTTTTCTTTCAAAGTTTGACGGATTTCACTACAATCGCCCAACAAGTTGAATCGGTGTTTGTATAGCATTCCTTCACCATTATAAGACTCTTATGGACAACAATTCTATAAAGCGTTATCCACGCCTACCTAACTGTCCCATTTCTATCTCTCCAACCTCCTTTTCTTTCTAAGTGGGACGAATTTCACTCGAATCGTCATGTAAGTTGAATCGATTTTTGTACATCATTCCTTCACCATTGTCAAACTCTTATGGAAAACAATACTACAAAGCATAGTCCAAACCTTCATAACTTGCCCTTTTCTTTCTCTCCAACCTCATTTTCTTTCTAAGTGGGACGGATTTCACTACAATCGCCCAACAAGTTGAATCGGTGTTTGTATAGCATTCCTTCACCATTATAAGACTCTTATGGACAACAATTCTATAAAGCATAGTCCACGCCTTCCTAACTGTCCCATTTCTATCTCTCCAACCTCCTTTTCTTTCTAAGTGGTATGGATTTCACTCGAATCGTCCTATAAGTTGAATCGGTGTTTCTACATCATTCATTCACTGTTGTAAGACTCTTATGTACAACAATACTATAAAGCATATCAAAATTCTCCACACATTTCCAAATGAAACTTTTCTTTCTCTCCAACCTCATTTTATTTCTTAGTGGGACGGATTTCACTCGAATCGTCCTGTAAGTTGAATCAATTTTTGTACATCATTACTTCACCATTGTAAAACTCTTATGGAAAACAATAATACAAAGCATAGTCCAAACCTTCATAACTTGCCCTTTTCTTTCTCTCCAACCTCTTTTTCTTTCTAAGTTTGACATATTTCACTCGAATCGCCCAACAAGTTGAATCGGTGTTTGTACATTATTCCTTCACCATTATAAGACTCTAATGGACAACAATTCTATAAAGCATAGTCCACACCTTCCGAACTGTCCCATTTCTATCTCTCCAACCTCCTTTTCTTTCTAAGTGGGACGGATTTCATTCGAATCGTCTTATAAGCTAAATCGGTGTTTGTACATCATTCATTCACCATTCTAAGACTCTTATGGACAACAATAATATAAAGCATATCAAAATTCTCCAAACCTTCCGAAATGACACTTTTCTTTCTCTCCAACCTTAATTTATTTCTTAGTAGGACGGATTTCGCACGAATCGTTCTGTAAGTTGAAACGATTTTTGTACATCATTCCTTCACCATTGTAAAACTCTTATGGAAAACAATACCACAAAGCATAGTCCAAACCTTCATAACTTGCCCTTTTCTTTCTCTCCAACCTCTTTTTCTTTCTAAGTTTGACATATTTCACTCGAATTGCCCAACAAGTTGAATCGGTGTTTGTACATTATTCCTTCACTATTATAAGACTCTTATCGACAACAATTCTATAAAGCATAGTCCACACCTTCCGAACTGTCCCATTTCTATCTATCCAACCTCCTTTTCTTTCCAAGTGGGACGGATTTCATTCGAATCGTCTTATAAGCTAAATCGGTGTTTGTACATCATTCATTCACCATTGTAAGACTCTTATGGACAACAATAATATAAAGCATATCAAAATTCTCCAAACCTTCCGAAATGACACTTTTCTTACTCTCCAACCTTATTTTATTTCTTAGTAGGATGGATTTCGCACGAATCGTTCTGTAAGTTGAATCGATTTTTGTACATCATTCCTTCACCATTGTAAAACTCTTATGGAAGACAACACTACAAAGCATAGTCCAAACCTTCATAACTTGCCCTTTTCTTTCTCTCCAACCTCTTTTTCTTTCTAAGTTTGACGGATTTTACTACAATCGCCCAACAAGTTGAATCGGTGTTTGTATAGCATTCCTTCACCATTATAAGACTCTTATCGACAACAATTCTATAAAGCGTTATCCACGCCTTCCTAACTGTCCTATTTCTATCTCTCCAACCTCCTTTTCTTTCTAAGTGGGACGAATTTCACTCGAATCGTCATGTAAGTTGAATCGATTTTTGTACATCATTCCTTCACCATTGTCAAACTCTTATGGAAAACAATACTACAAAGCATAGTCCAAACCTTCATAACTTGCCCATTTCTATCTCTCCAACCTCCTTTTCTTTCTAAGTGGGACGGATTTCATTCGAATCGTCTTATAAGCTAAATCGGTGTTTGTACATCATTCATTCACCATTGTAAGACTCTTATGGACAACAATAATATAAAGCATATCAAAATTCTCAAAACTTTCCGAAATGACACTTTTCTTTCTCTCCAACCTTATTTTATTTCTTAGTAGGACGGATTTCGCACGAATCGTTGTGTAAGTTGAAACGATTTTTGTACATCATTCCTTCACCATTGTAAAACTCTTATGGAAAACAATACTACAAAGCATAGTCCAAACCTTCATAACTTGCCCTTTTCTTTCTCTCCAACCTCTTTTTCTTTCTAAGTTTGACATATTTCACTCGAATCGCCCAACAAGTTGAATCGGTGTTTGTACATTATTCCTTCACCATTATAAGACTCTTATCGACAACAATTCTATAAAGCATAGTCCACACCTTCCGAACTGTCCCATTTCTATCTCTCCAACCTCCTTTTCTTTCCAAGTGGGACGGATTTCATTCGAATCGTCTTATAAGCTAAATCGGTGTTTGTACATCATTCGTTCACCATTGTAAGACTCTTATGGACAACAATAATATAAAGCATATCAAAATTCTCCAAACCTTCCGAAATGACAATTTTCTTACTCTCCAACCTTATTTTATTTCTTAGTAGGACGGATTTCGCACGAATCGTTCTGTAAGTTGAATCGATTTTTGTACATCATTCCTTCACCATTGTAAAACTCTTATGGAAGACAACACAACAAAGCATAGTCCAAACCTTCATAACTTGCCCTTTTCTTTCTCTCCAACCTCTTTTTCTTTCAAAGTTTGACGGATTTCACTACAATCGCCCAACAAGTTGAATCGGTGTTTGTATAGCATTCCTTCACCATTATTAGACTCTTATGGACAACAATTCTATAAAGCGTTATCCACGCCTTCCTAACTGTCCTATTTCTATCTCTCCAACCTCCTTTTCTTTCTAAGTGGGACGAATTTCACTCGAATCGTCATGTAAGTTGAATCGATTTTTGTACATCATTCCTTCACCATTGTCAAACTCTTATGGAAAACAATACTACAAAGCATAGTCCACACCTTCATAACTTGCCCTTTTCTTTCTCTCCAACCTCATTTTCTTTCTAAGTGGGACGGATTTCACTACAATCGCCCAACAAGTTGAATCGGTGTTTGTATAGCATTCCTTCACCATTATAAGACTCTTATGGGCAACAATTCTATAAAGCATAGTCCACGCCTTCTTAACTGTCCCATTTCTATCTCTCCAACCTCCTTTTCTTTCTAAGTGGTATGGATTTCACTCGGATCGTCCTATAAGTTGAATCGGTGTTTCTACATCATTCATTCACTGTTGTAAGACTCTTATGTACAACAATACTATAAAGCATATCAAAATTCTCCACACATTTCTAAATGAAACTTTTCTTTCTCTCCAACCTCATTTTATTTCTTAGTGGGACGGATTTCACCCGAATCGTCCTGTAAGTTGAATCAATTTTTGTACATCATTCCTTCACCATTGTAAAACTCTTATGGAAAACAATAATACAAAGCATAGTCCAAACCTTCATAACTTGCCCTTTTCTTTCTCTCCAACCTCTTTTTCTTTCTAAGTTTGACATATTTCACTCGAATCGCCCAACAAGTTGAATCGGTGTTTGTACATTATTCCTTCACCATTATAAGACTCTAATGGACAACAATTCTATAAAGCATAGTCCACACCTTCCGAACTGTCCCATTTCTATCTCTCCAACCTCCTTTTCTTTCTAAGTGGGACGGATTTCATTCGAATCGTCTTATAAGCTAAATCGGTGTTTGTACATCATTCATTCACCATTGTAAGACTCTTATGGACAACAATAATATAAAGCATATCAAAATTCTCCAAACCTTCCGAAATGACACTTTTCTTTCTCTCCAACCTTATTTTATTTCTTAGTAGGACGGATTTCGCACGAATCGTTGTGTAAGTTGAAACGATTTTTGTACATCATTCCTTCACCATTGTAAAACTCTTATGGAAAACAATACTACAAAGCATAGTCCAAACCTTCATAACTTGCCCTTTTCTTTCTCTCCAACCTCTTTTTCTTTCTAAGTTTGACATATTTCACTCGAATCGCCCAACAAGTTGAATCGGTGTTTGTACATTATTCCTTCACCATTATAAGACTCTTATCGACAACAATTCTATAAAGCATAGTCCACACCTTCCGAACTGTCCCATTTCTATCTCTCCAACCTCCTTTTCTTTCCAAGTGGGACGGATTTCATTCGAATCGTCTTATAAGCTAAATCGGTGTTTGTACATCATTCGTTCACCATTGTAAGACTCTTATGGACAACAATAATATAAAGCATATCAAAATTCTCCAAACCTTCCGAAATGACACTTTTCTTACTCTCCAACCTTATTTTATTTCTTAGTAGGACGGATTTCGCACGAATCGTTCTGTAAGTTGAATCGATTTTTGTACATCATTCCTTCACCATTGTAAAACTCTTATGGAAGACAACACTACAAAGCATAGTCCAAACCTTCATAACTTGCCCTTTTCTTTCTCTCCAACCTCTTTTTCTTTCAAAGTTTGACGGATTTCACTACAATCGCCCAACAAGTTGAATCGGTGTTTGTATAGCATTCCTTCACCATTATTAGACTCTTATGGACAACAATTCTATAAAGCGTTATCCACGCCTTCCTAACTGTCCTATTTCTATCTCTCCAACCTCCTTTTCTTTCTAAGTGGGACGAATTTCACTCGAATCGTCATGTAAGTTGAATCGATTTTTGTACATCATTCCTTCACCATTGTCAAACTCTTATGGAAAACAATACTACAAAGCATAGTCCACACCTTCATAACTTGCCCTTTTCTTTCTCTCTAACCTCATTTTCTTTCTAAGTGGGACGGATTTCACTACAATCGCCCAACAAGTTGAATCGGTGTTTGTATAGCATTCCTTCACCATTATAAGACTCTTATGGACAACAATTCTATAAAGCATAGTCCACGCCTTCTTAACTGTCCCATTTCTATCTCTCCAACCTCCTTTTCTTTCTAAGTGGTATGGATTTCACTCGGATCGTCCTATAAGTTGAATCGGTGTTTCTACATCATTCATTCACTGTTGTAAGACTCTTATGTACAACAATACTATAAAGCATATCAAAATTCTCCACACATTTCTAAATGAAACTTTTCTTTCTCTCCAACCTCATTTTATTTCTTAGTGGGACGGATTTCACCCGAATCGTCCTGTAAGTTGAATCAATTTTTGTACATCATTCCTTCACCATTGTAAAACTCTTATGGAAAACAATAATACAAAGCATAGTCCAAACCTTCATAACTTGCCCTTTTCTTTCTCTCCAACCTCTTTTTCTTTCTAAGTTTGACATATTTCACTCGAATCGCCCAACAAGTTGAATCGGTGTTTGTACATTATTCCTTCACCATTATAAGACTCTAATGGACAACAATTCTATAAAGCATAGTCCACACCTTCCGAACTGTCCCATTTCTATCTCTCCAACCTCCTTTTCTTTCTAAGTGGGACGGATTTCATTCGAATCGTCTTATAAGCTAAATCGGTGTTTGTACATCATTCATTCACCATTGTAAGACTCTTATGGACAACAATAATATAAAGCATATCAAAATTCTCCAAACCTTCCGAAATGACACTTTTCTTTCTCTCCAACCTTATTTTATTTCTTAGTAGGACGGATTTCGCACGAATCGTTGTGTAAGTTGAAACGATTTTTGTACATCATTCCTTCACCATTGTAAAACTCTTATGGAAAACAATACTACAAAGCATAGTCCAAACCTTCATAACTTGCCCTTTTCTTTCTCTCCAACCTCTTTTTCTTTCTAAGTTTGACATATTTCACTCGAATCGCCCAACAAGTTGAATCGGTGTTTGTACATTATTCCTTCACCATTATAAGACTCTTATCGACAACAATTCTATAAAGCATAGTCCACACCTTCCGAACTGTCCCATTTCTATCTCTCCAACCTCCTTTTCTTTCCAAGTGGGACGGATTTCATTCGAATCGTCTTATAAGCTAAATCGGTGTTTGTACATCATTCGTTCACCATTGTAAGACTCTTATGGACAACAATAATATAAAGCATATCAAAATTCTCCAAACCTTCCGAAATGACACTTTTCTTACTCTCCAACCTTATTTTATTTCTTAGTAGGACGGATTTCGCACGAATCGTTCTGTAAGTTGAATCGATTTTTGTACATCATTCCTTCACCATTGTAAAACTCTTATGGAAGACAACACTACAAAGCATAGTCCAAACCTTCATAACTTGCCCTTTTCTTTCTCTCCAACCTCTTTTTCTTTCAAAGTTTGACGGATTTCACTACAATCGCCCAACAAGTTGAATCGGTGTTTGTATAGCATTCCTTCACCATTATTAGACTCTTATGGACAACAATTCTATAAAGCGTTATCCACGCCTTCCTAACTGTCCTATTTCTATCTCTCCAACCTCCTTTTCTTTCTAAGTGGGACGAATTTCACTCGAATCGTCATGTAAGTTGAATCGATTTTTGTACATCATTCCTTCACCATTGTCAAACTCTTATGGAAAACAATACTACAAAGCATAGTCCACACCTTCATAACTTGCCCTTTTCTTTCTCTCCAACCTCATTTTCTTTCTAAGTGGGACGGATTTCACTACAATCGCCCAACAAGTTGAATCGGTGTTTGTATAGCATTCCTTCACCATTATAAGACTCTTATGGACAACAATTCTATAAAGCATAGTCCACGCCTTCTTAACTGTCCCATTTCTATCTCTCCAACCTCCTTTTCTTTCTAAGTGGTATGGATTTCACTCGGATCGTCCTATAAGTTGAATCGGTGTTTCTACATCATTCATTCACTGTTGTAAGACTCTTATGTACAACAATACTATAAAGCATATCAAAATTCTCCACACATTTCTAAATGAAACTTTTCTTTCTCTCCAACCTCATTTTATTTCTTAGTGGGACGGATTTCACCCGAATCGTCCTGTAAGTTGAATCAATTTTTGTACATCATTCCTTCACCATTGTAAAACTCTTATGGAAAACAATAATACAAAGCATAGTCCAAACCTTCATAACTTGCCCTTTTCTTTCTCTCCAACCTCTTTTTCTTTCTAAGTTTGACATATTTCACTCGAATCGCCCAACAAGTTGAATCGGTGTTTGTACATTATTCCTTCACCATTATAAGACTCTTATCGACAACAATTCTATAAAGCATAGTCCACACCTTCCGAACTGTCCCATTTCTATCTCTCCAACCTCCTTTTCTTTCCAAGTGGGACGGATTTCATTCGAATCGTCTTATAAGCTAAATCGGTGTTTGTACATCATTCGTTCACCATTGTAAGACTCTTATGGACAACAATAATATAAAGCATATCAAAATTCTCCAAACCTTCCGAAATGACACTTTTCTTACTCTCCAACCTTATTTTATTTCTTAGTAGGACGGATTTCGCACGAATCGTTCTGTAAGTTGAATCGATTTTTGTACATCATTCCTTCACCATTGTAAAACTCTTATGGAAGACAACACTACAAAGCATAGTCCAAACCTTCATAACTTGCCCTTTTCTTTCTCTCCAACCTCTTTTTCTTTCAAAGTTTGACGGATTTCACTACAATCGCCCAACAAGTTGAATCGGTGTTTGTATAGCATTCCTTCACCATTATTAGACTCTTATGGACAACAATTCTATAAAGCGTTATCCACGCCTTCCTAACTGTCCTATTTCTATCTCTCCAACCTCCTTTTCTTTCTAAGTGGGACGAATTTCACTCGAATCGTCATGTAAGTTGAATCGATTTTTGAACATCATTCCTTCACCATTGTCAAACTCTTATGGAAAACAATACTACAAAGCATAGTCCACACCTTCATAACTTGCCCTTTTCTTTCTCTCCAACCTCATTTTCTTTCTAAGTGGGACGGATTTCACTACAATCGCCCAACAAGTTGAATCGGTGTTTGTATAGCATTCCTTCACCATTATAAGACTCTTATGGACAACAATTCTATAAAGCATAGTCCACGCCTTCTTAACTGTCCCATTTCTATCTCTCCAACCTCCTTTTCTTTCTAAGTGGTATGGATTTCACTCGGATCGTCCTATAAGTTGAATCGGTGTTTCTACATCATTCATTCACTGTTGTAAGACTCTTATGTACAACAATACTATAAAGCATATCAAAATTCTCCACACATTTCTAAATGAAACTTTTCTTTCTCTCCAACCTCATTTTATTTCTTAGTGGGACGGATTTCACCCGAATCGTCCTGTAAGTTGAATCAATTTTTGTACATCATTCCTTCACCATTGTAAAACTCTTATGGAAAACAATAATACAAAGCATAGTCCAAACCTTCATAACTTGCCCTTTTCTTTCTCTCCAACCTCTTTTTCTTTCTAAGTTTGACATATTTCACTCGAATCGCCCAACAAGTTGAATCGGTGTTTGTACATTATTCCTTCACCATTATAAGACTCTAATGGACAACAATTCTATAAAGCATAGTCCACACCTTCCGAACTGTCCCATTTCTATCTCTCCAACCTCCTTTTCTTTCTAAGTGGGACGGATTTCATTCGAATCGTCTTATAAGCTAAATCGGTGTTTGTACATCATTCATTCACCATTGTAAGACTCTTATGGACAACAATAATATAAAGCATATCAAAATTCTCCAAACCTTCCGAAATGACACTTTTCTTTCTCTCCAACCTTATTTTATTTCTTAGTAGGACGGATTTCGCACGAATCGTTCTGTAAGTTGAAACGATTTTTGTACATCATTCCTTCACCATTGTAAAACTCTTATGGAAAACAATACTACAAAGCATAGTCCAAACCTTCATAACTTGCCCTTTTCTTTCTCTCCAACCTCTTTTTCTTTCAAATTTTGACATATTTCACTCGAATCGCCCAACAAGTTGAATCGGTGTTTGTACATTATTCCTTCACCATTATAAGACTCTTATCGACAACAATTCTATAAAGCATAGTCCACACCTTCCGAACTGTCCCATTTCTATCTCTCCAACCTCCTTTTCTTTCCAAGTGGGACGGATTTCATTCGAATCGTCTTATAAGCTTAATCGGTGTTTGTACATCATTCGTTCACCATTGTAAGACTCTTATGGACACCAATAATATAAAGCATATCAAAATTCTCCAAACCTTCCGAAATGACACTTTTCTTACTCTCCAACCTTATTTTATTTCTTAGTAGGACGGATTTCGCACGAATCGTTCTGTAAGTTGAATCGATTTTTGTACATCATTCCTTCACCATTGTAAAACTCTTATGGAAGACAACACTACAAAGCATAGTCCAAACCTTCATAACTTGCCCTTTTCTTTCTCTCCAACCTCTTTTTCTTTCTAAGTTTGACGGATTTCACTACAATCGCCCAACAAGTTGTATCGGTGTTTGTATAGCATTCCTTCACCATTATAAGACTCTTATGGACAACAATTCTATAAAGCGTTATCCACGCCTTCCTAACTGTCCTATTTCTATCTCTCCAACCTCCTTTTCTTTCTAAGTGGGACGAATTTCACTCGAATCGTCATGTAAGTTGAATCGATTTTTGTATATCATTCCTTCACCATTGTCAAACTCTTATGGAAAACAATACTACAAAGCATAGTCCACACCTTCATAACTTGCCCTTTTCTTTCTCTCCAACCTCATTTTCTTTCTAAGTGGGACGGATTTCACTACAATCGCCCAACAAGTTGAATCGGTGTTTGTATAGCATTCCTTCACCATTATAAGACTCTTATGGACAACAATTCTATAAAGCATAGTCCACGCCTTCCTAACTGTCCCATTTCTATCTCTCCAACCTCCTTTTCTTTCTAAGTGGTATGGATTTCACTCGAATCGTCCTATAAGTTGAATCGGTGTTTCTACATCATTCATTCACTGTTGTTAGACTCTTATGTACAACAATACTGTAAAGCATATCAAAATTCTCCACACATTTCTAAATGAAACTTTTCTTTCTCTCCAACCTCATTTTATTTCTTAGTGGGACGGATTTCACTCGAATCGTCCTGTAAGTTGATTCAATTTTTGTACATCATTCCTTCACCATTGTAAAACTCTTATGGAAAACAATAATACAAAGCATAGTCCAAACCTTCATAACTTGCCCTTTTCTTTCTCTCCAACCTATTTTTCTTTCTAAGTTTGACATATTTCACTCGAATCGCCCAACAAGTTGAATCGGTGTTTGTACATTATTCCTTCACCATTATAAGACTCTAATGGACAACAATTCTATAAAGCATAGTCCACACCTTCCGAACTGTCCCATTTCTATCTCTCCAACCTCCTTTTCTTTCTAAGTGGGACGGATTTCATTCGAATCGTCTTATAAGCTAAATCGGTGTTTGTACATCATTCATTCACCATTGTAAGACTCTTATGGACAACAATAATATAAAGCATATCAAAATTCTCCAAACCTTCCGAAATGACACTTTTCTTTCTCTCCAACCTTATTTTATTTCTTAGTAGGACGGATTTCGCACGAATCGTTGTGTAAGTTGAAACGATTTTTGTACATCATTCCTTCACCATTGTAAAACTCTTATGGAAAACAATACTACAAAGCATAGTCCAAACCTTCATAACTTGCCCTTTTCTTTCTCTCCAACCTATTTTTCTTTCTAAGTTTGACATATTTCACTCGAATCGCCCAACAAGTTGAATCGGTGTTTGTACATTATTCCTTCACCATTATAAGACTCTAATGGACAACAATTCTATAAAGCATAGTCCACACCTTCCGAACTGTCCCATTTCTATCTCTCCAACCTCCTTTTCTTTCTAAGTGGGACGGATTTCATTCGAATCGTCTTATAAGCTAAATCGGTGTTTGTACATCATTCATTCACCATTGTAAGACTCTTATGGACAACAATAATATAAAGCATATCAAAATTCTCCAAACCTTCCGAAATGACACTTTTCTTTCTCTCCAACCTTATTTTATTTCTTAGTAGGACGGATTTCGCACGAATCGTTGTGTAAGTTGAAACGATTTTTGTACATCATTCCTTCACCATTGTAAAACTCTTATGGAAAACAATACTACAAAGCATAGTCCAAACCTTCATAACTTGCCCTTTTCTTTCTCTCCAACCTCTTTTTCTTTCTAAGTTTGACATATTTCACTCGAATCGCCCAACAAGTTGAATCGGTGTTTGTACATTATTCCTTCACCATTATAAGACTCTTATCGACAACAATTCTATAAAGCATAGTCCACACCTTCCGAACTGTCCCATTTCTATCTCTCCAACCTCCTTTTCTTTCCAAGTGGGACGGATTTCATTCGAATCGTCTTATAAGCTAAATCGGTGTTTGTACATCATTCGTTCACCATTGTAAGACTCTTATGGACAACAATAATATAAAGCATATCAAAATTCTCCAAACATTCCGAAATGACACTTTTCTTACTCTCCAACCTTATTTTATTTCTTAGTATGACGGATTTCGCACGAATCGTTCTGTAAGTTGAATCGATTTTTGTACATCATTCCTTCACCATTGTAAAACTCTTATGGAACACAACACTACAAAGCATAGTCCAAACCTTCATAACTTGCCCTTTTCTTTCTCTCCAACCTCTTTTTCTTTCTAAGTTTGACGGATTTCACTACAATCGCCCAACAAGTTGAATCGGTGTTTGTATAGCATTCCTTCACCATTATTAGACTCTTATGGACAACAATTCTATAAAGCGTTATCCACGCCTTCCTAACTGTCCCATTTGTATCTCTCCAACCTCCTTTTCTTTCTAAGTGGGACGAATTTCACTCGAATCGTCATGTAAGTTGAATCGATTTTTGTACATCATTCCTTCACCATTGTCAAACTCTTATGGAAAACAATACTACAAAGCATAGTCCACACCTTCATAACTTGCCCTTTTCTTTCTCTCCAACCTCATTTTCTTTCTAAGTGGGACGGATTTCACTACAATCGCCCAACAAGTTGAATCGGTGTTTGTATAGCATTCCTTCACCATTATAAGACTCTTATGGACAACAATTCTATAAAGCATAGTCCACGCCTTCCTAACTGTCCCATTTCTATCTCTCCAACCTCCTTTTCTTTCTAAGTGGTATGGATTTCACTCGAATCGTCCTATAAGTTGAATCGGTGTTTCTACATCATTCATTCACTGTTGTAAGACTCTTATGTACAACAATACTATAAAGCATATCAAAATTCTCCACACATTTCTAAATGAAACTTTTCTTTCTCTCCAACCTCATTTTATTTCTTAGTGGGACGGATTTCACTCGAATCGTCCTGTAAGTTGAATCAATTTTTGTACATCATTCCTTCACCATTGTAAAACTCTTATGGAAAACAATAATACAAAGCATAGTCCAAACCTTCATAACTTGCCCTTTTCTTTCTCTCCAACCTCTTTTTCTTTCTAAGTTTGACATATTTCACTCGAATCGCCCAACAAGTTGAATCGGTGTTTGTACATTATTCCTTCACCATTATAAGACTCTAATGGACAACAATTCTATAAAGCATAGTCCACACCTTCCGAACTGTCCCATTTCTATCTCTCCAACCTCCTTTTCTTTCTAAGTGGGACGGATTTCATTCGAATCGTCTTATAAGCTAAATCGGTGTTTGTACATCATTCATTCACCATTGTAAGACTCTTATGGACAACAATAATATAAAGCATATCAAAATTCTCCAAACCTTCCGAAATGACACTTTTCTTTCTCTCCAACCTTATTTTATTTCTTAGTAGGACGGATTTCGCACGAATCGTTCTGTAAGTTGAAACGATTTTTGTACATCATTCCTTCACCATTGTAAAACTCTTATGGAAAACAATACTACAAAGCATAGTCCAAACCTTCATAACTTGCCCTTTTCTTTCTCTCCAACCTCTTTTTCTTTCTAAGTTTGACATATTTCACTCGAATCGCCCAACAAGTTGAATCGGTGTTTGTACATTATTCCTTCACCATTATAAGACTCTTATCGACAACAATTCTATAAAGCATAGTCCACACCTTCCGAACTGTCCCATTTCTATCTCTCCAACCTCCTTTTCTTTCCAAGTGGGACGGATTTCATTCGAATCGTCTTATAAGCTAAATCGGTGTTTGTACATCATTCATTCACCATTGTAAGACTCTTATGGACAACAATAATATAAAGCATATCAAAATTCTCCAAACCTTCCGAAATGACACTTTTCTTACTCTCCAACCTTTTTTATTTCTTAGTAGGACGGATTTCGCACGAATCGTTCTGTAAGTTGAATCGATTTTTGTACATCATTCCTTCACCATTGTAAAACTCTTATGGAAGACAACACTACAAAGCATAGTCCAAACCTTCATACTTGCCCTTTTTTTTCTCTCCAACCTCTTTTTCTTTCTAAGTTTGACGGATTTCACTACAATCGCCCAACAAATTGAATCGGTGTTTGTATAGCATTCCTTCACCATTATAAGACTCTTATGGACAACAATTCTATAAAGTGTTATCCACGCCTTCCTAACTGTCCCATTTCTATCTCTCCAACCTCCTTTTCTTTCTAAGTGGGACGAATTTCACTCGAATCGTCATGTAAGTTGAATCGATTTTTGTACATCATTCCTTCACCATTGTCAAACTCTTATGGAAAACAATAATACAAAGCATAGTCCACACCTTCATAACTTGCCCTTTTCTTTCTCTCCAACCTCATTTTCTTTCTAAGTGGGACGGATTTCACTACAATCGCCCAACAAGTTGAATCGGTGTTTGTATAGCATTCCTTCACCATTATAAGACTCTTATGGACAACAATTCTATAAAGCATAGTCCACGCCTTCCTAACTGTCCCATTTCTATCTCTCCAACCTCCTTTTCTTTCTAAGTGGTATGGATTTCACTCGAATCGTCCTATAAGTTGAATCGGTGTTTCTACATCATTCATTCACTGTTGTAAGACTCTTATGTACAACAATACTATAAAGCATATCAAAATTCTCCACACATTTCTAAATGAAACTTTTCTTTCTCTCCAACCTCATTTTATTTCTTAGTGGGACGGATTTCACTCGAATCGTCCTGTAAGTTGAATCAATTTTTGTACATCATTCCTTCACCATTGTAAAACTCTTATGGAAAACAATAATACAAAGCATAGTCCAAACCTTCATAACTTGCCCTTTTCTTTCTCTCCAACCTCTTTTTCTTTCTAAGTTTGACATATTTCACTCGAATCGCCCAACAAGTTGAATCGGTGTTTGTACATTATTCCTTCACCATTATAAGACTCTAATGGACAACAATTCTATAAAGCATAGTCCACACCTTCCGAACTGTCCCATTTCTATCTCTCCAACCTCCTTTTCTTTCTAAGTGGGACGGATTTCATTCGAATCGTCTTATAAGCTAAATCGGTGTTTGTACATCATTCATTCACCATTGTAAGACTCTTATGGACAACAATAATATAAAGCATATCAAAATTCTCCAAACCTTCCGAAATGACACTTTTCTTTCTCTCCAACCTTATTTTATTTCTTAGTAGGACGGATTTCGCACGAATCGTTCTGTAAGTTGAAACGATTTTTGTACATCATTCCTTCACCATTGTAAAACTCTTATGGAAAACAATACTACAAAGCATAGTCCAAACCTTCATAACTTGCCCTTTTCTTTCTCTCCAACCTCTTTTTCTTTCTAAGTTTGACATATTTCACTCGAATCGCCCAACAAGTTGAATCGGTGTTTGTACATTATTCCTTCACCATTATAAGACTCTTATCGACAACAATTCTATAAAGCATAGTCCACACCTTCCGAACTGTCCCATTTCTATCTCTCCAACCTCCTTTTCTTTCCAAGTGGGACGGATTTCATTCGAATCGTCTTATAAGCTAAATCGGTGTTTGTACATCATTCATTCACCATTGTAAGACTCTTATGGACAACAATAATATAAAGCATATCAAAATTCTCCAAACCTTCCGAAATGACACTTTTCTTACTCTCCAACCTTTTTTATTTCTTAGTAGGACGGATTTCGCACGAATCGTTCTGTAAGTTGAATCGATTTTTGTACATCATTCCTTCACCATTGTAAAACTCTTATGGAAGACAACACTACAAAGCATAGTCCAAACCTTCATACTTGCCCTTTTTTTTCTCTCCAACCTCTTTTTCTTTCTAAGTTTGACGGATTTCACTACAATCGCCCAACAAGTTGAATCGGTGTTTGTATAGCATTCCTTCACCATTATAAGACTCTTATGGACAACAATTCTATAAAGTGTTATCCACGCCTTCCTAACTGTCCCATTTCTATCTCTCCAACCTCCTTTTCTTTCTAAGTGGGACGAATTTCACTCGAATCGTCATGTAAGTTGAATCGATTTTTGTACATCATTCCTTCACCATTGTCAAACTCTTATGGAAAACAATAATACAAAGCATAGTCCACACCTTCATAACTTGCCCTTTTCTTTCTCTCCAATCTCATTTTCTTTCTAAGTGGGACGGATTTCACTACAATCGCCCAACAAGTTGAATCGGTGTTTGTATAGCATTCCTTCACCATTATAAGACTCTTATGGACAACAATTCTATAAAGCATAGTCCACGCCTTCCTAACTGTCCCATTTCTATCTCTCCAACCTCCTTTTCTTTCTAAGTGGTATGGATTTCACTCGAATCGTCCTATAAGTTGAATCGGTGTTTCTACATCATTCATTCACTGTTGTAAGACTCTTATGTACAACAATACTATAAAGCATATCAAAATTCTCCACACATTTCTAAATGAAACTTTTCTTTCTCTCCAACCTCATTTTATTTCTTAGTGGGACGGATTTCACTCGAATCGTCCTGTAAGTTGAATCAATTTTTGTACATCATTCCTTCACCATTGTAAAACTCTTATGGAAAACAATAATACAAAGCATAGTCCAAACCTTCATAACTTGCCCTTTTCTTTCTCTCCAACCTCTTTTTCTTTCTAAGTTTGACATATTTCACTCGAATCGCCCAACAAGTTGAATCGGTGTTTGTACATTATTCCTTCACCATTATAAGACTCTAATGGACAACAATTCTATAAAGCATAGTCCACACCTTCCGAACTGTCCCATTTCTATCTCTCCAACCTCCTTTTCTTTCTAAGTGGGACGGATTTCATTCGAATCGTCTTATAAGCTAAATCGGTGTTTGTACATCATTCATTCACCATTGTAAGACTCTTATGGACAACAATAATATAAAGCATATCAAAATTCTCCAAACCTTCCGAAATGACACTTTTCTTTCTCTCCAACCTTATTTTATTTCTTAGTAGGACGGATTTCGCACGAATCGTTCTGTAAGTTGAAACGATTTTTGTACATCATTCCTTCACCATTGTAAAACTCTTATGGAAAACAATACTACAAAGCATAGTCCAAACCTTCATAACTTGCCCTTTTCTTTCTCTCCAACCTCTTTTTCTTTCTAAGTTTGACATATTTCACTCGAATCGCCCAACAAGTTGAATCGGTGTTTGTACATTATTCCTTCACCATTATAAGACTCTTATCGACAACAATTCTATAAAGCATAGTCCACACCTTCCGAACTGTCCCATTTCTATCTCTCCAACCACCTTTTCTTTCCAAGTGGGACGGATTTCATTCGAATCGTCTTATAAGCTAAATCGGTGTTTGTACATCATTCATTCACCATTGTAAGACTCTTATGGACAACAATAATATAAAGCATATCAAAATTCTCCAAACCTTCCGAAATGACACTTTTCTTACTCTCCAACCTTTTTTATTTCTTAGTAGGACGGATTTCGCACGAATCGTTCTGTAAGTTGAATCGATTTTTGTACATCATTCCTTCACCATTGTAAAACTCTTATGGAAGACAACACTACAAAGCATAGTCCAAACCTTCATACTTGCCCTTTTTTTTCTCTCCAACCTCTTTTTCTTTCTAAGTTTGACGGATTTCACTACAATCGCCCAACAAGTTGAATCGGTGTTTGTATAGCATTCCTTCACCATTATAAGACTCTTATGGACAACAATTCTATAAAGTGTTATCCACGCCTTCCTAACTGTCCCATTTCTATCTCTCCAACCTCCTTTTCTTTCTAAGTGGGACGAATTTCACTCGAATCGTCATGTAAGTTGAATCGATTTTTGTACATCATTCCTTCACCATTGTCAAACTCTTATGGAAAACAATAATACAAAGCATAGTCCACACCTTCATAACTTGCCCTTTTCTTTCTCTCCAACCTCATTTTCTTTCTAAGTGGGACGGATTTCACTACAATCGCCCAACAAGTTGAATCGGTGTTTGTATAGCATTCCTTCACCATTATAAGACTCTTATGGACAACAATTCTATAAAGCATAGTCCACGCCTTCCTAACTGTCCCATTTCTATCTCTCCAACCTCCTTTTCTTTCTAAGTGGTATGGATTTCACTCGAATCGTCCTATAAGTTGAATCGGTGTTTCTACATCATTCATTCACTGTTGTAAGACTCTTATGTACAACAATACTATAAAGCATATCAAAATTCTCCACACATTTCTAAATGAAACTTTTCTTTCTCTCCAACCTCCTTTTCTTTCTAAGTGGGACGGATTTCACTCGAATCGTTCTGTAAGTTGAATCGATTTTTGTACATCATTCCTTCACCATTGTCAAACTCTTATGGAAAACAATACTACAAAGCATAGTCCACACCTTCATAACTTGCCCTTTTCTTTCTCTCCAACCTCATTTTCTTTCTAAGTGGGACGGATTTCACTACAATCGCCCAACAAGTTGAATCGGTGTTTGTATAGCATTCCTTCACCATTATAAGACTCTTATCGACAACAATTCTATAAAGCATTGTCCACGCCTTCCTAACTGTCCCATTTCTATCTCTCCAACCTCCTTTTCTTTCTAAGTGGGACGGATTTCACTCGAATCGTCCTATAAGTTGAATCGATTTTTGTACATCATTCATTCACCATTGTAAGACTCTTATGGACAACAATACTATAAAGCATATCAAAATTGTCCACACCTTCCTAAATGACACTTTTCTTTCTCTCCAACAACATTTTCTTTCTTAGTAGGACGGATTTCACTCGAATCGTCCTGTAAGTTAAATCGATTTTTGTATATCATTCCTTCACCATTGTAAAACTCTTATGGAAAACAATACTACAAAGCATAGTCCACACCTTCATAACTTGCCCTTTTCTTTCTCTCCAACCTCATTTTCTTTCTAAGTGGGACGGATTTCACTACAATCGCCCAACAAGTTGAATCGGTGTTTGTATAGCATTCCTTCACCATTATAAGACTCTTATGGACAACAATTCTATAAAGCACAGTCCACGCCTTCCTAACTGTCCCATTTCTATCTCTCCAACCTCCTTTTCTTTCTAAGTGGTATGGATTTCACTCGAATCGTCCTATAAGTTGAATCGGTGTTTCTACATCATTCATTCACTGTTGTAAGACTCTTATGGACAACAATACTATAAAGCATATCAAAATTCTCCACACATTTCTAAATGACACTTTTCTTTCTCTCCAACCTCCTTTTCTTTCTAAGTGGGACGGATTTCACTCGAATCGTTCTGTAAGTTGAATCGATTTTTGTACATCATTCCTTCACCATTGTAAGACTCTTATGGACAACAATACTATAAAGCATATCAAAATTGTCCACACCTTCCTAAATGACACTTTTCTTTCTCTCCAACAACATTTTCTTTCTAAGTGGTATGGATTTCACTCGAATCGTCCTATAAGTTAAATCGATTTTTGTACATCATTCCTTCACCATTGTAAAACTCTTATGGAAGACAACACTACAAAGCATAATCCAAACCTTCATACTTGCCCTTTTTTTTCTCTCCAACCTCTTTTTCTTTCTAAGTTTGACGGATTTCACTACAATCGCCCAACAAGTTGAATCGGTGTTTGTATAGCATTCCTTCACCATTATAAGACTCTTATGGACAACAATTCTATAAAGTGTTATCCACGCCTTCCTAACTGTCCCATTTCTATCTCTCCAACCTCCTTTTCTTTCTAAGTGGGACGAATTTCACTCGAATCGTCATGTAAGTTGAATCGATTTTTGTACATCATTCCCTCACCATTGTCAAACTCTTATGGAAAACAATAATACAAAGCATAGTCCACACCTTCATAACTTGCCCTTTTCTTTCTCTCCAACCTCATTTTCTTTCTAAGTGGGACGGATTTCACTACAATCGCCCAACAAGTTGAATCGGTGTTTGTATAGCATTCCTTCACCATTATAAGACTCTTATGGACAACAATTCTATAAAGCATAGTCCACGCCTTCCTAACTGTCCCATTTCTATCTCTCCAACCTCCTTTTCTTTCTAAGTGGTATGGATTTCACTCGAATCGTCCTATAAGTTGAATCGGTGTTTCTACATCATTCATTCACTGTTGTAAGACTCTTATGTACAACAATACTATAAAGCATATCAAAATTCTCCACACATTTCTAAATGAAACTTTTCTTTCTCTCCAACCTCCTTTTCTTTCTAAGTGGGACGGATTTCACTCGAATCGTTCTGTAAGTTGAATCGATTTTTGTACATCATTCCTTCACCATTGTCAAACTCTTATGGAAAACAATACTACAAAGCATAGTCCACACCTTCATAACTTGCCCTTTTCTTTCTCTCCAACCTCATTTTCTTTCTAAGTGGGACGGATTTCACTACAATCGCCCAACAAGTTGAATCGGTGTTTGTATAGCATTCCTTCACCATTATAAGACTCTTATCGACAACAATTCTATAAAGCATAGTCCACACCTTCCGAACTGTCCCATTTCTATCTCTCCAACCTCCTTTTCTTTCCAAGTGGGACGGATTTCATTCGAATCGTCTTATAAGCTAAATCGGTGTTTGTACATCATTCATTCACCATTCTAAGACTCTTATGGACAACAATAATATAAAGCATATCAAAATTCTCCAAACCTTCCGATATGAAACTTTTCTTTCTCTCCAACCTTATTTTATTTCTTAGTAGGACGGATTTCGCACGAATCGTTCTGTAAGTTGAAACGATTTTTGTACATCATTCATTCACCATTGTAAAACTCTTATGGAAAACAATACTACAAAGCATAGTCCAAACCTTCATAACTTGCCCTTTTCTTTCTCTCCAACCTCATTTTCTTTCTAAGTGGGACGGATTTCACTACAATCGCCCAACAAGTTGAATCGGTGTTTGTATAGCATTCCTTCACCATTATAAGACTCTTATGGACAACAATTCTATAAAGCATAGTCCACGCCTTCCTAACTGTCCCATTTTTATCTCTCCAACCTCCTTTTCTTTCTAAGTGGTATGGATTTCACTCGAATCGTCTTATAAGTTGAATCGGTGTTTCTACATCATTCATTCACTGTTGTAAGACTCTTATGGACAACAATACTATAAAGCATATCAAAATTCTCCACACATTTCTAAATGAAACTTTTCTTTCTCTCCAACCTCCTTTTCTTTCTAAGTGGGACGGATTTCACTCGAATCGTTCTGTAAGTTGAATCGATTTTTGTACATCATTCCTTCACCATTGTCAAACTCTTATGGAAAACAATACTACAAAGCATAGTCCACACCTTCATAACTTGCCCTTTTCTTTCTCTCCAACCTCATTTTCTTTCTAAGTGGGACGGATTTCACTACAATCGCCCAACAAGTTGAATCGGTGTTTGTATAGCATTCCTTCACCATTATAAGACTCTTATGGACAACAATTCTATAAAGCATTGTCCACGCCTTCCTAACTGTCCCATTTCTATCTCTCCAACCTCCTTTTCTTTCTAAGTGGTATGGATTTCACTCGAATCGTCTTATAAGTTGAATCGGTGTTTCTACATCATTCATTCACTGTTGTAAGACTCTTATGGACAACAATACTATAAAGCATATCAAAATTCTCCACACATTTCTAAATGAAACTTTTCTTTCTCTCCAACCTCCTTTTCTTTCTAAGTGGGACGGATTTCACTCGAATCGTTCTGTAAGTTGAATCGATTTTTGTACATCATTCCTTCACCATTGTCAAACTCTTATGAAAAACAATACTACAAAGCATAGTCCACACCTTCATAACTTGCCCTTTTCTTTCTCTCCAACCTCATTTTCTTTCTAAGTGGGACGGATTTCACTACAATCGCCCAACAAGTTGAATCGGTGTTTGTATAGCATTCCTTCACCATTATAAGACTCTTATGGACAACAATTCTATAAAGCATTGTCCACGCCTTCCTAACTGTCCCATTTCTATCTCTCCAACCTCCTTTTCTTTCTAAGTGGGACGGATTTCACTCGAATCGTCCTATAAGTTGAATCGATTTTTGTACATCATTCATTCACCATTGTAAGACTCTTATGGACAACAATACTATAAAGCATATCAAAATTGTCCACACCTTTTTAAATGACACTTTTCTTTCTCTCCAACAACATTTTCTTTCTTAGTAGGACGGATTTCACTCGAATCGTCCTGTAAGTTAAATCGATTTTTGTATATCATTCCTTCACCATTGTAAAACTCTTATGGAAAACAATACAACAAAGCATAGTCCACACCTTCATAACTTGCCCTTTTCTTTCTCTCCAACCTCATTTTCTTTCTAAGTGGGACGGATTTCACTACAATCGCCCAACAAGTTGAATCGGTGTTTGTATAGCATTCCTTCACCATTATAAGACTCTTATGGACAACAATTCTATAAAGCATTGTCCACGCCTTCCTAACTGTCCCATTTCTATCTCTCCAACCTCCTTTTCTTTCTAAGTGGGATGGATTTCACTCGAATCGTCCTGTAAGTTGAATCGATTTTTGTACATCATTCCTTCACCATTGTCAAACTCTTATGGAAAACAATACTACAAAGCATAGTCCACACCTTCATAACTTGCCCTTTTATTTCTCTCCAACCTCATTTTCGTTCTAAGTGGGGCGGATTTCACTACAATCGCCCAACAAGTTGAATCGGTGTTTGTATAGCATTCCTTCACCATTATAAGACTCTTATGGACAACAATTCTATAAAGCATAGTCCACGCCTTCCTAACTGTCCCATTTCTATCTCTCCAACCTCCTTTTCTTTCTAAGTGGGACGGATTTCACTCGAATCGTCCTGTAAGTTGAATCGATTTTTGTACATCATTCCTTCACCATTGTAAGACTCTTATGGACAACAATACTATAAAGCATATCAAAATTGTCCACACCTTCCTAAATGACACTTTTCTTTCTCTCCAATAACATTTTCTTTCTTAGTAGGACGGATTTCACTCGAATCGTCCTATAAGTTAAATCGATTTTTGTATATCATTCCTTCACCATTGTAAAACTCTTATGGAAAACAATACAACAAAGCATAGTCCACACCTTCATAACTTGCCCTTTTCTTTCTCTCCAACCTCATTTTCTTTCTAAGTGGGACGGATTTTACTACAATCGCCCAACAAGTTGAATCGGTGTTTGTATAGCATTCCTTCACCATTATAAGACTCTTATGGACAACAATTCTATAAAGCATTGTCCACGCCTTCCTAACTGTCCCATTTCTATCTCTCCAACCTCCTTTTCTTTCTAAGTGGGATGGATTTCACTCGAATCGTCCTGTAAGTTGAATCGATTTTTGTACATCATTCCTTCACCATTGTCAAACTCTTATGGAAAACAATACTACAAAGCATAGTCCACACCTTCATAACTTGCCCTTTTATTTCTCTCCAACCTCATTTTCGTTCTAAGTGGGGCGGATTTCACTACAATCGCCCAACAAGTTGAATCGGTGTTTGTATAGCATTCCTTCACCATTATAAGACTCTTATGGACAACAATTCTATAAAGCATAGTCCACGCCTTCCTAACTGTCCCATTTCTTTCTCTCCAACCTCCTTTTCTTTCTAAGTGGTATGGATTTCACTCGAATCGTCTTATAAGTTGAATCGGTGTTTCTACATCATTCATTCACTGTTGTAAGACTCTTATGGACAACAATACTATAAAGCATATCAAAATTCTCCACACATTTCTAAATGAAACTTTTCTTTCTCTCCAACCTCCTTTTCTTTCTAAGTGGGACGGATTTCACTCGAATCGTTCTGTAAGTTGAATCGATTTTTGTACATCATTCCTTCACCATTGTCAAACTCTTATGGAAAACAATACTACAAAGCATAGTCCACACCTTCATAACTTGCCCTTTTCTTTCTCTCCAACCTCATTTTCTTTCTAAGTGGGACGGATTTCACTACAATCGCCCAACAAGTTGAATCGGTGTTTGTATAGCATTCCTTCACCATTATAAGACTCTTATGGACAACAATTCTATAAAGCATTGTCCACGCCTTCCTAACTGTCCCATTTCTATCTCTCCAACCTCCTTTTCTTTCTAAGTGGGACGGATTTCACTCGAATCGTCCTGTAAGTTGAATCGATTTTTGTACATCATTCCTTCACCATTGTAAGACTCTTATGGACAACAATACTATAAAGCATATCAAAATTGTCCACACCTTCCTAAATGACACTTTTCTTTCTCTCCAATAACATTTTCTTTCTTAGTAGGACGGATTTCACTCGAATCGTCCTATAAGTTAAATCGATTTTTGTATATCATTCCTTCACCATTGTAAAACTCTTATGGAAAACAATACTACAAAGCATAGTCCACACCTTCATAACTTGCCCTTTTCTTTCTCTCCAACCTCATTTTCTTTCTAAGTGGGACGGATTTCACTACATTCGCCCAACAAGTTGAATCGGTGTTTGTATAGCATTCCTTCACCATTATAAGACTCTTATGGACAACAATTCTATAAAGCATTTTTCACGCCTTCCTAACTGTCCCATTTCTATCTCTCCAACCTCCTTTTCTTTCTAAGTGGGACGGATTTCACTCGAATCGTCCTGTAAGTTGAATCGATTTTTGTACATCATTCCTTCACCACTGTCAAACTCTTATGGAAAACAATACTACAAAGCATAGTCCACACCTTCATAACTTGCCCTTTTATTTCTCTCCAACCTCATTTTCGTTCTAAGTGGGGCGGATTTCACTACAATCGCCCAACAAGTTGAATCGGTGTTTGTATAGCATTCCTTCACCATTATAAGACTCTTATGGACAACAATTCTATAAAGCATAGTCCACGCCTTCCTAACTGTCCCATTTCTATCTCTCCAACCTCCTTTTCTTTCTAAGTGGTATTGATTTCACTCGAATCGTCTTATAAGTTGAATCGGTGTTTCTACATCATTCATTCACTGTTGTAAGACTCTTATGGACAACAATACTATAAAGCATATCAAAATTCTCCACACATTTCTAAATGAAACTTTTCTTTCTCTCCAACCTCCTTTTCTTTCTAAGTGGGACGGATTTCACTCGAATCGTTCTGTAAGTTGAATCGATTTTTGTACATCATTCCTTCACCATTGTCAAACTCTTATGGAAAACAATACTACAAAGCATAGTCCACACCTTCATAACTTGCCCTTTTCTTTCTCTCCAACCTCATTTTCTTTCTAAGTGGGACGGATTTCACTACAATCGCCCAACAAGTTGAATCGGTGTTTGTATAGCATTCCTTCACCATTATAAGACTCTTATGGACAACAATTCTATAAAGCATTGTCCACGCCTTCCTAACTGTCCCATTTCTATCTCTCCAACCTCCTTTTCTTTCTAAGTGGTATGGATTTCACTCGAATCGTCTTATAAGTTGAATCGGTGTTTCTACATCATTCATTCACTGTTGTAAGACTCTTATGGACAACAATACTATAAAGCATATCAAAATTCTCCACACATTTCTAAATGAAACTTTTCTTTCTTTCCAACCTCCTTTACATTCTAAGTGGGACGGATTTCACTCGAATCGTTCTGTAAGTTGAATCGATTTTTGTACATCATTCCTTCACCATTGTCAAACTCTTATGGAAAACAATACTACAAAGCATAGTCCACACCTTCATAACTTGCCCTTTTCTTTCTCTCCAACCTCATTTTCTTTCTAAGTGGGACGGATTTCACTACAATCGCCCAACAATTTGAATCGGTGTTTGTATAGCATTCCTTCACCATTATAAGACTCTTATGGACAACAATTCTATAAAGCATTGTCCACGCCATCCTAACTGTCCCATTTCTATCTCTCCAACCTCCTTTTCTTTCTAAGTGGGACGGATTTCACTCGAATCGTCCTATAAGTTGTATCGATTTTTGTACATCATTCATTCACCATTGTAAGACTCTTATGGACAACAATACTATAAAGCATATCAAAATTGTCCACACCTTCCTAAATGACACTTTTCTTTCTCCCCAACAACATTTTCTTTCTTAGTAGGACGGATTTCACTCGAATCGTCCTGTAAGTTAAATCGATTTTTGTATATCATTCCTTCACCATTGTAAAACTCTTATGGAAAACAATACTACAAAGCATAGTCCACACCTTCATAACTTGCCCTTTTCTTTCTCTCC
Organism: Cornus suecica; assembly: GCA_963922005.1. Lineage (NCBI taxonomy): Eukaryota > Viridiplantae > Streptophyta > Magnoliopsida > Cornales > Cornaceae > Cornus > Cornus suecica. The sequence continues at coordinate 30,893,854 of OY998241.1, forward strand.
AACCTCATTTTCTTTCTAAGTGGGACGGATTTCACTACAATCGCCCAACAAGTTGAATCGGTGTTTGTATAGCATTCCTTCACCATTATAAGACTGTTATGGACAAAAATTCTATAAAGCATTGTCCACGCCTTCCTAACTGTCCCATTTCTATCTCTCCAACCTCCTTTTCTATTTAAGTGGGATGGATTTCACTCGAATCGTCCTGTAAGTTGAATCGATTTTTGTACATCATTCCTTCACCATTGTCAAACTCTTATGGAAAACAATACTACAAAGCATAGTCCACACCGTCATAACTTGCCCTTTTATTTCTCTCCAACCTCATTTTTGTTCTAAGTGGGGCGGATTTCACTACAATCGCCCAACAAGTTGAATCGGTGTTTGTATAGCATTCCTTCACCATTATAAGACTCTTATGGACAACAATTCTATAAAGCATAGTCCACGCCTTCCTAACTGTCCCATTTCTATCTCTCCAACCTCCTTTTCTTTCTAAGTGGTATGGATTTCACTCGAATCGTCTTATAAGTTGAATCGGTGTTTCTACATCATTCATTCACTGTTGTAAGACTCTTATGGACAACAATACTATAAAGCATATCAAAATTCTCCACACATTTCTAAATGAAACTTTTCTTTCTGTCCAAGCTCCTTTTCTTTCTAAGTGGGACGGATTTCACTCGAATCGTTCTGTAAGTTGAATCGATTTTTGTACATCATTCCTTCACCATTGTCAAACTCTTATGGAAAACAATACTACAAAGCATAGTCCACACCTTCATAACTTGCCCTTTTCTTTCTCTCCAACCTCATTTTCTTTCTAAGTGGGACGGATTTCACTACAATCGCCCAACAAGTTGAATCGGTGTTTGTATAGCATTCCTTCACCATTATAAGACTCTTATGGACAACAATTCTATAAAGCATTGTCCACGCCTTCCTAACTGTCCCATTTCTATCTCTCCAACCTCCTTTTCTTTCTAAGTGGGACGGATTTCACTCGAATCGTCCTATAAGTTGAATCGATTTTTGTACATCATTCATTCACCATTGTAAGACTCTTATGGACAACAATACTATAAAGCATATCAAAATTGTCCACACCTTCCTAAATGACACTTTTCTTTCTCTCCAACAACATTTTCTTTCTTAGTAGGACGGATTTCACTCGAATCGTCCTGTAAGTTAAATCGATTTTTGTATATCATTCCTTCACCATTGTAAAACTCTTATGGAAAACAATACTACAAAGCATAGTCCACACCTTCATAACTTGCCCTTTTCTTTCTCTCCAACCTCATTTTCTTTCTAAGTGGGACGGATTTCACTACAATCGCCCAACAAGTTGAATCGGTGTTTGTATAGCATTCCTTCACAATAATAAGACTGTTATGGACAAAAATTCTATAAAGCATTTTCCACGCCTTCCTAACTGTCCCATTTCTATCTCTCCAACCTCCTTTTCTTTTTAAGTGGGATGGATTTCACTCGAATCGTCCTGTAAGTTGAATCGATTTTTGTACATCATTCCATCACCATTGTCAAACTCTTATGGAAAACAATACTACAAAGCATAGTCCACACCTTCATAACTTGCCCTTTTCTTTCTCTCCAACCTCATTTTCTTTCTAAGTGGGACGGATTTCACTACAATCGCCCAACAAGTTGAATCGGTGTTTGTATAGCATTCCTTCACCATTATAAGACTCTTATCGACAACAATTCTATAAAGCATAGTCCACACCTTCCGAACTGTCCCATTTCTATCTCTCCAACCTCCTTTTCTTTCCAAGTGGGACGGATTTCATTCGAATCGTCTTATAAGCTAAATCGGTGTTTGTACATCATTCATTCACCATTCTAAGACTCTTATGGACAACAATAATATAAAGCATATCAAAATTCTCCAAACCTTCCGATATGAAACTTTTCTTTCTCTCCAACCTTATTTTATTTCTTAGTAGGACGGATTTCGCACGAATCGTTCTGTAAGTTGAAACGATTTTTGTACATCATTCATTCACCATTGTAAAACTCTTATGGAAAACAATACTACAAAGCATAGTCCAAACCTTCATAACTTGCCCTTTTCTTTCTCTCCAACCTCTTTTTCTTTCTAAGTTTGACATATTTCACTCGAATCGCCCAACAAGTTGAATCGGTGTTTGTACATTATTCCTTCACCATTATAAGACTCTTATGGACAACAATTCTATAAAGCATAGTCCACACCTTCCGAACTGTCCCATTTCTATCTCTCCAACCTCCTTTTCTTTCCAAGTGGGACGGATTTCACTCGAATCGTCCTGTAAGTTGAATCGATTTTTGTACATCATTCCTTCACCATTGTAAGACTCTTATGGACAACAATACTATAATGCATATCAAAATTGTCCACACCTTCCTAAATGACACTTTTCTTTCTCTCCAACAACATTTTCTTTCTTTGTACGACGGATTTCACTCGAATCGTCCTGTAAGTTAAATCGATTTTTGTATATCATTCCTTCACCATTGTAAAACTCTTATGGAAAACAATACTACAAAGCATAGTCCAAACCTTCATAACTTGCCCTTTTCTTTCTCTCCAACCTCATTTTCTTTCTAAGTGGGACGGATTTCACTACAATCGCCCAACAAGTTGAATCGGTGTTTGTATAGCATTCCTTCACCATTATAAGACTCTTATGGACAACAATTCTATAAAGCATAGTCCACGCCTTCCTAACTGTCCCATTTTTATCTCTCCAACCTCCTTTTCTTTCTAAGTGGTATGGATTTCACTCGAATCGTCTTATAAGTTGAATCGGTGTTTCTACATCATTCATTCACTGTTGTAAGACTCTTATGGACAACAATACTATAAAGCATATCAAAATTCTCCACACATTTCTAAATGAAACTTTTCTTTCTCTCCAACCTCCTTTTCTTTCTAAGTGGGACGGATTTCACTCGAATCGTTCTGTAAGTTGAATCGATTTTTGTACATCATTCCTTCACCATTGTCAAACTCTTATGGAAAACAATACTACAAAGCATAGTCCACACCTTCATAACTTGCCCTTTTCTTTCTCTCCAACCTCATTTTCTTTCTAAGTGGGACGGATTTCACTACAATCGCCCAACAAGTTGAATCGGTGTTTGTATAGCATTCCTTCACCATTATAAGACTCTTATGGACAACAATTCTATAAAGCATTGTCCACGCCTTCCTAACTGTCCCATTTCTATCTCTCCAACCTCCTTTTCTTTCTAAGTGGTATGGATTTCACTCGAATCGTCTTATAAGTTGAATCGGTGTTTCTACATCATTCATTCACTGTTGTAAGACTCTTATGGACAACAATACTATAAAGCATATCAAAATTCTCCACACATTTCTAAATGAAACTTTTCTTTCTCTCCAACCTCCTTTTCTTTCTAAGTGGGACGGATTTCACTCGAATCGTTCTGTAAGTTGAATCGATTTTTGTACATCATTCCTTCACCATTGTCAAACTCTTATGAAAAACAATACTACAAAGCATAGTCCACACCTTCATAACTTGCCCTTTTCTTTCTCTCCAACCTCATTTTCTTTCTAAGTGGGACGGATTTCACTACAATCGCCCAACAAGTTGAATCGGTGTTTGTATAGCATTCCTTCACCATTATAAGACTCTTATGGACAACAATTCTATAAAGCATTGTCCACGCCTTCCTAACTGTCCCATTTCTATCTCTCCAACCTCCTTTTCTTTCTAAGTGGGACGGATTTCACTCGAATCGTCCTATAAGTTGAATCGATTTTTGTACATCATTCATTCACCATTGTAAGACTCTTATGGACAACAATACTATAAAGCATATCAAAATTGTCCACACCTTCCTAAATGACACTTTTCTTTCTCTCCAACAACATTTTCTTTCTTAGTAGGACGGATTTCACTCGAATCGTCCTGTAAGTTAAATCGATTTTTGTATATCATTCCTTCACCATTGTAAAACTCTTATGGAAAACAATACAACAAAGCATAGTCCACACCTTCATAACTTGCCCTTTTCTTTCTCTCCAACCTCATTTTCTTTCTAAGTGGGACGGATTTCACTACAATCGCCCAACAAGTTGAATCGGTGTTTGTATAGCATTCCTTCACCATTATAAGACTCTTATGGACAACAATTCTATAAAGCATTGTCCACGCCTTCCTAACTGTCCCATTTCTATCTCTCCAACCTCCTTTTCTTTCTAAGTGGGATGGATTTCACTCGAATCGTCCTGTAAGTTGAATCGATTTTTGTACATCATTCCTTCACCATTGTCAAACTCTTATGGAAAACAATACTACAAAGCATAGTCCACACCTTCATAACTTGCCCTTTTATTTCTCTCCAACCTCATTTTCGTTCTAAGTGGGGCGGATTTCACTACAATCGCCCAACAAGTTGAATCGGTGTTTGTATAGCATTCCTTCACCATTATAAGACTCTTATGGACAACAATTCTATAAAGCATAGTCCACGCCTTCCTAACTGTCCCATTTCTATCTCTCCAACCTCCTTTTCTTTCTAAGTGGGACGGATTTCACTCGAATCGTCCTGTAAGTTGAATCGATTTTTGTACATCATTCCTTCACCATTGTAAGACTCTTATGGACAACAATACTATAAAGCATATCAAAATTGTCCACACCTTCCTAAATGACACTTTTCTTTCTCTCCAATAACATTTTCTTTCTTAGTAGGACGGATTTCACTCGAATCGTTCTGTAAGTTGAATCGATTTTTGTACATCATTCCTTCATCATTGTCAAACTCTTATGGAAAACAATACTACAAAGCATAGTCCACACCTTCATAACTTGCCCTTTTCTTTCTCTCCAACCTCATTTTCTTTCTAAGTGGGACGGATTTCACTACAATCGCCCAACAAGTTGAATCGGTGTTTGTATAGCATTCCTTCACCATTATAAGACTCTTATGGACAACAATTCTATAAAGCATTGTCCACGCCTTCCTAACTGTCCCATTTCTATCTCTCCAACCTCCTTTTCTTTCTAAGTGGGATGGATTTCACTCGAATCGTCCTGTAAGTTGAATCGATTTTTGTACATCATTCCTTCACCATTGTCAAACTCTTATGGAAAACAATACTACAAAGCATAGTCCACACCTTCATAACTTGCCCTTTTATTTCTCTCCAACCTCATTTTCGTTCTAAGTGGGGCGGATTTCACTACAATCGCCCAACAAGTTGAATCGGTGTTTGTATAGCATTCCTTCACCATTATAAGACTCTTATGGACAACAATTCTATAAAGCATAGTCCACGCCTTCCTAACTGTCCCATTTCTTTCTCTCCAACCTCCTTTTCTTTCTAAGTGGTATGGATTTCACTCGAATCGTCTTATAAGTTGAATCGGTGTTTCTACATCATTCATTCACTGTTGTAAGACTCTTATGGACAACAATACTATAAAGCATATCAAAATTCTCCACACATTTCTAAATGAAACTTTTCTTTCTCTCCAACCTCCTTTTCTTTCTAAGTGGGACGGATTTCACTCGAATCGTTCTGTAAGTTGAATCGATTTTTGTACATCATTCCTTCACCATTGTCAAACTCTTATGGAAAACAATACTACAAAGCATAGTCCACACCTTCATAACTTGCCCTTTTCTTTCTCTCCAACCTCATTTTCTTTCTAAGTGGGACGGATTTCACTACAATCGCCCAACAAGTTGAATCGGTGTTTGTATAGCATTCCTTCACCATTATAAGACTCTTATGGACAACAATTCTATAAAGCATTGTCCACGCCTTCCTAACTGTCCCATTTCTATCTCTCCAACCTCCTTTTCTTTCTAAGTGGGACGGATTTCACTCGAATCGTCCTGTAAGTTGAATCGATTTTTGTACATCATTCCTTCACCATTGTAAGACTCTTATGGACAACAATACTATAAAGCATATCAAAATTGTCCACACCTTCCTAAATGACACTTTTCTTTCTCTCCAATAACATTTTCTTTCTTAGTAGGACGGATTTCACTCGAATCGTCCTATAAGTTAAATCGATTTTTGTATATCATTCCTTCACCATTGTAAAACTCTTATGGAAAACAATACTACAAAGCATAGTCCACACCTTCATAACTTGCCCTTTTCTTTCTCTCCAACCTCATTTTCTTTCTAAGTGGGACGGATTTCACTACAATCGCCCAACAAGTTGAATCGGTGTTTGTATAGCATTCCTTCACCATTATAAGACTCTTATGGACAACAATTCTATAAAGCATTGTCCACGCCTTCCTAACTGTCCCATTTCTATCTCTCCAACCTCCTTTTCTTTCTAAGTGGGATGGATTTCACTCGAATCGTCCTGTAAGTTGAATCGATTTTTGTACATCATTCCTTCACCATTGTCAAACTCTTATGGAAAACAATACTACAAAGCATAGTCCACACCTTCATAACTTGCCCTTTTATTTCTCTCCAACCTCATTTTCGTTCTAAGTGGGGCGGATTTCACTACAATCGCCCAACAAGTTGAATCGGTGTTTGTATAGCATTCCTTCACCATTATAAGACTCTTATGGACAACAATTCTATAAAGCATAGTCCACGCCTTCCTAACTGTCCCATTTCTTTCTCTCCAACCTCCTTTTCTTTCTAAGTGGTATGGATTTCACTCGAATCGTCTTATAAGTTGAATCGGTGTTTCTACATCATTCATTCACTGTTGTAAGACTCTTATGGACAACAATACTATAAAGCATATCAAAATTCTCCACACATTTCTAAATGAAACTTTTCTTTCTCTCCAACCTCCTTTTCTTTCTAAGTGGGACGGATTTCACTCGAATCGTTCTGTAAGTTGAATCGATTTTTGTACATCATTCCTTCACCATTGTCAAACTCTTATGGAAAACAATACTACAAAGCATAGTCCACACCTTCATAACTTGCCCTTTTCTTTCTCTCCAACCTCATTTTCTTTCTAAGTGGGACGGATTTCACTACAATCGCCCAACAAGTTGAATCGGTGTTTGTATAGCATTCCTTCACCATTATAAGACTCTTATGGACAACAATTCTATAAAGCATTGTCCACGCCTTCCTAACTGTCCCATTTCTATCTCTCCAACCTCCTTTTCTTTCTAAGTGGGACGGATTTCACTCGAATCGTCCTGTAAGTTGAATCGATTTTTGTACATCATTCCTTCACCATTGTAAGACTCTTATGGACAACAATACTATAAAGCATATCAAAATTGTCCACACCTTCCTAAATGACACTTTTCTTTCTCTCCAATAACATTTTCTTTCTTAGTAGGACGGATTTCACTCGAATCGTCCTATAAGTTAAATCGATTTTTGTATATCATTCCTTCACCATTGTAAAACTCTTATGGAAAACAATACTACAAAGCATAGTCCACACCTTCATAACTTGCCCTTTTCTTTCTCTCCAACCTCATTTTCTTTCTAAGTGGGACGGATTTCACTACAATCGCCCAACAAGTTGAATCGGTGTTTGTATAGCATTCCTTCACCATTATAAGACTCTTATGGACAACAATTCTATAAAGCATTTTTCACGCCTTCCTAACTGTCCCATTTCTATCTCTCCAACCTCCTTTTCTTTCTAAGTGGGACGGATTTCACTCGAATCGTCCTGTAAGTTGAATCGATTTTTGTACATCATTCCTTCACCATTGTCAAACTCTTATGGAAAACAATACTACAAAGCATAGTCCACACCTTCATAACTTGCCCTTTTATTTCTCTCCAACCTCATTTTCGTTCTAAGTGGGGCGGATTTCACTACAATCGCCCAACAAGTTGAATCGGTGTTTGTATAGCATTCCTTCACCATTATAAGACTCTTATGGACAACAATTCTATAAAGCATTTTTCACGCCTTCCTAACTGTCCCATTTCTATCTCTCCAACCTCCTTTTCTTTCTAAGTGGGACGGATTTCACTCGAATCGTCCTGTAAGTTGAATCGATTTTTGTACATCATTCCTTCACCATTGTCAAACTCTTATGGAAAACAATACTACAAAGCATAGTCCACACCTTCATAACTTGCCCTTTTATTTCTCTCCAACCTCATTTTCGTTCTAAGTGGGGCGGATTTCACTACAATCGCCCAACAAGTTGAATCGGTGTTTGTATAGCATTCCTTCACCATTATAAGGCTCTTATGGACAACAATTCTATAAAGCATAGTCCGAGCCTTCCTAACTGTCCCATTTCTATCTCTCCAACCTCCTTTTCTTTCTAAGTGGTATCGATTTCACTCGAATCGTCCTATAAGTTGAATCGGTGTTTCTACATCATTCATTCACTGTTGTAAGACTCTTATGGACAACAATACTATAAAGCATATCAAAATTCTCCACACATTTCTAAATGAAACTTTTCTTTCTCTCCAACCTCCTTTTCTTTCTAAGTGGGACAGATTTCACTCGAATCGTTCTGTAAGTTGAATCGATTTTTGTACATCATTCCTTCATCATTGTCAAACTCTTATGGAAAACAATACTACAAAGCATAGTCCACACCTTCATAACTTGCCCTTTTCTTTCTCTCCAACCTCATTTTCTTTCTAAGTGGGACGGATTTCACTACAATCGCCCAACAAGTTGAATCGGTGTTTGTATAGCATTCCTTCACCATTATAAGACTCTTATGGACAACAATTCTATAAAGCATTGTCCACGTTTCCTAACTGTCCCATTTCTATCTCTCCAACCTCCTTTTCTTTCTAAGTGGGACGGATTTCACTCGAATCGTCCTGTAATTTGAATCGATTTTTGTACATCATTCCTTCACCATTGTCAAACTCTTATGGAAAACAATACTACAAAGCATAGTCCACACCTTTATAACTTGCCCTTTTATTTCTCTCCAACCTCATGTTCGTCCTAAGTGGGACGGATTTCACTACAATCGCCCAACAAGTTGAATCGGTGTTTGTATAGCATTCCTTCACCATTATAAGACTCTTATGGACAACAATTCTATAAAGCATAGTCGACGCCTTCCTAACTGTCCCATTTCTATCTCTCCAACCTCCTTTTCTTTCTAAGTGGTATGGATTTCACTCGAATCGTCCTATAAGTTGAATCGGTGTTTCTACATCATTCATTCACTGTTGTAAGACTCTTATGGACAATAATACTATAAAGCATATCAAAATTCTCCACACGTTTCTAAATGAAACTTTTCTTTCTCTCCAACCTCCTTTTCTTTCTAAGTGGGACGGATTTCACTCGAATCGTTCTGTAAGTTGAATCGATTTTTGTACATCATTCCTTCATCATTGTCAAACTCTTATGGTAAACAATACTACAAAGCATAGTCCACACCTTCATAACTTGCCCTTTTATTTCTCTCCAACCTCATTTTCGTCCTAAGTGGGACGGATTTCACTACAATCGCCCAACAAGTTGAATCGGTGTTTGTATAGCATTCCTTCACCATTATAAGACTCTTATGGACAACAATTCTATAAAGCACTGTCCACGCCTTCCTAACTGTCTCATTTCTATCTCTCCAACCTCCTTTTCTTTCTAAGTGGTATGGATTTCACTCGAATCGTCCTATAAGTTGAATCGGTGTTTCTACATCATTCATTCACTGTTGTAAGACTCTTATGGACAACAATACTACAAAGCATAGTCCACACCTTCATAACTTGCCCTTTTATTTCTCTCCCACCTCATTTTCGTTCTAAGTGGGGCGGATTTCACTACAATCGCCCAACAAGTTGAATCGGTGTTTGTATAGCATTCCTTCACCATTATAAGGCTCTTATGGACAACAATTCTATAAAGCATAGTCCGAGCCTTCCTAACTGTCCCATTTCTATCTCTCCAACCTCCTTTTCTTTCTAAGTGGTATCGATTTCACTCGAATCGTCCTATAAGTTGAATCGGTGTTTCTACATCATTCATTCACTGTTGTAAGACTCTTATGGACAACAATACTATAAAGCATATCAAAATTCTCCACACATTTCTAAATGAAACTTTTCTTTCTCTCCAACCTCCTTTTCTTTCTAAGTGGGACAGATTTCACTCGAATCGTTCTGTAAGTTGAATCGATTTTTGTACATCATTCCTTCATCATTGTCAAACTCTTATGGAAAACAATACTACAAAGCATAGTCCACACCTTCATAACTTGCCCTTTTCTTTCTCTCCAACCTCATTTTCTTTCTAAGTGGGACGGATTTCACTACAATCGCCCAACAAGTTGAATCGGTGTTTGTATAGCATTCCTTCACCATTATAAGACTCTTATGGACAACAATTCTATAAAGCATTGTCCACGTTTCCTAACTGTCCCATTTCTATCTCTCCAACCTCCTTTTCTTTCTAAGTGGGACGGATTTCACTCGAATCGTCCTGTAATTTGAATCGATTTTTGTACATCATTCCTTCACCATTGTCAAACTCTTATGGAAAACAATACTACAAAGCATAGTCCACACCTTTATAACTTGCCCTTTTATTTCTCTCCAACCTCATGTTCGTCCTAAGTGGGACGGATTTCACTACAATCGCCCAACAAGTTGAATCGGTGTTTGTATAGCATTCCTTCACCATTATAAGACTCTTATGGACAACAATTCTATAAAGCATAGTCGACGCCTTCCTAACTGTCCCATTTCTATCTCTCCAACCTCCTTTTCTTTCTAAGTGGTATGGATTTCACTCGAATCGTCCTATAAGTTGAATCGGTGTTTCTACATCATTCATTCACTGTTGTAAGACTCTTATGGACAATAATACTATAAAGCATATCAAAATTCTCCACACGTTTCTAAATGAAACTTTTCTTTCTCTCCAACCTCCTTTTCTTTCTAAGTGGGACGGATTTCACTCGAATCGTTCTGTAAGTTGAATCGATTTTTGTACATCATTCCTTCATCATTGTCAAACTCTTATGGTAAACAATACTACAAAGCATAGTCCACACCTTCATAACTTGCCCTTTTATTTCTCTCCAACCTCATTTTCGTCCTAAGTGGGACGGATTTCACTACAATCGCCCAACAAGTTGAATCGGTGTTTGTATAGCATTCCTTCACCATTATAAGACTCTTATGGACAACAATTCTATAAAGCACTGTCCACGCCTTCCTAACTGTCTCATTTCTATCTCTCCAACCTCCTTTTCTTTCTAAGTGGTATGGATTTCACTCGAATCGTCCTATAAGTTGAATCGGTGTTTCTACATCATTCATTCACTGTTGTAAGACTCTTATGGACAACAATACTACAAAGCATAGTCCACACCTTCATAACTTGCCCTTTTATTTCTCTCCCACCTCATTTTCGTTCTAAGTGGGGCGGATTTCACTACAATCGCCCAACAAGTTGAATCGGTGTTTGTATAGCATTCCTTCACCATTATAAGGCTCTTATGGACAACAATTCTATAAAGCATAGTCCGAGCCTTCCTAACTGTCCCATTTCTATCTCTCCAACCTCCTTTTCTTTCTAAGTGGTATCGATTTCACTCGAATCGTCCTATAAGTTGAATCGGTGTTTCTACATCATTCATTCACTGTTGTAAGACTCTTATGGACAACAATACTATAAAGCATATCAAAATTCTCCACACATTTCTAAATGAAACTTTTCTTTCTCTCCAACCTCCTTTTCTTTCTAAGTGGGACAGATTTCACTCGAATCGTTCTGTAAGTTGAATCGATTTTTGTACATCATTCCTTCATCATTGTCAAACTCTTATGGAAAACAATACTACAAAGCATAGTCCACACCTTCATAACTTGCCCTTTTCTTTCTCTCCAACCTCATTTTCTTTCTAAGTGGGACGGATTTCACTACAATCGCCCAACAAGTTGAATCGGTGTTTGTATAGCATTCCTTCACCATTATAAGACTCTTATGGACAACAATTCTATAAAGCATTGTCCACGTTTCCTAACTGTCCCATTTCTATCTCTCCAACCTCCTTTTCTTTCTAAGTGGGACGGATTTCACTCGAATCGTCCTGTAATTTGAATCGATTTTTGTACATCATTCCTTCACCATTGTCAAACTCTTATGGAAAACAATACTACAAAGCATAGTCCACACCTTTATAACTTGCCCTTTTATTTCTCTCCAACCTCATGTTCGTCCTAAGTGGGACGGATTTCACTACAATCGCCCAACAAGTTGAATCGGTGTTTGTATAGCATTCCTTCACCATTATAAGACTCTTATGGACAACAATTCTATAAAGCATAGTCGACGCCTTCCTAACTGTCCCATTTCTATCTCTCCAACCTCCTTTTCTTTCTAAGTGGTATGGATTTCACTCGAATCGTCCTATAAGTTGAATCGGTGTTTCTACATCATTCATTCACTGTTGTAAGACTCTTATGGACAATAATACTATAAAGCATATCAAAATTCTCCACACGTTTCTAAATGAAACTTTTCTTTCTCTCCAACCTCCTTTTCTTTCTAAGTGGGACGGATTTCACTCGAATCGTTCTGTAAGTTGAATCGATTTTTGTACATCATTCCTTCATCATTGTCAAACTCTTATGGTAAACAATACTACAAAGCATAGTCCACACCTTCATAACTTGCCCTTTTATTTCTCTCCAACCTCATTTTCGTCCTAAGTGGGACGGATTTCACTACAATCGCCCAACAAGTTGAATCGGTGTTTGTATAGCATTCCTTCACCATTATAAGACTCTTATGGACAACAATTCTATAAAGCACTGTCCACGCCTTCCTAACTGTCTCATTTCTATCTCTCCAACCTCCTTTTCTTTCTAAGTGGTATGGATTTCACTCGAATCGTCCTATAAGTTGAATCGGTGTTTCTACATCATTCATTCACTGTTGTAAGACTCTTATGGACAACAATACTACAAAGCATAGTCCACACCTTCATAACTTGCCCTTTTATTTCTCTCCCACCTCATTTTCGTTCTAAGTGGGGCGGATTTCACTACAATCGCCCAACAAGTTGAATCGGTGTTTGTATAGCATTCCTTCACCATTATAAGGCTCTTATGGACAACAATTCTATAAAGCATAGTCCGAGCCTTCCTAACTGTCCCATTTCTATCTCTCCAACCTCCTTTTCTTTCTAAGTGGTATCGATTTCACTCGAATCGTCCTATAAGTTGAATCGGTGTTTCTACATCATTCATTCACTGTTGTAAGACTCTTATGGACAACAATACTATAAAGCATATCAAAATTCTCCACACATTTCTAAATGAAACTTTTCTTTCTCTCCAACCTCCTTTTCTTTCTAAGTGGGACAGATTTCACTCGAATCGTTCTGTAAGTTGAATCGATTTTTGTACATCATTCCTTCATCATTGTCAAACTCTTATGGAAAACAATACTACAAAGCATAGTCCACACCTTCATAACTTGCCCTTTTCTTTCTCTCCAACCTCATTTTCTTTCTAAGTGGGACTGATTTCACTACAATCGCCCAACAAGTTGAATCGGTGTTTGTATAGCATTCCTTCACCATTATAAGACTCTTATGGACAACAATTCTATAAAGCATTGTCCACGCCTTCCTAACTGTCCCATTTCTATCTTTCCAACCTTCTTTTCTTTCTAAGTGGGACGGATTTCACTCGAATCGTCCTGTAAGTTGAATCGATTTTTGTACATCATTCCATCACCATTGTCAAAATCTTATGGAAAACAATACTACAAAGCATAGTACACACCTTCATAACTTGCCCTTTTCTTTCTCTCCAACCTCATTTTCTTTCTAAGTGGGACGGATTTCACAACAATCGCCCAACAAGTTGAATCGGTGTTTGTATAGCATTCCTTCACCATTATAAGACTCTTATCGACAACAATTCTATAAAGCATTGTCCACGCCTTCCTAACTGTCCCATTTCTATCTCTCCAACCTCCTTTTCTTTCTAAGTGGCATGGATTTCATTCGAATCGTATTATAAGCTAAATCGATGTTTGTACATCATTCATTCACCATTGTAAGACTCTTATGGACAACAATAATATAAAGCATATCAAAATTCTCCAAACCTTCTGAAATGACACTTTTCTTTCACTCCAACCTTATTTTATTTCTCAGTAGGACGGATTTCGCACGAATTGTTCTGTAAGTTGAATCGATTTTTGTACATCATTCCTTCACCATTGTAAAACTCTTATGGAAAACAACACTACAAAGCATAGTCTAAACCATCATAACTTGCCATTTTCTTTCTCTCCAACCTCTTTTTCTTTCTAAGTTTGACGGATTTCACTCGAATCGTCCAACATGTAGAATCGGTGTTTGTACATTATTCCTTCACCATTAAAAGACACTTATGGACAACAATTCTATAAAGCATAGTCCACACCTTCCGAATTGTCCCATTTCTATCTCTGCAACCTCCTTTTCTTTCTAAGTGGGACGGATTTCACTCGAATCGTCCTATAAGTTGAATCGGTGTTTGAACATCATTCATTCACCATTGAAAGACTCTGATGGACAACAATACTATAAAGCATATAAAAATTCATCAAACCTTCCTAAATGACACTTTTCTATCTCTCCAACCTCCTTTTTTTTCTAAGTGGGACGAATTTCACTCGAATCGGTCTGTAAGTTGAATCGATTTTTGTACATCATTCCTTCACCATTGTAAAAATCTTATGGAAAACAATACTCCAAAGCATAGTCCACACCTTCATAACTTGCCCTTTTCTTTCTCTCCAACCTCATTTTCTTTCTAAGTGGGACGAATTTCACTACAATCGCCCAACAAGTTGAATCGGTGTTTGTACATCATTCATTCACCATTGTAAGACTCTTATGGACAACAATACTATAAAGCATATCAAAATTGTCCACACCTTCCTAAATGACACTTTTCTTTCTCTCCCACAACATTTTCTTTCTTAGTAGGACGGATTTCACTCGAATCGTTCTGTAAGTTGAATCGATTTTTGTACATCATTCCTTCACCATTGTAAAACTCTTATGGAAAACAACACTTTAAAGCATAGTCCAAACCTTCATAACTTGCCCTTTTCTTTCTCTCCAACCTCTTTTTCTACCTAAGTTTGACGGATTTCACTCGAATCGTCCAACATGTAGAATCGGTGTTTGTACATTATTCCTTCACCAATAAAAGACTCTTATGGACAACAATTCTATAAAGCATAGTCCACACCTTCCAAACTGTCCCATTTCTATCTCTGCTACCTCCTTTTCTTTCTAAGTGGGACGGATTTCACTCGAATCGTCCTATAAGTTGAATCGGTGTTTAAACATCATTCATTCACCATTGTAAGACTCTGATGGACAACAATACTATAAAGCATATCAAAATTCTTCAAACCTTCCTAAATGACACTTTTCTATCTCTCCAACCTCCTTTTCTTTCTAAGTGGGACGGATTTCACTCGAATCGGTCTGTAAGTTGAATCGATTTTTGTACATCATTCCTTCACCATTGTCAAACTCTTATGGAAAACAATACTACAAAGCATAGTCCACACCTTCATAACTTGCCCTTTTCTTTCTCTCCAACCTCATTTTCTTTCTAAGTGGGACGGATTTCACTACAATCGCCCAACAAGTTGAATCGGTGTTTGTATAGCATTCCTTCACCATTATAAGACTCTTATGGACAAAAATTCTATAAAGTATTGTCCACGCCTTCCTAACTGTCCCATTTCTATCTCTCCAACCTCCTTTTCTTTCTAAGTGGGACGGATTTCACTCGAATCGTCCTGTAAGTTGAATCGATTTTTGTACATCATTCCTTCACCATTGTCAAACTCTTATGGAAAACAATACTACAAAGCATAGTCCACACCTTCATAACTTGCCCTTTTCTTTCTCTCCAACCTCATTTTCTTTCTAAGTGGGACGGATTTCACTCGAATCGTCCAACATGTAGAATCGGTGTTTGTACATTATTCCTTCACCATTAAAAGACTCTTATGGACAACAATTCTATAAAGCATAGTCCACACCTTCCGAACTGCCGCATTTCTATCTCTGCAACCTCCTTTTCTTTCTAAGTGGGACGGATTTCACTCGAATCGTCCTATAAGTTGAATCGGTGTTTGAACATCATTCATTCACCATTGTAAGACTCTGATGGAAAACAATACTATAAAGCATATCAAAATTCTTCAAACCGTCCTAAATGACACTTTTCTTTCTCTCCAACAACATTTTCTTTCTTAGTAGGACGGATTTCACTCGAATCGTCCTGTAAGTTAAATCGATTTTTGTATATCATTCCTTCACCATTGTCAAACTCTTATGGAAAACAATACTACAAAGCATAGTCCACACCTTCATAACTTGCCCTTTTCTTTCTCTCCAACCTCATTTTCTTTCTAAGTGGGACGGATTTCACTACAATCGCCCAACAAGTTGAATCGGTGTTTGTATAGCATTCCTTCACCATTATAAGACTCTTATGGACAACAATTCTATAAAGCAATGTCCACGCCATCCTAACTGTCCCATTTCTATCTCTCCAACCTCCTTTTCTTTCTAAGTGGGACGGATTTCATTCGAATCCTCTTATAAGCTAAATCGGTGTTTGTACATCATTCATTCACCATTGTAAGACTCTTATGGACAACAATAATATAAAGCATATCAAAATTCTCCAAACCATCCGAAATGACACTTTTCTTTCTCTCCAACCTTATTTTATTTCTTAGTAGGACGGATTTCGCACGAATCATTCTGTAAGTTGAATCGATTTTTGTACATCATTCCTTCACCATTGTAAAACTCTTATGGAAAACAACACTACAAAGCATAGTCCAAACCTTCATAACTTGCCCTTTTCTTTCTCTCCAACCTCTTTTTCTTTCAAAGTATGACGGATTTCACTCGAATCGTCCAACATGTAGAATCGGTGTTTGTACATTATTCCTTCACCATTAAAAGACTCTTATGGACAACAATTCTATAAAGCATAGTCCACACCTTCCGAACTGTCCCATTTCTATCTCTGCACCCTCCTTTTCTTTCTAAGTGGGACGGATTTCACTCGAATCGTCCTATAAGTTGAATCTGTGTTTGAACATCATTCATTCACCATTGTAAGACTCTGATGGACAACAATACTATAAAGCATATCAAAATTTTTCAAACCTTCCTAAATGACACTTTTCTATCTCTCCAACCTCCTTTTCTTTCTAAGTGGGACGGATTTCACTCGAATCGATCTGTAAGTTGAATCGATTTTTGTACATCATTCCTTCACCATTGTCAAAATCTTATGGAAAACAATACTACAAAGCATAGACCACACCTTCATAACTTGCCATTTTCTTTCTCTCCAACCTCATTTTCTTTCTAAGTGGGACGGATTTCACTACAATCGCCCAACAAGTTGAATCGGTGTTTGTATATCATTCCTTCACCATTATAAGACTCTTATGGACAACAATTCTATAAAGCATAGTCCACGCCTTCCTAACTGTCCCATTTCTATCTCTCCAACCTCCTTTTCTTTCTAAGTGCGACGGATTTCACTCGAATCGTCCTGTAAGTTGAATCGATTTTTGTACATCGTTCCTTCACCATTGTCAAACTCTTATCGAAAACAATACTACAAAGCATAGTCCACACCTTCATAACTTGCCCTTTTCTTTCTCTCCAACCTCATTTTCTTTCTATGTGGGACGGATTTCACTACAATCGCCCAACAAGTTGAATCGGTGTTTGTATAGCATTTCTTCACCATTATAAGACTCTTATGGACAACAATTCTATAAAGCATAGTCCACGCCTTCCTAACTGTCCCATTTCTATCTCTCCAACCTCCTTTTCTTTCTAAGTGGTATGGATTTCACTCGAATCGTCCTATAAGTTGAATCGGTGTTTCTACATCATTCATTCACTGTTGTAAGACTCTTATGGACAACAATACTATAAATCATATCAAAATTCTCCACACATTTCTAAATGAAACTTTTCTTTCTCTCCAACCTCATTTTATTTATTAGTGGGACGGATTTCACTCGAATCGTCCTGTAAGTTGAATCGATTATTGTACATCATTCCTTCACCATTCTAAAACTCTTATGGAAAACAATACTACAAAGCATAGTCCAAACCTTCATAACTTGCCCTTTTCTTTCTCTCCAACCTCTTTTTCTTTCTAAGTTTGACATATTTCACTCGAATCGCCCAACAAGCTGAATCGGTGTTTGTACATTATTCATTCACCATTATAAGACTCTTATGGACAACAATTCTATAAAGCATAGTCCACACCTTCCGAACTGTCCCATTTCTATCTCTCCAACCTCCTTTTCTTTCTAAGTGGGACGGATTTCATTCGAATCGTCTTATAAGCTAAATCGGTGTTTGTACATCATTCATTCACCATTGTATGACTCTTATGGACAACAATACTATAAAGCATATCAAAATTCTCCACACATTTCTAAATGAAACTTTTCTTTCTCTCCAACCTCATTTTATTTCTTAGTGGGACGGATTTCACTCGAATCGTCCTGTAAGTTGAATCGATTTTTGTACATCATTCCTTCACCATTGTAAAACTCTTATGGAAAACAACACTACAAAGCATAGTCCAAACCTTCATAACTTGCCCTTTTCTTTCTCTCCAACCTCTTTTTCTTTCTAAGTTTGACGGATTTCACTCGAATCGTCCAACATGTAGAATCGGTGTTTGTACAATATTCCTTCACCTTTAAAAGACTCTTATGGACAACAATTCTATAAAGCATAGTCCACACCTTCCGAACTGTCCCATTTCTATCTCTGCAACCTCCTTTTCTTTCTAAGTGGGACGGATTTCACTCGAATCGTCCTATAAGTTGAATCGGTGTTTGAACATCATTCATTCACCATTGTAAGACTCTGATGGACAACAATACTATAATGCATATCAAAATTCTTCAAACCTTCCTAAATGACACTTTTCTATCTCTCCAACCTCCTTTTCTTTCTAAGTGGGACGGATTTCACTCGAATCGGTCTGTAAGTTGAATCGATTTTTGTACATCATTCCTTCACCATCGTCAAAATCTTATGGAAAACAATACTACAAAGCATAGTCCACACCTTCATAACTTTCCCTTTTCGTTCTCTCCAACCTCATTTTCTTTCTAAGTGGGACAGATTTCACTACAATCGCCCAACAAGTTGAATCGGTGTTTGTATAGCATTCCTTCACCATTATAAGACTCTTATGGACAACAATTCTATAAAGCATTGTCCACGCCTTCCTAACTGTCCCATTTCTATCTCTCCAACCTCCTTTTCTTTATAAGTGGGACGGATTTCACTCGAATCGTCCTGTAAGTTGAATCGATTTTTGTACATCATTCCTTCACCATTGTCAAACTCTTATGGAAAACAATACTACAAAGCATAGTCCACACCTTCATAACTTGCCCTTTTCTTTCTCTCCAACCTCATTTTCTTTCTAAGTGGGACGGATTTCACTACAATCGCCCAACAAGTTGAATCGGTGTTTGTATAGCATTCCTTCACCATTATAAGACTCTTATGGACAACAATTCTATAAAGCATAGTCCACGCCTTCCTAACTGTCCCATTTCTATCTCTCCAACCTCCTTTTCTTTCTATGTGGTATGGATTTCACTCGAATCGTCCTATAAATTGAATCGGTGTTTCTACATCATTCATTCACTGTTGTAAGACTCTTATGGACAACAATACTATAAAGCATATCAAAATTCTCCACACATTTCTAAATGAAACTTTTCTTTCTCTCCAACCTCATTTTATTTCTTAGTGAGACGGATTTCACTCGAATCGTCCTGTAAGTTGAATCGATTTTTGTACATCATTCCTTCACCATTGTAAAACTCTTATGGAAAACAACACTACAAAGCATAGTCCAAACCATCATAACTTGCCCTTTTCTTTCTCTCCAACCTCTTTTTCTTTCTAAGTTTGACGGATTTCACTCGAATCGTCCAACATGTAGAATCGGTGTTTGTACAATATTCCTTCACCTTTAAAAGACTCTTATGGACAACAATTCTATAAAGCATAGTCCACACCTTCCGAACTGTCCCATTTCTATCTCTGCAACCTCCTTTTCTTTCTAAGTGGGACGGATTTCACTCGAATCGTCCTATAAGTTGAATCGGTGTTTGAACATCATTCATTCACCATTGTAAGACTCTGATGGACAACAATACTATAATGCATATCAAAATTCTTCAAACCTTCCTAAATGACACTTTTCTATCTCTCCAACCTCCTTTTCTTTCTAAGTGGGACGGATTTCACTCGAATCGGTCTGTAAGTTGAATCGATTTTTGTACATCATTCCTTCACCATTGTCAAAATCTTATGGAAAACAATACTACAAAGCATAGTCCACACCTTCATAACTTTCCCTTTTCTTTCTCTCCAACCTCATTTTCTTTCTAAGTGGGACAGATTTCACTACAATCGCCCAACAAGTTGAATCGGTGTTTGTATAGCATTCCTTCACCATTATAAGACTCTTATGGACAACAATTCTATAAAGCATTGTCCACGCCTTCCTAACTGTCCCATTTCTATCTCTCCAACCTCCTTTTCTTTATAAGTGGGACGGATTTCACTCGAATCGTCCTGTAAGTTGAATCGATTTTTGTACATCATTCCTTCACCATTGTCAAACTCTTATGGAAAACAATACTACAAAGCATAGTCCACACCTTCATAACTTGCCCTTTTCTTTCTCTCCAACCTCATTTTCTTTCTAAGTGGGACGGATTTCACTACAATCGCCCAACAAGTTGAATCGGTGTTTGTATAGCATTCCTTCACCATTATAAGACTCTTATGGACAACAATTCTATAAAGCATAGTCCACGCCTTCCTAACTGTCCCATTTCTATCTCTCCAACCTCCTTTTCTTTCTATGTGGTATGGATTTCACTCGAATCGTCCTATAAATTGAATCGGTGTTTCTACATCATTCATTCACTGTTGTAAGACTCTTATGGACAACAATACTATAAAGCATATCAAAATTCTCCACACATTTCTAAATGAAACTTTTCTTTCTCTCCAACCTCATTTTATTTCTTAGTGAGACGGATTTCACTCGAATCGTCCTGTAAGTTGAATCGATTTTTGTACATCATTCCTTCACCATTGTAAAACTCTTATGGAAAACAACACTACAAAGCATAGTCCAAACGTTCATAACTTGCCCTTTTCTTTCTCTCCAACCTCTTTTTCTTTCTAAGTTTGACGGATTTCACTCTAATCGTCCAACATGTAGAATCGGTGTTTGTACATTATTCCTTCACCATTAAAAGACTCTTATGGACAACAATTCTATAAAGCATAGTCCACACCTTCCGAACTGTCCCATTTCTATCTCTGCAACCTCCTTTTCTTTCTAAGTGGGACGGATTTCACTCGAATCGTCCTATAAGTTGAATCGGTGTTTGAACATCATTCATTCACCATTGTAAGACTCTGATGGACAACAATACTATAATGCATATCAAAATTCTACAAACCTTCCTAAATGACACTTTTCTATCTCTCCAACCTCCTTTTCTTTCTAAGTGGGATGGATTTCACTCGAATCGGTCTGTAAGTTGAATCGATTTTTGTACATCATTCCTTCACCATTGTCAAAATCTTATGGAAAACAATACTACAAAGCATAGTCCACACCTTCAGAACTTTCCCTTTTCTTTCTCTCCAACCTCATTTTCTTTCTAAGTGGGACGGATTTCACTACAATCGCCCAACAAGTTGAATCGGTGTTTGTATAGCATTCCTTCACCATTATAAGACTCTTATGGATAACAATTCTATAAAGCATTGTCCACGCCTTCCTAACTGTCCCATTTCTATCTCTCCAACATCCTTTTCTTTCTAAGTGGAACAGATTTCACTCGAATCGTCCTTTAAGTTGAATCGATTTTTGTACATCATTCCTTCACCATTGTCAAACTCTTATGGAAAACAATACTACAAAGCATAGTCCACACCTTCATAACTTGCCCTTTTCTTTCTCTCCAACCTCATTTTCTTTCTAAGTGGGACGGATTTCACTACAATCGCCCAACAAGTTGAATCGCTGTTTGTATAGCATTCCTTCACCATTATAAGACTCTTATGGACAACAATTCTATAAAGCATAGTCCACGCCTTCCGAACTGTCCCATTTCTATCTCTCCAACCTCCTTTTCTTTCTAAGTGGGACGGATTTCACTCGAATCGTCTTATAAGCTAAATCGGTGTTTGTACATCATTCATTCACCATTGTAAGACTCTTATGGACAACAATAATATAAAGCATATCAAAATTTTCCAAACCTTCCGAAATGACACTTTTCCTTCTCTCCAACCTTATTTTATTTCTTAGTAGGACGGATTTCACACGAATCGTTCTGTAAGTTGAATCGATTTTTGTACATCATTCCTTCACCATTGTAAAACTCTTCTGGAAAACAACACTACAAAGCATAGTCCACACCTTCATAACTTGCCCTTTTCTTTCTCTCCAACCTCTTTTTCTTTCTAAGTTTGACGGATTTCACTCGAATCGTCCAACATGTAGAATCGGTGTTTGTACATTATTCCTTCACCATTAAAAGACTCTTATGGACAACAATTCTATAAAGCATAGTCCACACCTTCCGAACTGTCCCATTTCTATCTCTGCAACCTCCTTTTCTTTCTAAGTGGGACGGATTTCACTCGAATCGTCCTATAAGTTGAATCGGTGTTTGAACATCATTCATTCACCATTGTAAGACTCTGATGGACAACAATACTATAAAGCATATCAAAATTCTCCAAACCTTCCTAAATGACACTTTTCTTTCTCTCCAACCTCATTTTATATCTTAGTGGGACGGATTTCACTCGAATCGTCCTGTAAGTTGAATCCATTTTTGTACATCATTCCTTCACCATTGTAAAACTCTTATGGAAAACAATACTACAAAGCATAGTCCACACCTTCATAACTTGCCCTTTTCTTTCTCTCCAACCTCATTTTCTTTCTAAGTGGGACGGATTTCACTCGAATCGCCCAACAAGTTGAATCGGTGTTTGTACATTATTCCTTCACCATTATAAGACTCTTATGGACAACAATACTATAAAGCATAGTCCACACCTTCCGAACTGTCCCATTTTTTTTTTTTTATTTATTTTTTTTTTTTTTTTGAAAGGTAAGTCAGTTTTATAGAAAATTAAAAAATGGCTAAAAGCCTACAAAATACTTGGGGCATACCCCAAGGGTGGAACCCCCAAACCCACCAAAGAGTTAAGCTTAACTCTAAACACAGGGGATTATACAAGATAATCACCATAACCCTTACAACAATAAACCAAGTCTGATGAAACATAAGACTATAACAAGCAATGTTTAACATATCTCTAGAACACCACACCACAGATATAATATACATAATCTTCATCAGATTACAGAAATTAATTCCTTTCATAGTGAGATTCTTCATAGCCATCCGAACCCTGTGAACTTCAGCAACCAACTGATATATCTGCACACTGTAAACAAAGGGATCAAAAGGTAATGCAACATTTATAAAAATTATCACAAAGCACCTCCCACGAAGTCTGAACCATTTCCTGAACCATAACCCCAACAACACTGACTCTCGACCTCTCATCCAAACACAAACCCAGAACATAAACTCCAAGATAACTAAGCAAATATTCCCCTCACCCATTGCTTGAAACTCTATCTCCATTTTGAATATCCAACAAGTGATACAATCTATATTTGACAGAAGAATTTATCTCCTGAACAAGCTGATCCTCCTTTTTAAACTCTCCTGCAAACAACCTGAGGTTCCTCTCCCTCCATAAAATGTAAACACTTGCAGCCACAGAGAGTTTGGTAACACAAGCCTTTAAAGTATTATTAGTACAATGGTCATTGCACCAATTTACTATATCCACCCACTTCTTCCCAACTTGCTTCAAACCATTATCCATAGTAACCGAAGACCAAACTTGAGAAGAGAAACTGCATTCAAAAAATAAATGCTCCCTGTTTTCACACGGTAAGTCACAGAAGACACATTTGTGTTGCTGAAGCAACCCATAAATGACCAATTTATCTTGTGTTTGCATCCTATTATGAATTAAAGTCCATAAAATGAAAGCATGTCTTGGAATATTATTTGGGAACCACACAGTCTTGTACCATTTAACTTGGTTATCCCTGTTCCTTAACAAATTCCAAGCTGAACTAATAGTATACTTACCCCTGGTAGGTTTCCAAATCAAAGTATCCACATCATGACAATCTGGAGGAGGGAGGATGGCTATATCATCTCTTAACTCCATTAATTTATGAGAGTTTGCAAAAGGAGGAAACCATTGCCCATTTCTGATTATGGCATTGACTTTACAATTGTTTCTTAACCCAGAATCATACCTAATTCTATCCCCATGTTTTTCTACAATAGAATTGGGATACAACCAATCATCATGCCAAAGAAGAATATTATTGCCATTCCCAACCTTGTACTCAATGTATTGTCTAAATGTGTCTCTTAGACCTATTATCTTCTTCCATGACCAAGATCTTTTATCCGGGACCTTAAGCAGCCAAAAATTCTGGTCTTTCATGAGCTCTATCCTAGCCCACTTGCTCCTAAGATTAGTGGGAATAGGCTGCAACAGGTTCCATAGCTGCTTACCAATAGCAGCCACATTCCAAGCTATCAAATCTTTTAATCCTAAGCCCCCTTCATCTTTCGGCAAACACACTTTAGTCCATGCCATCTTCTCACCTCTACTCTTCAAGTCAGCCCCTTTCCATAAGAATTTCCTCATAATCTCATTCAGTTGTTTAAACACAGACTTTGGAAGAATATAAGTAGAACTCCAATACACTTGAACTGAAAACAACACTGAGGCAATCAACTGTAACCTACCCGCAAAGGAAAGGAATCTGCAATTCCAAGACTGAACCCTTCTAGTAATTTTCAATACTAACTCTTGACAATCAGCTGCATTAAGCTTTGAAGAAATCAGGGGCACCCCTAAATACTTGACAGGCAATTTTCCAATAGAAAAGTTGGACCCAAGGATAATATTATCTAATACTCTACCCTCCACACCCGATGTAAAAATGGAGCTCTTTGAAGTATTAGGAATTAAACCTGAAAATTCACTAAACTTCCTCAATACATCCAGCATACAATTCACTGAATTTTCACTACCCTCACAGAAGAGGAATAGGTCATCAGCAAACATCAAATGATTAATCTCCAATTTTTTACATCTGGCATGAAACTTAAAAGAGTCATTTTTCCCCAATTTATTCAACATACCTGAGAGAACTTCCATACACATCACAAAAAGATAAGGAGACATAGGGTCCCCTTGCCTAAGTCCTCTACCCCCTTTGAAAAACCCTTCAAGAGCACCATTAATATTTATAGAGAACTTAGGAGAAGAGCAACAAGTAAGAATCCAACCTCTAACTCTTTCAGGCAGCCCAAAACACTTCAACACCTCACCCAAAAAATCCCAAGAGACAGAATCATACGCTTTAGTCAAATCAATTTTCATGGCAACTCTAGCTGGAGACTCATCTTTATGGTAATGGAGTAATATCTCTTGAGCTAACAGAATATTATCACAAATACTCCTACCAGGGACAAAGCCTGATTTATTTGCACTTATACACGATTCTAGAATGGGCTTCAGCCTATTAGCAATAATTTTAGCTATGCATTTATACAACACATTGCACACTGAAATAGGCCTAAACTCTGTCACTTTAGTAGGGTTCTCCACTTTGGGAATAAGAGAGATGGAAGTACAGTTTATCTCAGAAAGCAATTGACCTGAAGCAAAGAAATCCATAATGGCATCCACCACCTCATTTCCAATAACATCCCAGGCAGCCTTATAAAACACAGCATTCAGACCATCCGGCCCTGGAGCTTTGTCATCTTTTATAGCCAGAAAGGTAGCTTTGATTTCTTCTCTGGTCACATCTCTATTCATGTCCCTACCTTGCTCTAGAGAGATAGGATTATGAATAAACTCACTCAAAACAGGGATCCTGACCTCTTCTCTCTTGGCAAAAAGACTCTTGTAAAATCCCACAATCTCTCTACTAACATCACTTTTATCAGTCAGGACAGTGCCATCCTCTTTAGTTATGGAAGCAATATTATTTTGAAATTTCCTCTGATTAGCTATCTTATGAAAATAGCTAGTGTTTTGATCCCCTAGCCTTAGCCATTGAATCCTAGAAACCTGTCTATATAAACGTTCCTCAGCATTTGACACTTTGTAAAATTGCTTAAGACTATCTTTTTCAATTCTTTGGAACTCGTGATTTCCAGGATCCATATCCACTAAGCATTGAATGTTCAATAACTTTTTCCTAGCTTCAGAAACTTGACTTGGTAAATTATCAAAGTGAGTTTTATTGAAAATTTTCAATGCATTCTTTACCATTTTCAGCTTCTGACTTACCACAAACATTTTACTCCCAGTAACATGGCCATTCCACGCATCTCTCACCACTTGAGTAAACTTTTCATGTTTAGTTAAAAAATTGTTGAACCTAAACGGTCTTTTAACCCTCTCTACCTCCATAGGTATTTTAACCGTAATACAAGCATGATCCGAAACCCCAGGAGGCAAAAAAGAAACTTCAGTGGTTTGAAAATAATCAACCCAAGCTGAATTCACTAAGCATCTATCCAGCTTACTAAACACATGACCATTGGACAAAGAAAATTTGATACCATTATACTTCAAATCCATTAATCCTGCTATGTCTAGAGCCTGACCACATTCCCTCATTTTTGCATTCCACTTGTCATCCCCACCCCATTTCTCATGTTGATATCTAATAGCATTTAAGTTACCCGCACAAATCCAGGGGTTGTTCTTCAAAGCCATGGAACTATCAAATAACTTTTTCCATAAAATCCTTCTCTCAATATAATCATTACTTCCATAAATAAATGTAGCAAAGCAATTGTATATTTTATCAACAGTACTCACTTTACAATGAAGAAATTGAGCATTGCCTTTCAATAAAACCACATTCATCTTCTTTGGGTCCCAACAAATCCATAATCTCCCCAAATCTGCGAAATCATAATTATTAACTAACTTCCAACCTGGGCAAATCACTTTCATCACTTTATCCACATTATTCTTTAAAACCTTTGTCTCAATTAAACAAAAAATAGAAATATCTAAAGATTTAATCATTAACTTTATTTCCTTCTGTTTCACCTCCCCATTAAGACCACGAACATTCCAAATATAGCAATTCATATGGAAACTAATTTTGAGCAGACTGATCTCCCCCCTTATCCTCTCTTTTCAAGACCCTTTTAGTTTTAAATTTCTTGTTAGAAATGGGGCTCGACATACCAACACATGAAACCAGCAGGGGAATAGAGCTCTTAATCCCTTTCTCCTTCATACTAATCAGAGGGTTTTCTCCAGCTTCATGACCATGCTTTTCTTCCTCTACCCTTCTCCCTGGTTCATGTATAAAACCTTCCTTTTCATTATCTATATCAATTCCCCAATCCTCCAATATCTCCCCATCATCAAAATCTCCCAAGCATGAGAATGTATTAGGAGAAAGAACATTTGTATTATCCCTAGGCGTCTCTATCTTCAACTCATTTGCCCTCACCAGAACCTCATGATTTTTAAATTCATTTGACTCAACAATATTCTCAACCTCAACAACGTTATTGCCTAAATTCTGAATATCATTAGGTACAACATTAACCTGCTCCGAACTGTCCCATTTCTATCTCTCCAACCTCCTTTTCTTTCTAAGTGGGACGGATTTCCCTCGAATCGTCTTATGAATTGAATCGGTGCTTGTACGTCATTCATTCACCATTGTAAGACTCTTATGGACAACAATAATATAAAGCATATCAAAATTCTCCAAACCCTCCGAAATGACACTTTTCTTTCTCTCCAACCTTATTTTATTTCTTAGTAGGACGGATTTCACAAGAATCGTTCTGTAAGTTGAATCGATTTTTGTACATCATTCCTTCACCATTGTAAAACTCTTATGGAAAACAAAAATACAAAGCATAGTCCAAACCTTCATAACTTGCCTTTTTCTTTCTCTCCAACCTCTTTTTCTTTCTAAGTTTGACGGATTTCACTCGAATCGCCCAACAAGTTGAATCGATGTTTGTACATTATTTCTTCACCATTATAAGACTCTTATGGACAACAATTCTACAAAGCATAGTCCACACCTTCCGAACTGTCCCATTTCTATCTCTCCAACCTCATTTTCTTTCTAAGTGGGACGGATTTCACTCGAATCGCGCAACAAGTTGAATCGGTGTTTGTACATTATTCCTTCACCATTATAAGACTCTTATGGACAACAATTCTACAAAGCATAGTCCACACCTTCCGAACTGTCCCATTTATATCTCTCCAACCTCCTTTTTCTTTCTAAGTGGGACGGATTTCACTCGAATTGTCTTATAAGTTGAATCGGTGTTTGTACGTCATTCATTCACCATTGTAAGACTCTGATGGACAACAATACTATAAAGCATATTAAAATTCTCCAAACCTTCCTAAATGACACTTTTCTTTCTCTCCAACCTCATTTTCTTTCTTAGTGGGACGGATTTCACTAGATTCGTCCTATAAGTTGAATCGGTGTTTGTACAGCAATCCATCACCATTATAAGACTCTTATGGAGAACAATTCTATAAAAAATAGTCCACACCTTCCAAACTATCTCTTTTCTATCTCTCCAACCTCCTTTTCTTTCTAAGTGGTACGGATTTCACTCAAATCGTCCTATAAGTTGAATCGGTGTTTGTACATCATTCATTCACCATTGTAAGACTCTTATGGACAACAATACTATAAAGCACATCAAAATTCTCCACACATTTCTAAATGACCCTTTTCTTTCTCTCCAACCTCATTTCATTTCTTAGTGGGACGGATTTCACTCGAATCGTCCTGTAAGTTGAATCGATTTTTGTACATCATTCCTTCACCATTGTAAAACTCTTATGGAAAACAATACTACAAAGCATAGTCCAAACCTTCATAACTTGCCCTTTTATTTCTCTCCAACCTCTTTTTCTTTCTAAGTTTGACAGATTTCACTCGAATCGCTCAACAAGTTGAATCGGTATTTGTACATTATTCATTCACCATTATAAGACTCTTATGGATAACAATTCTATAAAGCATAGTGCACACCTTCCGAACTGTCCCATTTCTATCTCTCCAACCTCATTTTCTTTCTAAGTGGGCCGGATTTCACTCGAATCGTCATATAAGTTGAATCGGTGTTTGTACATCATTCATTCACCATTGTAAGACTCTTATGGACAACAATACTATAAAGCAAATCAAAATTCTCCAAACCTTCCTAAATGACACTTTTCTTTCTCTCCAACCTCATTTTCTTTCTTAGTGGGACGAATTTCACTCGAATCGTCTTGTAAGTTGAATCGATTTTTGTACATAATTCCTTCACCATTGTAAAACTCTTATGGAAAACAATACTACAAAGCATAGTCCACACCTTCATAACTTGCCCTTTTCTTTCCCTCCAACCTCATTTTCTTTCTAAGTGGGACGGATTTCACTCGAATCGCCCAACAAGATGAATCGGTGTTTGTACATTATTCATTCACCATTATAAGACTCTTATGGACAACAATTCTATAAAGCATAGTCCACACCTTCCGAACTGTCCCATTTCTATCTCTCCAACCTCCTTTTCTTTCTAAGTGGGACGGATTTCACTCGAATCGTCTTATAAGTTGAATCGGTGTTTGTACATCATTCATTCACCATTGTAAGACTCTTATGGACAATAATAATATAAAGCATATCAAAATTCTCCAAACCTTCCGAAATGACCCTTTTCTTTCTCTCCAACCTTATTTTATTTCTAAGTAGGACGGATTTCACACGAATCGTTCTGTAAGTTGAATCGATTTTTGTACATCATTCCTTCACCATTTTAAAACTCTTAAGGAAAACAACACTACAAAGCATAGTCCAAACCTTCATAACTTGCCCTTTTCTTTCTCCCCAACCTCTTTTTCTTTCTGAGTTTGACAGATTTCACTCGAATCGCCCAACAAGTTGAATCGGTATTTGTACATTATTCCTTCACCATTATAAGACTCTTATGGACAACAATTCTATAAAGCATAGTCCACACCTTCCGAACTGTCCCATTTCTATCTCTCCAACCTCATTTTCTTTCTAAGTGGGACGGATTTCACTCGAATCGCCCAACAAGTTGAATCGGTGTTTGTACATTATTCCTTCACCATTATAAGACTCTTATGGACAACAATTCTATAAAGCATAGTCCACACATTCCGAACTGTCCCATTTCTATCTCTCCAACCTCCTTTTCTTTCTAAGTGGGACGGATTTCACTCGAATCGTCTTATAAGTTGAATCGGTGTTTGTACGTCATTCATTCACCATTGTAAGACTCTTATGGACAACAATAATATAATGCATATCAAAATTCTCCAAACCTTCCGAAATGACACTTTTATTTCTCTCCAACCTCATTTTATTTCTTAGTAGGACGGATTTCACACGAATCGTCCTGTAAGTTGAATCGATTTTTGTACATCTTTCCTTCACCATTGTAAAACTCTTATGGAAAACAACACTACAAAGCATAGTCCAAACCTTCATAACTTGCCTTTTTTTTTTTTGAAAAGTCATAACTTGCTTTTTTTTTTCTCTCCAACCTCTTTTTATTTCTAAGTTTGACGGATTTCACTCGAATCGCCCAACAAGTTGAATCGGTGTTTGTACAATACTCCTTCACCATTATAAGACTCTTATGGACAACAATTCTATAAAGCATAGTCCACACCTTCCGAACTGTCCCATTTCTATCCCTCCAACCTCCTTTTCTTTCTAAGTGGGACGGATTTCACTCGAATCGTCTTATAAGTTGAATCGGTGTTTGTACGTCATTCATTTACCATTGTAATGGACAACAATAATATAAAGCATATCAAAATTCTCCAAACCTTCCAAAATAACACTTTTGTTTCTCTCCAACCTCATTTTATTTCTTAGTAGGACGGATTTCACACGAATCGTCCTGTAAGTTGAATCGATTTTTGTACATCATTCATTCACCATTGTAAAACTCTTATGGAAAACAACACTACAAACCATAGTCCAAACCTTCATAACTTGCCTTTTTCTTTCTCTCCAACCTCTTTTTCTTTCTAAGTTTGACGGATTTCACTCGAATCGCCCAACAAGTCGAATCGGTGTTTGTACATTATTCCTTCACCATTATAAGACTCTTATGGACAACAATTCTATAAAGCATAGTCCACACCTTCCGAACTGTCCCATTTCTATCTCTCCAACCTCATTTTCTTTCTAATTGGGACGGATTTCACTCGAATCGTCCTATAAGTTGAATCGGTGTTTGAACATCACTCATTCACCATTGTAAGACTCTGATGGACAACAATACTATAAAGCATATTAAAATTCTCCAAACCTTCCTAAATGACACTTTTTTTTTTTTAAAAGTAAGTCAATAGTATAGAAAATTAAAAAATGGCTAGAAGCCTACAAATACTTGGGGCATACCCCAAGGGTGGAACCCCCAAACCCACCAAAGAGTTAAGCTTAACTCTAAACACTGGGGATTATACAAGAGAAACACCATAACCCTTACAACAAAAAAACAAGTCTGATAAAACATAAGACTATAGCAATCAATGTTTAACATATCTCTATAGCACCTCCCCACAAATATAATATACATAATCTTCATCAGATTACATAAATTAATTTCTATCACAGTGAGAGTCTTCATAGCCATCCGGACCCCTTGAACTTCAGCAACCAACTTATAAATCTGCACAGTGTAAACAAAGGGATTAAAAGATAGTGCAACATTTATAGAAAAGATCACAAAGTACCTCCCACGAAGTCTGAACCATTTCCTGAACCATAAACCCATAAACATTGACTCTCTACCACTCATCCAAACACAAACCCAGAACATAAATTCCAGGAAAAATGAGCAAATATTAACCTCACCCATTGCTTGAAACTCTATCTCCATTTTGAATATCCAACAAGTGATTCAATCTAAAATTGACAGAGGAATTTATCTCCTGAACAAGTTGAACCTCCTTTTTAAACTCTCCTGCAAACAACCTGAGGTTCCTCTCCCTCCATAAGATGTAAACACTTGCAGCCAATGCGAGTTTGGTAACACATGCCTTTAAAGTATTGTTAGTACAATGGTCATTGCACCAATTTACTATATCCACCCACTTCTTCCCAACTTGCTTCAAACCATTTTCAATAGCAACCGAAGACCAAACTTGAGAAGAGAAACTGCATTCAAAAAATAGATGTTCCCTGTTTTCACACGGTAAGTCACAGAAGACACATTTTTGTTGCTGAAGCAACCCATAAATGACCAATTTATCTTGAGTTTGCATCCTATTATGAATTAAAGTCCATAAAATGAAAGCATGTCTTGGAATATTATTTGGGAACCACACAGTCTTGTACCATTTACCTTGACTATCCCTGTTCCTTAACAAATTCCAAGCCGAGCTAATAGAATACTTACCCTTGGTAGGTTTCCAAATCAAAGTATCAACATCATGGCAATCAGGAGGGGGGAGGATTGCTATATCATCTCTTAACTCCATTAATTTGTGAGAGTTTGCAAAAGGAGGGTACCATTTCCCATCTCTGATTATGGCATTGACTTTACAATTGTTTCTTAACCCAGAATCATACCTGATCCTATCCCCATGTTTTTCTACAATAGAAGTGGGATACAACCAATCATCATGCCAAAGAAGAATATTATTTCCATTCCCAACCTTGTACTCAATGTAAAGTCTAAATGTATCTCTTAGCCCCATTATCTTTTTCCATGACCAAGATCTTTTATCCGGGACCTTAAGCAACCAAAAATTTTGGTCTTTCATGAGCTCTATCCTCGCCCACTTACTCCAACGGTTGGTGGGAATAGGCTGCAACAGGTTCCAAAGCTGCTTACCAATAGCAGCCACATTCCAAGCTATCAAATCTTTTAAGCCTAAGCCCCCTTCATCCTTCGGCAAACACACTTTAGTCCATGCCATTTTCTCACCTCCACTCTTCAAGTCAGCCCCTTTCCACAAGAATTTCCTCATAATCTCATTCAACTGTTTAAACATCGATTTTGGGAG
This sequence comes from Cornus suecica, assembly GCA_963922005.1. Lineage (NCBI taxonomy): Eukaryota > Viridiplantae > Streptophyta > Magnoliopsida > Cornales > Cornaceae > Cornus > Cornus suecica. The sequence goes on from OY998241.1 coordinate 30,927,088, forward strand.
GATATAAGTAGAACTCCAATAAACTTGAACTGAAAACAACACCGAGGCAATCAATTGTAACCTACCCGCAAAGGAAAGGAATCTGCAATTCCAAGACTGAACCCTTCTAGTAATTTTCAAAACTAACTCTTGACAATCATTAGCATTAAGCTTAGAAGAAATCAGAGGCACCCCTAGATACTTGACAGGCAATTTTCCAATTGAAAAGTTGGACCCGCGGATAATATTATCCAAAACTCTACCTTCCACACCTGATGTAAAAATGGAGTTCTTTGAGGTATTAGGAAATAAACCTGAAAAATCACTAAACTTCCTCAATACATCCAACATACAATTCACTGAATTTTCACTACCCTCACAGAAGAGGAATAGGTTATCAGCAAACATCAAGTGATTAATCTCCAATTTTTTACATTTGGTATGGAACTTAAACGCGTCATTTTTCCCCAACTTATTCAACATTCCTGAAAGAACTTCCATACATGTCACAAAAAGATAAGGAGACATAGGATCCCCTTGCCTAAGCCCTCTCCCCCCTTTGAAAAACCCTTCAAGAGCTCCATTAATATTAATAGAAAACTTAGGAGAAGAGAAACAACCAAGAATCCAACCTCTAACTCTTTCAGGCAACCCAAAACACTTCAACACCTCACCCAAAAAATCCCAAGAGACAGAATCATAAGCTTTAGTCAAATCAATTTTCATGGCAACTCTAGCTGGGGACTCATCTTTATGGTAATGGAGTAATATCTCTTGAGCTAGCAAAATATTATCACAAATACTCCTACCAGGAACAAACCCTGATTGATTTGCACTTATACACGAATCTAGAATGGGCTTCAGCCTATAAGCAATAATCTTGGCTATGCATTTATACAACACATTGCAAACTGAAATAGGCCTAAACTCTGTCACTTTAGTAGGATTATCCACTTTGGGAATAAGAGAGATGGAAGTACAATTTAACTCAGAAAGCAACTGCCCTGAAGCAAAAAATTCCATAATGGCATCCACCACCTCATTCCCTATAACATCCCAGGCAGCCTTATAAAACACAGCATTCAGACCATCCGGCCCAGGAGCTTTGTCATCTTTTATAGCAAGGAAAGTAGCTTTGATTTCTTCTCTGGTCACATCTCTATTCATATCCCTCCCTTGCTCAAGAGAAATAGGATGTTGAATAAACTCATTCAAAACAGGGATCCTGACCTCCCCTCTCCCAAAATGACACTTTTCTTTCTCTCCAACCTCATTTTCTTTCTTAGTGGGACGGATTTCACTCGAATCGTCCTATAAGTTGAATCGGTGTTTGTACAGCAATCCATCACCATTATAAGACTCTTATGGAGAACAATTCTATAAAGAATAGTCCACACCTTCCTAACTGTCTCATTTCTATCTCTCCAACCTCCTTTTCTTTCTAAGTGGTACGGATTTCACTCGAATCGTCCTATAAGTTGAATCGGTGTTTGTACATCATTCATTCACCATTGTAAGACTCTTATGGACAACAATACAATAAAGCACATCAAAATTCTCCACACATTTCTAAATGACACTTTTCTTTCTCTCCAACCTCATTTTATTTCTTAGTGGGACGGATTTCACTAGAATCGTCCTGTAAGTTGAATCGATTTTTGTACATCATTCCTTCACCATTGTAAAACTCTTATGGAAAACAACACTACAAAGCATAGTCCAAACCTTCATAACTTGCCCTTTTCTTTCTCTCCAACCTCTTTTTCTTTCTAAGTTTGACGGATTTCACTCGAATCGTCCAACATGTAGAATCGGTGTTTGTACATTATTCCTTCACCATTATAAGACTCTTATGGACAACAATTCTATAAAGCATAGTCCACACCTTCCGAAATGTCCAATTTTTATCTCTCCAACCTCCTTTTCTTTCTAAGTGGGACGGATTTCACTCGAATCGTCCAATAAGTTGAATCGGTGTTTGAACATCATTCATTCACCATTGTAAGACTCTGATGGACAACAATACTATAAAGCATATCAAAATTCTCCAAACCTTCCTAAATGGCACTTTTCTTTCTCTCCAACCTCATTTTCTTTCTTAGTGGGACGGATTTCACTCGAATCGTCCTGTAAGTTGAATCGATTTTTGTACATCATTCCTTCACCATTGTAAAACTCTTATGGAAAACAATACTACAAAGCATTGTCCACACCTTCATAACTTGACCTTTTCTTTCTCTCCAACCTAATTTTCTTTCTAAGTGGGACGGATTTCACTCGAATCGCCCAACAAGTTGAATCGGTGTTTGTACATTATTCCTTCACCATTATAAGACTCTTATGGACAACAATTCTATAAAGCATAGTCCACACCTTACGAACTGTCCCATTTCTATCTCTCCAACCTCCTTTTCTTTCTAAGTGGGACGGATTTCACTCGAATCGTCTTATAAGTTGAATCGGTGTTTGTACGTCATTCATTCACCATTGTAAGACTCTTATGGACAACAATAATATAAAGCATATCAAAATTCTCCAAACCTTCCGAAATGACACTTTTCTTTCTCTCGAACCTCATTTTATTTCTTAGTAGGACGGATTTCACACGAATCATCCTGTAAGTTGAATCGATTTTTGTACATCATTCCTTCACCATTGTAAAACTCTTATGGAAAACAACAATAGAAAGCATAGTCCAAACCTTCATAACTTGCCTTTTTCTTTCTCTCCAACCTCTTTTTCTTTAAAAAGGAAGGTTGGAATAAGTGCAGGAATTTGTAGTGAGAGAAGCTCTACCTTCTGTCTAGAATGAGGGGTGTTTGGGATTTGGGTTAGTGGAGTGATTTAAATGTTTTTGGCTCGGTCAAACTGAGTTTGACCAAGTGTTTGTTATGTTATTCCACTGAGTCTTTACGGGTTAGGTTAATTATGAGATTGAACTACTGAGTTATAGTACGATTCATTTCAGATCTGGGAGTTCTTCTTGAGTGGTTGGGTGTTGACTCCGTCTTTTTCTCTATTCAAAAGTGAGATTGAAACAATTTTGTTCATCCCCTTTTTCGTTCATTCTGAGATTTTGACTGGGTCGAAGCTTTATCACGCATTCACGGTGCTGCTGTCCGGTGATTGGGTGCGTTTCGGAATCCAGGTGAGGTTTCGTTTCTTCATTCCCTTGAAGTTTGAGTAGGGGGTGTGAGATCAATTCCACCAGGGTCCTGCTTGACGGTTCTGATCCTGGTCGACGTGATCGTGGGTCTGTCGAAGACTTTGTTCGACTTGCAGAAATAGAGGTGTTCGGTGCCGGTGTTGTGATTGAAGAAGACAACCTGAGAAAGGGGTGTGAGGACGATTGGTTGTTGTGTATCCTGTAACTGCATTAGATTCGGGGGTTGTGGGTTTCGCCAATCCATCCCCGTTTTGTGCAGACGAAGCAAGGGGCGACTTTTGGGGATCGGTCAGTATCCTCAGTCAGACGAAGCTCGTTATCCAGTGTTGTCCGCTGAAGAAGACAACTGGTAACAGAGGACACAGGCGAAAGCTGTAGTTGTGGCCTATAGCTGCTACTGCTGCAATTGCCGAAGCTGGGTCTTTCTTTTGCTGTTGGCTTTTTTCGGCAACTGCTAGCTGAGTTTTTTATTCGGAGGCCGTGGATTTCGTCAGACGAAGCTCCTTTTCTCTGGTTTTCAGACGATTCAGTTGTACGAAAGTTGGTTCTGGATAGCTGCTAGATTTTACCGAAGGTCGAAATTTCTGGTGTTTTCTGGTGCTGTTGTTGCTGTAGCTGTGCTATCCTGACGAAGGTGATAAGCTGAGTGTGCTGTGGTAGGTCACTGTAAGTTTTCATCTCTTTTAATTGGGGTTGGTGCCCCTTGTTGATTGGGTTGGAGCCCCTTGGCTCGTTTTTTTTTGGGTTGGTGCCCATTGTGTTTTTCTTGTAAGGGTTGGTGCCTTTTCTTTTGGTTTGTAAGGGTTAGAGCCCTCATTGTAACTGGTGATGGGGGATTCTGCTGAGATTGAAAGTTTGAAGAAACAGGTAGAGGAGTTTAGGGGAGCTATACAGGCTAGAAATGAACTGATAGGGAATTATATGATGAATGCTGGAAATCATGAGGGCGATATGAAAATGTTGCACAATGATTCACAACAGGGGTCTGAAATTAAGGGCAAGGAGTCTGTGTTAAAAGGAGGGATAGGGAGTGGGATTACGGTTCACCAAGTGTCTGTAGGAAGATCTGATTTTGTTCTGAGTGATGAGGGTACTAAAGAGGCAGTGGTAGAGATACCTACGGGCTCTTCGAGAAATGAGAATTATACTGGGATGAGTATAAATTTGCAGAAGCCCGGGAGTGATGAAGGTGTTAAACCTACTGTGTCATGGGCAGATACGCTAACTAAAAATATTTCAAAGAACAAAATGCAATTAAAATACTTCCCACAAGCTGTGAAAGATAAAATCGTTGAAATACCTTATGAGGTCGAAATGAAGGGGTGTTATTTGTGGAGGGATTGCTTAGTGGGTTATTGTATGGATAGGAAACTACCATTCCCAACAGTTAATTCCATTGCAAAGAGACTCTGGGGTAAAAATGGGATGATTGAGGTTATGAGCCTAGATAGGGGTTTCTTTTTGTTCAAGTTTGATAGTGCTGAAAGTTGTAATTCTATTATAGAAAGCGGACCTTGGCATTTTGCAAACCAACTTATGGTGTTGCAAAAGTGGAGGCCTGATCTTGCTATCTATAAACAAGGGTTAAAAAGTGTTCCAATATGGGTTAAATTTTATCATATCCCATTACAATTGTGGACTCCTGATGGGTTGGGATATATTGCTAGCATTTTGGGGAGACCTCTATATACTGATTCTCAAACTGATGATAGGGGTAGATTAAATTACACCAGGATGTGTATTGAGGTTGATATTAGAGCTGAATTTCCGTCTGAGGTAGGGGTCAAGTTGGCTGATGGGAGAATTGTTACTATTGGTGTTGAATATCAATGGGTTCCCATGAAATGTGAACACTGTGAGATTTTTGGACATTCTTCCAAAAATTGTGTTAAAATGAAAGTCCAAAATGCTATTAAAAAAACTAAAGAGATTAAGAAAGAATGGGTTGTTATGGGGAAGAAAGTTGGAGAAACAAGTAATTTTGATACAATCAATCATGAGCAGGTTAATGATATACCTAAGGATATTCAGAATTTAGGAAATAATGTTGTTGAGGTTGAGAATATTGTTGAGTCAAATGAATTTAAAAATCATGAGGATCGGGTGAATGTAAATGAGTTGAAGATAGAGGTTCCTAGGGATAATACAAATGTTATTTCCCCTAATAAATTCGCTTGCTTGGGAGATTTTGATGATGGGGAGATAATGGAGGATTGGGGAATTGATACCGATAATGAAAAGGAAGGTTTTATACATGAACCAGGGGGAATGGTAGAGGAAGAGAAGCATGGTCATAAAGCTGGAACAAACCCTCTGATTATAGAAGAGAAAGGGATTAAGAGCCCAATGCCCTTGTTGGCTTCAAGTGTTGGTATGTTAGGGCCCATTTCTAACAAGAAATTTAAAACTAAGAGGGGCTTGAAAAGAGAGGATAAGGGGGGAGAGCAGTTTGCTAAAAATTAGTTTTCCATATGAATTGCTATATTTGGAATGTTCGTGGTCTTAATGGGGATGTGAAACAAAAGGAAATAAAGTTAATGATTAAATCTTTAGATATTTCTATTTTTTGTTTGATTGAGACAAAGGTGTTAAAGAGCAATGTTGATAAAGTGGTGAAAGTGATTTGCCCAGGTTGGAAGTTAGTTAATAATTATGATTTTGCGGATTTGGGAAGATTATGGATTTGTTGGGACCCAAAGAAAATGAATGTGGATTTATTGAAGGGCAGTGCTCAATTTCTTCACTGTAAAGTGAGTACTGTTGATAAAATTTATAATTGTTTCGCTACATTTATTTATGGGAGTAATGATTATATTGAGAGAAGGATTTTATGGAAAGAGTTGTTTGATATTTCCATGGCTTTGAAGAACAACCCCTGGATTTGTGCGGGTGACTTAAATGCTATTAGATATCAACATGAGAAATGGGGTGGGGATGACAAGTGGAATGCAAAAATGAGGGAATGTGGGCAGGCTCTAGATAGAGCAGGATTAATGGATTTGAAGTATAATGGTATCAAATTTTCTTGGTCCAATGGTCATGTGTTTAGTAAGCTGGATAGATGCTTAGTGAATTCAGCTTGGGTTGATTATTTTCAAACCACTGAAGTTTCTTTTTTGCCTCCAGGGGTTTCGGATCATGCTTGTATTACGGTTAAAATCTCTATGGAGGTAGAGAGGGTTAAAAGACCATTTAGGTTCAATAATTTTTTAACTAAACATGAAACGTTTACTCAAGTGGTGAGAGATGCGTGGAATGGCCATGTTACTGGGAGTAAAATGTTTGTGGTAAGTCAGAAGCTGAAAATGGTTAAGAATGCATTGAAAATTTTAAATAAAACTCACTTTGATAAATTACCAACTCAAGTGTCTGAAGCTAGGAAAAAGTTATTGAACATTCAATGCTTGGTGGATTTGGATCCTGGAAATCACGAATTTCAAAGAATAGAAAAGGACTGTCTTAAACAATTTTATAAAGTGTCAAATGCCGAGGAATGTTTATATAGACAGCTATCTAGGATTCAATGGTTGAGGCTAGGAGATCAAAACACCAGTTATTTTCATAAGATTGCTAATCAGAGGAAAGCTCTTAACAATATAGTTTCCATAACTAGAGAGGATGGCACTGTTCTGACTGATAAAGGTGATGTTAGTAGAGAGATTGTGGGATTTTACAAGAATCTTTTTGCCAAGAGAGAAGAGGTCAGGATCCCTGTTTTGAATGAGTTTATTCAACACACTATTTCTCTAGAGCAAAGTATAGACATGAATAGAGATGTTACCAGAGAAGAAATCAAAGCTACTTTCCTTGCAATAAAAGATGATAAAGCCCCAATACCGGATGGTTTGAATGCAGTGTTTTATAAGGCGGCCTAGGATGTTATTGGAAATGAGGTGGTGGATGCCATAATGGATTTCTTTGCTTCAGGTCAATTGCTTTCTGAAGTAAACTGTACTTCCATTTCTCTCATCCCCAAAGTTGATAATCCTACTAAAGTGACGGAGTTCAGGCCTATTTCAGTATGCAATGTGTTGTATAAATGCATAGCAAAAATTATTACTAATAGGTTGAAACCCATTCTAGACTCGAGTATAAGTGCTAATCAATCTGGGTTTGTTCCGGGTAGGAGTATTTGTGATAATGTTCTGCTAGCTCAAGAGATATTACTCCATTACCATAAAGATGAGTCTCCAGCTAGAGTTGCCATGAAAATTGATTTGACTAAAGCTTATGACTCTGTCTCTTGGGATTTTTTGGGTGAGGTGTTGAAGTGTTTTGGTTTGCCTGATAGAGTTAGAGGTTGGATTCTTACTTGTTGCTCTTCTCCTAAGTTCTCTATAAATATTAATGGTGCTCTTGAAGGGTTTTTCAAAGGAGGAAGAGGGCTTAGGCAAGGGGACCCTATGTCTCCTTATCTTTTTGTGATGTGCATGGAAGTTCTCTCAGGGATGTTGAATAAACTGGGGAAAAATGACTCTTTTAAGTTCCACCCCAAATGTAAAAAATTGGAGATTAATCATTTGATGTTTGCTGATGACCTATTCCTCTTCTGTGAGGGTAGTGAAAATTCAGTGAACTGTATGCTGGATGTTTTGAGGAAGTTTAGTGAATTTTCAGGTTTAATCCCTAATACTTCAAAGAGCTCCATTTTTACATCGGGTGTGGAGGGTAGAGTTTTAGAAAATATTGTCCTTGGGTCCAACTTTTCTATTGGAAAATTGCCTGTCAAGTATTTAGGGGTGCCTCTGATTTCTTCAAAGCTTAATGCAGCTGACTATCAAGAGTTAGTATTGAAAATTACCAAAAAGGTTCAGGCTTGGAATTGCAGATTCCAGTCCTTTGCGGGTAGGTTACAATTGATTGCCTCAGTGTTGTTTTCAGTTCAGGTTTATTGGAGTTCTATATATATCCTTCCAAAATCTGTGTTTAAACAACTGAATGAGATAATGAGGAAATTCTTATGGAAAGGGGTTGATTTGAAGAGTGGTGGTGATAAGTTGGCATGGGCTAAAGTGTGTTTGCCGAAAGATGAAGGGGGCTTAGGATTAAAAGATTTGATAGCTTGGAATGTGGCAGCTATTGGTAAGCAGCTATGGAACCTATTACAGCTTATTCCCACAAACCTCTGGAGTAAGTGGGCAAGGATTGAGCTCATGAAAGACCAGAATTTCTGGCTGCTTAAGGTCCCGGATAAAAGATCTTGGTCATGGAAGAAGATAATGGGTCTAAGAGATACATTTAGACAATACATTGAGTACAAGGTTGGGAATGGCGATAATATTCTTCTTTGGCTTGATGATTGGTTGTATCCCAATTCTATTGTAGAAAAACATGGGGATAGGATCAGGTATGATTCTGGGTTAAGAAACAATTGTAAAGTCAATGCCATAATCAGAAATGGGCAATGGTTTCCTCCTTTTGCAAACTCACATAAATTAATGGAGTTAAGAGATGATATTGCTACCCTTCCCCCTCCAGATTGTCATGAAGTTGATACCTTGATTTGGAAGCCTACTAGGGGTAAGTATTCTATTAGCTCAGCTTGGAATTTGTTAAGAAACAGGGATAATCAAGTTCAATGGTACAAGACTGTGTGGTTTCCAAATAATATTCCAAAACATGCTTTCATCTTATGGACTTTAATTCATAATAGAATGCAAACACAAGATAAATTGGTCCTTTATGGGATGATTCAGCAACAAAAATGTGTCTTCTGTGACTTACCATGTGAAAGCAGGGAGCATATATTTTTTGAATGCAGCTTCTCTTCTAAAGTTTGGTCTTCGGTTGCAATTGATATTGGTTTAAGGCAAGTTGCAATTGATATTTCTCTAACTGGACCATTTTTCCTAACTAGCCCTTTTCCTAACTGTCTCATTTCTATCTCTCCAACCTCCTTTTCTTTCTAAGTGGTACGGATTTCACTCGAATCGTCCTATAAGTTGAATCGGTGTTTGTACATCATTCATTCACCATTGTAAGACTCTTATGGACAACAATACTATAAAGCACATCAAAATTCTCCACACATTTCTAAATGACACTTTTCTTTCTCTCCAACCTCATTTTATTTCTTAGTGGGACGGATTTCACTCGAATCGTCCTGTAAGTTGAATCGATTTTTGTACATCATTCATTCACCATTGTAAAACTCTTATGGAAAACAACACTACAAAGCATAGTCCAAACCTTCATAACTTGCCTTTTTCTTTCTCTCCAACCTTTTTTTCTTTCTAAGTTTGACGGATTTCACTCGAATCGCCCAACAAGTTGAATCGGTGTGTACATTATTCCTTCACCATTATAAAACTCTTATGGACAACAATTATATAAAGCATAGTCCACACTTTCCTAACTGTCCCATTTCTATCTCTCCAACCTCATTTTCTTTCTAACTGGGACGGATTTCACTCGAATCGTCCTATAAGTTGAATCGGTGTTTGAACATCACTCATTCACCATTGTAAGACTCTGATCGACAACAATACTATAAAGCATATTAAAATTCTCCAAACCTTCTTAAATGACACTTTTCTTTCTCTCCAACCTCATTTTCCTTCTTAGTGGGATGGATTTCACTCGAATCGTCCTATAAGTTGAATCGGTGTTTGTACAGCAATCCATCACCATTATAAGACTCTTATGGAGAACAATTCTATAAAGAATAGTCCACACCTTCCTAACTGTCTCATTTCTATCTCTCCAACCTCATTTTCTTTCTAAGTGGTACGGATTTCACTCGAATCGTCCTATAAGTTGAATCGGTGTTTGTACATCATTCATTCTCCATTGTAAGACTCTTATGGACAACAATACTATAAAGCACATCAAAATTCTCCACACATTTCTAAATGACACTTTTCTTTCTCTCCAACCTCATTTTATTTCTTAGTGGGACAGATTTCACTCGAATCGTCCTGTAAGTTGAATCGATTTTTGTACATCATTCCTTCACCATTGTAAAACTCTTATGGAAAACAACACTACAAAGCATAGTCCAAACCTTCATAACATGCCCTTTTATTTCTCTCCAACCTCTTTTTCTTTCTAAGTTTGACGGATTTCACTCGAATCGTCCAACATGTAGAATCGGTGTTTGTACATTATTCCTTCACCATTATAAGACTCTTATGGACAACAATTCTATAAATCATAGTCCACACCTTCCGAACTGTCCCATTTCTATCTCTCCAACCACCTTTTCTTTCTAACTGGAACGGATTTCCCTCGAATAGTCTTATGAGTTGAATCGGTGTTTGTACGTCATTCATTCACCATTGTAAGACTCTTATGGACAACAATAATATAAAACATATCAAAATTCTCCAAACCTTCCGAAATGACACTTTTCTTTCTCTCCAACCTTATTTTATTTCTTAGTAGGACGAATTTCACACAAATCGTTCTGTAAGTTGAATCGATTTTTGTACATCATTCCTTCACCATTGTAAAACTCTTATGGAAAACAATACAACAAAGCATAGTCCACACCTTCAAAACTTGCCCTTTTCTTTCTCTCCAACCTCATTTTCTTTCTAAGTGGGACGGATTTCACTCGAATCGCCCAACAAGTTGAATCGGTGTTTGTACATTATTCCTTCACCATTATAAGACTCTTATGGACAACAATTCTATAAAGCATAGTCCACACCTTCCGAACTGTCCCATTTCTATCTCTCCAACCTCCTTTTCTTTCTAAGTGGGACGGATTTCACTCGAATCGTCTTATAAGTTGAATCGGTGTTTGTACGTCATTCATTCACCATTGTAAGACTCTTATGGACAACAATACTATAAAGCATATCAAAATTCTCCAAACCTTCCGAAATGACACTTTTCTTTCTCTCGAACCTCATTTTATTTCTTAGTAGGACGGATTTCACACGAATCGTCCTGTAAATTGAATCAATTTTTGGACATCATTCCTTCACCATTGTAAAACTCTTATGGAAAACAACAATACAAAGCATAGTCCAAACCTTCATAACTTGCCTTTTTCTTTCTCTCCAACCTCTTTTTCTTTCTAAGTTTGACGGATTTCACTCGAATCGCCCAACAAGTTGAATCGATGTTTGTACATTATTTCTTCACCATTATAAGACTCTTATGGACAACAATTCTATAAAGCATAGTCCACACCTTCCGAATTGTCCCATTTCTATCTCTCCAACCTCATTTTCTTTCTAACTGGGACGGATTTCACTCGAATCGTCCTATAAGTTGAATCGGTGTTTGTACAGCAATCCATCACCATTATAAGACTCTTATGGAGAACAATTCTATAAAGAATAGTCCACACCTTCCTAACTGTCTCATTTCTATCTCTCCGACCTCCTTTTCTTTCAAAGTGGTACGGATTTCACTCGAATCGTCCAATAAGTTGAATCGCTGTTTGTACATCATTCATTCACCATTGTAAGACTCTTATGGACAACAATACTATAAAGCACATCAAAATTCTCCACACATTTCTAAATGACACTTTTCTTTCTCTCCAGCCTCATTTTATTTCTTAGTGGGACGGATTCCACTCGAATCGTCCTGTAAGTTGAATTGATTTTTGTACATCATTCCTTCACCATTGTAAAACTCTTATGGAAAACAACACTACAAAGCATAGTCCAAACCTTCATAACTTGCCCTTTTCTTTCTCTCCAACCTCTTTTTCTTTCTAAGTTTGACGGATTTCACTCGAATCGTCCAACATGTAGAATCGGTGTTTGTACATTATTCCTTCACCATTAAAAGACTCTTATGGACAACAATTCTATAAAGCATAGTCCACACCTTCCGAACTGTCCCATTTCTATCTCTCCAACCTCCTTTTCATTCTAAGTGGGACGGATTTCACTCGAATCGTCCTATAAGTTGAATCGGTGTTTGAACATCATTCATTCACCATTGTAAGACTCTGATGGACAACAATACTCTAAAGCATATCAAAATTCTCCAAACCTCCCTAAATGACACTTTTCTTTCTCTCCAACCTCATTTTCTTTCTTAGTGGGACGGATTTCACTCGAATCGCCCTGTAAGTTGAATCGATTTTTGTACATCATTCTTTCACCACTGTAAAACTCTTATGGAAAACAATACTACAAAGCATAGTCCACACCTTCATAACTTGCCCTTTTCTTTTTCTCCAACATCATTTTCTTTCTAAGTGGGACGGATTTCACTCGAATCGCCTAACAAGTTGAATCGGTGTTTCTACATTATTCCTTCACCATTATAAGACTCTTATGGACAACAATTCTATAAATCATAGTCCACACCTTCCGAACTGTCCCATTTCTATCTCTCCAACCTCCTTTTCTTTCTAAGTGGGACGGATTTCCCTCGAATCGTCTTATAAGTTGAATCGGTGTTTGTACGTCATTCATTCACCATTGTAAGACTCTTATGGACAACAATAATATAAAGCATATCAAAATTCTCCAAACCTTCCGAAATGACACTTTTCTTTCTCTCGAACCACATTTTATTTCTTAGTAAGACGGATTTCACACGAATCGTCCTGTAAGTTGAATCGATTTTTGTACATCATTCCTTCACCATTGTAAAACTCTTATGGAAAACAACAATACAAAGCATAGTCCAAACCTTCATAACTTGCCTTTTTCTTTCTCTCCAACCTCTTTTTCTTTCTAAGTTTGACGGATTTCACTCGAATCGTCCAACATGTAGAATCGGTGTTTGTACATTATTCCTTCACCATTAAAAGACTCTTATGGACAACAATTCTATAAAGCATAGTCCACACCTTCCGAACTGTCCCATTTCTATCTCTCCAACCTCCTTTTCTTTGTAAGTGGGACGGATTTCACTCGAATCGTCCTATAAGTTGAATCGGTGTTTGAACATCATTCATTCACCATTGTAAGACTCTGATGGACAACAATACTCTAAAGCATATCAAAATTCTCCAAACCTCCCTAAATGACACTTTTCTTTCTCTCCAACCTCATTTTCTTTCTTAGTGGGACGGATTTCACTCGAATCGCCTAACAAGTAGAATCGGTGTTTCTACATTATTCCTTCACCATTATAAGACTCTTATGGACAACAATTCTATAAATCATAGTCCACACCTTCCGAACTGTCCCATTTCTATCTCTCCAACCTCCTTTTCTTTCTAAGTGGGACGGATTTCCCTCGAATCGTCTTATAAGTTGAATCGGTGTTTGTACGTCATTCATTCACCATTGTAAGACTCTTATGGACAACAATAATATAAAGCATATCAAAATTCTCCAAACCTTCCGAAATGACACTTTTCTTTCTCTCCAAACTTATTTTATTTCTTAGTAGGACGGATTTCACACGAATCGTTCTGTAAGTTGAATCGATTTTTGTACATCATTCCTTCACCATTGTAAAACTCTTATGGAAAACAACACTACAAAGCATAGTCCACACCTTCATAACTTGCCCATTTCTTTCTTTGCAACCTCTTTTTCTTTCTAAGTTTGACGGATTTCACTCGAATCGTCCAACATGTAGAATCGGTGTTTGTACATTATTCCTTCACCATTAAAAGACTCTTATGGACAACAATTCTATAAAGCATAGTCCACACCTTCCGAACTGTCCCATTTCTATCTCTCCAACCTCCTTTTCTTTGTAAGTGGGACGGATTTCACTCGAATCGTCCTATAAGTTGAATCGGTGTTTGAACATCATTCATTCACCATTGTAAGACTCTGATGGACAACAATACTCTAAAGCAAATCAAAATTCTCCAAACCTCCCTAAATGACACTTTTCTTTCTCTCCAACCTCATTTTCTTTCTTAGTGGGAAGGATTTCACTCGAATCGCCCTGTAAGTTGAATCGATTTTTGTACATCATTCTTTCACCACTGTAAAACTCTTATGGAAAACAATACTACAAAGCATAGTCCACACCTTCATAACTTGCCCTTTTCTTTTTCTCCAACATCATTTTCTTTCTAAGTGGGACGGATTTCACTCGAATCGCCCAACAAGTTGAATCGGTGTTTCTACATTATTCCTTCACCAATATAAGACTCTAATGGACAACAATTCTATAAATCATAGTCCACACCTTCCGAACTGTCCCATTTCTATCTCTCTAACCTCCTTTTCTTTCTAAGTGGGACGGATTTCACTCGAATCGTCTTATCAGTTGAATCGGTGTTTGTACGTCATTCATTCACCATTGTAAGACTCTTATGGACAACAATAATATAAAGCATATCAAAATTCTCCAAACCTTCCGAAATGACACTTTTCTTTCTCTCGAACCTCATTTTATTTCTTAGTAAGACGGATTTCACACGAATCGTCCTGTAAGTTGAATCGATTTTTGTACATCATTCCTTCACCATTGTAAAACTCTTACGGAAAACAACAATACAAAGCATAGTCCAAACCTTCATAACTTGCCTTTTTCTTTCTCTCCAACCTCTTTTTCTTTCTAAGTTTGACGGATTTCACTCGAATCGCCCAACAAGTTGAATCGATGTTTGTACATTATTTCTTCACCATTATAAGACTCTTATGGACAACAATTATATAAAGCATAGTCCACACCTTCCGAACTGTCCCATTTCTATCTCTCCAACCTCCTTTTCTTTCTAAGTAGGACGGATTTCACTCGAATCGTCCTATAAGTTGAATCGGTGTTTGAACATCATTCATTCACCATTGTAAGACTCTGATGGACAACAATACTATAAAGCATATCAAAATTCTCCAAACCTTCCAAAATGACACTTTTCTTTCTCTCCAACCTCATTTTCTTTCTTAGTGGGACTGATTTCACTCGAATCGTCCTGTAAGTTGAATCGATTTTTGTACATCATTCCTTCACCATTGTAAAACTCTTATGGAAAACAATACTACAAAGCATAGTCCACACCTTCATAACTTGCCCTTTTCTTTCTCTCCAACATCATTTTCTTTCTAAGTGGGACGGATTTCACTCGAATCGCCTAACAAGTTGAATCGGTGTTTCTACATTATTCCTTCACCATTATAAGACTCTTTTGGACAACGATTCTATAAATCATAGTCCACACCTTCCGAACTGTCCCATTTCTATCTCTCCAACCTTCTTTTCTTTCTAAGTGGGACGGATTTCCCTCGAATCGTCTTATAAGTTGAATCGGTGTTTGTACGTCATTCATTCACCATTATAAGACTCTTATGGACAACAATAATATAAAGCATATCAAAATTCTCCAAACCTTCCGAAATGACACTTTTCTTTCTCTCCAAACTTATTTTATTTCTTAGTAGGACGGATTTCACACGAATCGTTCTGTAAGTTGAATCGATTTTTGTACATCATTCCTTCACCATTGTAAAACTCTTATGGAAAACAACACTACAAAGCATAGTCCACACCTTCATAACTTGCCCTTTTCTTTCTTTGCAACCTCTTTTTCTTTCTAAGTTTGACGGATTTCACTCGAATCGTCCAACATGTAGAATCGGTGTTTGTACATTATTCCTTCACCATTAAAAGACTCTTATGGACAACAATTCTATAAAGCATAGTCCACACCTTCCGAACTGTCCCATTTCTATCTCTCCAACCTCTTTTTCTTTGTAAGTGGGACGGATTTCACTCGAATCGTCCTATAAGTTGAATCGGTGTTTGAACATCATTCATTCACCATTGTAAGACTCTGATGGACAACAATACTCTAAAGCATATCAAAATTCTCCAAACCTCCCTAAATGACACTTTTCTTTCTCTCCAACCTCATTTTCTTTCTTAGTGGGACGGATTTCACTCGAATCGCCCTGTAAGTTGAATCGATTTTTGTACATCATTCTTTCACCACTGTAAAACTCTTATGGAAAACAACACTACAAAGCATAGTCCACACCTTCATAACTTGCCCTTTTCTTTCTTTGCAACCTCTTTTTCTTTCTAAGTTTGACGGATTTCACTCGAATCGTCCAACATGTAGAATCGGTGTTTGTACATTATTCCTTCACCATTAAAAGACTCTAATGGACAACAATTCTATAAATCATAGTCCACACCTTCCGAACTGTCCCATTTCTATCTCTCCAACCTCCTTTTCTTTCTAAGTGGGACGGATTTCACTCGAATCGTCTTATCAGTTGAATCGGTGTTTGTACGTCATTCATTCACCATTGTAAGACTCTTATGGACAACAATAATATAAAGCATATCAAAATTCTCCAAACCTTCCGAAATGACACATTTCTTTCTCTCGAACCTCATTTTATTTCTTAGTAGGACGGATTTCACACGAATCGTCCTGTAAGTTGAATCGATTTTTGTACATCATTCCTTCACCATTGTAAAACTCTTATGGAAAACAACAATACAAAGCATAGTCCAAACCTTCATAACTTGCCTTTTTCTTTCTCTCCAACCTCTTTTTCTTTCTAAGTTTGACGGATTTCACTCGAATCGCCCAACAAGTTGAATCGATGTTTGTACATTATTTCTTCACCATTATAAGACTCTTATGGACAACAATTCTATAAAGCATAGTCCACACCTTCATAACTTGCCCTTTTCTTTCTTTGCAACCTCTTTTTCTTTCTAAGTTTGACGGATTTCACTCGAATCGTCCAACATGTAGAATCGGTGTTTGTACATTATTCCTTCACCATTAAAAGACTCTAATGGACAACAATTCTATAAATCATAGTCCACACCTTCCGAACTGTCCCATTTCTATCTCTCCAACCTCCTTTTCTTTCTAAGTGGGACGGATTTCACTCGAATCGTCTTATCAGTTGAATCGGTGTTTGTACGTCATTCATTCACCATTGTAAGACTCTTATGGACAACAATAATATAAAGCATATCAAAATTCTCCAAACCTTCCGAAATGACACTTTTCTTTCTCTCCAACCTCATTTTATTTCTTAGTGGGAAGGATTTCACTCGAATCGTCCTGTAAGTTGAATAGATTTTTGTACATCATTCCTTCACCATTGTAAAACTCTTATGGAAAACAACAATACAAAGCATAGTCCAAACCTTCATAACTTGCCCTTTTCTTTCTCTCCAACCTCTTTTTCTTTCTAAGTTTGACGGATTTCACTCGGATCGTCCAACATGTAGAATCGGTGTTTGTAAATTATTCCTTCACCATTAAAAGACTCTTATGGACAACAATTCTATAAATCATAGTCCACACCTTCCGAACTGTCCCATTTCTTTCTCTCCAACCTCATTTTCTTTCTAACTGGGACGGATTTCACTCGAATCGTCCTATAAGTTGAATCGGTGTTTGTACAGCAATCCATCACCATTATAAGACTCTTATGGACAACAATTCTATAAAGAATAGTCCACACCTTCCTAACTGTCTCATTTCTATCTCTCCAACCTCCTATTCTTTGTAAGTGGTACGGATTTCACTCGAATCGTCCTATAAGTTGAATCGGTGTTTGTACATCATTCATTCACCATTGTAAGACTCTTATGGACAACAATACTATAAAGCACATCAAAATTCTTCACACATTTCTAAATGACACTTTTCTTTCTCTCCAACCTCATTTTATTTCTTAGTGGGAAGGATTTCACTCGAATCGTCCTGTAAGTTGAATAGATTTTTGTACATCATTCCTTCACCATTGTAAAACTCTTATGGAAAACAACACTACAAAGCATAGTCCAAACCTTCATAACTTGCCCTTTTCTTTCTCTCCAACCTCTTTTTCTTTCTAAGTTTGACGGATTTCACTCGGATCGTCCAACATGTAGAATCGGTGTTTGTAAATTATTCCTTCACCATTAAAAGACTCTTATGGACAACAATTCTATAAATCATAGTCCACACCTTCCGAACTGTCCCATTTCTTTCTCTCCAACCTCATTTTCTTTCTAACTGGGACGGATTTCACTCGAATCGTCCTATAAGTTGAATCGGTGTTTGTACAGCAATCCATCACCATTATAAGACTCTTATGGACAACAATTCTATAAAGAATAGTCCACACCTTCCTAACTGTCTCATTTCTATCTCTCCAACCTCCTATTCTTTGTAAGTGGGACGGATTTCACTCGAATCGTCCTATAAGTTGAATCGGTGTTTGTACATCATTCATTCACCATTGTAAGACTCTTATGGACAACAATACTATAAAGCACATCAAAATTCTTCACACATTTCTAAATGACACTTTTCTTTCTCTCCAACCTCATTTTATTTCTTAGTGGGAAGGATTTCACTCGAATCGTCCTGTAAGTTGAATAGATTTTTGTACATCATTCCTTCACCATTGTAAAACTCTTATGGAAAACAACACTACAAAGCATAGTCCAAACCTTCATAACTTGCCCTTTTCTTTCTCTCCAACCTCTTTTTCTTTCTAAGTTTGACGGATTTCACTCGAATCGTCCAACATGTAGAATCGGTGTTTGTACATTATTCCTTCACCATTAAAAGACTCTTATGGACAACAATTCTATAAATCATAGTCCACACCTTCCGAACTGTCCCATTTCTTTCTCTCCAACCTCATTTTCTTTCTAACTGGGACGGATTTCACTCGAATCGTCCTATAAGTTGAATCGGTGTTTGTACAGCAATCCATCACCATTATAAGACTCTTATGGACAACAATTCTATAAAGAATAGTCCACACCTTCCTAACTGTCTCATTTCTATCTCTCCAACCTCCTTTTCTTTGTAAGTGGGACGGATTTCACTCGAATCGTCCTATAAGTTGAATCGGTGTTTGTACATCATTCATTCACCATTGTAAGACTCTTATGGACAACAATACTATAAAGCACATCAAAATTCTTCACACATTTCTAAATGACACTTTTCTTTCTCTCCAACCTCATTTTATTTCTTAGTGGGAAGGATTTCACTCGAATCGTCCTGTAAGTTGAATAGATTTTTGTACATCATTCCTTCACCATTGTAAAACTCTTATGGAAAACAACACTACAAAGCATAGTCCAAACCTTCATAACTTGCCCTTTTCTTTCTCTCCAACCTCTTTTTCTTTCTAAGTTTGACGGATTTCACTCGAATCGTCCAACATGTAGAATCGGTGTTTGTACATTATTCCTTCACCATTAAAAGACTCTTATGGACAACAATTCTATAAATCATAGTCCACACCTTCCGAACTGTCCCATTTCTTTCTCTCCAACCTCATTTTCTTTCTAACTGGGACGGATTTCACTCGAATCGTCCTATAAGTTGAATCGGTGTTTGTACAGCAATCCATCACCATTATAAGACTCTTATGGACAACAATTCTATAAAGAATAGTCCACACCTTCCTAACTGTCTCATTTCTATCTCTCCAACCTCCTTTTCTTTGTAAGTGGGACGGATTTCACTCGAATCGTCCTATAAGTTGAATCGGTGTTTGTACATCATTCATTCACCATTGTAAGACTCTTATGGACAACAATACTATAAAGCACATCAAAATTCTTCACACATTTCTAAATGACACTTTTCTTTCTCTCCAACCTCATTTTATTTCTTAGTGGGAAGGATTTCACTCGAATCGTCCTGTAAGTTGAATAGATTTTTGTACATCATTCCTTCACCATTGTAAAACTCTTATGGAAAACAACACTACAAAGCATAGTCCAAACCTTCATAACTTGCCCTTTTCTTTCTCTCCAACCTCTTTTTCTTTCTAAGTTTGACGGATTTCACTCGAATCGTCCAACATGTAGAATCGGTGTTTGTACATTATTCCTTCACCATTAAAAGACTCTTATGGACAACAATTCTATAAATCATAGTCCACACCTTCCGAACTGTCCCATTTCTTTCTCTCCAACCTCATTTTCTTTCTAACTGGGACGGATTTCACTCGAATCGTCCTATAAGTTGAATCGGTGTTTGTACAGCAATCCATCACCATTATAAGACTCTTATGGACAACAATTCTATAAAGAATAGTCCACACCTTCCTAACTGTCTCATTTCTATCTCTCCAACCTCCTTTTCTTTGTAAGTGGGACGGATTTCACTCGAATCGTCCTATAAGTTGAATCGGTGTTTGTACATCATTCATTCACCATTGTAAGACTCTTATGGATAACAATACTATAAAGCACATCAAAATTCTCCACACATTTCTAAATGACACTTTTCTTTCTCTCCAACCTCATTTTATTTCTTAGTGGGAAGGATTTCACTCGAATCGTCCTGTAAGTTGAATCGATTTTTGTACACCATTCCTTCACCATTGTAAAACTCTTATGGAAAACAACACTACAAAGCATAGTCCAAACCTTCATAACTTGCCATTTTCTATCTCTCCAACCTCTTTTTCTTTCTAAGTTTGACGGATTTCACTCGAATCGTCCAACTTGTAGAATCGGTGTTTGTACATTATTCTTTCACCATTAAAAGACTCTTATGGACAACAATTCTATAAAGCATAGTCCACACCTTCCGAACTGTCCCATTTTTATTTATTTTTTTTTTTTTGAAAGGTATGTCAATATTATAAAAACCAGAAAGGGCAAAAGCCTACAAAAAACTTGGGCATTCCCAAGGGTGGTATCCCCAAACCCACCAAATCTTTAGATTTAAATTGTTAAAAGGGAGAAAATACACAAAAACCATACTATCTCTATTGCTAAACCAATAAACCAGAGAATTACATGAAACCATTGGTTTAACAATAATCATACTCCTCCAAAGCATTAGTGGTCCAGTCTTCATCAGATTGTGGACAACATTAATATGAGCCTTGAAATCCCCACATATGAACATTATCAAGATAAATGAAACAAATTGCAGAACATTTGATCCATCATTTTCCATCCTTAAACCATGTCCATATTTAAGAGCAACCTTGTCATTTGCACTAGCTAGGAGCACTGATAAGAGTCTGCCATCACACTGAAAAAACGACCATTTCAGCACTGAAATTCTGAAATCAGCACTGAAAAAACTGCATTTCAGCACTGAAACACTGAAAATACTGCATTTCAGTACTGAAAAAAAACTGCATTTCAGCACTGAAACACTGAAAACTGCACTGAAAAATCTGTATTCTACCCTGAAACTCTGAAAAACGACCATTTCAGTACTTAAATTCTTAAATCTGCACTGAAAAAACTGCATTTCAGTACTAAACCACTGAAATCTGCACTGAAAATTCTGTATTTCAGCACTGAAAAATCTGCACTGATAAACTGCATTGTTGGCCGTCACAAAACTGCAGTTTACAAACTGCACTGAAGCACTGGACAACGACCGAAAACTGTGGTAGCCATCCGTGATGGTCTTCATAGCCATCCGACCCCCGTGAAAATCAGCCACCAACTTATAAATCTGCACAATGTAAGCAAAGGGATCAAAAGATAATTCAACATTTAAAAAAATTATCATTAAACACCTCGCACGCATTCTGAACCAAATCTTGACCCATACCCCCAACAACACTGAAACATTTTCTCTACCACTCATCCAGATAGAAATCCTGAACACGCATTCTGAACCAAATCCGAACTGTCCCATTTCTATCTCTCCAACCTCCTTTTCTTTCTAAGTGGGACGGATTTCACTCGAATCGTCCTATAAGTTGAATCGGTGATTGAACATCATTCATTCACCATTGTAAGACTCTGATGGACAACAATACTCTAAAGCATATCAAAATTCTCCAAACCTTCCTAAATGACACTTTTCTTTCTCTCCAACCTCATTTTCTTTTTCTCAGTGGGACGGATTTCACTCGAATCGCCCTGTAAGTTGAATCAATTTTTGTACATCATTCCTTCACCACTGTAAAACTCTTATGGAAAACAATACTACAAAGCATAGTCCACACCTTCATAACTTGCCCATTTCTTTCTCTCCAACCTCATTTTCTTTCTAAGTAGGACGGATTTCACTCGAATCGCCCAACAAGTTGAATCGGTGTTTGTACATTATTCCTTCACCATTATAAGACTCTTATGGACAACAATTTTATAAAGCATAGTCCACACCTTCCGAACTGTCCCATTTCTATCTCTCCAACCTCCTTTTCTTTCTAACTGGGACGGATTTCCCTCGAATCGTCTTATGAGTTGAATCGGTGTTTGTACGTCATTCATTCACCATTGTAAGACTCTTATGGACAACAATAATATAAAGCATATCAAAATTCTCCAAACCTTCCGAAATGACACTTTTCTTTCTCTCCAACCTTATTTTATTTCTTAGTAGGACGGATTTCACACGAATCCTTCTGTAAGTTGAATCGATTTTTGTACATCATTCCTTCACCATTGTAAAACTCTTATGGAAAACAATACAACAAAGCATAGTCCACACCTTCAAAACTTGCCCTTTTCTTTCTCTCCAACCACTTTTTCTTTCTAAATGGGACGGATTTCACTCGAATCGCCCAACAAGTTGAATCGGTGTTTGTACATTATTCTTTCACCATTATAAGACTCTTATGGACAACAATTCTATAAAGCATAGTCCACACCTTCCGAACTGTCCTATTTCTATCTCTCCAACCTCCTTTTCTTTCTAAGTGTGACGGATTTCACTCGAATCGTCTTATAAGTTGAATCGGTGTTTGTACGTCATTCATTCACCATTGGAAGACTCTTATGGACAACAATAATATAAAGCATATCAAAATTCTCCAAACCTTCCGAAATGACACTTTTCTTTCTCTCGAACCTCATTTTATTTCTTAATAGGACGGATTTCACACGAATCGTCCTGTAAATTGAATCAATTTTTGGACATCATTCCTTCACCATTGTAAAACTCTTATGGAAAACAACAATACAAAGCATAGTCCAAACCTTCATAACTTGCCTTTTTCTTTCTCTCCAATCTCTTTTTCTTTCTAAGTTTGACGGATTTCACTCGAATCGCCCAACAAGTTGAATCGATGTTTGTACATTATTTCTTCACCATTATAAGACTCTTATGGACAACAATTATATAAAGCATAGTCCACACCTTCCGAACTGTCCCATTTCTATCTCTCCAACCTCCTTTTCTTTCTAAGTAGGACGGATTTCACTCGAATCGTCCTATAAGTTGAATCGGTGTTTGAACATCATTCATTCACCATTGTAAGACTCTGATGGACAACAATACTATAAAGCATATCAAAATTCTCTAAACCTTCCTAAATGACACTTTTCTTTCTCTCCAACCTCATTTTCTTTCTTAGTGGGACAGATTTCACTCGAATCGTCCTGTAAGTTGAATCGATTTTTGTACATCATTCATTCACCATTGTAAAACTCTTATGGAAAACAATACTACAAAGCATAGTCCACACCTTCATAACTTGCCCTTTTCTTTCTCTCCAACATCATTTTCTTTCTAAGTGGGACGGATTTCACTCGAATCGCCTAACAAGTTGAATCGGTGTTTCTACATTATTCCTTCACCATTATAAGACTCTAATGGACAACAATTCTATAAATCATAGTCCACACCTTCCGAACTGTCCCATTTCTATCTCTCCAACCTTCTTTTCTTTCTAAGTGGGACGGATTTCCCTCGAATCGTCTTATAAGTTGAATCGGTGTTTGTACGTCATTCATTCACCATTGTAAGACTCTTATGGACAACAATAATATAAAGCATATCAAAATTCTCCAAACCTTCCGAAATGACACTTTTCTTTCTCTCCAAACTTATTTTATTTCTTAGTAGGACGGATTTCACACGAATCGTTCTGTAAGTTGAATCGATTTTTGTACATCATTCCTTCACCATTGTAAAACTCTTATGGAAAACAACACTACAAAGCATAGTCCACACCTTCATAACTTGCCCTTTTCTTTCTTTGCAACCTCTTTTTCTTTCTAAGTTTGACGGATTTCACTCGAATCGTCCAACATGTAGAATCGGTGTTTGTACATTATTCCTTCACCATTAAAAGACTCTTATGGACAACAATTCTATAAAGCATAGTCCACACCTTCCGAACTGTCCCATTTCTATCTCTCCAACCTCTTTTTCTTTGTAAGTGGGACGGATTTCACTCGAATCGTCCTATAAGTTGAATCGGTGTTTGAACATCATTCATTCACCATTGTAAGACTCTGATGGACAACAATACTCTAAAGCATATCAAAATTCTCCAAACCTCCCTAAATGACACTTTTCTTTCTCTCCAACCTCATTTTCTTTCTTAGTGGGACGGATTTCACTCGAATCGCCCTGTAAGTTGAATCGATTTTTGTACATCATTCTTTCACCACTGTAAAACTCTTATGGAAAACAATACTACAAAGCATAGTCCACACCTTCATAACTTGCCCTTTTCTTTCTCTCCAACATCATTTTCTTTCTAAGTGGGACGGATTTCACTCGAATCGCCCAACAAGTTGAATCGGTGTTTCTACATTATTCCTTCACCATTATAAGACTCTAATGGACAACAATTCTATAAATCATAGTCCACACCTTCCGAACTGTCCCATTTCTATCTCTCCAACCTCCTTTTCTTTCTAAGTGGGACGGATTTCACTCGAATCGTCTTATCAGTTGAATCGGTGTTTGTACGTCATTCATTCACCATTGTAAGACTCTTATGGACAACAATAATATAAAGCATATCAAAATTCTCCAAACCTTCCGAAATGACACTTTTCTTTCTCTCGAACCTCATTTTATTTCTTAGTAGGACGGATTTCACACGAATCGTCCTGTAAGTTGAATCGATTTTTGTACATCATTCCTTCACCATTGTAAAACTTTTATGGAAAACAACAATACAAAGCATAGTCCAAACCTTCATAACTTGCCTTTTTCTTTCTCTCCAACCTCTTTTTCTTTCTAAGTTTGACGGATTTCACTCGAATCGCCCAACAAGTTGAATCGATGTTTGTACATTATTTCTTCACCATTATAAGACTCTTATGGACAACAATTCTATAAAGCATAGTCCACACCTTCCGAACTGTCCCATTTCTTTCTCTCCAACCTCATTTTCTTTCTAACTGGGACGGATTTCACTCGAATCGTCCAATAAGTTGAATCGGTGTTTGTACAGCAATCCATCACCATTATAAGACTCTTATGGAGAACAATTCTATAAAGAATTGTCCACACCTTTCTAACTGTCTCATTTCTATCTCTCCAACCTCCTTTTCTTTCTAAGTGGTACGGATTTCACTCGAATCGTCCTATAAGTTGAATCGGTGTTTGTACATCATTCATTCACCATTGTAAGACTCTTATGGACAACAATACTATAAAGCACATCAAAATTCTTCACACATTTCTAAATGACACTTTTCTTTCTCTCCAACCTCATTTTATTTCTTAGTGGGAAGGATTTCACTCGAATCGTCCTGTAAGTTGAATAGATTTTTGTACATCATTCCTTCACCATTGTAAAACTCTTATGGAAAACAACACTACAAAGCATAGTCCAAACCTTCATAACTTGCCCTTTTCTTTCTCTCCAACCTCTTTTTCTTTCTAAGTTTGACGGATTTCACTCGAATCGTCCAACATGTAGAATCGGTGTTTGTACATTATTCCTTCACCATTAAAAGACTCTTATGGACAACAATTCTATAAATCATAGTCCACACCTTCCGAACTGTCCCATTTCTTTCTCTCCAACCTCATTTTCTTTCTAACTGGGACGGATTTCACTCGAATCGTCCTATAAGTTGAATCGGTGTTTGTACAGCAATCCATCACCATTATAAGACTCTTATGGAGAACAATTCTATAAAGAATAGTCCACACCTTCCTAACTGTCTCATTTCTATCTCTCCAACCTCCTTTTCTTTCTAAGTGGTACGGATTTCACTCGAATCGTCCTATAAGTTGAATCGGTGTTTGTACATCATTCATTCACCATTGTAAGACTCTTATGGATAACAATACTATAAAGCACATCAAAATTCTTCACACATTTCTAAATGACACTTTTCTTTCTCTCCAACCTCATTTTATTTCTTAGTGGGAAGGATTTCACTCGAATCGTCCTGTAAGTTGAATAGATTTTTGTACATCATTCCTTCACCATTGTAAAACTCTTATGGAAAACAACACTACAAAGCATAGTCCAAACCTTCATAACTTGCCCTTTTCTTTCTCTCCAACCTCTTTTTCTTTCTAAGTTTGACGGATTTCACTCGAATCGTCCAACATGTAGAATCGGTGTTTGTACATTATTCCTTCACCATTAAAAGACTCTTATGGACAACAATTCTATAAATCATAGTCCACACCTTCCGAACTGTCCCATTTCTTTCTCTCCAACCTCATTTTCTTTCTAACTGGGACGGATTTCACTCGAATCGTCCTATAAGTTGAATCGGTGTTTGTACAGCAATCCATCACCATTATAAGACTCTTATGGACAACAATTCTATAAAGAATAGTCCACACCTTCCTAACTGTCTCATTTCTATCTCTCCAACCTCCTTTTCTTTGTAAGTGGGACGGATTTCACTCGAATCGTCCTATAAGTTGAATCGGTGTTTGTACATCATTCATTCACCATTGTAAGACTCTTATGGACAACAATACTATAAAGCACATCAAAATTCTTCACACATTTCTAAATGACACTTTTCTTTCTCTCCAACCTCATTTTATTTCTTAGTGGGAAGGATTTCACTCGAATCGTCCTGTAAGTTGAATAGATTTTTGTACATCATTCCTTCACCATTGTAAAACTCTTATGGAAAACAACACTACAAAGCATAGTCCAAACCTTCATAACTTGCCCTTTTCTTTCTCTCCAACCTCTTTTTCTTTCTAAGTTTGACGGATTTCACTCGAATCGTCCAACATGTAGAATCGGTGTTTGTACATTATTCCTTCACCATTAAAAGACTCTTATGGACAACAATTCTATAAATCATAGTCCACACCTTCCGAACTGTCCCATTTCTTTCTCTCCAACCTCATTTTCTTTCTAACTGGGACGGATTTCACTCGAATCGTCCTATAAGTTGAATCGGTGTTTGTACAGCAATCCATCACCATTATAAGACTCTTATGGACAACAATTCTATAAAGAATAGTCCACACCTTCCTAACTGTCTCATTTCTATCTCTCCAACCTCCTTTTCTTTGTAAGTGGGACGGATTTCACTCGAATCGTCCTATAAGTTGAATCGGTGTTTGTACATCATTCATTCACCATTGTAAGACTCTTATGGACAACAATACTATAAAGCACATCAAAATTCTCCACACATTTCTAAATGACACTTTTCTTTCTCTCCAACCTCATTTTATTTCTTAGTGGGAAGGATTTCACTCGAATCGTCCTGTAAGTTGAATCGATTTTTGTACACCATTCCTTCACCATTGTAAAACTCTTATGGAAAACAACACTACAAAGCATAGTCCAAACCTTCATAACTTGCCATTTTCTATCTCTCCAACCTCTTTTTCTTTCTAAGTTTGACGGATTTCACTCGAATCGTCCAACATGTAGAATCGGTGTTTGTACATTATTCTTTCACCATTAAAAGACTCTTATGGACAACAATTCTATAAAGCATAGTCCACACCTTCCGAACTGTCCCATTTTTATTTATTTTTTTTTTTTTGAAAGGTATGTCAATATTATAAAAACCAGAAAGGGCAAAAGCCTACAAAAAACTTGGGCATTCCCAAGGGTGGTATCCCCAAACCCACCAAATCTTTAGATTTAAATTGTTAAAAGGGAGAAAATACACAAAAACCATACTATCTCTATTGCTAAACCAATAAACCAGAGAATTACATGAAACCATTGGTTTAACAATAATCATACTCCTCCAAAGCATTAGTGGTCCAGTCTTCATCAGATTGTGGACAACATTAATATGAGCCTTGAAATCCCCACATATGAACATTATCAAGATAAATGAAACAAATTGCAGAACATTTGATCCATCATTTTCCATCCTTAAACCATGTCCATATTTAAGAGCAACCTTGTCATTTGCACTAGCTAGGAGCACTGATAAGAGTCTGCCATCACACTGAAAAAACGACCATTTCAGCACTGAAATTCTGAAATCAGCACTGAAAAAACTGCATTTCAGCACTGAAACACTGAAAATACTGCATTTCAGTACTGAAAAAAAACTGCATTTCAGCACTGAAACACTGAAAACTGCACTGAAAAATCTGTATTCTACCCTGAAACTCTGAAAAACGACCATTTCAGTACTTAAATTCTTAAATCTGCACTGAAAAAACTGCATTTCAGTACTAAACCACTGAAATCTGCACTGAAAATTCTGTATTTCAGCACTGAAAAATCTGCACTGATAAACTGCATTGTTGGCCGTCACAAAACTGCAGTTTACAAACTGCACTGAAGCACTGGACAACGACCGAAAACTGTGGTAGCCATCCGTGATGGTCTTCATAGCCATCCGACCCCCGTGAAAATCAGCCACCAACTTATAAATCTGCACAATGTAAGCAAAGGGATCAAAAGATAATTCAACATTTAAAAAAATTATCATTAAACACCTCGCACGCATTCTGAACCAAATCTTGACCCATACCCCCAACAACACTGAAACATTTTCTCTACCACTCATCCAGATAGAAATCCTGAACACGCATTCTGAACCAAATCCGAACTGTCCCATTTCTATCTCTCCAACCTCCTTTTCTTTCTAAGTGGGACGGATTTCACTCGAATCGTCCTATAAGTTGAATCGGTGATTGAACATCATTCATTCACCATTGTAAGACTCTGATGGACAACAATACTCTAAAGCATATCAAAATTCTCCAAACCTTCCTAAATGACACTTTTCTTTCTCTCCAACCTCATTTTCTTTTTCTCAGTGGGACGGATTTCACTCGAATCGCCCTGTAAGTTGAATCAATTTTTGTACATCATTCCTTCACCACTGTAAAACTCTTATGGAAAACAATACTACAAAGCATAGTCCACACCTTCATAACTTGCCCATTTCTTTCTCTCCAACCTCATTTTCTTTCTAAGTAGGACGAATTTCACTCGAATCGCCCAACAAGTTGAATCGGTGTTTGTACATTTTCCTTCACCATTATAAGACTCTTATGGACAACAATTCTATAAAGCATAGTCCACACCTTCCGAACTGTCCCATTTCTATCTCTCCAACCTCCTTTTCTTTGTAAGTGGGACGGATTTCACTCGAATCGTCCTATAAGTTGAATCGGTGATTGAACATCATTCATTCACCATTGTAAGACTCTGATGGACAACAATACTCTAAAGCATATCAAAATTCTCCAAACCTTCCTAAATGACACTTTTCTTTCTCTCCAACCTCATTTTCTTTCTCAGTGGGACGGATTTCACTCGAATCGCCCTGTAAGTTGAATCAATTTTTGTACATCATTCCTTCACCACTGTAAAACTCTTATGGAAAACAATACTACAAAGCATAGTCCACACCTTCATAACTTGCCCATTTCTTTCTCTCCAACCTCATTTTCTTTCTAAGTAGGACGAATTTCACTCGAATCGCCCAACAAGTTGAATCGGTGTTTGTACATTTTCCTTCACCATTATAAGACTCTTATGGACAACAATTCTATAAAGCATAGTCCACACCTTCCGAACTGTCCCATTTCTATCTCTCCAACCTCCTTTTCTTTCTAACTGGGACGGATTTCCCTCGAATCGTCTTATGAGTTGAATCGGTGTTTGTACGTCATTCATTCACCATTGTAAGACTCTTATGGACAACAATAATATAAAGCATATCAAAATTCTCCAAACCTTCCGAAATGACACTTTTCTTTCTCTCCAACCTTATTTTATTTCTTAGTAGGACGGATTTCACACGAATCCTTCTGTAAGTTGAATCGATTTTTGTACATCATTCCTTCACCATTGTAAAACTCTTATGGAAAACAATACAACAAAGCATAGTCCACACCTTCAAAACTTGCCCTTTTCTTTCTCTCCAACCACTTTTTCTTTCTAAATGGGACGGATTTCACTCGAATCGCCCAACAAGTTGAATCGGTGTTTGTACATTATTCCTTCACCATTATAAGACTCTTATGGACAACAATTCTATAAAGCATAGTCCACACCTTCCGAACTGTCCCATTTCTATCTCTCCAACCTCCTTTTCTTTCTAAGTGGGACGGATTTCACTCGAATCGTCTTATAAGTTGAATCGGTGTTTGTACGTCATTCATTCACCATTGGAAGACTCTTATGGACAACAATAATATAAAGCATATCAAAATTCTCCAAACCTTCCGAAATGACACTTTTCTTTCTCTCGAACCTCATTTTATTTCTTAATAGGACGGATTTCACACGAATCGTCCTGTAAATTGAATCAATTTTTGGACATCATTCCTTCACCATTGTAAAACTCTTATGGAAAACAACAATACAAAGCATAGTCCAAACCTTCATAACTTGCCTTTTTCTTTCTCTCCAATCTCTTTTTCTTTCTAAGTTTGACGGATTTCACTCGAATCGCCCAACAAGTTGAATCGATGTTTGTACATTATTTCTTCATCATTATAAGACTCTTATGGACAACAATTCTATAAAGCATAGTCCACACCTTCCGAACTGTCCCATTTCTATCTCTCCAACCTCATTTTCTTTCTAACGGGGACGGATTTCACTCGAATCGTCCTATAAGTTGAATCGGTGTTTGTACAACAATCCATCACCATTATAAGACCCTTATGGAGAACAATTCTATAAAGAATAGTCCACACCTTCCTAACTGTCTCATTTCTATCTCTCCAACCTCCTTTTCTTTCTAAGTGGTACGGATTTCACTCGAATCGTCCTATAAGTTGAATCGGTGTTTGTACATCATTCATTCACCATTGTAAGACTCTTATGGACAACAATACTATAAAGCACATCAAAATTCTCCACACATTTCTAAATGACACTTTTCTTTCTCTCCAACCTCATTTTATTTCTTAGTGGGAAGGATTTCACTCGAATCGTCCTGTAAGTTGAATCGATTTTTGTACATCATTCCTTCACCATTGTAAAACTCTTATGGAAAACAACACTACAAAGCATAGTCCAAACCTTCATAATTTGCCCTTTTCTTTCTCTCCAACCTCTTTTTCTTTCTAAGTTTGACGGATTTCACTCGAATCGTCCAACATGTAGAATCGGTGTTTGTACATTATTCCTTCACCATTATAAGACTCTTATGGATAACAATTCTATAAAGCATAGTCCACACCTTCCGAACTGTCCCATTTCTATCTCTCCAACCTCCTTTTCTTTCTAAGTGGGACGGATTTCACTCGAATCGTCCTATAAGTTGAATCGGTGTTTGAAAATCATTCATTCACCATTGTAAGACTCTGATGGACAACAATACTATAAAGCATATCAAAATTCTCCAAACGTTCCTAAATGACACTTTTCTTTCTCTCCAACCTCATTTTCTTTCTTAGTGGGACGGATCGAATCGTCCTGTAAGTTGAATCGATTTTTGTACATCATTCCTTCACCATTGTAAAACTCTTATGGAAAACAATACTACAAAGCATAGTCCACACCTTCATAACTTGCCCTTTTCTTTCTCTCTAACCTCATTTTCTTTCTAAGTGGGACGGATTTCACTCGAATCGCCCAACAAGTTGAATCGGTGTTTGTACATTATTCCTTCACCATTATAAGACTCTTATGGACAAAAATTCTATAAAGCATAGTCCACACCTTCCGAACTGTCCCATTTCTATCTCTCCAACCTCCTTTTCTTTCTAACTGGGACGGATTTCCCTCGAATCGTCTTATGAGTTGAATCGGTGTTTGTACGTCATTCATTCACCATTGTAAGACTCTTATGGACAACAATAATATAAAGCATATCAAAATTCTCCAAACCTTCCGAAATGACACTTTTCTTTCTCTCCAACCTTATTTTATTTCTTAGTAGGACGGATTTCACACGAATCGTTTTGTAAGTTGAATCGATTTTTGTACATCATTCCTTCACCATTGTAAAACTCTTATGGAAAACAACAATACAAAGCATAGTCCAAACCTTCATAACTTGCCTTTTTCTTTCTCTCCAACCTCTTTTTCTTTCTAAGTTTGACGGATTTCACTCGAATCGCCCAACAAGTTGAATCGATGTTTGTACGTTATTTCTTCACCATTATAAGACTCTTATGGACAACAATTCTAGAAAGCATAGTCCACACCTTCCGAACTGTCCCATTTCTATCTCTCCAACCTCATTTTCTTTCTAACTAGGACGGATTTCACTCGAATCGTCCTATAAGTTGAATCGGTGTTTGTACAGCAATCCATCACCATTATAAGACTCTTATGGAGAACAATTCTATAAAGAATTGTCCACAACTTCCTAACTGTCTCATTTCTATCTCTCCAACCTCTTTTTCTTTCTAAGTGGTACGGACTTCACTCGAATCGTCCTATAAGTTGAATCGGTGTTTGAACATCATTCATTCACCATTGTAAGACTCTGATGGACAACAATACTATAAAGCATATCAAAATTCTCCAAACCTTCCTAAATGACACTTTTCTTTCTCTCCAACCTCATGTTCTTTCTTAGTGGGACGGATCGAATCGTCCTGTAAGTTGAATCGATTTTTGTACATCATTCCTTCACCACTGTAAAACTCTTATGGAAAACAATACTACAAAGCATAGTCCACACCTTCATAACTTGCCCTTTTCTTTCTCTCCAACCTCATTTTCTTTTTAAGTGGGACGGATTTCACTCGAATCGCCCAACAAGTTGAATCGGTGTTTGTACATTATTCATTTACCATTATAAGACTCTTATGGACAACAATTCTATAAAGCATAGTCCAGACCTTCCGAACTGTCCCATTTCTATCTCTCCAACCTCCTTTTCTTTCTGACCGGGACGGATTTCCCTCGAATCGTCTTATGAGTTGAATCGGTGTTTGTACGTCATTCATTCACCATTGTAAGACTCTTATGGACAACAATAATATAAAGCGTATCAAAATTCTCCAAACTTTCCGAAATGACACTTTTCTTTCTCTCCAACCTTATTTTATTTCTTAGTAGGACGGATTTCACACGAATCGTTCTGTAAATTGAATCGATTTTTGTACATCATTCCTTCACCATTGTAAAACTCTTATGGAAAACAATACTACAAAGCATAGTCCACACCTTCATAACTTGCCCTTTTCTTTCTCTCCAACCTCATTTTCTTTCTATGTGGGACGGATTTCACTCGAATCGCCCAACAAGTTGAATCGGTGTTTGTACATTATTCCTTCACCATTATAAGACTCTTATGGACAACAATTCTATAAAGCATAATCCACACCTTCCGAACTGTCTCATTTGTATCTCTCCAACGTCCTTTTCTTTCTAAGTGGGACGGATTTCACTCGAATCGTCTTATAAGTTGAATCGGTGTTTGTACGTCATTCATTCACCATTGTAAGACTCTTATGGACAAAAATAATATAAAGCATATCAAAATTCTCCAAACCTTCCGAAATGACACTTTTCTTTCTCTCGAACCTCATTTTATTTCTTAGTAGGACGGATTTCACACGAATCGTCCTGTAAGTTGAATCGATTTTTGTACATCATTACTTCACCATTGTAAAACTCTTATGGAAAACAACAATACAAAGCATAGTCCAAACCTTCATAACTTGCCTTTTTCTTTCTCTCCAACCTCTTTTTCTTTCTAAGTTTGACGGATTTCACTCGAATCGCCCAACAAGTTGAATCGATGTTTGTACATTATTTCTTCACCATTATAAGACTCTTATGGACAACAATTCTATAAAGCATAGTCCACACCTTCCGAACTGTCCCATTTCTTTCTCTCAAACCTCATTTTCTTTCTAACTGGGACGGATTTCACTCGAATCGTCCTATAAGTTGAATCGGTGTTTGTACAACAATCCATCACCATTATAAGACCCTTATGGAGAACAATTCTATAAAGAATAGTCCACACCTTCCTAACTGTCTCATTTCTATCTCTCCTACCTCCTTTTCTTTCTAAGTGGTACGGATTTCACTCGAATCGTCCTATAATTGAATCGGTGTTTGTACATCATTCATTCACCATTGTAAGACTCTTATGGACAACAATACTATAAAGCACATCAAAATTCTCCACACATTTCTAAATGACACTTTTCTTTCTCTCCAACCTCATTTTATTTCTTAGTGGGAAGGATTTCACTCGAATCGTCCTGTAAGTTGAATCGATTTTTGTACATCATTCCTTCACCATTGTAAAACTCTTATGGAAAACAACACTACAAAGCATAGTCCAAACCTTCATGACTTGCCCTTTTCTTTCTCTCCAACCTCTTTTTCTTTCTAAGTTTGACGGATTTCACACGAATCGTCCAACATCTAGAATCGGTGTTTGTACATTATTCCTTCACCATTATAAGACTCTTATGGACAACAATTCTATAAAGCATAGTCCACACCTTCCGAACTGTCCCATTTCTATCTCTCCAATCTCCTTTTCTTTCTAAGTGGGACGGATTTCACTCGAATCGTCCTATAAGTTGAATCGGTGTTTGAAAATCATTCATTCACCATTGTAAGACTCTGATGGACAACATTACTATAAAGCATATCAAAATTCTCCAAACCTTCCTAAATGACACTTTTCTTTCTCTCCAACCTCATTTTCTTTCTTAGTGGGACGGATCGAATCGTCCTGTAAGTTGAATCGATTTTTGTACATCATTCCTTCACCATTGTAAAACTCTTATGGAAAACAATACTACAAAGCATAGTCCACACCTTCATAACTTGCCCTTTTCTTTCTCTCCAACCTCTTTTTCTTTCTAAGTTTGACGGATTTCACTCGAATCGTCCAACATGTAGAATCGGTGTTTGTACATTATTCCTTCACCATTAAAAGACTCTTATGGACAACAATTCTATAAAGCATAGTCCACACCTTCCGAACTGTCCCATTTCTATCTCTCCAACCTCCTTTTCTTTCTAAGTGGGACGGATTTCCCTCGTATCGTCTTATGAGTTGAATCGGTGTTTGTACATCATTCATTCACCATTGTAAGACTATTATGGAGAACAATACTATAAAGCATATCAAAATTCTCCGAACTTTCCGAAATGACACTTTTCTTTCTCTCCAACCTTTTTTTATTTCTTAGTAGGACGGATTTCACACGAATCGTTCTGTAAGTTGGATTGATTTTTGTACATCATTCCTTCACCATTGTAAAACTCTTATGGAAAACAACAATACAATGCATAGTCCAAACCTTCATAACTTGCCTTTTTCTTTCTCTCCAACCTCTTTTTCTTTCTAAGTTTGACGGATTTCACTCGAATCGCCCAACAAGTTGAATCGATGTTTGTACGTTATTTCTTCACCATTATAAGACTCTTATGGACAACAATTCTATAAAGCATAGTCCACACCTTCCGAACTGTCCCATTTCTATCTCTCCAACCTCATTTTCTTTCTAACTGGGATGGATTTCACTCGAATCGTCCTATAAGTTGAATCGGTGTTTGTACAGCAATCCATCACCATTATAAGACTCTTATGGAGAACAATTCTATAAAGAATAGTCCACAACTTCCTAACTGTCTCATTTCTATCTCTCCAACCTCTTTTTCTTTCTAAGTGGTACGGACTTCACTCGAATCGTCCTATAAGTTGAATCGGTGTTTGAACATCATTCATTCACCATTGTAAGACTCTGATGGACAACAATACTATAAAGCATATCAAAATTCTCCAAACCTTCCTAAATGACACTTTTCTTTCTCTCCAACCTCATTTTCTTTTCTTAGTGGGACGAATTTCACTCGAATCGTCCTGTAAATTGAATCAATTTTTGTACATCATTCCTTCACCATTGTAAAACTCTTATGGAAAAGAATACTACAAAGCATAGTCCACACCTTCATAACTTGCCCTTTTCTTTCTCTCCAACCTCATTTTCTTTCTAAGTGGGACGGATTTCACTCGAATCGCCCAACAAGTTGAATCGGTGTTTGTACATTATTCCTTCACCATTATAAGACTCTTATGGACAACAATTCTATAAAGCATAGTCCACACCTTCCGAACTGTCCCATTTCTATCTCTCCAACCTCCTTTTCTTTCTAAGTGGGACGGATTTTCCTCGAATCGTCTTATGAGTTGAATCGGTGTTTGTACGTCATTCATTCACCATTGTAAGACTCTTATGGACAACAATAATATAAAGCATATCAAAATTCTCCAAACTTTCCGAAATGACACTTTTCTTTCTCTCCAACCTTATTTTATTTCTTAGTAGGACGGATTTCACACGAATCGTTCTGTAAGTTGAATCCATTTTTGTACATTATTCCTTCAGCATTGTAAAACTCTAATGGAAAACAACAATACAAAGCATAGTCCAAACCTTCATAACTTGCCTTTTTCTTTCTCTCCAACCTCTTTTTCTTTCTAAGTTTGACGGATTTCACTCGAATCGCCCAACAAGTTGAATCGATGTTTGTACATTATTTCTTCATCATTATAAGACTCTTATGGACAACAATTCTATAAAGCATAGTCCACACCTTCCGAACTGTCCCATTTCTATCTCTCCATCCTCATTTTCTTTCTAACTGGGACGGATTTCACTCGAATCGTCCTATAAGTTGAATCGGTGTTTGTACAGCAATCCATCACCATTATAAGACTCTTATGGAGAACAATTCTATAAAGAATAGTCCACAACTTCCTAACTGTCTCATTTCTATCTCTCCAACCTCTTTTTCTTTCTAAGTGGTACAGACTTCACTCGAATCGTCCTATAAGTTGAATCGGTGTTTGAACATCATTCATTCACCATTGTAAGACTCTGATGGACAACAATACTATAAAGCATATCAAAATTCTCCAAACCTTCCTAAATGACACTTTTCTTTCTCTCCAACCTCATTTTCTTTCTTAGTGGGACGGATTTCACTCGAATCGTCCTGTAAGTTGAATCAATTTTTGTACATCATTCCTTCACCATTATAAAACTCTTATGGAAAAGAATACTACAAAGCATAGTCCACACCTTCATAACTTGCCCTTTTCTTTCTCTCCAACCTCATTTTCTTTCTAAGTGGGACGGATTTCACTCGAATCGCCCAACAAGTTGAATCGGTGTTTGTACATTATTCCTTCACCATTATAAGACTCTTATCGACAACAATTCTATAAAGCATAGTCCACACCTTCCGAACTGTCCCATTTCTATCTCTCCAACCTCCTTTTCTTTCTAAGTGGGACGGATTTCCCTCGAATCGTCTTATAAGTTGAATCGGTGTTTGTACGTCATTCATTCACCATTGTAAGACTCTTACGGACAACAATAATATAAAGCATATCAAAATTCTCCAAACCTTCCGAAATGACACTTTTCTTTCTCTCCAACCTTATTTTATTTCTTAGTAGGACGGATTTCACACGAATCGTTCTGTAAGTTGAATCGATTTTTGTACATCATTCCTTCACCATTGTAAAACTCTTATGGAAAACAACACTACAAAGCATAGTCCACACCTTCATAACTTGCCCTTTTCTTTCTCTCCAACCTCATTTTCTTTCTAAGTGGGACGGATTTCACTCGAATCGCCCAACAAGTTGAATCGGTGTTTGTACATTATTCCTTAACCATTATAAGACTCTTATGCACAACAATTCTATAAAGCATAGTCCACACCTTCCGAACTGTCCCATTTCTATCTCTCCAACCTCCTTTTCTTTCTAAGTGGGACAGATTTCACTCGAATCGTCTTATTAGTTTAATCGGTGTTTGTACGTCATTCATTCACCATTGTAAGACTCTTATGGACAACAATAACATAAAGCATATCAAAATTCTCCAAACCTTCCGAAATGACACTTTTCTTTCTTTCGAACCTCATTTTATTTCTTAGTAGGACGGATTTCACACGAATCGTCGTGTAAGTTGAATCGATTTTTGTACATCATTCCTTCACCATTGTAAAACTCTTATGGAAAACAATACTACAAAGCATAGTCCACACCTTCATAACTTGCCCTTTTCTTTCTCTCCAACCTCATTTTCTTTCTAAGTGGGACGGATTTCACTCGAATCGCCCAACAAGATGAATCGGTGTTTGTACATTATTCCTTCACCATTATAACACTCTTATGGACAACAATTCTATAAAGCATAGTCCACACCTTCCGAACTGTCCCATTTCTATCTCTCCAACCTCCTTTTCTTTCTAAGTGGGACGGATTTTCCTCGAATCGTCTTATAAGTTGAATCGGTGTTTGTACGTCATTCATTCACCATTGTAAGACTCTTACGGACAACAATAATATAAAGCATATCAAAATTCTCCAAACCTTCCGAAATGACACTTTTCTTTCTCTCCAACCTTATTTTATTTCTTAGTAGGACGGATTTCACACGAATCGTTCTGTAAGTTGAATCGATTTTTGTTCATCATTCCTTCACCATTGTAAAACTCTTATGGAAAACAACACTACAAAGCATAGTCCACACCTTCATAACTTGCCCTTTTCTTTCTCTCCAACCTCTTTTTCTTTCTAAGTTTGACGGATTTCACTCGAATCGTCCAACATGTAGAATCGGTGTTTGTACATTATTCCTTCACCATTAAAAGACTCTTATGGACAACAATTCTATAAAGCATAGTCCACACCTTCCGAACTGTCCCATTTCTATCTCTCCAACCTTCTTTTCTTTCTAACTGGGAGGGATATCCCTCGAATCGTCTTATGAGTTTAATCGGTGTTTGTACGTCATTCATTCACCATTGTAAGACTCTTTTGGACAACAATAATATAAAGCATATCAAAATTCTCCAAACGTTCCGAAATGACACTTTTCTTTCTCTCAAACCTTATTTTATTTCTTAGTAGGACGGATTTCACACGAATCGTTCTGTAAGTTGAATCGATATTTGTACATCATTCCTTCACCATTGTAAAACTCTTATGGAAAACAATACTACAAAGCATAGTCCACACCTTCATAACTTGCCCTTCTCTTTCTCTCCAACCTCATTTTGTTTCTAAGTGGGACGGATTTCACTCGAATCGCCCAACAAGTTGAATCGGTGTTTGTACATTATTCCTTCACCATTATAAGACTCTTATGGACAACAATTCTATAAAGCATAGTCCACACCTTCCGAACTGTCCCATTTCTATCTCTCCAACCTCCTTTTCTTTCTAACTGGGACGGATTTCCCTCGTATCGTCTTATGAGTTGAATCGGTGTTTGTACGTCATTCATTCACCATTGTAAGACTATTATGGACAACAATAATATAAAGCATATCAAAATTCTCCAAACTTTCCGAAATGACACTTTTCTTTCTCCCCTACCTTATTTTATTTCTTAGTAGGACGGATTTCACACGAATCGTTCTGTAAGTTGAATCAATTTTTGTACATCATTCCTTCACCATTGTAAAACTCTTATGGAAAACAATACTAAAAACCATAGTCCACACCTTCATAACTTGCCCTTTTCTTTCTCTCGAACCTCATTTTCTTTCTAAGTGGGACGGATTTCACTCGAATCGCCCAACAAGTTGAATCGGTGTTTGTACATTATTCCTTCACCATTATAAGACTCTTATGGACAACAGTTCTATAAAGCATAGTCCACACCTTCCGAACTGTCCCATTTCTATCTCTCCAACCTCATTTTCTTTCTAATTGGGACGGATTTCACTCGAATCGTCCAATAAGTTGAATCGGTGTTTGTACAGCAATCCATCACCATTATAAGACTCTTATGGAGAACAATTCTATAAAGAATAGTCCACAACTTCCTAACTGTCTCATTTCTATCTCTCCAACCTCGTTTTCTTTCTAAGTGGTACGGACTTCACTCGAATCGTCCTATAAGTTGAATCGGTGTTTGAACATCATTCATTCACCATTGTAAGACTCTGATGGACAACAATACTATAAAGCATATCAAAATTCTCCATACCTTCCTAAATGACACTTTTCTTTCTCTCCAACCTCATTTTCTTTCTTAGTGGGACGAATTTCACTCGAATCGTCCTGTAAGTTGAATCAATTTTTGTACATCATTCCTTCACCATTGTAAAACTCTTATGGAAAAGAATACTACAAAGCATAGTCCACACCTTCATAACTTGCCCTTTTCTTTCTCTCCAACCTCATTTTCTTTCTAAGTGGGACGGATTTCACTCGAATCGCCCAACAAGTTGAATCGGTGTTTGTACATTATTCCTTAACCATTATAAGACTCTTATGCACAACAATTCTATAAAGCATAGTCCCCACCTTCCGAACTGTCCCATTTCTATCTCTCCAACCTCCTTTTCTTTCTAAGTGGGACGGATTTCACTCGAATCGTCCTATAAGTTGAATCGGTGTTTGAAAATCATTCATTCACCATTGTAAGACTCTGATGGACAACAATACTATAAAGCATATCAAAATTCTCTAAACCTTCCTAAATGACACTTTTTTTTCTCTCCAACCTCATTTTCTTTCTTAGTGGGACGGATCGAATCGTCCTGTAAGTTGAATCGATTTTTGTACATCATTCCTTCACCATTGTAAAACTCTTATGGAAAACAACACTACAAAGCATAGTCCACACCTTCATAACTTGCCCTTTTCTTTCTCTCCAACCTCTTTTTCTTTCTAAGTTTGACGGATTTCACTCGAATCGTCCAACATGTAGAATCGGTGTTTGTACATTATTCCTTCACCATTAAAAGACTCTTATGGACAACAATTCTATAAAGCATAGTCCACACCTTCCGAACTGTCCCATTTCTATCTCTCCATCCTCCTTTTCTTTCTAACTGGGACGGATTTCCCTCGAATCGTCTTATGAGTAGAATCGGTGTTTGTACGTCATTCATTCACCATTGTAAGACTCTTTTGGACAACAATAATATAAAGCATATCAAAATTCTCCAAACGTTCCGAAATGACACTTTTCTTTCTCTCCAACCTTATTTTATTTCTTAGTAGGACGGATTTCACACGAATCGTTCTGTAAGTTGAATCGATTTTTGTACATCATTCCTTCACCATTGTAAAACTCTTATGGAAAACAATACTACAAAGCATAGTCCACACCTTCATAACTTGCCCTTTTCTTTCTCTCCAACCTCATTTTGTTTCTAAGTGGGACGGATTTCACTCGAATCGCCCAACAAGTTGAATCGGTGTTTGTACATTATTCCTTCACCATTATAAGACTCTTATGGACAACAATTCTATAAAGCATAGTCCACACCTTCCGAACTGTCCCATTTCTATCTCTCCAACCTCCTTTTCTTTCTAAGTGGGACGGATTTCCCTCGAATCGTCTTATAAGTTGAATCGGTGTTTGTACGTCATTCATTCACCATTGTAAGACTCTTACGGACAACAATAATATAAAGCATATCAAAATTCTCCAAACCTTCCGAAATGACACTTTTCTTTCTCTCCAACCTTATTTTATTTCTTAGTAGGACGGATTTCACACGAATCGTTCTGTAAGTTGAATCGATTTTTGTACATCATTCCTTCACCATTGTAAAACTCTTATGGAAAACAACACTACAAAGCATAGTCCACACCTTCATAACTTGCCCTTTTCTTTCTCTCCAACCTCATTTTCTTTCTAAGTGGGACGGATTTCACTCGAATCGCCCAACAAGTTGAATCGGTGTTTGTACATTATTCCTTAACCATTATAAGACTCTTATGCACAACAATTCTATAAAGCATAGTCCCCACCTTCCGAACTGTCCCATTTCTATCTCTCCAACCTCCTTTTCTTTCTAAGTGGGACGGATTTCACTCGAATCGTCCTATAAGTTGAATCGGTGTTTGAAAATCATTCATTCACCATTGTAAGACTCTGATGGACAACAATACTATAAAGCATATCAAAATTCTCCAAACCTTCCTAAATGACACTTTTTTTTCTCTCCAACCTCATTTTCTTTCTTAGTGGGACGGATCGAATCGTCTTGTAAGTTGAATCGATTTTTGTTCATCATTCCTTCACCATTGTAAAACTCTTATGGAAAACAATACTACAAAGCAAAGTCCACACCTTCATAACTTGCCCTTTTCTTTCTCTCTAACCTCATTTTCTTTCTAAGTGGGACGGATTTCACTCGAATCGCCCAACAAGTTGAATCGGTGTTTGTACATTATTCCTTCACCATTATAAGACTCTTATGGACAACAATTCTATAAAGCATAGTCCACACCTTCCGAACTGTCCCATTTCTATCTCTCCAACCTCCATTTCTTTCTAAGTGGGACGGATTTCCCTCGAATCGTCTTATAAGTTGAATCGGTGTTTGTACGTCATTCATTCACCATTGTAAGACTCTTACGGACAACAATAATATAAAGCATATCAAAATTCTCCAAACCTTCCGAAATGATACTTTTCTTTCTCTCCAACCTTATTTTATTTCTTAGTAGGACGGATTTCACACGAATCGTTCTGTAAGTTGAATCGATTTTTGTACATCATTCCTTCACCATTGTAAAACTCTTATGGAAAACAACACTACAAAGCATAGTCCACACCTTCATAACTTGCCCTTTTCTTTCTCCCCAACCTCTTTTTCTTTCTAAGTTTGACGGATTTCACTCGAATCGTCCAACATGTAGAATCGGTGTTTGTACATTATTCCTTCACCATTAAAAGACTCTTATGGACAACAATTCTATAAAGCATAGTCCACACCTTCCGAACTGTCCCATTTCTATCTCTCCAACCTCCTTTTCTTTCTAACTGGGACGGATTTCCCTCGAATCGTCTTATGAGTAGAATCGGTGTTTGTACGTCATTCATTCACCATTGTAAGACTCTTTTGGACAACAATAATATAAAGCATATCAAAATTCTCCAAACGTTCCGAAATGACACTTTTCTTTCTCTCCAACCTTATTTTATTTCTTAGTAGGACGGATTTCACACGAATCGTTCTGTAAGTTGAATCGATTTTTGTACATCATTCCTTCACCATTGTAAAACTCTTATGGAAAACAATACTACAAAGCATAGTCCACACCTTCATAACTTGCCCTTTTCTTTCTCTCCAACCTCATTTTGTTTCTAAGTGGGACGGATTTCACTCGAATCGCCCAACAAGTTGAATCGGTGTTTGTACATTATTCCTTCACCATTATAAGACTCTTATGGACAACAATTCTATAAAGCATAGTCCACACCTTCCGAACTGTCCCATTTCTATCTCTCCAACCTCCTTTTCTTTCTAAGTGGGACGGATTTCCCTCGAATCGTCTTATAAGTTGAATCGGTGTTTGTACGTCATTCATTCACCATTGTAAGACTTTTACGGACAACAATAATATAAAGCATATCAAAATTCTCCAAACCTTCCGAAATGACACTTTTCTTTCTCTCCAACCTTATTTTATTTCTTAGTAGGACGGATTTCACACGAATCGTTCTGTAAGTTGAATCGATTTTTGTACATCATTCCTTCACCATTGTAAAACTCTTATGGAAAACAACACTACAAAGCATAGTCCACACCATCATAACTTGCCCTTTTCTTTCTCTCCATCCTCATTTTCTTTCTAAGTGGGACGGATTTCACTCGAATCGCCCAACAAGTTGAATC
Organism: Cornus suecica; assembly: GCA_963922005.1. Taxonomy (NCBI): domain Eukaryota; kingdom Viridiplantae; phylum Streptophyta; class Magnoliopsida; order Cornales; family Cornaceae; genus Cornus; species Cornus suecica. Next base: position 30,970,768 of record OY998241.1, read on the forward strand.
GGTGTTTGTACATTATTCCTTAACCATTATAAGACTCTTATGCACAACAATTCTATAAAGCATAGTCCCCACCTTCCGAACTGTCCCATTTCTATCTCTCCAACCTCCTTTTCTTTCTAAGTGGGACGGATTTCACTCGAATCGTCCTATAAGTTGAATCGGTGTTTGAAAATCATTCATTCACCATTGTAAGACTCTGATGGACAACAATACTATAAAGCATATCAAAATTCTCCAAACCTTCCTAAATGACACTTTTTTTTCTCTCCAACCTCATTTTCTTTCTTAGTGGGACGGATCGAATCGTCCTGTAAGTTGAATCGATTTTTGTTCATCATTCCTTCACCATTGTAAAACTCTTATGGAAAACAATACTACAAAGCAAAGTCCACACCTTCATAACTTGCCCTTTTCTTTCTCTCTAACCTCATTTTCTTTCTAAGTGGGACGGATTTCACTCGAATCGCCCAACAAGTTGAATCGGTGTTTGTACATTATTCCTTCACCATTATAAGACTCTTATGGACAACAATTCTATAAAGCATAGTCCACACCTTCCGAACTGTCCCATTTCTATCTCTCCAACCTCCATTTCTTTCTAAGTGGGACGGATTTCCCTCGAATCGTCTTATAAGTTGAATCGGTGTTTGTACGTCATTCATTCACCATTGTAAGACTCTTACGGACAACAATAATATAAAGCATATCAAAATTCTCCAAACCTTCCGAAATGATACTTTTCTTTCTCTCCAACCTTATTTTATTTCTTAGTAGGACGGATTTCACACGAATCGTTCTGTAAGTTGAATCGATTTTTGTACATCATTCCTTCACCATTGTAAAACTCTTATGGAAAACAACACTACAAAGCATAGTCCACACCTTCATAACTTGCCCTTTTCTTTCTCTCCAACCTCTTTTTCTTTCTAAGTTTGACGGATTTCACTCGAATCGTCCAACATGTAGAATCGGTGTTTGTACATTATTCCTTCACCATTAAAAGACTCTTATGGACAACAATTCTATAAAGCATAGTCCACACCTTCCGAACTGTCCCATTTCTATCTCTCCAACCTCCTTTTCTTTCTAACTGGGACGGATTTCCCTCGAATCGTCTTATGAGTAGAATCGGTGTTTGTACGTCATTCATTCACCATTGTAAGACTCTTTTGGACAACAATAATATAAAGCATATCAAAATTCTCCAAACGTTCCGAAATGACACTTTTCTTTCTCTCCAACCTTATTTTATTTCTTAGTAGGACGGATTTCACACGAATCGTTCTGTAAGTTGAATCGATTTTTGTACATCATTCCTTCACCATTGTAAAACTCTTATGGAAAACAATACTACAAAGCATAGTCCACACCTTCATAACTTGCCCTTTTCTTTCTCTCCAACCTCATTTTGTTTCTAAGTGGGACGGATTTCACTCGAATCGCCCAACAAGTTGAATCGGTGTTTGTACATTATTCCTTCACCATTATAAGACTCTTATGGACAACAATTCTATAAAGCATAGTCCACACCTTCCGAACTGTCCCATTTCTATCTCTCCAACCTCCTTTTCTTTCTAAGTGGGACGGATTTCCCTCGAATCGTCTTATAAGTTGAATCGGTGTTTGTACGTCATTCATTCACCATTGTAAGACTTTTACGGACAACAATAATATAAAGCATATCAAAATTCTCCAAACCTTCCGAAATGACACTTTTCTTTCTCTCCAACCTTATTTTATTTCTTAGTAGGACGGATTTCACACGAATCGTTCTGTAAGTTGAATCGATTTTTGTACATCATTCCTTCACCATTGTAAAACTCTTATGGAAAACAACACTACAAAGCATAGTCCACACCTTCATAACTTGCCCTTTTCTTTCTCTCCAACCTCATTTTCTTTCTAAGTGGGACGGATTTCACTCGAATCGCCCAACAAGTTGAATCGGTGTTTGTACATTATTCCTTAACCATTATAAGACTCTTATGCACAACAATTCTATAAAGCATAGTCCCCACCTTCCGAACTGTCCCATTTCTATCTCTCCAACCTCCTTTTCTTTCTAAGTGGGACGGATTTCACTCGAATCGTCCTATAAGTTGAATCGGTGTTTGAAAATCATTCATTCACCATTGTAAGACTCTGATGGACAACAATACTATAAAGCATATCAAAATTCTCCAAACCTTCCTAAATGACACTTTTTTTTCTCTCCAACCTCATTTTCTTTCTTAGTGGGACGGATCGAATCGTCCTGTAAGTTGAATCGATTTTTGTTCATCATTCCTTCACCATTGTAAAACTCTTATGGAAAACAATACTACAAAGCAAAGTCCACACCTTCATAACTTGCCCTTTTCTTTCTCTCTAACCTCATTTTCTTTCTAAGTGGGACGGATTTCACTCGAATCGCCCAACAAGTTGAATCGGTGTTTGTACATTATTCCTTCACCATTATAAGACTCTTATGGACAACAATTCTATAAAGCATAGTCCACACCTTCCGAACTGTCCCATTTCTATCTCTCCAACCTCCATTTCTTTCTAAGTGGGACGGATTTCCCTCGAATCGTCTTATAAGTTGAATCGGTGTTTGTACGTCATTCATTCACCATTGTAAGACTCTTACGGACAACAATAATATAAAGCATATCAAAATTCTCCAAACCTTCCGAAATGACACTTTTCTTTCTCTCCAACCTTATTTTATTTCTTAGTAGGACGGATTTCACACGAATCGTTCTGTAAGTTGAATCGATTTTTGTACATCATTCCTTCACCATTGTAAAACTCTTATGGAAAACAACACTACAAAGCATAGTCCACACCTTCATAACTTGCCCTTTTCTTTCTCTCCAACCTCTTTTTCTTTCTAAGTTTGACGGATTTCACTCGAATCGTCCAACAAGTAGAATCGGTGTTTGTACATTATTCCTTCACCATTAAAAGACTCTTATGGACAACAATTCTATAAAGCATAGTCCACACCTTCCGAACTGTCCCATTTCTATCTCTCCAACCTCCTTTTCTTTCTAACTGGGACGGATTTCCCTCGAATCGTCTTATGAGTAGAATCGGTGTTTGTACGTCATTCATTCACCATTGTAAGACTCTTTTGGACAACAATAATATAAAGCATATCAAAATTCTCCAAACGTTCCGAAATGACACTTTTCTTTCTCTCCAACCTTATTTTATTTCTTAGTAGGACGGATTTCACACGAATCGTTCTGTAAGCTGAATCGATTTTTGTACATCATTCCTTCACCATTGTAAAACTCTTATGGAAAACAATACTACAAAGCATAGTCCACACCTTCATAACTTGCCCTTTTCTTTCTCTCCAACCTCATTTTGTTTCTAAGTGGGACGGATTTCACTCGAATCGCCCAACAAGTTGAATCGGTGTTTGTACATTATTCCTTCACCATTATAAGACTCTTATGGACAACAATTCTATAAAGCATAGTCCACACCTTCCGAACTGTCCCATTTCTATCTCTCCAACCTCCTTTTCTTTCTAAGTGGGACGGATTTCCCTCGAATCGTCTTATAAGTTGAATCGGTGTTTGTACGTCATTCATTCACCATTGTAAGACTCTTACGGACAACAATAATATAAAGCATATCAAAATTCTCCAAACCTTCCGAAATGACACTTTTCTTTCTCTCCAACCTTATTTTATTTCTTAGTAGGACGGATTTCACACGAATCGTTCTGTAAGTTGAATCGATTTTTGTACATCATTCCTTCACCATTGTAAAACTCTTATGGAAAACAACACTACAAAGCATAGTCCACACCTTCATAACTTGCCCTTTTCTTTCTCTCCAACCTCTTTTTCTTTCTAAGTTTGACGGATTTCACTCGAATCGTCCAACATGTAGAATCGGTGTTTGTACATTATTCCTTCACCATTAAAAGACTCTTATGGACAACAATTCTATAAAGCATAGTCCACACCTTCCGAACTGTCCCATTTCTATCTCTCCAACCTCCTTTTCTTTCTAAGTGGGACGGATTTCCCTCGAATCGTCTTATAAGTTGAATCGGTGTTTGTACGTCATTCATTCACCATTGCAAGACTCTTACGGACAACAATAATATAAAGCATATCAAAATTCTCCAAACCTTCCGAAATGACACTTTTCTTTCTCTCCAACCTTATTTTATTTCTTAGTAGGACGGATTTCACACGAATCGTTCTGTAAGTTGAATCGATTTTTGTACATCATTCCTTCACCATTGTAAAACTCTTATGGAAAACAACACTACAAAGCATAGTCCACACCTTCATAACTTGCCCTTTTCTTTCTCTCCAACCTCTTTTTCTTTCTAAGTTTGACGGATTTCACTCGAATCGTCCAACATGTAGAATCGGTGTTTGTACATTATTCCTTCACCATTAAAAGACTCTTATGGACAACAATTCTATAAAGCATAGTCCACACCTTCCGAACTGTCCCATTTCTATCTCTCCAACCTTCTTTTCTTTCTAACTGGGACGGATATCCCTCGAATCGTCTTATGAGTTTAATCGGTGTTTGTACGTCATTCATTCACCATTGTAAGACTCTTTTGGACAACAATAATATAAAGCATATCAAAATTCTCCAAACGTTCCGAAATGACACTTTTCTTTCTCTCCAACCTTATTTTATTTCTTAGTAGGACGGATTTCACACGAATCGTTCTGTAAGTTGAATCGATATTTGTACATCATTCCTTCACCATTGTAAAACTCTTATGGAAAACAATACTACAAAGCATAGTCCACACCTTCATAACTTGCCCTTCTCTTTCTCTCCAACCTCATTTTGTTTCTAAGTGGGACGGATTTCACTCGAATCGCCCAACAAGTTGAATCGGTGTTTGTACATTATTCCTTCACCATTATAAGACTCTTATGGACAACAATTCTATAAAGCATAGTCCACACCTTCCGAACTGTCCCATTTCTATCTCTCCAACCTCCTTTTCTTTCTAACTGGGACGGATTTCCCTCGTATCGTCTTATGAGTTGAATCGGTGTTTGTACGTCATTCATTCACCATTGTAAGACTATTATGGACAACAATAATATAAAGCATATCAAAATTCTCCAAACTTTCCGAAATGACACTTTTCTTTCTCCCCAACCTTATTTTATTTCTTAGTAGGACGGATTTCACACGAATCGTTCTGTAAGTTGAATCGATTTTTGTACATCATTCCTTCACCATTGTAAAACTCTTATGGAAAACAACACTACAAAGCATAGTCCACACCTTCATAACTTGCCCTTTTCTTTCTCTCCAACCTCTTTTTCTTTCTAAGTTTGACGGATTTCACTCGAATCGTCCAACATGTAGAATCGGTGTTTGTACATTATTCCTTCACCATTAAAAGACTCTTATGGACAACAATTCTATAAAGCATAGTCCACACCTTCCGAACTGTCCCATTTCTATCTCTCCAACCTCCTTTTCTTTCTAAGTGGGACGGATTTCCCTCGAATCGTCTTATAAGTTGAATCGGTGTTTGTACGTCATTCATTCACCATTGCAAGACTCTTACGGACAACAATAATATAAAGCATATCAAAATTCTCCAAACCTTCCGAAATGACACTTTTCTTTCTCTCCAACCTTATTTTATTTCTTAGTAGGACGGATTTCACACGAATCGTTCTGTAAGTTGAATCGATTTTTGTACATCATTCCTTCACCATTGTAAAACTCTTATGGAAAACAACACTACAAAGCATAGTCCACACCTTCATAACTTGCCCTTTTCTTTCTCTCCAACCTCTTTTTCTTTCTAAGTTTGACGGATTTCACTCGAATCGTCCAACATGTAGAATCGGTGTTTGTACATTATTCCTTCACCATTAAAAGACTCTTATGGACAACAATTCTATAAAGCATAGTCCACACCTTCCGAACTGTCCCATTTCTATCTCTCCAACCTTCTTTTCTTTCTAACTGGGACGGATATCCCTCGAATCGTCTTATGAGTTTAATCGGTGTTTGTACGTCATTCATTCACCATTGTAAGACTCTTTTGGACAACAATAATATAAAGCATATCAAAATTCTCCAAACGTTCCGAAATGACACTTTTCTTTCTCTCCAACCTTATTTTATTTCTTAGTAGGACGGATTTCACACGAATCGTTCTGTAAGTTGAATCGATATTTGTACATCATTCCTTCACCATTGTAAAACTCTTATGGAAAACAATACTACAAAGCATAGTCCACACCTTCATAACTTGCCCTTCTCTTTCTCTCCAACCTCATTTTGTTTCTAAGTGGGACGGATTTCACTCGAATCGCCCAACAAGTTGAATCGGTGTTTGTACATTATTCCTTCACCATTATAAGACTCTTATGGACAACAATTCTATAAAGCATAGTCCACACCTTCCGAACTGTCCCATTTCTATCTCTCCAACCTCCTTTTCTTTCTAACTGGGACGGATTTCCCTCGTATCGTCTTATGAGTAGAATCGGTGTTTGTACGTCATTCATTCACCATTGTAAGACTATTATGGACAACAATAATATAAAGCATATCAAAATTCTCCAAACTTTCCGAAATGACACTTTTCTTTCTCCCCAACCTTATTTTATTTCTTAGTAGGACGGATTTCACACGAATCGTTCTGTAAGTTGAATCAATTTTTGTACATCATTCCTTCACCATTGTAAAACTCTTATGGAAAACAATACTACAAAGCATACTCCACACCTTCATAACTTGCCCTTTTCTTTCTCTCCAACCTCATTTTCTTTCTAAGTGGGACGGATTTCACTCGAATCGCCCAACAAGTTGAATCGGTGTTTGTACATTATTCCTTCACCATTATAAGACTCTTATGGACAACAATTCTATAAAGCATAGTCCACACCTTCCGAACTGTCCCATTTCTATCTCTCCAACCTCATTTTCTTTCTAACTGGGACGGATTTCACTCGAATCGTCCTATAAGTTGAATCGGTGTTTGTACAGCAATCCATCACCATTATAAGACTCTTATGGAGAACAATTCTATAAAGAATAGTCCACAACTTCCTAACTGTCTCATTTCTATCTCTCCAACCTCTTTTTCTTTCTAAGTGATACGGACTTCACTCGAATCGTCCTATAAGTTGAATCGGTGTTTGAACATCATTCATTCACCATTGTAAGACTCTGATGGACAACAATACTATAAAGCATATCAAAATTCTCCAAACCTTCCTAAATGACACTTTTCTTTCTCTCCAACCTCATTTTCTTTCTTAGTGGGACGGATTTCACTCGAATCGTCCTGTAAGTTGAATCAATTTTTGTACATCTTTCCTTCATCATTGTAAAACTCTTATGGAAAAGAATACTACAAAGCATAGTCCACACCTTCATAACTTGCCCTTTTCTTTCTCTCCAACCTCATTTTCTTTCTAAGTGGGACGGATTTCACTCGAATCGCCCAACAAGTTGAATCGGTGTTTGTACATTATTCCTTAACCATTATAAGACTCTTATGCACAACAATTCTATAAAGCATAGTCCACACCTTCCGAACTGTCCCATTTCTATCTCTCCAACCTCCTTTTCTTTCTAAGTGGGACGGATTTCACTCGAATCGTCTTATTAGTTGAATCGGTGTTTGTACGTCATTCATTCACCATTGTAAGACTCTTATGGACAACAATAACATAAAGCATATCAAAATTCTCCAAACCTTCCGAAATGACACTTTTCTTTCTTTCGAACCTCATTTTATTTCTTAGTAGGACGGATTTCACACGAATCGTCGTGTAAGTTGAATCGATTTTTGTACATCATTCCTTTACCATTGTAAAACTCTTATGGAAAAGAATACTACAAAGCATAGTCCACACCTTCATAACTTGCCCTTTTTTTTCTCTGCCACCTCATTTTCTTTCTAAGTGGGACGGATTTCACTCGAATCGCCCAACAAGTTGAATCGGTGTTTGTACATTATTCCTTAACCATTATAAGACTCTTATGCACAACAATTCTAAAAAGCATAGTCCACACCTTCCGAACTGTCCCATTTCTATCTCTCCAACCTCCTTTTCTTTCTAAGTTGGACGGATTTCACTCGAATCGTATTATTAGTTGAATCGGTGTTTGTACGTCATTCATTCACCATTGTAAGACTCTTATGGACAACAATAACATAAAGCATATCAAAATTCTCCAAACCTTCCGAAATGACACTTTTCTTTCTTTCGAACCTCATTTTATTTCTTAGTAGGACGGATTTCACACGAATCGTCGTGTAAGTTGAATCGATTTTTGTACATCATTCCTTCACCATTGTAAAACTCTTATGGAAAAGAATACTACAAAGCATAGTCCACACCTTCATAACTTGCCCTTTTCTTTCTCTCCAACCTCATTTTCTTTCTAAGTGGGACGGATTTCACTCGAATCGCCCAACAAGTTGAATCGGTGTTTGTACATTATTCCTTCACCATTATAAGACTCTTATGGACAACAGTTCTATAAAGCATAGTCCACACCTTCCGAACTGTCCCATTTCTATCTCTCCATCCTCCTTTTCTTTCTAACTGGGACGGATTTCCCTCGAATCGTCTTATGAGTTGAATCGGTGTTTTCTTTCTAACTGGGACGGATTTCACTCGAATCGTCCTATAAGTTGAATCGGTGTTTGTACAGCAATCCATCACCATTATAAGACTCTTATGGAGAACAATTCTATAAAGAATAGTCCACAACTTCCTAACTGTCTCATTTCTATCTCTCCAACCTCGTTTTCTTTCTAAGTGGTACGGACTTCACTCGAATCGTCCTATAAGTTGAATCGGTGTTTGAACATCATTCATTCACCATTGTAAGACTCTGATGGACAACAATACTATAAAGCATATCAAAATTCTCCATACCTTCCTAAATGACACTTTTCTTTCTCTCCAACCTCATTTTCTTTCTTAGTGGGACGAATTTCACTCGAATCGTCCTGTAAGTTGAATCAATTTTTGTACATCATTCCTTCACCATTGTAAAACTCTTATGGAAAAGAATACTACAAAGCATAGTCCACACCTTCATAACTTGCCCTTTTCTTTCTCTCCAACCTCATTTTCTTTCTAAGTGGGACGGATTTCACTCGAATCGCCCAACAAGTTGAATCGGTGTTTGTACATTATTCCTTGACCATTATAAGACTCTTATGCACAACAATTCTATAAAGCATAGTCCCCACCTTCCGAACTGTCCCATTTCTATCTCTCCAACCTCCTTTTCTTTCTAAGTGGGACGGATTTCACTCGAATCGTCCTATAAGTTGAATCGGTGTTTGAAAATCATTCATTCACCATTGTAAGACTCTGATGGACAACAATACTATAAAGCATATCAAAATTCTCCAAACCTTCCTAAATGACACTTTTTTTTCTCTCCAACCTCATTTTCTTTCTTAGTGGGACGGATCGAATCGTCCTGTAAGTTGAATCGATTTTTGTTCATCATTCCTTCACCATTGTAAAACTCTTATGGAAAACAATACTACAAAGCAAAGTCCACACCTTCATAACTTGCCCTTTTCTTTCTCTCTAACCTCATTTTCTTTCTAAGTGGGACGGATTTCACTCGAATCGCCCAACAAGTTGAATCGGTGTTTGTACATTATTCCTTCACCATTATAACACTCTTATGGACAACAATTCTATAAAGCATAGTCCACACCTTCCGAACTGTCCCATTTCTATCTCTCCAACCTCCATTTCTTTCTAAGTGGGACGGATTTCCCTCGAATCGTCTTATAAGTTGAATCGGTGTTTGTACGTCATTCATTCACCATTGTAAGACTCTTATGGACAACAATAACATAAAGCATATCAAAATTCTCCAAACCTTCCGAAATGACACTTTTCTTTCTTTCGAACCTCATTTTATTTCTTAGTAGGACGGATTTCACACGAATCGTCGTGTAAGTTGAATCGATTTTTGTACATCATTCCTTCACCATTGTAAAACTCTTATGGAAAAGAATACTACAAAGCATAGTCCACACCTTCATAACTTGCCCTTTTCTTTCTCTCCAACCTCATTTTCTTTCTAAGTGGGACGGATTTCACTCGAATCGCCCAACAAGTTGAATCGGTGTTTGTACATTATTCCTTCACCATTATAAGACTCTTATGGACAACAGTTCTATAAAGCATAGTCCACACCTTCCGAACTGTCCCATTTCTATCTCTCCAACCTCATTTTCTTTCTAATTGGGACGGATTTCACTCGAATCGTCCTATAAGTTGAATCGGTGTTTGTACAGCAATCCATCACCATTATAAGACTCTTATGGAGAACAATTCTATAAAGAATAGTCCACAACTTCCTAACTGTCTCATTTCTATCTCTCCAACCTCGTTTTCTTTCTAAGTGGTACGGACTTCACTCGAATCGTCCTATAAGTTGAATCGGTGTTTGAACATCATTCATTCACCATTGTAAGACTCTGATGGACAACAATACTATAAAGCATATCAAAATTCTCCATACCTTCCTAAATGACACTTTTCTTTCTCTCCAACCTCATTTTCTTTCTTAGTGGGACGAATTTCACTCGAATCGTCCTGTAAGTTGAATCAATTTTTGTACATCATTCCTTCACCATTGTAAAACTCTTATGGAAAAGAATACTACAAAGCATAGTCCACACCTTCATAACTCGCCCTTTTCTTTCTCTCCAACCTCATTTTCTTTCTAAGTGGGACGGATTTCACTCGAATCGCCCAACAAGTTGAATCGGTGTTTGTACATTATTCCTTAACCATTATAAGACTCTTATGCACAACAATTCTATAAAGCATAGTCCCCACCTTCCGAACTGTCCCATTTCTATCTCTCCAACCTCCTTTTCTTTCTAAGTGGGACGGATTTCACTCGAATCGTCCTATAAGTTGAATCGGTGTTTGAAAATCATTCATTCACCATTGTAAGACTCTGATGGACAACAATACTATAAAGCATATCAAAATTCTCCAAACCTTCCTAAATGACACTTTTTTTTCTCTCCAACCTCATTTTCTTTCTTAGTGGGACGGATCGAATCGTCCTGTAAGTTGAATCGATTTTTGTTCATCATTCCTTCACCATTGTAAAACTCTTATGGAAAACAATACTACAAAGCAAAGTCCACACCTTCATAACTTGCCCTTTTCTTTCTCTCTAACCTCATTTTCTTTCTAAGTGAGACGGATTTCACTCGAATCGCCCAACAAGTTGAATCGGTGTTTGTACATTATTCCTTCACCATTATAACACTCTTATGGACAACAATTCTATAAAGCATAGTCCACACCTTCCGAACTGTCCCATTTCTATCTCTCCAACCTCCATTTCTTTCTAAGTGGGACGGATTTCCCTCGAATCGTCTTATAAGTTGAATCGGTGTTTGTACGTAATTCATTCACCATTGTAAGACTCTTACGGACAACAATAATATAAAGCATATCAAAATTCTCCAAACCTTCCCAAATGACACTTTTCTTTCTCTCCAACCTTATTTTATTTCTTAGTAGGACGGATTTCACACGAATCGTTCTGTAAGTTGAATCGATTTTTGTACATCATTCCTTCACCATTGTAAAACTCTTATGGAAAACAACACTACAAAGCATAGTCCACACCTTCATAACTTGCCCTTTTCTTTCTCTCCAACCTCTTTTTCTTTCTAAGTTTGACGGATTTCACTCGAATCGTCCAACATGTAGAATCGGTGTTTGTACATTATTCCTTCACCATTAAAAGACTCTTATGGACAACAATTCTATAAAGCATAGTCCACACCTTCCGAACTGTCCCATTTCTATCTCTCCAACCTCCTTTTCTTTCTAACTGGGACGGATTTCCCTCGAATCGTCTTATGAGTTGAATCGGTGTTTGTACGTCATTCATTCACCATTGTAAGACTCTTTTGGACAACAATAATATAAAGCATATCAAAATTCTCCAAACGTTCCGAAATGACACTTTTCTTTCTCTCCAACCTTATTTTATTTCTTAGTAGGACGGATTTCACACGAATCGTTCTGTAAGTTGAATCGATTTTTGTACATCATTCCTTCACCATTGTAAAACTCTTATGGAAAACAATACTACAAAGCATAGTCCACACCTTCATAACTTGCCCTTTTCTTTCTCTCCAACCTCATTTTGTTTCTAAGTGGGACGGATTTCACTCGAATCGCCCAACAAGTTGAATCGGTGTTTGTACATTATTCCTTCACCATTATAAGACTCTTATGGACAACAATTCTATAAAGCATAGTCCACACCTTCCGAACTGTCCCATTTCTATCTCTCCATCCTCCTTTTCTTTCTAACTGGGACGGATTTCCCTCGTATCGTCTTATGATTTGAATCGGTGTTTGTACGTCATTCATTCACCATTGTAAGACTATTATGGACAACAATAATATAAAGCATATCAAAATTCTCCAAACGTTCCGAAATGACACTTTTCTTTCTCTCCAACCTTATTTTATTTCTTAGTAGGACGGATTTCACACGAATCGTTCTGTAAGTTGAATCGATTTTTGTACATCATTCCTTCACCATTGTAAAACTCTTATGGAAAACAATACTACAAAGCATAGTCCACACCTTCATAACTTGCCCTTTTCTTTCTCTCCAACCTCATTTTGTTTCTAAGTGGGACGGATTTCACTCGAATCGCCCAACAAGTTGAATCGGTGTTTGTACATTATTCCTTCACCATTATAAGACTCTTATGGACAACAATTCTATAAAGCATAGTCCACACCTTCCGAACTGTCCCATTTCTATCTCTCCAACCTCCATTTCTTTCTAAGTGGGACGGATTTCCCTCGAATCGTCTTATAAGTTGAATCGGTGTTTGTACGTCATCCATTCACCATTGTAAGACTATTATGGACAACAATAATATAAAGCATATCAAAATTCTCCAAACTTTCCGAAATGACACTTTTCTTTCTCCCCAAACTTATTTTATTTCTTAGTAGGACGGATTTCACACGAATCGTTCTGTAAGTTGAATCAATTTTTGTACATCATTCCTTCACCATTGTAAAACTCTTATGGAAAACAATACTACAAAGCATAGTCCACACCTTCATAACTTGCCCTTTTCTTTCTCTCCAACCTCATTTTCTTTCTAAGTGGGACGGATTTCACTCGAATCGCCCAACAAGTTGAATCGGTGTTTGTACATTATTCCTTTACCATTATAAGACTCTTATGGACAACAATTCTATAAAGCATAGTCCACACCTTCATAACTGTCCCATTTCTATCTCTCCAACCTCATTTTCTTTCTAAGTGGGACGGATTTCACTCGAATCGCCCAAGAAGTTGAATCGGTGTTCGTACAGCAATCCATCACCATTATAAGACTCTTATGGAGAACAATTCTATAAAGAATAGTCCACAACTTCCTAACTGTCTCATTTCTATCTCTCCAACCTCTTTTTCTTTCTAAGTGGTACGGACTTCACTCGAATCGTCCTATAAGTTGAATCGGTGTTTGAACATCATTCATTCACCATTGTAAAACTCTGATGGACAACAATACTATAAAGCATATCAAAATTCTCCAAACCTTCCTAAATGACACTTTTCTTTCTCTCCAACCTCATTTTCTTTCTTAGTGGGACGGATTTCACTCGAATCGTCCTGTAAGTTGAATCAATTTTTGTACATCATTCCTTCACCATTGTAAAACTCTTATGGAAAAGAATACTACAAAGCATAGTCCACACCTTCATAACTTGCCCTTTTCTTTCTCTCCAACCTCATTTTCTTTCTAAGTGGGACGGATTTCACTCGAATCGCCCAACAAGTTGAATCGGTGTTTGTACATTATTCCTTAACCATTATAAGACTCTTATGCACAACAATTCTATAAAGCATAGTCCACACCTTCCGAACTGTCCCATTTCTATCTCTCCAACCTCCTTTTCTTTCTAAGTGGGACGGATTTCACTCGAATCGTCTTATTAGTTGAATCGGTGTTTGTACGTCATTCATTCACCATTGTAAGACTCTTATGGACAACAATAACATAAAGCATATCAAAATTCTCCAAACCTTCCGAAATGACACTTTTCTTTCTTTCGAACCTCATTTTATTTCTTAGTAGGACGGATTTCACACGAATCGTCGTGTAAGTTGAATCGATTTTTGTACATCATTCCTTCACCATTGTAAAACTCTTATGGAAAAGAATACTACAAAGCATAGTCCACACCTTCATAACTTGCCCTTTTCTTTCTCTCCAACCTCATTTTCTTTCTAAGTGGGACGGATTTCACTCGAATCGCCCAACAAGTTGAATCGGGGTTTGTACATTATTCCTTCACCATTATAAGACTCTTATGGACAACAATTCTATAAAGCATAGTCCACACCTTCCGAACTGTCCCATTTCTATCTCTCCAACCTCATTTTCTTTCTAATTGGGACGGATTTCACTCGAATCGTCCTATAAGTTGAATCGGTGTTTGTACAGCAATCCATCACCATTATAAGACTCTTATGGAGAACAATTCTATAAAGAATAGTCCACAACTTCCTAACTGTCTCATTTCTATCTCTCCAACCTCGTTTTCTTTCTAAGTGGTACGGACTTCACTCGAATCGTCCTATAAGTTGAATCGGTGTTTGAACATCATTCATTCACCATTGCAAGACTCTGATGGACAAGAATACTATAAAGCATATCAAAATTCTCCATACCTTCCTAAATGACACTTTTCTTTCTCTCCAACCTCATTTTCTTTCTTAGTGGGATGGATTTCACTCGAATCGTCCTGTAAGTTGAATCAATTTTTGTACATCATTCCTTCACCATTGTAAAACTCTTATGGAAAAGAATACTACAAAGCATAGTCCACACCTTCATAACTTGCCCTTTTCTTTCTCTCCAACCTCATTTTCTTTCTAAGTGGGACGGATTTCACTCGAATCGCCCAACAAGTTGAATCGGTGTTTGTACATTATTCCTTAACCATTATAAGACTCTTATGCACAACAATTCTATAAAGCATAGTCCACACCTTCCGAACTGTCCCATTTCTATCTCTCCAACCTCCTTTTCTTTCTAAGTGGGACGGATTTCACTCGAATCGTCCTATAAGTTGAATCGGTGTTTGAAAATCATTCATTCACCATTGTAAGACTCTGATGGACAACAATACTATAAAGCATATCAAAATTCCCCAAACCTTCCTAAATGACACTTTTTTTTCTCTCCAACCTCATTTTCTTTCTTAGTGGGACGGATCGAATCGTCCTGTAAGTTGAATCGATTTTTGTTCATCATTCCTTCACCATTGTAAAACTCTTATGGAAAACAATACTACAAAGAAAAGTCCACACCTTCATAACTTGCCCTTTTCTTTCTCTCTAACCTCATTTTCTTTCTAAGTGGGACGGATTTCACTCGAATCGCCCAAAAAGTTGAATCGGTGTTTGTACATTATTCCTTCACCATTATAAGACTCTTATGGACAACAATTCTATAAAGCATAGTCCACACCTTCCGAACTGTCCCATTTCTATCTCTCCAACCTCCATTTCTTTCTAAGTGGGACGGATTTCCTTCGAATCGTCTTATAAGTTGAATCGGTGTTTGTACGTCATTCATTCACCATTGTAAGACTCTTACGGACAACAATAATATAAAGCATATCAAAATTCTCCAAACGTTCCGAAATGACACTTTTCTTTCTCTCCAACCTTATTTTATTTCTTAGTAGGACGGATTTCACACGAATCGTTCTGAAAGTTGAATCGATTTTTGTACATCATTCCTTCACCATCGTAAAACTCTTATGGAAAACAATACTACAAAGCATAGTCCACACCTTCATAACTTGCCCTTTTCTTTCTCTCCAACCTCATTTTGTTTCTAAGTGGGACGGATTTCACTCGAATCGCCCAACAAGTTGAATCGGTGTTTGCACATTATTCCTTCACCATTATAAGACTCTTATGGACAACAATTCTATAAAGCATAGTCCACACCTTCCGAACTGTCCCATTTCTATCTCTCCAACCTCCATTTCTTTCTAAGTGGGACGGATTTCCCTCGAATCGTCTTATAAGTTGAATCGGTGTTTGTACGTCATTCATTCACCATTGTAAGACTCTTACGGACAACAATAATATAAAGCACATCAAAATTCTCCAAACCTTCCTAAATGACACTTTTCTTTCTCTCCAACCTTATTTTATTTCTTAGTAGGACGGATTTCACACGAATCGTTCTGTAAGTTGAATCGATTTTTCTACATCATTCCTTCACAATTGTAAAACTCTTATGGAAAACAACACTACAAAGCATAGTCCACACCTTCATAACTTGCCCTTTTCTTTCTCTCCAACCTCTTTTTCTTTCTAAGTTTGACGGATTTCACTCGAATCGTCCAACATGTAGAATCGGTGTTTGTACATTATTCCTTCACCATTAAAAGACTCTTATGGACAACAATTCTATAAAGCATAGTCCACACCTTCCGAACTGTCCCATTTCTATCTCTCCAACCTTCTTTTCTTTCTAACTGGGACGGATTTCCCTCGAATCGTCTTATGAGTTGAATCGGTGTTTGTACGTCATTCATTCACCATTGTAAGACTCTTTTGGACAACAATAATATAAAGCATTTCAAAATTCTCCAAACGTTCCGAAATGACACTTTTCTTTCTCTCCAACCTTATTTTATTTCTTAGTAGGACGGATTTCACACGAATCGTTCTGTAAGTTGAATCGATTTTTGTACATCATTCCTTCACCATTGTAAAACTCTTATGGAAAACAACACTACAAAGCATAGTCCACACCTTCATAACTTGCCCTTTTCTTTCTCTCCAACCTCATTTTGTTTCTAAGTGGGACGGATTTCACTCGAATCGCCCAACAAGTTGAATCGGTGTTTGTACATTATTCCTTCACCATTATAAGACTCTTATGGACAACAATTCTATAAAGCATAGTCCACACCTTCCGAACTGTCCCATTTCTATCTCTCCATCCTCCTTTTCTTTCTAACTGGGACGGATTTCCCTCGAATCGTCTTATGAGTTGAATCGGTGTTTGTACGTCATTCATTCACCATTGTAAGACTCTTTTGGACAACAATAATATAAAGCATATCAAAATTCTCCAAACGTTCCGAAATGACACTTTTCTTTCTCTCCAACCTTATTTTATTTCTTAGTAGGACGGATTTCACACGAATCGTTCTGTAAGTTGAATCGATTTTTGTACATCATTCCTTCACCATTGTAAAACTCTTATGGAAAAGAATACTACAAAGCATAGTCCACACCTTCATAACTTGCCCTTTTCTTTCTCTCCAACCTCATTTTCTTTCTAAGTGGGACGGATTTCACTCGAATCGCCCAACAAGTTGAATCGGTGTTTGTACATTATTCCTTAACCATTATAAGACTCTTATGCACAACAATTCTATAAAGCATAGTCCACACCTTCCGAACTGTCCCATTTCTATCTCTCCAACCTCCTTTTCTTTCTAAGTGGGACGGATTTCACTCGAATCGTCCTATAAGTTGAATCGGTGTTTGAAAATCATTCATTCACCATTGTAAGACTCTGATGGACAACAATACTATAAAGCATATCAAAATTCCCCAAACCTTCCTAAATGACACTTTTTTTTCTCTCCAACCTCATTTTCTTTCTTAGTGGGACGGATCGAATCGTCCTGTAAGTTGAATCGATTTTTGTTCATCATTCCTTCACCATTGTAAAACTCTTATGGAAAACAATACTACAAAGAAAAGTCCACACCTTTATAACTTGCCCTTTTCTTTCTCTCTAACCTCATTTTCTTTCTAAGTGGGACGGATTTCACTCGAATCGCCCAACAAGTTGAATCGGTGTTTGTACATTATTCCTTCACCATTATAAGACTCTTATGGACAACAATTCTATAAAGCATAGTCCACACCTTCCGAACTGTCCCATTTCTATCTCTCCAACCTCCATTTCTTTCTAAGTGGGACGGATTTCCCTCGAATCGTCTTATAAGTTGAATCGGTGTTTGTACGTCATTCATTCACCATTGTAAGACTCTTACGGACAACAATAATATAAAGCATATCAAAATTCTCAAAACGTTCCGAAATGACACTTTTCTTTCTCTCCAACCTTATTTTATTTCTTAGTAGGACGGATTACACACGAATCGTTCTGAAAGTTGAATCGATTTTTGTACATCATTCCTTCACCATTGTAAAACTCTTATGGAAAACAATACTACAAAGCATAGTCCACACCTTCATAACTTGCCCTTTTCTTTCTCTCCAACCTCATTTTGTTTCTAAGTGGGACGGATTTCACTCGAATCGCCCAACAAGTTGAATCGGTGTTTGTACATTATTCCTTCACCATTATAAGACTCTTATGGACAACAATTCTATAAAGCATAGTCCACACCTTCCGAACTGTCCCATTTCTATCTCTCCAACCTCCATTTCTTTCTAAGTGGGACGGATTTCCCTCGAATCGTCTTATAAGTTGAATCGGTGTTTGTACGTCATTCATTCACCATTGTAAGACTCTTACGGACAACAATAATATAAAGCATATCAAAATTATCCAAACGTTCCGAAATGACACTTTTCTTTCTCTCCAACCTTATTTTATTTCTTAGTAGGACGGATTTCACACGAATCGTTCTGTAAGTTGAATCGATTTTTGTACATCATTCCTTCACCATTGTAAAACTCTTATGGAAAACAATACTACAAAGCATAGTCCACACCTTCATAACTTGCCCTTTTCTTTCTCTCCAACCTCATTTTGTTTCTAAGTGGGACGGATTTCACTCGAATCGCCCAACAAGTTGAATCGGTGTTTGTACATTATTCCTTCACCATTATAAGACTCTTATGGACAACAATTCTATAAAGCATAGTCCACACCTTCCGAACTGTCCCATTTCTATCTCTCCATCCTCCTTTTCTTTCTAACTGGGACGGATTTCCCTCGAATCGTCTTATGAGTTGAATCGGTGTTTGTACGTCATTCATTCACCATTGTAAGACTCTTTTGGACAACAATAATATAAAGCATATCAAAATTCTCCAAACGTTCCGAAATGACACTTTTCTTTCTCTCCAACCTTATTTTATTTCTTAGTAGGACGGATTTCACACGAATCGTTCTGTAAGTTGAATCGATTTTTGTACATCATTCCTTCACCATTGTAAAACTCTTATGGAAAACAATACTACAAAGCATAGTCCACACCATCAT
Organism: Cornus suecica; assembly: GCA_963922005.1. NCBI lineage: Eukaryota > Viridiplantae > Streptophyta > Magnoliopsida > Cornales > Cornaceae > Cornus > Cornus suecica. The sequence goes on from OY998241.1 coordinate 30,990,050, forward strand.
AACTTGCCCTTTTCTTTCTCTCCAACCTCATTTTGTTTCTAAGTGGGACGGATTTCACTCGAATCGCCTAACAAGTTGAATCGGTGTTTGTACATTATTCCTTCACCATTAAAAGACTCTTATGGACAACAATTCTATAAAGCATAGTCCACACCTTCCGAACTGTCCCATTTCTATCTCTCCATCCTCCTTTTCTTTCTAACTGGGACGGATTTCCCTCGTATCGTCTTATGATTTGAATCGGTGTTTGTACGTCATTCATTCACCATTGTAAGACTATTATGGACAACAATAATATAAAGCATATCAAAATTCTCCAAACGTTCCGAAATGACACTTTTCTTTCTCTCCAACCTTATTTTATTTCTTAGTAGGACGGATTTCACACGAATCGTTCTGTAAGTTGAATCGATTTTTGTACATCATTCCTTCACCATTGTAAAACTCTTATGGAAAACAATACTACAAAGCATAGTCCACACCTTCATAACTTGCCCTTTTCTTTCTCTCCAACCTCATTTTGTTTCTAAGTGGGACGGATTTCACTCGAATCGCCCAACAAGTTGAATCGGTGTTTGTACATTATTCCTTCACCATTATAAGACTCTTATGGACAACAATTCTATAAAGCATAGTCCACACCTTCCGAACTGTCCCATTTCTATCTCTCCAACCTCATTTTCTTTCTAAGTGGGACGGATTTCACTCGAATCGCCCAAGAAGTTGAATCGGTGTTTGTACAGCAATCCATCACCATTATAAGACTCTTATGGAGAACAATTCTATAAAGAATAATCCACAACTTCCTAACTGTCTCATTTCTATCTCTCCAACCTCTTTTTCTTTTTAAGTGGTACGGACTTCACTCGAATCGTCCTATAAGTTGAATCGGTGTTTGAACATCATTCATTCACCATTGTAAAACTCTGATGGACAACAATACTATAAAGCATATCAAAATTCTCCAAACGTTCCGAAATGACACTTTTCTTTCTCTCCAACCTTATTTTATTTCTTAGTAGGACGGATTTCACACGAATCGTTCTGTAAGTTGAATCGATTTTTGTACATCATTCCTTCACCATTGTAAAACTCTTATGGAAAACAATACTACAAAGCATAGTCCACACCATCATAACTTGCCCTTTTCTTTCTCTCCAACCTCATTTTGTTTCTAAGTGGGACGGATTTCACTCGAATCGCCCAACAAGTTGAATCGGTGTTTGTACATTATTCCTTCACCATTATAAGACTCTTATGGACAACAATTCTATAAAGCATAGTCCACACCTTCCGAACTGTCCCATTTCTAACTCTCCAACCTCCTTTTCTTTCTATGTGGGACGGATTTCACTCGAATCGTCTTATAAGTTGAATCGGTGTTTGTACGTCATTCATTCACCATTGTAAGACTCTTACGGACAACAATAATATAAAGCATATCAAAATTCTCCAAACCTTCCGAAATGACACTTTTCTTTCTCTCCAACCTTATTTTATTTCTTAGTAGGACGGATTTTACACTAATCGTTCTGTAAGTTGAATCGATTTTTGTACATCATTCCTTCACCATTGTAAAACTCTTATGGAAAACAACACTACAAAGCATAGTCCACACCTTCATAACTTGCCCTTTTCTTTCTCTCGAACCTCATTTTCTTTCTAAGTGGGACGGATTTCACTCGAATCGCCCAACAAGTTGAATCGGTGTTTGTACATTATTCCTTCACCATTATAAGACTCTTATGGACAACAATTCTATAAAGCATAGTCCACACCTTCCGAACTGTCCCATTTCTATCTCTCCAACCTCCTTTTCTTTCTAAGTGGGACGGATTTCCCTCGAATCGTCTTATAAGTTGAATCGGTGTTTGTACGTCATTCATTCACCATCGTAAGACTCTTACGGACAACAATAATATAAAGCATATCAAAATTCTCAAAACCTTCCGAAATGACACTTTTCTTTCTCTCCAACCTTATTTTATTTCTTAGTGGGACGGATTTCACACGAATCGTTCTGTAAGTTGAATCGATTTTTGTACATCATTCCTTCACCATTGTAAAACTCTTATGGAAAACAACACTACAAAGCATAGTCCACACCTTCATAACTTGCCCTTTTCTTTCTCTCCAACCTCTTTTTCTTTCTAAGTTTGACGGATTTCACTCGAATCGTCCAACATGTAGAATCGGTGTTTGTACATTATTCGTTCACCATTAAAAGACTCTTATAGACATAAATTCTATAAAGCATAGTCCACACCTTCCGAACTGTCCCATTTCTATCTCTCCAACCTCCTTTTCTTTCTAACTGGGACGGATTTCCCTCGAATCGTCTTATGAGTTGAATCGGTATTTGTACGTCATTCATTCACCATTGTAAGACTCTTTTGGACAACAATAATATAAAGCATATCAAAATTCTCCAAACGTTCCGAAATGACACTTTTCATTCTCTCCAACCTTATTTTATTTCTTAGTAGGACGGATTCCACACGAATCGTTCTGTAAGTTGAATCGATTTTTGTACATCATTCCTTCACCATTGTAAAACTCTTATGGAAAACAATACTATAAAGCATAGTCCACACCTTCATAACTTGCCCTTTTCTTTCTCTCCAACCTCATTTTGTTTCTAAGTGGGACGGATTTCACTCGAATCGCCCAACAAGTTGAATCGGTGTTTGTACATTATTCATTCACCATTATAAGACTCTTATGGACAACAATTCTATAAAGCATAGTCCACACATTCCGAACTGTCCCATTTCTATCTCTCCAACCTCCTTTTCTTTCTAACTGGGACGGATTTCCCTCGTATCGTCTTATGAGTTGAATCGGTGTTTGTACGTCATTCATTCACCATTGTAAGACTATTATGGACAACAATAATATAAAGCATATCAAAATTATCCAAGCTTTCCGAAATGACACTTTTCTTTCTCCCCAACCTTATTTTATTTCTTAGTAGGACGGATTTCACACGAATCGTTCTGTAAGTTGAATCAATTTTTGTACATCATTCCCTCACCATTGTAAAACTCTTATGGAAAACAATACTACACAGCATAGTCCACACCTTCATAACTTGCCCTTTTCTTTCTGTCGAACCTCATTTTCTTTCTAAGTGGGACGGATTTCACTCGAATCGCCCAACAAGTTGAATCGGTGTTTGTACATTATTCCTTCACCATTTTAAGACTCTTATGGACAACAATTCTATAAAGCATAGTCCACACCTTCCGAACTGTCCCATTTCTATCTCTCCAACCTCCTTTTTTTTCTAAGTGGGACGGATTTCCCTCGAATCGTCTTATAAGTTGAATCGGTGTTTGTACGTCATTCATTCACCATTGTAAGACTCTTACGGACAACAATAATATAAAGCATATCAAAATTCTCCAAACCTTCCGAAATGACACTTTTCTTTCTCTCCAACCTTATTTTATTTCTTAGTAGGACGGATTTTACACGAATCGTTCTGTAAGTTGAATCGATTTTTGTACATCATTCCTTCACCATTGTAAAACTCTTATGGAAAACAACACTACAAAGCATAGTCCACACCTTCATAACTTGCCCTTTTCTTTCTCTCCAACCTCATTTTCTTTCTAAGTGGGACGGATTTCACTCGAATCGCCCAACAAGTTGAATCGGTGTTTGTACATTATTCCTTCACCATTATAAGACTCTTATGGACAACAATTCTATAAAGCATAGTCCACACCTTCCGAACTGTCCCATTTCTATCTCTCCAACCTCCTTTTCTTTCTAAGTGGGACGGATTTCCCTCGAATCGTCTTATAAGTTGAATCGGTGTTTGTACGTCATTCATTCACCATTGTAAGACTCTTACGGACAACAATAATATAAAGCATATCAAAATTCTCAAAACCTTCCGAAATGACACTTTTCTTTCTCTCCAACCTTATTTTATTTCTTAGTGGGACGGATTTCACACGAATCGTTCTGTAAGTTGAATCGATTTTTGTACATCATTCCTTCACCATTGTAAAACTCTTATGGAAAACAACACTACAAAGCATAGTCCACACCTTCATAACTTGCCCTTTTCTTTCTCTCCAACCTCTTTTTCTTTCTAAGTTTGACGGATTTCACTCGAATCGTCCAACATGTAGAATCGGTGTTTGTACATTATTCCTTCACCATTAAAAGACTCTTATGGACAACAATTCTATAAAGCATAGTCCACACCTTCCGAACTGTCCCATTTCTATCTCTCCAACCTCCTTTTCTTTCAAACTGGGACGGATTTCCCTCGAATCGTCTTATGAGTTGAATCGGTGTTTGTACGTCATTCATTCACCATTGTAAGACTCTTATGGACAACAATAATATAAAGCATATCAAAATTCTCCAAACTTTCCGAAATGACACTTTTCTTTCTCTCCAACCTTATTTTATTTCTTAGTAGGATGGATTTCACACGAATCGTTCTGTAAGTTGAATCGATTTTTGTACATCATTCCTTCACCATTGTAAAACTCTTATGGAAAACAATACTACAAAGTATAGTCCACACCTTCATAACTTGCCCTTTTCTTTCTCTCCAACCTCATTTTCTTTCTAAGTGGGACGGATTTCACTCGAATCGCCCAACAAGTTGAATCGGTGTTTGTACATTATTCCTTCACCATTTTAAGACTCTTATGGACAACAATTCTATAAAGCATAGTCCACACCTTCCGAATTGTCCCATTTCTATCTCTCCAACCTCCTTTTCTTTCTAACTGGGACGGATTTCCCTCAAATCGTCTTATGAGTTGAATCGGTGTTTGTACGTCATTCATTCACCATTGAAAGACTCTTACGGACAACAATAATATAAAGCATATCAAAATTCTCCAAACCTTCCGAAATGACACTTTTCTTTCTCTCCAACCTTATTTTATTTCTTAGTTGGACGGATGTTACACGAATCGTTCTGTAAGTTGAATCGATTTTTGTACATCATTCCTTCACCATTGTAAAACTCTTATGGAAAACAACACTACAAAGCATAGTCCACACCTTCATAACTTGCCCTTTTCTTTCTATCCAACCTCATTTTCTTTCTATGTGGGACGGATTTCACTCGAATCGCCCAACAAGTTGAATCGGTGTTTGTACATTATTCCTTCACCATTATAAGACTCTTATGGACAACAATCCTATAAAGCATAGTCCACACCTTCCGAACTGTCCCATTTCTATCTCTCCAACCTCCTTTTCTTTCTAAGTGGGACGGATTTCCCTCGAATCGTCTTATAAGTTGAATCGGTGTTTGTACGTCATTCATTCACCATTGTAAGACTCTTACGGACAACAATAATATAAAGCATATCAAAATTCTCAAAACCTTCCGAAATGACACTTTTCTTTCTCTCCAACCTTATTTTATTTCTTAGTGGGACGGATTTCACACGAATCGTTCTGTAAGTTGAATCGATTTTTGTACATCATTCCTTCACCATTGTAAAACTCTTATGGAAAACAACACTACAAAGCATAGTCCACACCTTCATAACTTGCCCTTTTCTTTCTCTCCAACCTCTTTTTCTTTCTAAGTTTGACGGATTTCACTCGAATCGTCCAACATGTAGAATCGGTGTTTGTACATTATTCCTTCACCATTAAAAGACTCTTATGGACAACAATTCTATAAAGCATAGTCCACACCTTCCGAACTGTCCCATTTCTATCTCTCCAACCTCCTTTTCTTTCTAACTGGGACGGATTTCCCTCGAATCGTCTTATGAGTTGAATCGGTGTTTGTACGTCATTCATTCACCATTGTAAGACTCTTATGGACAACAATAATATAAAGCATATCAAAATTCTCCAAACTTTCCGAAATGACACTTTTCTTTCTCTCCAACCTTATTTTATTTCTTAGTAGGATGGATTTCACACGAATCGTTCTGTAAGTTGAATCGATTTTTGTACATCATTCCTTCACCATTGTAAAACTCTTATGGAAAACAATACTACAAAGCATAGTCCACATCTTCATAACTTGCCCTTTTCTTTCTCTCCAACCTCATTTTCTTTCTAAGTGGGACGGATTTCACTCGAATCGCCCAACAAGTTGAATCGGTGTTTGTACATTATTCCTTCACCATTTTAAGACTTTTATGGACAACAATTCTATAAAGCATAGTCCACACCTTCCGAATTGTCCCATTTCTATCTCTCCAACCTCATTTTCTTTCTAACTGGGACGGATTTCCCTCAAATCGTCTTATGAGTTGAATCAGTGTTTGTACGTCATTCATTCACCATTGTAAGACTCTTACGGACAACAATAATATAAAGCATATCAAAATTCTCAAAACCTTCCGAAATGACACTTTTCTTTCTCTCCAACCTTATTTTATTTCTTAGTGGGACGGATTTCACACGAATCGTTCTGTAAGTTGAATCGATTTTTGTACATCATTCCTTCACCATTGTAAAACTCTTATGGAAAACAACACTACAAAGCATAGTCCACACCTTCATAACTTGCCCTTTTCTTTCTATCCAACCTCATTTTCTTTCTATGTGGGACGGATTTCACTCGAATCGCCCAACAAGTTGAATCGGTGTTTGTACATTATTCCTTCACCATTATAAGACTCTTATGGACAACAATCCTATAAAGCATAGTCCACACCTTCCGAACTGTCCCATTTCTATCTCTCCAACCTCCTTTTCTTTCTAAGTGGGACGGATTTCCCTCGAATCGTCTTATAAGTTGAATCGGTGTTTGTACGTCATTCATTCACCATTGTAAGACTCTTACGGACAACAATAATATAAAGCATATCAAAATTCTCAAAACCTTCCGAAATGACACTTTTCTTTCTCTCCAACCTTATTTTATTTCTTAGTGGGACGGATTTCACACGAATCGTTCTGTAAGTTGAATCGATTTTTGTACATCATTCCTTCACCATTGTAAAACTCTTATGGAAAACAACACTACAAAGCATAGTCCACACCTTCATAACTTGCCCTTTTCTTTCTCTCCAACCTCTTTTTCTTTCTAAGTTTGACGGATTTCACTCGAATCGCCCAACAAGTTGAATCGGTGTTTGTACATTATTCCTTCACCATTTTAAGACTCTTATGGACAACAATTCTATAAAGCATAGTCCACACCTTCCGAATTGTCCCATTTCTATCTCTCCAACCTCCTTTTCTTTCTAACTGGGACGGATTTCCCTCAAATCGTCTTATGAGTTGAATCGGTGTTTGTACGTCATTCATTCACCATTGAAAGACTCTTACGGACAACAATAATATAAAGCATATCAAAATTCTCCAAACCTTCCGAAATGACACTTTTCTTTCTCTCCAACCTTATTTTATTTCTTAGTAGGACGGATGTTACACGAATCGTTCTGTAAGTTGAATCGATTTTTGTACATCATTCCTTCACCATTGTAAAACTCTTATGGAAAACAACACTACAAAGCATAGTCCACACCTTCATAACTTGCCCTTTTCTTTCTATCCAACCTCATTTTCTTTCTATGTGGGACGGATTTCACTCGAATCGCCCAACAAGTTGAATCGGTGTTTGTACATTATTCCTTCACCATTATAAGACTCTTATGGACAACAATTCTATAAAGCATAGTCCACACCTTCCGAACTGTCCCATTTCTATCTCTCCAACCTCCTTTTCTTTCTAACTGGGACGGATTTCCCTCGAATCGTCTTATGAGTTGAATCGGTGTTTGTACGTCATTCATTCACCATTGTAAGACTCTTATGGACAACAATAATATAAAGCATATCAAAATTCTCCAAACTTTCCGAAATGACACTTTTCTTTCTCTCCAACCTTATTTTATTTCTTAGTAGGATGGATTTCACACGAATCGTTCTGTAAGTTGAATCGATTTTTGTACATCATTCCTTCACCATTGTAAAACTCTTATGGAAAACAATACTACAAAGCATAGTCCACATCTTCATAACTTGCCCTTTTCTTTCTCTCCAACCTCATTTTCTTTCTAAGTGGGACGGATTTCACTCGAATCGCCCAACAAGTTGAATCGGTGTTTGTACATTATTCCTTCACCATTTTAAGACTTTTATGGACAACAATTCTATAAAGCATAGTCCACACCTTCCGAATTGTCCCATTTCTATCTCTCCAACCTCATTTTCTTTCTAACTGGGACGGATTTCCCTCAAATCGTCTTATGAGTTGAATCGGTGTTTGTACGTCATTCATTCACCATTGTAAGACTCTTACGGACAACAATAATATAAAGCATATCAAAATTCTCAAAACCTTCCGAAATGACACTTTTCTTTCTCTCCAACCTTATTTTATTTCTTAGTGGGACGGATTTCACACGAATCGTTCTGTAAGTTGAATCGATTTTTGTACATCATTCCTTCACCATTGTAAAACTCTTATGGAAAACAACACTACAAAGCATAGTCCACACCTTCATAACTTGCCCTTTTCTTTCTCTCCAACCTCTTTTTCTTTCTAAGTTTGACGGATTTCACTCGAATCGTCCAACATGTAGAATCGGTGTTTGTACATTATTCCTTCACCATTAAAAGACTCTTATGGACAACAATTCTATAAAGCATAGTCCACACCTTCCGAACTGTCCCATTTCTATCTCTCCAACCTCCTTTTCTTTCAAACTGGGACGGATTTCCCTCGAATCGTCTTATGAGTTGAATCGGTGTTTGTACGTCATTCATTCACCATTGTAAGACTCTTATGGACAACAATAATATAAAGCATATCAAAATTCTCCAAACTTTCCGAAATGACACTTTTCTTTCTCTCCAACCTTATTTTATTTCTTAGTAGGATGGATTTCACACGAATCGTTCTGTAAGTTGAATCGATTTTTGTACATCATTCCTTCACCATTGTAAAACTCTTATGGAAAACAATACTACAAAGTATAGTCCACACCTTCATAACTTGCCCTTTTCTTTCTCTCCAACCTCATTTTCTTTCTAAGTGGGACGGATTTCACTCGAATCGCCCAACAAGTTGAATCGGTGTTTGTACATTATTCCTTCACCATTTTAAGACTCTTATGGACAACAATTCTATAAAGCATAGTCCACACCTTCCGAATTGTCCCATTTCTATCTCTCCAACCTCCTTTTCTTTCTAACTGGGACGGATTTCCCTCGATTCGTCTTATGAGTTGAATCGGTGTTTGTACGTCATTCATTCACCATTGTAAGACTCTTATGGACAACAATAATATAAAGCATATCAAAATTCTCCAAACTTTCCGAAATGACACTTTTCTTTCTCTCCAACCTTATTTTATTTCGTAGTAGGATGGATTTCACACGAATCGTTCTGTAAGTTGAATCGATTTTTGTACATCATTCCTTCACCATTGTAAAACTCTTATGGAAAACAATACTACAAAGCATAGTCCACACCTTCATAACTTGCCCTTTTCTTTCTCTCCAACCTCATTTTCTTTCTAAGTGGGACGGATTTCACTCGAATCGCCCAACAAGTTGAATCGGTGTTTGTACATTATTCCTTCACCATTTTAAGACTCTTATGGACAACAATTCTATAAAGCATAGTCCACACCTTCCGAATTGTCCCATTTCTATCTCTCCAACCTCCTTTTCTTTCTAACTGGGACGGATTTCCCTCAAATCGTCTTATGAGTTGAATCGGTGTTTGTACGTCATTCATTCACCATTGTAAGACTCTTACGGACAACAATAATATAAAGCATATCAAAATTCTCCAAACCTTCCGAAATGACACTTTTCTTTCTCTCCAACCTTATTTTATTTCTTAGTAGGACGGATGTTACACGAATCGTTCTGTAAGTTGAATCGATTTTTGTACATCATTCCTTCACCATTGTAAAACTCTTATGGAAAACAACACTACAAAGCATAGTCCACACCTTCATAACTTGCCCTTTTCTTTCTATCCAACCTCATTTTCTTTCTATGTGGGACGGATTTCACTCGAATCGCCCAACAAGTTGAATCGATGTTTGTACATTATTCCTTCACCATTATAAGACTCTTATGGACAACAATTCTATAAAGCATAGTCCACACCTTCCGAACTGTCCCATTTCTATCTCTCCAACCTCCTTTTCTTTCTAAGTGGGACGGATTTCCCTCGAATCGTCTTATAAGTTGAATCGGTGTTTGTACGTCATTCATTCACCATTGTAAGACTCTTACGGACAACAATAATATAAAGCATATCAAAATTCTCAAAACCTTCCGAAATGACACTTTTCTTTCTCTCCAACCTTATTTTATTTCTTAGTGGGACGGATTTCACACGAATCGTTCTGTAAGTTGAATCGATTTTTGTACATCATTCCATCACCATTGTAAAACTCTTATGGAAAACAACACTACAAAGCATAGTCCACACCTTCATAACTTGCCCTTTTCTTTCTCTCCAACCTCTTTTTCTTTCTAAGTTTGACGGATTTCACTCGAATCGTCCAACATGTAGAATCGGTGTTTGTACATTATTCCTTCACCATTAAAAGACTCTTATGGACAACAATTCTATAAAGCATAGTCCACACCTTCCGAACTGTCCCATTTCTATCTCTCCAACCTCCTTTTCTTTCTAACTGGGACGGATTTCCCTCGAATCGTCTTATGAGTTGAATCGGTGTTTGTACGTCATTCATTCACCATTGTAAGACTCTTATGGACAACAATAATATAAAGCATATCAAAATTCTCCAAACTTTCCGAAATGACACTTTTCTTTCTCTCCAACCTTATTTTATTTCTTAGTAGGATGGATTTCACACGAATCGTTCTGTAAGTTGAATCGATTTTTGTTCATCATTCCTTCACCATTGTAAAACTCTTATGGAAAACAATACTACAAAGCATAGTCCACACCTTCATAACTTGCCCTTTTCTTTCTCTCCAACCTCATTTTCTTTCTAAGTGGGACGGATTTCACTCGAATCGCCCAACAAGTTGAATCGGTGTTTGTACATTATTCCTTCACCATTTTAAGACTCTTATGGACAACAATTCTATAAAGCATAGTCCACACCTTCCGAATTGTCCCATTTCTATCTCTCCAACCTCCTTTTCTTTCTAACTGGGACGGATTTCCCTCAAATCGTCTTATGAGTTGAATCGGTGTTTGTACGTCATTCATTCACCATTGTAAGACTCTTACGGACAACAATAATATAAAGCATATCAAAATTCTCCAAACCTTCCGAAATGACACTTTTCTTTCTCTCCAACCTTATTTTATTTCTTAGTAGGACGGATGTTACACGAATCGTTCTGTAAGTTGAATCGATTTTTGTACATCATTCCTTCACCATTGTAAAACTCTTATGGAAAACAACACTACAAAGCATAGTCCACACCTTCATAACTTGCCATTTTCTTTCTATCCAACCTCATTTTCTTTCTATGTGGGACGGATTTCACTCGAATCGCCCAACAAGTTGAATCGGTGTTTGTACATTATTCCTTCACCATTATAAGACTCTTATGGACAACAATCCTATAAAGCATAGTCCACACCTTCCGAACTGTCCCATTTCTATCTCTCCAACCTCCTTTTCTTTCTAAGTGGGACGGATTTCCCTCGAATCGTCTTATAAGTTGAATCGGTGTTTGTACGTCATTCATTCACCATTGTAAGACTCTTACGGACAACAATAATATAAAGCATATCAAAATTCTCAAAACCTTCCGAAATGACACTTTTCTTTCTCTCCAACCTTATTTTATTTCTTAGTGGGACGGATTTCACACGAATCGTTCTGTAAGTTGAATCGATTTTTGTACATCATTCCTTCACCATTGTAAAACTCTTATGGAAAACAACACTACAAAGCATAGTCCACACCTTCATAACTTGCCCTTTTGTTTCTCTCCAACCTCTTTTTCTTTCTAAGTTTGACGGATTTCACTCGAATCGTCCAACATGTAGAATCGGTGTTTGTACATTATTCCTTCACCATTAAAAGACTCTTATGGACAACAATTCTATAAAGCATAGTCCACACCTTCCGAACTGTCCCATTTCTATCTCTCCAACCACCTTTTCTTTCTAACAGGGACGGATTTCCCTCGAATCGTCTTATGAGTTGAATCGGTGTTTGTACGTCATTCATTCACCATTGTAAGACTCTTATGGACAACAATAATATAAAGCATATCAAAATTCTCCAAACTTTCCGAAATGACACTTTTCTTTCTCTCCAACCTTATTTTATTTCGTAGTAGGATGGATTTCACACGAATCGTTCTGTAAGTTGAATCGATTTTTGTACATCATTCCTTCACCATTGTAAAACTCTTATGGAAAACAATACTACAAAGCATAGTCCACACCTTCATAACTTGCCCTTTTCTTTCTCTCCAACCTCATTTTCTTTCTAAGTGGGACGGATTTCACTCGAATCGCCCAACAAGTTGAATCGGTGTTTGTACATTATTCCTTCACCATTTTAAGACTCTTATGGACAACAATTCTATAAAGCATAGTCCACACCTTCCGAATTGTCCCATTTCTATCTCTCCAACCTTCTTTTCTTTCTAACTGGGACGGATTTCCCTCAAATCGTCTTATGAGTTGAATCGGTGTTTGTACGTCATTCATTCACCATTGTAAGACTCTTACGGACAACAATAATATAAAGCATATCAAAATTCTCCAAACCTTCCGAAATGACACTTTTCTTTCTCTCCAACCTTATTTTATTTCTTAGTAGGACGGATGTTACACGAATCGTTCTGTAAGTTGAATCGATTTTTGTACATCATTCCTTCACCATTGTAAAACTCTTATGGAAAACAACACTACAAAGCATAGTCCACACCTTCATAACTTGCCCTTTTCTTTCTCTCCAACCTCATTTTCTTTCTATGTGGGACGGATTTCACTCGAATCGCCCAACAAGTTGAATCGATGTTTGTACATTATTCCTTCACCATTATAAGACTCTTATGGACAACAATTCTATAAAGCATAGTCCACACCTTCCGAACTGTCCCATTTCTATCTCTCCAACCTCCTTTTCTTTCTAAGTGGGACGGATTTCCCTCGAATCGTCTTATAAGTTGAATCGGTGTTTGTACGTCATTCATTCACCATTGTAAGACTCTTACGGACAACAATAATATAAAGCATATCAAAATTCTCAAAACCTTCCGAAATGACACTTTTCTTTCTCTCCAACCTTATTTTATTTCTTAGTGGGACGGATTTCACACGAATCGTTCTGTAAGTTGAATCGATTTTTGTACATCATTCCTTCACCATTGTAAAACTCTTATGGAAAACAACACTACAAAGCATAGTCCACACCTTCATAACTTGCCCTTTTGTTTCTCTCCAACCTCTTTTTCTTTCTAAGTTTGACGGATTTCACTCGAATCGTCCAACATGTAGAATCGGTGTTTGTACATTATTCCTTCACCATTAAAAGACTCTTATGGACAACAATTCTATAAAGCATAGTCCACACCTTCCGAACTGTCCCATTTCTATCTCTCCAACCTCCTTTTCTTTCTAACTGGGACGGATTTCCCTCGAATCGTCTTATGAGTTGAATCGGTGTTTGTACGTCATTCATTCACCATTGTAAGACTCTTATGGACAACAATAATATAAAGCATATCAAAATTCTCCAAACTTTCCGAAATGACACTTTTCTTTCTCTCCAACCTTATTTTATTTCTTAGTAGGATGGATTTCACACCAATCGTTCTGTAAGTTGAATCGATTTTTGTTCATCATTCCTTCACCATTGTAAAACTCTTATGGAAAACAATACTACAAAGCATAGTCCACACCTTCATAACTTGCCCTTTTCTTTCTCTCCAACCTCATTTTCTTTCTAAGTGGGACGGATTTCACTCGAATCGCCCAACAAGTTGAATCGGTGTTTGTACATTATTCCTTCACCATTTTAAGACTCTCATGGACAACAATTCTATAAAGCATAGTCCACACCTTCCGAATTGTCCCATTTCTATCTCTCCAACCTCCTTTTCTTTCTAACTGGGACGGATTTCCCTCAAATCGTCTTATGAGTTGAATCGGTGTTTGTACGTCATTCATTCACCATTGTAAGACTCTTACGGACAACAATAATATAAAGCATATCAAAATTCTCCAAACCTTCCGAAATGACACTTTTCTTTCTCTCCAACCTTATTTTATTTCTTAGTAGGACGGATGTTACACGAATCGTTCTGTAAGTTGAATCGATTTTTGTACATCATTCCTTCACCATTGTAAAACTCTTATGGAAAACAACACTACAAAGCATAGTCCACACCTTCATAACTTGCCCTTTTCTTTCTCTCCAACCTCATTTTCTTTCTATGTGGGACGGATTTCACTCGAATCGCCCAACAAGTTGAATCGGTGTTTGTACATTATTCCTTCACCATTATAAGACTCTTATGGACAACAATTCTAAAAAGCATAGTCCACACCTTCCGAACTGTCCCATTTCTATCTCTCCAACCTCATTTTCTTTCTAACTGGGACGGATTTCCCTCAAATCGTCTTATGAGTTGAATCGGTGTTTGTACGTCATTCATTCACCATTGTAAGACTCTTACGGACAACAATAATATAAAGCATATCAAAATTCTCAAAACCTTCCGAAATGACACTTTTCTTTCTCTCCAACCTTATTTTATTTCTTAGTGGGACGGATTTCACACGAATCGTTCTGTAAGTTGAATCGATTTTTGTACATCATTTCTTCACCATTGTAAAACTCTTATGGAAAACAACACTACAAAGCATAGTCCACACCTTCATAACTTGCCCTTTTCTTTCTCTCCAACCTCTTTTTCTTTCTAAGTTTGACGGATTTCACTCGAATCGTCCAACATGTAGAATCGGTGTTTGTACATTATTCCTTCACCATTAAAAGACTCTTATGGACAACAATTCTATAAAGCATAGTCCACACCTTCCGAACTGTCCCATTTCTATCTCTCCAACCTCCTTTTCTTTCTAACTGGGACGGATTTCCCTCGAATCGTCTTATGAGTTGAATCGGTGTTTGTACGTCATTCATTCACCATTGTAAGACTCTTATGGACAACAATAATATAAAGCATATGAAAATTCTCCAAACTTTCCGAAATGACACTTTTCTTTCTCTCCAACCTTATTTTATTTCTTAGTAGGATGGATTTCACACGAATCGTTCTGTAAGTTGAATCGATTTTTGTACATCATTCCTTCACCATTGTAAAACTCTTATGGAAAAGAATACTACAAAGCATAGTCCACACCTTCATAACTTGCCCTTTTCTTTCTCTCCAACCTCATTTTCTTTCTAAGTGGGACGGATTTCACTCGAATCGCCCAACAAGTTGAATCGGTGTTTGTACATTATTCCTTCACCATTTTAAGACTCTTATGGACAACAATTCTATAAAGCATAGTCCACACCTTCCGAATTGTCCCATTTCTATCTCTCCAACCTCCTTTTCTTTCTAACTGGGACGGATTTCCCTCAAATCGTCTTATGAGTTGAATCGGTGTTTGTACGTCATTCATTCACCATTGTAAGACTCTTACGGACAACAATAATATAAAGCATATCAAAATTCTCATAACCTTCCGAAATGACACTTTTCTTTCTCTCCAACCTTATTTTATTTCTTAGTGGGACGGATTTCACACGAATCGTTCTGTAAGTTGAATCGATTTTTGTACATCATTCCTTCACCATTGTAAAACTCTTATGGAAAACAACACTACAAAGCATAGTCCACACCTTCATAACTTGCCCTTTTCTTTCTCTCCAACCTCTTTTTCTTTCTAAGTTTGACGGATTTCACTCGAATCGTCCAACATGTAGAATCGGTGTTTGTACATTATTCCTTCACCATTAAAAGACTCTTATGGACAACAATTCTATAAAGCATAGTCCACACCTTCCGAACTGTCCCATTTCTATCTCTCCAACCTCCTTTTCTTTCTAACTGGGACGGATTTCCCTCGAATCGTCTTATGAGTTGAATCGGTGTTTGTACGTCATTCATTCACCATTGTAAGACTCTTATGGACAACAATAATATAAAGCATATCAAAATTCTCCAAACTTTCCGAAATGACACTTTTCTTTCCCTCCAACCTTATTTTATTTCTTAGTAGGATGGATTTCACACGAATCGTTCTGTAAGTTGAATCGATTTTTGTACATCATTCCTTCACCATTGTAAAACTCTTATGGAAAACAATACTACAAAGCATAGTCCACACCTTCATAACTTGCCCTTTTCTTTCTCTCCAACCTCATTTTCTTTCTAAGTGGGACGGATTTCACTCGAATCGCCCAACAAGTTGAATCGGTGTTTGTACATTATTCCTTCACCATTTTAAGACTTTTATGGACAACAATTCTATAAAGCATAGTCCACACCTTCCGAATTGTCCCATTTCTATCTCTCCAACCTCATTTTCTTTCTAACTGGGACGGATTTCCCTCAAATCGTCTTATGAGTTGAATCGGTGTTTGTACGTCATTCATTCACCATTGTAAGACTCTTACGGACAACAATAATATAAAGCATATCAAAATTCTCAAAACCTTCCGAAATGACACTTTTCTTTCTCTCCAACCTTATTTTATTTCTTAGTGGGACGGATTTCACACGAATCGTTCTGTAAGTTGAATCGATTTTTGTACATCATTCCTTCACCATTGTAAAACTCTTATGGAAAACAACACTACAAAGCATAGTCCACACCTTCATAACTTGCCCTTTTCTTTCTCTCCAACCTCTTTTTCTTTCTAAGTTTGACGGATTTCACTCGAATCGTCCAACATGTAGAATCGGTGTTTGTACATTATTCCTTCACCATTAAAAGACTCTTATGGACAACAATTCTATAAAGCATAGTCCACACCTTCCGAACTGTCCCATTTCTATCTCTCCAACCTCCTTTTCTTTCTAACTGGGACGGATTTCCCTCGAATCGTCTTATGAGTTGAATCGGTGTTTGTACGTCATTCATTCACCATT
The DNA here is from genome assembly GCA_963922005.1 of Cornus suecica. Lineage (NCBI taxonomy): Eukaryota > Viridiplantae > Streptophyta > Magnoliopsida > Cornales > Cornaceae > Cornus > Cornus suecica. The sequence goes on from OY998241.1 coordinate 31,007,072, forward strand.
GTAAGACTCTTATGGACAACAATAATATAAAGCATATGAAAATTCTCCAAACTTTCCGAAATGACACTTTTATTTCTCTCCAACCTTATTTTATTTCTTAGTAGGACGGATTTCACACGAATCGTTCTGTAAGTTGAATCGATTTTTGTACATCATTCCTTCACCATTGTAAAACTCTTATGGAAAACAATACTACAAAGCATAGTCCACACCTTCATAACTTGTCCTTTTCTTTCTCTCCAACCTCATTTTCTTTCTAAATGGGACGGATTTCACTCGAATCGCCCAACAAGTTGAATCGGTGTTTGTACATTATTCCTTCACCATTATAAGACTCTTATGGACAACAATTCTATAAAGCATAGTCCACACCTTCCGAACTGACCCATTTCTATCTCTCCAACCTCCTTTTCTTTCTAACTGGGACGGATTTCCCTCGAATCGTCTTATGAGTTGAATCGGTGTTTGTACGTCATTCATTCACCATTGTAAGACTATTATGGACAACAATAATATAAAGCATATCAAAATTCTCCAAACTTTCCGAAATGACACTTTTCTTTCTCTCCAAACTTATTTTATTTCTTAGTAGGACGGATTTCACACGAATCGTTCTGTAAGTTGAATCGATTTTTGTACATCATTCCTTCACCATTGTAAAACTCTTATGGAAAACAACACTACAAAGCATAGTCCACACCTTCATAACTTGCCCTTTTCTTTCTCTCCAACCTCATTTTCTTTCTAAGTGGGACGGATTTCACTCGAATCGCCCAACAAGTTGAATCGGTGTTTGTACATTATTCCTTCACCATTATAAGACTCTTATGGACAACAATTCTATAAAGCATAGTCCACACCTTCCGAACTGTCCCATTTCTATCTCTCCAACCTCCTTTTCTTTCTAAGTGGGACGGATTTCCCTCGAATCGTCTTATGAGTTGAATCGGTGTTTGTACGTCATTCATTCACCATTGTAAGACTCTTACGGACAACAATAATATAAAGCATATCAAAATTCTCAAAACCTTCCGAAATGACACTTTTCTTTCTCTCCAACCTTATTTTATTTCTTAGTGGGACGGATTTCACACGAATCGTTCTGTAAGTTGAATCGATTTTTGTACATCATTCCTTCACCATTGTAAAACTCTTATGGAAAACAACACTACAAAGCATAGTCCACACCTTCATAACTTGCCCTTTTCTTTCTCTCCAACCTCTTTTTCTTTCTAAGTTTGACGGATTTCACTCGAATCGTCCAACATGTAGAATCGGTGTTTGTACATTATTCCTTCACCATTAAAAGACTCTTATGGACAACAATTCTATAAAGCATAGTCCACACCTTCCGAACTGTCCCATTTCTATCTCTCCAACCTCCTTTTCTTTCTAACTGGGACGGATTTCCCTCGAATCGTCTTATGAGTTGAATCGGTGTTTGTACGTCATTCATTCACCATTGTAAGACTCTTATGGACAACAATAATATAAAGCATATCAAAATTCTCCAAACTTTCCGAAATGACACTTTTCTTTCTCTCCAACCTTATTTTATTTCTTAGTAGGATGGATTTCACACGAATCGTTCTGTAAGTTGAATCGATTTTTGTACATCATTCCTTCACCATTGTAAAACTCTTATGGAAAACAATACTACAAAGCATAGTCCACACCTTCATAACTTGCCCTTTTGTTTCTCTCCAACCTCATTTTCTTTCTAAGTGGGACGGATTTCACTCGAATCGCCCAACAAGTTGAATCGCTGTTTGTACATTATTCCTTCACCATTTTAAGACTCTTATGGACAACAATTCTATAAAGCATAGTCCACACCTTCCGAATTGTCCCATTTCTATCTCTCCAACCTCCATTTCTTTCTAACTGGGACGGATTTCCCTCGAATCGTCTTATGAGTTGAATCGGTGTTTGTACGTCATTCATTCACCATTGTAAGACTCTTATGGACAACAATAATATAAAGCATATCAAAATTCTCCTAACTTTCCGAAATGACACTTTTCTTTCTCTCCAACCTTATTTTATTTCTTAGTAGGACGGATTTCACACGAATCGTTCTGTAAGTTGAATCGATTTTTGTACATCATTCCTTCACCATTGTAAAACTCTTATGCAAAAGAATACTACAAAGCATAGTCCACACCTTCATAACTTGCCCTTTTCTTTCTCTCCAACCTCATTTTCTTTCTAAGTGGGACGGATTTCACTCGAATCGCCCAACAAGTTGAATCGGTGTTTGTACATTATTCTTTCACCATTTTAAGACTTTTATGGACAACAATTCTATAAAGCATAGTCCACACCTTCCGAATTGTCCCATTTCTATCTCTCCAACCTCCTTTTCTTTCTAACTGGGACGGATTTCCCTCAAATCGTCTTATGAGTTGAATCGGTGTTTGTACGTCATTCATTCACCATTGTAAGACTCTTACGGACAACAATAATATAAAGCATATCAAAATTCTCCAAACCTTCCGAAATGACACTTTTCATTCTCTCCAACCTTATTTTATTTCTTAGTAGGACGGATGATACACGAATCGTTCTGTAAGTTGAATCGATTTTTGTACATCATTCCTTCACCATTGTAAAACTCTTATGGAAAACAACACTACAAAGCATAGTCCACACCTTCATAACTTGCCCTTTTCTTTCTCTCCAACCTCATTTTCTTTCTAAGTGGGACGGATTTCACTCGAATCGCCCAACAAGTTGAATCGGTGTTTGTACATTATTCCTTCACCATTATAAGACTCTAATGGACAACAATTCTATAAAGCATAGTCCACACCTTCCGAACTGTCCCATTTCTATCTCTCCAACCTCCTTTTCTTTCTAAGTGGGACGGATTTCCCTCGAATCGTCTTATGAGTTGAATCGGTGTTTGTACGTCATTCATTCACCATTGTAAGACTCTTACGGACAACAATAATATAAAGCATATCAAAATTCTCAAAACCTTCCGAAATGACACTTTTCTTTCTCTCCAACCTTATTTTATTTCTTAGTGGGACGGATTTCACACGAATCGTTCTGTAAGTTGAATCGATTTTTGTACATCATTCCTTCACCATTGTAAAACTCTTATGGAAAACAACACTACAAAGCATAGTCCACACCTTCATAACTTGCCCTTTTCTTTCTCTCCAACCTCATTTTCTTTCTAAGTGGGACGGATTTCACTCGAATCGCCCAACAGGTTGAATCGCTGTTTGTACATTATTCCTTCACCATTTTAAGACTCTTATGGACAACAATTCTATAAAGCATAGTCCACACCTTCCGAATTGTCCCATTTCTATCTCTCCAACCTCCTTTTCTTTCTAATTGGGACGGATTTCCCTCGAATCGTCTTATGAGTTGAATCGGTGTTTGTACGTCATTCATTCACCATTGTAAGACTCTTATGGACAACAATAATATAAAGCATATCAAAATTCTCCAAACTTTCCGAAATGACACTTTTCTTTCTCTCCAACCTTATTTTATTTCTTAGTAGGACGGATTTCACATGAATCGTTCTGTAAGTTGAATCGATTTTTGTACATCATTCCTTCACCATTGTAAAACTCTTATGGAAAACAATACTACAAAGCATAGTCCACACCTTCATAACTTGTCCTTTTCTTTCTCTCCAACCTCATTTTCTTTCTAAATGGGACGGATTTCACTCGAATCGCCCAACAAGTTGAATCGGTGTTTGTACATTATTCCTTCACCATTATAAGACTCTTATGGACAACAATTCTATAAAGCATAGTCCACACCTTCCGAACTGACCCATTTCTATCTCTCCAACCTCCTTTTCTTTCTAACTGGGACGGATTTCCCTCGAATCGTCTTATGAGTTGAATCGGTGTTTGTACGTCATTCATTCACCATTGTAAGACTATTATGGACAACAATAATATAAAGCATATCAAAATTCTCCAAACTTTCCGAAATGACACTTTTCTTTCTCTCCAACCTTATTTTATTTCTTAGTAGGACGGATTTCACACGAATCGTTCTGTAAGTTGAATCGATTTTTGTACATCATTCCTTCACCATTGTAAAACTCTTATGGAAAACAACACTACAAAGCATAGTCCACACCTTCATAACTTGCCCTTTTCTTTCTCTCCAACCTCGTTTTCTTTCTAAGTTTGACGGATTTCACTCGAATCGTCCAACATGTAGAATCGGTGTTTGTACATTATTCCTTCACCATTAAAAGACTCTTATGGACAACAATTCTATAAAGCATAGTCCACACCTTCCGAACTGTCCCATTTCTATCTCTCCAACCTCCTTTTCTTTCTAATTGGGACGGATTTCCCTCGAATCGTCTTATGAGTTGAATCGGTGTTTGTACGTCATTCATTCACCATTGTAAGACTCTTATGGACAACAATAATATAAAGCATATCAAAATTCTCCAAACTTTCCGAAATGACACTTTTCTTTCTCTCCAACCTTATTTTATTTCTTAGTAGGATGGATTTCACACGAATCGTTCTGTAAGTTGAATCGATTTTTGTACATCATTCCTTCACCATTGTAAAACTCTTATGGAAAACAATACTACAAAGCATAGTCCACACCTTCATAACTTGCCCTTTTCTTTCTCTCCAACCTCATTTTCTTTCTAAGTGGGACGGATTTCACTCGAATCGCCCAACAAGTTGAATCGCTGTTTGTACATTATTCCTTCACTATTTTAAGACTCTTATGGACAACAATTCTATAAAGCATAGTCCACACCTTCCGAACTGTCCCATTTCTATCTCTCCAACCTCCTTTTCTTTCTAAGTGGGACGGATTTCACTCGAATCGTCTTATTAGTTGAATCGGTGTTTGTACGTCATTCATTCACCATTGTAAGACTCTTATGGACAACAATAATATAAAGCATATCAAAATTCTCCAAACCTTCCGAAATGACACTTTTCTTTCTTTCGAACCTCATTTTATTTCTTAGTAGGACGTATTTCACACGAATCGTCCTGTAAGTTGAATCGATTTTTGTACATCATTCCTTCACCATTGTAAAACTCTTATGGAAAACAATACTACAAAGGATGGACCAAACCTTCATAACTTGCCCTTTTCTTTCTCTCCAACCTCATTTTCTTTCTAAGTGGGACGGATTTCACTCGAATCGCCCAACAAGTTGAATCGGTGTTTGTACATTATTCCTTAACCATTATAAGACTCTTATGCACAACAATTCTATAAAGCATAGTCCACACCTTCCGAACTGTCCCATTTCTATCTCTCCAACCTCCTTTTCTTTCTAAGTGGGACGGATTTCACTCGAATCGTCCTATTAGTTGAATCGGTGTTTGTACGTCATTCATTCACCATTGTAAGACTCTTATGGACAACAATAATATAAAGCATATCAAAATTCTCCAAACCTTCCGAAATGACACTTTTCTTTCTCTCGAACCTCATTTTATTTCTTAGTAGGACGGATTTCACACGAATCGTCCTGTAAGTTGAATCGGTGTTTGTACAGCAATCCATCACCATTGTAAAACTCTTATCGAAAACAATACTACAAAGCATAGTCCACACCTTCATAACTTGCCCTTTTCTTTCTCTCCAACCTCATTTTCTTTCTAAGTGGGACGGATTTCACTCGAATCGCCCAACAAGTTGAATCGATGTTTGTACATTATTTCTTCACCATTATAAGACTCTTATGGACAACAATTCTATAAAGCATAGTCCACACCTTCCGAACTGTCCCATTTCTATCTCTCCAACCTCATTTTCTTTTTAACTGGGACGGATTTCACTCGAATCGTCCTATAAGTTGAATCGGTGTTTGTACAGCAATCCATCACCATTATAAAACTCTTATGGATAACAATTCTATAAAGAATAGTCCACACCTTCCTAACTGTCTCATTTCTATCTCTCCCACCTCCTTTTCTTTCTAAGTGGTACGGACTTCACTCGAATCGTCCTGTAAGTTGAATCGGTGTTTGTACAGCAATCCATCACCATTGTAAAACTCTTATGGAAAACAATACTACAAAGCATAGTCCACACCTTCATAACTTGCCCTTTTCTTTCTCTCCAACCTCATTTTCTTTCTAAGTGGGACGGATTTCACTCGAATCGCCCAACAAGTTGAATCGGTGTTTGTACATTATTCCTTAACCATTATAAGACTCTTATGCACAACAATTCTATAAAGCATAGTCCACACCTTCCGAACTGTCCCATTTCTATCTCTCCAACCTCCTTTTCTTTCTAAGTGGGACGGATTTCACTCGAATCGTCTTATTAGTTGAATCGGTGTTTGTACGTCATTCATTCACCATTGTAAGACTCTTATGGACAACAATAATATAAAGCATATCAAAATTCTCCAAACCTTCCGAAATGACACTTTTCTTTCTTTCGAACCTCATTTTATTTCTTAGTAGGACGTATTTCACACGAATCGTCCTGTAAGTTGAATTGATTTTTGTACATCATTCCTTCACCATTGTAAAACTCTTATGGAAAACAATACTACAAAGCATGGTCCAAACCTTCATAACTTGCCCTTTTCTTTCTCTCCAACCTCATTTTCTTTCTAAGTTTGACGGATTTCACTCGAATCGCCCAACAAGTTGAATCGATGTTTGTACATTATTTCTTCACCATTATAAGACTCTTATGGACAACAATTCTATAAAGCATAGTCCACACCTTCCGAACTGTCCCATTTCTATCTCTCCAACCTCATTTTCTTTTTAACTGGGACGGATTTCACTCGAATCGTCCTATAAGTTGAATCGGTGTTTGTACAGCAATCCATCACCATTATAAAACTCTTATGGATAACAATTCTATAAAGAATAGTCCACACCTTCCTAACTGTCTCATTTCTATCTCTCCCACCTCCTTTTCTTTCTAAGTGGTACGGACTTCACTCGAATCGTCCTGTAAGTTGAATCGGTGTTTGTACAGCAATCCATCACCATTGTAAAACTCTTATGGAAAACAATACTACAAAGCATAGTCCACACCTTCATAACTTGCCCTTTTCTTTCTCTCCAACCTCATTTTCTTTCTAAGTGGGACGGATTTCACTCGAATCGCCCAACAAGTTGAATCGGTGTTTGTACATTATTCCTTAACCATTATAAGACTCTTATGCACAACAATTCTATAAAGCATAGTCCACACCTTCCGAACTGTCCCATTTCTATCTCTCCAACCTCCTTTTCTTTCTAAGTGGGACGGATTTCACTCGAATCGTCTTATTAGTTGAATCGGTGTTTGTACGTCATTCATTCACCATTGTAAGACTCTTATGGACAACAATAATATAAAGCATATCAAAATTCTCCAAACCTTCCGAAATGACACTTTTCTTTCTTTCGAACCTCATTTTATTTCTTAGTAGGACGTATTTCACACGAATCGTCCTGTAAGTTGAATTGATTTTTGTACATCATTCCTTCACCATTGTAAAACTCTTATGGAAAACAATACTACAAAGCATGGTCCAAACCTTCATAACTTGCCCTTTTCTTTCTCTCCAACCTCATTTTCTTTCTAAGTTTGACGGATTTCACTCGAATCGCCCAACAAGTTGAATCGATGTTTGTACATTATTTCTTCACCATTATAAGACTCTTATGGACAACAATTCTATAAAGCATAGTCCACACCTTCCGAACTGTCCCATTTCTATCTCTCCAACCTCATTTTCTTTTTAACTGGGACGGATTTCACTCGAATCGTCCTATAAGTTGAATCGGTGTTTGTACAGCAATCCATCACCATTATAAAACTCTTATGGATAACAATTCTATAAAGAATAGTCCACACCTTCCTAACTGTCTCATTTCTATCTCTCCAACCTCCTTTTCTTTCTAAGTGGTACGGACTTCACTCGAATCGTCCTGTAAGTTGAATCGGTGTTTGTACAGCAATCCATCACCATTGTAAAACTCTTATCGAAAACAATACTACAAAGCATAGTCCACACCTTCATAACTTGCCCTTTTCTTTCTCTCCAACCTCATTTTCTTTCTAAGTGGGACGGATTTCACTCGAATCGCCCAACAAGTTGAATCGGTGTTTGTACATTATTCCTTAACCATTATAAGACTCTTATGCACAACAATTCTATAAAGCATAGTCCACACCTTCCGAACTGTCCCATTTCTATCTCTCCAACCTCCTTTTCTTTCTAAGTGGGACGGATTTCACTCGAATCGTCTTATTAGTTGAATCGGTGTTTGTACGTCATTCATTCACCATTGTAAGACTCTTATGGACAACAATAATATAAAGCATATCAAAATTCTCCAAACCTTCCGAAATGACACTTTTCTTTCTTTCGAACCTCATTTTATTTCTTAGTAGGACGTATTTCACACGAATCGTCCTGTAAGTTGAATCGATTTTTGTACATCATTCCTTCACCATTGTAAAACTCTTATGGAAAACAATACTACAAAGCATGGTCCAAACCTTCATAACTTGCCCTTTTCTTTCTCTCCAACCTCATTTTCTTTCTAAGTGGGACGGATTTCACTCGAATCGCCCAACAAGTTGAATCGGTGTTTGTACATTATTCCTTAACCATTATAAGACTCTTATGCACAACAATTCTATAAAGCATAGTCCACACCTTCCGAACTGTCCCATTTCTATCTCTCCAACCTCCTTTTCTTTCTAAGTGGGACGGATTTCACTCGAATCGTCCTATTAGTTGAATCGGTGTTTGTACGTCATTCATTCACCATTGTAAGACTCTTATGGACAACAATAATATAAAGCATATCAAAATTCTCCAAACCTTCCGAAATGACACTTTTCTTTCTCTCGAACCTCATTTTATTTCTTAGTAGGACGGATTTCACACGAATCGTCCTGTAAGTTGAATCGATTTTTGTACATCATTCCTTCACCATTGTAAAACTCTTATGGAAACAACAAAACAAAGCATAGTCCAAACCTTCATAACTTGCCTTTTTCTTTCTCTCCAACCTCTTTTTCTTTCTAAGTTTGACGGATTTCACTCGAATCGCCCAACAAGTTGAATCGATGTTTGTACATTATTTCTTCACCATTATAAGACTCTTATGGACAACAATCCTATAAAGCATAGTCCACATTCCGAACTGTCCCATTTCTATCTCTCCAACCTCATTTTCTTTTTAACTGGGACGGATTTCACTCGAATCGTCCTATAAGTTGAATCGGTGTTTGTACAGCAATCCATCACCATTATAAAACTCTTATGGAGAACAATTCTATAAAGAATAGTCCACACCTTCCTAACTGTCTCATTTCTATCTCTCCAACCTCCTTTTCTTTCTAAGTGGTACGGACTTCACTCGAATCGTCCTATAAGTTGAATCGGTGTTTATACAGCAATCCATCACCATTGTAAAACTCTTATGGAAAACAATACTACAAAGCATAGTCCACACCTTCATAACTTGCCCTTTTCTTTCTCTCCAACCTCATTTTCTTTCTAAGTGGGACGGATTTCACTCGAATCGCCCAACAAGTCGAATCGGTGTTTGTACATTATTCCTTAACCATTATAAGACTCTTATGCACAACAATTCTATAAAACATAGTCCACACCTTCCGAACTGTCCCATTTCTATCTCTCCAACCTCCTTTTCTTTCTAAGTGGGACGGATTTCACTCGAATCGTCCTATTAGTTGAATCGGTGTTTGTACGTCATTCATTCACCATTGTAAGACTCTTATGGACAACAATAATATAAAGCATATCAAAATTCTCCAAACCTTCCGAAATGACACTTTTCTTTCTCTCGAACCTCATTTTATTTCTTAGTAGGACGGATTTCACACGAATCGTCCTGTAAGTTGAATCGATTTTTGTACATCATTCATTCACCATTGTAAAACTCTTATGGAAAACAACAATACAAAGCATAGTCCAAACCTTCATAACTTGCCTTTTTCTTTCTCTCCAACCTCTTTTTCTTTCTAAGTTTGACGGATTTCACTCGAATCGCCCAACAAGTTGAATCGATGTTTGTACATTATTTCTTCACCATTATAAGACTCTTATGGACAACAATTCTATAAAGCATAGTCCACACCTTCCGAACTGTCCCATTTCTATCTCTCCAACCTCATTTTCTTTTTAACTGGGACGGATTTCACTCGAATCGTCCTATAAGTTGAATCGGTGTTTGTACAGCAATCCATCACCATTATAAAACTCTTATGGAAAACAATACTACAAAGCATGGTCCAAACCTTCATAACTTGCCCTTTTCTTTCTCTCCAACCTCATTTTCTTTCTAAGTGGGACGGATTTCACTCGAATCGCCCAACAAGTTGAATCGGTGTTTGTACATTATTCCTTCACCATTATAAGACTCTTATGGACAACAATTCTATAAAGCATAGTCCACACCTTCCGAACTGTCCCATTTCTATCTCTCCAACCTCCTTTTCTTTCTAAGCGGGACGGATTTCACTCGAATCGTCTTATCAGTTGAATCGGTGTTTGTACGTCATTCATTCACCATTGTAAGACTCTTATGGACAACAATACTATAAAGCACATAAAAATTCTCCAAACCTTCCGAAATGACATTTTTCTTTCTCTCCAACCTTATTTTATTTCTTAGTGGGACGGATTTCACTCGAATCGTCCTGTAAGTTGAATCGTTTTTGTACATCATTCCTTCACCATTGTAAAACTCTTATGGAAAACAATACTACAAAGCATAGTCCACACCTTCATAACTTGCCCTTTTCTTTCTCTCCAACCTCATTTTCTTTCTAAGTAGGGCGGATTTCACTCGAATCGCCCAACAAGTTGAATCGGTGTTTGTACATTATTCCTTCACCATTTTAAGACTCTTATGGACAACAATTCTATAAAGCATAGTCCACACCTTCCGAATTGTCCCATTTCTATCTCTCCAACCTCCTTTTCTTTCTAAGTGGGACGGATTTCCCTCGAATCGTCTTATGAGTTGAATCGGTGTTTGTACGTCATTCATTCACCATTGTAAGACTCTTACGGACAACAATAATATAAAGCATATCAAAATTCTCCAAACCTTCCGAAATGACACTTTTCTTTCTCTCCAACCTTATTTTATTTCTTAGTAGGACGGATTTCACACGAATCGTTCTGTAAGTTGAATCGATTTTTGTACATCATTCCTTCACCATTGTAAAACTCTTATGAAAAACAACACTACAAAACATAGTCCAAACCTTCATAACTTGCCCTTTTCTTTCTCTCCAACCTCATTTTCTTTCTAAGTGGGACGGATTTCACTCGAATCGCCCAACAAGTTGAATCGGTGTTTGTACATTATTCCTTCACCATTTCAAGACTCTTATGGACAACAATTCTATAAAGCATAGTCCACACCTTCCGAATTGTCCCATTTCTATCTCTCCAACCTCCTTTTCTTTCTAAGTGGGACGGATTTCCCTCGAATCGTCTTATGAGTTGAATCGGTGTTTGTACGTCATTCATTCACCATTGTAAGACTCTTACGGACAACAATAATATAAAGCATATCAAAATTCTCCAAACCTTCCGAAATGACACTTTTCTTTCTCTCCAACCTTATTTTATTTCTTAGTAGGACGGATTTCACACGAATCGTTCTGTAAGTTGAATCGATTTTTGTACATCATTCCTTCACCATTGTAAAACTCTTATGAAAAACAACACTACAAAACATAGTCCAAACCTTCATAACTTGCCCTTTTCTTTCTCTCCAACCTCATTTTCTTTCTAAGTGGGACGGATTTCACTCGAATCGCCCAACAAGTTGAATCGGTGTTTGTACATTATTCCTTCACCATTTCAAGACTCTTATGGACAACAATTCTATAAAGCATAGTCCACACCTTCCGAATTGTCCCATTTCTATCTCTCCAACCTCCTTTTCTTTCTAAGTGGGACGGATTTCCCTCGAATCGTCTTATGAGTTGAATCGGTGTTTGTACGTCATTCATTCACCATTGTAAGACTCTTACGGACAACAATAATATAAAGCATATCAAAATTCTCCAAACCTTCCGAAATGACACTTTTCTTTCTCTCCAACCTTATTTTATTTCTTAGTAGGACGGATTTCACACGAATCGTTCTGTAAGTTGAATCGATTTTTGTACATCATTCCTTCACCATTGTAAAACTCTTATGAAAAACAACACTACAAAACATAGTCCAAACCTTCATAACTTGCCCTTTTCTTTCTCTCCAACCTCATTTTCTTTCTAAGTGGGACGGATTTCACTCGAATCGCCCAACAAGTTGAATCGGTGTTTGTACATTATTCCTTCACCATTTTAAGACTCTTATGGACAACAATTCTATAAAGCATAGTCCACACCTTCCGAATTGTCCCATTTCTATCTCTCCAACCTCCTTTTCTTTCTAAGTGGGACGGATTTCCCTCGAATCGTCTTATGAGTTGAATCGGTGTTTGTACGTCATTCATTCACCATTGTAAGACTCTTACGGACAACAATAATATAAAGCATATCAAAATTCTCCAAACCTTCCGAAATGACACTTTTCTTTCTCTCCAACCTTATTTTATTTCTTAGTAGGACGGATTTCACACGAATCGTTCTGTAAGTTGAATCGATTTTTGTACATCATTCCTTCACCATTGTAAAACTCTTATGAAAAACAACACTACAAAACATAGTCCAAACCTTCATAACTTGCCCTTTTCTTTCTCTCCAACCTCATTTTCTTTCTAAGTGGGACGGATTTCACTCGAATCGCCCAACAAGTTGAATCGGTGTTTGTACATTATTCCTTCACCATTATAAGACTCTTATGGACAACAATTCTATAAAGCATAGTCCACACCTTCCGAACTGTCCCATTTCTATCTCTCCAACCTCCTTTTCTTTCTAAGCGGGACGGATTTCACTCGAATCGTCTTATCAGTTGAATCGGTGTTTGTACGTCATTCATTCACCATTGTAAGACTCTTATGGACAACAATACTATAAAGCACATAAAAATTCTCCAAACCTTCCGAAATGACATTTTTCTTTCTCTCCAACCTTATTTTATTTCTTAGTGGGACGGATTTCACTCGAATCGTCCTGTAAGTTGAATCGTTTTTGTACATCATTCGTTCACCATTGTAAAACTCTTATGGAAAACAATACTACAAAGCATAGTCCACACCTTCATAACTTGCCCTTTTCTTTCTCTCCAACCTCATTTTCTTTCTAAGTAGGGCGGATTTCACTCGAATCGCCCAACAAGTTGAATCGGTGTTTGTACATTATTCCTTCACCATTTTAAGACTCTTATGGACAACAATTCTATAAAGCATAGTCCACACCTTCCGAATTGTCCCATTTCTATCTCTCCAACCTCCTTTTCTTTCTAACTGGGACGGATTTCCCTCGAATCGTCTTATGAGTTGAATCGGTGTTTGTACGTCATTCATTCACCATTGTAAGACTCTTACGGACAACAATAATATAAAGCATATCAAAATTCTCCAAACCTTCCGAAATGACACTTTTCTTTCTCTCCAACCTTATTTTATTTCTTAGTAGGACGGATGTTACACGAATCGTTCTGTAAGTTGAATCGATTTTTGTACATCATTCATTCACCATTGTAAAACTCTTATGGAAAACAATACTACAAAGCATAGTCCATACCTTCATAACTTGCCCTTTTCTTTCTCTCCAACCTCATTTTCTTTCTAAGTGGGACGGATTTCACTCGAATCGCCCAACAAGTTGAATCGGTGTTTGTACATTATTCCTTCACCATTATAAGACTCTTATGGACAACAATTCTATAAAGCATAGTCCACACCTTCCGAACTGTGCCATTTCTATCTCTCCAACCTCCTTTTCTTTCTAAGCGGGACGGATTTCACTCGAATCGTCTTATCAGTTGAATCGGTGTTTGTACGTCATTCATTCACCATTGTAAGACTCTTATGGACAACAATACTATAAAGCACATAAAAATTCTCCAAACCTTCCGAAATGACATTTTTCTTTCTCTCCAACCTTATTTTATTTCTTAGTGGGACGGATTTCACTCGAATCGTCCTGTAAGTTGAATCGTTTTTGTACATCATTCCTTCACCATTGTAAAACTCTTATGGAAAACAATACTACAAAGCATAGTCCACACCTTCATAACTTGCCCTTTTCTTTCTCTCCAACCTCATTTTCTTTCTAAGTAGGGCGGATTTCACTCGAATCGCCCAACAAGTTGAATCGGTGTTTGTACATTATTCCTTCACCATTTTAAGACTCTTATGGACAACAATTCTATAAAGCATAGTCCACACCTTCCGAATTGTCCCATTTCTATCTCTCCAACCTCCTTTTCTTTCTAACTGGGACGGATTTCCCTCGAATCGTCTTATGAGTTGAATCGGTGTTTGTACGTCATTCATTCACCATTGTAAGACTCTTACGGACAACAATAATATAAAGCATATCAAAATTCTCCAAACCTTCCGAAATGACACTTTTCTTTCTCTCCAACCTTATTTTATTTCTTAGTAGGACGGATTTCACACGAATCGTTCTGTAAGTTGAATCGATTTTTGTACATCATTCCTTCACCATTGTAAAACTCTTATGAAAAACAACACTACAAAACATAGTCCAAACCTTCATAACTTGCCCTTTTCTTTCTCTCCAACCTCATTTTCTTTCTAAGTGGGACGGATTTCACTCGAATCGCCCAACAAGTTGAATCGGTGTTTGTACATTATTCCTTCACAATTATAAGACTCTTATGGACAACAATTCTATAAAGCATAGTCCACACCTTCCGAACTGTCCCATTTCTATCTCTCCAACCTCCTTTTCTTTCTAAGCGGGACGGATTTCACTCGAATCGTCTTATCAGTTGAATCGGTGTTTGTACGTCATTCATTCACCATTGTAAGACTCTTATGGACAACAATACTATAAAGCACATAAAAATTCTCCAAACCTTCCGAAATGACATTTTTCTTTCTCTCCAACCTTATTTTATTTCTTAGTGGGACGGATTTCACTCGAATCGTCCTGTAAGTTGAATCGTTTTTGTACATCATTCCTTCACCATTGTAAAACTCTTATGGAAAACAATACTACAAAGCATAGTCCACACCTTCATAACTTGCCCTTTTCTTTCTCTCCAACCTCATTTTCTTTCTAAGTTTGGCGGATTTCACTCGAATCGCCCAACAAGTTGAATCGGTGTTTGTACATTATTCCTTCACCATTTTAAGACTCTTATGGACAACAATTCTATAAAGCATAGTCCACACCTTCCGAATTGTCCCATTTCTATCTCTCCAACCTCCTTTTCTTTCTAAGCGGGACGGATTTCACTCGAATCGTCTTATCAGTTGAATCGGTGTTTGTACGTCATTCATTCACCATTGTAAGACTCTTATGGACAACAATACTATAAAGCACATAAAAATTCTCCAAACCTTCCGAAATGACATTTTTCTTTCTCTCCAACCTTATTTTATTTCTTAGTGGGACGGATTTCACTCGAATCGTCCTGTAAGTTGAATCGTTTTTGTACATCATTCGTTCACCATTGTAAAACTCTTATGGAAAACAATACTACAAAGCATAGTCCACACCTTCATAACTTGCCCTTTTCTTTCTCTCCAACCTCATTTTCTTTCTAAGTAGGGCGGATTTCACTCGAATCGCCCAACAAGTTGAATCGGTGTTTGTACATTATTCCTTCACCATTTTAAGACTCTTATGGACAACAATTCTATAAAGCATAGTCCACACCTTCCGAATTGTCCCATTTCTATCTCTCCAACCTCCTTTTCTTTCTAACTGGGACGGATTTCCCTCGAATCGTCTTATGAGTTGAATCGGTGTTTGTACGTCATTCATTCACCATTGTAAGACTCTTATGGACAACAATAATATAAAGCATATCAAAATTCTCCAAACTTTCCGAAATGACACTTTTCTTTCTCTCCAACCTTATTTTATTTCTTAGTAGGACGGATTTCACACGAATCGTTCTGTAAGTTGAATCGATTTTTGTACATCATTCCTTCACCATTGTAAAACTCTTATGGAAAACAATACTACAAAGCATAGTCCACACCTTCATAACTTGCCCTTTTCTTTCTCTCCAACCTCATTTTCTTTCTAAGTGGGACGGATTTCACTCGAATCGCCCAACAAGTTGAATCGGTGTTTGTACATTATTCCTTCACCATTATAAGACTCTTATGGACAACAATTCTATAAAGCATAGTCCACACCTTCCGAACTGTCCCATTTCTATCTCTCCAACCTCCTTTTCTTTCTAACTGGGACGGATTTCCCTCGAGTCGTCTTATGAGTTGAATCGGGGTTTGTACGTCATTCATTCACCATTGTAAGACTATTATGGACAACAATAATATAAAGCATATCAAAATTCTCCAAACTTTCCGAAATGACACTTTTCTTTCTCTCCAACCTTATTTTATTTCTTAGTAGGGCTGATTTCACACGAATCGTTCTGTAAGTTGAATCGATTTTTGTACATCATTCTTTCACCATTGTAAAACTCTTATGGAAAACAATACTACAAAGCATAGTCCACACCTTCATAACTTGACCTTTTCTTTCTCTCCAACCTCATTTTCTTTCTAAGTGGGACGGATTTCACTCGAATCGCCCAACAAATTGAATCGGTGTTTGTACATTATTCCTTATCCATTATAAGACTCTTATGCACAACAATTCTATAAAGCATAGTCTACACCTTCCGAACTGTCCCATTTCTATCTCTCCAACCTCCTTTTCTTTCTAAGTGGGACGGATTTCACTCGAATCGTCTTTTTAGTTGAATCGGTGTTTGTACGTCATTCATTCACCATTATAAGACTCTTATGGACAACAATAATATAAAGCATATCAAAATTCTCCAAACCTTCCGAAATGACACTTTTCTTTCTTTCGAACCTCATTTTATTTCTTAGTAGGACGGATTTCACACGAATCGTCCTGTAAGTTGAATCGATTTTTGTACATCATTCCATCACCATTGTAAAACTCTTATGGAAAACAATACTACAAAGCATAGTCCAAACCTTCATAACTTGCCCTTTTCTTTCTCTCCAACCTCATTTTCTTTCTAAGTGGGACGGATTTCACTCGAATCGCCCAACAAGTTGAATCGGTGTTTGTACATTATTCCTCAACCATTATAAGACTCTTATGCACAACAATTCTATAAAGCATAGTCCACACCTTCCGAACTGTCCCATTTCTATCTCTCCAACCTCCTTTTCTTTCTAAGTGGGACGGATTTCACTCGAATCGTCCTATTAGTTGAATCGGTGTTTGTACGTCATTCATTCACCATTGTAAGACTCTTATGGACAACAATAATATAAAGCATATCAAAATTCTCCAAACCTTCCGAAATGACACTTTTCTTTCTCTCGAACCTCATTTTATTTCTTAGTAGGACGGATTTCACACGAATCGTCCTGTAAGTTGAATCGATTTTTGTACATCATTCCTTCACCATTGTAAAACTCTTATAGAAACAACAAAACAAAGCATAGTCCAAACCTTCATAACTTGCCTTTTTCTTTCTCTCCAACCTCTTTTTTCTTTCTAAGTTTGACGGATTTCACTCGAATCGCCCAACAAGTTGAATCGATGTTTGTACATTATTTATTCACCATTATAAGACTCTTATGGACAACAATTCTATAAAGCATAGTCCACACCTTCCGAACTGTCCCATTTCTATCTCTCCAACCTCATTTTCTTTTTAACTGGGACGGATTTCACTCGAATCGTCCTATAAGTTGAATCGGTGTTTGTACAGCAATCCATCACCATTATAAAACTCTTATGGAGAACAATTCTATAAAGAATAGTCCACACCTTCCTAACTGTCTCATTTCTATCTCTCCAACTTCCTTTTCTTTCTAAGTGGTACGGACTTCACTCGAATCGTCCTATAAGTTGAATCGGTGTTTGTACAGCAATCCATCACCATTGTAAAACTCTTATGGAAAACAATACTACAAAGCATAGTCCACACCTTCATAACTTGCCCTTTTCTTTCTCTCCAACCTCATTTTCTTTCTAAGTGGGACGGATTTCACTCGAATCGCCCAACAAGTTGAATCGGTGTTTGTACATTATTCCTTAACCATTATAAGACTCTTATGCACAACAATTCTATAAAACATAGTCCACACCTTCCGAACTGTCCCATTTCTATCTCTCCAACCTCCTTTTCTTTCTAAGTGGGACGGATTTCAATCGAATCGTCCTATTAGTTGAATCGGTGTTTGTACGTCATTCATTCACCATTGTAAGACTCTTATGGACAACAATAATATAAAGCATATCAAAATTCTCCAAACCTTCCGAAATGACACTTTTCTTTCTCTCGAACCTCATTTTATTTCTTAGTAGGACGGATTTCACACGAATCGTCCTGTAAGTTGAATCGATTTTTGTACATCATTCCTTCACCATTGTAAAACTCTTATGGAAACAACAAAACAAAGCATAGTCCAAACCTTCATAACTTGCCTTTTTCTTTCTCTCCAACCTCTTTTTTCTTTCTAAGTTTGACGGATTTCACTCGAATCGCCCAACAAGTTGTATCGATGTTTGTACATTATTTCTTCACCATTATAAGACTCTTATGGACAACAATTCTATAAAGCATAGTCCACACCTTCCGAACTGTCCCATTTCTATCTCTCCAACCTCATTTTTTTTTTAACTGGGACGGATTTCACTCGAATCGTCCTATAAGTTGAATCGGTGTTTGTACAGCAATCCATCACCATTATAAAACTCTTATGGAGAACAATTCTATAAAGAATAGTCCACACCTTCCTAACTGTCTCATTTCTATCTCTCCAACCTCCTTTTCTTTCTAAGTGGTACGGACTTCACTCGAATCGTCCTGTAAGTTGAATCGGTGTTTGTACAGCAATCCATCACCATTGTAAAACTCTTATGGAAAACAATACTACAAAGCATAGTCCACACCTTCATAACTTGCCCTTTTCTTTCTCTCCAACCTCATTTTCTTTCTAAGTGGGACGGATTTCACTCGAATCGCCCAACAAGTTGAATCGGTGTTTGTACATTATTCCTTAACCATTATAAGACTCTTATGCACAACAATTCTATAAAACATAGTCCACACCTTCCGAACTGTCCCATTTCTATCTCTCCAACCTCCTTTTCTTTCTAAGTGGGTCGGATTTCACTCGAATCGTCCTATTAGTTGAATCGGTGTTTGTACGTCATTCATTCACCATTGTAAGACTCTTATGGACAACAATAATATAAAGCATATCAAAATTCTCCAAACCTTCCGAAATGACACTTTTCTTTCTCTCGAACCTCATTTTATTTCTTAGTAGGACGGATTTCACACGAATCGTCCTGTAAGTTGAATCGATTTTTGTACATCATTCATTCACCATTGTAAAACTCTTATGGAAAACAACAATACAAAGCATAGTCCAAACCTTCATAACTTGCCTTTTTCTTTCTCTCCAACCTCTTTTTCTTTCTAAGTTTGACGGATTTCACTCGAATCGCCCAACAAGTTGAATCGATGTTTGTACATTATTTCTTCACCATTATAAGACTCTTATGGACAACAATTCTATAAAGCATAGTCCACACCTTCCGAACTGTCCCATTTCTATCTCTCCAACCTCATTTTCTTTTTAACTGGGACGGATTTCACTCGAATCGTCCTATAAGTTGAATCGGTGTTTGTACAGCAATCCATCACCATTATAAAACTCTTATGGATAACAATTCTATAAAGAATAGTCCACACCTTCCTAACTGTCTCATTTCTATCTCTCCAACCTCCTTTTCTTTCTAAGTGGTACGGACTTCACTCGAATCGTCCTATAAGTTGAATCGGTGTTTGTACAGCAATCCATCACCATTGTAAAACTCTTATGGAAAACAATACTACAAAGCATAGTCCACACCTTCATAACTTGCCCTTTTCTTTCTCTCCAACCTCATTTTCTTTCCAAGTGGGACGGATTTCACTCGAATCGCCCAACAAGTTGAATCGGTGTTTGTACATTATTCCTTCACCATTATAAGACTCTTATGGACAACAATTCTATAAAGCATAGTCCACACCTTCCGAACTGTCCCATTTCTATCTCTCCAACCTCATTTTCTTTCTAAGTGGGACGGATTTCACTCGAATCGTCTTATAAGTTGAATCGGAGTTTGTACGTCATTTATTCACCATTGTAAGACTCTTATGGACAATAATACTATAAAGCACATAAAAATTCTCCAAACCTTCCGAAATGACACTTTTCTTTCTCTCCAACCTTATTTTATTTCTTAGTGGGACGGATTTCACTCGAATCGTCCTGTAAGTTGAATCGTTTTTGTACATTATTCCTTCACCATTGTAAAACTCTTATGGAAAACAATACCACAAAGCATAGTCCACACCTTCATAACTTGACCTTTTCTTTCTCTCCAACCTCATTTTCTTTCTAAGTGGGACGGATTTCACTCGAATCGCCCAACAAATTGAATCGGTGTTTGTACATTATTCCTTATCCATTATAAGACTCTTATGCACAACAATTCTATAAAGCATAGTCCACACCTTCCGAACTGTCCCATTTCTATCTCTCCAACCTCCTTTTCTTTCTAAGTGGGACGGATTTCACTCGAATCGTCTTTTTAGTTGAATCGGTGTTTGTACGTCATTCATTCACCATTATAAGACTCTTATGGACAACAATAATATAAAGCATATCAAAATTCTCCAAACCTTCCGAAATGACACTTTTCTTTCTTTCGAACCTCATTTTATTTCTTAGTAGGACGGATTTCACACGAATCGTCCTGTAAGTTGAATCGATTTTTGTACATCATTCCTTCACCATTGTAAAACTCTTATGGAAAACAATACTACAAAGCAAAGTCCAAACCTTCATAACTTGCCCTTTTCTTTCTCTCCAACCTCATTTTCTTTCTAAGTGGGACGGATTTCACTCGAATCGCCCAACAAGTTGAATCGGTGTTTGTACATTATTCCTCAACCATTATAAGACTCTTATGCACAACAATTCTATAAAGCATAGTCCACACCTTCCGAACTGTCCCATTTCTATCTCTCCAACCTCCTTTTCTTTCTAAGTGGGACGGATTTCACTCGAATCGTCCTATTAGTTGAATCGGTGTTTGTACGTCATTCATTCACCATTGTAAGACTCTTATGGACAACAATAATATAAAGCATATCAAAATTCTCCAAACCTTCCGAAATGACACTTTTCTTTCTCTCGAACCTCATTTTATTTCTTAGTAGGACGGATTTCACACGAATCGTCCTGTAAGTTGAATCGATTTTTGTACATCATTCCTTCACCATTGTAAAACTCTTATGGAAACAACAAAACAAAGCATAGTCCAAACCTTCATAACTTGCCTTTTTCTTTCTCTCCAACCTCTTTTTTCTTTCTAAGTTTGACGGATTTCACTCGAATCGCCCAACAAGTTGAATCGATGTTTGTACATTATTTATTCACCATTATAAGACTCTTATGGACAACAATTCTATAAAGCATAGTCCACACCTTCCGAACTGTCCCATTTCTATCTCTCCAACCTCATTTTCTTTTTAACTGGGACGGATTTCACTCGAATCGTCCTATAAGTTGAATCGGTGTTTGTACAGCAATCCATCACCATTATAAAACTCTTATGGAGAACAATTCTATAAAGAATAGTCCACAACTTCCTAACTGTCTCATTTCTATCTCTCCAACCTCCTTTTCTTTCTAAGTGGTACGGACTTCACTCGAATCGTCCTCTAAGTTGAATCGGTGTTTGTACAGCAATCCATCACCATTGTAAAACTCTTATGGAAAACAATACTACAAAGCATAGTCCACACCTTCATAACTTGCCATTTTCTTTCTCTCCAACCTCATTTTCTTTCTAAGTGGGACGGATTTCACTCGAATCGCCCAACAAGTTGAATCGGTGTTTGTACATTATTCCTTAACCATTATAAGACTCTTATGCACAACAATTCTATAAAACATAGTCCACACCTTCCGAACTGTCCCATTTCTATCTCTCCAACCTCTTTTTCTTTCTAAGTTGGTCGGATTTCACTCGAATCGTCCTATTAGTTGAATCGGTGTTTGTACGTCATTCATTCACCATTGTAAGACTCTTATGGACAACAATAATATAAAGCATATCAAAATTCTCCAAACCTTCCGAAATGACACTTTTCTTTCTCTCGAACCTCATTTTATTTCTTAGTAGGACGGATTTCACACGAATCGTCCTGTAAGTTGAATCGATTTTTGTACATCATTCATTCACCATTGTAAAACTCTTATGGAAAACAACAATACAAAGCATAGTCCAAACCTTCATAACTTGCCTTTTTCTTTCTCTCCAACCTCTTTTTCTTTCTAAGTTTGACGGATTTCACTCGAATCGCCCAACAAGTTGAATCGATGTTTGTACATTATTTCTTCACCATTATAAGACTCTTATGGACAACAATTCTATAAAGCATAGTCCACACCTTCCGAACTGTCCCATTTCTATCTCTCCAACCTCATTTTCTTTTTAACTGGGACGGATTTCACTCGAATCGTCCTATAAGTTGAATCGGTGTTTGTACAGCAATCCATCACCATTATAAAACTCTTATGGATAACAATTCTATAAAGAATAGTCCACACCTTCCTAACTGTCTCATTTCTATCTCTCCAACCTCCTTTTCTTTCTAAGTGGTACGGACTTCACTCGAATCGTCCTATAAGTTGAATCGGTGTTTGTACAGCAATCCATCACCATTGTAAAACTCTTATGGAAAACAATACTACAAAGCATAGTCCACACCTTCATAACTTGCCCTTTTCTTTCTCTCCAACCTCATTTTCTTTCCAAGTGGGACGGATTTCACTCGAATCGCCCAACAAGTTGAATCGGTGTTTGTACATTATTCCTTCACCATTATAAGACTCTTATGGACAACAATTCTATAAAGCATAGTCCACACCTTCCGAACTGTCCCATTTCTATCTCTCCAACCTCATTTTCTTTCTAAGTGGGACAGATTTCACTCGAATCGTCTTATAAGTTGAATCGGTGTTTGTACGTCATTTATTCACCATTGTAAGACTCTTATGGACAACAATACTATAAAGCACATAAAAATTCTCCAAACCTTCCGAAATGACACTTTTCTTTCTCTCCAACCTTATTTTATTTCTTAGTGGGACGGATTTCACTCGAATCGTCCTGTAAGTTGAATCGTTTTTGTACATTATTCCTTCACCATTG
Source organism: Cornus suecica (assembly GCA_963922005.1). Classification (NCBI taxonomy): domain Eukaryota; kingdom Viridiplantae; phylum Streptophyta; class Magnoliopsida; order Cornales; family Cornaceae; genus Cornus; species Cornus suecica. Next base: position 31,030,415 of record OY998241.1, read on the forward strand.
TAAAACTCTTATGGAAAACAATACCACAAAGCATAGTCCACACCTTCATAACTTGACCTTTTCTTTCTCTCCAACCTCATTTTCTTTCTAAGTGGGACGGATTTCACTCGAATCGCCTAACAAATTGAATCGGTGTTTGTACATTATTCCTTATCCATTATAAGACTCTTATGCACAACAATTCTATAAAGCATAGTCCACACCTTCCGAACTGTCCCATTTCTATCTCTCCAACCTCCTTTTCTTTCTAAGTGGGACGGATTTCACTCGAATCGTCTTTTTAGTTGAATCGGTGTTTGTACGTCATTCATTCACCATTATAAGACTCTTATGGACAACAATAATATAAAGCATATCAAAATTCTCCAAACCTTCCGAAATGACACTTTTCTTTCTCTCCAACCTTATTTTATTTCTTAGTGGGACGGATTTCACTCGAATCGTCCTGTAAGTTGAATCGTTTTTGTACATTATTCCTTCACCATTGTAAAACTCTTATGGAAAACAATACCACAAAGCATAGTCCACACCTTCATAACTTGACTTTTTCTTTCTCTCCAACCTCATTTTCTTTCTAAGTGGGACGGATTTCACTCGAATCGCCTAACAAATTGAATCGGTGTTTGTACATTATTCCTTATCCATTATAAGACTCTTATGCACAACAATTCTATAAAGCATAGTCCACACCTTCCGAACTGTCCCATTTCTATCTCTCCAACCTCCTTTTCTTTCTAAGTGGGACGGATTTCACTCGAATCGTCTTTTTAGTTGAATCGGTGTTTGTACGTCATTCATTCACCATTATAAGACTCTTATGGACAACAATAATATAAAGCATATCAAAATTCTCCAAACCTTCCGAAATGACACTTTTCTTTCTTTCGAACCTCATTTTATTTCTTAGTAGGACGGATTTCACACGAATCGTCCTGTAAGTTGAATCGATTTTTGTACATCATTCCTTCACCATTGTAAAACTCTTATGGAAAACAATACTACAAAGCATAGTCCAAACCTTCATAACTTGCCCTTTTCTTTCTCTCCAACCTCATTTTCTTTCTAAGTGGGACGGATTTCACTCGAATCGCCCAACAAGTTGAATCGGTGTTTGTACATTATTCCTCAACCATTATAAGACTCTTATGCACAACAATTCTATAAAGCATAGTCCACACCTTCCGAACTGTCCCATTTCTATCTCTCCAACCTCCTTTTCTTTCTAAGTGGGACGGATTTCACTCGAATCGTCCTATTAGTTGAATCGGTGTTTGTACGTCATTCATTCACCATTGTAAGACTCTTATGGACAACAATAATATAAAGCATATCAAAATTCTCCAAACCTTCCGAAATGACACTTTTCTTTCTCTCGAACCTCATTTTATTTCTTAGTAGGACGGATTTCACACGAATCGTCCTGTAAGTTGAATCGATTTTTGTACATCATTCCTTCACCATTGTAAAACTCTTATGGAAACAACAAAACAAAGCATAGTCCAAACCTTCATAACTTGCCTTTTTCTTTCTCTCCAACCTCTTTTTTCTTTCTAAGTTTGACGGATTTCACTCGAATCGCCCAACAAGTTGAATCGATGTTTGTACATTATTTATTCACCATTATAAGACTCTTATGGACAACAATTCTATAAAGCATAGTCCACACCTTCCGAACTGTCCCATTTCTATCTCTCCAACCTCATTTTCTTTTTAACTGGGACGGATTTCACTCGAATCGTCCTATAAGTTGAATCGGTGTTTGTACAGCAATCCATCACCATTATAAAACTCTTATGGAGAACAATTCTATAAAGAATAGTCCACACCTTCCTAACTGTCTCATTTCTATCTCTCCAACCTCCTTTTCTTTCTAAGTGGTACGGACTTCACTCGAATCGTCCTATAAGTTGAATCGGTGTTTGTACAGCAATCCATCACCATTGTAAAACTCTTATGGAAAACAATACTACAAAGCATAGTCCACACCTTCATAACTTGCCCTTTTCTTTCTCTCCAACCTCATTTTCTTTCTAAGTGGGACGGATTTCACTCGAATCGCCCAACAAGTTGAATCGGTGTTTGTACATTATTCCTTCACCATTATAATACTCTTATGGACAACAATTCTATAAAGCATAGTCCACACCTTCCGAACTGTCCCATTTCTATCTCGCCAACCTCCTTTTCTTTCTAAGTAGGACGGATTTCACTCGAATCGTCTTATAAGTTGAATCGGTGTTTGTACGTCATTCATTCACCATTGTAAGACTCTTATGGACAACAATAATATAAAGTATATCAAAATTCTCCAAACCTTCCGAAATGACACTTTTCTTTCTCTCGAGCCTCATTTTATTTCTTAGTAGGACGGATTTCACTCGAATCGTCCTGTAAGTTGAATCGATTTTTGTACATCATTCCTTCACCATTGTAAAACTCTTATGGAAAACAACAATACAAAGCATAGTCCAAACCATCATAACTTGCCCTTTTCTTTCTCTCCAACCTCTTTTTCTTTCTAAGTTTGACGGATTTCACTCGAATCGTCCAACATGTAGAATCGGTGTTTGTACGTCATTCATTCACCATTATAAGACTCTTATGGACAACAATAATATAAAGCATATCAAAATTCTCCAAACCTTCCGAAATGACACTTTTCTTTCTTTCGAACCTCATTTTATTTCTTAGTAGGACGGATTTCACACGAATCGTCCTGTAAGTTGAATCGATTTTTGTACATCATTCCTTCACCATTGTAAAACTCTTATGGAAAACAATACTACAAAGCATAGTCCAAACCTTCATAACTTGCCCTTTTCTTTCTCTCCAACCTCATTTTCTTTCTAAGTGGGACGGATTTCACTCGAATCACCCAACAAGTTGAATCGGTGTTTGTACATTATTCCTTCACCATTATAAGACTCTTATGGAGAACAATTCTATAAAGAATAGTCCACACCTTCCAAACTATCTCATTTCTATCTCTCCAACCTCTTTTTCTTTCTAAGTGGTACGGATTTCACTCGAATCGTCCTATAAGTTGAATCGGTGTTTGTACGTCATTCATTCACCATTGTAAGACTCTTATGGACAACAATACTATAAAGCACATAAAAATTCTCCGACCCTTCCGAAATGACAGTTTTCTTTCTCTCCAACCTTATTTTATTTCTTAGTAGGACGGATTTCACTCGAATCGTCCTGTAAGTTGAATCGATTTTTGTACATCATTCCTTCACCATTGTAAAACTCTTATGGAAAACAACACTACAAAGCATAGTCCAAACCTTCATAACTTGCCCTTTTCTTTCTCTCCAACCTCTTTTTCTTTCTAAGTTTGACGGATTTCACTCGAATCGTCCAACATGTAGAATCGGTGTTTGTACATTATTCCTTCACCATTATAAGACTCTTATGGACAACAATTCTATAAAGCATAGTCCACACCTTCCGAACTGTCCCATTTCTATCTCTCCAACCTCCTTTTCTTTCTAAGTAGGACGGATTTCACTCGAATCGTCTTATAAGTTGAATCGGTGTTTGTACGTCATTCATTCACCATTGTAAGACTCTTATGGACAACAATAATATAAAGTATATCAAATTTCTCCAAACCTTCTGAAATGACACTTTTCTTTCTCTCGAATCTCATTTTATTTCTTAGTAGGACGGATTTCACACGAATCGTCCTGTAAGTTGAATCGATTTTTGTACATCATTCCTTCACCATTGTAAAACTCTTATGGAAAACAACAATACAAAGCATAGTCCAAACCTTCCTAAATGACACTTTTCTTTCTCTCCAACCTCATTTTCTTTTCTTAGTGGGACGAATTTCACTCGAATCGTCCTGTAAGTTGAATCAATTTTTGTACATCATTCCTTCACCATTGCAAAACTCTTATGGAAAACAATACCACAAAGCATAGTCCACACCTTCATAACTTGCCCTTTTCTTTCTCTCCAACCTCATTTTCTTTCTAAGTGGGACGGATTTCACTCGAATCGCCCAACAAGTTGAATCGGTGTTTGTACATTATTCCTTCATCATTATAAGACTCTTATGGACAACAATTCTATAAAGCATAGTCCACACCTTCCGAACTGTCCCATTTCTATCTCTCCAACCTCCTTTTCTTTCTAAGTGGGACGGATTTCCCTCGAATCGTCTTATGAGTTGAATCGGTGTTTGTCCGTCATTCATTCACCATTGTAAGACTCTTATGGACAACAATAATATAAAGCATATCAAAATTCTCCAAACTTTCCGAAATGACACTTTTCTTTCTCTCCAACCTTATTTTATTTCTTAGTAGGACGGATTTCACTCGAATCGTCCTGTAAGTTGAATCGATTTTTGTACATCATTCCTTCACCATTGTAAAACTCTTATGGAAAACAACACTACAGAGCATAGTCCAAACCTTCATAACTTGCCCTTTTCTTTCTCTCCAACCTCTTTTTCTTTCTAAGTTTGACGGATTTCACTCGAATCGTCCAACATGTAGAATCGGTGTTTGGACATTATTCCTTCACCATTATAAGACTCTTATGGACAACAATTCTATAAAGCATAGTCCACACCTTCTGAACTGTCCCATTTCTATCTCTCCAACCTCCTTTTCTTTCTAAGTGGGACGGAGTTCACTCGAATCGTCCTATAAAATGAATCGGTGTTTGAACATCATTCATTCACAATTGTAAGACTCTGATGGACAACAATACTATAAAGCATATCAAAATTCTCCAAACCTTCCTAAATGACACTTTTCTTTCTCTCCAACCTCATTTTCTTTCTTAGTGGGACGGATTTCACTCGAATCGTCCAGTAAGTTGAATCGTTTTTGTACATCATTCCTTCACCATTGTAAAACTCTTATGGAAAACAATACTACAAAGCATAGTCCACACCTTCATAACTTGCCCTTTTCTTTCTCTCCAACCTCATTTTCTTTCTAAGTGGGACGGATTTCACTCGAATCGCCCAACAATTGAATCTGTGTTTGTACATTATTCCTTCACCATTATAAGACTCTTATGGACAACAATTCTATAAAGCATAGTCCACACCTTCCGAACTGTCCCATTTCTATCTCTCCAACCTCCTTTTCTTTCTAAGTAGGACGGATTTCACTCGAATCCTCTTATAAGTTGAATCGGTGTTTGTACGTCATTCATTCACCATTGTAAGAGTCTTATGGACAACAATAATATAAAGTATATCAAAATTCTCCAAACCTTCCGAAATGACACTTTTCTTTCTCTCGAACCTCATTTTATTTCTTAGTAGGACGGATTTCACACGAATCGTCCTGTAAGTTGAATCGATTTTTGTACATCATTCCTTCACCATTGTAAAACTCTAATGGAAAACAACAATACAAAGCATAGTCCAAACCTTCATAACTTGCCTTTTTCTTTCTCTCCAACCTCTTTTTCTTTCTAAGTTTGACGGATTTCACTCGAATCGCCCAACAAGTTGAATCGATGTTTGTACATTATTTCTTCACCATTATAAGACTCTTATGGACAACAATTCTATAAAGCATAGTCCACACCTTCCGAACTGTCCCATTTCTATCTCTCCAACCTCATTTTCTTTCTAACTTGGACGGATTTCACTCGAATCGTCCTATAAGTTGAATCGGTGTTTGTACAACAATCCATCACCATTATAAGACTCTTATGGAGAACAATTCTATAAAGAATAGTCCACACCTTCCTAACTGTCTCATTTCTATCTCTCCAACCTCCTTTTCTTTCTAAGTGGTACGGATTTCACTCGAATCGTCCTATAAGTTGAATCGGTGTTTGTACATCATTCATTCACCATTGTAAGACTCTTATGGACAACAATACTATAAAGCACATCAAAATTCTCCACACTTCTCTAAATGACACTTTTCTTTCTCTCCAACCTCATTTTATTTCTTAGTGGGACGGATTTCACTCGAATCGTCCTGTAAGTTGAATCGATTTTTGTACATCATTCCTTCACCATTGTAAAACTCTTATGGAAAACAACACTACAAAGCATAGTCCAAACCATCATAACTTGCCCTTTTCTTTCTCTCCAACCTCTTTTTCTTTCTAAGTTTGACGGATTTCACTCGAATCGTCCAACATGTAGAATCGGTGTTTGTACATTATTCCTTCACCATTATAAGACTTTTCTGGACAACAATTCTATAAAGTATAGTCCACACCTTCCGAACTCTCCCATTTCTATCTCTCCAACCACCTTTTCTTTCTAAGTGGGACGGATTTCACTCGAATCGTCCTATAAGTTGAATCAGTGTTTGAACATCATTCATTCACCATTGTAAGACTCTGATGGACAACAATACTATAAAGCATATCAAAATTCTCCAAACCTTCCTAAATGACACTTTTCTTTCTCTCCAACCTCATTTTCTTTCTTAGTGGGACGGATTTCACTCGAATCGTCCTGTAAGTTGAATCGATTTTTGTACATCATTCCTTCATCATTGTAAAACTCTTATGGAAAACAATACCACAAAGCATAGTCCACACCTTCATAACTTACCCTTTTCTTTCTCTCCAACCTCCTTTTCTTTCTAAGTTGGACGGATTTCCCTCGAATCGTCTTATAAGTTGAATCGGTGTTTGTACGTCATTCATTCACCAGTGTAAGTCTCTTATGGACAACAATAATATAAAGCATATCAAAATTCTCCAAACCTTCCGAAATGACACTTTTCTTTCTCTCCAACCTTATTTTATTTCTTAGTAGGACGGATTTCACACGAATCGTTCTGTAAGTTGAATCAATTTTTGTACATCATTCCTTCACCATTGTAAAACTCTTATGGAAAACAACACTACAAAGCATAGTCCAAACCTTCATAACTTGCCCTTTTCTTTATCTCCAACCTCTTTTTCTTTCTAAGTTTGACGGATTTCACTCGAATCGTCCAACATGTAGAATCGGTGTTTTTACATTATTCCTTCACCATTAAAAGACTCTTATGGACAACAATTCTATAAAGCATAGTCCACACCTTCCGAACTGTCCCATTTCTATCTCTCCAACCTCCTTTTCTTTCTAATTGGTACGAATTTCACTCGAATCGTCCTATAAGTTGAATCGGTGTTTGAACATCATTCATTCACCATTGTAAGACTCTGATGGACAACAATACTCTAAAGCATATCAAAATTCTCCAAACCTTCCCAAATGACACTTTTCTTTCTCTCCAACCTCATTTTCTTTCTTAGTGGGACGAATTTCACTCGAATCGTCCTATAAGTTGAATCGGTGTTTGTACAGCAATCCATCACCATTATAAGACTCTTATGGAGAACAATTCTATAAAAAATAGTCCACACCTTCCTAACTGTCTCATTTCTATCTCTCCAACCTCCTTTTCTTTCTAAGTGGTACGGATTTCACTCGAATCGTCCTATAAGTTGAATCGGTGTTTGTACATCATTCATTCACCATTGTAAGACTCTTATAGACAACAATACTATAAAAGTACATCAAAATTCTCCACCCATTTCTAAATGACACTTTTCTTTCTCTCCAACCTCATTTTATTTCTTAGTGGGACGGATTTCACTCGAATCGTCCTGTAAGTTGAATCGATTTTTGTACATCATTCCTTCACCATTGTAAAACTCTTATGGAAAACAATACTACAAAGCATAGTCCACACCTTCATAACTTGCCCTTTTCTTTCTCCCCAACCTTATTTTCTTTCTAAGTGGGACGGATTTCACTCGAATCGCCCAACAAGTTGAATCGATGTCTGTACATTATTCCTTCACCATTATAAGACTCTTATGGACAACAATTCTATAAAGCATAGTCCACACCTTCCGAACTGTCCCATTTCTATCTCTCCAACCTCCTTTTCTTTCTAAGTGGGACGGATTTCACACGAATCGTCTTATAAGTTGAATCGGTGTTTGTACGTCATTCAATCACCATTGTAAGACTCTTATGGACAACAATAATATAAAGCATATCAAAATTCTCCAAACCTTCCGAAATGACACTTTTCTTTCTCTCGAACCTCATTTTATTTCTTAGTAGGACGGATTTCACACGAATCGTCCTGTAAGTTGAATCGATTTTTGTACATCATTCCTTCACCATTGTAAAACTCTTATGGAATACAACACTACAAAGCATAGTGCAAACCTTCATAACTTGCCCTTTTCTTTCTCTCCAACCTCTTTTTCTTTCTAAGTTTGACGGATTTCACTCGAATCGTCCAACATGTAGAATCGGTGTTTGTACATTATTCCTTCACCATTAAAAGACTCTTATGGACAACAATTCTATAAAGCATAGTCCACACCTTCCGAACTGTCCCATTTCTATCTCTCCAACCTCCTTTTCTTGCTAAGTGGGACGGATTTCACTCGAATCGTCCTATAAGTTGAATCGGTGTTTGAACATCATTCATTCACCATTGTAAGACTCTGATGGACAACAATACTCTAAAGCATATCAAAATTCTCCAAACCTTCCTAAATGACACTTTTCTTTCTCTCCAACATCATTTTCTTTCTTAGTGGGACGAATTTCACTCGAATCGTCCTATAAGTTGAATCGGTGTTTGTACAGCAATCCATCACCATTATAAGACTCTTATGGAGAACAATTCTATAAAAAATAGTCCACACCTTCCTAGCTGTCTCATTTCTATCTCTCCAACCTCCTTTTCTTTCTAAGTGGTACGGATTTCACTCGAATCGTCCTATAAGTTGAATCGGTGTTTGTGCATCATTCATTCACCATTGTAAGACTCTTATGGACAACAATACTGTAAAGCACATCAAAATTCTCCACCCATTTCTAAATGACACTTTTCTTTCTCTCCAACCTCATTTTATTTCTTAGTGGGACGGATTTCACTCGAATCGTCCTGTAAGTTGAATCGATTTTTGTACATCATTCCTTCACCATTGTAAAACTCTTATGGAATACAACACTACAAAGCATAGTCCAAACCTTCATAACTTGCCCTTTTCTTTCTCCCCAACCTCTTTTTCTTTCTAAGTTTGACAGATTTCACTCGAATCGCCCAACAAGTTGAATCGGTATTTGTACATTATTCCTTCACCATTATAAGACTCTTATGGACAACAATTCTATAAAGCATAGTCCACACCTTCCGAACTGTCCCATTTCTATCTCTCCAACCTCCTTTTCTTTCTAAGTAGGACGGATTTCACTCGAATCGTCTTATAAATTGAATCGGTGTTTGTACGTCATTCATTCACTATTGTAAGACTCTTATGGACAACAATACAATAAAGCATATCAAAATTCTCCAAACCTTCCTAAATGACACTTTTATTTCTCTCCAACATCATTTTCTTTCTTAGTGGGACGAATTTCACTCGTATCGTCCTGTAAGTTGAATCGATTTTTGTACATCATTCCTTCACCATTGTAAAACTCTTATGGAAAACAATACTACAAAGCATAGTCCACACCTTCATAACTTGCCCTTTTCTTTTTTCTCTCCAACCTCTTTTTCTTTCTAAGTTTGACAGATTTCACTCGAATCGCCCAACAAGTTGAATCGGTATTTGTACATTATTCATTCACCATTATAAGACTCTTATGGACAACAATTCTATAAAGCATAGTCCACACCTTCCGAACTGTCCCATTTCAATCTCTCCAACCTCCTTTTCTTTCTAAGTGGTACGGATTTCACTCGAATCGTCTTATAAGTTGAATCGGTGTTTGTACGTCATTCATTCACCATTGTAAGACTCTTATAGACAACAATACTATAAAGCATATCAAAATTCTCCAAACCTTCCTAAATGACACTTTTATTTCTCTCCAACCTCATTTTCTTTCTTAGTGGGACGAATTTCACTCGAATCGTCCTGTAAGTTGAATCGATTTTTGTATATCATTCCTTCACCACTGTAAAACTCTAATGGAAAACAATACTACAAAGCATAGTCCAAACCTTCATAACTTGCCCTTTTCTTTCTCTCCAACCTCTTTTTCTTTCTAAGTTTGACAGATTTCACTCGGATCGCCCAACAAGTTGAATCGGTATTTGTACATTATTCATTCACCATTATAAGACTCTTATGGACAACAATTCTATAAAGCATAGTCCACACCTTCCGAACTGTCTCATTTCTATCTCTCCAACCTCCTTTTCTTTCTAAGTGGTACGGATTTCACTCGAATCGTCCTATAAGTTGAATCGATGTTTGTACATCATTCATTCACCATTGTAAGACTCTTATGGACAACAATAATACAAAGCATATCAAAATTCTCTAAACCTTCCGAAATGACACTTTTCTTTCTCTCCAACCTCATTTTATTTCTTAAAAGGACGGATTTCACACGAATCGTCCTGTAAGTTGAATCGATTTTTGTACATCATTCCTTCACCATTGTAAAACTCTTATGGAAAACAACACTACAAAGCATAGTCCACACCTTCATAACTTGCCCTTTTCTTTCTCTCCAACCTCTTTTTTTTTCTAAGTTTGACGGATTTCACTCGAATCGTCCAACATGTAGAATCGGTGTTTGTACATTATTCCTTCACCATTAAAAGACTCATATGGACAACAATTCTATAAAGCATAGTCCACACCTTCCGAACTGACCCATTTCTATCTCTCCAACCTCCTTTTCTTTCTAAGTGGGACGGATTTCACTCGAATCGTCCTATAAGTTGAATCGGTGTTTGAACATCATTCATTCACCATTGTAAGACTCTTATGGACAACAATACTATAAAGCATATCAAAATTCTCCAAACCTTCCTAAATGACACTTTTCTTTCTCTCCAACCTCATTTTCTTTCGTAGTGGGGCGAATTTCACTCGAATCGTCTTATAAGTTGAATCGATTTTTGTACATCATTCCTTCACCATTGTAAAACTCTTATGGAAAACAATACTACAAAGCATAGTCCACACCTTCATTACTTGCCCTTTTCTTTCTCTCCAACCTCATTTTCTTTCTAAGTGGGACGGATTTCACTCGAATCGCCCAACAAGTTGAATCGGTGTTTGTACATTATTCCTTCACCATTATAAGACTCTTATGGACAACAATTCTATAAAGCATACTCCACACCTTCCGAACTGTCCCATTTCTATCTCTCCAACCTCCTTTTCTTTCTAAGTGGGACGGATTTCACTCGAATCGTCTTATAAGTTGAATCGGTGTTTGTACGTCATTCATTCGCCATTGTAAGACTCTTATAGACAACAATACTATAAAGCATATCAAAATTCTCCAAACCTTCCTAAATGACACTTTTATTTCTCTCCAACCTCATTTTCTTTCTTAGTGGGACGGATTTCACTCGAATCGTCCTGTAAGTTGAATCGATTTTTGTATATCATTCCTTCACCACTGTAAAACTCTTATGGAAAACAATACTACAAAGCATAGTCCAAACCTTCATAACTTGCCCTTTTCTTTCTCTCCAACCTCTTTTTCTTTCTAAGTTTGACAGATTTCACTCGGATCGCCCAACAAGTTGAATCGGTATTTGTGCATTATTCATTCACCATTATAAGACTCTTATGGACAACAATTCTATAAAGCATAGTCCACACCTTCCGAACTGTCTCATTTCTATCTCTCCAACCTCCTTTTCTTTCTAAGTGGTACGGATTTCACTCGAATCGTCCTATAAGTTGAATCGATGTTTGTACATCATTCATTCACCATTGAAAGACTCTTATGGACAACAATAATACAAAGCATATCAAAATTCTCTAAACCTTCCGAAATGACACTTTTCTTTCTCTCCAACCTCATTTTATTTCTTAAAAGGACGGATTTCACACGAATCGTCCTGTAAGTTGAATCGATTTTTGTACATCATTCCTTCACCATTGTAAAACTCTTATGGAAAACAACACTACAAAGCATAGTCCACACCTTCATAACTTGCCCTTTTCTTTCTCTCCAACCTCTTTTTTTTTCTAAGTTTGACGGATTTCACTCGAATCGTCCAACATGTAGAATCGGTGTTTGTACATTATTCCTTCACCATTAAAAGACTCATATGGACAACAATTCTATAAAGCATAGTCCACACCTTCCGAACTGACCCATTTCTATCTCTCCAACCTCCTTTTCTTTCTAAGTGGGACGGATTTCACTCGAATCGTCCTATAAGTTGAATCGGTGTTTGAACATCATTCATTCACCATTGTAAGACTCTTATGGACAACAATACTATAAAGCATATCAAAATTCTCCAAACCTTCCTAAATGACACTTTTCTTTCTCTCCAACCTCATTTTCTTTCGTAGTGGGACGAATTTCACTCGAATCGTCCTATAAGTTGAATCGATTTTTGTACATCATTCCTTCACCATTGTAAAACTCTTATGGAAAACAATACTACAAAGCATAGTCCACACCTTCATTACTTGCCCTTTTCTTTCTCTCCAACCTCATTTTCTTTCTAAGTGGGACGGATTTCACTCGAATCGCCCAACAAGTTGAATCGGTGTTTGTACATTATTCCTTCACCATTATAAGACTCTTATGGACAACAATTCTATAAAGCATACTCCACACCTTCCGAACTGTCCCATTTCTATCTCTCCAACCTCCTTTTCTTTCTAAGTGGGACGGATTTCACTCGAATCGTCTTATAAGTTGAATCGGTGTTTATACGTCATTCATTCGCCATTGTAAGACTCTTATAGACAACAATACTATAAAGCATATCAAAATTCTCCAAACTTCCTAAATGACACTTTTATTTCTCTCCAACCTCATTTTCTTTCTTAGTGGGACGGATTTCACTCGAATCGTCCTGTAAGTTGAATCGATTTTTGTATATCATTCCTTCACCACTGTAAAACTCTTATGGAAAACAATACTACAAAGCATAGTCCAAACCTTCATAACTTGCCCTTTTCTTTCTCTCCAACCTCTTTTTCTTTCTAAGTTTGACAGATTTCACTCGGATCGCCCAACAAGTTGAATCGGTATTTGTACATTATTCATTCACCATTATAAGACTCTTATGGACAACAATTCTATAAAGCATAGTCCACACCTTCCGAACTGTCTCATTTCTATCTCTCCAACCTCCTTTTCTTTCTAAGTGGTACGGATTTCACTCGAATCGTCCTATAAGTTGAATCGGTGTTTGAACATCATTCATTCACCATTGTAAGACTCTGGTGGACAACAATACTCTAAAGCATATCAAAATTCTCCTAACCTTCCTAAATGACACTTTTCTTTCTCTCCAACCTCATTTTCTTTCTTAGTGGGACGGATTTCACTCGAATCGTCCTGTAAGTTGAATTGATTTTTGTACATCATTCCTTCACCACTGTAAAACTCTTATGGAAAACAATACTACAAAGCATAGTCCACACCTTCATAACTTGCCCTTTTCTTTCTCTCCAACCTTATTTTCTTTCTAAGTGGGACGGATTTCACTCGAATCGCCCAACAAGTTGAATCGATGTCTGTACATTATTCCTTCACCATTATAAGACTCTTATGGACAACAATTCTATAAAGCATAGTCCACACCTTCCGAACTGTCCCATTTCTATCTCTCCAACCTCCTTTTCTTTCTAAGTGGGACGGATTTCACACGAATCGTCTTATAAGTTGAATCGGTGTTTGTACGTCATTCATTCACCATTGTAAGACTCTTATGGACAACAATAATATAAAGCATATCAAAATTCTCCATACCTTCCGAAATGACACTTTTCTTTCTCTCCAACCTCATTTTATTTCTTAGTAGGACGGATTTCACACGAATCGTCCTGTAAGTTGAATCGATTTTTGTACATCATTCATTCACCATTGTAAGACTCTGATGGACAACAATACTATAAATCATATCAAAATTCTCCAAACCTTCCTAAATGACACTTTTCTTTCTCTCCAACCTCATTTTCTTTCTTAGTGGGACGAATTTCACTCGAATCGTCCTGTAAGTTGAATCGATTTTTGTACATCATTCCTTCACACCTGTAAAACTCTTATGGAAAACAATACTACAAAGCATAGTCCACACCTTCATAACTTGCCCTTTTCTTTCTCTCCAACCTCATTTTCTTTCTAACTGGGACGGATTTCACTCGAATCGCCCAACAAGTTGAATCGGTGTTTGTACATTATTCCTTCACCATTAAAAGACTCTTATGGACAACAATTCTATAAAGCATAGTCCACACCTTCCGAACTGTCCCATTTCTATCTCTCCAACTTCCTTTTCTTTCTAAGTGGGACGGATTTCACTCGAATCGTCTTATATGTTGAATCGGTGTTTGTACGTCATTCATTCACCATTGTAAGACTCTTATGGACAACAATACTATAAAGCATATCAAAATTCTCCAAACCTTCCTAAATGACACTTTTCTTTCTCTCCAACCTCATTTTCTTTCGTAGTGGGACGAATTTCACTCGAATCGTCCTATAAGTTGAATCGATTTTTATACATCATTCCTTCACCATTGTAAAACTCTTATGGAAAACAATACTACAAAGCATAGTCCACACCTTCATAACTTGCCCTTTTCTTTCTCTCCAACCTCATTTTCTTTCTTAGTGGGACGGATTTCACTCGAATCGCCCAACAAGTTGAATCGGTGTTTGTACATTATTCCTTCACCATTATAAGACTCTTATGGACAACAATTCTATAAAGCATACTCCACACCTTCCGAACTGTCCCATTTCTATCTCTCCAACCTCCTTTTCTTTCTAAGTGGGACGGATTTCACTCGAATCGTCTTATAAGTTGAATCGGTGTTTGTACGTCATTCATTCACCATTGTAAGACTCTTATGGACAACAATACTATAAAGCATATCAAAATTCTCCAAACCTTCCTAAATGACACTTTAATTTCTCTCCAACCTCATTTTCTTTCTTAGTGGGACGAATTTCACTCGAATCGTCCTGTAAGTTGAATCGATTTTTGTATATCATTCCTTCACCACTGTAAAACTCTTATGGAAAACAATACTACAAAGCATAGTCCAAACCTTCATAACTTGCCCTTTTCTTTCTCTCCAACCTCTTTTTCTTTCTAAGTTTGACAGATTTCACTCGGATCGCCCAACAAGTTGAATCGGTATTTGTACATTATTCATTCACCATTATAAGACTCTTATGGACAACAATTCTATAAAGCATAGTCCACACCTTCCGAACTGTCTCATTTCTATCTCTCCAACCTCCTTTTCTTTCTAAGTGGTACGGATTTCACTCGAATCGTCCTATAAGTTGAATCGGTGTTTGTACATCATTCATTCACCATTGTAAGACTCTTATGGACAACAATAATACAAAGCATATCAAAATTCTCTAAACCTTCCGAAATGACACTTTTCTTTCTCTCCAACCTCATTTTATTTCTTAAAAGGACGAATTTCACACGAATCGTCCTGTAAGTTGAATCGATTTTTGTACATTATTCCTTCACCATTGTAAAACTCTTATGGAAAACAACACTACAAAGCATAGTCCACACCTTCATAACTTGCCCTTTTCTTTCTCTCCTACCTCTTTTTTTTTCTAAGTTTGACGGATTTCACTCGAATCGTCCAACATGTAGAATCGGTGTTTGTACATTATTCCTTCACCATTAAAAGACTCATATGGACAACAATTTTATAAAGCATAGTCCACACCTTCCGAACTGACCCATTTCTATCTCTCCAACCTCCTTTTCTTTCTAAGTGGGACGGATTTCACTCGAATCGTCCTATAAGTTGAATCGGTGTTTGAACATCATTCATTCACCATTGTAAGACTCTGGTGGACAACAATACTCTAAAGTATATCAAAATTCTCCAAACCTTCCGAAATGACACTTTTCTTTCTCTCCAACCTCATTTTCTTTCTTAGTGGGACGGATTTCACTCGAATCGTCCTGTAAGTTGAATTGATTTTTGTACATCATTCCTTCACCACTGTAAAACTCTTATGGAAAACAATACTACAAAGCATAGTCCACACCTTCATAACTTGCCATTTTCTTTCTCTCCAACCTTATTTTCTTTCTAAGTGGGACGGATTTCACTCGAATCGCCCAACAAGTTGAATCGATGTTTGTACATTATTCCTTCACCATTATAAGACTCTTATGGACAACAATTCTATAAAGCATAGTCCACACCTTCCGAACTGTCCCATTTCTATCTCTCCAACCTCATTTTCTTTCTAAGTGGGACGGATTTCACTCGAATCGTCTTATAAGTTGAATCGGAGTTAGTACGTCATTCATTCACCATTGTAAGACTCTTATGGACAACAATAATATAAAGCATATCAAAATTCTCCATACCTTCCGAAATGACACTTTTCTTTCTCTCCAACCTCATTTTATTTCTTAGTAGGACGGATTTCACACGAATCGTCCTGTAAGTTGAATCGATTTTTGTACATCATTCATTCACCATTGTAAGACTTTGATGGACAACAATACTATAAATCATATCAAAATTCTCCAAACCTTCCTAAATGACACTTTTCTTTCTCTCCAACCTCATTTTCTTTCTTAGTGGGACGAATTTCACTCGAATCGTCCTGTAAGTTGAATCGATTTTTGTACATCATTCCTTCACACTTGTAAAACTCTTATGGAAAACAATACTACAAAGCATAGTCCACACCTTCATAACTTGCCCTTTTCTTTCTCTCCAACCTCATTTTCTTTCTAACTGGGACGGATTTCACTCTAATCGCCCAACAAGTTGAATCGGTGTTTGTACATTATTCCTTCACCATTATCAGACTCTTATGGACAACAATTCTATAAAGCATAGTCCACATCTTCCGAACTGTCCCATTTCTATCTCTCCAGCTTCCTTTTCTTTCTAAGTGGGACGGATTTCACTCGAATCATCTTATAAGTTGAATCGGTGTTTGTACATCATTCATTCAACATTGTAAGACTCTTATGGACAACAATAATATAAAGCATATCAAAATTCTCCAAACCTTCCGAAATGACACTTTTCTTTCTCTCGAACCTTATTTTATTTCTTAGTAGGACGGATTTCACACGAATCGTTCTGTAAGTTGAATCGATTTTTGTACATCATTCCTTCACCATTGTAAAAGTCTTGTGGAAAACAACACTACAAAGCATAGTCCAAACCTTCATAACTTGCCCTTTTCTTTCTCTCCAACCTCTTTTTCTTTCTAAGTTTGACAGATTTCACTCGAATCGCCCAACAAGTTGAATCGGTATTTGTACATTATTCCTTCACCATTATAAGACTCTTATGGACAACAATTCTATAAATCATAGTCCACACCTTCCGAACTGTCCCATTTCTATCTCTCCAACCTCATTTTCTTTCTAAGTGGGACGGATTTCACTCGAATCGCCCAACAAGTTGAATCGGTGTTTGTACGTCATTCATTCACAATTGTAAGACTCTTATGAACAACAATAATATAAAGCATATCAAAATTCTCCAAACCTTCCGAAATGACACTTTTCTTTCTCTCCAACCTAATTTTATTTCTTAGTAGGACGGATTTCACACGAATCGTTCTATAAGTTGAATCGATTTTTGTACATCATTCCATCACCATTGTAAAACTCTTATGGAAAACAACACTACAAAGCATAGTTCACACCTTGATAACTAGCCCTTTTCTTTCTCTCCAACCTCTTTTTCTTTCTAAGTTTGACAGATTTCACTCGAATCGCCCAACAAGTTGAATCGGTGTTTGTACATTATTCCTTCACTATTATAAGACTCTTATGGACAACAATTCTATAAAGCATAGTCCACACCTTCCGAACTGTCCCATTTCTATCTCTCCAACCTCCTTTTCTTTCTAAGTGGGACGGATTTCACTCGAATCGTCTTATAAGTTGAATCGGTGTTTGTACATCATTCATTCACCATTGTAAGACTCTTATGGACAACAATAATATAAAGCATATCAAAATTCTCCAAACCTTCCGAAATGACACTTTTCTTTCTCTCCAACCTTATTTTATTTCTTAGTAGGACGGATTTCACACGAATCATTCTATAAGTTGAATCGATTTTTGTACATCATTCCTTCACCATTGTAAAACTCTTATGGAAAACAACACTACAAAGCATAGTCTACACCTTCATAACTTGCCCTTTTCTTTCTCTCCAACCTCTTTTTCTTTCTAATTTGACGGATTTCACTCGAATCGTCCAACATGTAGAATCGGTGTTTGTACATTATTCCTTCACCATTAAAAGACTCTTATGGATAACAATTCTATAAAGCATAGTCCACACCTTACGAACTGACCCATTTCTATCTCTCCAACCTCCTTTTCTTTCTAAGTGGGACGAATTTCACTCGAATCGTCCTATAAGTTGAATCGGTGTTTGAACATCATTCATTCACCATTGTAAGACTCTGGTGGACAACAATACTCTAAAGCATATCAAAATTCTCCAAACCTTCCTAAATGACACTTTTCTTTCTCTCCAACCTCATTTTCTTTCTTAATGGGACGAATTTCACTCGAATCGTCCTGTAAGTTGAATCGATTTTTGTACATCATTCCTTCACCATAGTAAAACTCTTATGGAAAACAACAATACAAAGCATAGTCCAAACCTTCATAACTTGCCCTTTTCTTTCTCTCCAACCTCTTTTTCTTTCTAAGTTTGACAGATTTCACTCGAATCGCCCAACAAGTTGAACCGGTATTTGTACATTATTCATTCACCATTATAAGACTCTTATGGACAACAATTCTTTAAAGCATAGTCCACGCCTTCCGAACTGTCCCATTTCTATCTCTCCAACCTCATTTTCTTTCTAAGTGGGACGGATTTCACTCGAATCGTCTTATAAGTGGAATCGGTGTTTGTACATCATTCATTCACCATTGTAAGACTCTTATGGATAACAATAATACAAAGCATATCAAAATTCTCCAAACCTTCCGAAATGACACTTTTCTTTCTCTCCAACCTCATTTTATTTCTTAAAAGGACGGATTTCACACGAATCGTCCTGTAAGTTGAATCGATTTTTGTACATCATTCCTTCACCATTGTAAAACTCTTATGGAAAACAACACTACAAAGCATAGTCCAAACCTTCATAACTTGCCCTTTTCTTTCTCTCCAACCTCTTTTTCTTTCTAAGTTTGACGGATTTCACTCGAATCGTCCAACATGTAGAATCGGTGTTTGTACATTATTCCTTCACCATTAAAAGACTCCTATGGACAACAATTCTATAAAGCATAGTCCACACCTTCCGAACTGTCCCATTTCTATCTCTCCAACCTCCTTTTCTTTCTAAGTGGGACGGATTTCACTCGAATCGTCCTATAAGATGAATCGGTGTTTGAACATCAGTCATTCACCATTGTAAGACTCTGATGGACAACAATACTCTAAAGCATATCAAAATTCTCCAAACCTTCCTAAATGACACTTTTCTTTCTCTCCAACCTCATTTTCTTTCTTAGTGGGACGGATTTCACTCGAATCGTCATGTAAGTTGAATCGATTTTTGTACATCATTCCTTCACCACTGTAAAACTCTTATGGAAAACAATACTACAAAGCATAGTCCACACCTTCATAACTTGCCCTTTTCTTTCTCTCCAACCTCATTTTCTTTCTAAGTGCGACGGATTTCACTCGAATCGCCCAACAAGTTGAATCGGTGTTTGTACATTATTCCTTCACCATTATAAGACTCTTATGGACAACAATTCTATAAAGCATAGTCCACACCTTCCGAACTGTCCCATTTCTATCTCTCCAACCTCCTTTTCTTTCTAACTGGGACGGATTTCCCTCGAATCGACTTATGAGTTGAATCGGTGTTTGTACGTCATTCATTCACCATTGTAAGACTCTTATGGACAACAATAATATAAAGCATATCAAAATTCTCCAAACCTTCCGGAATGACACTTTTCTTTCTCTCCAACCTTATTTTATTTCTTAGTAGGACGGATTTCACACGAATCGTTCTGTAAGTTGAATCGATTTTTGTACATCATTCCTTCTCCATTGTAAAACTCTTATGGAAAACAACACTACAAAGCATAGTCGATACCTTCATAACTTGCCCTTTTCTTTCTCTCCAACCTCTTTTTCTTTCTAAGTTTGACGTATTTCACTCGAATCGTCCAACAGGTAGAATCGGTGTTTGTACATTATTCCTTCACCATTATAAGACTCTTGTGGACAACAATTCTATAAAGCATAGTCCACACCTTCCGAACTGTCCCATTTCTATCTCTCCAACCTCATTTTCTTTCTAAGTGGGTCGGATTTCACTCGAATCGTCTTATAAGTTGAATCGGTGTTTGTACATCATTCATTCACCATTGTAAGACTCTTATGGACAACAATACTATAAAGCATATCAAAATTCTCCAAACCTACCTAAATGACACTTTTCTTTCTCTCCAACCTCATTTTCTTTCTTAGTGGGCCGAATTTCAGTCGAATCGTCCTGTAAGTTGAATCGATTTTTGTACATCATTCCTTCACCATTGTAAAACTCTTATGGAAAACAATACTACAAAGCATAGTCCACACCTTCATAACTTGCCATTTTCTTTCTCTCCAACCTCATTTTCTTTCTAAGTGGGACGGATTTCACTCGAATCGCCCAACAAGTTGAATCGGTGTTTGTACATTATTCCTTCACCATTAAAAGACTCTTATGGACAACAATTCTATAAAGCATAGTCCACACCTTCCGAACTGTCCCATTTCTATCTCTCCAACCTCCTTTTCTTTCTAAGTGGGACGGATTTCACTCGAATCGTCCTATAAGTTGAATCGGTGTTTGAACATCATTCATTCACCATTGTATGACTCTGATGGACAACAATATTCTAAAGCATATCAAAATTCTCCAAACCTTCCTAAATGACACTTTTCTTTCTCTCCAATCTCATTTTCTTTCTTAGTGGGACGGATTTCACTCGAATCGTCCTGTAAGTTGAATCGATTTTTGTACATCATTCCTTCACCACTGTAAAACTCTTATGTAAAACAATACTACGAAACATAGTCCACACCTTCATAACTTGCCCTTTTCTTTCTCTCCAACCTCATTTTCTTTCTAAGTGGGACGGATTTCACTCGAATCGCCCAACAAGTTGAATCGGTGTTTGTACATTATTCCTTCACCATTATAAGACTCTTATGGACAACAATTCTATAAAGCATAGTCCACACCTTCCGAACTGTCCCATTTCTATCTCTCCAGCCTCCTTTTCTTTCTAAGTGGGACGGATTTCACTCGAATCGACTTATAAGTTGAATCGGTGTTTGTACATCATTCATTCACCATTGTAAGACTCTTATGGACAACAATAATATAAAGCATATCAAAATTCTCCAAACCTTTCGAAATGACACTTTTCTTTCTCTCCAACCTTATTTTATTTCTTAGTAGGACGGATTTCACACGAATCGTTCTGTAAGTTGAATCGATTTTTGTACATCATTCCTTCACCATTGTAAAACTCTTATGGAAAACAACACTACAAAGCATAGTCCAAACCTTCATAACTTGCCCTTTTCTTTCTCTCCAACCTCTTTTTCTTTCTAAGTTTGACAGATTTCACTCGAATCGCCCAACAAGTTGAATCGGTATTTGTACATTATTCCTTCACCATTATAAGACTCTTATGGACAACAATTCTATAAAGCATAGTCCACACCTTCCGAACTGTCCCATTTTTTTTTTTTTGAAAGGTAAGTCAATTGTATACAGAAATCAAAAAATGGCTAGAAGCCTACAAAATACTTCGGGCATCCCCCAACGGTGGAACCCCCAAAACCACCAAAGAGTTAAGCTTAACTCTAAACACAGGGGGATATGAAAAAAAATCACCATAACCCTGACAACAATAAAGCAAGTATGATAATACATAAGTCTATAGCACCAAATGTTTAACATATCTCTAGAACACCTCACTACAAATAAAATATACATAATCTTCATCAGATTGCACAAATTTATTCCTATCACAGTGAGGGTCTTCATAGCCATCTGAACCCCGTGAACTTCAGCCACCAACTTATAAATCTGCACAATGTAAGCAAAGGGATCAAAAGATAATGCAACATTTATAAAATTTATCATAACACACCTCCCACGAAGTCTGAACCAAATCCTGAACCATACCCCCAACAACATTGAAACATGCTCACTCCCACTCATCCAGACAGATACCCAATACATTAATTCCAAGAAAAAAGAGCAAAAACTATTCCCCTCACCCATTGCTATAAACTCTATCTCCATTTTGAATATCCAACAAGTGAAACAATCTAAATTTGACTGAAGAATTTATCTCCTTAACAAGTTGTTCCTCCTTTTTAAACTCTCCAGCAAACAACCTGAGATTCCTTTCCCTCCATAAAATGTAAACACTATCAGCCAATGATAGTTTGGTAACACATGCCTTTAAAGTATTATTTGTACAGTGGACATTGCACCAATTAACCATATCCACCCACCTCTTCCCAACATGCCTCAAACCATTATCAATAGCAACCGAAGACCAAACTTGCGAAGAGAAACTGCATTCAAAAAATAGATGCTCCCTACTTTCACACGGTAAGTCACAAAAGACACATTTTTGTTGCTGAAGCATCCCATAAAGGACCAATTTATCTTGTGTCTGCAACCTATTATGAATTAAAGTCCATAAAATGAAAGCATGTCTTGGAATATTATTTGGGAACCACACAGTCTTGTACCATTGAACTTGATTATCCATGTTCCTTAACAAATTCCAAGCTGAACTAATAGAGTACTTACCCCTAGTAGGCTTCCAAATCAAAGAATCAACATCATGACAATTTGGAGGAGGAATGGCAGCAATATCATCTTTTAACTCCATTAATTTATGAGAGTTTGCAAAAGGTGGAAACCACTGCCCATTTCTGATTATAGCACTGACTTTACAATTGTTTCTTAACCCAGAATCATACCTAATCCTATCCCCATGTTTTTCTACAATAGAATTGGGATACAACCAATCATCATGCCAAAGAAGAATATTTTCGCCATTCCCAACCTTGTACTCAATGTACTGTCTAAAAGTATCTCTTAGACCCATTATCTTCTTCCTAGACCAAGATCTTTTATCCGGGACCTTAAGCAACCAGAAATTCTGGTCTTTCATGAGCTCAATCCTTGCCCACTTACTCCAGAGGTTAGTGGGAATAGGCTGCAACAGGTTCCATAGCTGCTTTCCAATAGCTGCCACATTCCATGCTATCAAATCTTTTAATCCTAAGCCCCATTCATCTTTCGGTAAACACACTTTAGTCCATGCCAATTTCTCACCACCACTCTTCAAATCAGCCCCTTTCCATAAGAATTTCCTCATAATCTCATTCAGTTGTTTAAACACAGATTTTGGAAGGATATAAGTAGAACTCCAATAAACTTGAACTGAAAACAACACTGAGGCAATCAACTGTAACCTACCCGCAAAGGAAAGGAATCTGCAATTCCAAGCCTGAACCCTTCTGGTAATTTTCAAAACTAACTCTTGACAGTCAACCGCATTAAGCTTAGAAGAAATCAGAGGCACCCCTAAATACTTGACAGGCAATTTCCCAATTGAAAAGTTGGTCCCAAGGACAATATTTTCTAAGACTCTACCCTCCACACCAGATGTAAAAATGGAGCTCTTTGAAGTATTAGGAATTAAACCTGAAAATTCACTAAACTTCCTCAATACATCCAACATACAGTTCACTAAATTTTCACTACCCTCACAGAAGAGGAATAAGTCATCAGCAAACATCAAATGATTAATCTCCAATTTTTTAAATTTGGCGTGGAACCTAAAAGAGTCATTATTCCCCAGTTTATTCAACCTCCCTGAGAAAACTTCCATACACATTACAAAAAGATATGGAGACATAGGGTCCCCTTGCCTAAGCCCTCTTCCCCCTTTGAAAAACCCTTCAAAGTGGGACGGATTTCACTCGAATCGCCCAACAAGTTGAATCGGTGTTTGTACATTATTCCTTCACCATTATAAGACTCTTATGGACAACAATTCTATAAAGCATAGTCCACACCTTCCGAACTGTCCCATTTCTATCTCTCCAACCTCATTTTCTTTCTAAGTGGGTCGGATTTCACTCGAATCCTCTTATAAGTTGAATCGGTGTTTGTACATCATTCATTCACCATTGTAAGACTCTTATGGACAACAATACTATAAAGCATAACAAAATTCTCCAAACCTTCCTAAATGACACTTTTCTTTCTCTCCAACCTCATTTCTTTCTTAGAGGGACGGATTTCACTCGAATCGTCCTGTAAGTTGATTCAATTTTTGTACATCATTCCTTCACCATTGTAAAACTCTTATGGAAAACAATACTACAAAGCATAGTCCACACCATCATAACTTGCCCTTTTCTTTCTCTCCAACCTCATTTTCTTTCTAAGTGGGACGGATTTCACTCGAATCGCCCAACAAGTTGAATCGGTGTTTGTACATTATTCCTTCACCATTATAAGACTCTTATGGACAACAATTCTATAAAGCATAGTCCACACCTTCCGAACTGTCCCATTTCTATCTCTCCAACCTCCTTTTCTTTCTAAGTGGGACGGATTTCACTCGAATCGTCTTATAAGTTGAATCGGTGTTTGTACGTCATTCATTCACCATTGTAAGACTCTTATGGACAACAATAATATAAAGCATATCAAAATTATCCAAACCTTCCGAAATGACACTTTTATTTCTCTCCAACCTCATTTTATTTCTTAGTAGGACGGATTTCACACGAATCGTCCTGTAAGTTGAATCGATTTTTGTACATCATTCATTCACCATTGTAAAACTCTTATGGAAAATAACACTACAAAGCATAATCCAAACCTTCATAACTTGCCTTTTTCTTTCTCTCCAACCTCTTTTTCTTTCTAAGTTTGACGGATTTCACTCGAATCGCCCAAAAAGTTGATTCGGTGTTTGTACATTATTCCTTCACCATTATAAGACTCTTATGGACAACAATTCTATAAAGCATAGTCCACACCATCCGAACTGTCCCATTTCTATCTCTCCAACCTCCTTTTCTTTCTAAGTGGGACGGATTTCACTCGAATCGTCTTATAAGTTGAATCTGTGTTTGAACATCATTCATTCACCATTGTAAGACTCTTATGGACAACAATACTATAAAGCATATCAAAATTCTCCAAACCTTCCTAAATGAAACTTTTCTTTCTTTCCAACCTCATTTTATTTCTTAGTGGGACGGATTTCACTCGAATCGTCCTCTAGGTTGAATAGATTTTTGTACATCATTCCTTCACCATTGTAAAACTCTTATGGAAAACAATACTACAAAGCATAGTCCAAACCTTCATAACTTGCCCTTTTCTTTCTCTCCAACCTCTTTTTCTTTCTAAGTTTGACGTATTTCACTCGAATCGTCCAACATGTAGAATCGGTGTTTGTACATTATTCCTTCACCATTATAAGACTCTTATGGACAACAATTCTATAAAGCATAGTCCACACCTTCCGAACTGTCCCATTTCTATCTCTCCAACCTCATTTTCTTTCTAAGTGGGTCGGATTTCACTCGAATCCTCTTATAATTTGAATCGGTGTTTTTACATCATTCATTCACCATTGTAAGACTCTTATGGACAACAATACTATAAAGCATATCAAAATTCTCCAAACCTTCCTAAATGACACTTTTCTTTCTCTCCAACCTCATTTCTTTCTTAGTGGGACGGATTTCACTCGAATCGTCCTGTAAGTTGAATCAATTTTTGTACATCATTCCTTCACCATTGTAAAACTCTTATGGAAAACAATACTACAAAGCATAGTCCACACCATCATAACTTGCCCTTTTCTTTCTCTCCAACCTCATTTTCTTTCTGAGTGGGACGGATTTCACTCGAATCGCCCAACAAGTTGAATCGGTGTTTGTACATTATTCCTTCACCATTATAAGACTCTTATGGACAACAATTCTATAAAGCATAGTCCACACCTTCCGAACTGTCCCATTTCTACCTCTCCAACCTCCTTTTCTTTCTAAGTGGGACGGATTTCACACGAATCGTCTTATAAGTTGAATCGGTGTTTGTACGTCATTCATTCACCATTGTAAGACTCTTATGGACAACAATAATATAAAGCATATCAAAATTATCCAAACCTACCGAAATGACACTTTTATTCCTCTCCAACCTCATTTTATTTCTTAGTAGGACGGATTTCACACGAATCGTCCTGTAAGTTGAATCGATTTTTGTACATCATTCCTTCACCATTGTAAAACTCTTATGGAAAACAACACTACAAAGCATAGCCCAAACCTTCATAACTTGCCTTTTTCTTTCTCTCCAACCTCTTTTTCTTTCTAAGTTTGACGGATTGCACTCGAATCGCCCAAAAAGTTGGTTCGGTGTTTGTACATTATTCCTTCACCATTATAAGACTCTTATGGACAACAATTCTATAAAGCATAGTCCACACCTTCCGAACTGTCCCATTTCTATCTCTCCAACCTCATTTTCTTTCTAACTGGGACGGATTTCACTCGAATCGTCCTATAAGTTGAATCGGTGTTTGAACATCACTCATTCACCATTGTAAGACTCGGATGGACAACAATACTATAAAGCATATTAAAATTCTCCAAACATTCCTAAATGACACTTTTCTTTCTCTCCAACCTCATTTTCTTTCTTAGTGGGACGGATTTCACTCGAATCGTCCTATAAGTTGAATCGGTGTTTGTATAGAAATCCATCACCATTATAAGACTCTTATGGAGAACAATTCTATAAAGGATAGTCCACACCTTCCTAACTGTCTCATTTCTATCTCTCTAACCTCCTTTTCTTTCTAAGTGGTACGGATTTCACTCGAATCGTCCTATAAGTTGAATCGGTGTTTGTACACCATTCATTCACCATTGTAAGACTCTTATGGACAACAATACTATAAAGCACATCAAAATTCTCCACACATTTCTAAATGACACTTTTCTTTCTCTCCAACCTCATTTTATTTCTTTGTGGGACGGATTTCACTCGAATCGTCCTATAAGTTGAATAGATTTTTGTACATCATTCCTTCACCATTGTAAAACTTTTATGGAAAACAATACTACAAAGCATAGTCCAAACCTTCATAACTTGCCCTTTTCTTTCTCTCCAACCTCTTTTTCTTTCTAAGTTTGACGTATTTCACTCGAATCGTCCAACATGTAGAATCGGTGTTTGTACATTATTCCTTCACCATTATAAGACACTTATGGACAACAATTCTATAAAGCATAGTCCACACCTTCCGAACTATCCCATTTCTATCTCTCTAACCTCATTTTCTTTCTAAGTGGGTCGGATTTCACTCGAATCCTCTTATAAGTTGAATCGGTGTTTTTACATCATTCATTCACCATTGTAAGACTCTTATGGACAACAATACTATAAAGCATATCAAAATTCTCCAAACCTTCCAAAATGACACTTTTCTTTCTCTCCAACCTCATTTCCTTCACCATTATAAGACTCTTATGGACAACAATTCTATAAAGCATAGTCCACACCTTCCGAACTGTCCCATTTCTATCTCTCCAACCTCCTTTTCTTTCTAAGTTTGACAGATTTCACTCGAATCGTCTTATAAGTTGAATCGGTGTTTGTACATCTTTCATTCACCATTGTAAGACTCTTATGGACAACAATACTATAAAGCATATCAAAATTCTCCACACATTTCTAAATGAAACTTTTCTTTCTCTCCAACCTCATTTTATTTCTTATTGGGACTTATTTCACTCGAATCGTCCTGTAAGTTGAATCGGTGTTTGGACGTCATTCATTCACCATTGTAATGGACAACAATAATATAAAGCATATCAAAATTCTCCAAACCTTCCGAAATGACACTTTTATTTCTCTCCAACCTCATTTTATTTCTTAGTAGGACGGATTTCACACGAATCGTCATGTAAGTTGAATCGATTTTTGTACATCATTCATTCACCATTGTAAAACTCTTATGGAAAACAACACTACAAAGCATAATCCAAACCTTCATAACTTACCTTTTTCTTTCTCTCCAACCACTTTTTCTTTCTAAGTTTGACGGATTTCACTCGAATCGCCCAACAAGTTGATTCGGTGTTTGTACATTATTCCTTCACCATTATAAGACTCTTATGGACAACAATTCTATAAAGCATAGTCCACACCTTCCGAACTGTCCCATTTCTATCTCTCCAACCTCATTTTCTTTCTAAGTGGGACGGATTTCACTCGAATCGTCCTATAAATTGAATCGGTGTTTGTACATCATTCATTCACCATTGTAAGATTCTTATGGACAACAATAATACAAAGAATATCAAAATTCTCCAAACCTTCCGAAATGACACTTTTCTTTCTTAGTAGGACGGATTTCACTCGAATCGTCTTATAAGTTGAATCGGTGTTTGTACATCTTTCATTCACCATTGTAAGACTCTTATGGACAACAATACTATAAAGCATATCAAAATTCTCCACACATTTCTAAATGAAACTTTTCTTTCTCTCCAACCTCATTTTATTTCTTATTGGGACTTATTTCACTCGAATCGTCCTGTAAGTTGAATCGATTTTTGTACATCATTCCTTCACCATTGTAAAACTATTATGGAAAATAACACTACAAAGCATAGTCCAAACCTTCATAACTTTCCCTTTTATTTCTCTCCAACCTCTTTTTCTTTCTAAGTTTGACAGATTTCACTCGAATCGCCCAACAAGTTGAATCGGTATTTGTACATTATTCCTTCACCATTATAAGACTCTTATGGACAACAATTCTATAAAGCATAGTCCACACCTTCCGAACTGTCCCATTTCTATCTCTCCAACCTCCTTTTCTTTCTAAGTGGGACGGATTTCACTCGAATCGTCTTATAAGTTGAATCGGTGTTTGTACATCTTTCATTCACCATTGTATGACTCTTATGGACAACAATACTATAAAGCATATCAAAATTATCCACACATTTCTAAATGAAACTTTTCTTTCTCTCCAACCTCATTTTATTTCTTATTGGGACTTATTTCACTCGAATCGTCCTGTAAGTTGAATCGATTTTTGTACATCATTCCTTCACCATTGTAAAACTATTATGGAAAATAACACTACAAAGCATAGTCCAAACCTTCATAACTTTCCCTTTTATTTCTCACCAACCTCTTTTTCTTTCTAAGTTTGACAGATTTCACTCGAATCGCCCAACAAGTTGAATCGGTATTTGTACATTATTCCTTCACCATTATAAGACTCTTATGGACAACAATTCTATAAAGCATAGTCCACACCTTCCGAACTGTCCCATTTCTATCTCTCCAACCTCCTTTTCTTTCTAAGTGGGACGGATTTCACTCGAATCGTCTTATAAGTTGAATCGGTGTTTGTACATCTTTCATTCACCATTGTAAGACTTTTATGGACAACAATACTATAAAGCATATCAAAATTCTCCACACATTTCTAAATGAAACTTTTCTTTCTCTCCAACCTCATTTTATTTCTTAGTGGGACGGATTTCACTCGAATCGTCCTGTAAGTTGAATCGATTTTTGTATATCATTCCTTCACCATTGTAAAACTCTTATGGAAAACAGCACTACAAAGCATAGTCTAAACCTTCAAAACTTGCCCTTTTCTTTCTCTCCAACCTCTTTTTCTTTCTAAGTTTGACGGATTTCACTCGAATCGTCCAACATGTAGAATCGGTGTTTGTACATTATTCCTTCACCATTATAAGACTCTTATGGACAACAATTCTATAAAGCATAGTCCACACCTTCCGAACTGTCCCATTTCTATCTCTCGAACCTCATTTTCTTTCTAAGTGGGATGGATTTCACTCGAATCGTCTTATAAGTTGAATCGGTGTTTGTACATCTTTCATTCACCATTGTAAGACTCTTATGGACAACAATACTATAAAGCATATCAAAATTCTCCACACATTTCTCAATGAAACGTTTCTTTCTCTCCAACCTCATTTTATTTCTTAGTGGGACGGATTTCACTCGAATCGTCCTGTAAGTTGAATCGATTTTTGTATATCATTCCTTCACCATTGTAAAACTCTTATGGAAAACAATACAACAAAGCATAGTCCAAACCTTCATAACTTGCCCTTTTCTTTCTCTCCAACCTCTTTTTCTTTCTAAGTTTGACAGATTTCACTTGAATCGCCCAACAAGTTGAATCGGTGTTTGTACATTATTCATTCACCATTATAAGACTCTTATGGACAACAATTCTATAAAGCATAGTCCACACCTTCCGAACTGTCCCATTTCTATCTCTCCAACCTCCTTTTCTTTCTAAGTGGGACGGATTTCACTCGAATCGTCTTATAAGTTGAATCGGTGTTTGTACATCATTCATTCACCATTGTAAGACTCTTATGGACAACAATAATATAAAGAATATCAAAATTCTCCAAACCTTCCGAAATGACACTTTTCTTTCTCTCCAACCTTATTTTATTTCTTAGTAGGACGGATTTCACACGAATCGTTCTGTAAGTTGAATCGATTTTTGTACATCATTCCTTCACCATTGTAAAACTCTTATGGAAAACAACACTACAAAGCATAGTCCAAACCTTAATAACTTGCCCTTTTCTTTCTCTCCAACCTCTTTTTCTTTCTAAGTTTGACAGATTTCACTCGAATCGCCCAACAAGTTGAATCGGTATTTGTACATTATTCCTTCACCATTATAAGACTCTTATGGACAACAATTCTATAAAGCATAGTCCACACCTTCCGAACTGTCCCATTTCTATCTCTCCAACCTCATTTTCTTTCTAAGTGGGACGGATTTCACTCGAATTGTCTTATAAGTTGAATCGGTGTTTGAACATCATTCATTCACCATTGTAAGACTCTTATGGACAACAATACTATAAAGCATATCAAAATTCTCCACACATTTCTAAATGAACCTTTTCTTTCTCTCCAACCTCATTTTATTTCTTAGTGGGACGGATTTCACTCGAATCGTCCTGTAAGTTGAATCGATTTTTGTATATCATTCCTTCACCATTGTAAAACTCTTATGGAAAACAGCACTACAAAGCATAGTCTAAACCTTCATAACTTGCCCTTTTCTTTCTCTCCAACCTCTTTTTCTTTCTAAGTTTGACGGATTTCACTCGAATCGTCCAACATGTAGAATCGGTGTTTGTACATTATTCCTTCACCATTATAAGACTCTTATGGACAACAATTCTATAAAGCATAGTCCACACCTTCCGAACAGTCCCATTTCTATCTCTCCAACCTCATTTTCTTTCTAAGTGGGACGGATTTCACTCGAATCGTCTTATAAGTTGAATCGGTGTATGTACATCTTTCATTCACCATTGTAAGACTCTTATGGACAACAGTACTATAAAGCATATCAAAATTCTCCACACATTTCTAAATGAAACTTTTATTTCTCTCCAACCTCATTTTATTTCTTATTGGGACTTATTTCACTCGAATCGTCCTGTAAGTTGAATCGATTTTTGTACATCATTCCTTCACCATTGTAAAACTATTATGGAAAACAACACTACAAAGCATAGTCCAAACCTTCATAACTTGCCCTTTTATTTCTCTCCAACCTCTTTTTCTTTCTAAGTTTGACAGATTTCACTCGAATCGCCCAACAAGTTGAATCGGTATTTGTACATTATTCCTTCACCATTATAAGACTCTTATGGACAACAATTCTATAAAGCATAGTCCACACCTTCCGAACTGTCCAATTTCTATCTCTCCAACCTCCTTTTCTTTCTAAGTGGGACGGATTTCACTCGAATCGTCTTATAAGTTGAATCGGTGTTTGTACATCTTTCATTCACCATTGTAAGACTCTTATAGACAACAATACTATAAAGCATATCAAAATTCTCCACACATTTCTAAATGAAACTTTTCTTTCTCTCCAACCTCATTTTATTTCTTAGTGGGACGGATTTCACTCGAATCGTCCTGTAAGTTGAATCGATTTTTGTATATCATTCCTTCACCATTGTAAAACTCTTATGGAAAACAGCACTACAAAGCATAGTCTAAACCTTCATAACTTGCCCTTTTCTTTCTCTCCAACCTCTTTTTCTTTCTAAGTTTGACGGATTTCACTCGAATCGTCCAACATGTAGAATCGGTGTTTGTACATTATTCCTTCACCATTATAAGACTCTTATGGACAACAATTCTATAAAGCATAGTCCACACCTTCCGAACTGTCCCATTTCTATCTCTCGAACCTCATTTTGTTTCTAAGTGGGATGGATTTCACTCGAATCGTCTTATAAGTTGAATCGGTGTTTGTACATCTTTCATTCACCATTGTAAGACTCTTTTGGACAACAATAATATAAAGCATATCAAAATTCTCCACACATTTCTCAATGAAACGTTTCTTTCTCTCCAACCTCATTTTATTTCTTAGTGGGACGGATTTCACTCGAATCGTCCTGTAAGTTGATTCGATTTTTGTATATCATTCCTTCACCATTGTAAAACTCTTATGGAAAACAACACTACAAAGCATAGTCTAAACCTTCATAACTTGCCCTTTTCTTTCTCTCCAACCTCTTTTTCTTTCTAAGTTTGACAGATTTCACTCGAATCGCCCAACAAGTTGAATCGGTGTTTGTACATTATTCCTTCACCATTATAAGACTCTTATGGACAACAATTCTATAAAGCATAGTCCACACCTTCCGAACTGTCCCATTTCTATCTCTCGAACCCCATTTTCTTTCTAAGTGGGACGGATTTCACTCGAATCGTCTTATAAGTTGAATCGGTGTTTGTACATCTTTCATTCACCATTGTAAGACTCTTATGGACAACAATACTATAAAGCATATCAAAATTCTCCACACATTTCTAAATGAAACGTTTCTTTCTCTCCAACCTCATTTTATTTCTTAGTGGGACGGATTTCACTAGAATCGTCCTGTAAGTTGAATCGATTTTTGTACATCATTCCATCACCATTGTAAAACTCTTATGGAAAACAATACAACAAAGCATAGTCCAAACCTTCATAACTTGCCCTTTTCTTTCTCTCCAACCTCTTTTTCTTTCTAAGTTTGACAGATTTCACTTGAATCGCCCAACAAGTTGAATCGGTGTTTGTACATTATTCATTCACCATTATAAGACTCTTATGGACAACAATTCTATAAAGCATAGTCCACACCTTCCGAATTGTCCCATTTCTATCTCTTCGACCTCCTTTTCTTTCTAAGTGGGACGGATTTCACTCGAATCGTCTTATAAGTTGAATCGGTGTTTGTACATCATTCATTCACCATTGTAAAATTCTTATGGACAACAATAATATAAAGAATATCAAAATTCTTCAAATCTTCCGAAATGACAGTTTTCTTTCTCTCCAACCTTATTTTATTTCATAGTGGGACGGATTTCACTCGAATCGTCCTGTAAGTTGATTCGATTTTTGTATATCATTCCTTCACCATTGTAAAACTCTTATGGAAAACAACACTACAAAGCATAGTCCAAACCTTCATAACTTGCCCTTTTATTTCTCTCCAACCTCTTTTTCTTTCTAAGTTTGACAGATTTCACTCGAATCGCCCAACAAGTTGAATCGGTATTTGTACATTATTCCTTCACCATTATAAGACTCTTATGGACAACAATTCTATAAAGCATAGTCCACACCTTCCGAACTGTCCAATTTCTATCTCTCCAACCTCCTTTTCTTTCTAAGTGGGACGGATTTCACTCGAATCGTCTTATAAGTTGAATCGGTGTTTGTACATCTTTCATTCACCATTGTAAGACTCTTATAGACAACAATACTATAAAGCATATCAAAATTCTCCACACATTTCTAAATGAAACTTTTCTTTCTCTCCAACCTCATTTTATTTCTTAGTGGGACGGATTTCACTCGAATCGTCCTGTAAGTTGAATCGATTTTTGTATATCATTCCTTCACCATTGTAAAACTCTTATGGAAAACAGCACTACAAAGCATAGTCTAAACCTTCATAACTTGCCCTTTTCTTTCTCTCCAACCTCTTTTTCTTTCTAAGTTTGACGGATTTCACTCGAATCGTCCAACATGTAGAATCGGTGTTTGTACATTATTCATTCACCATTATAAGACTCTTATGGACAACAATTCTATAAAGCATAGTCCACACCTTCCGAATTGTCCCATTTCTATCTCTTCGACCTCCTTTTCTTTCTAAGTGGGACGGATTTCACTCGAATCGTCTTATAAGTTGAATCGGTGTTTGTACATCATTCATTCACCATTGTAAAATTCTTATGGACAACAATAATATAAAGAATATCAAAATTCTTCAAATCTTCCGAAATGACAGTTTTCTTTCTCTCCAACCTTATTTTATTTCTTAGTAGGACGGATTTCACACGAATCGTTCTGTAAGTTGAATCGATTTTTGTACATCATTCATTCACCATTGTAAAACTCTTATGGAAAACAACACTACAAAGCATAGTCCAAACCTTAATAACTTGCCCTTTTCTTTCTCTCCAACCTCTTTTTCTTTCTAAGTTTGACAGATTTCACTCGAATCGCCCAACAAGTTGAATCGGTATTTGTACATTATTCCTTCACCATTATAAGACTGTTATGGACAACAATTCTATAAAGCATAGTCCACACCTTCCGAACTGTCCCATTTCTATCTCTCCAACCTCATTTTCTTTCTAAGTGGGACGGATTTCACTCGAATTGTCTTATAAGTTGAATCGGTGTTTGAACATCATTCATTCACCATTGCAAGACTCTTATGGATAACAATACTATAAAGCATATCAAAATTCTCCACACATTTCTAAATGAAACTTTTCTTTCTCTCCAACCTCATTTTATTTCTTATTGGGACTTATTTCACTCGAATCGTCCTGTAAGTTGAATCGATTTTTGTACATCATTCCTTCACCATTGTAAAACTATTATGGAAAACAACACTACAAAGCATAGTCCAAACCTTCATAACTTGCCCTTTTATTTCTCTCCAACCTCTTTTTCTTTCTAAGTTTGACAGATTTCACTCGAATCGCCCAAGAAGTTGAATCGGTATTTGTACATTATTCCTTCACCATTATAAGACTCTTATGGACAACAATTCTATAAAGCATAGTCCACAACTTCCGAACTGTCCCATTTCTATCTCTCGAACCTCATTTTCTTTCTAAGTGGGATGGATTTCACTCGAATCGTCTTATAAGTTTAATCGGTGTTTGTACATCTTTCATTCACCATTGTAAGACTCTTATGGACAACAATACTATAAAGCATATCAAAATTCTCCACACATTTCTCAATGAAACGTTTCTTTCTCTCCAACCTTATTTTATTTCTTAGTGGGACGGATTTCACTCGAATCGTCCTGTAAGTTGAATCGATTTTTGTATATCATTCCTTCACCATTGTAAAACTCTTATGGAAAACAACACTACAAAGCATAGTCTAAACCTTCATAACTTGCCCTTTTCTTTCTCTCCAACCTCTTTTTCTTTCTAAGTTTGACAGATTTCACTCGAATCGCCCAACAAGTTGAATCGGTGTTTGTACATTATTCCTTCACCAATATAAGACTCTTATGGACAACAATTCTATAAAGCATAATCCACACCTTCCGAACTGTCCCATTTCTATCTCTCGAACCCCATTTTCTTTCTAAGTGGGACGGATTTCACTCGAATCGTCTTATAAGTTGAATCGGTGTTTGTACATCTTTCATTCATCATTGTAAGACTCTTATGGACAACAATACTATAAAGCATATCAAAATTCTCCACACATTTCTAAATGAAACGTTTCTTTCTCTCCAACCTCATTTTATTTCTTAGTGGGACGGATTTCACTCGAATCGTCCTGTAAGTTGAATCGATTTTTGTACATCATTCCTTCACCATTGTAAAACTCTTATGGAAAACAATACAACAAAGCATAGTCCAAACCTTCATAAATTGCCCTTTTCTTTCTCTCCAACCTCTTTTTCTTTCTAAGTTTGACAGATTTCACTTGAATCGCCCAACAAGTTGAATCGGTGTTTGTACATTATTCATTCACCATTATAAGACTCTTATGGACAACAATTCTATAAAGCATAGTCCACACCTTCCGAACTGTCCCATTTCTATCTCTCCAACCTCCTTTTCTTTCTAAGTGGGACGGATTTCACTCGAATCATCTTATAAGTTGAATCGGTGTTTGTACATCATTCATTCACCATTGCAAGACTCTTATGGACAACAATAATATAAAGAATATCAAAATTCTCCAAATCTTCCGAAATGACAGTTTTCTTTCTCTCCAACCTTATTTTATTTCTTAGT
The DNA here is from genome assembly GCA_963922005.1 of Cornus suecica. Taxonomy (NCBI): domain Eukaryota; kingdom Viridiplantae; phylum Streptophyta; class Magnoliopsida; order Cornales; family Cornaceae; genus Cornus; species Cornus suecica. The sequence goes on from OY998241.1 coordinate 31,066,818, forward strand.
AGGACGGATTTCACACGAATCGTTCTGTAAGTTGAATTGATTTTTGTACATCATTCATTCACCATTGTAAAACTCTTATGGAAAACAACACTACAAAGCATAGTCTAAACCTTAATAACTTGCCCTTTTCTTTCTCTCCAACATCTTTTTCTTTCTAAGTTTGACAGATTTCACTCGAATCGCCCAACAAGTTGAATCGGTATTTGTACATTATTCCTTCACCATTATAAGACTCTTATGGACAACAATTCTATAAAGCATAGTCCACACCTTCCGAACTGTCCCATTTCTATCTCTCCAACCTCATTTTCTTTCTAAGTGGGACGGATTTCACTCGAATTGTCTTATAAGTTGAATCGGTGTTTGAACATCATTCATTCACCATTGTAAGACTCTTATGGACAACAATACTATAAAGCATATCAAAATTCTCCACACATTTCTAAATGAAACTTTTCTTTCTCTCCAACCTCATTTTATTTCTTAGTGGGACGGATTTCACTCGAATCGTCCTGTAAGTTGAATCGATTTTTGTGTATCATTCCTTCACCATTGTAAAACTCTTATGGAAAACAAGACTACAAAGCATAGTCCAAACCTTCATAACTTGCCCTTTTCTTTCTCTCCAACCTCTTTTTCTTTCTAAGTTTGACGGATTTCACTCGAATCGTCTAACATGTAGAATCGGTCTTTGTACATTATTCCTTCACCATTATAAGACTCTTATGGACAAAAATTCTATAAAGCATAGTCCACACCTTCCGAACAGTCCCATTTCTATCTCTCCAACCTCATTTTCTTTCTAAGTGGGACGGATTTCACTCGAATCGTCTTATAAGTTGAATCGGTGTTTGTACATCTTTCATTCACCATTGTAAGACTCTTATGGACAACAATACTATAAAGCATATCAAAATTCTCCACACATTTCTAAATGAAATTTTTCTTTCTCTCCAACCTCATTTTATTTCTTAGTGGGACGGATTTCACTCGAATCGTCCTGTAAGTTGAATCGATTTTTGTATATCATTCCTTCACCATTGTAAAACTCTTATGGAAAACAGCACTACAAAGCATAGTCTAAACCTTCATAACTTGCCCTTTTCTTTCTCTCCAACCTCTTTTTCTTTCTAAGTTTGACGGATTTCACTCGAATCGTCCAACATGTAGAATTGGTGTTTGTACATTATTCCTTCACCATTATAAGACTCTTGTGGACAACAATTCTATAAAGCATAGTCCACACCTTCCGAACTGTCCCATTTCTATCTCTCGAACCTCATTTTCTTTCTAAGTGGGATGGATTTCACTCGAATCGTCTTATAAGTTGAATCGGTGTTTGTACATCTTTCATTCACCATTGTAAGACTCTTATGGACAACAATACTATAAAGCATATCAAAATTCTCCACACATTTCTCAATGAAACGTTTCTTTCTCTCCAACCTCATTTTATTTCTTAGTGGGACGGATTTCACTCGAATCGTCCTGTAAGTTGAATCGATTTTTGTACATCATTCCTTCACCATTGTAAAACTCTTATGGAAAACAATACAACAAAGCATAGTCCAAACCTTTATAACTTGCCCTTTTCTTTCTCTCCAACCTCTTTTTCTTTCTAAGTTTGACAGATTTCACTTGAATCGCCCAACAAGTTGAATCGGTGTTTGTACATTATTCATTCACCATTATAAGACTCTTATGGACAACAATTCTATAAAGCATAGTCCACACCTTCCGAACTGTCCCATTTTTATCTCTCCAACCTCCTTTTCTTTCTAAGTGGGACGGATTTCACGCGAATCGTCTTATAAGTTGAATCGGTGTTTGTACATCATTCATTCACCATTGTAAGACTCTTATGGAAAACAATAATATAAAGAATATCAAAATTCTCCAAACCTTCCGAAATGACACTTTTCTTTCTCTCCAACCTTATTTTATTTCTTAGTAGGACGGATTTCACACGAATCGTTCTGTAAGTTGATTCGATTTTTGTACATCATTCATTCACCATTGTAAAACTCTTATGGAAAACAACACTACAAAGCATAGTCCAAACCTTAATAACTTGCCCTTTTCCTTCTCTCCAACCTATTTTTCTTTCTAAGTTTGACAGATTTCACTCGAATCGCCCAACAAGTTGAATCGGTATTTGTACATTATTCCTTCACCATTATAAGACTCTTATGGACAACAATTCTATAAAGCATAGTCCACACCTTCCGAACTGTCCCATTTCTATCTCTCCAACCTCATTTTCTTTCTAAGTGGGACGGATTTCACTCGAATCGTCTTATAAGTTGAATCGGTGTTTGTACATCTTTCATTCACCATTGTAAGACTCTTATGGACAACAATACTATAAAGCATATCAAAATTCTCCACACATTTCTAAATGAAACTTTTCTTTCACTCCAACCTCATTTTATTTCTTAGTGGGACGGATTTCACTCGAATCGTCCTGTAAGTTGAATCTATTTTTGTATATCATTCCTTCACCATTGTAAAACTCTTATGGAAAACAGCACTACAAAGCATAGTCTAAACCTTCATAAATTTCCCATTTCTATCTCTCCAACCTCATTTTCTTTCTAAGTGGGACGGATTTCACTCGAATCGTCTTATAAGTTGAATCGGTGTTTGTACATCTTTCATTCACCATTGTAAGACTCTTATGGACAACAATACTATAAAGCATATCAAAATTCTCCACACATTTCTAAATGAAACTTTTCTTTCTCTCCAACCTCATTTTATTTCTTAGTGGGACGGATTTCACTCGAATCGTCCTGTAAGTTGAATCGATTTTTGTATATCATTCCTTCACCATTGTAAAACTCTTATGGAAAACAGCACTACAAAGCATAGTCTAAACCTTCATAACTTGCCCTTTTCTTTCTCTCCAACCTCTTTTTCTTTCTAAGTTTGACGGATTTCACTCGAATCGTCCAACATGTAGAATCGGTGTTTGTACATTATTACTTCACCATTATAAGACTCTTATGGACAACAATTCTATAAAGCATAGTCCACACCTTCCGAACTGTCCCATTTCTATCTCTCGAACCTCATTTTCTTTCTAAGTGGGATGGATTTCACTCGAATCGTCTTATAAGTTGAATCGGTGTTTGTACATCTTTCATTCACCATTGTAAGACTCTTATGGACAACAATACTATAAAGCATATCAAAATTCTCCACACATTTCTCAATGAAACGTTTCTTTCTCTCCAACCTCATTTTATTTCTTAGTGGGACGGATTTCACTCGAATCGTCCTGTAAGTGGAATCGATTTTTGTACATCATTCCTTCACCATTGTAAAACTCTTATGGAAAACAATACAACAAAGCATAGTCCAAACCTTCATAACTTGCCCTTTTCTTTCTCTCCAACCTCTTTTTCTTTCTAAGTTTGACAGATTTCACTTGAATCGCCCAACAAGTTGAATCGGTGTTTGTACATTATTCATTCACCATTATAAGACTCTTATGGACAACAATTCTATAAAGCATAGTCCACACCTTCCGAACTGTCCCATTTCTATCTCTCCAACCTCATTTTCTTTCTAAGTGTTACGGATTTCACTCGAATCGTCTTATAAGTTGAATCGGTGTTTGTACATCTTTCATTCACCATTGTAAGACTCTTATGGACAACAATACTATAAAGCATATCAAAATTCTCCACACATTTCTAAATGAAACTTTTCTTTCACTCCAACCTCATTTTATTTCTTAGTGGGACGGATTTCACTCGAATCGTCCTGTAAGTTGAATTGATTTTTGTATATCATTCCTTCACCATTGTAAAACTCTTATGGAAAACAGCACTACAAAGCATAGTCTAAACCTTCATAAATTTCCCATTTCTATCTCTCCAACCTCATTTTCTTTCTAAGTGGGACGGATTTCACTCGAATCGTCTTATAAGTTGAATCGGTGTTTGTACATCTTTCATTCACCATTGTAAGACTCTTATGGACAACAATACTATAAAGCATATCAAAATTCTCCACACATTTCTAAATGAAACTTTTCTTTCTCTCCAACCTCATTTTATTTCTTAGTGGGACGGATTTCACTCGAATCGTCCTGTAAGTTGAATCGATTTTTGTATATCATTCCTTCACCATTGTAAAACTCTTATGGAAAACAGCAATACAAAGCATAGTCTAAACCTTCATAACTTGCCCTTTTCTTTCTCTCCAACCTCTTTTTCTTTCTAAGTTTGACGGATTTCACTCGAATCGTCCAACATGTAGAATCGGTGTTTGTACATTATTCCTTCACCATTATAAGACTCTTATGGACAACAATTCTATAAAGCATAGTCCACACCTTCCGAACTGTCCCATTTCTATCTCTCGAACCTCATTTTCTTTCTAAGTGGGATGGATTTCACTCGAATCGTCTTATAAGTTGAATCGGTGTTTGTACATCTTTCATTCACCATTGTAAGACTCTTCTGGACAACAATACTATAAAGCATATCAAAATTCTCCACACATTTCTCAATGAAACGTTTCTTTCTCTCCAACCTCATTTTATTTCTTAGTGGGACGGATTTCACTCGAATCGTCCTGTAAGTGGAATCGATTTTTGTACATCATTCCTTCACCATTGTAAAACTCTTATGGAAAACAATACAACAAAGCATAGTCCAAACCTTCATAACTTGCCCTTTTCTTTCTCTCCAACCTCTTTTTCTTTCTAAGTTTGACAGATTTCACTTGAATCGCCCAACAAGTTGAATCGGTGTTTGTACATTATTCATTCACCATTATAAGACTCTTATGGACAACAATTCTATAAAGCATAGTCCACACCTTCCGAACTGTCCCATTTCTATCTCTCCAACCTCCTTTTCTTTCTAAGTGGGACGGATTTCACTCGAATCGTCCTATAAGTTGAATCGGTGTTTGTACATCATTCATTCACCATTGTAAGACTCTTATGGACAACAATAATATAAAGAATATCAAAATTCTCCAAACCTTCCGAAATGACACTTTTCTTTCTCTCCAACCTTATTTTATTTCTTAGTAGGACGGATTTCACACGAATCGTTCTGTAAGTTGAATCGATTTTTGTACATCATTCCTTCACCATTGTAAAACTCTTATGGAAAACAACACTACAAAGCATAGTCCAAACCTTAGTAACTTGCCATTTTCTTTCTCTCCAACCTCTTTTTCTTTCTAAGTTTGACAGATTTCACTCGAATCGCCCAACAAGTTGAATCGGTATTTGTACATTATTCCTTCACCATTATAAGACTCTTATGGACAACAATTCTATAAAGCATAGTCCACACCATCCGAACTGTCCCATTTCTATCTCTCCAACCCCATTTTCTTTCTAAGTGTTACGGATTTCACTCGAATCGTCTTATAAGTTGAATCGGTGTTTGTACATCTTTCATTCACCATTGTAAGACTCTTATGGACAACAATACTATAAAGCATATCAAAATTCTCCACACATTTCTAAATGAAACTTTTCTTTCACTCCAACCTCATTTTATTTCTTAGTGGGACGGATTTCACTCGAATCGTCCTGTAAGTTGAATTGATTTTTGTATATCATTCCTTCACCATTGTAAAACTCTTATGGAAAACAGCACTACAAAGCATAGTCTAAACCTTCATAAATTTCCCATTTCTATCTCTCCAACCTCATTTTCTTTCTAAGTGGGATGGATTTCACTCGAATCGTCTTATAAGTTGAATCGGTGTTTGTATATCTTTCATTCACCATTGTAAGACTCTTATGGACAACAATACTATAAAGCATATCAAAATTCTCGACACATTTCTAAATGAAACTTTTCTTTCTCTCCAACCTCATTTTATTTCTTAGTGGGACGGATTTCACTCGAATCGTCCTGTAAGTTGAATCGATTTTTGTATATCATTCCTTCACCACTGTAAAACTCTTATGGAAAACAGCACTACAAAGCATAGTCTAAACCTTCATAACTTGCCCTTTTCTTTCTCTCCAACCTCTTTTTCTTTCTAAGTTTGACGGATTTCACTCGAATCGTCCAACATGTAGAATCGGTGTTTGTACATTATTCCTTCACCATTATAAGACTCTTATGGACAATAATTCTATAAAGCATAGTCCACACCTTCCGAACTGTCCCATTTCTATCTCTCGAACCTCATTTTCTTTCTAAGTGGGATGGATTTCACTCGAATCGTCTTATAAGTTGAATCGGTGTTTGTACATCTTTCATTCACCATTGTAAGACTCTTATGGACAACAATACTATAAAGCATATCAAAATTCTCCACACATTTCTCAATGAAACGTTTCTTTCTCTCCAACCTCATTTTATTTCTTAGTGGGACGGATTTCACTCGAATCGTCCTGTAAGTGGAATCGATTTTTGTACATCATTCCTTCACCATTGTAAAACTCTTATGGAAAACAATACAACAAAGCATAGTCCAAACCATCATAACTTGCCCTTTTCTTTCTCTCCAACCTCTTTTTCTTTCTAAGTTTGACAGATTTCACTTGAATCGCCCAACAAGTTGAATCGGTGTTTGTACATTATTCATTCACCATTATAAGACTCTTATGGACAACAATTCTATAAAGCATAGTCCACACCTTCCGAACTGTCCCATTTCTATCTCTCCAACCTCCTTTTCTTTCTAAGTGGGACGGATTTCACTCGAATCGTCCTGTAAGTTGAATAGATTTTTGTACATCATTCCTTCACCATTGTAAAACTCTTATGGAAAACAATACTACAAAGCATAGTCCAAACCTTCATAACATGCCTTTTTCTTTCTCTCCAACCTCTTTTTCTTTCTAAGTTTGACGGATTTCACTCGAATCGCCCAACAAGTTGAATCGGTGTTTGTACAATATTCCTTCACCATTATAAGACCCTTATGGACAACAATTCTATAAAGCGTAGTCCACACCTTCCGAACTGTCCCATTTCTATCTCTCCAACCTCCTTTTCTTTCTATGTGGGACGGATTTCACTCGAATCGTCTTATAAGTTGAATCGGTGTTTGTACGTCATTCATTCACCATTGTAATGGACAACAATAATATAAAGCATATCAAAATTCTCCAAACCTTCCGAAATGACACTTTTCTTTCTCTCCAACCTCATTTTATTTCATAGTAGGACGGATTTCACACGAATCGTCCTGTAAGTTGAATCGATTTTTGTACATCATTCCTTCACCATTGTAAAACTCTTATGGAAAACAACACTACAAAGCATAGTCCAAACCTTCATAACTTGCCTTTTTCTTTCTCTCCAACCTCTTTTTCTATCTAAGTTTGACGGATTTCACTCGAATCGCCCAACAAGTTGAATCGGTGTTTGTACATTATTCCTTCACCATTATAAGACTCTTATGGACAACAATTCTATAAAGCATAGTCTACACCTTCCGAACTGTCCCATTTCTATCTCTCCAACCTCATTTTCTTTCTAAGTGGGACGGATTTCAATCGAATCTTCTAACAAGTTGAAACGGTGTTTGTACATCATTCATTCACCATTGTAAGACTCTTATGGACAACAATACTATAAAGCATATCAAAATTCTCCACACATTTCTAAATGAAACTTTTCTTTCTCTCCAACCTCATTTTATTTCTTAGTGGGATGGATTTCACTCGAATCGTCCTGTAAGTTGATTCGATTTTTGTACATCATTCCTTCACCATTGTAAAACTCTTATGGAAAACATCACTACAAAGCATAGTCCAAACCTTCATAACTTGCCCTTTTCTTTCTCTCCAACCTCTTTTTCTTTCTAAGTTTGACGGATTTCACTCGAACCGTCCAACATGTAGAATCGGTGTTTGTACATTATTCCTTCACCATTATAAGACTCTTATGGACAACAATTCTATAAAGCATAGTCCACATCTTCCGAACTGTCCCATTTCTATCTCTCCAACCTCATTTTCTTTCTAAGTGTGACGGATTTCACTCGAATCATCTTATAAGTTGAATCGGTGTTTATACATCATTCATTCACCATTGTAAGACTCTTATGGACAACAATACTATAAAGCATATCAAAATTCTCCACACATTTCTAAATGAAACTTTTCTTTCTCTCCAACCTCATTTTATTTCTTAGTGGGACGGATTTCACTCGAATCGTCCTCTAAATTGAATAGATTTTTGTACATCATTCCTTCACCATTGTAAAACTCTTATGGAAAACAATACTACAAAGCATAGTCCAAACCTTCATAACTTGCCCTGTTCTTTCTCTCCAACCTCTTTTTCTTTCTAAGTTTGACAGATATCACTCGAATCGCCCAACAAGTTGAATCGGTGTTTGTACATTATTCCTTCATCATTATAACACTCTTATGGACAACAATTCTATAAAGCATAGTCCACACCTTCCGAACTGTCCCATTTCTATCTCTCCAATCTCCTTTTCTTTCTAAGTGGGACGGATTTCACTCGAATCGTCTTATAAGTTGAATCGGTGTTTGTACATCATTCATTCCCCATTGTAAGACTCTTATGGACAACAATAATATAAAGCATATCAAAATTCTCCAAACCTTCCGAAATGACATTTTTCTTTCTCTCCAACCTCATTTTATTTCCTAGTAGGACGAATTTCACACGAATCGTCCTGTAAGTTGAATCGATTTTTGTACATCATTCATTCACCATTGTAAAACTCTAATGGAAAACAACACTACAAAGCATAGTCCAAACCTTCATAACATGCCTTTTTCTTTCTCTCCAACCTCTTTTTCTTTCTAAGTTTGACGGATTTCACTCGAATCGCCCAACAAGTTGAATCGGTGTTTGTACAATATTCCTTCACCATTATAAGACTCTTATGGACAACAATTCTATAAAGCGTAGTCCACACCTTCCGAACTGTCCCATTTCTATCTCTCCAACCTCCTTTTCTTTCTATGTGGGACGGATTTCACTCGAATCGTCTTATAAGTTGAATCGGTGTTTCTACGTCATTCATTCACCATTGTAATGGACAACAATAATATAAAGCATATCAAAATTCTCCAAACCTTCCGAAATGACACTTTTCTTTCTCTCCAACATCATTTTATTTCTTAGTAGGACGGATTTCACACGAATCGTCTTGTAAGTTGAATCGATTTTTGTACATCATTCCTTCACCATTGTAAAACTCTTATGGAAAACAACACTACAAAGCATAGTCCAAACCTTCATAACTTGCCTTTTTCTTTCTCTCCAACCTCTTTTTCTATCTAAGTTTGACGGATTTCACTCGAATCGCCCAACAAGTTGAATCGGTGTTTGTACATTATTCCTTCACCATTATAAAACTCGGATGGACAACAATTCTATAAAGCATAGTCCACACCTTCCGAACTGTCCCATTTCTATCTCTCCAACCTCATTTTCTTTCTAAGTGGGAGGGATTTCAATCGAATCTTCTAACAAGTTGAAACGGTGTTTGTACATCATTCATTCACCATTGTAAAACTCTTATGGACAACAATACTATAAAGCATATCAAAATTCTCCACACATTTCTAAATGAAACTTTTCTTTCTCTCCAACCTCATTTTATTTCTTAGTGGGACGGATTTCACTCGAATCGTCCTCTAAGTTGAATAGATTTTTGTACATCATTCCTTCACCATTGTAAAACTCTTATGGAAAACAATACTACAAAGCATAGTCCAAACCTTCATAACTTGCCCTGTTCTTTCTCTCCAACCTCTTTTTCTTTCTAAGTTTGACAGATATCACTCGAATCGCCCAACAAGTTGAATCGGTGTTTGTACATTATTCCTTCATCATTATAAGACTCTTATGGACAACAATTCTATAAAGCATAGTTCACACCTTCCGAACTGTCCCATTTCTATCTCTCCAATCTCCTTTTCTTTCTAAGTGGGACGGATTTCACTCGAATCGTCTTATAAGTTGAATCGGTGTTTGTACATCATTCATTCACCATTGTAAGACTCTTATGGACAACAATAATATAAAGCAAATCAAAATTCTCCAAACCTTCCGAAATGACACTTTTCTTTCCCTCCAACCTTATTTTATTTCTTAGTAGGACGGATTTCACACGAATCGTTCTGTAAGTTGAATCGATTTTTGTACATCATTCCTTCACAATTGTAAAACTCTTATGGAAAACGATACTACAAAGCATAGTCCAAACCATCATAACTTGCCTTTTTCTTTCTCTCCAACCTCTTTTTCTTTCTATGTTTGACGGATTTCACTCGAATCGCCCAACAAGTTGAATCGGTGTTTGTACATTATTCCTTCATCATTATAAGACTCTTATGGACAACAATTCTATAAAGCATAGTCCACACCTTCCGAACTGTCCCATTTCTATCTCTCCAACCTCATTTTCTTTCTTATTGGGACGGATTTCACTCGAATCGTCCTATAAGTTGAATCGGTGTTCGAACATCACTCATTCTCCAATGTAGGACTCTGATGGACAACAATACTATAAAGCATACTAAAATTCTCCAAACCTTCCTAAATAACACTTTTCTTTCTCTCCAACCTCATTTTCTTTCTTAGTGGGACGAATTTCACTCGAATCGTCCTATAAGTTGAATCGGTGTTTGTACAGCAATCCATCACCATTATAAGACTCTTATAGAGAACAATTCTATAAAGAATAGTCCATGACGTGTCTAGAAATGTGTTACACGTTACAATACCCAAGTATAGGTAGTCAAGTTATAATATAGTCTTCGGTGAGTCCAAGTGTCGAACCTCAGGGAGAGTCGGAAAGATGTATGAAAAATGAATTTTATTTTTGTCCTTGAATTGATTTGATTGATTGATTTTGGTTGTGTTCTTGAATTAAATTAAATACTAAGGCATTGGGAATTCCTTTACAATGTCGAAACCAAGTGTACCACATATCCAAATAAGTAATAAAAAGTTAACTAATACAATCATCATATGTTAATTATATTTGCATGGCAAGAAAGGGGTCGCTTGGTAGGATAATCCATACTAACAACGCAACTCTCCAAATCATGCCTATAAGCAATAAATAATTGACATACTAAATGAATTATATAAGTTAACTAATAGAAACATTATATGTTCATTATAAATGCTATGGCAAGAAAGTGGTCGCTAATGAAGCAACTCTACAAATCATGCCTATATTAGCAATAATAATAAACATACTAATGATCTAGTAAATCTCATTTAAATAAGTAGTATTATTAATTACATATGAATCATAAGAATTGTGAACTATGATGATGTAATTACATTCAAAGTATTCATTATACCTATGTAAGATCATAAGAAATCAAGAACACCACATAAAGTGGGTTGAGCATTACTTATATCATTGTATGGCATAATGAATCTTAGATGTAATTACATAAGTGTATTCATTGATTCAAAGAACTCAATATACATGGCATAAAGAGGCAAAGAATCATTGAATAAAATTATTAGATTCATATATTATCAATAATACTAACCTTGAAACACTAAATACTTGGATATGCAAACACTTGGTTCTTCATTTTAAATTCATTCCCTAGCCTTAGCTAGAGAATTACTCTTCCATTACAAATGTATAAATCACTATGTTTCTCTTCACTCCTTTTCTTTCCCTTACAAATGAAAGACTACCTCTATTTATAGGGAAAATATGGAATCAAATGACAACTAGAAAAGAGAAATTGGATTTCTTTTTGTTTGAATATTCATTACTTTCCACCCCATTGTCTTCTTTTCACATGTGCCTTTGTTTCTTCCATGTGCCTTTGTTTCTTGACATGGATCAGATTTACTCTTGTAAAATCATAATCCAATGAATGTGGTAAATCTTCAAGAAGATGTAAAATTCGCATCACCCTTTGGTAAACCCGAACCCGCATTGAATTCTGCACAATTCTGCAGTTTTGAACCTGACTTGCAACTGCCATAACACCTTCATTTCAAATCGAAATAAGGTCATTCTTGTGCTCAAATTGAAGGTCTCTGAATTACCTTTCCAATGGTACCAATGTCATTTCCAGAATCAAAACACAGAATTATTTATAGGCATTTAACTAAAGGGTGGTCAGGATGAATATATTTCATGCATAGTTGATGACCCAATTTGCATGGAATTGATTAAATTCTTCATGAAGACCTAGAAAATAAGATAAACACAAAAATATCATAAAACTTGAATAAAAGATATCACTATAGAACTAAAAGATGTAAATTAAGGGGTTTAAATATATAATATTTGACACTTATCAACACCCCCAAACTTACATATTACTAGTCCCTAGTAATACCAACATAAATTAAAAAGAGTAAAATTAAAATTGATAAGTCTTTTAAACCCCTAGGCATCCCTAGTAGGACGAGTGAAGTCTCGTGAGGGTTTAACAGAAATGATACCCACAAACAACCTTTTTTATTTATTTTTTTTATTTATTTTTTTTTTTATTATTATTTTTTATTCTTCATTCTTGTATGCTCATGAAATCAAATACACATTAATCATGTAATGTTATGATGTCGTAAGAATAGAATGCATACAAATTATCCCCACTCGCTCATAAATAACAGTTTTCATGAATTAAATTTAAAAGAATGATCCCCACAGTGGTGAAATAAACTTGCTAATTTCTACATCCGATCCACATAGTTTCTCGTGTTTTTGTGAACATTCTCTATAGTAGACTAATCTCCCTTGTTCTAATTCATTGATCAAGTTTTGCCATGACACAACTTCAAAATCACTTTTGCATTTTTATCCCTTTTTGTCTTTCTAAGTCTCCGGACTTTCCAGCGAGGATTTTTTAATCCCAACCAACTGGGTCCGAGCTTCTTCCATGGGATTTATGCTCATTAGTTTTCTCCCCTTTTTACGCGAACAATGATATTGGTGATACCAAGGGCCGGTTACTCAGATCGAAGAACTACTTTTTGCATTTTTATTTTATTTTTCCAGATTTTTCCCCTTATCATTGAAACAAAACTATTTTTTCAACTACATAGTCAAAGATCAATTAATCGTCCCATAGAGAATCTGTGCAAGTGCTTATAGGTCAAAACTATCTTTCTCGGTTTCAATTTCACTCATCTATTCACCCATGTGAACCACATCTTAAAAATCAATTTAATCAAACTATTACGTACTCATGAGTGGGGTAATTGTATACAACTATCTTCCTAGTCATAACATGTTCACAAATTAACTTATACTTGACCTAAATCACATATTTCGAATGAAGAACTTAATAAAATTTTCAAATTTTGTTTTTTTTTTTTTTTTTTTTTTTTAACACATCACAAATTGAAAAAAATTGAAAACAAAATAAAAACTAAATACAATCACCCAAAATAATAATACAAAATAAAAACAAAATATAATCACCTTACCCCCAAACTTGAAATGGACATTGTCCTCAATGTATAAAGAGATTGTAAGGTTGAAATCTTACCTATTCTGTGATGAGAAAAGAGGAAACAAATCTGCAAAACAAAACAATATATATACACACACTCTAAAGAACAACCAATGTTTTTACACATAGGTTGGGTCTTCTAAAGACATGGATTCTTTTAGAGTTGGAATTTTAAAGAATGACTTCAATCGTTGTCCATTAACTTTAAAAACAAAACCATTACTTGGATCCTCCACATCCACGGTGCCATATGGATACACATGTTTGATTAAAAAGGGACCTTTCCATTTTGATTTTAGTTTTCCGGGAAAAAGATGTAAACGAGAATCATATACAAGAACTTTTTGCCCAATTTGAAAATCTTTTCTCAAAATCTTTTTCTCATGAAATGCTTTCGCCCTTTCCTTATATATCTTGGCATTGTCATATGCATCCCTCCTTAATTCCTCCAGTTCGTCGAGTTGCAATTTTCGATTTTCACCTGCCTTAACAAAATCAAAGTTCATTATTTTAGCTGCCCAAAAAGATTTATGTTCTAATTCTACAGGCAAATGACAACTCTTACCATAAACTAGCCGATAGGGAGACATTCCAAGATTGGTTTTAAAAGCAGTACGGTAAGCCCAAAGTGCATCATTTAAACGTAATGACCAATCTTTACGATTTGGATTTACCGTTTTTTCTAAAATTTGTTTTATCTCCCTATTAGCCAATTCGGCTTGCCCATTTGTTTGAGGATGGTAGGCGGTCGAAACTTTGTGTGTAACACCATATTTTTGCATGAGTTTCTCAATTGTACGATTGCAAAAGTGCAACCCTCTATCACTAATGATTGCTTTAGGAATGCCAAACCTTGCAAGGATATTTTCTTTTAAGAATTTCACAACAGTTTTGTGAGTATTATCCTTGCAAGCTTTAGCTTCCACCCATTTTGAAACATAATCAACTGCAAGTAAAATATACAAATTACCAGATGAGGATGGGAATGGTCCCATGAAATCGATGCCCCAACAGTCAAATATCTCAAGGATTAAGATTGGGTTCAATGGCATCATGTTTCGTCTCGTAATTCCCCCTAGCATTTGACATCTTGGGCAGGCTTTGCAAAAGTTGTGGGTGTCTCTGAAAATGGAAGGCCAATAAAGTCCGCATTGAAGAATTTTTGCGGTTGTTTTCTTTGAAGAAAAATGACCTCCACAAGCCTCATTATGACAGAAAGACATCACACTTTCAATTTCTTCATCTGGGATGCATCGTCGAATGATTTGATCGGCGCCATACTTGTAAAGGTATGGTTCGTCCCAGTAGAACCTTTTAGCTTCTTGGACAAATCGCCTCCGATCTTGAGCACACCATGATATTGGCATCTTACCTGAAACAAGATAATTCACAATATCAGCATACCAAGGTACAGATGAAACAGAAAATAAATTCTCATCTGGAAATGAATCTTTAATAGGACAGGGTTCTAAAGATTCATTAAAAGTAAGGCGGGACAAATGGTCTGCCACCACATTTTCTACTCCCTTTTTGTCTTTGATGTGGATGTTGAATTCTTGAAGTAGAAGGATCCATCTCAACAGTCTGGGCTTAGAATCTTTCTTTGTAAGAAGATACTTAAGTGCAGCATGATCGGTGAAAACAACAATTGGGGAACCAATTAGGTATGACCTGAATTTGTCAAGTGCAAATACTATAGCAAGAAGCTCTTTTTCTGTGGTGGTGTAGTTCATTTGAGCATCATTGAGCGTTCTACTTGCATAATATATAACACATGGTTTCTTTTCCTTTCTTTGGCCAAGTACCGCCCCCACAGCATAGTCACTAGCATCACACATTAGCTCAAATGGTAGGCTCCAATCCGGTGATTGCATAATGGGTGTAGTAGTGAGCATTTCTTTGAGTTTGACAAAGGCTTTATCACATTTTTCATTCCACTCAAATGGTGTATCTTTGGCTAGAAGGTTGCATAAGGGTTTTGCAATAAGACTAAAATCCTTAATAAACCTCCTATAGAAACCAGCATGCCCAAGAAATGATCGGATGTCTTTTACCGTTTTTGGAATTGGCAATTTGGTAATGACATCAATTTTGGCTTTGTCTACCTCAATTCCTTCTGATGATATAATATGACCCAACACAATTCCACGTGTCACCATGAAGTGACATTTCTCCCAATTGAGTACTAAATTCTTTTCCACGCACCTGCACAAGACTTTCTCAAGATTTGTAAGACATTTATCAAATGAGGATCCATAAACAGTAAAATCATCCATAAAAATTTCAAGATCACGTTCCACCATGTCACTAAAAATGCTAAGCATACACCTTTGAAAAGTGGCTGGTGCATTGCACAAACCAAAGGGCATTCTTCTATATGCAAATGTTCCAAAAGGACATGTGAAAGTGGTCTTTTCTTGATCCTCTAAATCAATTTCAATTTGATTATACCCCGAGTAGCCATCTAAGAAACAGTAAAAACTATGACCTGCTACCCTTTCAAGCATTTGATCTAAGAATGGCAAGGGAAAATGATCTTTCCGGGTCACAGAATTTAGTTTCCTATAGTCAATGCACATTCGCCACCCTGAAGTGACTCTTTGGGGTATAAGTTCATTATGCTCATTTCTTACTACAGTTAATCCAGATTTCTTGGGTACTACTTGTGTAGGACTTACCCATTTACTATCTGAGATTGGGTAGATGATTTTTGCATCAAGTAATTTTAAAACTTCATTTCTTACAACCTCTTGCAAATGTGCATTTAATCTTCTTTGAGGTTGCCTTGTTGCTTTAGCCTCTTCCTCGAGATAAATTTTGTGTGTACAAACCAAAGGGCTTATACCTTGGAGGTCGGCTAAAGTCCACCCAATTGCCTTTTTATATTTTTCAAGAATTTTAATCAATCTTACCTCTTGCTTACCATCGAGTTTGGATGAAATTACCACGGGGTAAGTATTGTTGCTTCCCAAAAAGGCATACTTCAAGTCACTCGGTAATGGCTTGAGTTCCAAGTTTTGCTCTTCTCTTGTGATGACAATATCTTCATGTACCATGTGTATCCCCATTGCAATCTTCTGTTCCTGTGGATCATCAAGTAATGAGTCAATGTTGTGTAAATAAGTATTAGATTCATTTAAACATTTTTTTAATGGATCTAATACAAAAGACTTTTCAAAATATTCTTCCACAACTGTTTCAATGAAGTTAACCCCCTCGACTTCTTCCTCATTATACTCCTTATGTTGATTACTTAAGGAGAAAACATTAAGTTCAAGAGTCATATTCCCAAAAGTTAATTTCACAATTCCATTTTTGCAATTGATGACAGCATTTGAGGTTGCAAGAAATGGTCTTCCCAAAATCACTGGAATTTGACTCGAGGGGTTGGACACTGGTTGGGTGTCGAGCACAATGAAATCCACAGGAAAATAAAATTTATCCACCTGAACAAGAACATCTTCCACAACTCCTCTAGGGACTTTCACTGAACGGTCAGCTAGTTGTAATGTCACATTAGTTGCCTTAAGTTCCCCCAAACCCAATTGTTCATATACCGAAAATGGAAGTAAGTTTACACTTGCTCCAAGATCAAGCAACGCTCTTTTTATATGACAATTCCCAATGATACAAGAGATTGTGGGACAACCAGGATCTTTGAATTTTAAAGGTCTCTTGTTTTGTAAAATGGAACTTACTTGTTCAGTCATAAAAGCCTTTTTTCTTACATTCATCTTCCTCTTCGTTGTGCACATGTCTTTTAAAAATTTCGCATAAGAAGGGATTTGCTTGATAGCATCAAGCAATGGAATGTTGACTTTTACTTGCTTAAAGACTTCAAGAATTTCAGCATTGGAACTTGCCGACAAAGATTGATTTAATCTTTGTGGGAATGGAACAGTGACACTATTTTTGATTTTTTCAATTTCCTCATTTTCTTGCTCATTCTCGCTCTTTTTCTCAGCTTCCTTTGAAGGTTCCAATTCCTCGGGCTTTTGGGCCTTTGAAATAGTTTTATCAACCACCTTTCCACTTCTTAAGATAGAGATTGACTTGGCATGTTCCATGTTGACTTGGGAAGGTTCTCCACTTTGGACCATAAATTGGCCTTGTGGATTAGGAAGAGGTTGGGCAGGAAATTTACCTTTTTCTTGGGGTGAAAGCATGGGGGTTAATTTTGATATGTGAGACCTTATATCATCAATGGCTCGGTCAGTCTTTTGCATGTGTTGCATGAATTGGTTGGTACACTGCACAATTTGGTCAAACTTTTGATCATTTTTTTGAATGAATTGTGCAAGAATATCTTCCAAATCTCTTTTGGGAGGTGGAACATAAGGAGCTTATGGCCTTGGTTGGGGTTGACTTTGTTGAAAATTAGAATTACTCCAACTAAAGTTGGGGTGATTCCGCCATACTCTATTGTAAGTCTCAGAGTAAGGAGAATTCTCTGGTTTTTTGAAAGTATTGAATGCATTGACTTCGACCGGAGCATTAAGGACTTCCTTAAATGCAGGGATTGTCGGACATTCATTTGTCAAATGTCCAAGTTCATCACAAATTCCACACACTACTTCTCCTATTGCATTAACCCCATTCACATTTTTGGACTCTAAGGCTTCCAATTTCTTAGTTAAATGCATTACTCTTGCTCCTAAATCATCATCACTTTTTAAATGATAAATTCCACCCCTTCCCGGAAGTTTAGTTCTTTCATCAAGATGACAAGTGTCCCAAGTTTGGGCACTTTCGGCTATTTGGTCAAAAAACAAAAAGGCTTCCTCGGGATCTTTGTTTAAAAAGTCTCCACTACACATGGTTTCGACAAATTGGCGCATATGAGCCGGTAGAGATTCATAAAAGAAACTCACTATACTCCAATTCTCATACCCATGATGTGGACAAGCATTTAAAAGTTCTTTGAAACGCTCCCAACATTCATAAAAAGTTTCATTATTTTTGGGAGAAAAATTTGAAATTTGTCGTCTCAAAGCATTAGTTCTATGAACCGGAAAAAACTTTTTCAAAAATTCCGCTTGTAAGTCTTGCCATGATCTAATGGAGCGAGGCCTTTGTGCATTTAACCAAATTTTGCCTTTGTCTTTTAAAGAAAAGGGAAACAATTTAAGCCTTACAACTTCTTCAGTAGTCCCCCGATCTCGGAAAGTAGAACATACCTCTTCGAATTCTTTGAGATGAAGATAAGGGTTTTCAGATTCCATACCATGAAAGCTAGGTAATAATTGAATCATACCTGGCTTGAAAGAAAAAGTATTGGCATGAAGAGGAAGAATAATACATGATGGTGCAGTGCTTCGCGGTGGTTGGAGATAATCCCTCATAGTTCGGACATGAGGACCGGGAGGAACTTCCATTCCTCTTGGGATTTGATGTTCTTCATTATCTCCATGCACACTTTGATCGTCCTCCATTGAACACGATGATCCTGAATACAAAGGATTACAAAAAGATGTACCCACTACAAAATTTCTTTCAACACGTCCTACAGAATTTCGTGTCCAAACAATCATAAACAAAATGAAAAAAATAAAAGAAAATAAATTTATTACAAAACTGAAATTTCTTCTTTCGCCATCTCCCCGGCAACGGCGCCAAAAACTTGACGTGTCTAGAAATGTGTTACACGTTACAATACCCAAGTATAGGTAGTCAAGTTATAATATAGTCTTCGGTGAGTCCAAGTGTCGAACCTCAGGGAGAGTCGGAAAGATGTATGAAAAATGAATTTTATTTTTGTCCTTGAATTGATTTGATTGATTGATTTTGGTTGTGTTCTTGAATTAAATTAAATACTAAGGCATTGGGAATTCCTTTACAATGTCGAAACCAAGTGTACCACATATCCAAATAAGTAATAAAAAGTTAACTAATACAATCATCATATGTTAATTATATTTGCATGGCAAGAAAGGGGTCGCTTGGTAGGATAATCCATACTAACAACGCAACTCTCCAAATCATGCCTATAAGCAATAAATAATTGACATACTAAATGAATTATATAAGTTAACTAATAGAAACATTATATGTTCATTATAAATGCTATGGCAAGAAAGTGGTCGCTAATGAAGCAACTCTACAAATCATGCCTATATTAGCAATAATAATAAACATACTAATGATCTAGTAAATCTCATTTAAATAAGTAGTATTATTAATTACATATGAATCATAAGAATTGTGAACTATGATGATGTAATTACATTCAAAGTATTCATTATACCTATGTAAGATCATAAGAAATCAAGAACACCACATAAAGTGGGTTGAGCATTACTTATATCATTGTATGGCATAATGAATCTTAGATGTAATTACATAAGTGTATTCATTGATTCAAAGAACTCAATATACATGGCATAAAGAGGCAAAGAATCATTGAATAAAATTATTAGATTCATATATTATCAATAATACTAACCTTGAAACACTAAATACTTGGATATGCAAACACTTGGTTCTTCATTTTAAATTCATTCCCTAGCCTTAGCTAGAGAATTACTCTTCCATTACAAATGTATAAATCACTATGTTTCTCTTCACTCCTTTTCTTTCCCTTACAAATGAAAGACTACCTCTATTTATAGGGAAAATATGGAATCAAATGACAACTAGAAAAGAGAAATTGGATTTCTTTTTGTTTGAATATTCATTACTTTCCACCCCATTGTCTTCTTTTCACATGTGCCTTTGTTTCTTCCATGTGCCTTTGTTTCTTGACATGGATCAGATTTACTCTTGTAAAATCATAATCCAATGAATGTGGTAAATCTTCAAGAAGATGTAAAATTCGCATCACCCTTTGGTAAACCCGAACCCGCATTGAATTCTGCACAATTCTGCAGTTTTGAACCTGACTTGCAACTGCCATAACACCTTCATTTCAAATCGAAATAAGGTCATTCTTGTGCTCAAATTGAAGGTCTCTGAATTACCTTTCCAATGGTACCAATGCCATTTCCAGAATCAAAACACAGAATTATTTATAGGCATTTAACTAAAGGGTGGTCAGGATGAATATATTTCATGCATAGTTGATGACCCAATTTGCATGGAATTGATTAAATTCTTCATGAAGACCTAGAAAATAAGATAAACACAAAAATATCATAAAACTTGAATAAAAGATATCACTATAGAACTAAAAGATGTAAATTAAGGGGTTTAAATATATAATATTTGACACTTATCAGTCCACACCTTCCTAATTGTCTCATTTCTATCTCTCCAACCTCCTTTTCTTTCTAAGTGGTACGGATTTCACTCGAATCGTCCTATAAGTTGAATCGGTGTTTGTACATCATTCATTCACCATTGTAAGACTCTTATGGACAACAATACTATAAAGCACATCAAAATTCTCCACACATTTCTAAATGACACTTTTCTTTCTCTCCAACCTCATTTTATTTCTTTGTGGGACGGATTTCACTCGAATCGTCATGTAAGTTGAATCGATTTTTGTACATCATTCCTTCACCATTGTAAAACTCTTATGGAAAACAACACTACAAAGCATAGCCCAAACCTTCATAACTTGCCTTTTTCTTTCTCTCCAACCTCTTTTTCTTTCTAAGTTTGACGGATTTCACTCGAATCGCCCAATAAGTTGAATCGGTGTTTGTACATTATTCCTTCACCATTATAAGACTCTTATGGACAACAATTCTATAAAGCATAGTCCACACCTTCCGAACTGTCCCATTTCTATCTCTCCAACCTCCTTTTCTTTCTAAGTGGGACGGATTTCACTCGAATCGTCATGTAAGTTGAATCGATTTTTGTACATCATTCCTTCACCATTGTAAAACTCTTATGGAAAAAAACACTATAAAGCATAGTCCAAACCTTCATAACATGCCTTTTTCTTTCTCTCCAACCTCTTTTTCTTTCTAAGTTTGACGGATTTCACTCGAATCGCCCAATAAGTTGAATCGGTGTTTGTACATTATTCCTTCACCATTATAAGACTCTTATGGACAACAGTTCTATAAAGCATAGTCCACACCTTCCGAACTGTCCCATTTCTATCTCTCCAACCTCCTTTTCTTTCTAAGTGGGACGGATTTCACTCGAATCGTCTTATAAGTTGAATCGGTGTTTGTACGTAATTCATTCACCATTGTAATGGACAACAATAATATAAAGGATATCAAAATTCTCCAAACCTTCCGAAATGACACTTTTCTTTCTCTCCAACCTCATTTTATTTCCTAGTAGGACGAATTTCACACGAATCGTCCTGTAAGTTGAATCGATTTTTGTACATCATTCATTCACCATTGTAAAACTCTAATGGAAAACAACACTACAAAGCATAGTCCAAACCTTCATAACTTGCCTTTTTCTTTCTCTCCAACCTCTTTTTCTTTCTAAGTTTGACGGATTTCACTTGAATCGCCCAACAAGTTTATTCGGTGTTTGTACATTATTCCTTCACCATTATAAGACTCTTATGGACAACAATTCTATAAAGCATAGTCCACACCTTCCGAACTGTCCCATTTCTATCTCTCCAACCTCATTTTCTTTCTTATTGGGACGGATTTCACTCGAATCGTCCTATAAGTTGAATCGGTGTTTGAACATCACTCATTCACCATTGTAAGACTCTGATGGACAACAATACTATAAAGCATATTAAAATTCTCCAAACCTTCCTAAATGACACTTTTCTTTCTCTCCAAACTCATTTTCTTTCTTAATGGGACGGATTTCACTTGAATCGTCCTATAAGTTGAATCGGTGTTTGTACAGCAATCCATCACCATTATAAGACTCTTATGGAGAACAATTCTATAAAGAATAGTCCACACCTTCCTAACTGTCTCATTTCTATCTCTCCAACCTCCTTTTCTTTCTAAGTGGTACGGATTTCACTCGAATCGTCCTATAAGTTGAATCGGTGTTTGTACATCATTGATTCACCATTGTAAGACTCTTATGGACAACAATACTATAAAGCACATCAAAAATCTCCACACATTTCTAAATGACACTTTTCTTTCTCTCTAACCTCATTTTATTTCTTAGTAGGACGGATTTCACATGAATCGTCCTGTAAGTTCAATCGATTTTTGTACATCATTCCTTCACCATTATAAAACTCTTATGGAAAACAACACTACAAAGCATAGTCCAAACCTTCATAACTTGCCTTTTTCTTTCTCTCCAACCTCTTTTTCTTTCTAAGTTTGACGGATTTCACTCGAACCGCCCAACAAGTTGATTCGGAGTTTGTACATTATTCCTTCACCATTATAAGACTCTTATGGACAACAATTCTATAAAGCATAGTCCACACCTTCCGAACTGTCCCATTTCTATCTCTCCAACCACATTTTCTTTCTTATTGGGACGGATTTCACTCGAATCGTCCTATAAGTTGAATCGGTGTTTGAACATCACTCATTCACCATTGTAAGACTCTGATGGACAACAATACTATAAAGCATATTAAAATTCTCCAAACCTTCCTAAATGACACTTTTCTTTCTCTCCAACCTCATTTTTTTTCTTAGTGGGACGGATTTCACACGAATCGTCCTATAAGTTGAATCGGTGTTTCTACAGCAATCCATCACCATTATAAGACTCTTATGGAGAACAATTCTATAAAGAATAGTCCACACCTTCCGAACTGTCCCATTTCTATCTCTCCAACCTCATTTTCTTTCTTATTGGGACGGATTTCACTCGAATCGTCCTATAAGTTGAATCGGTGTTTGAACATCACTCATTCACCATTGTAAGACTCTGATGGACAACAATACTATAAAGCATATTAAAATTCTCCAAACCTTCCTGATTGACACTTTTCTTTCTCTCCAACCTCATTTTCTTTCTTAGTGGGACGGATTTCACTCGAATCGTCCTATAAGTTGAATCGGTGTTTGTACAGCAATCCATCACCATTATAAGACTCTTATGGAGAACAATTCTATAAAGAATAGTCCACACCTTCCTAACTGTCTCATTTCTATCTCTCCAACCTCCTTTTCTTTCTAAGTGGTACGGATTTCACTCGAATCGCCCTATAAGTTGAATCGGTGTTTGTACATCATTCATTCACCATTGTAAGACTCTTATGGACAACAATACTATAAAGCACATCAAAATTCTCCACACATTTCTAAATGACACTTTCCTTTCTCTCCAACCTCATTTTATTTCTTTGTGGTACGGATTTCACACGAATCGTCCTGTAAGTTGAATCGATTTTTGTACATCATTCCTTCACCATTGTAAAACTCTTATGGAAAACAACACTACAAAGCATAGTCCAAACCTTCATAACTTGCCTTTTTCTTTCTCTCCAACCTCTTTTTCTTTCTAAGTTTGACGGATTTCACTCGAATCGCCCAACAAGTTGAATCGGTGTTTGTACATTATTCCTTCACCATTATAAGACTCTTATGGACAACAATTCTATGAAGCATAGTCCACACCTTCCGAACTGTCCTATTTCTATCTCTCCAACCTCATTTTCTTTCTTATTGGGACGGATTTCACTCGAATCATCCTATAAGTTGAATCGGTGTTTGAACATCACTCATTCACCATTGTAAGACTCTGATGGACAACAATACTATAAAGCATATTAAAATTCTCGAAACCTTCCAAAATAACACTTTTCTTTCTCTCCAACCTCATTTTCTTTCTTAGTGGGACGGATTTCACTCGAATCGTCCTATAAGTTGAATCGGTGTTTGTACAGCAATCCATCACCATTATAAGACTCTTATGGAGAACAATTCTATAAAGAATAGTCCACACCTTCCAAACTGTCTCATTTCTATCTCTCCAACCTCCTTTTCTTTCTAACTGGAACGGATTTCACTCGAATCGTCCAACAAGTTGAATCGGTGTTTGTACAATATTCCTTCACCATTATAAGACTCTTATGGACAACAATTCTATAAAGCATAGTCCACACCTTCCGAACTGTCCCATTTCTATCTCTCCAACCTCCTTTTCTTTCTAAGTGGTACGGTTTTCACTCGAATCGTCCTATAAGTTGAATCGGTGTTTGTACATCATTCATTCACCATTGTAAGACTCTTATGGACAACAATACTATAAAGCACATCAAAAATCTCCACACATTTCTAAATGACACTTTTCTTTCTCTCTAACCTCATTTTATTTCTTAGTAGGACGGATTTCACATGAATCGTCCTGTAAGTTCAATCGATTTTTGTACATCATTCCTTCACCATTATAAAACTCTTATGGAAAACAACACTACAAAGCATAGTCCAAACCTTCATAACTTGCCTTTTTCTTTCTCTCCAACCTCTTTTTCTTTCTAAGTTTGACGGATTTCACTCGAACCGCCCAACAAGTTGATTCGGAGTTTGTACATTATTCCTTCACCATTATAAGACTCTTATGGACAACAATTCTATAAAGCATAGTCCACACCTTCCGAACTGTCCCATTTCTATCTCTCCAACCACATTTTCTTTCTTATTGGGACGGATTTCACTCGAATCGTCCTATAAGTTGAATCGGTGTTTGAACATCACTCATTCACCATTGTAAGACTCTGATGGACAACAATACTATAAAGCATATTA
This sequence comes from Cornus suecica, assembly GCA_963922005.1. Classification (NCBI taxonomy): domain Eukaryota; kingdom Viridiplantae; phylum Streptophyta; class Magnoliopsida; order Cornales; family Cornaceae; genus Cornus; species Cornus suecica. The sequence continues at coordinate 31,091,835 of OY998241.1, forward strand.
AAATTCTCCAAACCTTCCTAAATGACACTTTTCTTTCTCTCCAACCTCATTTTTTTTCTTAGTGGGACGGATTTCACACGAATCGTCCTATAAGTTGAATCGGTGTTTCTACAGCAATCCATCACCATTATAAGACTCTTATGGAGAACAATTCTATAAAGAATAGTCCACACCTTCCGAACTGTCCCATTTCTATCTCTCCAACCTCATTTTCTTTCTTATTGGGACGGATTTCACTCGAATCGTCCTATAAGTTGAATCGGTGTTTGAACATCACTCATTCACCATTGTAAGACTCTGATGGACAACAATACTATAAAGCATATTAAAATTCTCCAAACCTTCCTGATTGACACTTTTCTTTCTCTCCAACCTCATTTTCTTTCTTAGTGGGACGGATTTCACTCGAATCGTCCTATAAGTTGAATCGGTGTTTGTACAGCAATCCATCACCATTATAAGACTCTTATGGAGAACAATTCTATAAAGAATAGTCCACACCTTCCTAACTGTCTCATTTCTATCTCTCCAACCTCCTTTTCTTTCTAAGTGGTACGGATTTCACTCGAATCGCCCTATAAGTTGAATCGGTGTTTGTACATCATTCATTCACCATTGTAAGACTCTTATGGACAACAATACTATAAAGCACATCAAAATTCTCCACACATTTCTAAATGACACTTTCCTTTCTCTCCAACCTCATTTTATTTCTTTGTGGTACGGATTTCACACGAATCGTCCTGTAAGTTGAATCGATTTTTGTACATCATTCCTTCACCATTGTAAAACTCTTATGGAAAACAACACTACAAAGCATAGTCCAAACCTTCATAACTTGCCTTTTTCTTTCTCTCCAACCTCTTTTTCTTTCTAAGTTTGACGGATTTCACTCGAATCGCCCAACAAGTTGAATCGGTGTTTGTACATTATTCCTTCACCATTATAAGACTCTTATGGACAACAATTCTATGAAGCATAGTCCACACCTTCCGAACTGTCCTATTTCTATCTCTCCAACCTCATTTTCTTTCTTATTGGGACGGATTTCACTCGAATCATCCTATAAGTTGAATCGGTGTTTGAACATCACTCATTCACCATTGTAAGACTCTGATGGACAACAATACTATAAAGCATATTAAAATTCTCGAAACCTTCCAAAATAACACTTTTCTTTCTCTCCAACCTCATTTTCTTTCTTAGTGGGACGGATTTCACTCGAATCGTCCTATAAGTTGAATCGGTGTTTGTACAGCAATCCATCACCATTATAAGACTCTTATGGAGAACAATTCTATAAAGAATAGTCCACACCTTCCAAACTGTCTCATTTCTATCTCTCCAACCTCCTTTTCTTTCTAACTGGAACGGATTTCACTCGAATCGTCCAACAAGTTGAATCGGTGTTTGTACAATATTCCTTCACCATTATAAGACTCTTATGGACAACAATTCTATAAAGCATAGTCCACACCTTCCGAACTGTCCCATTTCTATCTCTCCAACCTCCTTTTCTTTCTAAGTGGTACGGTTTTCACTCGAATCGTCCTATAAGTTGAATCGGTGTTTGTACATCATTCATTCACCATTGTAAGACTCTTATGGACAACAATACTATAAAGCACATCAAAATTCTCCACACATTTCTAAATGACACTTTTCTTTATCTCCAACCTCATTTTATTTCTTAGTAGGACGGATTTCACACGAATCGTCCTGTAAGTTGAATCGATTTTTGTACATCATTCCTTCACCATTGTAAAACTCTTATGGAAAACAACACTACAAAGCATAGTCCAAACCTTCATAACTTGCCTTTTTCTTTCTCTCCAACCTCCTTTTCTTTCTAAGTTTGACGGATTTCACTCGAATCGCCCAACAAGTTGATTCGGTGTTTGTACATTATTCCTTCACCATTATAAGACTCTTATGGACAACAATTCTATAAAGCATAGTGCACACCTTCCGAATTGTCCCATTTCTATCTCTCCAACCACATTTTCTTTCTTATTGGGACGGATTTCACTCGAATCGTCCTATAAGTTGAATCGGTGTTTGAACATCACTCATTCACCATTGCAACACTCTGATGGACAACAATACTATAAAGCATATTAAAATTCTCGAAACCTTCCTAAATGACAATTTTCTTTCTCTCCAACCTCATTTTCTTTCTTAGTGGGACGGATTTCACTCGAATCGTCCTATATGTTGATTCGGTGTTTGTACAGCAATCCATCACCATTATAAGACTCTTATGGAGAACAATTCTATAAAGAATAGTCCACACCTTCCTAACTGTCTCATTTCTATCTCTCCAACCTCCTTTTCTTTCTAACTGGTACGGATTTCACTCGAATCGCCCTATAAGTTGAATCGGTGTTTGTACATCATTCATTCACCATTGTAAGACTCTTATGGACAACAATACTATAAAGCACATCAAAATTCTCCACACATTTCTAAATGACACTTTCCTTTCTCTCCAACCTCATTTTATTTCTTTGTGGGACGGATTTCACTCGAATCGTCCTGTAAGTTGAATCGATTTTTATACATCATTCCTTCACCATTGTAACACTCTTATGGAAAACAACACTACAAAGCATAGCCCAAACCTTCATAACTTGCCTTTTTCTTTCTCTCCAACCTCTTTTTCTTTCTAAGTTTGACGGATTTCACTCGAATCGCCCAATAAGTTGAATCGGTGTTTGTACAATATTCCTTCACCATTATAAGACTCTTATGGAGAACAATTCTATAAAGAATAGTCCACACCTTCCTAACTGTCCCATTTCTATCTCTCCAACCTCCTTTTCTTTCTAAGTGGTACGGATTTCACTCGAATCGTCCTATAAGTTGAATCGGAGTTTGTACATCATTCATTCACCATTGTAAGACTCTTATGGACAACAATACTATAAAGCACATCAAAATTCTCCACACATTTCTAAATTAAACTTTCCTTTCTCTCCAACCTCATTTTATTTCTTTGTGGGACGGATTTCACTCGAATCGTCCTGTAAGTTGAATCGATTTTTGTACATCATTCCTTCACCATTGTAACACTCTTATGGAAAACAACACTACAAAGCATAGCCCAAACCTTCATAACTTGCCTTTTTCTTTCTCTCCAACCTCTTTTTCTTTCTAAGTTTGACGGATTTCACTCGAATCGCCCAATAAGTTGAATCGGTGTTTGTACAATATTCCTTCACCATTATAAGACTCTTATAGACAACAATTCTGTAAAGCATAGTCCACACCTTCCGAACTGTCCCATTTCTATCTCTCCAACCTCCTTTTCTTTCTAAGTGGGACGGATTTCACTCGAATCGTCTTATAAGTTGAATCGGTGTTTGTACATCATTCATTCATCATTGTAAGACTCTTATGGACAACAATAATATAAAGAATATCAAAATTCTCCAAACCTTCCGAAATGACACTTTTCTTTTTCTCCAACCTTATTTTATTTCTAAGTAGGACGGATTTCACACGAATCGTTCTGTAAGTTGAATCGATTTTTGTACATCATTCATTCACCATTGTAAAACTCTTATGGAAAACAACACTACAAAGTATAGTCCAAACCTTCATAACTTGCCCTTTTCTTTCTCTCCAACCTCTTTTTCTTTCTAAGTTTGACAGATTTCACTCGAATCGCCCAACAAGTTGAATCGGTAATTGTACATTATTCCTTCACCATTATAAGACTCTTATGGACAACAATTCTATAAAGCATAGTCCAAACCTTCCGAACTGTCCCATTTCTATCTCTCCAACCTCCTTTTCTTTCTAAGTGGGACGGATTTCACTCGAATCGTCTTATAAGTTGAATCAGTGTTTGTACGTCATTCATTCACCATTGTAATGGACAACTATAATATAAAGCATATCAAAATTCTCCAAACCTTCCGAAATGACACTTTTCTTTCTCTCCAAGCTCATTTTATTTCTTAGTAGGACGGATTTCACACGAATCGTCCTGTAAGTTGAATCGATTTTTGTACTTCATTCATTCACCATTGTAAAACTCTTATGGAAAACAACACTACAAAGCATAGTCCAAACCTTCATAACTTGCCCTTTTCTTTCTCTCCAACCTCTTTTTCTTTCTAAGTTTGACGGATTTCACACAAATCGCCCAACAAGTTGAATCGGTGTTTGTACATTATTCCTTCACCATTATAAGACTCTTATGGACAACAATTCTATAAAGCATAGTCCACACCTTCCGAACTGTCCCATTTTTATCTCTCCAACCTCTTTTTCTTTCTAACTGGGACGGATTTCACTCGAATCGTCCTATAAGTTGAATCGGTGTTTGAACATCACTCATTCACCATTGTAAGACTCTGATGGACAACAATACTATAAAGCATATTAAAATTCTCCAAACCTTCCTAAATGACACTTTTCTTTCTCTCCAACCTCATTTTCTTTCTTAGTGGGACGGATTTCACTCGAATCGTCCTATAAGTTGAATCGGTGTTTGTACAGCAATCCATCACCATTATAAGACTCTTATGGAGAACAAATCTATAAAGAATAGTCCACACCTTCCTAACTGTCTCATTTCTTTCTCTCCAACCTCCTTTTCTTTCTAACTGGTACGGATTTCACTCGAATCGTCCTATAATTTGAATCGGTGTTTGTACATCATTGATTCACAATTGTAAGACTCTTATGGACAACAATACTATAAACCACATCAAAATTCTCCACACATTTCTAAATGACAGTTTTCTTTCTCTCCAACCTCATTTTATTCCTTTGTGGGACGGATTTCTCTCGAATCGTCCTGTAAGTTGAATCAATTTTTGTACATCATTCCTTCACCATTGTAAAACTCTTATGGAAACAACACTACAAAGCATAGTCCAAACTTTCATAATTTGCCCTTTTCTTTCTCTCCAACCTCTTTTTCTTTCTAAGTTTGACGGATTTCACTCGAAACGTCCAACATATAGAATCGGTGTTTGTACATTATTCCTTCACCATTATAAGACTCTTATGGACAACAATTCTATGAAGCATAATCCACACCTTCCGAACTGTCCCATTTCTATCTCTCCAACCTCATTTTCTTTCTAAGTGGGACGGATTTCACTCGAATCGTCTTATAACTTGAATCGGTGTTTGTACATCATTCATTCACCATTGTAAGACCCTTACGGACAACAATAGTATAAAGCATATCAAAATTCTCCACACATTTCTAAATGAAACTTTTCTTTCTCTCCAACCTCATTTTATTTCTTAGTGGGACGGATTTCACTCGAATCGTCCTCTAAGTTGAATAGATTTTTGTATATCATTCCTTCACCATTGTAAAACTCTTATGGAAAACAACACTACAAAGCATAGTCAAAACCTTCATAACTTTCCCTTTTCTTTCTCTCCAACCTCTTTTTCTTTCTAAGTTTGACAGATATCACTCGAATCGCCCAACAAGTTGAATCGGTGTTTGTACATTATTCCTTCACCATTATAAGACTCTTATGGACAACAATTCTATAAAGCATAGTCCACACCTTCCGAACTGTCCCATTTCTATCTCTCCAATCTCCTTTTCTTTCTAAGTGGGACGGATTTCACTCGAATCGTCTTATAAGTTGAATAGGTGTTTGTACATCATTCATTCACCATTGTAAGACTCTTATGGACAACAATAATATAAAGCATATCAAAATTCTCCAAACCTTCCGAAATGACACTTTTCTTTCTCTCCAACCTTATTTTATTTCTTAGTAGGACGGATTTCACACGAATCGTTCTGTAAGTTGAATCGATTTTTGTACATCATTCCTTCACAATTGTAAAACTCTTATGGAAAACAACACTACAAAGCATAGTCCAAACCTTCATAACTTGCCCTTTTCTTTCTCTCCAACCTCTTTTTCTTTCTAAGTTTGACGGATTTCACTCGAAACGTCCAACATATAGAATCGGTGTTTGTACATTATTCCTTCACCATTATAAGACTCTTATGGACAACAATTCTATGAAGCATAATCCACACCTTCCGAACTGTCCCATTTCTATCTCTCCAATCTCCTTTTCTTTCTAAGTGGGACGGATTTCACTCGAATCGTCTTATAAGTTGAATAGGTGTTTGAACATCACTCATTCACCATTGTAAGACTCTTATGGACAACAATACTATAAAGCACATCAAAATTCTCCACACATTTCTAAATGACACTTTTCTTTTCTCTAACCTCATTTTATTTCTTTGTGGGACGGATTTCACTCGAATCGTCATGTAAGTTGAATCGATTTTTGTACATCATTCCTTCACCATTGTAAAACTCTTATGGAAAACAACACTACAAAGCATAGCCCAAACCTTCATAACTTGCCTTTTTCTTTCTCTCCAACCTCTTTTTCTTTCTAAGTTTGACGGATTTCACTCGAATCGCCCAATAAGTTGAATCGGTGTTTGTACATTATTCCTTCACCATTATAAGACTCTTATGGACAACAATTCTATAAAGCATAGTCCACACCTTCCGAACTGTCCCATTTCTATCTCTCCAACCTCCTTTTCTTTCTAAGTGGGACGGATTTCACTCGAATCGTCATGTAAGTTGAATCGATTTTTGTACATCATTCCTTCACCATTGTAAAACTCTTATGGAAAACAACATTATAAAGCATAGTCCAAACCTTCATAACATGCCTTTTTCTTTCTCTCCAACCTCGTTTTCTTTCTAAGTTTGACGGATTTCACTCGAATCGCCCAATAACTTGAATCGGTGTTTGTACATTATTCCTTCACCATTATAAGACTCTTATGGACAACAATTCTATAAAGCATAGTCCACACCTTCCGAACTGTCCCATTTCTATCTCTCCAACCTCCTTTTCTTTCTAAGTGGGACGGATTTCACTCGAATCGTCTTATAAGTTGAATCGGTGTTTGTACGTAATTCATTCACCATTGTAATGGACAACAATAATATAAAGGATATCAAAATTCTCCAAACCTTCCGAAATGACACTTTTCTTTCTCTCCAACCTCATTTTATTTCCTAGTAGGACGAATTTCACACGAATCGTCCTGTAAGTTGAATCGATTTTTGTACATCATTCATTCACCATTGTAAAACTCTAATGGAAAACAATACTACAAAGCATAGTCCAAACCTTCATAACTTGCCTTTTTCTTTCTCTCCAACCTCTTTTTCTTTCTAAGTTTGACGAATTTCACTCGAATCGCCCAACAAGTTTATTCGGTGTTTGTACATTATTCCTTCACCATTATAAGACTCTTATGGACAACAATTCTATAAAGCATAGTCCACACCTTCCGAACTGTCCCATTTCTATCTCTCCAACCTCATTTTCTTTCTTATTGGGACGGATTTCACTCGAATCGTCCTATAAGTTGAATCGGTGTTTGAACATCACTCATTCACCATTGTAAGACTCTGATGGACAACAATACTATAAAGCATATTAAAATTCTCCAAACCTTCCCAAATGACACTTTTCTTTCTCTCCAAACTCATTTCCTTTCTTAGTGGGACGGATTTCACTTGAATCGTCCTATAAGTTGAATCGGTGTTTGTACAGCAATCCATCACCATTATAAGACTCTTATGGAGAACAATTCTATAAAGAATAGTCCACACCTTCCTAACTGTCTCATTTCTATCTCTCCAACCTCCTTTTCTTTCTAAGTGGTACGGATTTCACACGAATCGTCCTATAAGTTGAATCGGTGTTTGTACATCATTCATTCACCAATGTAAGACTCTTATGGACAACAATACTATAAAGCACATCAAAAATCTCCACACATTTCTAAATGACACTTTTCTTTCTCTCTAACCTCATTTTATTTCTTAGTAGGACGGATTTCACACGAATCGTCCTGTAAGTTCAATCGATTTTTGTACATCATTCCTTCACCATTGTAAAACTCTAATGGAAAACAACACTACAAAGCATAGTCCAAACCTTCATAACTTGCCTTTTTCTTTCTCTCCAACCTCTTTTTCTTCTAAGTTTGACGGATTTCACTCGAACCGCCCAACAAGTTGATTCGGAGTTTGTACATTATTCCTTCACCATTATAAGACTCTTATGGACAACAATTCTATAAAGCATAGTCCACACCTTCCGAACTGTCCCATTTCTATCTCTCCAACCACATTTTCTTTCTTATTGGGACGGATTTCACTCGAATCGTCCTATAAGTTGAATCGGTGTTTGAACATCACTCATTCACCATTGTAAGACTCTGATGGACAACAATACTATAAAGCATATTAAAATTCTCCAAACCTTCCTAAATGACACTTTTCTTTCTCTCCAACCTCATTTTTTTTCTTAGTGGGACGGATTTCACACGAATCGTCCTATAAGTTGAATCGGTGTTTGTACAGCAATCCATCACCATTATAAGACTCTTATGGAGAACAATTCTATAAAGAATAGTCCACACCTTCCGAACTGTCCCATTTCTATCTCTCCAACCTCATTTTCTTTCTTATTGGGACGGATTTCACTCGAATCGTCCTATAAGTTGAATCGGTGTTTGAACATCACTCATTCACCATTGTAAGACTCTGATGGACAACAATACTATAAAGCATACTAAAATTCTCCAAACCTTCCTAAATGACACTTTTCTTTCTCTCCAACCTCATTTTCTTTCTTAGTGGGACGGATTTCACTCGAATCGTCCTATAAGTTGAATCGGTGTTTGTACAGCAATCCATCACCATTATAAGACTCTTATGGAGAACAATTCTATAGAGAATAGTCCACACCTTCCTAACTGTCTCATTTCTATCTCTCCAACCTCCTTTTCTTTCTAAGTGGTACGGATTTCACTCGAATCGCCCTATAAGTTGAATCGGTGTTTGTACATCATTCATTCACCATTGTAAGACTCTTATGGACAACAATACTATAAAGCACATCAAAATTCTCCACACATTTCTAAATGACACTTTCCTTTCTCTCCAACCTCATTTTATTTCTTTGTGGGACGGATTTCACTCGAATCGTCCTGTAAGTTGAATCGATTTTTGTACATCATTCCTTCAACATTGTAAAACTCTTATGGAAAACAACACTACAAAGCATAGCCCAAACCTTCATAACTTGCCTTTTTCTTTCTCTCCAACCTCTTTTTCTTTCTAAGTTTGACGGATTTCACTCGAATCGCCCAACAAGTTGAATCGGTGTTTGTACAATATTCCTTCACCATTATTAGACTCTTATGGACAACAATTCTATAAAGCATAGTCCACACCTTCCGAACTGTCCCATTTCTATCTCTCCAACCTCCTTTTCTTTCTAAGTGGTACGGATTTCACTCGAATCGTCCTATAAGTTGAATCGGTGTTTGTACATCATTCATTCACCATTGTAAGACTCTTATGGACAACAATACTATAAAGCACATCAAAATTCTCCACACATTTCTAAATGCCACTTTTCTTTATCTCCAACCTCATTTTATTTCTTAGTAGGACGGATTTCACACGAATCGTCCTGTAAGTTGAATCGATTTTTGTACATCATTCCTTCACCATTGTAAAACTCTTATGGAAAACAACACTACAAAGCATAGTCCAAACCTTCATAACTTGCCTTTTTCTTTCTCTCCAACCTCTTTTTCTTTCTAAGTTTGACGGATTTCACTCGAATCGCCTAACAAGTTGAATTGGTGTTTGTACATTATTCCTTCACCATTATAAGACTCTTATGGACAACAATTCTATGAAGCATAGTCCACACCTTCCGAACTGTCCTATTTCTATCTCTCCAACCTCATTTTCTTTCTTATTGGGACGGATTTCACTCGAATCATCCTATAAGTTGAATCGGTGTTTGAACATCACTCATTCACCATTGTAAGACTCTGATGGACAACAATACTATAAAGCATATTAAAATTCTCGAAACCTTCCTAAATAACACTTTTCTTTCTCTCCAACCTCATTTTCTTTCTTAGTGGGACGGATTTCACTCGAATCGTCCTATAAGTTGAATCGGTGTTTGTACAGCAATCCATCACCATTATAAGACTCTTATGGAGAACAATTCTATAAAGAATAGTCCACACCTTCCAAACTGTCTCATTTCTATCTCTCCAACCTCCTTTTCTTTCTAACTGGTACGGATTTCACTCGAATCGTCCAACAAGTTGAATCGGTGTTTGTACAATATTCCTTCACCATTATAAGACTCTTATGGACAACAATTCTATAAAGCAAAGTCCACACCTTCCGAACTGTCCCATTTCTATCTCTCCAACCTCCTTTTCTTTCTAAGTGGTACGGTTTTCTCTCGAATCGTCCTATAAGTTCAATCGGTGTTTGTACATCATTCAATCACCATTGTAAGACTCTTATGGACAACAATACTATAAAGCACATCAAAATTCTCTACACATTTCTAAATGACACATTTCTTTCTCTCCAACCTCATTTTATTTCTTAGTAGGACGGATTTCACACGAATCGTCCTGTAAGTTGAATCGATTTTTGTACATCATTCCTTCACCATTGTAAAACTCTTATGGAAAACAACACTACAAAGCATAGTCCAAACCTTCATAACTTGCCTTTTTCTTTCTCTCCAACCTCCTTTTCTTTCTAAGTTTGACGGATTTCACTCGAATCGCCCAACAAGTTGATTCGGTGTTTGTACATTATTCCTTCACCATTATAAGACTCTTATGGACAACAATTCTATAAAGCATAGTCCACACCTTCCGAACTGTCCCATTTCTATCTCTCCAACCACATTTTCTTTCTTATTGGGACGGATTTCACTCGAATCGTCCTATAAGTTGAATCGGTGTTTGAACATCACTCATTCACCATTGCAACACTCTGATGGACAACAATACTATAAAGCATATTAAAATTCTCGAAACCTTCCTAAATGACAATTTTCTTTCTCTCCAACCTCATTTTCTTTCTTAGTGGGACGGATTTCACTCGAATCGTCCTATAAGTTGAATCGGTGTTTGTACAGCAATCCATCACCATTATAAGACTCTTATGGAGAACAATTCTATAAAGAATAGTCCACACCTTCCTAACTGTGTCATTTCTATCTCTCCAACCTCCTTTTCTTTCTAACTGGTACGGATTTCACTCGAATCGCCCTATAAGTTGAATCGGTGTTTGTACATCATTCATTCACCATTGTAAGACTCTTATGGACAACAATTCTATAAAGCATAGTCCACACCTTCCGAATTGTCCCATTTCTATCTCTCCAATCTCCTTTTCTTTCTAAGTGGGACGGATTTCACTCGAATCGTCTTATAAGTTGAATAGGTGTTTGTACATCATTCATTCACCATTGTAAGACTCTTATGGACAACAATAATATAAAGCATATCAAAATTCTCCAAACCTTCCGAAATGACACTTTTCTTTCTCTCCAACCTTATTTTATTTCTTAGTAGGACGGATTTCACACGAATCGTTCTGTAAGTTGAATCGATTTTTGTACATCATTCCTTCACAATTGTAAAACTCTTATGGAAAACAACACTACAAAGCATAGTCCAAACCTTCATAACTTGCCCTTTTCTTTCTCTCCAACCTCTTTTTCTTTCTAAGTTTGACGGATTTCACTCGAATCGCCCAACAAGTTGAATCGGTGTTTGTACATTATTCCTTCACCATTATAAGACTCTTATGGACAACAATTCTATAAAGCATAGTCCAGACCTTCCTTACAGTCCCATTTCTATCTCTCGAACCTCCTTTTCTTTCTAAGTGGGACGGATTTCACTCGAATCGTCTTATAAGTTGAATCGGTGTTTGTACATCATTCATTCACCATTGTAAGACTCTTACGGACAACAATAGTATAAAGCATATCAAAATTCTCCACACATTTCTAAATGAAACTTTTCTTTCTCTCCAACCTCATTTTATTTCTTAGTGGGACGGATTTCACTCGAATCGTCCTCTAAGTTGAATAGATTTTTGTACATCATTCCTTCACCATTGTAAAACTCTTATGCAAAACAACACTACAAAGCATAGTCAAAATCTTCATAACTTGCCCTTTTCTTTCTCTCCAACCTCTTTTTCTTTCTAAGTTTGACAGATATCACTCGAATCGCCCAACAAGTTGAATCGGTGTTTGTACATTATTCCTTCACCATTATAAGACTCTTATGGACAACAATTCTATAAAGCATAGTCCACACCTTCCGAACTGTCCCATTTCTATCTCTCCAATCTCCTTTTCTTTCTAAGTGGGACGGATTTCACTCGAATCGTCTTATAAGTTGAATAGGTGTTTGTACATCATTCATTCACCATTGTAAGACTCTTATGGACAACAATAATATAAAGCATATCAAAATTCTCCAAACCTTCCGAAATGACACTTTTCTTTCTCTCCAACCTTATTTTATTTCTTAGTAGGACGGATTTCACACGAATCGTTCTGTAAGTTGAATCGATTTTTGTACATCATTCCTTCACAATTGTAAAACTCTTATGGAAAACAACACTACAAAGCATAGTCCAAACCTTCATAACTTGCCCTTTTCTTTCTCTCCAACCTCTTTTTCTTTCTAAGTTTGACGGATTTCACTCGAATCGCCCAACAAGTTGAATCGGTGTTTGTACATTATTCCTTCACCATTATAAGACTCTTATGGACAACAATTCTATAAAGCATAGTCCAGACCTTCCTTACAGTCCCATTTCTATCTCTCGAACCTCCTTTTCTTTCTAAGTGGGACGGATTTCACTCGAATCGTCTTATAAGTTGAATCGGTGTTTGTACATCATTCATTCACCATTGTAAGACTCTTATAGACAACAATACTATAAAGCATATCAAAATTCTCAACACATTTCTAAATGAAACTTTTCTTTCTCTCCAACCTCATTTTATTTCTTAGTGGGACGGATCTCACTCGAATCGCCCAACAAGTTGAATCGGTGTTTGTACATTATTCCTTCACCATTATAAGACTCTTATGGACAACAATTCTATAAAGCATAGTCCACACCTTCCGAACTGTCCCATTTCTATCTCTCCAATCTCCTTTTCTTTCTAAGTGGGACGGATTTCACTCGAATCGTCTTATAAGTTGAATAGGTGTTTGTACATCATTCATTCACCATTGTAAGACTCTTATGGACTACAATAATATAAAGCATATCAAAATTCTCCAAACCTTCCGAAATGACACTTTTCTTTCTCTCCAACCTTATTTTATTTCTTAGTAGGACGGATTTCACACGAATCGTTCTGTAAGTTGAATCGATTTTTGTTCATCATTCCTTCACAATTGTAAAACTCTTATGGAAAACAACACTACAAAGCATAGTCCAAACCTTCATAACTTGCCCTTTTCTTTCTCTCCAACCTCTTTTTCTTTCTAAGTTTGACGGATTTCACTCGAATCGCCCAACAAGTTGAATCGGTGTTTGTACAGCAATCCATCACCATTATAAGACTCTTATGGACAACAATTCTATAAAGCATAGTCCACACCTTCCTTACAGTCCCATTTCTATCTCTCGAACCTCCTTTTCTTTCCAAGTGGGACGGATTTCACTCGAATCGTCTTATAAGTTGAATCGGTGTTTGTACATCATTCATTCACCATTGTAAGACTCTTATAGACAACAATACTATAAAGCATATCAAAATTCTCCACACATTTCTAAATGAAACTTTTCTTTCTCTCCAAATTCATTTTATTTCTTAGTGGGACGGATTTCACTCGAATCGTCCTGTAAGTTGAATCGATTTTTGTACATCATTCCTTCACCGTTGTAAAATTCTTATGGAAAACAACAATACAAAGCATAGTCCGAACCTTCATAACTTGCCCTTTTCTTTCTCTACAACCTCTTTTTCTTTCTAAGTTTGACGGATTTCACTCGAATCGTCCAACATGTAGAATCGGTGTTTGTACATTATTCCTTCACCATTATAAGACTCTTATGGACAACAATTCTATAAAGCATAGTCCACACCTTCCGAACTGTCCCATTTCTATCTCTCCAACCTCATTTTCTTTCTAAGTGGGACGGATTTCACTCGAATCGTCTTATAAGTTGAATCGGTGTTTGTACATCATTCATTCACCATTGTAAGACTCTTATGGACAACAATACTATAAAACATATCAAAATTCTCCACACATTTCTAAATGACACTTTTCTATCTCTCCAACCTCATTTTATTTCTTAGTGGGACGGATTTCACTCGAATCGTCCTGTAAGTTGAATAGATTTTTGTACATCATTCCTTCACCATTGTAAAACTCTTATGGAAAACAACACTACAAAGCATAGTCCAAACCTTCATAACTTGCACTTTTCTTTCTCTCCAACCTCTTTTTCTTTCTAAGTTTGACAGATTTCACTCGAATCGCCCAACAAGTTGAATCGGTGTTTGTACATTATTCCTTCACCATTATAAGACTCTTATGGAGAACAATTCTATAAACCATAGTCCACACCTTCCGAACTGTCCCATTTCTATCTCTCGAACCTCATTTTCTTTCTAAGTGGGACGGATTTCACTCGAATCGTCTTATAAGTTGAATCGGTTTTTGTACATCATTCATTCACCATTGTAAGACTCTTATGGACAACAATACTATAAAGCATATCAAAATTCTCCACACATTTCTAAATGAAACGTTTCTTTCTCTCCAACCTCATTTTATTGCTTAGTGGGACGGATTTCACTCGAATCGTCCTGTAAGTTGAATCGATTTTTGTACATCATTCCTTCACCATTGTAAAACTCTTATGGAAAACAATACTACAAAGCATAGTCTAAACCTTCATAACTTGCCCTTTTCTTTCTCTCCAACCTCTTTTTCTTTCTAAGTTAGACTGATTTCACTCGAATCGCCCAACAAGTTGAATCGGTGTTTGTACACTATTCCTTCACCATTATAAGACTCTTATGGATAACAATTCTATAAAGCATATTAAAATTCTCGAAACCTTCCTAAATGACACTTTTCTTTCTCTCCAACCTCATTTTCTTTCTTAGTGGGACGGATTTCACTCGAATCGTCCTATAAGTTGAATCGATGTTTGTACAGCAATCCATCACCATTATAAGACTCTTATGGAGAACAATTCTATAAAGAATAGTCCACACCTTCCTAACTGTCTCATTTCTATCTCTCCAACCTCCTTTTCTTTCTAAGTGGTACGGATTTCACTCGAATCGTCTTATAAGTTGAATCGGTGTTTGTACATCATTCATTCACCATTGTAAGACTCTTATGGACAACAATAATATAAAGCATATCAACATTCTCCAAACTTTCCGAAATGACACTTTTCTTTCTTTCCAACCTTATTTTATTTCTTAGTAGGACGGATTTCACACGAATCGTTCTGTAAATTGAATCGATTTTTGTACATCATTCCTTCACCACTATAAAACTATTATGGAAAACTACATTACAAAGCATAGTCAAAACCTTCATAACTTGTCCCTTTCTTTCTCTCCAACCTCTTTTTCTTTCTAAGTTTGACGGATTTCACTCGAATCGTCCAACATGTAGAATCGGTGTTTGTACATTATTCCTTCACCATTATAAGACTCTTATGGACAACAATTCTATAATGCATAGTCCACACCTTTCGAACTGTCCCATTTCTATCTCTCCAACCTCCTTTTCATTCTAAGTGGGACGGATTTCACTCGAATCGTCCTATAAGTTGAATCGGTGTTTGAACATCATTCATTCACCAATGTAAGACTCTGATGGACAACAATACTATAAAGCATATCAAAATTCTCCAAACCTTCCTAAATGACACTTTTCTTTCTCTTCAACCTCATTTTCTTTCTTAGTGGGACGGATTTCACTCGAATGGTCCTGTAAGTTGAATCGATTTTTGTACATCATTCCTTCACCATTGTCAAACTCTTATGGAAAACAATACTACAAAGCATAGTCCACACCTTCATAAGTTGCCCTTTTCTTTCTCTCCAACCTCATTTTCTTTCTAAGTTTGACGGAGTTCACTCGAATCGCACAACAAGTTGAATCGGTGTTTGTACATTATTCCTTCAGCATTATAAGACTCTTATGGACAACAATTCTATAAATCATAGTCCACACCTTACGAATTGTCCCATTTCTATCTCTCCAACTTCATTTTCTTTCTCAGTGGGACGGATTTCACTCGAATCGTCCTATAAGTTGAATCGGTGTTTTAACATCACTCATTCACCATTGTAAGACTCTGGTGGACAACAATACTATAAAGCATATTAAAATTCTCCAAACCTTCCTAAATGACACTTTTCTTTCTCTCCAACCTCATTTTCTTTCTTAGTGGGACGGATTTCACACGAATCGTCCTGTAAGTTGAATCGATTTTTGTACATCATTCCTTCACCATTGTAAAACTCTTATGGCAAACAACACTACAAAGCATAGTCCAAACCTTCATAACTTGCCCTTTTCTTTCTCTCCAACCTCTTTTTCTTTCGAAGTTTGACGGTTTTCACTCGAATCGCCCAACAAGTTGAATCGGTGTTTGTACATTGTTCCTTCACCATTATAAGACTCTTATGGACAACAATTCTATAAATCATAGCCCACACCTTACGAACTGTCCCATTTCTATCTATTCAACCTCATTTTCTTTCTAAGTGGGACGGATTTTACTCGAATCGTCCTATAAGTTGAATCGGTGTTTGAACATCACTCATTCACCATTGTAAGACTCTGATGGACAACAATACTATAAATCATATTAAAATTCTCCAAACCTTCCTAAATGACACTTTTCTTTCTCTCCAACTTCATTTTCTTTCTTAGTGGGACGGATTTCACTCGAATCGTCCTATAAGTTGAATCGGTGTTTGTACAGCAATCCATTACCATTATAAGACTCTTATGGAGAACAATTCTATAAAGAATAGTTCACACCTTCCTAACTGTCCCATTTCTATCTCTCCAACCTCCTTTTCTTTCTAAGTGGTACGGATTTCACTCGAATCGTCCTATAAGTTTAATCGGTGTTTGTACATTATTCCTTCACCATTATAAGACTCTTATGGACAACAATTCTATAAAGCATAGTCCACACCTTCCGAACTGTCCCATTTCTCTCTCTCCAACCTCATTTTCTTTCTAAGTGGGACGGATTTCACTCGAATCGTCTTATAAGTTGAATCGGTGTTTGTACGTCATTCATTCACCATTGTAAGACTCTTTTGGACAACAATAATATAAAGCATATCAAAATTCTCTACACATTTCTAAATTACACTTTTATTTCTCTCCAACCTCATTTTATTTCTTAGTGGGACGAATTTCACTCGAATCGTCCTGTAAGTTGAATCAATTTTTGTACATCATTCCTTCACCATTGTAAAACTCTTATGGAAAACAATACTACAAAGCATAGTCCACACCTTCATAACTTGCCCTTTTCTTTCTCTCAAACCTCATTTTCTTTCTAAGTGGGACGGATTTCACTCGAATCGCCCAACAAGTTGAATCGGTGTTTGTACATTATTCCTTCACCATTATTAGACTCTTATGGACAACAATTCTATAAAGCATAGTGCACACCTTCCGAACTGTCCCATTTCTATCTCTCCAACCTCTTTTTCTTTCTAAGTGGGACAGATTTCACTCGAATAGTCCTATAAGTTGAATCGGTGTTTGAACATCACTCATTCACCATTGTAAGACTCTGATGGACAACAATACTATAAAACATATTAAAATTCTCCAAACCTTCCTAAATGACACTTTTCTTTCTCTCCAACCTCATTTTCTTTCTCAGTGGGACGGATTTCACTCGAATCGTCCTATAAGTTTAATCTGTATTTGTACAGCAATCCATCACCATTATAAGACTCTTATGGAGAATAATTCTATAAAGAATAGTCCACACCTTCCTAACTGTCCCATTTCTATCTCTCCAACCTCCTTTTCGTTCTAAGTGGTTCGGATTTCACTCGAATCGTCCTATAAGTTGAATCGGTGTTTGTACATTATTCATTCACCATTGTAAGACTCTTATGGACAACAATAATATAAAGCATATCAAAATTCTCCAAACTTTCCGAAATTACACTTTTCTTTCTTTCCAACCTTATTTTATTTCTTAGTAGGACGGATTTCACACGAATCGTTCTGTAAGTTGAATCGATTTTTGTACATCATTCCTTCACTATTGTAAAGCTCTTATGGAAAAGAACACTACAAAGCATAGTCCAAACCTTCATTACTTGCCCTTTTCTTTCTCTCCAACCGCTTTTTCTTTCTAAGTTTGACGGATTTCACTCGAATCGTCCAACATGTAGAATCGGTGTTTGTACATTATTCCTTCACCATTATAAGACTCTTATGGACAACAATTCTATAAAGCATAGTCCACTCCTTCCGAACTGTCCCATTTCTATCTCTCCAACCTCCTTTTCTTTCTAACTGGTATGGATTTCACTCGAATCGTCCTATAAGTTGAATCGGTGTTTGTACATCATTCATTCACCATTGTAAGACTCTTATGGACAACAATAATATAAAGCATATCAAAATTCTCCACACATTTCTAAATGAAACATTTCTTTCTCTCCAACCTCATTTTATTTCTTAGTGGGACGAATTTCACTCGAATCGTCATGTAAGTTGAATCGATTTTTGTACATCATTCCTTCACCATTGTAAAACTCTTATGGAAAACAATACTACAAAGCATAGTCCACACCTTCATAACTTGCCCTTTTCTTTCTCTCAAACCTCATTTTCTTTCTAAGTGGGACGGATTTCACTCGTATCGCCCAACAAGTTGAATCGGTGTTTGTACATTAGTCCTTCACCATTATAAGACTATTATGGACAACAATTCTATAAAGCATAGTGCACACCTTCCGAACTGTCCCATTTCTATCTCTCCAACCTCCTTTTCTTTCTAAGTGGGACGGATTTCACTCGAATCGTCCTATAAGTTGAATCAGTGTTTGAACATCACTCATTCACCATTATAAGACTCTTATGGAGAACAATTCTATAAAGAATAGTCCACACCTTCCTAACTGTCCCATTTCTATCTCTCCAACCTCCTTTTCTTTCTAAGTGGTACGGATTTCACTCGAATCGTCCTATAAGTTGAATCGGTGTTTGTAGATCATTCATTGACCATTGTAAGACTCTTATGGACAACAATAATATAAAGCATATCAAAATTCTCCAAACTTTCCGAAATGACACTTTTCTTTCTTTCCAACCTTATTTTATTTCTTAGTAGGACGGATTTCACACGAATCGTTCTGTAAGTTGAATCGATTTTTGTACATCATTCCTTCACCATTGTAAAACTCTTATGGAAAACAACACTACAAAGCATAGTCCAGACCTTCATAACTTGCCCTTTTCTTTCTCTCCAACCGCTTTTTCTTTCTAAGTTTGACGGATTTCACTCGAATCGTCCAACATGTAGAATCGGTGTTTGTACATTATTCCTTCACCATTATAAGACTCTAATGGACAACAATTCTATAAAGCATAGTCCACACCTTCCGAACTGTCCCATTTCTATCTCTCCAAACTCCTTTTCTTTCTAACTGGTACGGATTTCACTCGAATCGTCCTATAAGTTGAATCGGTGTTTGTACATCATTCATTCACCATTGTAAGACTCTTATGGACAACAATAATATAAAGCATATCAAAATTCTCCACACATTTCTAAATGACACATTTCTTTCTCTCCAACCTCATTTTATTTCTTAGTGGGACGAATTTCACTCGAATCGTCCTGTAAGTTGAATCGATTTTTGTACATCATTCCTTCACCATTGTAAAACTCTTATGGAAAACAATACTACAAAGCATAGTCCACACCTTCATAACTTGCCCTTTTCTTTCTCTCAAACCTCAGTTTCTTTCTAAGTGGGACGGATATCACTCGAATCGCCCAACAAGTTGAATCGGTGTTTGTACATTATTCCTTCACCATTATAAGACTCTTATGGAAAACAATTCTATAAAGCATAGTGCACACCTTCCGAACTGTCCCATTTCTATCTCTCCAACCTCCTTTTCTTTCTAAGTGGGACGGATTTCACTCGAATCGTCCTATAAGTTGAATCGGTGTTTGAACATCACTCATTCACCATTGTAAGACTCTGATGGACAAAAATACTATAAAGCATATTAAAATTCTCCAAACCTTCCTAAATGACACTTTTCTTTATCTCCAACCTCATTTTCATTCTTAGTGGGACGGATTTCACTCGAATCGTCCTATAAGTTTAATCGGTGTTTGTACAGCAATCCATCACCATTATAAGACTCTTATGGAGAACAATTCTATAAAGAATAGTCCACACCTTCCTAACTGTCCCATTTCTATCTCTCCAACCTCCTTTTCTTTCTAAGTGGTACGGATTTCACTCGAATCGTCCTATAAGTTGAATCGGTGTTTGTACATCATTCATTCACCATTGTAAGACTCTTATGGACAACAATAATATAAAGCATATCAAAATTCTCCAAACTTTCCGAAATGACACTTTTCTTTCTTTCCAACCTTATTTTATTTCTTAGTAGGACGGATTTCACACGAATCGTTCTGTAAGTTGAATCGATTTTTGTACATCATTCCTTCACCATTTAAAACTCTTATGGAAAACAACACTACAAAGCATAGTCCAAACCTTCATAACTTGCCCTTTTCTTTCTCTCCAACCTCGTTTTCTTTCTAAGTTTGACGGATTTCACTCGAATCGTCCAACATGTAGAATCGGTGTTTTTACATTATTCCTTCACCACTATAAGACTCTTATGGACAACAATTCTATAAAGCATAGTCCACACCTTCCGAACTGTCCCATTTCTATCTCTCCAACCTCCTTTTCTTTCTAACTGGTACGGATTTCACTCGAATCGTCCTATAAGTTGAATCGGTGTTTGTACATCATTCATTCACCATTGTAAGACTCTTATGGACAACAATAATATAAAGAATATCAAAATTCTCCACACATTTCTAAATGACACATTTCTTTCTCTCCAACCTCATTTTATTTCTTAGTGGGACGAACTTCACTCGAATCGTCCTGTAAGTTGAATCGATTTTTGTACATCATTCCTTCACCATTGTAAAACTCTTATGGAAAACAATACTACAAAGCATAGTCCACACCTTCATAACTTGCCCTTTTCTTTCTCTCAAACCTCATTTTCTTTCTAAGTGGGACGGATTTCACTCGAATCGCCCAACAAGTTGAATCGGTGTTTGTACATTATTCCTTCACCATTATAAGACTCTTATGGACCACAATTCTATAAAGCATAGTGCACACCTTCCGAACTGTCCCATTTCTATCTCTCCAACCTCTTTTTCTTTCTAAGTGGGACGGATTTTACTCGAATCGTCCTATAAGTTGAATCGGTGTTTGAACATCACTCATTCACCATTGTAAGACTCTGATGGACAACAATACTATAAAACATATTAAAATTCTCCAAACCTTCCTAAATGACACTTTTCTTTCTCTTCAACCTCATTTTTATTCTTAGTGCGACGGATTTCACTCGAATCGTCCTATAAGTTTAATCGGTGTTTGTACAGCAATCCATCACCATTATAAGACTCTTATGGAGAACAATTCTATCAAGAATAGTCCACACCTTCCTAACTGTCCCATTTCTATCTCTCCAACCTCCTTTTCTTTCTAAGTGGTACGGATTTCACTCGAATCGTCCTATATGTTGAATCGGTGTTTGTACATCATTCATTCACCATTGTAAGACTCTTATGGACAACAATAATATAAAGCATATCAAAATTCTCCAAACTTTCCGAAATGACACTTTTCTTTCTTTCCAACCTTATTTTATTTCTTAGTAGGACGGATTTCACACGAATCGTTCTGTAAGTTGAATCGATTTTTGTACATCATTCCTTCACCATTTAAAACTCTTATGGAAAACAACACTACAAAGCATAGTCCAAACCTTCATAACTTGCCCTTTTCTTTCTCTCCAACCTCGTTTTCTTTCTAAGTTTGACGGATTTCACTCGAATCGTCCAACATGTAGAATCGGTGTTTTTACATTATTCCTTCACCACTATAAGACTCTTATGGACAACAATTCTATAAAGCATAGTCCACACCTTCCGAACTGTCCCATTTCTATCTCTCCAACCTCCTTTTCTTTCTAACTGGTACGGATTTCACTCGAATCGTCCTATAAGTTGAATCGGTGTTTGTACATCATTCATTCACCATTGTAAGACTCTAATGGACAACAATAATATAAAGCATATCAAAATTCTCCAAACTTTCCGAAATGACACTTTTCTTTCTTTCCAACCTTATTTTATTTCTTAGTAGGACGGATTTCACACGAATCGTTCTGTAAGTTGAATCGATTTTTGTACATCATTCCTTCACCATTTAAAACTCTTATGGAAAACAACACTACAAAGCATAGTCCAAACCTTCATAACTTGCCCTTTTCTTTCTCTCCAACCTCGTTTTCTTTCTAAGTTTGACGGATTTCACTCGAATCGTCCAACATGTAGAATCGGTGTTTTTACATTATTCCTTCACCACTATAAGACTCTTATGGACAACAATTCTATAAAGCATAGTCCACACCTTCCGAACTGTCCCATTTCTATCTCTCCAACCTCCTTTTCTTTCTAACTGGTACGGATTTCACTCGAATCGTCCTATAAGTTGAATCGGTGTTTGTACATCATTCATTCACCATTGTAAGACTCTTATGGACAACAATAATATAAAGAATATCAAAATTCTCCACACATTTCTAAATGACACATTTCTTTCTCTCCAACCTCATTTTATTTCTTAGTGGGACGAATTTCACTCGAATCGTCCTGTAAGTTGAATCGATTTTTGTACATCATTCCTTCACCATTGTAAAACTCTTATGGAAAACAATACTACAAAGCATAGTCCACACCTTCATAACTTGCCCTTTTCTTTCTCTCAAACCTCATTTTCTTTCTAAGTGGGACGGATTTCACTCGAATCGCCCAACAAGTTGAATCGGTGTTTGTACATTATTCCTTCACCATTATAAGACTCTTATGGACCACAATTCTATAAAGCATAGTGCACACCTTCCGAACTGTCCCATTTCTATCTCTCCAACCTCTTTTTCTTTCTAAGTGGGACGGATTTTACTCGAATCGTCCTATAAGTTGAATCGGTGTTTGAACATCACTCATTCACCATTGTAAGACTCTGATGGACAACAATACTATAAAACATATTAAAATTCTCCAAACCTTCCTAAATGACACTTTTCTTTCTCTTCAACCTCATTTTTATTCTTAGTGCGACGGATTTCACTCGAATCGTCCTATAAGTTTAATCGGTGTTTGTACAGCAATCCATCACCATTATAAGACTCTTATGGAGAACAATTCTATCAAGAATAGTCCACACCTTCCTAACTGTCCCATTTCTATCTCTCCAACCTCCTTTTCTTTCTAAGTGGTACGGATTTCACTCGAATCGTCCTATAAGTTGAATCGGTGTTTGTACATCATTCATTCACCATTGTAAGACTCTTATGGACAACAATAATATAAAGCATATCAAAATTCTCCAAACTTTCCGAAATGACACTTTTCTTTCTTTCCAACCTTATTTTATTTCTTAGTAGGACGGATTTCACACGAATCGTTCTGTAAGTTGAATCGATTTTTGTACATCATTCCTTCACCATTTAAAACTCTTATGGAAAACAACACTACAAAGCATAGTCCAAACCTTCATAACTTGCCCTTTTCTTTCTCTCCAACCTCGTTTTCTTTCTAAGTTTGACGGATTTCACTCGAATCGTCCAACATGTAGAATCGGTGTTTTTACATTATTCCTTCACCACTATAAGACTCTTATGGACAACAATTCTATAAAGCATAGTCCACACCTTCCGAACTGTCCCATTTCTATCTCTCCAACCTCCTTTTCTTTCTAACTGGTACGGATTTCACTCGAATCGTCCTATAAGTTGAATCGGTGTTTGTACATCATTCATTCACCATTGTAAGACTCTTATGGACAACAATAATATAAAGCATATCAAAATTCTCCAAACTTTCCGAAATGACACTTTTCTTTCTTTCCAACCTTATTTTATTTCTTAGTAGGACGGATTTCACACGAATCGTTCTGTAAGTTGAATCGATTTTTGTACATCATTCCTTCACCATTTAAAACTCTTATGGAAAACAACACTACAAAGCATAGTCCAAACCTTCATAACTTGCCCTTTTCTTTCTCTCCAACCTCGTTTTCTTTCTAAGTTTGACGGATTTCACTCGAATCGTCCAACATGTAGAATCGGTGTTTTTACATTATTCCTTCACCACTATAAGACTCTTATGGACAACAATTCTATAAAGCATAGTCCACACCTTCCGAACTGTCCCATTTCTATCTCTCCAACCTCCTTTTCTTTCTAACTGGTACGGATTTCACTCGAATCGTCCTATAAGTTGAATCGGTGTTTGTACATCATTCATTCACCATTGTAAGACTGTTACGGACAACAATAATATAAAGAATATCAAAATTCTCCACACATTTCTAAATGACACATTTCTTTCTCTCCAACCTCATTTTATTTCTTAGTGGGACGAATTTCACTCGAATCGTCCTGTAAGTTGAATCGATTTTTGTACATCATTCCTTCACCATCGTAAAACTCTTATGGAAAACAATACTACAAAGCATAGTCCACACCTTCATAACTTGCCCTTTTCTTTCTCTCAAACCTCATTTTCTTTCTAAGTGGGACGGATTTCACTCGAATCGCCCAACAAGTTGAATCGGTGTTTGTACATTATTCCTTCACCATTATAAGACTCTTATGTACCACAATTCTATAAAGCATAGTGCACACCTTCCGAACTGTCCCATTTCTATCTCTCCAACCTCTTTTTCTTTCTAAGTGGGACGGATTTCACTCGAATCGTCCTATAAGTTGAATCGGTGTTTGAACATCACTCATTCACCATTGTAAGACTCTGATGGACAACAATACTATAAAACATATTAAAATTCTCCAAACCTTCCTAAATGACACTTTTCTTTCTCTTCAACCTCATTTTTATTCTTAGTGGGACGGATTTCACTCGAATCGTCCTATAAGTTTAATCGGTGTTTGTACAGCAATCCATCACCATTATAAGACTCTTATGGAGAACAATTCTATCAAGAATAGTCCACACCTTCCTAACTGTCCCATTTCTATCTCTCCAACCTCCTTTTCTTTCTAAGTGGTACGGATTTCACTCGAATCGTCCTATAAGTTGAATCGGTGTTTGTACATCATTCATTCACCATTGTAAGACTCTTATGGACAACAATAATATAAAGCATATCAAAATTCTCCAAACTCTCCGAAATGACACTTTTCTTTCTTTCCAACCTTATTTTATTTCTTAGTAGGACGGATTTCACACGAATCGTTCTGTAAGTTGAATCGATTTTTGTACATCATTCCTTCACCATTTAAAACTCTTATGGAAAACAACACTACAATGCATAGTCCAAACCTTCATAACTTGCCCTTTTCTTTCTCTCCAACCTCGTTTTCTTTCTAAGTTTGACGGATTTCACTCGAATCGTCCAACATGTAGAATCGGTGTTTGTACATTATTCCTTCACCACTATAAGACTCTTATGGACAACAATTCTATAAAGCATAGTCCACACCTTCCGAACTATCCCATTTCTATCTCTCCAACCTCCTTTTCTTTCTAACTGGTACGGATTTCACTCGAATCGTCCTATAAGTTGAATCGGTGTTTGTACATCATTCATTCACCATTGTAAGACTCTTATGGACAACAATAATATAAATCATATCAAAATTCTCCACGCATTTCTAAATGACACATTTCTTTCTCTCCAACCTCATTTTATTTCTTAGTGGGACGAATTTCACTCGAATTGTCCCGTAAGTTGAATCGATTTTTGTACATCATTCCTTCACC
Organism: Cornus suecica; assembly: GCA_963922005.1. Lineage (NCBI taxonomy): Eukaryota > Viridiplantae > Streptophyta > Magnoliopsida > Cornales > Cornaceae > Cornus > Cornus suecica. Next base: position 31,117,832 of record OY998241.1, read on the forward strand.
ATCGTAAAACTCTTATGGAAAACAATACTACAAAGCATAGTCCACACCTTCATAACTTGCCCTTTTCTTTCTCTCAAACCTCATTTTCTTTCTAAGTGGGACGGATTTCACTCGAATCGCCCAACAAGTTGAATCGGTGTTTGTACATTATTCCTTCACCATTATAAGACTCTTATGGACAACAATTCTATAAAGCATAGTGCACTCCTTCCGAACTGTCCCATTTCTATCTCTCCAACCTCTTTTTCTTTCGAAGTGGGACGGATTTCACTCGAATCGTCCTATAAGTTGAATCGGTGTTTGAACATCACTCATTCACCATTGTAAGACTCTGATGGACAACAATACTATAAAACATATTAAAATTCTCCAAACCTTCCTAAATGACACTTTTCTTTCTCTTCAACCTCATTTTTATTCTTAGTGGGACGGATTTCACTCGAATCGTCCTATAAGTTTAATCGGTGTTTGTACAGCAATCCATCACCATTATAAGACTCTTATGGAGAACAATTCTATCAAGAATAGTCCACACCTTCCTAACTGTCCCATTTCTATCTCTCCAACCTCCTTTTCTTTCTAAGTGGTACGGATTTCACTCGAATCGTCCTATAAGTTGAATCGGTGTTTGTACATCATTCATTCACCATTGTAAGACTCTTATGGACAACAATAATATAAAGCATATCAAAATTCTCCAAACTCTCCGAAATGACACTTTTCTTTCTTTCCAACCTTATTTTATTTCTTAGTAGGACGGATTTCACACGAATCGTTCTGTAAGTTGAATCGATTTTTGTACATCATTCCTTCACCATTTAAAACTCTTATGGAAAACAACACTACAAAGCATAGTCCAAACCTTCATAACTTGCCCTTTTCTTTCTCTCCAACCTCGTTTTCTTTCTAAGTTTGACGGATTTCACTCGAATCGTCCAACATGTAGAATCGGTGTTTGTACATTATTCCTTCACCACTATAAGACTCTTATGGACAACAATTCTATAAAGCATAGTCCACACCTTCCGAACTATCCCATTTCTATCTCTCCAACCTCCTTTTCTTTCTAACTGGTACGGATTTCACTCGAATCGTCCTATAAGTTGAATCGGTGTTTGTACATCATTCATTCACCATTGTAAGACTCTTATGGACAACAATAATATAAATCATATCAAAATTCTCCACGCATTTCTAAATGACACATTTCTTTCTCTCCAACCTCATTTTATTTCTTAGTGGGACGAATTTCACTCGAATTGTCCCGTAAGTTGAATCGATTTTTGTACATCATTCCTTCACCATCGTAAAACTCTTATGGAAAACAATACTACAAAGCATAGTCCACACCTTCATAACTTGCCCTTTTCTTTCTCTCAAACCTCATTTTCTTTCTAAGTGGGACGGATTTCACTCGAATCGCCCAACAAGTTGAATCGGTGTTTGTACATTATTCCTTCACTATTATAAGACTCTTATGGACAACAATTCTATAAAGCATAGTGCACTCCTTCCGAACTGTCCCATTTCTATCTCTCCAACCTCTTTTTCTTTCGAAGTGGGACGGATTTCACTCGAATCGTCCTATAAGTTGAATCGGTGTTTGAACATCACTCATTCACCATTGTAAGACTCTGATGGACAACAATACTATAAAACATATTAAAATTCTCCAAACCTTCCTAAATGACACTTTTCTTTCTCTTCAACCTCATTTTTATTCTTAGTGGGACGGATTTCACTCGAATCGTCCTATAAGTTTAATCGGTGTTTGTACAGCAATCCATCACCATTATAAGACTCTTATGGAGAACAATTCTATCAAGAATAGTCCACACCTTCCTAACTGTCCCATTTCTATCTCTCCAACCTCCTTTTCTTTCTAAGTGGTACGGATTTCACTCGAATCGTCCTATAAGTTGAATCGGTGTTTGTACATCATTCATTCACCATTGTAAGACTCTTATGGACAACAATAATATAAAGCATATCAAAATTCTCCAAACTCTCCGAAATGACACTTTTCTTTCTTTCCAACCTTATTTTATTTCTTAGTAGGACGGATTTCACACGAATCGTTCTGTAAGTTGAATCGATTTTTGTACATCATTCCTTCACCATTTAAAACTCTTATGGAAAACAACACTACAAAGCATAGTCCAAACCTTCATAACTTGCCCTTTTCTTTCTCTCCAACCTCGTTTTCTTTCTAAGTTTGACGGATTTCACTCGAATCGTCCAACATGTAGAATCGGTGTTTGTACATTATTCCTTCACCACTATAAGACTCTTATGGACAACAATTCTATAAAGCATAGTCCACACCTTCCGAACTATCCCATTTCTATCTCTCCAACCTCCTTTTCTTTCTAACTGGTACGGATTTCACTCGAATCGTCCTATAAGTTGAATCGGTGTTTGTACATCATTCATTCACCATTGTAAGACTCTTATGGACAACAATAATATAAATCATATCAAAATTCTCCACGCATTTCTAAATGACACATTTCTTTCTCTCCAACCTCATTTTATTTCTTAGTGGGACGAATTTCACTCGAATTGTCCCGTAAGTTGAATCGATTTTTGTACATCATTCCTTCACCATCGTAAAACTCTTATGGAAAACAATACTACAAAGCATAGTCCACACCTTCATAACTTGCCCTTTTCTTTCTCTCAAACCTCATTTTCTTTCTAAGTGGGACGGATTTCACTCGAATCGCCCAACAAGTTGAATCGGTGTTTGTACATTATTCCTTCACCATTATAAGACTCTTATGGACAACAATTCTATAAAGCATAGTGCACTCCTTCCGAACTGTCCCATTTCTATCTCTCCAACCTCTTTTTCTTTCGAAGTGGGACGGATTTCACTCGAATCGTCCTATAAGTTGAATCGGTGTTTGAACATCACTCATTCACCATTGTAAGACTCTGATGGACAACAATACTATAAAACATATTAAAATTCTCCAAACCTTCCTAAATGACACTTTTCTTTCTCTTCAACCTCATTTTTATTCTTAGTGGGACGGATTTCACTCGAATCGTCCTATAAGTTTAATCGGTGTTTGTACAGCAATCCATCACCATTATAAGACTCTTATGGAGAACAATTCTATAAAGAATAGTCCACACCTTCCTAACTGTCCCATTTATATCTCTCCAACCTCCTTTTCTTTCTAAGTGGTACGGATTTCACTCGAATCGTCCTATAAGTTGAATTGGTGTTTGTACATCATTCATTCACCATTGTAAGACTCTTATGGACAACAATAATATAAAGCATATCAAAATTCTCCAAACTTTCCGAAATGACACTTTTCTTTCTTTCCAACCTTATTTAATTTCTTAGTAGGACGGATTTCACACGAATCGTTCTGTAAGTTGAATCGATTTTTGTACATCATTCCTTCACCATTGTAAAACTCTTATGGAAAACAACACTACAAAGCATAGTCCAGACCTTCATAACTTGCCCTTTTCTTTCTCTCCAACCGCTTTTTCTTTCAAAGTTTGACGGATTTCACTCGAATCGTCCAACATGTAGAATCGGTGTTTGTACATTATTCCTTCACCATTATAAGACTCTTATGGACAACAATTCTATAAAGCATAGTCCACACCTTCCGAACTGTCCCATTTCTATCTCTCCAACCTCCTTTTCTTTCTAACTGGTACGGATTTCACTCGAATCGTCCTATAAGTTGAATCGGTGTTTGTACATCATTCATTCACCATTGTAAGACTCTGATGGACAACAACACTATAAAACATATTAAAATTCTCCAACCCTTCCTAAATGACACTTTTCTTTATCTCCAACCTCATTTTCATTCTTAGTGGGACGGATTTCACTCGAATCGTTCTATAAGTTTAATCGGTGTTTGTACAGCAATCCATCACCATTATAAGACTCTTATGGAGAACAATTCTATAAAGAATAGTCCACACCTTCCTAACTGTCCCATTTCTATCTCTCCAATCTCCTTTTCTTTCTAAGTGGTACGGATTTCACTCGAATCGTCCTATAAGTTGAATCGGTGTTTGTACATCATTCATTCACCATTGTAAGACTCTTATGGACAACAATAATATAAAGCATATCAAAATTCTCCAAACTTTCCGAAATGACACTTTTCTTTCTTTCCAACCTTATTTTATTTCTTAGTAGGACGGATTTCACACGAATCGTTCTGTAAGTTGAATCAATTTTTGTACATCATTCCTTCACCATTGTAAAACTCTTATGGAAAACAACACTACAAAGCATAGTCCAAACCTTCATAACTTGCCCTTTTCTTTCTCTCCAACCTCTTTTTCTTTCTAAGTTTGACGGATTTCACTCGAATCGTCCAACATGTAGAATCGGTGTTTGTACATTATTTCTTCACCATTATAAGACTCTTATGGACAACAATTCAATAAAGCATAGTGCACACCTTCCGAACTGTCCCATTTCTATCTCTCCAACCTCCTTTTCTTTCTAAATGGGACGGATTTCACTCGAATCGTCCTATAAGTTGAATCGGTGTTTGAACATCACTCATTCACCATTTTAAGACTCTGATGGACAACAATACTATAAAACATATTAAAATTCTCCAATCTTCCTAAATGACACTTTTCTTTCTCTCCAACCTCATTTTCATTCTTAGTGGGACGGATTTCACTCGAATCGTCCTATAAGTTTAATCGGTGTTTGTACAGCAATCCATCACCATTATAAGACTCTTATGGAGAACAATTCTATAAAGAATAGTCCACACCTTCCTAACTGTCCCATTTCTATCTCTCCAACCTCCTTTTCTTTCTAAGTGGTACGGATTTCACTCGAATCGTCCTATAAGTTGAATCGGTGTTTGTACATCATTCATTCACCATTGTAAGACTCTTATGGACAACAATAATTTTAAGCATATCAAAATTCTCCAAACTTTCCGAAATGACACTTTTCTTTCTTTCCAACCTTATTTTATTTCTTAGTAGGACGGATTTCACACGAATCGTTCTGTAAGTTGAATCGATTTTTGTACATCATTCCTTCACCATTTAAAACTCTTATGGAAAACAACACTACAAAGCATAGTCCAAACCTTCATAACTTGCCCTTTTCTTTCTCTCCAACCTCGTTTTCTTTCTAAGTTTGACGGATTTCACTCGAATCGTCCAACATGTAGAATCGGTGTTTGTACATTATTCCTTCACCACTATAAGACTCTTATGGACAACAATTCGATAAAGCATAGTCCACACCTTCCGAACTGTCCCATTTCTATCTCTCCAACCTCCTTTTCTTTCTAACTGGTACGGATTTCACTCGAATCGTCCTATAAGTTGAATCGGTGTTTGTACATCATTCATTCACCATTGTAAGACTCTGATGGACAACAACACTATAAAACATATTAAAATTCTCCAACCCTTCCTAAATGACACTTTTCTTTATCTCCAACCTCATTTTCATTCTTAGTGGGACGGATTTCACTCGAATCGTTCTATAAGTTTAATCGGTGTTTGTACAGCAATCCATCACCATTATAAGACTCTTATGGAGAACAATTCTATAAAGAATAGTCCACACCTTCCTAACTGTCCCATTTCTATCTCTCCAATCTCCTTTTCTTTCTAAGTGGTACGGATTTCACTCGAATCGTCCTATAAGTTGAATCGGTGTTTGTACATCATTCATTCACCATTGTAAGACTCTTATGGACAACAATAATATAAAGCATATCAAAATTCTCCAAACTTTCCGAAATGACACTTTTCTTTCTTTCCAACCTTATTTTATTTCTTAGTAGGACGGATTTCACACGAATCGTTCTGTAAGTTGAATCAATTTTTGTACATCATTCCTTCACCATTGTAAAACTCTTATGGAAAACAACACTACAAAGCATAGTCCAAACCTTCATAACTTGCCCTTTTCTTTCTCTCCAACCTCTTTTTCTTTCTAAGTTTGACGGATTTCACTCGAATCGTCCAACATGTAGAATCGGTGTTTGTACATTATTTCTTCACCATTATAAGACTCTTATGGACAACAATTCAATAAAGCATAGTGCACACCTTCCGAACTGTCCCATTTCTATCTCTCCAACCTCCTTTTCTTTCTAAATGGGACGGATTTCACTCGAATCGTCCTATAAGTTGAATCGGTGTTTGAACATCACTCATTCACCATTTTAAGACTCTGATGGACAACAATACTATAAAACATATTAAAATTCTCCAATCTTCCTAAATGACACTTTTCTTTCTCTCCAACCTCATTTTCATTCTTAGTGGGACGGATTTCACTCGAATCGTCCTATAAGTTTAATCGGTGTTTGTACAGCAATCCATCACCATTATAAGACTCTTATGGAGAACAATTCTATAAAGAATAGTCCACACCTTCCTAACTGTCCCATTTCTATCTCTCCAACCTCCTTTTCTTTCTAAGTGGTACGGATTTCACTCGAATCGTCCTATAAGTTGAATCGGTGTTTGTACATCATTCATTCACCATTGTAAGACTCTTATGGACAACAATAATTTAAAGCATATCAAAATTCTCCAAACTTTCCGAAATGACAATTTTCTTTCTTTCCAACCTTATTTTATTTCTTAGTAGGACGGATTTCACACGAATCGTTCTGTAAGTTGAATCGATTTTTGTACATCATTCCTTCACCATTTAAAACTCTTATGGAAAACAATACTACAAAGCATAGTCCAAACCTTCATAACTTGCCTTTTTCTTTCTCTCCAACCTCTTTTTCTTTCTAAGTTTGACGGATTTCACTCGAATCGTCCAAAATGTAGAATCGGTGTTTGTACATTATTTCTTCACCATTATAAGACTCTTATGGACAACAATTCTATAAAGCATAGTCCACACCTTCCGAACTGTCCCATTTCTATCTCTCCAACCTCATTTTCTTTCTAAGTGGGACGGATTTCACTCGAATCGTCTTATAAGTTGAATCGGTGTTTGTACATCATTCATTCACCATTGTAAGACTCTTATGGACAACAATAATATAAAGCATATCAAAATTCTCCACACATTTCTAAATGACACAGTTCTTTCTCTCCAACCTCATTTTATTTCTTAGTGGGACGAATTTCACTCGAATCGTCCTGTAAGTTGAATCGATTTTTGTACATCATTCCTTCACCATTGTAAAACTCTTATGGAAAACAATACTACAAAGCATAGTCCACACCTTCATAACTTGCCCTTTTCTTTCTCTTAAACCTCATTTTCTTTCTAAGTGGGACGGATTTCACTCGAATCGCCCAACAAGTTGAATCGGTGTTTGTACATTATTCCTTCACCATTATAAGACTCTTATGGACAACAATTATATAAAGCATAGTCCACACCTTCCGAACTGTCCCATTTCTATCTCTCCAACCTCATTTTCTTTCTAAGTGGGACGGATTTCACTCGAATCGTCTTATAAGTTGAATCGGTGTTTGTACATCATTCATTCACCATTGTAAAACTCTTATGGACAACAATAATATAAAGCATATCAAAATTCTCCACACATTTCTAAATGACACATTTCTTTCTCTCCAACCTCATTTTATTTCTTAGTGGGACGAATTTCACTCGAATCGTCCTGTAAGTTGAATCGATTTTTGTAAATCATTCCTTCACCATTTAAAACTCTTATGGAAAACAACACTACAAAGCATAGTCCAAACCTTCATAACTTGCCCTTTTCTTTGTCTCCAACCTCGTTTTCTTTCTAAGTTTGACGGATTTCACTCGAATCGTCCAACATGTACAATCGGTGTTTGTACATTATTCCTTCACCACTATAAGACTCTTATGGACAACAATTCTATAAAGCATAGTCCACACCTTCCGAACTGTCCCATTTCTATCTCTCCAACCTCCTTTTCTTTCTAAGTTGTACGGATTTCACTCGAATCGTCCTATAAGTTGAATCGGTGTTTGTACATCATTAATTCACCATTGTAAGACTCTTATGGACAACAATAATATAAAGCATATCAAAATTCTCCAAACTTTCCGAAATGACACTTTTCTTTCTTTCCAACCTTATTTTATTTCTTAGTAGGGTGGATTTCACACGAATCGTTCTGTAAGTTGAATCGATTTTTGTACATCATTCCTTCACCATTTAAAACTCTTATGGAAAACAACACAACAAAGCATAGTCCAAACCTTCATAACTTGCCCTTTTCTTTCTCTCCAACCTCGTTTTCTTTCTAAGTTTGACGGATTTCACTCGAATCGTCCAACATGTAGAATCGGTGTTTGTACATTATTCCTTCACCACTATAAGACTCTTATGGACAACAATTCTATAAAGCATAGTCCACACCTTCCGAACTGTCCCATTTCTATCTCTCCAACCTCCTTTTCTTTCCAAGTGGTACGGATTTCACTCGAATAGTCCTATAAGTTGAATCGGTGTTTGTACAACATTCATTCACCATTGTAAGACTCTTATGGACGACAATAATATAAAGCATATCAAAATTCTCCAAACTTTCCGTAATGACACTTTTCTTTCTTTCCAACCTTATTTTATTTCTTAGTAGGACGGATTTCACACGAATCGTTCTGTAAGTTGAATCGATTTTTGTACATCATTCCTTCACCATTTAAAACTCTTATGGAAAACAACACTACAAAGCATAGTCCAAACCTTCATAACTTGCCTTTTTCTTTCTCTCCAACCTCTTTTTCTTTCTAAGTTTGACGGATTTCACTCGAATCGTCCAACATGTAGAATCGGTGTTTGTACATCATTCCTTCACCATTGTAAGACTCTTACGGAAAACAACACTACAAAGCATAGTCCAAACCTTCATAACTTGCCTTTTTCTTTCTCTCCAACCTCTTTTTCATTCTAAGTTTGACGGATTTCACTCGAATCGTCCAAAATGTAGAATAGGTGTTTGTACATTATTCCTTCACCATTATAAGACTCTTATGGACAACAATTCTATAAAGCATAGTCCACACCTTCCGAACTGTCCCATTTCTATCTCTCCAACCTCATTTTCTTTCTAAGTGGGACGGATTTCACTCGAATCGTCTTATAAGTTGAATCGGTGTTTGTACATCCTTCATTCACCATTGTAAGACTCTTATGGACAACAATAATATAAAGCATATCAAAATTCTCCACACATTTCTAAATGACACATTTCTTTTTCTCCAACCTCATTTTATTTCTTAGTGGGACGAATTTCACTCGAATCGTCCTGTAAGTTGAATCGATTTTTGTACATCATTCCTTCACCATTGTAAAACACTTATGGAAAACAATACTACAAAGCATAGTCCACACCTTCATAACTTGCCCTTTTCTTTCTCTCAAACCTCATTTTCTTTCTAAGTGGGACAGATTTCACTCGAATCGCCCAACAAGTTGAATCGGTGTTTGTACATTATTCCTTCACCATTATAAGACTCTTATGGACAACAATTATATAAAGCATAGTCCACACCTTCCGAACTGTCCCATTTCTATCTCTCCAACCTCATTTTCTTTCTAAGTGGGACGGATTTCACTCGAATCGTCTTATAAGTTGAATCGGTGTTTGTACATCATTCATTTACCATTGTAAAACTCTTATGGACAACAATAATATAAAGCATATCAAAATTCTCCACACATTTCTAAATGACACATTTCTTTCTCTCCAACCTCATTTTATTTCTTAGTGGGACGAATTTCACTCGAATCGTCCTGTAAGTTGAATCGATTTTTGTAAATCATTCCTTCACCATTTAAAACTCTTATGGAAAACAACACTACAAAGCATAGTCCAAACCTTCATAACTTGCCCTTTTCTTTGTCTCCAACCTCGTTTTCTTTCTAAGTTTGACGGATTTCACTCGAATCGTCCAACATGTATAATCGGTGTTTGTACATTATTCCTTCACCACTATAAGACTCTTATGGACAACAATTCTATAAAGCATAGTCCACACCTTCCGAACTGTCCCATTTCTATCTCTCCAACCTCCTTTTCTTTCTAAGTTGTACGGATTTCACTCGAATCGTCCTATAAGTTGAATCGGTGTTGGTACATCATTAATTCACCATTGTAAGACTCTTATGGACAACAATAATATAAAGCGTATCAAAATTCTCCAAACTTTCCGAAATGACACTTTTCTTTCTTTCCAACCTTATTTTATTTCTTAGTAGGACGGATTTCACACGAATCGTTCTGTAAGTTGAATCGATTTTTGTACATCATTCCTTCACCATTTAAAACTCTTATGGAAAACAACACTACAAAGCATAGTCCAAACCTTCATAACTTGCCCTTTTCTTTCTCTCCAACCTCGTTTTCTTTCCAAGTCTGACGGATTTCACTCGAATCGTCCAACATGTAGAATCGGTGTTTGTACATTATTCCTTCACTACTATAAGACTCTTATGGACAACAATTCTATAAAGCATAGTCCACACCTTCCGAACTGTCCCATTTCTATCTCTCCAACCTCCTTTTCTTTCCAAGTGGTACGGATTTCACTCGAATAGTCCTATAAGTTGAATCGGTGTTTGTACATCATTCATTCACCATTGTAAGACTCTTATGGACAACAATAATATAAAGCATAAAAAAAATTCTCCAAACTTTCCGAAATGACACTTTTCTTTCTTTCCAACCTTATTTTATTTCTTAGTAGGACGGATTTCACACGAATCGTTCTGTAAGTTGAATCGATTTTTGTACATCATTCCTTCACCATTGTAAAACTCTTATGGAAAACAATACTACAAAGCATAGTCCACACCTTCATAACTTGCCCTTTTCTTTCTCTCAAACCTCATTTTCTTTCTAAGTGGGACGGATTTCACTCGAATCGCCCAACAAGTTGAATCGGTGTTTGTACATTATTCCTTCACCAATTTAAGACTCTTATGGACAACAATTCTATAAAGCATAGTGCACACCTTCCGAACTGTCCCATTTCTATCTCTCCATCCTCCTTTTCTTTCTAAGTAGGACGGATTACACTCGAATCGTCCTATAAGTTGAATCGGTGTTTGAACATCAATCATTCACCATTGTAAGACTCTAATGGACAACAATACTATAAAACATATTAAAATTCTCCAAACCATCCTAAATGAAACTTTTCTTTCTCTCAAACCTCATTTTCATTCTTAGTGGGACGGATTTCACTCGAATCATCCTATAAGTTTAATCGGTGTTTGTACAACAATCCATCACCATTATAAGACTCTTATGGAAAACAATTCTATAAAGAATAGTCCACACCTTCCTAACTGTCCCATTTCTATCTCTCCAACCTCCTTTTCTTTCTAAGTGGTACGGATTTCACTCGAATCGTCCTATAAGTTGAATCGGTGTTTGTACATCATTCATTCACCATTGTAAGACTCTTATGGACAACAATAATATAAAGCATATCAAAATTCTCCAAACTTTCCGAAATGACACTTTTCTTTCTTTCCAACCTTATTTTATTTCTTAGTAGGACGGATTTCACACGAATCGTTCTGTAAGTTGAATCGATTTTTGTACATCATTCCTTCACCATTTAAAACTCTTATGGAAAACAACACTACAAAGCATAGTCCAAACCTTCATAACTTGCCCTTTTCTTTCACTCCAACCTCGTATTCTTTCTAAGTTTGACGGATTTCACTCGAATCGTCCAACATGTAGAATCGGTGTTTATACATTATTCCTTCACCATTATAAGACTCTTATGGACAACAATTCTATAAAGCATAGTCCACACCATCCGAACTGTCCCATTTCTATCTCTCCAACCTCCTTTTCTTTCTAACTGGTACGGATTTCACTCGAATCGTCCTATAAGTTGATCGGTGTTTGTACATCATTCATTCACCATTGTAAGACTCTTATGGATAACAATAATATAAAGCATATCAAAATTCTCCATACTTTCCGAAATGACACTTTTCTTTCTTTCCAACCTTATTTAATTTCTTAGTAGGACGGATTTCACACGAATCGTTCTGTAAGTTGAATCGATTTTTGTACATCATTCCTTCACCATTGTAAAACTCTTATGGAAAACAACACTACAAAGCATAGTCCAAACCTTCATAACTTGCCCTTTTCTTTTTCTCCAACCTCTTTTTCTTTCTAAGTTTGACGGATTTCACTCGAATCGTCCAACATGTAGAATCGGTGTTTGTACATTATTCCTTCACCATTATAAGACTCTTACTGACAACAATTCTATAAAGCATAGTCCACACCTTCCGAACTGTCCCATTTCTATCTCTCCAACCTCATTTGCTTTCTAAGTGGGACGGATTTCACTCGAATCGTCTTATAAGTTGAATCGGTGTTTGTACATCATTCATTCACCATTGTAAGACTCTTATGGACAACAATAATATAAATCATATCAAAATTCTCCACACATTTCTAAATGATACATTTCTTTCTCTCCAACCTCATTTTATTTCTTAGTGGGATGAATTTGACTCGAATCGTCCTGTAAGTTCAATCGATTTTTGTACATCATTCCTTCACCATTGTAAAACTCTTATGGAAAACAACACTACAAAGCATAGTCCAAACCTTCATAACTTGCCCTTTTCTTTCTCTCCAACCGCTTTTTCTTTCTAAGTTTGACGGATTTCACTCGAATCGTCCAACATGTAGAATCGGTGTTTGTACATTATTCCTTCACCATTATAAGACTCTTATGGACAACAATTCTATAAAGCATAGTCCACACCTTCCGAACTGTCCCATTTATATCTCTCCAACCTCCTTTTCTTTCTAACTGGTACGGATTTCACTCGAATCGTCCTATAAGTTGAATCGGTGTTTGTACATCATTCATTCACCATTGTAAGACTCTTATGGACAACAATAATATAAAGCATATCAAAATTCTCCAAACTTTCCGAAATGACACTTTTTTTTCTTTCCAACCTTATTTAATTTCTTAGTAGGACGGATTTCACACGAATCGTTCTGTAAGTTGAATCGATTTTTGAACATCATTCCTTCACCATTGTAAGACTCTTATGGAAAACAACACTACAAAGCATAGTCCAAACCTTCATAACTTGCCCTTTTCTTTCTCTCCAACCTCTTTTTCTTTCTAAGTTTGACGGATTTCACTCGAATCGTCTTATAAGTTGAATCGGTGTTTGTACATTATTCATTCACCATTGTAAGACTCTTATGGACAACAATAATATAAAGCATATCAAAATTCTCCACACATTTCTAAATGACACATTTCTTTCTCTCCAACCTCATTTTATTTCTTAGTGGGACGAATTTCACTCGAATCGTCCTGTAAGTTGAATCGATTTTTGTACATCATTCCTTCACCATTGTAAAACTCTTATGGAAAACAATACTACAAAGCATAGTCCACACCTTCATAACTTGCCCTTTTCTTTCCCTCAAACCTCATTTTCTTTCTAAGTGGGACGGATTTCACTCGAATCGCCCAACAAGATGAATCGGTGTTTGTACATTATTCCTTCACCTTTATAAGACTCTTATGGACAACAATTCTATAAAGCATAGTGCACACCTTCAGAACTGTCCCATTTCTATCTCTCCAACCTCCTTTTCTTTCTAAGTGGGACGGATTTCACTCGAATCGTCCTATAAGTTGAATCGGTGTTTGAACATCACTCATTCACCATTGTAAGACTCTGATGGACAACAATACTATAAAGCATATTAAAATTCTCCAAACCTTCCTAAATGACACTTTTCTTTCTCTCCAACCTCATTTTCATTCTTAGTGGGACAGATTTCACTCGAATCGTCTTATAAGTTTAATCGGTGTTTGTACAGCAATCCATCACCATTATAAGACTCTTATGGAGAACAATTCTATAAAGAATTGTCCACACCTTCCTAACTGTCCCATTTCTATCTCTCCAACCTCCTTTTCTTTCTAAGTGGTACGGATTTCACTCAAATCGTCCTATAAGTTGAATCGGTGTTTGTACATCATTCATTCACCATTGTAAGACTCTTATGGACAACAATACTATAAAGCACATCAAAATTCTCGACACATTTCTAAATGACACTTTTCTTTCTCTCCAACCTCATTTTATTTCTTAGTGGGACGAATTTCCCACGAATCGTCCTGTAAGTTGAATCGATTTTTGTACATCATTCCTTCACCATTGTAAAACTCTTATGGAAAACAATACTACAAAGCATAGTCCAAACCTTCATAACTTGCCCTTTTCTTTCTCTCCAACCTCTTTTTCTTTCTAAGTTTGACAGATTTCACTCGAATCGCCCAACAAGTTGAATCGGTATTTGTACATTATTACTTCACCATTATAAGACTCTTATGGACAACAATTCTATAAAGCATAGTCCACACCTTCAGAACTGTCCCATTTCTATCTCTCCAACCTCATTTTCTTTCTAAGTGGGACGGATTTCACTCGAATCGTCTTTTAAGTTGAATCGGTGTTTGTACATCATTCATTCACCATTGTAAGACTATTATGGACAACAATACTATAAAGCACATACATATTCTCCACACATTTCTAAATGACACTTTTCTTTCTCTCCAACCTCATTTTATTTCTTAGTGGGACGGATTTCCCTCGAATCGTCCTGTAAGTTGAATCGATTTTTGTACATCATTCCTTCACCATTGTAAAACTCTTATGGAAAACAACACTACAAAGCATAGTCCAAACCTTCATAACTTGCCTTTTTCTTTCTCTCCAACCTCTTTTTCTTTCTAAGTTTGACGGATTTCACTCGAATCGCCCAACAAGTTGAATCGGTGTTTGTACATTATTCCTTCACCATTATAAGACTCTTATGGACAACAATTCTATAAAGCATTGTCCACACCTTCCGAACTGTCCCATTTCTATCTCTCCAACCTCATTTTCTTTCTAAGTGGGACGGATTTCACTCGAATCGTCCTATAAGTTGAATCGGTGTTTGAACATCACTCATTCACCATTGTAAGACTCTGATGGACAACAATACTATACAGCATATTAAAATTCTCCAAACCTTCCTAAATGACATTTTTCTTTCTCTCCAACCTCATTTTCATTCTTAGTGGGACGGATTTCACTCGAATCGTCCTATAAGTTGAATCGGTGTTTGTACAACAATCCATCACCATTATAAGACTCTTATGGAGAAAAATTCTATAAAGAATAGTCCACACCTTCCTAACTGTCCCATTTCTATCTCTCCAACCTCCTTTTCTTTCTAAGTGGTACGGATTTCACTCGAATCGTCCTATAAGTTGAATCGGTGTTTGTACATCATTCATTCACCATTGTAAGACTCTTATGGACAACAATACTATAAAGCACATCAAAATTCTCGACACATTTCTAAATGACACTTTTCTTTCTCTCCAACCTCATTTTATTTCTTAGTGGGACGAATTTCCCACGAATCGTCCTGTAAGTTGAATCGATTTTTGTACATCATTCCTTCACCATTGTAAAACTCTTATGGAAAACAATACTACAAAGCATAGTCCAAACCTTCATAACTTGCCCTTTTCTTTCTCTCCAACCTCTTTTTCTTTCTAAGTTTGACAGATTTCACTCGAATCGCCCAACAAGTTGAATCGGTATTTGTACATTATTACTTCACCATTATAAGACTCTTATGGACAACAATTCTATAAAGCATAGTCCACACCTTCCGAACTGTTCCCATTTCTATCTCTCCAACCTCATTTTCTTTCTAAGTGGGACGGATTACACTCGAATCGTCCTATAAGTTGAATCGGTGTTTGAACATCACTCATTCACCATTGTAAGACTCTGATGGACAACAATACTATAAAGCATATTAAAATTCTCCATACCTTCCTAAATGACACTTTTCTTTCTCTCCAACCTCATTTTCTTTCTTAGTGGGACGGATTTCACTCGAATCGTCCTATAAGTTGAATCGGTGTTTGTACAACTATCCATCACCATTATAAGACTCTTATGGAGAACAATTCTATAAAGAATAGTCCACACCTTCTTAACTGTCCCATTTCTATCTCTCCAACCTCCTTTTCTTTCTAAGTGGTACGAATTTCACTCGAATCGTCCTATAAGTTGAATCGGTGTTTGTACATCATTCATTCACAATTGTAAGACTCTTATCGACAACAATACTATAAAGCACATCAAAATTCTCCACACATTTCTAAATGACACTTTTATTTCTCTCCAACCTCATTTTATTTCTTAGTGGGACGGATTTCACTCGAATCGTCCTGTAAGTTGAATCGATTTTTGTACATCATTCCTTCACCATTGTAAAACTCTTATGGAAAACAACACTACAAATCATAGTCCAAACCTTCATAACTTGCCCTTTTCTTTCTCTCCAACCGCTTTTTCTTTCTAAGTTTGACGGATTTCACTCGAATCGTCCAACATGTAGAATCGGTGTTTCTACATTATTCCTTCACCATTATAAGACTCTTATGGACAACAATTCTATAAAGCATAGTCCACATCTTCCGAACTGTCCCATTTATATTTCTTCAACCTCCCTTTCTTTCTAAGTGGTACGGATTTCACTCGAATCGTCCTATAAGTTGACTCGGTGTTTGTACATCATTCATTCACCATTGTATGACTCTTATGGACAACAATAATATAAAACATATCAAAATTCTCCAAACTTTCCGAAATGACACTTTTCTTTCTTTCCAACCTTATTTTATTTCTTAGTAGGACGGATTTCACACGAATCGTTCTGTAAGTTGAATCGATTTTTGTACATCATTCCTTCACCATTGTAAAACTCTTATGGAAAACAACACTACAAATCATAGTCCAAACCTTCATAACTTGCCCTTTTCTTTCTCTCCAACCGCTTTTTCTTTCTAAGTTTGACGGATTTCACTCGAATCGTCAAACATGTAGAATCGGTGTTTCTACATTATTCCTTCACCATTATAAGACTCTTATGGACAAAAATTCTATAAAGCATAGTCCACACCTTCCGAACTGTCCCATTTATATCTCTCCAACCTCCTTTTCTTTCTAAGTGGTACGGATTTCACTCGAATCGTCCTATAAGTTGATTCGGTGTTTGTACATCATTCATTCACCATTGTATGACTCTTATGGACAACAATAATATAAAGCATATCAAAATTCTCCAAACTTTCCGAAATGACACTATTCTTTCTTTCCAACCTTATTTTATTTCTTAGTAGGACGGATTTCACACGAATCGTTCTGTAAGTTGAATCAATTTTTGTACATTATTCCTTCACCATTGTAAAACTCTTATGGAAAACAACACTACAAAGCATAGTCCAAACCTTCATAACTTGCCATTTTCTTTCTCTCCATCCTCTTTTTCTTTCTAAGTTTGACGGATTTCACTCGAATCGCCCAACAAGTTGAATCGGTGTTTGTACATTATTCCTTCACCATTATAAGACTCTTATGGACAACAATTCTATAAATCATAGTCCACACCTTATGAACTGTCCCATTTCTATCTCTCCAACCTCATTTTCTTTCTAAGTGGGACGGATTTCACTCGAATCGTCCTATAAGTTGAATCGGTGTTTGAACATCATTCATTCACCATTGTAAGACTCTGATGGACAACAATACTATAAAGCATATTAAAATTCTCCAAACCTTCCTAAATGACACTTTTCTTTCTCTCCATCCTCATTTTCTTTCTTAGTGGGACGGATTTCACACGAATCGTCCAGTAAGTTGAATCCATTTTTCTACATCATTCCTTCACCATTGTAAAACTCTTATGGAAAACAACACTACAAAGCATAGTCCAAACCTTCATAACTTGCCTTTTTCTTTCTCTCCAACCTCTTTTTCTTTCTAAGTTTGACGGATTGCACTCGAATCGCCCAACAAGTTGAATCGGTGTTTGTACATTATTCCTTCACCATTATAAGACTCTTATGGACAACTATTCTATAAAGCATAGTCCATACCTTCCGAACTGTCCCATTTCTATCTCTCCAACCTCATTTTCTTTCTAAGTGGGACGGATTTCACTCGAATCGTCCTACAAGTTGAATCGGTGTTTGAACATCACTCATTCACCATTGTAAGACTCTGATGGACAAAAATACTATAAAGCATATTAAAATTCTCCAAACCTTCCTAAATGACACTTTTCTTTCTTTCCAACCTCATTTTCTTTCTTAGTGGGACGGATTTCACTCGAATCGTCCTATAAGTTGAATCGGTGTATGTACAACAATCCATCACCATTATAAGACTCTTATGGAGAACAATTCTATAAAGAATAGTCCACACCTTCCTAACTGTCCCATTTCTATCTCTCCAACCTCCTTTTCTTTCTAAGTGGTACGAATTTCACTCGAATCGTCCTATAAGTTGAATCGGTGTTTGTACATCATTCATTCACAATTCTAAGACTCTTATGGACAACAATACTATAAAGCACATCAAAATTCTCCACACATTTCTAAATGACACTTTTATTTCTCTCCAACCTCATTTTATTTCTTAGTGTGACGGATTTCACTCGAATCGTCCTGTAAGTTGAATCGATTTTTGTACATCATTCCTTCACCATTGTAAAACTCTTATGGATAACAACACTACAAATCATAGTCCAAACCTTCATAACTTGCCCTTTTCTTTCTCTCCAACCGCTTTTTCTTTCTAAGTTTGACGGATTTCACTCGAATCGTCCAACATGTAGAATCGGTGTTTGTACATTATTCCTTCACCATTATAAGACTCTTATGGACAACAATTCTATAAAGCATAGTCCACACCTTCCGAACTGTCCCATTTATATCTCTCCAACCTCCTTTTCTTTCTAAGTGGTACGGATTTCACTCGAATCGTCCTATAAGTTGATTCGGTGTTTGTACATCATTCATTCACCATTGTATGACTCTTATGGACAACAATAATATAAAGCATATCAAAATTCTCCAAACTTTCTGAAATGACACTATTATTTCTTTCCAACCTTATTTTATTTCTTAGTAGGACGGATTTCACACGAATCGTTCTGTAAGTTGAATCAATTTTTGTACATTATTCCTTCACCATTGTAAAACTCTTATGGAAAACAACACTACAAAGCATAGTCCAAACCTTCATAACTTGCCATTTTCTTTCTCTCCATCCTCGTTTTCTTTCTAAGTTTGACGGATTTCACTCGAATCGCCCAACAAGTTGAATCGGTGTTTGTACATTATTCCTTCACCATTATAAGACTCTTATGGACAACAATCTATAAATCATAGTCCACACCTTACGAACTGTCCCATTTCTATCTCTCCAACCTCATTTTCTTTCTAAGTGGGACGGATTTCACTCGAATCGTCCTATAAGTTGAATCGGTGTTTGAACATCATTCATTCACCATTGTAAGACTCTGATGGACAACAATACTATAAAGCATATTAAAATTCTCCAAACCTTCCTAAATGACACTTTTCTTTCTCTCCATCCTCATTTTCTTTCTTAGTGGGACGGATTTCACACGAATCGTCCTGTAAGTTGAATCCATTTTTCTACATCATTCCTTCACCATTGTAAAACTCTTATGGAAAACAACACTACAAAGCATAGTCCAAACCTTCATAACTTGCCTTTTTCTTTCTCTCCAACCTCTTTTTCTTTCTAAGTTTGACGGATTGCACTCGAATCGCCCAACAAGTTGAATCGGTGTTTGTACATTATTCCTTCACCATTATAAGACTCTTATGGACAACTATTCTATAAAGCATAGTCCATACCTTCCGAACTGTCCCATTTCTATCTCTCCAACCTCATTTTCTTTCTAAGTGGGACGGATTTCACTCGAATCGTCCTATAAGTTGAATCGGTGTTTGAACATCACTCATTCACCATTGTAAGACTCTGATGGACAACAATACTATAAAGCATATTAAAATTCTCCAAACCTTCCTAAATGACACTTTTCTTTCTCTCCAACCTCATTTTCTTTCTTAGTGGGACGGATTTCACTCGAATCGTCCTATAAGTTGAATCGGTGTATGTACAACAATCCATCACCATTATAAGACTCTTATGGACAACAATTCTATAAAGAATAGTCCACACCTTCCTAACTGTCCCATTTCTATCTCTCCAACCTCCTTTTCTTTCTAAGTGGTACGAATTTCACTCGAATCGTCCTATAAGTTGAATCGGTGTTTGTACATCATTCATTCACAATTGTAAGACTCTTATGGACAACAATACTATAAAGCACATCAAAATTCTCCACACATTTCTAAATGACACTTTTATTTCTCTCCAACCTCATTTTATTTCTTAGTGGGACGGATTTCACTCGAATCGTCCTGTAAGTTGAATCGATTTTTGTACATCATTCCTTCACCATTGTAAAACTCTTATGGATAACAACACTACAAATCATAGTCCAAACCTTCATAACTTGCCCTTTTCTTTCTCTCCAACCGCTTTTTCTTTCTAAGTTTGACGGATTTCACTCGAATCGTCCAACATGTAGAATCGGTGTTTGTACATTATTCCTTCACCATTATAAGACTCTTATGGACAACAATTCTATAAAGCATAGTCCACACCTTCCGAACTGTCCCATTTATATCTCTCCAACCTCCTTTTCTTTCTAAGTGGGACGGATTTCACTCGAATCGTCTTTTAAGTTGAATCGGTGTTTGTACATCATTCATTCACCATTGTAAGACTCTTATGGACAACAATACTATAAAGCACATCAAAATTCTCCACACATTTCTAAATGACACTTTTCTTTCTCTCCAACCTCATTTTATTTCTTAGTGGGACGGATTTCCCTCGAATCGTCCTGTAAGTTGATTCGGTGTTTGTACATCATTCATTCACCATTGTATGACTCTTATGGACAACAATAATATAAAGCATATCAAAATTCTCCAAACTTTCCGAAATGACACTATTCTTTCTTTCCAACCTTATTTTATTTCTTAGTAGGACGGATTTCACACGAATCGTTATGTAAGTTGAATCGATTTTTGTACATCATTCCTTCACCATTGTAAAACTCTTATGGAAAACAACACTACAAAGCATAGTCCAAACCTTCATAACTTGCCCTTTTATTTCTCTCCAACCTCTTTTTCTTTCTAAGTTTGACGGATTTCACTCGAATCGTCCAACATGTAGAATCGGTGTTTGTACATTATTCCTTCACCATTATAAGACTCTTATGGACAACAATTCTATAAAGCAAGTCCACACCTTCCGATCTGTCCCATTTATATCTCTCCAACCTCCTTTTCTTTCTAAGTGGTACGGATTTCACTCGAATCGTCCTATAAGTTTATTCGGTGTTTGTACATCATTCATTCACCATTGTATGACTCTTATGGACAACAATAATATAAAGCATATCAAAATTCTCCAAACTTTCCGAAATGACACTATTCTTTCTTTCCAACCTTATTTTATTTCTTAGTAGGACGGATTTCACACGAATCGTTATGTAAGTTGAATCGATTTTTGTACATCATTCCTTCACCATTGTAAAACTCTTATGGAAAACAACACTACAAAGCATAGTCCAAACCTTCATAACTTGCCCTTTTATTTCTCTCCAACCTCTTTTTCTTTCTAAGTTTGACGGATTTCACTCGAATCGTCCAACATGTAGAATCGGTGTTTGTACATTATTCCTTCACCATTATAAGACTCTTATGGACAACAATTCTATAAAGCAAGTCCACACCTTCCGAACTGTCCCATTTCTATCTCTCCAACCTCATTTTCTTTCTAAGTGGGACGGATTTCACTCGAATCGTCTTATAAGTTGAATCGGTGTTTGTACGTCATTCATTCACCATTGTAAGACTCTTATGGACAACAATAATATAAAGCATATCAAAATTCTCCAAACCTTCCGAAATGACACTTTTCTTTCTCTCCAACCTTATTTTATTTCTTAGTAGGACGGATTAAACACGAATTGTTCTGTAAGTTGAATCGATTTTTATACATTATTCCTTCACCATTGTAAAACTCTTATGGAAAACAACACTACAAAGCATAGTCCAAACCTTCATAACTTGCCCTTTTCTTTCTCTCCAACCTCTTTTTCTTTCTAAGTTTGACGGATTTCACTCGAATCGCCCAACAAGTTGAATCGGTGTTTGTACATTATTCCTTCACCATTATAAGACTCTTATGGACAACAATTCTATAAATCAAAGTCCACACCTTACGAACTGTCCCATTTCTATCTCTCCAACCTCATTTTCTTTCTAAGTGGGACGGATTTCACACGAATCGTCCTATAAGTTGAATCGGTGTTCGAACATCACTCATTCACCATTGTAAGACTCTGATGGACAACAATACTATAAAGCATATTAAAATTCTCCAAACCTTCCTAAATGACACTTTTCTTTCTCTCCAACCTCATTTTCTTTCTTAGTGGGACAGATTTCACACGAATCGTCCTGTAAGTTGAATCCATTTTTCTACATCATTCCTTCACCATTGTAAAATTCTTATGGAAAACAACACTACAAAGCATAGTCCAAACCTTCATAACTTGCCTTTTGCTTTCTCTCCAACCTCTTTTTCTTTCTAAGTTTGACGGATTTCACTCGAATCGCCCAACAAGTTGAATCGGTGTTTGTACATTATTCCTTCACCATTATAAGACTCTTATGGACAACAATTCTATAAAGCATAGTCCACACCTTCTGAACTGTCCCATTTCCATCTCTCCAACCTCATTTTCTTTCTAAGTGGGACGGATTTCACTCGAATCGTCTTATAAGTTGAATCGGTGTTTGTACGTCATTCATTCACCATTGTAAGATTCTTATGGACAACAATAATATAAAGCATATCAAAATTCTCCAAACCTTCCGAAATGACACTTTTCTTTCTCTCCAACCTCATTTTATTTCTTAGTAGGACGGATTTCACACGAATCGTCCTGTAAGTTGAATCGATTTTTGTACATCAATCCTTCACCATTGTAAAACTCTTATGGAAGACAACACTACAAAGCATTGTCCAAACCTTCATAACTTGCCTTTTTCTTTCTCTCCAACCTCTTTTTCTTTCTAAGTTTGACGGATTTCACACGAATCGCCCAACAAGTTGAATCGGTGTTTGTACATTATTCCTTCACCATTATAAGACTCTTATGGAGTACAATTCTACAAAGCATAGTCTATACCTTCCGAACTGTCCCATTTCTATCTCTCCAACCTCATTCTTTCTAAGTGGGACGGATTTCACTCGAAACGTCCTATAAGTTGAATCGGTGTTTGAACATCACTCATTCACCATTGTAAGACTCTGATGGACAACAATACTATAAAACATATTAAAATTCTCCAAACCTTCCTAAATGACACTTTTCTTTCTCTCCAACCTCATTTTCATTCTTAGTGGGACGGATTTCACTCGAATCATCCTATAAGTTTAATCGGTGTTTGTACAGGAATCCATCACCATTAGAAGACTCTTATGGAGAACAATTCTATAAAGAATAGTCCACACCTTCCTAACTGTCCCATTTCTATCTCTCCAACCTCCTTTTCTTTCTAAGTGGTACGGATTTCACTCGAATCGTCCTATAAGTTGAATCAGTGTTTTTACATCATTCATTCACCATTGTAAGACTCTTATGGACAACAATAATATAAAGCATATCAAAATTCTCCAAACTTTCCGAAATGACACTTTTCTTTCTTTCCAACCTTATTTTATTTCTTATTAGGACGGATTTCACTCGAATCGTCCTGTAAGTTGAATCGATTTTTGTACATCATTCCTTCACCATTGTAAAACTCTTATGGAAAACAACACTACAAATCATAGTCCAAACCTTCATAACTTGCCCTTTTCTTTCTTTCCAACCGCTTTTTCTTTCTAAGTTTGACGGATTTCACTCGAATCGTCCAACATGTAGAATCGGTGTTTCTACATTATTCCTTCACCATTATAAGACTCTTGTGGACAACAATTCTATAAAGCATAGTCCACACCTTCCGAACTGTCCCATTTCTATCTCTCCAACCTCCTTTTCTTTCTAAGTGGTACGGATTTCACTCGAATCGTCCTATAAGTTGATTCGGTGTTTGTACATCATTCATTCACCATTGTAAAACTCTTATGGACAACAATAATATAAAGCATATCAAAATTCTCCAAACTTTCCGAAATGACACTTTTCTTTCTTTCCAACCTTATTTTATTTCTTAGTAAGACGGATTTCACACGAATCGTTCTGTAAGTTGAATCGATTTTTGTACATCATTCCTTCACAATTGTAAAACTCTTATGGAAAACAACACTACAAAGCATAGTCCAAACCTTCATAACTTGCCCATTTCTTTCTCTCCAACCTCTTTTTCTTTCTAAGTTTGACGGATTTCACTCGAATCGTCCAACATGTAGAATCGGTGTTTGTACATTATTCCTTCACCATTATAAGACTCTTATGGACTACAATTCTATAAAGCAAGTCCACACCTTCCGAACTGTCCCATTTCTATCTCTCCAACCACCTTTTCTTTCTAAGTGGGACAGATTTCACTCGAATCGTCTTATTAGTTGAATCGGTGTTTGTACGTCATTCATTCACCATTGTAAGACTCTTATGGACAACAATAATATAAAACATATCAAAATTCTCCAAACCTTCCGAAATGACACTTTTCTTTCTCTCCAACCTTATTTTATTTCTTATTAGGACGGATTTCACTCGAATCGTCCTGTAAGTTGAATCGATTTTTGTACATCATTCCTTCACCATTGTAAAACTCTTATGGAAAACAACACTACAAATCATAGTCCAAACCTTCATAACTTGCCCTTTTCTTTCTCTCCAACCGCTTTTTCTTTCTAAGTTTGACGGATTTCACTCGAATCGTCCAACATGTAGAATCGGTGTTTCTACATTATTCCTTCACCATTATAAGACTCTTGTGGACAACAATTCTATAAAGAATTGTCCACACCTTCCTAACTTTCCCATTTCTATCTCTCCAACCTTCTTTCCTTTCTAAGTGGTACGGATTTCACTCGAATCGTCCTATAAGTTGAATCGTTGTTTGTACATCATTCATTCACCATTGTAAGACTCTTACGGACAACAATACTATAAAGCACATCAAAATTCTCCACACATTTCTAAATGACACTTTTCTTTCTCTCCAACCTCATTTTATTTCTTAGTGGGACGGATTTCCCTCGAATCGTCCTGTAAGTTGAATCGATTTTTGTACATCATTCCTTCACCATTGTAAAACTCTTCTGGAAAACAACACTACAAAGCATAGTCCAAACCTTCATAACTTGCCCTTTTCTTTCTCTCCAACCTCTTTTTCTTTCTAAGTTTGACGGATTTCACTCGATTCGCCCAACAAGTTGAATCGGTGTTTGTACATTATTCCTTCACCATTATAAGACTCTTATGGACAACAATTCTATAAATCATAGTCCACACCTTACGAACTGTCCCATTTCTATCTCTCCAACCTCATTTTCTTTCTAAGTGGGACGGATTTCACTCGAATCGTCCTATAAGTTGAATCGGTGTTTGAACATCACTCATTCACCATTGTAAGACTCTGATGGACAACAATACTATAAAGCATATTAAAATTCTCCAAACTTTCCTAAATGACACTTTTCTTTCTCTCCAACCTCATTTTCTTTCTTAGTGGGACGGATTTCACACGAATCGTCCTATAAGTTGAATCGATTTTTCTACATCATTCCTTCACCATTGTAAAACTCTTATGGAAAACAACACTACAAAGCGTAGTCCAAACCTTCATAACTTGCCTTTTTCTTTCTCTCCAATCTCTTTTTCTTTCTAAGTTTGACGGATTTCACTCGAATCGCCCAACAAGTTGAATCGGTGTTTGTACATTATTCCTTCACCATTATAAGACTCTTATGGACTACAATTCTATAAAGCAAGTCCACACCTTACGAACTGTCCCATTTCTATCTCTCCAACCACCTTTTCTTTCTAAGTGGGACAGATTTCACTCGAATCGTCTTATAAGTTGAATCGGTGTTTGTACGTCATTCATTCACCATTGTAAGACTCTTATGGACAACAATAATATAAAGCATATCAAAATTCTCCAAACCTTCCGAAATGACACTTTTTTTTCTCTCCAACCTTATTTTATTTCTTAGTAGGACGGATTTCACACGAATCGTTCTGTAAGTTGAATCGATTTTTGTACATCATTCCTTCACCATTGAAAAACTCTTATGGAAAACAACACTACAAAGCATAGTCCAAACCTTCATAACTTGCCCTTTTCTTTCTCTCCAACCTCTTTTTCTTTCTAAGTTTGACGGATTTCACTCGAATCGCCCAACAAGTTGAATCGGTGTTTGTACATTATTCCTTCACCATTATAAGACTCTTATGGACAACAATTCTATAAATCATAGTCCACATCTTACGAACTGTCCCATTTCTATCTCTCCAACCTCATTTTCTTTCTAAGTGGGACGGATTTCAATCGAAACGTCCTATAAGTTGAATCGGTGTTTGAACATCACTCATTCGCCATTGTAAGACTCTGATGGACAACAATATTATAAAGAATATTAAAATTCTCCAAACTTTCCTAAATGACACTTTTCTTTCTCTCCAACCTCATTTTCTTTCTTAGTGGGACGGATTTCACACGAATCGTCTTGTAAGTTGAATCGATTTTTCTACATCATTCCTTCTCCATTGTAAAACTATTATGGAAAACAACACTACAAAGCATAGTCCAAACCTTCATAACTTGCCTTTTTCTTTCTCTCCAATCTCTTTTTCTTTCTAAGTTTGACGGATTTCACTCGAATCGCCCAACAAGTTGAATCGGTGTTTGTACATTATTCCATCACCATTATAAGACTCTTATAGACAACAATTCTATAAAGCATAGTCCACACCTTCCGAACTGTCCCATTTCTATCTCTCCAACCTCATTCTTTCTAAGTGGGACGGATTTCACTCGAATCGTCCTATAAGTTGAATCGGTGTTTGAACATCACTCATTCACCATTGTAAGACTCTGATGGACAACAATACTATAAAGCATATTAAAATTCTCCAAACCTTCCTAAATGACATTTTTCTTTCTCTCCAACCTCATTTTCATTCTTAGTGGGACGGATTTCACTCGAATCGTCCTATAAGTTGAATCGGTGTTTGTACAGCAATCCATCACCATTATAAGATTCTTATAGTGAACAATTCTATAAAGAATAGTCCACACCTTCCTAACTTTCCCATTTCTATCTCTCCAACCTCCTTTTCTTTCTAAGTGGTACGGATTTCACTCGAATCGTCCTATAAGTTGAATCGGTGTTTGTACATCATTCATTCACCATTGTAAGACTCTTATGGACAACAATACTATAAAGCACATCAAAATTCTCCACACATTTCTAAATGACACTTTTCTTTCTCTCCAACCTCATTTTATTTCTTAGTGGGACGGATTTCCCTCGAATCGTCCTGTAAGTTGAATCGATTTTTGTACATCATTCCTTCACCATTGTAAAACTCTTATGGAAAACAACACTACAAAGCATAGTCCAAACCTTCATAACTTGCCCTTTTCTTTCTCTCCAACCTCTTTTTCTTTCTAAGTTTGACGGATTTCACTCGATTCGCCCAACAAGTTGAATCGGTGTTTGTACATTATTCCTTCACCATTATAAGACTCTTATGGACAACAATTCTATAAAGCATAGTCCACACCTTCCGAACTGTCCCATTTCTATCTCTCCAACCACATTCTTTCTAAGTGGGACGGATTTCACTCGAATCGTCCTATTAATTGAATCGGTGTTTGAACATCACTCATTCACCATTGTAAGACTCTGATGGACAACAATACTATAAAGCATATTAAAATTCTCCAAACCTTCCTAAATGACACTTTTCTTTCTCTCCAACCTCATTTTCTTTCTTAGTGGGACGGATTTCACTCGAATCGTCCTATAAGTTGAATCGGTGTTTGTACAGCAATCCATCACCATTATAAGATTCTTATAGTGAACAATTCTATAAAGAATAGTCCACACCATCCTAACTTTCCCATTTCTATCTCTCCAACCTCCTTTTCTTTCTAAGTGGTACGGATTTCGCTCGAATCGTCCTATAAGTTGAATCGGTGTTTGTACATCATTCATTCACCATTGTAAGACTCTTATGGACAACAATACTATAAAGCACATCAAAATTCTCCACACATTTCTAAATGACACTTTTCTTTCTCTCCAACCTCATTTTATTTCTTAGTGGGACGGATTTCCCTCGAATCGTCCTGTAAGTTGAATCGATTTTTGTACATCATTCCTTCACCATTGTAAAACTCTTATGGAAAACAACACTACAAAGCATAGTCCAAACCTTCATAACTTGCCCTTTTCTTTCTCTCCAACCTCTTTTTCTTTCTAAGTTTGACGGATTTCACTCGATTCGCCCAACAAGTTGAATCGGTGTTTGTACATTATTCCTTCACCATTATAAGACTCTTATGGACAACAATTCTATAAAGCATAGTCCACACCTTCCGAACTGTCCCATTTCTATCTCTCCAACCACATTCTTTCTAAGTGGGACGGATTTCACTCGAATCGTCCTATAAATTGAATCGGTGTTTGAACATCACTCATTCCCCATTGTAAGACTCTGATGGACAACAATACTATAAAGCATATTAAAATTCTCCAAACCTTCCTAAATGACACTTTTCTTTCTCTCCAACCTCATTTTCTTTCTTAGTGGGACGGATTTCACACGAATCGTCCTGTAAGTTGAATCGATTTTTGTACATCATTCCTTCACCATTGTAAAACTCTTATGGAAAACAACACTACAAAGCATAGTCCAAACCTTCATAACTTGCCCTTTTCTTTATCTCCAACCTCTTTTTCTTTCTAAGTTTGACGGATTTCACTCGATTCGCCCAACAAGTTGAATCGGTGTTTGTACATTATTCCTTCACCATTATAAGACTCTTATGGACAACAATTCTATAAAGCATAGTCCACACCTTCCGAACTGTCCCATTTCTATCTCTCCAACCACATTCTTTCTAAGTGGGACGGATTTCACTCGAATCGTCCTATTAATTGAATCGGTGTTTGAACATCACTCATTCACCATTGTAAGACTCTGATGGACAACAATACTATAAAGCATATTAAAATTCTCCAAACCTTCCTAAATGACACTTTTCTTTCTCTCCAACCTCATTTTCTTTCTTAGTGGGACGGATTTCACTCGAATCGTCCTATAAGTTGAATCGGTGTTTGTACAGCAATCCATCACCATTATAAGATTCTTATAGTGAACAATTCTATAAAGAATAGTCCACACCTTCCTAACTTTCCCATTTCTATCTCTCCAACCTCCTTTTCTTTCTAAGTGGTACGGATTTCACTCGAATCGTCCTATAAGTTGAATCGGTGTTTGTACATCATTCATTCACCATTGTAAGACTCTTATGGACAACAATACTATAAAGCACATCAAAATTCTCCACACATTTCTAAATGACACTTTTCTTTCTCTCCAACCTCATTTTATTTCTTAGTGGGACGGATTTCCCTCGAATCGTCCTGTAAGTTGAATCGATTTTTGTACATCATTCCTTCACCATTGTAAAACTCTTATGGAAAACAACACTACAAAGCATAGTCCAAACCTTCATAACTTGCCCTTTTCTTTCTCTCCAACCTCTTTTTCTTTCTAAGTTTGACGGATTTCACTCGATTCGCCCAACAAGTTGAATCGGTGTTTGTACATTATTCCTTCACCATTATAAGACTCTTATGGACAACAATTCTATAAAGCATAGTCCACACCTTCCGAACTATCCCATTTCTATCTCTCCAACCACATTCTTTCTAAGTGGGACGGATTTCACTCGAATCGTCCTATAAATTGAATCGGTGTTTGAACATCACTCATTCACCATTGTAAGACTCTGATGGACAACAATACTATAAAGCATATTAAAATTCTCCAAACCTTCCTAAATGACACTTTTCTTTCTCTCCAACCTCATTTTCTTTCTTAGTGGGACGGATTTCACACGAATCGTCCTGTAAGTTGAATCAATTTTTGTACATCATTCCTTCACCATTGTAAAACTCTTCTGGAAAACAATACTACAAAGCATAGTCCAAACCTTCATAACTTGCCTTTTTCTTTCTCTCCAACCTCTTTTTCTTTCTAAGTTTGACGGATTTCACTCGAATCGCCCAACAAGTTGAATCGGCGTTTGTACATTATTCCTTCACCATTATAAGACTCTTATGGACAACAATTCTATAAAGCATAGTCCACACCTTCCGAACTGTCCCATTTCTATCTCTCCAACCTCATTCTTTCTAAGTGGGACGGATTTCACTCGAATCGTCCTATAAGTTGAATCGGTGTTTGAACATCACTCATTCACCATTGTAAGACTCTGATGGACAACAATACTATAAAGCATATTAAAATTCTCCAAACCTTCCTAAATGACATTTTTCTTTCTCTTCAACCTCATTTTCATTCTTAGTGGGACGGATTTCACTCGAATCGTCCTATAAGTTGAATCGGTGTTTGTACAGCAATCCATCACCATTATAAGACTCTTATGGAGAACAATTCTATAAAGAATAGTCCACACGTTCCTAACTGTCCCATTTCTATCTCTCCAACCTCCTTTTCTTTCTAAGTGGTACGGATTTCACTCGAATCGTCCAACATGTAGAATCGGTTTTTGTACATTATTCCTTCACCATTATAAGACTCTTATGGACAACAATTCTATAAAGCAAGTCCACACCTTCCGAACTGTCCCATTTCTATCTCTCCAACCTCCTTTTCTTTCTAAGTGGGAAGGATTTCACTCGAATCGTCTTTTAAGTTGAATCGGTGTTTGTACGTCATTCATTCACCATTGTAAGACTCTTATGGACAACAATACTATAGAGTATATTTCCAAACCTTCCTAAATGACACTTTTCTTTCTCTCCAACCTTATTTTCTTTCTTAGTGGGACGGATTTAGCACGAATCGTCCTGTAAGTTGAATCGATTTTTGTACATCATTCCTTCACCATTGTAAAACTCTTATGGAAAACAACACTACAAAGCATAGTCCAAACCTTCATAACTTGCCTTTTTCTTTCTCTCCAACCTCTTTTTCTTTCTAAGTTTGACGGATTTCACTCGGATCGCCCAACAAGTTGAATCGGTGTTTGTACATTATTCCTTCACCATTATAAGACTCTTATGGACAACAATTCTATAAAGCATAGTCCACACCTTCCGAACTGTCCCATTTCTATCTCTCCAACCTCATTTTCTTTCTAAGTTGGACGGATTTCACTCGAATCGTCTTATAAGTTGAATCGGTGTTTGTACGTCATTCATTCACCATTGTAAGACTCTTATGGACAACAATAATATCAAGCATATCAAAATTCTCCAAACCTTCCGAAATGACACTTTTCTTTCTCTCCAACCTCATTTTATTCCTTAGTAGGACGGATATCACACGAATCATCCTGTAAGTTGAATCAATTTTTGTACATCATTCTTTCACCATTGTAAAACTCTTATGGAAAACAACACTACAAAGCATAGTCCAAACCTTCATAACTTGCCTTTTTCTTTCTCTCCAACCTCTTTTTCTTTCTAAGTTTGACGGATTTCACTCCAATCGTCCAACATGTAGAATCGGTGTTTGTACATTATTCATTCACCATTATAAGACTCTTATGGACAACAATTCTATAAAGCATAGTCCACACCTTCCGAACTGTCCCATTTCTATCTCTCCAACCTCCTTTTCTTTCTAAATGGGACGGATTTCACTCGAATCGTCTTATAAGTTGAATCGGTGTTTGTACGTCATTCATTCACCATTGTAATACTCTTATGGACAACAATAATATAAAGCTTATAAAAATTCTCCAAACCTTCCGAAATGACACTTTTATTTCTCTCCAACCTTATTTTATTTCTTAGTAGGACGGATTTCACACGAATCGTTCTATAAGTTGAATCGATTTTTGTACATCATTCCTTCACCATTGTAAAACTCTTATGGAAAACAACATTACAAAGCATAGTCCAAACCTTCATAACTTGCCATTTTCTTTCTCTCCAACCGCTTTTTCTTTCTAAGTTTGACGGATTTCACTCGAATCGTCCAACAAGTTGAATCGGTATTTAAACATTATTCCTTCACCATTATAAAACTCTTATGGACAACAATTCTATAAAGCATAGTCCACACCTTACGAACTGTCCCATTTCTATCTCTCCAACCTCATTTTCTTTCTAAGTGGGACGGATTTCACTCTAATCGTCTTATAAGTTGAATCGGTGTTTGTACATCATTCATTCACCATTGTAAGACTCTTATGGACAACAATAATATAAAGCATATCAAAATTCTCCACACATTTCTAAATGACACTTTTCTTTCTCTCCAACCTCATTTTATTTCTTAGTGGGACGAATTTCACTCGAATCGTCCTGTAAGTTGAATCGATTTTTGTACATCATTCCTTCACCATTGTAAAACTCTTCTGGAAAACAATACTACAAAGCATAGTCCACACCTTCATAACTTGCCCTTTTCTTTCTCTCCAACCTCATTTTCTTTCTAAGTGGGACGGATTTCACTCGAATCGCCCAACAATTTAAATCGGTGTTTGTACATTATTCCTTCACCATTATAAGACAAATATTCTATAATGCATAGTGCACACCTTCCGAACTGTCCCATTTCTATCTCTCCAACCTCCTTTTCTTTCTAAGTGGGACGGATTTCACTCGAATCGTCCTATAAGTTGAATCGGTGTTTGAACATCACTCATTCACCATTGTAAGACTCTGATGGACAACAATACTATAAAGCATATTAAAATTCTCCAAACTTTCCGAAATGACACTTTTCTTTCTTTCCAACCTTATTTTATTTCTTATTAGGACGGATTTCACACGAATCGTTCTGTAAGTTGAATCGATTTTTGTACATCATTTCTTCACCATTGTAAAACTATTATGGAAAACAACACTACAAATCATAGTCCAAACCTTCATAACTTGCCCTTTTCTTTCTCTCCAACCGCTTTTTCTTTCTAAGTTTGACGGATTTCACTAGAATCGTCCAACATGTAGAATCGGTGTTTGTACATTATTCCTTCACCATTATAAGACTCTTATGGACAACAATTCTATAAAGAATAGTCCACACCTTCCTAACTGTCCCATTTCTATCTCTCCAACCTCCTTTTCTTTCTAAGTGATACGGATTTCACTCGAATCGTCCTATAAGTTCTATCGGTGTTTGTACATCATTCATTCACCATTGTAAGACTCTTATAGACAACAATACTATAAAGCACATCAAAATTCTCCACACATTTCTAAATGACACTTTTCTTTCTCTCCAACCTCATTTTATTTCTTAGTGGGACGAATTTCACTCGAATCGTCCTGTAAGTTGAATCGATTTTTGTACATCATTCCTTCACCATTTTAAAACTCATATGGAAAACAATACTACAAAGCATAGTCCACACCTTCATAACTTGCACTTTTCTTTCTCTCCAACCTCAATTTCTTTCTAAGTGGGACGAATTTCACTCGAATCGCCCAACAAGTTGAATCGGTGTTTGTACATTATTCCTTCACCATTATAAGACAACAATTCTATAAAGCATAGTGCACACCTTCCGAACTGTCCCATTTCTATCTCTCCAACCTCCTTTTCTTTCTAAGTGGGACGGATTTCACTCGAATCGTCCTATAAGTTGAATCGGTGTTTGAACATCACTCATTCACCATTGTAAGACTCTGATGGACAACAATACTATAAAACATATTAAAATTCTCCAAACCTTCCTAAATGACACTTTTCTTTCTCTCCAACCTCATTTTCTTTCTTAGTGGGAGGGATTTCACTCGAATCGTCCTATAAGTTTAATCGGTTTTTGTACAGCAATCCATCACCATTATAAGACTCTTATGGAGAACAATTTTATAAAGAATAGTCCACACCTTCCTAACTGTCCCATTTCTATCTCTCCAACCTCCTTTTCTTTCTAAGTGGTACGGATTTCACTCGAATCATCCTATAAGTTGAATCGGTGTTTCTACATCATTCATTCACCATTGTAAGATTCTTATGGACAACAATAATATAAAGCATATCAAAATTCTCCAAACTTTCCGAAATGACACTTTTCTTTCTTTCCAACCTTATTTTATTTCTTAGTAGGACGGATTTCACACGAATCGTTCTGTAAGTTGAA
This sequence comes from Cornus suecica, assembly GCA_963922005.1. Classification (NCBI taxonomy): domain Eukaryota; kingdom Viridiplantae; phylum Streptophyta; class Magnoliopsida; order Cornales; family Cornaceae; genus Cornus; species Cornus suecica. Next base: position 31,152,123 of record OY998241.1, read on the forward strand.
TCGATTTTTGTACATCATTCCTTCACCATTGTAAAACTCTTATGGAAAACAACACTACAAAGCATAGTCCAAACCTTCATAACTTGCCCTTTTCTTTCTCTCCAACCGCTTTTTCTTTCTAAGTTTGACGGATTTCACTCGAATCATCCAACATGTAGAATCGGTGTTTGTACATTATTCCTTCACCATTATAAGACTCTTATGGACAACAATTCTATAAAGCATAGTCCACACCTTCCGAACTGTCCCATTTCTATCTCTCCAACCTCCTTTTCTTTCTAAGTGGTGCGGATTTCACTCGAATCGTCCTATATGTTGAATCGGTGTTTGAACATCATTCATTCACCATTGTAAGACTCTTCTGGACAAAAAAAATACAAAGCATATCAAAATTCTCCAAACCTTCCGAAATGACACTTTTATTTCTTTCCAACCTTATTTTATTTCTTAGTAGGACGGATTTCACACGAATCGTTCTGTAAGTTGAATCGATTTTTCTACATCATTGCTTCACCATTGTAAAACTCTTATGGAAAACAACACTACAAAGCATAGTCCAAACCTTCATAACTTGCCCTTTTCTTTCTCTCCAACCTCTTTTTCTTTCTAAGTTTGACGGATTTCACTCGAATCGCCCAACAAATTGAATCGGTGTTTGTACATTATTCCTTCACCATTATAAGACTCTTATGGACAACAATTCTATAAATCATAGTCCACACCTTACGAACTGTCCCATTTCTATCTCTCCAACCTCATTTTCTTTCTAAGTGGGACGGATTTCACTCGAATCGTCCTTTAAATTGGATCGGTGTTTGAACATCACTCATTCACCATTGTAAGACTCTGATGGACAACAATACTATAAAGCATATTAAAATTCTCCAAACCTTCCTTAATGACACTTTTCTTTCTCTCCAACCTCATTTTCTTTCTTAGTGGGACGGATTTCACTCGAATCGTCTTGTAAGTTGAATCGATTTTTGTACATCATTCCTTCACCATTGTAAAACTCTTCTGGAAAACAATACTACAAAGCATAGTCCAAACCTTCATAACTTGCCCTTTTCTTTTTCTCCAACCTCTTTTTCTTTCTAAGATTGACAGATTTCACTAGAATCGCCCAACAAGTTGAATCCGTATTTATACATTATTCCTTCACCATTATAAGACTCTTATGGACAACAATTCTATAAAGCATAGTCCACACATTCCGAACTGTCCCATTTCTATCTATCCAACCTCATTTTATTTCTAAATGGGACGGATTTCACTCGAATCGTCTTATAAGTTGAATCGGTGTTTGTACATCATTCATTCACCATTGTAAGACTCTTATGGACAACAAAAATATAAAGCATATCAAAATTCTCCACACATTTCTAAATGACACTTTTCTTTCTCTCCAACCTCATTTTATTTCTTAGTGGGACGAATTTCACTCGAATCGTCCTGTAAGTTGAATCGATTTTTGTACATCATTCCTTCACCATTTTAAAACTCTTATGGAAAACAATACTACAATGCATAGTCCACACCTTCATAACTTGCCCTTTTCTTTCTCTCCAACCTCTTTTTCTTTCAAAGTTTGACGGATTTCACTCGAATCGTCCAACATGTAGAATCGGTGTTTGTACATTATTCCTTCACCATTAAAAGACTCTTATGGACAACAATTCTATAAAGCATAGTCCACACCTTCCGAACTGTCCCATTTCTATCTCTGCAACCTCCTTTTCTTTCTAAGTGGGACGGATTTCACTCGAATCGTCCTATAAGTTGAATCGGTGTTTGAACATCACTCATTCACCATTGTAAGACTCTGATGGACAACAATACTATAAAACATATTAAAATTCTCCAAACCTTCCTAAATGACACTTTTCTTTCTCTCCAACCTCATTTTCTTTCTTAGTGGGACGGATTTCACACAAATCGTCCTTTAAATTGGATCGGTGTTTGAACATCACTCATTCACCATTGTAAGACTCTGATGGACAACAATACTATAAAGCATATTAAAATTCTCCAAACCTTCCTTAATGACACTTTTCTTTCTCTCCAACCTCATTTTCTTTCTTAGTGGGACGGATTTCACTCGAATCGCCCAACAAATTGAATCGGTGTTTGTACATTATTCCTTCACCATTATAAGACTCTTATGGACAACAATTCTATAAATCATAGTCCACACCGTACGAACTGTCCCATTTCTATCTCTCCAACCTCATTTTCTTTCTAAGTGGGACGGATTTCACTCGAATCGTCCTTTAAATTGGATCGGTGTTTGAACATCACTCATTCACCATTGTAAGACTCTGATGGACAACAATACTATAAAGCATATTAAAATTCTCCAAACCTTCCTTAATGACACTTTTCTTTCTCTCCAACCTCATTTTCTTTCTTAGTGGGACGGATTTCACTCGAATCGTCCTGTAAGTTGAATCGATTTTTGTACATCATTCCTTCACCATTGTAAAACTCTTCTGGAAAACAATACTACAAAGCATAGTCCAAACCTTCATAACTTGCCCTTTTCTTTTTCTCCAACCTCTTTTTCTTTCTAAGATTGACAGATTTCACTAGGATCGCCCAACAAGTTGAATCGGTATTTATACATTATTCCTTCACCATTATAAAACTCTTATGGACAACAATTCTATAAAGCATAGTCCACACATTCCGAACTGTCCCATTTCTATCTCTCCAACCTCATTTTCTTTCTAAGTGGGACGGATTTCACTCGAATCGTCTTATAAGTTGAATCGGTGTTTGTACATCATTCATTCACCATTGTAAGACTCTTATGGACAACAATAATATAAAGCATATCAAAATTCTCCACACATTTCTAAATGACACTTTTCTTTCTCTCCAACCTCATTTTATTTCTTAGTGGGACGAATTTCACTCGAATCGTCCTGTAAGTTGAATCGATTTTTGTACATCATTCCTTCACCATTGTAAAACTCTTATGGAAAACAATACTACAAAGCATAGTCCACACCTTCATAACTTGCCCTTTTCTTTCTCTCCAACCTCATTTTCTTTCTAAGTGGGACGGATTTTACTCGAATCGCCCAACAAGTTGAATCGGTGTTTATACATTATTCCTTCACCATTATAAGACAACTATTCTATAAAGCATAGTGCACACCTTCCGAACCTTCCCATTTCTATCTCTCCAACCTCCTTTTCTTTCTAAGTGGTACGGATTTCACTCGAATCGTCCTATAAGTTGAATCGGTGTTTGAACATCATTCATTCACCATTGTAAGACTCTTATGGACAACAATAATATAAAGCATATCAAAATTCTCCAAACCTTCCGAAATGACACTTTTATTTCTCTCCAACCTTATTTTATTTCTTAGTAGGACGGATTTCACACGAACCGTTCTATAAGTTGAATCGATTTTTGTACATCATTCATTCACCATTGCAAAACTCTTATGGAAAACAACATTACAAAGCATAGTCCAAACCTTCATAACTTGCCCTTTTCTTTCTCTCCAACCTCTTTTTCTTTCTAAGTTTGACGGATTTCACTCGAATCGCCCAACAAGTTGAATCGGTGTTTGTACATTATTCCTTCACCGTTATAAGACTCTTATGGACAACAATTCTATAAATCATAGTCCACACCTTACGAACTGTCCCATTTCTATCTCTCCAACCTCATTTTCTTTCTAAGTGGGACGGATTTCACTCGAATCGTCCTATAAGTTGAATCGGTGTTTGAACATCACTCATTCACCATTGTAAGACTCTGATGGACAACAATACTATAAAGCATAATAAAATTCTCCAAACCTTCCTAAATGACACTTTTATTTCTCTCCAACCTTATTTTATTTCTTAGTAGGACGGATTTCACACGAACCGTTCTATAAGTTGAATCGATTTTTGTACATCATTCATTCACCATTGTAAAACTCTTATGGAAAACAACATTACAAAGCATAGTCCAAACCTTCATAACTTGCCCTTTTCTTTCTCTCCAACCTCTTTTTCTTTCTAAGTTTGACGGATTTCACTCGAATCGCCCAACAAGTTGAATCGGTGTTTGTACATTATTCCTTCACCGTTATAAGACACTTATGGACAACAATTCTATAAATCATAGTCCACACCTTACGAACTGTCCCATTTCTATCTCTCCAACCTCATTTTCTTTCTAAGTGGGACGGATTTCACTCGAATCGTCCTATAAGTTGAATCGGTGTTTGAACATCACTCATTCACCATTGTATGACTCTGATGGACAACAATACTATAAAACATATTAAAATTCTCTAAACCTTCCTAAATGACACTTTTATTTCTCTCCAACCTCATTTTCTTTCTTAGTGGGACGGATTTCACACAAATCGTCCTGTAAGTTGAATCGATTTTTGTACATCATTCCTTCACCGTTGCAAAACTCTTATCGAAAACAACACTACAAAGCATAGTCCAAACCTTCATAACTTGCCTTTTTCTTTCTCTCCAACCTCTTTTTCTTTCTAAGTTTGACGGATTTCACTCGAATCGCCCAACAAGTTGAATCGGTGTTTGTACATTATTCTTTCACCATTATAAGACTCTTATGGACAACAATTCTATAAAGCATAGTCCATACCTTCCGAACTGTCCCATTTATATCTCTCCAACCTCCTTTTCTTTCTAAGTGGTACGGATTTCACTCGAATCGTCCTATAAGTTGAATCGATGTTTGAACATCATTCATTCACCATTGTAAGACTCTTATGGACAACAATAATATAAAGCATATCAAAATTCTCCAAACCTTACGAAATGACACTTTTCTTTCTCTCCAACCTCATTTATTTCTTAGTAGGACGGATTTCACACGAATCGTCCTGTAAGTTGAATCGATTTTTGTACATCATTCCTTCACCATTGTAAAACTCTTATGGAAAACAACACTACAAAGCATAGTCCAAACCTTCATAACTTGCCTTTTTCTTTCTCTCCAACCTCTTTTTCTTTCTAAGTTTGACGGATTTCACTCGAATCGCCCAACAAGTTGAATCGGTGTTTGTACATTATTCATTCACCATTATAAAACTCTTATGGACAACAATTCTATAAAGCATAGTCCACACATTCCGAACTGTCCCATTTCTATCTCTCCAACCTCATTTTCTTTCTAAGTGGGACGGATTTCACTCGAATCGCCCAACAAGTTGAATCGGTGTTTGTACATTATTCCTTCACCATTGTAAGACTCTTATGGACAACAATAATATAAAGCATATCAAAATTCTCCAAACCTTCCGAAATGACACTTTTATTTCTCTCCAACCTTATTTTATTTCTTAGTAGGACGGATTTCACACGAACCGTTCTATAAGTTGAATCGATTTTTGTACATCATTCCTTCACCATTGTAAAACTCTTATGGAAAACAACATTACAAAGCATAGTCCAAACCTTCATAACTTGCCCTTTTCTTTCTCTCCAACCTCTTTTTCTTTCTAAGTTTGACGGATTTCACTCGAATCGCCCAACAAGTTGAATCGGTGTTTGTACATTATTCCTTCACCGTTATAAGACTCTTATGGACAACAATTCTATAAATCATAGTCCACACCTTACGAACTGTCCCATTTCTATCTCTCCAACCTCATTTTCTTTCTAAGTGGGACGGATTTCACTCGAATCGTCCTATAAGTTGAATCGGTGTTTGAACATCACTCATTCACCATTGTAAGACTCTGATGGACAACAATACTATAAAACATATTAAAATTCTCTAAACCTTCCTAAATGACACTTTTATTTCTCTCCAACCTCATTTTCTTTCTTAGTGGGACGGATTTCACACAAATCGTCCTGTAAGTTGAATCGATTTTTGTACATCATTCCTTCACCGTTGCAAAACTCTTATCGAAAACAACACTACAAAGCATAGTCCAAACCTTCATAACTTGCCTTTTTCTTTCTCTCCAACCTCTTTTTCTTTCTAAGTTTGACGGATTTCACTCGAATCGCCCAACAAGTTGAATCGGTGTTTGTACATTATTCTTTCACCATTATAAGACTCTTATGGACAACAATTCTATAAAGCATAGTCCATACCTTCCGAACTGTCCCATTTATATCTCTCCAACCTCCTTTTCTTTCTAAGTGGTACGGATTTCACTCGAATCGTCCTATAAGTTGAATCGATGTTTGAACATCATTCATTCACCATTGTAAGACTCTTATGGACAACAATAATATAAAGCATATCAAAATTCTCCAAACCTTACGAAATGACACTTTTATTTCTCTCCAACCTTATTTTATTTCTTAGTAGGACGGATTTCACACGAATCGTTCTGTAAGTTGAATCGATTTTTGTACATCATTCCTTCACCATTGTAAAACTCTTGTGGAAAACAACACTACAAAGCATAGTCCAAACCTTCATAACTTGCCCTTTTCTTTCTCTCCAACCTCTTTTTCTTTCTAAGTTTGACGGATTTCACTCGAATCGCCCAACAAGTTGAATCGGTGTTTGTACATTATTCCTTCACCATTATAAGACTCTTATGGACAACAATTCTATAAATCATAGTCCACACCTTACGAACTGTCCCATTTCTATCTCTCCATCCTCATTTTCTTTCTAAGTGGGACGGATTTCACTCGAATCGTCCTATAAGTTGAATCGGTGTTTGAACATCACTCATTCACCATTGTAAGACTCTGATGGACAACAATACTATAAAGCATATTAAAATTCTCCAAACCTTCCTAAATGACACTTTTCTTTCTCTTCAACCTCATTTTCTTTCTTAGTGGGACGGATTTCACACAAATCGTCCTGTAAGTTGAATCGATTTTTGTAAATCATTCCTTCACCATTGTAAAACTCTTATCGAAAACAACACTACAAAGCATAGTCCAAACCTTCATAACTTGCCTTTTTCATTTTCTCCAACCTCTTTTTCTTTCTAAGTTTGACGGATTTCACTCGAATCGCCCAACAAGTTTCATCGGTGTTTGTACAGCAATCCATCACCATTATAAGACTCTTAAGGAGAACAATTCTATAAAGAATAGTCCACACCTTCCTAACTGTCCCTTTTCTTTCTCTCCAACCTCATTTTCTTTCTAAGTGGGATGGATTTCACTCGAATCGTCTTATAAGTTGAATCGGTGTTTGTACTTCATTCATTCACCATTGTAAGACTCTTATGGACAACAATAATATAAAGCATATCAAAATTCTCCAAACCTTCCGAAATGACACTTTTCTTTCTCTCCAACCTCATTTATTTCTTAGTAGGACGGATTTCACACGAATCGTCCTGTAAGTTGAATCGATTTTTGTACATCATTCCTTCACCATTGTAAAACTCTTATGGAAAACAACACTACAAAGCATAGTCCAAACCTTCATAACTTGCCTTTTTCTTTCTCTCCAACCTCTTTTTCTTTCTAAGTTTGACGGATTTCACTCGAATCGCCCAACAAGTTGAATCGGTGTTTGTACATTATTCATTCACCATTATAAAACTCTTATGGACAACAATTCTATAAAGCATAGTCCACACATTCCGAACTGTCCCATTTCTATCTCTCCAACCTCATTTTCTTTCTAAGTGGGACGGATTTCACTCGAATCGTCTTATAAGTTGAATCGGTGTTTGTACATCATTCATTCACCATTGTAAGACTCTTATGGACAACAATAATATAAAGCATATCAAAATTCTCCACACATTTCTAAATGACACTTTTCTTTCTCTCCAACCTCATTTTATTTCTTAGTGGGACGAATTTCACTCGAATCGTCCTGTAAGTTGAATTGATTTTTGTACATCATTCCTTCACCATTGTAAAACTCTTATGGAAAACAATACTACAAAGCATAGTCCTCACCTTCATAACTTGCCCTTTTCTTTCTCTCCAACCTCATTTTCTTTCTAAGTGGGACGGATTTTACTCGAATCGCCCAACAAGTTGAATCGGTGTTTGTACATTATTCCTTCACCATTATAAGACAACTATTCTATAAAGCATAGTGCACACCTTCCGAACCTTCCCATTTCTATCTCTCCAACCTCCTTTTCTTTCTAAGTGGTACGGATTTCACTCGAATCGTCCTATAAGTTGAATCGGTGTTTGAACATCATTCATTCACCATTGTAAGACTCTTATGGACAACAATAATATAAAGCATATCAAAATTCTCCACACATTTCTAAATGACACTTTTCTTTCTCTCCAACCTCATTTTATTTCTTAGTGGGACGGATTTCCCTCGAATCGTCCTCTAAGTTGAATCGATTTTTGTACATCATTCCTTCACCATTGTAAAACTCATATGGAAGACAATACTACAAAGCATAGTCCAAACCTTCATAACTTGCCCTTTTCTTTCTCTCCAACCTCTTTTTCTTTCTAAGTTTAACAGATTTCACTCGAATCGCCCAACAAGTTGAATCGGTATTTGTACATTATTCCTTCACCATTATAAGTCTCTTATGGACAACAATTCTATAAAGCATAGTCCACACCTTCCGAACTGTCCCATTTCTATCTCTCCAACCTCATTTTCTTTCTAAGTGGGACGGATTTCACTCGAATCGTCTTATAAGTTGAATCGGTGTTTGTACATCATTCATTCACCATTGTAAGACTCTTATGGACAACAATAATATAAAGCATATCAAAATTCTCCACACATTTCTAAATGACACTTTTCTTTCTCTCCAACCTCATTTTATTTCTTAGTGGGACGAATTTCACTCGAATCGTTCTGTAAGTTGAATCGATTTTTGTACATCATTCCTTCACCATTGTAAAACTCTTATGGAAAACAATACTACATAGCATTGTACACTCCTTCATAACTTGCCCTTTTCTTTCTCTCCTACCTCATTTTCTTTCTAAGTGGGACGGATTTCACTCGAATCGCCCAACAAGTTGAATCGGTGTTTGTACATTATTCCTTCACCATTATAAGACTCTTATGGACAACAATTCTATAAAATATAGTGAACACCTTCCGAACTGTCCCATTTCTAACTCTCCAACCTCCTTTTTCTTTCTAAGTGGGACGGATTTCACTCGAATCGTCCTATAAGTTGAATCGGTGTTTGTACATCATTCATTCACCATTGTAAGACTCTTATGGACAACAATACTATAAAGCACATCAAAATTCTCCGCACATTTCTAAATGACACTTTTCTTTCTCTCCAACCTCATTTTATTTCTTAGTGGGACGGATTTCCCTCGAATCGTCCTGTAAGTTGAATCGATTTTTGTACATCATTCCTTCACCATTGTAAAACTCTTATGGAAAACAATACTACAAAGCATAGTCCAAACCTTCATAACTTGCCCTTTTCTTTCTCTCCAACCTCTTTTTCTTTCTAAGTTTGACAGATTTCACTCGAATCGCCCAACAAGTTGAATCGGTATTTGTACATTATTCCTTCACCATTATAAGTCTCTTATGGACAACAATTCTATAAAGCATAGTCCACTCCTTCCGAACTGTCCCATTTCTATCTCTCCAACCACATTTTCTTTCTAAGTGGGATGGATTTCACTCGAATCGTCTTATAAGTTGAATCGGTGTTTGTACGTCATTCATTCACCATTGTAAGACTCTTATGGACAACAATAATATAAAGCATATCAAAATTCTCCAAACCTTCCGAAATGACACTTTTCTTTCTCTCCAACCTCATTTTATTTCTTAGTAGGACGGATTTCTCACGAATCGTCCTGTAAGTTGAATCAATTTTTGTACATCGTTCCTTCACCATTGTCAAACTCATATGGAAAACAACACTACAAAGCATAGTCCAAACCTTCATAACTTGCCTTTTTCTTTCTCTCCAACCTCTTTTTCTTTCTAAGTTTGACGGATTTCACTCCAATCGTGCAACATGTAGAATCGGTGTTTGTACATTATTCCTTCACCATTATAAGACTCTTATGGACAACAATTCTATAAAGCATAGTCCACACCTTCCGAACTGTCCCATTTCTATCTCTCCAACCTCATTTTCTTTCTTATTGGGATGGATTTCACTCGATCGTCCTATAAGTTGAATCGGTGTTTGAACATCACTCATTCACCATTGTAAGAGTCTGATGGACAACAATACTATAAAACATATTAAAATTCTCCAAACCTTCCTAAATGACACTTTTCTTTCTCTCCAACCTCATTTTCATTCTTAGTGGGACGGATTTCACTCGAATCGTCCTATAAGTTGAATCGGTGTTTGTACAACAATCCATCACCATTATAAGACTCTTATGGAGAACAATTCAATAAAGAATAGTCCACACCTTCCTAACTGTCCCATTTCTATCTCTCCAGCCTCCTTTTCTTTCTAAGTGGTACGGATTTCACTCGAATCGTCCTAGAAGTTGAATCGGTGTTTGTACATCATTCATTCACCATTGTAAGACTCTTATGGACAACAATACTATAAAGCACATCAAAATTCTCCACACATTTCTAAATGACACTTTTCTTTCTCTCCAACCTCATTTTATTTCTTAGTGGGACGGATTTCCCTCGAATCGTCCTCTAAGTTGAATCGATTTTTGTACATCATTCCTTCACCATTGTAAAACTCTTATGGAAAACAATACTACAAAGCATAGTCCAAACCTTCATAACTTGCCCTTTTCTTTCTCTCCAACCTCTTTTTCTTTCTAAGTTTAACAGATTTCAGTCGAATCGCCCAACAAGTTGAATCGGTATTTGTACATTAATCCTTCACCATTATAAGTCTCTTATGGACAACAATTCTATAAAGCATAGTCCACACCTTCCAAACTGTCCCATTTCTATCTCTCCAACCTCATTTTCTTTCTAAGTGGGACGGATTTCACTCGAATCGTCTTATAAGTTGAATCGGTGTTTGTACATCATTCATTCACCAATGTAAGACTCTTATGGACAACAATAATATAAAGCATATCAAAATTCTCCACACATTTCTAAATGACACTTTTCTTTCTCTCCAACCTCATTTTATTTCTTAGTGGGACGAATTTCACTCGAATCGTTCTGTAAGTTGAATCGATTTTTGTACATCATTCCTTCACCATTGTAAAACTCTTATGGAAAACAATACTACATAGCATTGTACACACCTTCATAACTTGCCCTTTTCTTTTTCTCCTACCTCATTTTCTTTCTAAGTGGGACGGATTTCACTCGAATCGCCCAACAAGTTGAATCGGTGTTTGTACATTATTCCTTCACCATTATAAGACTCTTATGGACAACAATTCTATATAATATAGTGAACACCTTCCGAACTGTCCCATTTCTAACTCTCCAACCTCCTTTTTCTTTCTAAGTGGGACGGATTTCACTCGAATCGTCCTATAAGTTGAATCGGTGTTTGTACATCATTCATTCACCATTGTAAGACTCTTATGGACAACAATACTATAAAGCACATCAAAATTCTCCGCACATTTCTAAATGACACTTTTCTTTCTCTCCAACCTCATTTTATTTCTTAGTGGGACGGATTTCCCTCGAATCGTCCTGTAAGTTGAATCGATTTTTGTACATCATTCCTTCACCATTGTAAAACTCTTATGGAAAACAATACTACAAAGCATAGTCCAAACCTTCATAACTTGCCCTTTTCTTTCTCTCCAACCTCTTTTTCTTTCTAAGTTTGACAGATTTCACTCGAATCGCCCAACAAGTTGAATCGGTATTTGTACATTATTCCTTCACCATTATAAGTCTCTTATGGACAACAATTCTATAAAGCATAGTCCACTCCTTCCGAACTGTCCCATTTCTATCTCTCCAACCACATTTTCTTTCTAAGTGGGATGGATTTCACTCGAATCGTCTTATAAGTTGAATCGGTGTTTGTACGTCATTCATTCACCATTGTAAGACTCTTATGGACAACAATAATATAAAGCATATCAAAATTCTCCAAACCTTCCGAAATGACACTTTTCTTTCTCTCCAACCTCATTTTATTTCTTAGTAGGACGGATTTCTCACGAATCGTCCTGTATGTTGAATCAATTTTTGTACATCGTTCCTTCACCATTGTCAAACTCATATGGAAAACAACACTACAAAGCATAGTCCAAACCTTCATAACTTGCCTTTTTCTTTCTCTCCAACCTCTTTTTCTTTCTAAGTTTGACGGATTTCACTCCAATCGTCCAACATGTAGAATCGGTGTTTGTACATTATTCCTTCACCATTATAAGACTCTTATGGACAACAATTCTATAAAGCATAGTCCACACCTTCCGAACTGTCCCATTTCTATCTCTCCAACCTCATTTTCTTTCTTATTGGGATGGATTTCACTCGATCGTCCTATAAGTTGAATCGGTGTTTGAACATCACTCATTCACCATTGTAAGAGTCTGATGGACAACAATACTATAAAACATATTAAAATTCTCCAAACCTTCCTAAATGACACTTTTCTTTCTCTCCAACCTCATTTTCATTCTTAGTGGGACGGATTTCACTCGAATCGTCCTATAAGTTGAATCGGTGTTTGTACAACAATCCATCACCATTATAAGACTCTTATGGAGAACAATTCAATAAAGAATAGTCCACACCTTCCTAACTGTCCCATTTCTATCTCTCCAGCCTCCTTTTCTTTCTAAGTGGTACGGATTTCACTCGAATCGTCCTAGAAGTTGAATCGGTGTTTGTACATCATTCATTCACCATTGTAAGACTCTTATGGACAACAATACTATAAAGCACATCAAAATTCTCCACACATTTCTAAATGACACTTTTCTTTCTCTCCAACCTCATTTTATTTCTTAGTGGGACGGATTTCCCTCGAATCGTCCTCTAAGTTGAATCGATTTTTGTACATCATTCCTTCACCATTGTAAAACTCTTATGGAAAACAATACTACAAAGCATAGTCCAAACCTTCATAACTTGCCCTTTTCTTTCTCTCCAACCACTTTTTCTTTCTAAGTTTAACAGATTTCAGTCGAATCGCCCAACAAGTTGAATCGGTATTTGTACATTATTCCTTCACCATTATAAGTCTCTTATGGACAACAATTCTATAAAGAATCGCCCAACAAGTTGAATCGGTATTTGTACATTATTCCTTCACCATTATAAGTCTCTTATGGACAACAATTCTATAAAGCATAGTCCACACCTTCCAAACTGTCCCATTTCTATCTCTCCAACCTCATTTTCTTTCTAAGTGGGACGGATTTCACTCGAATCGTCTTATAAGTTGAATCGGTGTTTGTACATCATTCATTCACCAATGTAAGACTCTTATGGACAACAATAATATAAAGCATATCAAAATTCTCCACACATTTCTAAATGACACTTTTCTTTCTCTCCAACCTCATTTTATTTCTTAGTGGGACGAATTTCACTCGAATCGTTCTGTAAGTTGAATCGATTTTTGTACATCATTCCTTCACCATTGTAAAACTCTTATGGAAAACAATACTACATAGCATTGTACACACCTTCATAACTTGCCCTTTTCTTTCTCTCCATCCTCTTTTTCTTTCCAAGTTTGACAGATTTCACTCGAATCGCCCAACAAGTTGAATCAGTGTTTGTACATTATTCCTTCACCATTATAAGACTCTTATGGACAACAATTCTATAAAATATAGTCAACACCTTCCGAACTGTCCCATTTCTAACTCTCCAACCTCCTTTTTCTTTCTAAGTGGGACGGATTTCACTCGAATCGTCCTATAAGTTGAATCGGTGTTTGTACATCATTCATTCACCATTGTAAGACTCTTATGGACAACAATACTATAAAGCACATCAAAATTCTCCACACATTTCTAAATGACACTTTTCTTTCTCTCCAACCTCATTTTATTTCTTAGTGGGACGGATTTCCCTCGAATCGTCCTGTAAGTTGAATCGATTTTTGTACATCATTCCTTCACCATTGTAAAACTCTTATGGAAAACAATACTACAAAGCATAGTCCAAACCTTCATAACTTGCCCTTTTCTTTCTCTCCAACCTCTTTTTCTTTCTAAGTTTGACAGATTTCACTCGAATCGCCCAACAAGTTGAATCGGTATTTGTACATTATTCCTTCACCATTATAAGTCTCTTATGGACAACAATTCTATAAAGCATAGTCCACACCTTCCGAACTGTCCCATTTCTATCTCTCCAACCTCCTTTTCTTTCTAAGTGGGACGGATTTCACTCGAATCGTCTTATAAGTTGAATCGGTGTTTGTACATCATTCATTCACCATTGTAAGACTCTTATGGACAACAATAATATAAAGCATATCAAAATTCTCCAAACCTTCCGAAATGACACTTTTCTTTCTCTCCAACCTCATTTTATTTCTTAGTAGGACGGATTTCACACGAATCGTCCTGTAAGTTGAATCAATTTTTGTACATCGTTCCTTCACCATTGTAAAACTCTTATGGAAAACAACACAACAAAGCATAGTCCAAACCTTCATAACTTGCCTTTTTCTTTCTCTCCAACCTCTTTTTCTTTCTAAGTTTGACGGATTTCACTCCAATCGTCCAACATGTAGAATCGGTGTTTGTACATTATTCCTTCACCATTATAAGACTCTTATGGACAACAATTCTATAAAGCATAGTCCACACCTTCCGAACTGTCCCATTTCTATCTCTCCAACCTCCTTTTCTTTCTAAGTGGGACGGATTTCACTCGAATCGTCTTATAAGTTGAATCGGTGTTTGTACATCATTCATTCACCATTGTAAGACTCTTATGGACAACAATAATATAAAGCATATCAAAATTCTCCACACATTTCTAAATGAAACTTTTCTTTCTCTCCAACCTCATTTTATTTCTTAGTGGGACGAATTTCACTCGAATCGTTCTGTAAGTTGAATCGATTTTTGTACATCATTCCTTCACCATTGTAAAACTCTTATGGAAAACAATACTACATAGCATTGTCCACACCTTCATAACTTGCCCTTTTCTTTCTCTCCTACCTCATTTTCTTTCTAAGTGGGACGGATTTCACTCGAATCGCCCAACAAGTTGAATCGGTGTTTGTACATTATTCCTTCACCATTATAAGACTCTTATGGACAACAATTCTATAAAGCATAGTGAACACCTTCCGAACTGTCCCATTTCTAACTCTCCAACCTCCTTTTCTTTCTAAGTGGGACGGATTTCACTCGAATCGTCCTATAAGTTGAATCGGTGTTTGAACATCACTCATTCACCATTGTACGACTCTGATGGACAACAATACTATAAAACATATTAAAATTCTCCAAACCTTCCTAAATGACACTTTTCTTTTTCTCCGACCTCATTTTCATTCTTAGTGGGACGGATTTCACTCGAATCGTCCTATAAGTTTAATCGGTGTTTGTACAGCAATCCATCACCATTATAAGACTCTTATGGAGAACAATTCTATAAAGAATAGTCCACACCTTCCTAACTGTCCCATTTCTATCTCTCTAACCTCCTTTTCTTTCTAAGTGGGACGGATTTCATTCGAATCGTCTTATAAGTTGAATCGGTGTTTGTACGTCATTCATTCACCATTGTAAGACTCTTATGGACAACAATAATATAAAGCATATCAAAATTCTCCAAACCTTCCGAAATGACACTTTTCTTTCTCTCCAAACTCATTTTATTTCTTAGTAGGACGGATTTCACACGAATCGTCCTGTAAGTTGAATCGATTTTTGTACATCATTCCTTCCCCATTGTAAAACTCTTATGGAAAACAACACTACAAAGCATAGTCCAAACCTTCATAACTTGCCATTTTCTTTCTCTCCAACCTCTTTTTCTTTCTAAGTTTGACGGATTTCACTCGAATCGTCCAACATATAGAATCGGTGTTTGTACATTATTCCTTCACCATTATAAGACTCTTATGGACAACAATTCTATAAAGCATAGTCCACACCTTCCGAACTGTCCCATTTCTATTTCTCCAAACTCCTTTTCTTTCTAAGTGGGACGGATTTCACTCGAATCGTCCTATTAGTTGAATATGTGTTTGTACGTCATTCATTCACCATTGTAAGACTCTTATGGACAACAATAATATAAAGCATATCAAAATTCTCCAAACCTTCCGAAATGACACTTTTATTTCTCTCCAACCTTATTTTATTTCTTAGTAGGACGGATTTCACACGAATCGTTCTGTAAGTTGAATCGATTTTTGTACATCATTCCTTCACCATTGTAAAACTCTTATGGAAAACAACACTACAAAGCATAGTCCAAACCTTCATAACTTGCCCTTTTCTTTCTCTCCAACCTCTTTTTCTTTCTAAGTTTGACGGATTTCACTCGAATCGCCCAACAAGTTGAATCGGTGTTTGTACATTATTCCTTCACCATTATAAGATTCTTATGGACAACAATTCTATAAATCATAGTCCACACCTTACGAACTGTCCCATTTCTATCTCTCAAACCTCAGTTTCTTTCTAAGTGGGACGGATTTCACTCGAATCGTCCTATAAGTTGAATCGGTGTTTGAACATCACTCATTCACCATTGTAAGACTCTGATGGACAACAATACTATAAAGCATATTAAAATTCTCCAAACCTTCCTAAATGACACTTTTCTTTCTCTCCAACCTCATTTTCTTTCTTAGTGGGACGGATTTCACTTGAATCGTCCTATAAGTTGAATCGGTGTTTGTACAGCAATCCATCACCATTATAAGATTCTTATGGTGAACAATTCTATAAAGAATAGTCCACACCTTCCTAACTGTCCCATTTCTATCTCTCCAACCTCCTTTTCTTTCTAAATGGTACGGACTTCACTCGAATCGTCCTATAAGTTGAATCGGTGTTTGTACATCATTCATTCACCATTGTAAGACTCTTATGGACAACAATAATATAAAGCATATCAAAATTCTCCAAACTTTCCGAAATGACACTTTTCTTTCTTTCTAACCTTATTTTATTTCTTAGTAGGACGGATTTCACACGAATTGTTCTGTAAGTTGAATCGATTTTTGTACATCATTCCTTCACCATTGTAAAACTCTTATGGAAAACAACACTACAAAGCATAGTCCAAACCTGCATAACTTGCCCTTTTCTTTCTCTCCATCCTCTTTTTCTTTCTAAGTTTGACGGATTTCACTCGAATCGTCCAACATGTAGAATCGGTGTTTGTACATTATTCCTTCACCATTATAAGACTCTTATGGACAACAATTCTATAAAGCATAGTCCACACCTTCCGAACTGTCCCATTTCTATCTCTCCAACCTCCTTTTCTTTCTAAGTGGGTTGGATTTCATTCGAATCGTCTTATAAGTTGAATCGGTGTTTGTACGTCATTCATTCACCATTGTAAGACTCTTATGGATAACAATAATATAAAGCATATCAAAATTCTCCAAACCTTCCGAAATGACCCTTTTCTCTCTCTCCAACCTTATTTTATTTCTTAGTAGGACGGATTTCACACGAATCGTTCTGTAAGTTGAATCGATTTTTGTACATCATTCCTTCACCATTGTAAAACTCTTATGGAAAACAACACTACAAAGCATAGTCCAAACCTTCATAACTTGCCCTTTTCTTTCTCGCCAACCTCTTTTTCTTTCTAAGTTTGACGGATTTCACTCGAATCGCGCAACAAGTTGAATCGGTGTTTGTACATTATTCCTTCACCATTATAAGACTCTTATGGACAACAATTCTATAAATCATAGTCCACACCTTACGAACTGTCCCATTTATATCTCTCCAACCTAATTTTCTTTCTAAGTGGGACGGATTTCACTCGAATCGTCCTATAAGTTGAATCGGTGTTTGAACATCACTCATTCACCATTGTAAGACTCTTATGGACAACAATACTATAGAGTATATTTCCAAACCTTCCTAAATGACACTTTTCTTTCTCTCCAACCTCATTTTCTTTCTTAGTGGGACGGATTTAGCACGAATCGTCCTGTAAGTTGAATCGATTTTTGTACATCATTCCTTCACCATTGTAAAACTCTTATGGAAAACAACACTACAAAGCATAGTCCAAACCTTCATAACTTGCCTTTTTCTTTCTCTCCAACCTCTTTTTCTTTCTAAGTTTGACGGATTTCACTCGGATCGCCCAACAAGTTGAATCGGTGTTTGTACATTATTCCTTCACCATTATAAGACTCTTATGGACAACAATTCTATAAAGCATAGTCCACACCTTCCGAACTGTCCCATTTCTATCTCTCCAACTTCATTTTCTATCTAAGTGGGACGGATTTCACTCGAATCGTCCTATAAGTTGAATCGGTGTTTGAACATCACTCATTCACCATTGTAAGACTCTTATGGACAACAATACTATAGAGTATATTTCTAAACCTTCCTAAATGACACTTTTCTTTCTCTCCAACCTCATTTTCTTTCTTAGTGGGACGGATTTAGCACGAATCGTCCTGTAAGTTGAATCGATTTTTGTACATCATTCCTTCACCATTGTAAAACTCTTATGGAAAACAACACTACAAAGCATAGTCCAAACCTTCATTACTTGCCTTTTTCTTTCTCTCCAACCTCTTTTTCTTTCTAAGTTTGACGGATTTCACTCGGATCGCCCGACAAGTTGAATCGGTGTTTGTACATTATTCCTTCACCATTATAAGACTCTTATGGACAACAATTCTATAAAGCATAGTCCACACCTTCCGAACTGTCCCATTTTTATCTCTCCAACCTCATTTTCTTTCTAAGTTGGACGGATTTCACTCGAATCGTCTTATAAGTTGAATCGGTGTTTGTACGTCATTCATTCACCATTGTAAGACTCTTATGGACAACAATAATATAAAGCATATCAAAATTCTCCAAACCTTCCGAAATGACACTTTTCTTTCTCTCCAACCTCATTTTATTCCTTAGTAGGACGGATATCACACGAATCATCCTGTAAGTTGAATCAATTTTTGTATATCATTCTTTCACCATTGTAAAACTCTTATGGAAAACAACACTACAAAGCATAGTCCAAACCTTCATAACTTGCCTTTTTCTTTCTCTCCAACCTCTTTTTCTTTCTAAGTTTGACGGATTTCACTCCAATCGTCCAACATGTAGAATCGGTGTTTGTACATTATTCATTCACCATTATAAGACTCTTATGGACAACAATTCTATAAAGCATAGTCCACACCTTCCGAACAGTCCCATTTCTATCTCTCCAACCTCCTTTTCTTTCTAAATGGGACGGATTTCACTCGAATCGTCTTATAAGTTGAATCGGTGTTTGTACGTCATTCATTCACCATTGTAATACTCTTATGGACAACAATAATATAAAGCTTATAAAAATTCTCCAAACCTTCCGAAATGACACTTTTCTTTCTCTCCAACCTTATTTTATTTCTTAGTAGGACGGATTTCACACGAATCGTTCTGTAAGTTGAATCGATTTTTGTACATCATTCCTTCACCATTGTAAAACTCTTATGGAAAACAACACTACAAAGCATAGTCCAAACCTTCATAACTTGCCCTTTTCTTTCTCTCCAACCTCTTTTTCTTTCTAAGTTTGACGGATTTCACTCGAATCGCCCAACAAGTTGAATCGGTGTTTGTACATTATTCCTTCACCATTATAAGATTCTTATGGACAACAATTCTATAAATCATAGTCCACACCTTACGAACTGTCCCATTTCTATCTCTCCAACCTCATTTTCTTTCTAAGTGGGACGGATTTCACTCGAATCGTCCTATAAGTTGAATCGGTGTTTGAACATCACTCATTCACCATTGTAAGACTCTGATGGACAACAATACTATAAAGCATATTAAAATTCTCCAAACCTTCCTAAATGACACTTTTCTTTCTTTCCAACCTCATTTTCTTTCTTAGTGGGACGGATTTCACTCGAATCGTCCTATAAGTTGAATCGGTGTTTGTACATCATTCATTCACCATTGTAAGACTCTTATGGACAACAATAATTTAAAGCATATCAAAATTCTCCAAACTATCCGAAATGACACTTTTCTTTCTTTCCAACTTTATTTTATTTCTTAGTAGGACGGATTTCACACGAATCGTTCTGTAAGTTGAATCGATTTTTGTACATCATTCCTTCACCATTGTAAAACTCTTATGGAAAACAACACTACAAAGCATAGTCCAAACCTGCATAACTTGCCCTTTTCTTTCTCTCCAACCTCTTTTTCTTTCTAAGTTTGACGGATTTTACTCGAATCGTCCAACATGTAGAATCGGTGTTTGCACATTATTCCTTCACCGTTATAAGACTCTTATGGACAACAATTCTATAAAGCATAGTCCACACCTTCCGAACTGTCCCATTTCTATCTCTCCAACCTCCTTTTCTTTCTAAGTGGGACGGATTTCATTCGAATCGTCTTATAAGTTGAATCGGTGTTTGTACGTCATTCATTCACCATTGTAAGACTCTTATGGATAACAATAATATAAAGCATATCAAAATTCTCCAAACCTTCCGAAATGACACTTTTCTCTCTCTCCAACCTTATTTTATTTCTTAGTAGGACGGATTTCACACGAATCGTTCTGTAAGTTGAATCGATTTTTGTACATCATTCCTTCACCATTGTAAAACTCTTATGGAAAACAACACTACAAAGCATAGTCCAAACCTTCATAACTTGCCCTTTTCTTTCTCGCCAACCTCTTTTTCTTTCTAAGTTTGACGGATTTCACTCGAATCGCCCAACAAATTAAATCGGTGTTTGTACATTATTCCTTCACCATTATAAGACTCTTATGGACAACAATTCTATAAATCATAGTCCACACCTTACGAACTGTCCCATTTATATCTCTCCAACCTCATTTTCTTTCTAAGTGGGACGGATTTCACTCGAATCGTCCTATAAGTTGAATCGGTGTTTGAACATCACTCATTCACCATTGTAAGACTCTTATGGACAACAATACTATAGAGTATATTTCCAAACCTTCCTAAATGACACTTTTCTTTCATCTCCAACCTCATTTTCTTTCTTAGTGGGACGGATTTAGCACGAATCATCCTGTAAGTTGAATCGATTTTTGTACATCATTCATTCACCATTGTAAAACTCTTATGGAAAACAACACTACAAAGCATAGTCCAAACCTTCATAACTTGCCTTTTTCTTTCTCTCCAACCTCTTTTTCTTTCTAAGTTTGACGGATTTCACTCGGATCGCCCAACAAGTTGAATCGGTGTTTGTACATTATTCCTTCACCATTATAAGACTCTTATGGACAACAATTCTATAAAGCGTAGTCCACACCTTCCGAACTGTCCCATTTCTATCTCTCCAACCTCATTTTCTTTCTAAGTTGGACGGATTTCACTCGAATCGTCTTATAAGTTGAATCGGTGTTTGTACGTCATTCATTCACCATTGTAAGACTCTTATGGACAACAATAATATAAAGCATATCAAAATTCTCCAAACCTTCCGAAATGACACTTTTCTTTCTCTCCAACCTCATTTTATTCCTTAGTAGGACGGATTTCACACGAATCGTCGTGTAAGTTGAATCAATTTTTGTACATCATTCTTTCACCATTGTAAAACTCTTTTGGAAAACAACACTACAAAGCATAGTCCAAACCTTCATAACTTGCCTTTTTCTTTCTCTCCAACCTCTTTTTCTTTCTAAGTTTGACGGATTTCACTCCAATCGTCCAACATGTAGAATCGGTGTTTGTACATTATTTCTTCACCATTATAAGACTCTTATGGACAACAATTCTATAAAGCATAGTCCACACCTTCCGAACAGTCCCATTTCTATCTCTCCAACCTCCTTTTCTTTCTAAGTGGGACGGATTTCACTCGAATCGTCTTATAAGTTGAATCGGTGTTTGTACGTCATTCATTCACCATTGTAATACTCTTATGGACAACAATAATATAAAGCATATAAAAATTCTCCAAACCTTCCGAAATGACACTTTTCTTTCTCTCCAACCTTATTTTATTTCTTAGTAGGACGGATTTCACACGAATCGTTCTGTAAGTTGAATCGATTTTTGTACATCATTCCTTCACCATTGTAAAACTCTTATGGAAAACAACACTACAAAGCATAGTCCAAACCTTCATAACTTGCCCTTTTCTTTCTCTCCAACCTCTTTTTCTTTCTAAGTTTGACGGATTTCACTCGAATCGCCCAACAAGTTGAATCGGTGTTTGTACATTATTCCTTCACCATTATAAGATTCTTATGGACAACAATTCTATAAATCATAGTCCACACCTTACGAACTGTCCCATTTCTATCTCTCAAACCTCATTTTCTTTCTAAGTGGGACGGATTTCACTCGAATCGTCCTATAAGTTGAATCGGTGTTTGAACATCACTCATTCACCATTGTAAGACTCTGATGGACAACAATACTATAAAGCATATTAAAATTCTCCAAACCTTCCTAAATGACACTTTTCTTTCTCTCCAACCTCATTTTCTTTCTTAGTGGGACGGATTTCACTCGAATCGTCCTATAAGTTGAATCGGTGTTTGAACATCACTCATTCACCATTGTAAGACTCTGATGGACAACAATACTATAAAGCATATTAAAATTCTCCAAACCTTCCGAAATGACACTTTTCTTTCTCTCCAACCTCATTTTATTCCTTAGTAGGACGGATTTCACACGAATCGTCGTGTAAGTTGAATCAATTTTTGTACATCATTCCTTCACCATTGTAAAACTCTTATGGAAAACAACACTACAAAGCATAGTCCAAACCTGGATAACTTGTCCTTTTCTTTCTCTCCAACCTCTTTTTCTTTCTAAGTTTGACGGATTTCACTCGAATTGTCCAACATGTAGAATCGGTGTTTGTACATTATTCCTTCACCATTATAAGACTCTTATGGACAACAATTCTATAAAGCATAGTCCACACCTTCCGAACTGTCCCATTTCTATCTTTCCAACCTCCTTTTCTTTCTAAGTGGGACGGATTTCATTCGAATCGTCTTATAAGTTGAATCGGTGTTTGTACGTCATTCATTCACCATTGTAAGACTCATATGGATAACAATAATATAAAGCATATCAAAATTCTCCAAACCTTCCGAAATGACATTTTTCTCTCTCTCCAACCTTATTTTATTTCTTAGTAGGACGGAATTCACACGAATCGTTCTGTAAGTTGAATCGATTTTTGTACATCATTCCTTCACCATTGTAAAACTCTTTTGGAAAACAACACTACAAAGCATAGTCCAAACCTTCATAACTTGCCCTTTTCTTTCTCTCCAACCTCTTTTTCTTTCTAAGTTTGACGGATTTCACTCGAATCGCCCAACAAGTTGAATCGGTGTTTGTACAGCAATCCATCACCATTATAAGACTCTTATGGACAACAATTCTATAAAGAATAGTCCACACCTTCCTAACTGTCCCATTTCTATCTCTCCAACCTCATTTTATTTCTTAGTAGGACGGATTTCTCACGAATCGTCCTGTAAGTTGAATCAATTTTTGTACATCATTCTTTCACCATTGTAAAACTCTTAAGGAAAACAACACTACAAAGCATAGTCCAAACCTTCATAACTTGCCTTTTTCTTTCTCTCCAACCTCTTTTTCTTTCTAAGTTTGACGGATTTCACTCCAATCGTCCAACATGTAGAATCGGTGTTTGTACATTATTCCTTCACCATTATAAGACTCTTATGGACAACAATTCTATAAAGCATAGTCCACACCTTCCGAACTGTCCCATTTCTATCTCTCCAACCTTATTTTCTTTCTAAGTGCGACGGATTTCACTCGAATCGTCTTATAAGTTGAATCGGTGTTTGTACGTCATTCATTCCCCATTGTAAAACTCTTATGGACAACAATAATATAAAGCATATCAAAATTCTCCAAACCTTCCGAAATGACACTTTTATTTCTCTCCAACCTTATTTTATTTCTTAGTAGGACGGTTTCACACGAATAGTTCTGTAAGTTGAATCGATTTTTGTACATCATTCCTTCACCATTGTAAAACTCTTATGGAAAACAACACTACAAAGCATAGTCCAAACCTTCATAACTTGCCCTTTTCTTTCTCTCCAACCTCTTTTTCTTTCTAAGTTTGACGGATTTCACTCGAATCGCCCAACAAGTTGAATCGGTGTTTGTACATTATTCCTTCACCATTATAAGATTCTTATGGACAACAATTCTATAAATCATAGTCCACACCTTACGAACTGTCCCATTTCTATCTCTCCAACCTCATTTTCTTTCTAAGTGGGACAGATTTCACTCGAATCGTCCTATAATTTGAATCGGTGTTTGAACATCACTCATTCACCATTGTAAGACTATGATGGACAACAATACTATAAAGCATATTAAAATTCTCCAAACCTTCCTAAATGACACTTTTCTTTCTCTCCAACCTCATTTTCTTTCTTAGTGGGACGGATTTCACTCGAATCGTCCTATAAGTTGAATCGGTGTTTGTACAACAATCCATCACCATTATAAGACACTTATGGAGAACAATTCTATAAATAATAGTCCACACCTTCCTAACTGTCCCATTTTTATCTGTCCAACCTCCTTTTCTTTCTAAGTGGTACGGATTTCACTCGAATCGTCCTATAAGTTGAATCGGTGTTTGTACATCATTCATTCACCATTGTAAGACTCTTATGGACAACAATAATATAAAGCATATCAAAATTCGCCAAACTTTCCGAAATGACACTTTTCTTTCTTTCCAACCTTATTTTATTTCTTAGTAGGACGGATTTCACACGAATCGTTCTGTAAGTTGAATCGATTTTTGTACATCATTCCTTCACCATTGTAAAACTCTTATGGAAAACAATACTACAAAGCATAGTCCAAACCTTCATAACTTGCCCTTTTCTTTCTCTCCAACCTCTTTTTCTTTCTAAGTTTAACGAATTTCACTCGAATCGTCCAATAAGTTGAATCGGTGTTTGTACAGCAATCCATCACCATTATAAGACTCTTATGGACAACAATTCTATAAAGAATAGTCCACACCTTCCGAACTGTCCCATTTCCATCTCTCCAACCTCATTTTCTTTCTAAGTGGGACGGATTTCACTCGAATCGTCCTATAAGTTGAATCGGTGTTTGTACATCATTCATTCACCATTGTAAGACTCTTATGGACAACAATACTATAAAGCACATCAAAATTCGCCAGACTTTCCGAAATGACACTTTTCTTTCTTTCCAACCTTATTTTATTTCTTAGTAGGATGGATTTCACACGAATCGTTCTGTAAGTTGAATCGATTTTTGTACATCATTCCTTCACCATTGTAAAACTCTTATGGAAAACAATACTACAAAGCATAGTCCAAACCTTCATAACTTGCCCTTTTCTTTCTCTCCAACCTCTTTTTCTTTCTAAGTTTAACGAATTTCACTCGAATCGTCCTATAAGTTGAATCGGTGTTTGTACAGCAATCCATCACCATTATAAGACTCTTATGGACAACAATTCTATAAAGAATAGTCCACACCTTCCTAACTGTCCCATTTCTATCTCTCCAACCTCATCTTCTTTCTAAGTGGGACGGATTTCACTCGAATCGTCTTATAAGTTGAATCGGTGTTTGTACATCATTCATTCAACATTTTAAGACTCTTATGGACAACAATAATATAAAGCATATCAAAATTCTCCAAACCTTCCGAAATGACACTTTTCTTTCTCTCCAACCTCATTTTATTTCTTAGTAGGAAGGATTTCACACGAATCGTCCTGTAAGTTGAATCGATTTTTGTACATCATTCCTTCACCATTGTAAAACTCTTATGGAAAACAACACTACGAAGCATAGTCCAAACCTTCATAACTTGCCCTTTTCTTTCTCTCCAACCTCTTTTTCTTTCTAAGTTTGACGGATTTCACTCGAATCGCCCAACAAGTTGAATCGGTGTTTGTACATTATTCCTTCACCATTATAAGACTCTTATGGACAACAGTTCTATAAAGCACATCAAAATTCTCCACACATTTCTAAATGACACTTTTCTTTCTCTCCAACCTCATTTTATTTCTTAGTGGGACGGATTTCCCTCGAATCGTCCAGTAAGTTGAATCGATTTTTGTACATCATTCCTTCACCATTGTAAAACTCTTATGGAAAACAATACAACAAAGCATAGTCCAAACCTTCATAACTTGCCCTTTTCTTTCTCTCCAACCTCTTTTTCTTTCTAAGTTTGACAGATTTCACTCGAATCGTCCAACAAGTTGAATCGGTATTTGTACATTATTCCTTCACCATTATAAGACTCTTATGGACAACAATTCTATAAAGCATAGTCCACACCTTCCGAACTGTCCCATTTCTATCTCTCCAACCTCATTTCCTTTCTAAGTGGGACAGATTTCACTCGAATCGTCCTATAATTTGAATCGGTGTTTGAACATCACCCATTCACCATTGTAAGACTCTGATGGACTACAATACTATAAAGCATATTAAAATTCTCCAAACCTTCCTAAATGACACTTTTCTTTCTCTCCAACCTTATTTTCATTCTTAGTGGGACGGATTTCACTCGAATCGTCCTATAAGTTGAATCGGTGTTTGTACTGCAATCCATCACCATTATAAGACTCTTATGGAGAACAATTATATAAAGAATAGTCCACACCTTCCTAACTGTCCCATTTCTATCTCTCCAACCTCCTTTTCTTTCTAAGTGGTACGGATTTCACTCGAATCGTCCTATAAGTTGAATCGGTGTTTGTACATCAGTTATTCACCATTGTAAGACTCTTATGGACCACAATACTATAAAGCACATCAAAATTGTCCACACATTTCTAAATGACACTTTTCTTTCTCTCCAACCTCATTTTATTTCTTAGTGGGACGGATTTCCCTCGAATCGTCCTGTAAGTTGAATCGATTTTTGTACATCATTCCTTCACCATTGTAAAACTCTTATGGAAAACAATACTACAAAGCATAGTCCTAACCTTCATAACTTGCCCTTTTCTTTCTCTCCAACCTCTTTTTCTTTCTAAGTTTGACAGATTACACTCGAATCGTCCAACATGTAGAATCGGTGTTTGTACATTATTCCTTCACCATTATAAGACTCTAATGGACAACAATTCTATAAAGCATAGTCCACACCTTCTGAACTGTCCCATTTCTATCTCTCCAACCTCCTTTTCTTTCTAAGTGGGACGGATTTCACTCGAATCGTCTTATAAGTTGAATCGGTGTTTGTACGTCATTCATTCACCATTGTAATACTCTTATGGACAACAATAATATAAAGCATATAAAAATTCTCCAAACCTTCTGAAATGACACTTTTCTTTCTCTCCAACCTTATTTTATTTCTTAGTAGGACGGATTTCACACGAAACGTTCTGTAAGTTGAATCAATTTTTGTACATCATTCCTTCACCATTGTAAAACTCTTATGGAAAACAACACTACAAAGCATAGTCCAAACCTTCATAACTTGCCCATTTCTTTCTCTTCAACCTCTTTTTCTTTCTAAGTTTGACGAATTTCACTCGAATCGTCCTATAAGTTGAATCGGTGTTTGTACAGCAATCCATCACCATTATAAGACTCTTATGGACAACAATTCTATAAAGAATAGTCCACACCATCCTAACTGTCCCATTTCTATCTCTCTAACCTCAGTTTCTTTCTAAGTGGTACGGATTTCACTCGAATCGTCCTATAAGTTGAATCGGTGTTTGTATATCATTCATTCACCATTGTAAGACTCTTATGGACAACAAAACTATAAAGCCCATCAAAATTCTCCACACATTTCTAAATGACACTTTTCTTTCTCTCCAACCTCATTTTATTTCTTAGTGGGACGGATTTCCCTCGAATCGTCCTGTAAGTTGAATCGATTTTTGTACATCATTCCTTCACCATTGTAAAACTCTTATGGAAAGCAATACTACAAAGCATAGTCCAAACCTTCATAACTTGCCCTTTTCTTTCTCTCCAACCTCTTTTTCTTTCTAAGTTTGACAGATTTCACTCGAATCGCCCAACAAGTTGAATCGGTATTTGTACATTATTCCTTCACCATTATAAGACTCTTATGGACAACAATTTTATAAAGCATAGTCCACACCTTCCGAACTGTCCCATTTCTATCTCTCCAACCTCATTTTCTTTCTAAGTGGGACGGATTTCACTCGAATCGTCTTATAAGTTGAATCGGTGTTTGTACATCATTCATTCAACATTTTAAGACTCTTATGGACAACAATAATATAAAGCATATCAAAATTCTCCAAACCTTCCGAAATGACACTTTTCTTTCTCTCCAACCTCATTTTATTTCTTAGTAGGAAGGATTTCACACGAATCGTCCTGTAAGTTGAATCAATTTTTGTACATCATTCCTTCACCATTGTAAAACTCTTATGGAAAAGAACACTACGAAGCATAGTCCAAACCTTCATAACTTGCCCTTTTCTTTCTCTCCAACCTCTTTTTCTTTCCAAGTTTGACGGATTTCACTCGAATCGCCCAACAAGTTGAATCGGTGTTTGTACATTATTCCTTCACCATTATAAGACTCTTATGGACAACAATTCTATAAAGCATAGTCCACACCTTCCGAACTGTCCCATTTCTTTCTCTCCAACCTCTTTTTTTTCTAAGTTTGACAGATTTCACTCGAATCGCCCAACAAGTTGAATCGGTATTTGTACATTATTCCTTCACCATTATAAGACTCTTATGGACAACAATTCTATAAAGCATAGTCCACACCTTCCGAACTGTCCCATTTCTATCTCTCCAACCTCATTTTCTTTCTAAGTGGGACGGATTTCACTCGAATCGTCTTATAAGTTGAATCGGTGTTTGTACATCATTCATTCAACATTTTAAGACTCTTATGGACAACAATAATATAAAGCATATCAAAATTCTCCAAACCTTCCGAAATGACACTTTACTTTCTCTCCAACCTCATTTTATTTCTTAGTAGGAAGGATTTCACACGAATCGTCCTGTAAGTTGAATTAATTTTTGTACATCATTCCTTCACCATTGTAAAACTCTTATGGAAAACAATACTACAAAGCATAGTCCAAACCTTGATAACATGCCCTTTTCTTTCTCTCCGACCTCTTTTTCTTTCTAAGTTTGACGGATTTCACTCGAATCGCCCAACAAGTTGAATCGGTATTTGTACATTATTCCTTCACCATTATAAGACTCTTATGGACAACAATTCTATAAAGCATAGTCCACACCTTCCCAACTGTCCCATTTCTATCTCTCCAACCTCATTTTCTTTCTAAGTGGGACGGATTTCACTCGAATCGTCCTATATGTTGAATCGGTGTTTGTACAGCAATCCATCACCATTATACGACTCTTATGGAGAACAATTCTATAAAGAATAGTCCACACCTTCCAAACTGTCCCATTTCTATCTCTCCAACCTCCTTTTATTTCTAAGTGGTACGGATTTCACTCGAATCGTCCTATAAGTTGAATCGGTGTTTGTACATCATTCATTCACCATTGTAAGACTCTTATGGACAACAATACTATAAAGCACATCAAAATTCTCCACACATTTCTAAATAACACTTTTCTTTCTCTCCAACCTCATTTTATTTCTTAGTGGGACGGATTTCCCTCGAATCGTCCTGTAAGTTGAATCGATTTTTGTACATCATTCATTCACCATTGTAAAACTCTTATGGAAAACAATACTACAAAGCATAGTCCAAACCTTCATAACTTGCCCTTTTCTTTATCTCCAACCTCTTTTTCTTTCTAAGTTTGATAGATTTCACTCGAATCGCCCAACAAGTTGAATCGGTATTTGTACGTTATTCCTTCACCATTATAAGACTCTTATGGACAACAATTCTATAAAGCATAGTCCATACCTTCCGAACTGTCCCATTTCTATCTCTCCAACCTCATTTTCTTTCTAAGTGGGACGGATTTCACTCGAATCGTCTTATAAGTTGAATCGGTGTTTGTACATCATTCATTCAACATTTTAAGACTCTTATGGACAACAATAATATAAAGCATATCAAAATTCTCCAAACCTTCCGAAATGACACTTTACTTTCTCTCCAACCTCATTTTATTTCTTAGTAGGAAGGATTTCACACGAATCGTCCTGTAAGTTGAATTAATTTTTGTACATCATTCCTTCACCATTGTAAAACTCTTATCGAAAACAACACTACAAAGCATAGTCCAAACCTTCATAACTTGCCTTTTTCTTTCTCTCCAACCTCTTTTTCTTTCTAAGTTTGACGGATTTCACTCGAATCGCCCAACAAGTTGAATCGGTGTTTGTACATTATTCTTTCACCATTATAAGACTCTTATGGACAACAATTCTATAAAGCATAGTCCACACCTTCCGAACTGTCCCATTTCTATCTCTCCAACCTCATTTTCTTTCTAAGCGGGACGGATTTCACTCGACTCGTCTTATAAGTTGAATCGGTGTTTGTACATCATTCATTCAACATTTTAAGACTCTTATGGACAACAATAATATAAAGCATATCTAAATTCTCCAAACCTTCCGAAATGACACTTTACTTTATCTCCAACCTCATTTTATTTCTTAGTAGGAAGGATTTCACACGAATCGTCCTGTAAGTTGAATCAATTTTTGTACATCATTCCTTCACCATTGTAAAACTCTTATGGAAAAGAACACTACGAAGCATAGTCCAAACCTTCATAACTTGCCCTTTTCTTTCTCTCCAACCTCTTTTTCTTTCCAAGTTTGACGGATTTCACTCGAATCGCCCAACAAGTTGAATCGGTGTTTGTACATTATTCCTTCACCATTATAAGACTCTTATGGACAACAATTCTATAAAGCATAGTCCACACCTTCCGAACTGTCCCATTTCTTTCTCTCCAACCTCTTTTTCTTTCTAAGTTTGACAGATTTCACTCGAATCGCCCAACAAGTTGAATCGGTATTTGTACATTATTCCTTCACCATTATAAGACTCTTATGGACAACAATTCTATAAAGCATAGTCCACACCTTCCGAACTGTCCCATTTCTATCTCTCCAACCTCATTTTCTTTCTAAGTGGGACGGATTTCACTCGAATCGTCTTATAAGTTGAATCGGTGTTTGTACATCATTCATTCAACATTTTAAGACTCTTATGGACAACAATAATATAAAGCATATCAAAATTCTCCAAACCTTCCGAAATGACACTTTACTTTCTCTCCAACCTCATTTTATTTCTTAGTAGGAAGGATTTCACACGAATCGTCCTGTAAGTTGAATTAATTTTTGTACATCATTCCTTCACCATTGTAAAACTCTTATGGAAAACAATACTACAAAGCATAGTCCAAACCTTGATAACATGCCCTTTTCTTTCTCTCCGACCTCTTTTTCTTTCTAAGTTTGACGGATTTCACTCGAATCGCCCAACAAGTTGAATCGGTATTTGTACATTATTCCTTCACCATTATAAGACTCTTATGGACAACAATTCTATAAAGCATAGTCCACACCTTCCCAACTGTCCCATTTCTATCTCTCCAACCTCATTTTCTTTCTAAGTGGGACGGATTTCACTCGAATCGTCCTATATGTTGAATCGGTGTTTGTACAGCAATCCATCACCATTATACGACTCTTATGGAGAACAATTCTATAAAGAATAGTCCACACCTTCCAAACTGTCCCATTTCTATCTCTCCAACCTCCTTTTATTTCTAAGTGGTACGGATTTCACTCGAATCGTCCTATAAGTTGAATCGGTGTTTGTACATCATTCATTCACCATTGTAAGACTCTTATGGACAACAATACTATAAAGCACATCAAAATTCTCCACACATTTCTAAATAACACTTTTCTTTCTCTCCAACCTCATTTTATTTCTTAGTGGGACGGATTTCCCTCGAATCGTCCTGTAAGTTGAATCGATTTTTGTACATCATTCATTCACCATTGTAAAACTCTTATGGAAAACAATACTACAAAGCATAGTCCAAACCTTCATAACTTGCCCTTTTCTTTATCTCCAACCTCTTTTTCTTTCTAAGTTTGACAGATTTCACTCGAATCGCCCAACAAGTTGAATCGGTATTTGTACGTTATTCCTTCACCATTATAAGACTCTTATGGACAACAATTCTATAAAGCATAGTCCATACCTTCCGAACTGTCCCATTTCTATCTCTCCAACCTCATTTTCTTTCTAAGTGGGACGGATTTCACTCGAATCGTCTTATAAGTTGAATCGGTGTTTGTACATCATTCATTCAACATTTTAAGACTCTTATGGACAACAATAATATAAAGCATATCAAAATTCTCCAAACCTTCCGAAATGACACTTTACTTTCTCTCCAACCTCATTTTATTTCTTAGTAGGAAGGATTTCACACGAATCGTCCTGTAAGTTGAATTAATTTTTGTACATCATTCCTTCACCATTGTAAAACTCTTATCGAAAACAACACTACAAAGCATAGTCCAAACCTTCATAACTTGCCTTTTTCTTTCTCTCCAACCTCTTTTTCTTTCTAAGTTTGACGGATTTCACTCGAATCGCCCAACAAGTTGAATCGGTGTTTGTACATTATTCTTTCACCATTATAAGACTCTTATGGACAACAATTCTATAAAGCATAGTCCACACCTTCCGAACTGTCCCATTTCTAT
Source organism: Cornus suecica (assembly GCA_963922005.1). NCBI lineage: Eukaryota > Viridiplantae > Streptophyta > Magnoliopsida > Cornales > Cornaceae > Cornus > Cornus suecica. Next base: position 31,184,810 of record OY998241.1, read on the forward strand.
CTCTCCAACCTCATTTTCTTTCTAAGTGGGACGGATTTCACTCGACTCGTCTTATAAGTTGAATCGGTGTTTGTACATCATTCATTCAACATTTTAAGACTCTTATGGACAACAATAATATAAAGCATATCTAAATTCTCCAAACCTTCCGAAATGACACTTTACTTTATCTCCAACCTCATTTTATTTCTTAGTGGGACGGATTTCCCTCGAATCGTCCTGTAAGTTGAATCGATTTTTGTACATCATTCATTCACCATTGTAAAACTCTTATGGAAAAGAATACTACAAAGCATAGTCCAAACCTTCATAACTTGCCCTTTTCTTTCTCCCCGACCTCTTTTTCTTTCTAAGTTTGACGGATTTCACTCGGATCGCCCAACAAGTTGAATCGGTATTTGTACATTATTCCTTCACCATTATAAGACTCTTATGGACAACAATTCTATAAAGCATAGTCCACACCTTCCGAACTGTCCCATTTCTATCTCTCCAACCTCATTTTCTTTCTAAGTGGGACGGATTTCACTCGACTCGTCTTATAAGTTGAATCGGTGTTTGTACATCATTCATTCAACATTTTAAGACTCTTATGGACAACAATAATATAAAGCATATCTAAATTCTCCAAACCTTCCGAAATGACACTTTACTTTATCTCCAACCTCATTTTATTTCTTAGTGGGACGGATTTCCCTCGAATCGTCCTGTAAGTTGAATCGATTTTTGTACATCATTCATTCACCATTGTAAAACTCTTATGGAAAAGAATACTACAAAGCATAGTCCAAACCTTCATAACTTGCCCTTTTCTTTCTCTCCAACCTCTTTTTCTTTCTAAGTTTGACAGATTTCACTCGAATAGCCCAACAAGTTGAATCGGTATTTGTACATTATTCCTTCACCATTATAAGACTCTTATGGACAACAATTCTATAAAGTATAGTCCACACCTTCCGAACTGTCCCATTTCTATCTCTCCAACCTCATTTTCTTTCTAAGTGGGACGGATTTCACTCGACTCGTCTTATAAGTTAAATCGGTGTTTGTACATCATTCATTAAAACATTTTAAGACTCTTATGGACAACAATAATATAAAGCATATCAAAATTCTCCAAACCTTCCGAAATGACACTTTACTTTATCTCCAACCTCATTTTATTTCTTGGTGGGACGGATTTCCCTCGAATCGTCCTGTAAGTTGAATCGATTTTTGTACATCATTCCTTCACCATTGTAAAACTCTTATGGAAAACAATACTACAAAGCATAGTCCAAACCTTCATAACTTGCCCTTTTCTTTCTCTCCGACCTCTTTTTCTTTCTAAGTTTGACGGATTTCACTCGAATCGCCCAACAAGTTGAATCGGTATTTGTACATTATTCCTTCACCATTATAAGACTCTTATGGACAACAATTCTATAAAGCATAGTCCACACCTTCCCAACTGTCCCATTTCTATCTCTCCAACCTCATTTTCTTTCTAAGTGGGACGGATTTCACTCGAATTGTCTTATAAGTTGAATCGGTGTTTGTACATCATTCATTCAACATTTTAAGACTCTTATGGACAACAATAATATAAAGCATATCAAAATTCTCCAAACCTTCCGAAATGACACTTTACTTTCTCTCCAACCTCATTTTATTTCTTAGTAGGAAGGATTTCACACGAATCGTCCTGTAAGTTGAATTAATTTTTGTACATCATTCCTTCACCATTGTAAAACTCTTATGGAAAACAATACTACAAAGCATAGTCCAAACCTTCATAACTTGCCCTTTTCTTTCTCTCCGACCTCTTTTTCTTTCTAAGTTTGACGGATTTCACTCGAATCGCCCAACAAGTTGAATCGGTATTTGTACATTATTCCTTCACCATTATAAGACTCTTATGGACAACAATTCTATAAAGCATAGTCCACACCTTCCGGACTGTCCCATTTCTATCTCTCCAACCTCATTTTCTTTCTAAGTGGGACGGATTTCACTCGACTCGTCTTATAAGTTGAATCGGTGTTTGTACATCATTCATTCAACATTTTAAGACTCTTATGGACAACAATAATACAAAGCATATCAAAATTCTCCAAACCTTCCGAAATGACACTTTACTTTATCTCCAACCTCATTTTATTTCTTGGTGGGACGGATTTCCCTCGAATCGTCCTGTAAGTTGAATCGATTTTTGTACATCATTCCTTCACCATTGTAAAACTCTTATGGAAAACAATACTACAAAGCATAGTCCAAACCTTCATAACTTGCCCTTTTCTTTCTCTCCGACCTCTTTTTCTTTCTAAGTTTGACGGATTTCACTCGAATCGCCCAACAAGTTGAATCGGTATTTGTACATTATTCCTTCACCATTATAAGACTCTTATGGACAACAATTCTATAAAGCATAGTCCACACCTTCCCAACTGTCCCATTTCTATCTCTCCAACCTCATTTTCTTTCTAAGTGGGACGGATTTCACTCGAATCGTCTTATAAGTTGAATCGGTGTTTGTACATCATTCATTCAACATTTTAAGACTCTTATGGACAACAATAATATAAAGCATATCAAAATTCTCCAAACCTTCCGAAATGACACTTTACTTTCTCTCCAACCTCATTTTATTTCTTAGTAGGAAGGATTTCACACGAATCGTCCTGTAAGTTGAATTAATTTTTGTACATCATTCCTTCACCATTGTAAAACTCTTATGGAAAACAATACTACAAAGCATAGTCCAAACCTTCATAACTTGCCCTTTTCTTTCTCTCCGACCTCTTTTTCTTTCTAAGTTTGACGGATTTCACTCGAATCGCCCAACAAGTTGAATCGGTATTTGTACATTATTCCTTCACCATTATAAGACTCTTATGGACAACAATTCTATAAAGCATAGTCCACACCTTCCGAACTGTCCCATTTCTATCTCTCCAACCTCATTTTCTTTCTAAGTGGGACGGATTTCACTCGACTCGTCTTATAAGTTGAATCGGTGTTTGTACATCATTCATTCAACATTTTAAGACTCTTATGGACAACAATAATACAAAGCATATCAAAATTCTCCAAACCTTCCGAAATGACACTTTACTTTATCTCCAACCTCATTTTATTTCTTAGTGGGACGGATTTCCCTCGAATCGTCCTGTAAGTTGAATCGATTTTTGTACATCATTCATTCACCATTGTAAAACTCTTATGGAAAAGAATACTACAAAGCATAGTCCAAACCTTCATAACTTGCCCTTTTCTTTCTCTCCAACCTCTTTTTCTTTCTAAGTTTGACAGATTTCACTCGAATCGCCCAACAAGTTGAATCGGTATTTGTACATTATTCCTTCACCATTATAAGACTCTTATGGACAACAATTCTATAAAGTATAGTCCACACCTTCCGAACTGTCCCATTTCTATCTCTCCAACCTCATTTTCTTTCTAAGTGGGACGGATTTCACTCGACTCGTCTTATAAGTTAAATCGGTGTTTGTACATCATTCATTCAACATTTTAAGACTCTTATGGACAACAATAATATAAAGCATATCAAAATTCTCCAAACCTTCCGAAATGACACTTTACTTTATCTCCAACCTCATTTTATTTCTTGGTGGGACGGATTTCCCTCGAATCGTCCTGTAAGTTGAATCGATTTTTGTAAATCATTCCTTCACCATTGTAAAACTCTTATGGAAAACAATACTACAAAGCATAGTCCAAACCTTCATAACTTGCCCTTTTCTTTCTCTCCAACCTCTTTTTCTTTCTAAGTTTGACAGATTTCACTCGAATCGCCCAACAAGTTGAATCGGTATTTGTACATTATTCCTTCACCATTATAAGACTCTTATGGACAACAATTCTATATAGCATAGTCCACACCTTCCGAACTGTCCCATTTCTATCTCTCCAACCTCATTTTCTTTCTAAGTAGGACGGATTTCACTCGAATCGTCTTATAAGTTGAATCGGTGTTTGTACATCATTCATTCAACATTTTAAGACTCTTATGGACAACAATAATACAAAGCATATCAAAATTCTCCAAACCTTCCGAAATGACACTTTACTTTATCTCCAACCTCATTTTATTTCTTGGTGGGACGGATTTCCCTCGAATCGTCCTGTAAGTTGAATTAATTTTTGTACATCATTCCTTCACCATTGTAAAACTCTTATGGAAAACAATACTACAAAGCATAGTCCAAACCTTCATAACTTGCCCTTTTCTTTCTCTCCGACCTCTTTTTCTTTCTAAGTTTGACGGATTTCACTCGAATCGCCCAACAAGTTGAATCGGTATTTGTACATTATTCCTTCACCATTATAAGACTCTTATGGACAACAATTCTATAAAGCATAGTCCACACCTTCCCAACTGTCCCATTTCTATCTCTCCAACCTCATTTTCTTTCTAAGTGGGACGGATTTCACTCGAATCGTCTTATAAGTTGAATCGGTGTTTGTACATCATTCATTCAACATTTTAAGACTCTTATGGACAACAATAATATAAAGCATATCAAAATTCTCCAAACCTTCCGAAATGACACTTTACTTTCTCTCCATCCTCATTTTATTTCTTAGTAGGAAGGATTTCACACGAATCGTCCTGTAAGTTGAATTAATTTTTGTACATCATTCCTTCACCATTGTAAAACTCTTATGGAAAACAATACTACAAAGCATAGTCCAAACCCCCATAACTTGCCCTTTTCTTTCTCTCCGACCTCTTTTTCTTTCTAAGTTTGACGGATTTCACTCGAATCGCCCAACAAGTTGAATCGGTATTTGTACATTATTCCTTCACCATTATAAGACTCTTATGGACAACAATTCTATAAAGCATAGTCCACACCTTCCGAACTGTCCCATTTCTATCTCTCCAACCTCATTTTCTTTCTAAGTGGGACGGATTTCACTCGACTCGTCTTATAAGTTGAATCGGTGTTTGTACATCATTCATTCAACATTTTAAGACTCTTATGGACAACAATAATACAAAGCATATCAAAATTCTCCAAACCTTCCGAAATGACACTTTACTTTATCTCCAACCTCATTTTATTTATTAGTGGGACGGATTTCCCTCGAATCGTCCTGTAAGTTGAATCGATTTTTGTACATCATTCATTCACCATTGTAAAACTCTTATGGAAAAGAATACTACAAAGCATAGTCCAAACCTTCATAACTTGCCCTTTTCTTTCTCTCCAACCTCTTTTTCTTTCTAAGTTTGACAGATTTCACTCGAATCGCCCAACAAGTTGAATCGGTATTTGTACATTATTCCTTCACCATTATAAGACTCTTATGGACAACAATTCTATAAAGTATAGTCCACACCTTCCGAACTGTCCCATTTCTATCTCTCCAACCTCATTTTCTTTCTAAGTGGGACGGATTTCACTCGACTCGTCTTATAAGTTAAATCGGTGTTTGTACATCATTCATTCAACATTTTAAGACTCTTATGGACAACAATAATATAAAGCATATCAAAATTCTCCAAACCTTCCGAAATGACACTTTACTTTATCTCCAACCTCATTTTATTTCTTGGTGGGACGGATTTCCCTCGAATCGTCCTGTAAGTTGAATCGATTTTTGTACATCATTCCTTCACCATTGTAAAACTCTTATGGAAAACAATACTACAAAGCATAGTCCAAACCTTCATAACTTGCCCTTTTCTTTCTCTCCGACCTCTTTTTCTTTCTAAGTTTGACGGATTTCACTCGAATCGCCCAACAAGTTGAATCGGTATTTGTACATTATTCCTTCACCATTATAAGACTCTTATGGACAACAATTCTATAAAGCATAGTCCACACCTTCCCAACTGTCCCATTTCTATCTCTCCAACCTCATTTTCTTTCTAAGTGGGACGGATTTCACTCGAATCGTCTTATAAGTTGAATCGGTGTTTGTACATCATTCATTCAACATTTTAAGACCCTTATGGACAACAATAATATAAAGCATATCAAAATTCTCCAAACCTTCCGAAATGACACTTTACTTTCTCTCCAACCTCATTTTATTTCTTAGTAGGAAGGATTTCACACGAATCGTCCTGTAAGTTGAATTAATTTTTGTACATCATTCCTTCACCATTGTAAAACTCTTATGGAAAACAATACTACAAAGCATAGTCCAAACCTTCATAACTTGCCCTTTTCTTTCTCTCCGACCTCTTTTTCTTTTTAAGTTTGACGGATTTCACTCGAATCGCCCAACAAGTTGAATCGGTATTTGTACATTATTCCTTCACCATTATAAGACTCTTATGGACAACAATTCTATAAAGCATAGTCCACACCTTCCGAACTGTCCCATTTCTATCTCTCCAACCTCATTTTCTTTCTAAGTGGGACGGATTTCACTCGACTCGTCTTATAAGTTGAATCGGTGTTTGTACATCATTCATTCAACATTTTAAGACTGTTATGGACAACAATAATACAAAGCATATCAAAATTCTCCAAACCTTCCGAAATGACACTTTACTTTATCTCCAACCTCATTTTATTTCTTAGTGGGACGGATTTCCCTCGAATCGTCCTGTAAGTTGAATCGATTTTTGTACATCATTCATTCACCATTGTAAAACTCTTATGGAAAAGAATACTACAAAGCATAGTCCAAACCTTCATAACTTGCCCTTTTCTTTCTCTCCAACCTCTTTTTCTTTCTAAGTTTGACAGATTTCACTCGAATCGCCCAACAAGTTGAATCGGTATTTGTACATTATTCCTTCACCATTATAAGACTCTTATGGACAACAATTCTATAAAGTATAGTCCACACCTTCCGAACTGTCCCATTTCTATCTCTCCAACCTCATTTTCTTTCTAAGTGGGACGGATTTCACTCGACTCGTCTTATAAGTTAAATCGGTGTTTGTACATCATTCATTCAACATTTTAAGACTCTTATGGACAACAATAATATAAAGCATATCAAAATTCTCCAAACCTTCCGAAATGACACTTTACTTTATCTCCAACCTCATTTTATTTCTTGGTGGGACGGATTTCCCTCGAATCGTCCTGTAAGTTGAATCGATTTTTGTAAATCATTCCTTCACCATTGTAAAACTCTTATGGAAAACAATACTACAAAGCATAGTCCAAACCTTCATAACTTGCCCTTTTCTTTCTCTCCAACCTCTTTTTCTTTCTAAGTTTGACAGATTTCACTCGAATCGCCCAACAAGTTGAATCGGTATTTGTACATTATTCCTTCACCATTATAAGACTCTTATGGACAACAATTCTATATAGCATAGTCCACACCTTCCGAACTGTCCCATTTCTATCTCTCCAACCTCATTTTCTTTCTAAGTGGGACGGATTTCACTCGAATCGTCTTATAAGTTGAATCGGTGTTTGTACATCATTCATTCAACATTTTAAGACTCTTATGGACAACAATAATATAAAGCATATCAAAATTCTCCAAACCTTCCGAAATGACACTTTTCTTTCTCTCCAACCTCATTTTATTTCTTAGTAGGAAGGATTTCACACGAATCGTCCTGTAAGTTGAATCGATTTTTGTACATCATTCCTTCACCATTGTAAAACTCTTATGGAAAACAACACTACGAAGCATAGTCCAAACCTTCATAACTTGCCCTTTTCTTTCTCTCCAACCTCTTTTTCTTTCTAAGTTTGACGGATTTCACTCGAATCGCCCAACAAGTTGAATCGGTGTTTGTACATTATTCCTTCACCATTATAAGACTCTTATGGACAACAATTCTATAAATCATAGTCCACACCTTACGAACTGTCCCATTTCTATCTCTCCAACCTCATTTTCTTTCTAAGTGGGACGGATTTCACTCGAATCGTCCTATAAGTTGAATCGGTGTTTGAACATCACTCATTCACCATTGTAAGACTCTGATGGACAACAATACTATAAAGCATATTAAAATTCTCCAAACATTCCTAAATGACACTTTTCTTTCTCTACAACCTCATTTTCATTCTTAGTGGGACGGATTTCACTCGAATCGTCCTATAAGTTGAATCGGTGTTTGTACAGCAATCCATCACCATTATAAGACTCTTATGGAGAACAATCCTATAAAGAATAGTCCACACCTTCCTAACTGTCCCATTTCTATCTCTCCAACCACCTTTTCTTTCTAAGTGGTGCGGATTTCTCTCGAATCGTCCTATAAGTTGAATCGGTGTTTGTACATCATTCATTCACCATTGTAAGACTCTTATGGACAACAATACTATAAAGCACATCAAAATTCTCCACAAATTTCTAAATGACACTTTTCTTTCTCTCCAACCTCATTTTATTTCTTAGTGGGACGGATTTCCCTCGAATCGTCCTGTAAGTTGAATCGATTTTTGTACATCATTCCTTCACAATTGTAAAACTCTTATGGAAAACAATACTACAAAGCATAGTCCAATCCTTCATAACTTGCCCTTTTCTTTCTCTCCAACCTCTTTTTCTTTCTAAGTTTAACAGATTTCACTCGAATCGCCCAACAAGTTGAATCGGTATTTGTACATTATTCCTTCACCATTATAAGACTCTTATGGACAACAATTCTATAAAGCATAGTCCACACCTTCCGAACTGTCCCATTTCTATCTCTCCAACCTCATTATCTTTCCAAGTGGGACGGATTTCACTCGAATCGTCTTATAAGTTGAATCGGTGTTTGTACATCATTCATTCAACATTTTAAGACTCTTATGGACAACAATAATATAAAGCATATCAAAATTCTCCAAACCTTCCGAAATGACACTTTTCTTTCTCTCCAACCTCATTTTATTTCTTAGTAGGAAGGATTTCACACGAATCGTCCTGTAAGTTGAATTAATTTTTGTACATCATTCCCTCACCATTGTAAAACTCTTATGGAAAACAACACTACGAAGCATAGTCCAAACCTTCATAACTTGCCCTTTTCTTTCTCTCCGAGCTCTTTTTGTTTCTACGTTTGACGGATTTCACTCGAATTGCCCTACAAGTTGAATCGGTTTTTGTACTGTATTCCTTCACAATTATAAGACTCTTATGGACAACAATTCTATAAATCATAGTCCACACCTTACGAACTGTCCCATTTCTATCTCTCCAACCTCATTTTCTTTCTAAGTGGGACGGATTTCACTCGAATCGTCCTATAAGTTGAATCGGTGTTTGAACATCACTCATTCACCATTGTAAGACTCTGATGGACAACAATAATATAAAGCATATTAAAATTCTCCAAACCTTCCTAAAAGACACTCTTCTTTCTCTCCAACCTCATTTTCTTTCTTAGTGGGACGGATTTCACACGAATCATCCTGTAAGTTGAATCGATTTTTGTACATCATTCCTTCACCATTGTAAAACTCTTATGGAAAACAACACTACGAAGCATAGTCCAAACCTTCATAACTTGCCCTTTTCTTTCTCTCCAACCTCTTTTTCTTTCTAAGTTTGACGGATTTCACTCGAATCGCCCAACAAGTTGAATCGGTGTTTGTACATTATTCCTTCACCATTATAAGACTCTTATGGACAACAATTCTGTAAATCATAGTCCACACCTTACGAACTGTCCCATTTCTATCTCTCCAACCTCATTTTCTTTCTAAGTGGGACGGATTTCACTCGAATCGTCCTATAAGTTGAATCGGTGTTTGAACATCACTCATTCACCATTGTAAGACTCTGATGGACAACAATACTATAAAGCATATTAAAATTCTCCAAACATTCCTAAATGACACTTTTCTTTCTCTACAACCTCATTTTCATTCTTAGTGGGACGGATTTCACTCGAATCGTCCTATAAGTTGAATCGGTGTTTGTACAGCAATCCATCACCATTATAAGACTCTTATGGAGAACAATTCTATAAAGAATAGTCCACACCTTCCTAACTGTCCCATTTCTATCTCTCCAACCACCTTTTCTTTCTAAGTGGTGCGGATTTCTCTCGAATCGTCCTATAAGTTGAATCGGTGTTTGTACATCATTCATTCACCATTGTAAGACTCTTATGGACAACAATACTATAAAGCACATCAAAATTCTCCACAAATTTCTAAATGACACTTTTCTTTCTCTCCAACCTCATTTTATTTCTTAGTGGGACGGATTTCCCTCGAATCGTCCTGTAAGTTGAATCGATTTTTGTACATCATTCCTTCACAATTGTAAAACTCTTATGGAAAACAATACTACAAAGCATAGTCCAATCCTTCATAACTTGCCCTTTTCTTTCTCTCCAACCTCTTTTTCTTTCTAAGTTTAACAGATTTCACTCGAATCGCCCAACAAGTTGAATCGGTATTTGTACATTATTCCTTCACCATTATAAGACTCTTATGGACAACAATTCTATAAAGCATAGTCCACACCTTCCGAACTGTCCCATTTCTATCTCTCCAACCTCATTATCTTTCTAAGTGGGACGGATTTCACTCGAATCGTCTTATAAGTTGAATCGGTGTTTGTACATCATTCATTCAACATTTTAAGACTCTTATGGACAACAATAATATAAAGCATATCAAAATTCTCCAAACCTTCCGAAATGACACTTTTCTTTCTCTCCAACCTCATTTTATTTCTTAGTAGGAAGGATTTCACACGAATCGTCCTGTAAGTTGAATTAATTTTTGTACATCATTCCCTCACCATTGTAAAACTCTTATGGAAAACAACACTACGAAGCATAGTCCAAACCTTCATAACTTGCCCTTTTCTTTCTCTCCGAGCTCTTTTTGTTTCTACGTTTGACGGATTTCACTCGAATTGCCCTACAAGTTGAATCGGTTTTTGTACTGTATTCCTTCACAATTATAAGACTCTTATGGACAACAATTCTATAAATCATAGTCCACACCTTACGAACTGTCCCATTTCTATCTCTCCAACCTCATTTTCTTTCTAAGTGGGACGGATTTCACTCGAATCGTCCTATAAGTTGAATCGGTGTTTGAACATCACTCATTCACCATTGTAAGACTCTGATGGACAACAATAATATAAAGCATATTAAAATTCTCCAAACCTTCCTAAAAGACACTCTTCTTTCTCTCCAACCTCATTTTCTTTCTTAGTGGGACGGATTTCACACGAATTGTCCTGTAAGTTGAATCGATTTTTGTACATCATTCCTTCACCATTGTAAAACTCTTATGGAAAACAACACTACAAAGCAAAGTCCAAACCTTCATAACTTGCCTTTTTCTTTCTCTCCAACCTCTTTTTCTTTCTAAGTTTGACGGATTTCACTCGAATCGCCCAACAAGTTGAATCGGTGTTTGTATATTATTCCTTCACCATTATAAGACTCTTATGGACAACAATTCTATAAAGCATAGTCCACACCTTCCGAACTGTCCCATTTCTATCTCTCCAACCTCCTTTTCTTTCTAAGTGGGACGGATTTCCCTCGAATCGTCCTGTAAGTTGAATCGATTTTTGTACATCATTCATTCACCATTGTAAAACTCTTATGGAAAACAATACTACAAAGCATAGTCCAAACCTTCATAACTTGCCCTTTTCTTTCTCTCCGACCTCTTTTTCTTTCTAAGTTTGACGGATTTCACTCGAATCGCCCAACAAGTTGAATCGGTATTTGTACATTATTCCTTCACCATTATAAGACTCTTATGGACAACAATTCTATAAAGCATAGTCCACACCTTATCAACTGTCCCATTTCTATCTCTCCAACCTCATTTTCTTTCTAAGTGGGACGGATTTCACTCGAATCGTCTTATAAGTTGAATCGGTGTTTGTACATCATTCATTCAACATTTTAAGACTCTTATGGACAACAATAATATAAAGCATATCAAAATTCTCCAAACCTTCCGAAATGACACTTTTCTTTCTCTCCAACCTCATTTTATTTCTTAGTAGGAAGGATTTCACACGAATCGTCCTGTAAGTTGAATTAATTTTTGTACATCATTCCCTCACCATTGTAAAACTCTTATGGAAAACAACACTACGAAGCATAGTCCAAACCTTCATAACTTGCCCTTTTCTTTCTCTCCGAGCTCTTTTTGTTTCTACGTTTGACGGATTTCACTCGAATTGCCCTACAAGTTGAATCGGTTTTTGTACTGTATTCCTTCACAATTATAAGACTCTTATGGACAACAATTCTATAAATCATAGTCCACACCTTACGAACTGTCCCATTTCTATCTCTCCAACCTCATTTTCTTTCTAAGTGGGACGGATTTCACTCGAATCGTCCTATAAGTTGAATCGGTGTTTGAACATCACTCATTCACCATTGTAAGACTCTGATGGACAACAATAATATAAAGCATATTAAAATTCTCCAAACCTTCCTAAAAGACACTCTTCTTTCTCTCCAACCTCATTTTCTTTCTTAGTGGGACGGATTTCACACGAATTGTCCTGTAAGTTGAATCGATTTTTGTACATCATTCCTTCACCATTGTAAAACTCTTATGGAAAACAACACTACAAAGCAAAGTCCAAACCTTCATAACTTGCCTTTTTCTTTCTCTCCAACCTCTTTTTCTTTCTAAGTTTGACGGATTTCACTCGAATCGCCCAACAAGTTGAATCGGTGTTTGTATATTATTCCTTCACCATTATAAGACTCTTATGGACAACAATTCTATAAAGCATAGTCCACACCTTCCGAACTGTCCCATTTCTATCTCTCCAACCTCCTTTTCTTTCTAAGTGGGACGGATTTCCCTCGAATCGTCCTGTAAGTTGAATCGATTTTTGTACATCATTCATTCACCATTGTAAAACTCTTATGGAAAAGAATACTACAAAGCATAGTCCAAACCTTCATAACTTGCCCTTTTCTTTCTCTCCAACCTCTTTTTCTTTCTAAGTTTGACAGATTTCACTCGAATAGCCCAACAAGTTGAATCGGTATTTGTACATTATTCCTTCACCATTATAAGACTCTTATGGACAACAATTCTATATAGCATAGTCCACACCTTCCGAACTGTCCCATTTCTATCTCTCCAACCTCATTTTCTTTCTAAGTAGGACGGATTTCACTCGAATCGTCTTATAAGTTGAATCGGTGTTTGTACATCATTCATTCAACATTTTAAGACTCTTATGGACAACAATAATATAAAGCATATCAAAATTCTCCAAACCTTCCGAAATGACACTTTACTTTCTCTCCAACCTCATTTTATTTCTTAGTAGGAAGGATTTCACACGAATCGTCCTGTAAGTTGAATTAATTTTTGTACATCATTCCTTCACCATTGTAAAACTCTTATGGAAAACAATACTACAAAGCATAGTCCAAACCTTCATAACTTGCCCTTTTCTTTCTCTCCGACCTCTTTTTCTTTCTAAGTTTGACGGATTTCACTCGAATCGCCCAACAAGTTGAATCGGTATTTGTACATTATTCCTTCACCATTATAAGACTCTTATGGACAACAATTCTATAAAGCATAGTCCACACCTTCCGAACTGTCCCATTTCTATCTCTCCAACCTCATTTTCTTTCTAAGTGGGACGGATTTCACTCGACTCGTCTTATAAGTTGAATCGGTGTTTGTACATCATTCATTCAACATTTTAAGACTCTTATGGACAACAATAATACAAAGCATATCAAAATTCTCCAAACCTTCCGAAATGACACTTTACTTTATCTCCAACCTCATTTTATTTCTTAGTGGGACGGATTTCCCTCGAATCGTCCTGTAAGTTGAATCGATTTTTGTACATCATTCATTCACCATTGTAAAACTCTTATGGAAAAGAATACTACAAAGCATAGTCCAAACCTTCATAACTTGCCCTTTTCTTTCTCTCCAACCTCTTTTTCTTTCTAAGTTTGACAGATTTCACTCGAATCGCCCAACAAGTTGAATCGGTATTTGTACATTATTCCTTCACCATTATAAGACTCTTATGGACAACAATTCTATAAAGTATAGTCCACACCTTCCGAACTGTCCCATTTCTATCTCTCCAACCTCATTTTCTTTCTAAGTGGGACGGATTTCACTCGACTCGTCTTATAAGTTAAATCGGTGTTTGTACATCATTCATTCAACATTTTAAGACTCTTATGGACAACAATAATATAAAGCATATCAAAATTCTCCAAACCTTCCGAAATGACACTTTACTTTATCTCCAACCTCATTTTATTTCTTGGTGGGACGGATTTCCCTCGAATCGTCCTGTAAGTTGAATCGATTTTTGTAAATCATTCCTTCACCATTGTAAAACTCTTATGGAAAACAATACTACAAAGCATAGTCCAAACCTTCATAACTTGCCCTTTTCTTTCTCTCCAACCTCTTTTTCTTTCTAAGTTTGACAGATTTCACTCGAATAGCCCAACAAGTTGAATCGGTATTTGTACATTATTCCTTCACCATTATAAGACTCTTATGGACAACAATTCTATATAGCATAGTCCACACCTTCCGAACTGTCCCATTTCTATCTCTCCAACCTCATTTTCTTTCTAAGTAGGACGGATTTCACTCGAATCGTCTTATAAGTTGAATCGGTGTTTGTACATCATTCATTCAACATTTTAAGACTCTTATGGACAACAATAATACAAAGCATATCAAAATTCTCCAAACCTTCCGAAATGACACTTTACTTTATCTCCAACCTCATTTTATTTATTGGTGGGACGGATTTCCCTCGAATCGTCCTGTAAGTTGAATCGATTTTTGTACATCATTCCTTCACCATTGTAAAACTCTTATGGAAAACAATACTACAAAGCATAGTCCAAACCTTCATAACTTGCCCTTTTCTTTCTCTCCGACCTCTTTTTCTTTCTAAGTTTGACGGATTTCACTCGAATCGCCCAACAAGTTGAATCGGTATTTGTACATTATTCCTTCACCATTATAAGACTCTTATGGACAACAATTCTATAAAGCATAGTCCACACCTTCCCAACTGTCCCATTTCTATCTCTCCAACCTCATTTTCTTTCTAAGTGGGACGGATTTCACTCGAATCGTCTTATAAGTTGAATCGGTGTTTGTACATCATTCATTCAACATTTTAAGACTCTTATGGACAACAATAATATAAAGCATATCAAAATTCTCCAAACCTTCCGAAATGACACTTTACTTTCTCTCCAACCTCATTTTATTTCTTAGTAGGAAGGATTTCACACGAATCGTCCTGTAAGTTGAATTAATTTTTGTACATCATTCCTTCACCATTGTAAAACTCTTATGGAAAACAATACTACAAAGCATAGTCCAAACCTTCATAACTTGCCCTTTTCTTTCTCTCCGACCTCTTTTTCTTTCTAAGTTTGACGGATTTCACTCGAATCGCCCAACAAGTTGAATCGGTATTTGTACATTATTCCTTCACCATTATAAGACTCTTATGGACAACAATTCTATAAAGCATAGTCCACACCTTCCGAACTGTCCCATTTCTATCTCTCCAACCTCATTTTCTTTCTAAGTGGGACGGATTTCACTCGACTCGTCTTATAAGTTGAATCGGTGTTTGTACATCATTCATTCAACATTTTAAGACTCTTATGGACAACAATAATACAAAGCATATCAAAATTCTCCAAACCTTCCGAAATGACACTTTACTTTATCTCCAACCTCATTTTATTTCTTAGTGGGACGGATTTCCCTCGAATCGTCCTGTAAGTTGAATCGATTTTTGTACATCATTCATTCACCATTGTAAAACTCTTATGGAAAAGAATACTACAAAGCATAGTCCAAACCTTCATAACTTGCCCTTTTCTTTCTCTCCAACCTCTTTTTCTTTCTAAGTTTGACAGATTTCACTCGAATCGCCCAACAAGTTGAATCGGTATTTGTACATTATTCCTTCACCATTATAAGACTCTTATGGACAACAATTCTATAAAGTATAGTCCACACCTTCCGAACTGTCCCATTTCTATCTCTCCAACCTCATTTTCTTTCTAAGTGGGACGGATTTCACTCGACTCGTCTTATAAGTTAAATCGGTGTTTGTACATCATTCATTCAACATTTTAAGACTCTTATGGACAACAATAATATAAAGCATATCAAAATTCTCCAAACCTTCCGAAATGACACTTTACTTTATCTCCAACCTCATTTTATTTCTTGGTGGGACGGATTTCCCTCGAATCGTCCTGTAAGTTGAATCGATTTTTGTAAATCATTCCTTCACCATTGTAAAACTCTTATGGAAAACAATACTACAAAGCATAGTCCAAACCTTCATAACTTGCCCTTTTCTTTCTCTCCAACCTCTTTTTCTTTCTAAGTTTGACAGATTTCACTCGAATAGCCCAACAAGTTGAATCGGTATTTGTACATTATTCCTTCACCATTATAAGACTCTTATGGACAACAATTCTATATAGCATAGTCCACACCTTCCGAACTGTCCCATTTCTATCTCTCCAACCTCATTTTCTTTCTAAGTAGGACGGATTTCACTCGAATCGTCTTATAAGTTGAATCGGTGTTTGTACATCATTCATTCAACATTTTAAGACTCTTATGGACAACAATAATACAAAGCATATCAAAATTCTCCAAACCTTCCGAAATGACACTTTACTTTATCTCCAACCTCATTTTATTTCTTGGTGGGACGGATTTCCCTCGAATCGTCCTGTAAGTTGAATCGATTTTTGTACATCATTCCTTCACCATTGTAAAACTCTTATGGAAAACAATACTACAAAGCATAGTCCAAACCTTCATAACTTGCCCTTTTCTTTCTCTCCGACCTCTTTTTCTTTCTAAGTTTGACGGATTTCACTCGAATCGCCCAACAAGTTGAATCGGTATTTGTACATTATTCCTTCACCATTATAAGACTCTTATGGACAACAATTCTATAAAGCATAGTCCACACCTTCCCAACTGTCCCATTTCTATCTCTCCAACCTCATTTTCTTTCTAAGTGGGACGGATTTCACTCGAATCGTCTTATAAGTTGAATCGGTGTTTGTACATCATTCATTCAACATTTTAAGACTCTTATGGACAACAATAATATAAAGCATATCAAAATTCTCCAAACCTTCCGAAATGACACTTTACTTTCTCTCCAACCTCATTTTATTTCTTAGTAGGAAGGATTTCACACGAATCGTCCTGTAAGTTGAATTAATTTTTGTACATCATTCCTTCACCATTGTAAAACTCTTATGGAAAACAATACTACAAAGCATAGTCCAAACCTTCATAACTTGCCCTTTTCTTTCTCTCCGACCTCTTTTTCTTTCTAAGTTTGACGGATTTCACTCGAATCGCCCAACAAGTTGAATCGGTATTTGTACATTATTCCTTCACCATTATAAGACTCTTATGGACAACAATTCTATAAAGCATAGTCCACACCTTCCGAACTGTCCCATTTCTATCTCTCCAACCTCATATTCTTTCTAAGTGGGACGGATTTCACTCGACTCGTCTTATAAGTTGAATCGGTGTTTGTACATCATTCATTCAACATTTTAAGACTCTTATGGACAACAATAATACAAAGCATATCAAAATTCTCCAAACCTTCCGAAATGACACTTTACTTTATCTCCAACCTCATTTTATTTCTTAGTGGGACGGATTTCCCTCGAATCGTCCTGTAAGTTGAATCGATTTTTGTACATCATTCATTCACCATTGTAAAACTCTTATGGAAAAGAATACTACAAAGCATAGTCCAAACCTTCATAACTTGCCCTTTTCTTTCTCTCCAACCTCTTTTTCTTTCTAAGTTTGACAGATTTCACTCGAATCGCCCAACAAGTTGAATCGGTATTTGTACATTATTCCTTCACCATTATAAGACTCTTATGGACAACAATTCTATAAAGTATAGTCCACACCTTCCGAACTGTCCCATTTCTATCTCTCCAACCTCATTTTCTTTCTAAGTGGGACGGATTTCACTCGACTCGTCTTATAAGTTAAATCGGTGTTTGTACATCATTCATTCAACATTTTAAGACTCTTATGGACAACAATAATATAAAGCATATCAAAATTCTCCAAACCTTCCGAAATGACACTTTACTTTATCTCCAACCTCATTTTATTTCTTGGTGGGACGGATTTCCCTCGAATCGTCCTGTAAGTTGAATCGATTTTTGTAAATCATTCCTTCACCATTGTAAAACTCTTATGGAAAACAATACTACAAAGCATAGTCCAAACCTTCATAACTTGCCCTTTTCTTTCTCTCCAACCTCTTTTTCTTTCTAAGTTTGACAGATTTCACTCGAATCGCCCAACAAGTTGAATCGGTATTTGTACATTATTCCTTCACCATTATAAGACTCTTATGGACAACAATTCTATATAGCATAGTCCACACCTTCCGAACTGTCCCATTTCTATCTCTCCAACCTCATTTTCTTTCTAAGTAGGACGGATTTCACTCGAATCGTCTTATAAGTTGAATCGGTGTTTGTACATCATTCATTCAACATTTTAAGACTCTTATGGACAACAATAATATAAAGCATATCAAAATTCTCCAAACCTTCCGAAATGACACTTTTCTTTCTCTCCAACCTCATTTTATTTCTTAGTGGGACGGATTTCCCTCGAATCGTCCTGTAAGTTGAATTGATTTTTGTACATCATTCCTTCACCATTGTAAAACTCTTATGGAAAACAGTACTACAAAGCATAGTCCAAACCTTCATAACTTGCCCTTTTCTTTCTCTCCAACCTCTTTTTCTTTCTAAGTTTGACAGATTTCACTCGAATCGCCCAACAAGTTGAATCGGTATTTGTACATTATTCCTTCACCATTATAAGACTCTTATGGACAACAATTCTATATAGCATAGTCCACACCTTCCGAACTGTCCCATTTCTATCTCTCCAACCTCATTTTCTTTCTAAGTGGGACGGATTTCACTCGAATCGTCTTATAAGTTGAATCGGTGTTTGTACATCATTCATTCAACATTTTAAGACTCTTATGGACAACAATAATATAAAGCATATCAAAATTCTCCAAACCTTCCGAAATGACACTTTTCTTTCTCTCCAACCTCATTTTCTTTCTAAGTGGGACGGATTTCACTCGAATCGTCCTATAAGTTGAATCGGTGTTTGAACATCACTCATTCACCATTGTAAGACTCTGATGGACAACAATAATATAAAGCATATTAAAATTCTCCAAACCTTCCTAAAAGACACTCTTCTTTCTCTCCAACCTCATTTTCTTTCTTAGTGGGACGGATTTCACACGAATTGTCCTGTAAGTTGAATCGATTTTTGTACATCATTCCTTCACCATTGTAAAACTCTTATGGAAAACAACACTACAAAGCAAAGTCCAAACCTTCATAACTTGCCTTTTTCTTTCTCTCCAACCTCTTTTTCTTTCTAAGTTTGACGGATTTCACTCGAATCGCCCAACAAGTTGAATCGGTGTTTGTAAATTATTCCTTCACCATTATAAGACTCTTATGGACAACAATTCTATAAAGCATAGTCCACACCTTCCGAACTGTCCCATTTCTATCTCTCCAACCTCCTTTTCTTTCTAAGTGGTACGGATTTCACTCGAATCGTCCTATAAGTTGAATCGGTGTTTGTACATCATTCATTCACCATTGTAAGACTCTTATGGACAACAATACTATAAAGCACATCAAAATTCTCCACACATTTCTAAATGACATTTTTCTTTCTCTCCAACCTCATTTTATTTCTTAGTGGGACGGATTTCCCTCGAATCGTCCTGTAAGTTGAATCGATTTTTGTACATCATTCCTTCACCATTGTAAAATCTTATGGAAAACAATACTACAAAGCATAGTCCAAACCTTCATAACTTGCCCTTTTCTTTCTCTCCAACCTCTTTTTCTTTCTAAGTTTGACATATTTCACTCAAATCGCCCAACAAGTTGAATCGGTATTTGTACATTATTCCTTCACCATTATAAGACTCTTATGGACAACAATTCTATAAAGCATAGTCCACACCTTCCGAACTGTCCCATTTCTATCTCTCCAACCTCATTTTCTTTATAAGTGGGACGACTTTCACTCGAATCGTCTTATAAGTTGAATCGGTGTTTGTACGTCATTCATTCACCATTGTAAGAATCTTATGGACAACAATAATATAAAGCATATCAAAATTCTCCAAACCTTCCGAAATGACAATTTTCTTTCTCTCCAACCTCATTTTATTTCTTAGTAGGACGGATTTCACACGAATCGTCCTGTAAGTCGAATCGATTTTTGTACATCATTCCTTCACCATTGTAAAACTCTTATGGAAAACAACACTACAAAGCATAGTCTAAACCTTCATAACTTGCCCTTTTCTTTCTCTCCAACCTCTTTTTCTTTCTAAGTTTGACGGATTTCACTCGAATCGCCCAACAAGTTGAATCGGTGTTTGTACATTATTCCTTCACCATTATAAGACTCTTATGGACAACAATTCTATAAATCATAGTCCACACCTTACGAACTTTCCCATTTCTATCTCTCCAACCTCATTTTCTTTCTAAGTGGGACGGATTTCACTCGAATCGTCCTATAAGTTGAATCGGTGTTTGAACATCACTCATTCACCATTGTAAGACTCTGATGGACAACAATACTATAAAGCATATTAAAATTCTCCAAACCTTCCTAAATGACACTTTTCTTTCTCTCCAACCTCATTTTCATTCTTAGTGGGACGAATTTCACTCGAATCGTCCTATAAGTTGAATCGGTGTTTGTACAGCAATCCATCACCATTATAAGACTCTTATGGAGAACAATTCTATAAAGAATAGTCCACACCTTCCTAACTGTCCCATTTCTATCTCTCCAACCTCCTTTTCTTTCTATGTGGTACGGATTTCACTCGAATCGTCCTATAAGTTGAATCGGTGTTTGTAGATCATTCATTCACCATTGTAAGACTCTTATGGACAACAATACTATAAAGCACATCAAAATTCTCCACACATTTCTAAATGACATTTTTCTTTCTCTCCAACCTCATTTTATTTCTTAGTGGGACGGATTTCCCTCAAATCGTCCTGTAAGTTGAATCGATTTTTGTACATCATTCCTTCACCATTGTAAAACTCTTATGGAAAACAATACTACAAAGCATAGTCCAAACCTTCATAACTTGCCCTTTTCTTTCTCTCCAACCTCTTTTTCTTTCTAAGTTTGACATATTTCACTCAAATCGCCCAACAAGTTGAATCGGTATTTGTACATTATTCCTTCACCATTATAAGACTCTTATGGACAACAATTCTATAAAGCATAGTCCACACCTTCCGAACTGTCCCATTTCTATCTCTCCAACCTCATTTTCTTTCTAAGTGGGACGGCTTTCACTCGAATCGTCTTATAAGTTGAATCGGTGTTTGTACGTCATTCATTCACCATTGTAAGAATCTTTTGGACAACAATAATATAAAGCATATCAAAATTCTCCAAACCTTCCGAAATGACACTTTTCTTTCTCTCCAACCTCATTTTATTTCTTAGTAGGACGGATTTCACACGAATCGTCGTCCTGTAAGTCGAATCGATTTTTGTACATCATTCCTTCACCATTGTAAAACTCTTATGGAAAACAACACTACAAAGCATAGTCCAAACCTTCATAACTTGCCCTTTTCTTTCTCTCCAACCTCTTTTTCTTTCTATGTTTGACGGATTTCACTCGAATCGCCCAACAAGTTGAATCGGTGTTTGTACATTATTCCTTCACCATTATAAGACTCTTATGGACAACAATTCTATAAATCATAGTCCACACCTTACGAACTTTCCCATTTCTATCTCTCCAACCTCATTTTCTTTCTAAGTGGGACGGATTTCACTCGAATCGTCCTATAAGTTGAATCGGTGTTTGAACATCACTCATTCACCATTGTAAGACTCTGATGGACAACAATACTATAAAGCATATTAAAATTCTCCAAACCTTCCTAAATGACACTTTTCTTTCTCTCCAACCTCATTTTCATTCTTAGTGGGACGAATTTCACTCGAATCGTCCTATAAGTTGAATCGGTGTTTGTACAGCAATCCATCACCATTATAAGACTCTTATGGAGAACAATTCTATAAAGAATAGTTCACACCTTCCTAACTGTCCCATTTCTATCTCTCCAACCTCCTTTTCTTTCTAAGTGGTACGTATTTCACTCGAATCGTCCTATAAGTTGAATCGGTGTTTGTACATCATTCATTCACCATTGTAAGACTCTTATGGACAACAATACTATAAAGCACATCAAAATTCTCCACACATTTCTAAATGACATTTTTCTTTCTCTCCAACCTCATTTTATTTCTTAGTGGGACGGATTTCCCTCGAATCGTCCTGTAAGTTGAATCGATTTTTGTACATCATTCATTCACCATTGTAAAACTCTTATGGAAAACAATACTACAAAGCATAGTCCAAACCTTCATAACTTGCCCTTTTCTTTCTCTCCAACCTCTTTTTCTTTCTAAGTTTGACATATTTCACTCAAATCGCCCAACAAGTTGAATCGGTATTTGTACATTATTCCTTCACCATTATAAGACTCTTATGGACAACAATTCTATAAAGCATAGTCCACACCTTCCGAACTGTCCCATTTCTATCTCTCCAACCTCATTTTCTTTCTAAGTGGGACGGCTTTCACTCGAATCGTCTTATAAGTTGAATCGGTGTTTGTACGTCATTCATTCACCATTGTAAGAATCTTATGGACAACAATAATATAAAGCATATCAAAATTCTCCAAACCTTCCGAAATGACACTTCTTTCTCTCCAACCTCATTTTATTTCTTAGTAGGACGGATTTCACACGAATCGTCCTGTAAGTCGAATCGATTTTTGTACATCATTCCTTCACCATTGTAAAACTCTTATGGAAAACAACACTACAAAGCATAGTCCAAACCTTCATAACTTGCCCTTTTCTTTCTCTCCAACCTCTTTTTCTTTCTATGTTTGACGGATTTCACTCGAATCGCCCAACAAGTTGAATCGGTGTTTGTACATTATTCCTTCACCATTATAAGACTCTTATGGACAACAATTCTATAAATCATAGTCCACACCTTACGAACTTTCCCATTTCTATCTCTCCAACCTCATTTTCTTTCTAAGTGGGACGGATTTCACTCGAATCGTCCTATAAGTTGAATCGGTGTTTGAACATCACTCATTCACCATTGTAAGACTCTGATGGACAACAATACTATAAAGCATATTAAAATTCTCCAAACCTTCCTAAATGACACTTTTCTTTCTCTCCAACCTCATTTTCATTCTTAGTGGGACGAATTTCACTCGAATCGTCCTATAAGTTGAATCGGTGTTTGTACAGCAATCCATCACCATTATAAGACTCTTATGGAGAACAATTCTATAAAGAATAGTCCACACCTTCCTAATTGTCCCATTTCTATCTCTCCAACCTCCTTTTCTTTCTAAGTGGTACGAATTTCACTCGAATCGTCCTATAAGTTGAATCGGTGTTTGTATATCATTCATTCACCATTGTAAGACTCTTATGGACAACAATACTATAAAGCACATAAAATTCTCCACACATTTCTAAGTGACATTTTTCTTTCTCTCCAACCTCATTTTATTTCTTAGTGGGACGGATTTCCCTCGAATCGTCCTGTAAGTTGAATCGATTTTTGTACATCATTCCTTCACCATTGTAAAACTCTTATGGAAAACAATACTACAAAGCATAGTCCAAACCTTCATAACTTGCCCTTTTCTTTCTCTCCAACCTCTTTTTCTTTCTAAGTTTGACATATTTCACTCAAATCGCCCAACAAGTTGAATCGGTATTTGTACATTATTCCTTCACCATTATAAGACTCTTATGGACAACAATTCTATAAAGCATAGTCCACACCTTCCGAACTGTCCCATTTCTATCTCTCCAACCTCATTTTCTTTCTAAGTGGGACGGCTTTCACTCGAATCGTCTTATAAGTTGAATCGGTGTTTGTACGTCATTCATTCACCATTGTAAGAATCTTATGGACAACAATAATATAAAGCATATCAAAATTCTCCAAACCTTCCGAAATGACACTTCTTTCTCTCCAACCTCATTTTATTTCTTAGTAGGACGGATTTCACACGAATCGTCCTGTAAGTCGAATCGATTTTTGTACATCATTCCTTCACCATTGTAAAACTCTTATGGAAAACAACACTACAAAGCATAGTCCAAACCTTCATAACTTGCCCTTTTCTTTCTCTCCAACCTCTTTTTCTTTCTATGTTTGACGGATTTCACTCGAATCGCCCAACAAGTTGAATCGGTGTTTGTACATTATTCCTTCACCATTATAAGACTCTTATGGACAACAATTCTATAAATCATAGTCCACACCTTACGAACTTTCCCATTTCTATCTCTCCAACCTCATTTTCTTTCTAAGTGGGACGGATTTCACTCGAATCGTCCTATAAGTTGAATCGGTGTTTGAACATCACTCATTCACCATTGTAAGACTCTGATGGACAACAATACTATAAAGCATATTAAAATTCTCCAAACCTTCCTAAATGACACTTTTCTTTCTCTCCAACCTCATTTTCATTCTTAGTGGGACGAATTTCACTCGAATCGTCCTATAAGTTGAATCGGTGTTTGTACAGCAATCCATCACCATTACAAGACTCTTATGGAGAACAATTCTATAAAGAATAGTCCACACCTTCCTAATTGTCCCATTTCTATCTCTCCAACCTCCTTTTCTTTCTAAGTGGTACGAATTTCACTCGAATCGTCCTATAAGTTGAATCGGTGTTTGTATATCATTCATTCACCATTGTAAGACTCTTATGGACAACAATACTATAAAGCACATAAAATTCTCCACACATTTCTAAGTGACATTTTTCTTTCTCTCCAACCTCATTTTATTTCTTAGTGGGACGGATTTCCCTCGAATCGTCCTGTAAGTTGAATCGATTTTTGTACATCATTCCTTCACCATTGTAAAACTCTTATGGAAAACAATACTACAAAGCATAGTCCAAACCTTCATAACTTGCCCTTTTCTTTCTCTCCAACCTCTTTTTCTTTCTAAGTTTGACATATTTCACTCAAATCGCCCAACAAGTTGAATCGGTATTTGTACATTATTCCTTCACCATTATAAGACTCTTATGGACAACAATTCTATAAA
Source organism: Cornus suecica (assembly GCA_963922005.1). Taxonomy (NCBI): domain Eukaryota; kingdom Viridiplantae; phylum Streptophyta; class Magnoliopsida; order Cornales; family Cornaceae; genus Cornus; species Cornus suecica. The sequence continues at coordinate 31,209,995 of OY998241.1, forward strand.
GCATAGTCCACACCTTCCGAACTGTCCCATTTCTATCTCTCCAACCTCATTTTCTTTCTAAGTGGGACGGCTTTCACTCGAATCGTCTTATAAGTTGAATCGGTTTTTGTACGTCATTCATTCACCATTGTAAGAATCTTATGGACAACAATAATATAAAGCATATCAAAATTCTCCAAACCTTCCGAAATGACACTTTTCTTTCTCTCCAACCTCATTTTATTTCTTAGTAGGACGGATTTCACACGAATCGTCCTGTAAGTCGAATCGATTTTTGTACATCATTCCTTCACCATTGTAAAACTCTTATGGAAAACAACACTACAAAGCATAGTCCAAACCTTCATAACTTGCCCTTTTCTTTCTCTCCAACCTCTTTTTCTTTCTATGTTTGACGGATTTCACTCGAATCGCCCAACAAGTTGAATCGGTGTTTGTACATTATTCCTTCACCATTATAAGACTCTTATGGACAACAATTCTATAAATCATAGTCCACACCTTACGAAATTTCCCATTTCTATCTCTCCAACCTCATTTTCTTTCTAAGTGGGACGGATTTCACTCGAATCGTCCTATAAGTTGAATCGGTGTTTGAACATCACTCATTCACCATTGTAAGACTATGATGGACAACAATACTATAAAGCATATTAAAATTCTCCAAGCCTTCCTAAATGACACTTTTCTTTCTCTCCAACCTCATTTTCATTCTTAGTGGGACGAATTTCACTCGAATCATCCTATAAGTTAAATCGGTGTTTGTACAGCAATCCATCACCATTATAAGACTCTTATGGAGAACAATTCTATAAAGAATAGTCCACACCTTCCTAACTGTCCCATTTCTATCTCTCCAACCTCCTTTTCTTTCTAAGAGGTGCGGATTTCACACGAATCGTCCTATAAGTTGAATCGGTGTTTGTACATCATTCATTCACCATTGTAAGACTCTTATGGACAACAATACTATAAAGCACATCAAAATTTTCCACACATTTCTAAATGACACTTTTCTTTCTCTCCAACCTCATTTTATTTCTTAGTGGGACGGATTTCCCTCGAATCGTCCTGTAAGTTGAATCGATTTTTGTACATCATTCCTTCACCATTGTAAAACTCTTATGGAAAACAACACTACAAAGCAAAGTCCAAACCTTCATAACTTGCCTTTTTCTTTCTCTCCAACCTCTTTTTCTTTCTAAGTTTGACGGATTTCACTCGAATCGCCCAACAAGTTGAATCGGTGTTTGTAAATTATTCCTTCACCATTATAAGACTCTTATGGACAACAATTCTATAAAGCATAGTCCACACCTTCCGAACTGTCCCATTTCTATCTCTCCAACCTCCTTTTCTTTCTAAGTGGTGCGGATTTCACTCGAATCGTCCTATAAGTTGAATCGGTGTTTGTACATCATTCATTCACCATTGTAAGACTCTTATGGACAACAGTACTATAAAGCACATCAAAATTTTCCACTCATTTCTAAATGACACTTTTCTTTCTCTCCAACCTCATTTTATTTCTTAGTGGGACGGATTTTCCTCGAATCGTCCTGTAAGTTGAATCGATTTTTGTACATCATTCATTCACCATTGTAAAACTCTTATGGAAAACAATACTACAAAGCATAGTCCAAACCTTCATAACTTGCCCTTTTCTTTCTCTCCAACCTCTTTTTCTTTCTAAGTTTGACAGATTTCACTCGAATCGCCCAACAAGTAGAATCGGTATTTGTACATTATTCCTTTACCATTATAAGACTCTTATGGACAACAATTCTATAAAGCATAGTCCACACCTTCCGAACTGTCCCATTTCTATCTCTCCAACCTCATTTTCTTTCTAAGTGGGACGGCTTTCACTCGAATCGTCTTATAAGTTGAATCGGTGTTTGTACGTCATTCATTCACCATTGTAAGAATCTTATGGACAACAATAATATAAAGCATATCAAAATTCTCCAAACCTTCCGAAATGACACTTTTCTTTCTCTCCAACCTCATTTTATTTCTTTGTAGGACGGATTTCACACGAATCGTACTGTAAGTCGAATCGATTTTTGTACATCATTCCTTCACCATTGTAAAACTCTTATGGAAAACAACACTACAAAGCATAGTCCAAACCTTCATAACTTGCCCTTTTCTTTCTCTCCAACCTCTTTTTCTTTCTATGTTTGACGGATTTCACTCGAATCGCCCAACAAGTTGAATCGGTGTTTGTACATTATTCCTTCACCATTATAAGACTCTTATGGACAACAATTCTATAAATCATAGTCCACACCTTACGAACTTTCCCATTTCTATCTCTCCAACCTCATTTTCTTTCTAAGTGGGACGGATTTCACTCGAATCGTCCGATAAGTTGAATCGGTGTTTGAACATCACTCATTCACCATTGTAAGACTCTGATGGACAACAATACTATAAAGCATATTAAAATTCTCCAAACCTTCCTAAATGACACTTTTCTTTCTCTCCAACCTCATTTTCATTCTTAGTGGGACGAATTTCACTCGAATCGTCCTATAAGTTGAATCGGTGTTTGTACAGCAATCCATCACCATTATAAGACTCTTATGGAGAACAATTCTATAAAGAATAGTCCACACCTTCCTAACTATCCCATTTCTATCTCTCCAACCTCCTTTTCTTTCTAAGTGGTACGGATTTCACTCGAATCGTCCTATAAGTTGAATCGGTGTTTGTACATCATTCATTCACCATTGTAAGACTCTTATGGACAACAATACTATAAACCACATCAAAATTCTCCACACATTTCTAAATGACATTTTTCTTTCTCTCCAACCTCATTTTATTTCTTTGTGGGACGGATTTCCCTCGAATCGTCCTGTAAGTTGAATCGATTTTTGTACATCATTCCTTCACCATTGTAAAACTCTTATGGAAAACAGTACTACAAAGCATAGTCCAAACCTTCATAACTTGCCCTTTTCTTTCTCTCCAACCTCTTTTTCTTTCTAAGTTTGACATATTTCACTCAAATCGCCCAACAAGTTGAATCGGTATTTGTACATTATTCCTTCACCATTATAAGACTCTTATGGACAACAATTCTATAAAGCATAGTCCACACCTTCCGAACTGTCCCATTTCTATCTCTCCAACCTCATTTTCTTTCAAAGTGGGACGGCTTTCACTCGAATCGTCTTATAAGTTGAATCGGTGTTTGTACGTCATTCATTCACCATTGTAAGAATCTTATGGACAACAATAATATAAAGCATTTCAAAATTCTCCAAACCTTCCGAAATGACACTTTTCTTTCTCTCCAACCTCATTTTATTTCTTAGTAGGACGGATTTCACATGAATCGTCCTGTAAGTCGAATCGATTTTTGTACATCATTCCTTCACCATTGTAAAACTCTTATGGAAAACAACACTACAAAGCATAGTCCAAACCTTCATAACTTGCCCTTTTCTTTCTCTCCAACCTCTTTTTCTTTCTAAGTTTGACGGATTTCACTCGAATCGCCCAACAAGTTGAATCGGTGTTTGTACATTATTCCTTCACCATTATAAGACTCTTTTGGACAACAATTCTATAAATCATAGTCCACACCTTCCGAACTGTCCCATTTCTATCTCTCCAACCTCCTTTTCTTTCTAAGTGGTGCGGATTTCACTCGAATCGTCCTATAAGTTGAATCGGTATTTGTACATCATTCATTCACCATTGTAAGACTCTTATGGACAGCAGTACTATAAAGCACATCAAAATTTTCCACACATTTCTAAATGACACTTTTCTTTTTCTCCAACCTCATTTTATTTCTTAGTGGGACGGATTTCCCTCGAATCGTCCTGTAAGTTGAATCGATTTTTGTACATCATTCCTTCACCATTGTAAAACTCTTATGGAAAACAACACTACAAAGCAAAGTCCAAACCTTCATAACTTGCCTTTTTCTTTCTCTCCAACCTCTTTTTCTTTCTAAGTTTGACGGATTTCACTCGAATCGCCCAACAAGTTGAATCGGTGTTTGTAAATTATTCCTTCACCATTATAAGACTCTTATGGTCAACAATTCTATAAAGCATAGTCCACACCTTCCGAACTGTCCCATTTCTATCTCTCCAACCTCCTTTTCTTTCTAAGTGGTGCGGATTTCACTCGAATCGTCCTATAAGTTGAATCGGTATTTGTACATCATTCATTCACCATTGTAAGACTCTTATGGACAGCAGTACTATAAAGCACATCAAAATTTTCCACACATTTCTAAATGACACTTTTCTTTCTCTCCAACCTCATTTTATTTCTTAGTGGGACGGATTTCCCTCGAATCGTCCTGTAAGTTGAATCGATTTTTGTACATCATTCCTTCACCATTGTAAAACTCTTATGGAAAACAACACTACAAAGCAAAGTCCAAACCTTCATAACTTGCCTTTTTCTTTCTCTCCAACCTCTTTTTCTTTCTAAGTTTGACGGATTTCACTCGAATCGCCCAACAAGTTGAATCGGTGTTTGTAAATTATTCCTTCACCATTATAAGACTCTTATGGTCAACAATTCTATAAAGCATAGTCCACACCTTCCGAACTGTCCCATTTCTATCTCTCCAACCTCCTTTTCTTTCTAAGTGGTGCGGATTTCACTCGAATCGTCCTATAAGTTGATTCGGTGTTTGTACATCATTCATTCACCATTGTAAGACTCTTATGGACAGCAGTACTATAAAGCACATCAAAATTTTCCACACATTTCTAAATGACATTTTTCTTTCTCTCCAACCTCATTTTATTTCTTTGTGGGACGGATTTCCCTCGAATCGTCCTGTAAGTTGAATCGATTTTTGTACATCATTCCTTCACCATTGTAAAACTCTTATGGAAAACAATACTACAAAGCATAGTCCAAACCTTCATAACTTGCCCTTTTCTTTCTCTCCAACCTCTTTTTCTTTCTAAGTTTGACATATTTCACTCAAATCGCCCAACAAGTTGAATCGGTATTTGTACATTATTCCTTCACCATTATAAGACTCTTATGGACAACAATTCTATAAAGCATAGTCCACACCTTCCGAACTGTCCCATTTCTATCTCTCCAACCTCATTTTCTTTCTAAGTGGGACGGCTTTCACTCGAATCGTCTTATAAGTTGAATCGGTGTTTGTACGTCATTCATTCACCATTGTAAGAATCTTATGGACAACAATAATATAAAGCATTTCAAAATTCTCCAAACCTTCCGAAATGACACTTTTCTTTCTCTCCAACCTCATTTTATTTCTTAGTAGGACGGATTTCACACGAATCGTCGTCCTGTAAGTCGAATCGATTTTTGTACATCATTCCTTCACCATTGTAAAACTCTTATGGAAAACAACACTACAAAGCATAGTCCAAACCTTCATAACTTGCCCTTTTCTTTCTCTCCAACCTCTTTTTCTTTCTATGTTTGACGGATTTCACTCGAATCGCCCAACAAGTTGAATCGGTGTTTGTACATTATTCCTTCACCATTATAAGACTCTTATGGACAACAATTCTATAAATCATAGTCCACACCTTACGAACTTTCCCATTTCTATCTCTCCAACCTCATTTTCTTTCTAAGTGGGACGGATTTCACTCGAATCGTCCTATAAGTTGAATCGGTGTTTGAACATCACTCATTCACCATTGTAAGACTCTGATGGACAACAATACTATAAAGCATATTAAAATTCTCCAAACCTTCCTAAATGACACTTTTCTTTCTCTCCAACCTCATTTTCATTCTTAGTGGGACGAATTTCACTCGAATCGTCCTATAAGTTGAATCGGTGTTTGTACAGCAATCCATCACCATTATAAGACTCTTATGGAGAACAATTCTATAAAGAATAGTCCACACCTTCCTAACTGTCCCATTTCTATCTCTCCAACCTCCTTTTCTTTCTAAGAGGTGCGGATTTCACACGAATCGTCCTATAAGTTGAATCGGTGTTTGTACATCATTCATTCACCATTGTAAGACTCTTATGGACAACAATACTATAAAGCACATCAAAATTTTCCACACATTTCTAAATGACACTTTTCTTTCTCTCCAACCTCATTTTATTTCTTAGTGGGACGGATTTCCCTCGAATCGTCCTGTAAGTTGAATCGATTTTTGTACATCATTCCTTCACCATTGTAAAACTCTTATGGAAAACAACACTACAAAGCAAAGTCCAAACCTTCATAACTTGCCTTTTTCTTTCTCTCCAACCTCTTTTTCTTTCTAAGTTTGACGGATTTCACTCGAATCGCCCAACAAGTTGAATCGGTGTTTGTAAATTATTCCTTCACCATTATAAGACTCTTATGGACAACAATTCTATAAAGCATAGTCCACACCTTCCGAACTGTCCCATTTCTATCTCTCCAACCTCATTTTCTTTCTAAGTGGGACGGATTTCACTCGAATCGTCCTATAAGTTGAATCGGTGTTTGAACATCACTCATTCACCATTGTAAGACTCTGTTGGACAACAATACTATAAAGCATATTAAATTCTTCAAACCTTCCTAAATGACACTTTTCTTTCTCTCCAACCTCATTTTCTTTCTTAGTGGGACGGATTTCACACGAATCGTCCTATAAGTTGAATCGATTTTTGTACATCATTCCTTCACCATTGTGAAACTCTTATGGAAAACAACACTACAAAGCATAGTCCAAACCTTCATAACTTGCCTTTTTCTTTCTCTCCAACCTCTTTTTCTTTCTAAGTTTGACGGATTTCACTCGAATCGCCCAACAAGTTGAATCGGTGTTTGTACATTATTCCTTCACCATTATAAGACTCTGATGGACAATAATACTATAAAGCATATTAAAATTCTCCAATCCTTCCTAAATGACACTTTTCTTTCTCTCCAACCTCATTTTCATTCTTAGTGGGACGGATTTCACTCAAATCGTCCTATAAGTTGAATCGGTGTTTGTACAGCAATCCATCACCATTATAAGACTCTTATGGAGAACAATTCTATAAAGAATAGTCCACACCTTCCTAACTGTCCCATTTCTATCTCTCCAACCTCCTTTTCTTTCTAAGAGGTGCGGATTTCACACGAATCGTCCTATAAGTTGAATCGGTGTTTGTACATCATTCATTCACCATTGTAAGACTCTTATGGACAACAATACTATAAAGCACATCAAAATTTTCCACACATTTCTAAATGACACTTTTCTTTCTCTCCAACCTCATTTTATTTCTTAGTGGGACGGATTTCCCTCGAATCGTCCTGTAAGTTGAATCGATTTTTGTACATCATTCCTTCACCATTGTAAAACTCTTATGGAAAACAATACTACAAAGCATAGTCCAAACCTTCATAACTTGCCCTTTTCTTTCTCTCCAACCTCTTTTTCTTTCTAAGTTTGACAGATTTCACTCGAATCGCCCAACAAGTAGAATCGGTATTTGTACATTATTCCTTTACCATTATAAGACTCTTATGGACAACAATTCTATAAAGCATAGTCCACACCTTCCGAACTGTCCCATTTCTATCTCTCCAACCTCATTTTCTTTCTAAGTGGGACGGATTTCACTCGAATCGTCCTATAAGTTGAATCGGTGTTTGAACATCACTCATTCACCATTGTAAGACTCTGTTGGACAACAATACTATAAAGCATATTAAATTCTTCAAACCTTCCTAAATGACACTTTTCTTTCTCTCCAACCTCATTTTCTTTCTTAGTGGGACGGATTTCACACGAATCGTCCTATAAGTTGAATCGATTTTTGTACATCATTCCTTCACCATTGTGAAACTCTTATGGAAAACAACACTACAAAGCATAGTCCAATCCTTCATAACTTGCCTTTTTCTTTCTCTCCAACCTCTTTTTCTTTCTAAGTTTGACGGATTTCACTCGAATCGCCCAACAAGTTGAATCGGTGTTTGTACATTATTCCTTCACCATTATAAGACTCTGATGGACAATAATACTATAAAGCATATTAAAATTCTCCAATCCTTCCTAAATGACACTTTTCTTTCTCTCCAACCTCATTTTCATTCTTAGTGGGACGGATTTCACTCAAATCGTCCTATAAGTTGAATCGGTGTTTGTACAGCAATCCATCACCATTATAAGACTCTTATGGAGAACAATTCTATAAAGAATAGTCCACACCTTCCTAACTGTCCCATCTCTATCTCTCCAACCTCCTTTTCTTTCTAAGTGGTACGGATTTCACTCGAATCATCCTATAAGTTTAATCGGTGTTTGTACATCATTCATTCACCATTGTAAGACTCTTATGGACAACAATACTATAAAGCACATCAAAATTCTCCACACATTTCTAAATGACACTTTTCTTTCTCTCCAACCTCATTTTATTTCTTAGTGGGACGGATTTCCCTCGAATCGTCCTGTAAGTTGAATCGATTTTTGTACATCATTCCTTCACCATTGTAAAACTCTTATGGAAAACAATACTACAAAGCATAGTCCAAAGCTTCATAACTTGCCCTTTTCTTTCTCTCCAACCTTTTTTTCTTTCTAAGTTTGACAGATTTCACTCGAATCGCCCAACAAGTTGAATCGGTATTTGTACATTATTCCTTCACCATTATAAGACTCTTATGGACAACAATTCTATAAAGCATAGTCCACACCTTCCGAACTGTCCCATTTCTATCTCTCCAACCTCATTTTCTTTCTAAGTGGGACGAATTTCACTCGAATCGTCTTATAAGTTGAATCGGTGTTTGTACATCATTCATTCAACATTTTAAGACTCTTACGGACAACAATAATATAAAGCATATCAAAATTCTCCAAACCTTCCGAAATGACACTTTTCTTTCTCTCCAACCTCATTTTATTTCTTAGTAGGAAGGATTTCACACGAATCGTCCTGTAAGTTGAATCGATTTTTGTACATCATTCCTTCACCATTGTAAAACTCTTATGGAAAACAACACTACAAAGCATAGTCCAAACCTTCATAACTTGCCCTTTAATTTCTCTCCAACCTCTTTTTCTTTCTAAGTTTGACGGATTTCAGTCGAATCGCCCAACAAGTTGAATCGGTGTTTGTACATTATTCCTTCACCATTATAAGACTCTTATGGACAACAATTCTATAAATCATAGTCCACACCTTACGAACTGTCCCATTTCTATCTCTCCAACCTCATTTTCTTTCTAAGTGGGACGGATTTCACTCGAATCGTCCTATAAGTTGAATCGGTGTTTGAACATCACTCAGTCACCATTGTAAGACTCTGATGGACAACAATACTATAAAGCATATTAAAATTCTCCAAACCTTCCTAAATGACACTTTTCTTTCTCTCCAATTTCATTTTCATTCTTAGTGGGACGGATTTCACTCGAATCGTCCTATAAGTTGAATCGGTGTTTGTACAGCAATCCATCACAATTATAAGACTCTTATGGACAACAATTCTATAAAGAATAGTCCACACCTTCCTAACTGTCCCATTTCTATCTCTCCAACCTCTTTTTCTTTCTAAGTGGTACGGATTTCACTCGAATCGTCCTATAAGTTGAATCGGTGTTTGTACATCATTCATTCACCATTGTAAGACTCTTATGGACAATAATACTATAAAGCACATCAAAATTCTCCACACATTTCTAAATGACACTTTTCTTTCTCTCCAACCTCATTTTATTTCTTAGTGGGACGGATTTCCCTCGAATCGTCCTGTAAGTTGAATCGATTTTTGTACATCATTCCTTCACCATTGTAAAACTCTAATGGAAAACAACACTACAAAGCATAGTCCAAACCTTCATAACTTGCCCTTTTCTTTCTCTCCAACCTCTTTTTCCTTCTAAGTTTGACAGATTTCACTCGAATCGCCCAACAAGTTGAATCGGTATTTGTACATTATTCCTTCACCATTATAAGACTCTTATGGACAACAATTCTATAAAGCATAGTCCACACCTTCCGAACTGTCCCATTTCTATCTCTCCAACCTCATTTTCTTTCTAAGTGGGAATGATTTCACTCGAATCGTCCTATAAGTTGAATCGGTGTTTGTACAGCAATCCATCACCATTATAAGACTCTTATGGAGAACAATTCTATAAAGAATAGTCCACACCTTATGAACTGTCCCATTTCTATCTCTCTAACCTCATTTTCTTTCTAAGTGGGACGGATTTCACTCGAATCGTCCTATAAGTTGAATCGGTGTTTGAACATCACTCATTCACCATTGTAAGACTGTGATGGACAATAATACTATAAAGCATATTAAAATTCTCCAATCCTTCCTAAATGACACTTTTCTTTCTCTCCAACCTCATTTTCATTCTTAGTGGGACGGATTTCACTCAAATCGTCCTATAAGTTGAATCGGTGTTTGTACAGCAATCCATCACCATTATAAGACTCTTATGGAGAACAATTCTATAAAGAATAGTCCACACCTTCCTAACTGTCCCATCTCTATCTCTCCAACCTCCTTTTCTTTCTAAGTGGTACTGATTTCACTCGAATCATCCTATAAGTTTAATCGGTGTTTGTACATCATTCATTCACCATTGTAAGACTCTTATGGACAACAATACTATAAAGCACATCAAAATTCTCCACACATTTCTAAATGACACTTTTCTTTCTCTCCAACCTCATTTTATTTCTTAGTGGGACGGATTTCCCTCGAATCGTCCTGTTAGTTGAATCGATTTTTGTACATCATTGCTTCACCATTGTAAAACTCTTATGGAAAACAATACTACAAAGCATAGTCCAAAGCTTCATAACTTGCCCTTTTCTTTCTCTCCAACCTCTTTTTCTTTCTAAGTTTGACAGATTTCACTCGAATCGCCCAACAAGTTGAATCGGTATTTGTACATTATTCCTTCACCATTATAAGACACTTATGGACAACAATTCTATAAAGCATAGTCCACACCTTCCGAACTGTCCCATTTCTATCTCTCCAACCTCATTTTCTTTCTAAGTGGGACGAATTTCACTCGAATCGTCTTATAAGTTGAATCGGTGTTTGGACATCATTCATTCAACATTTTAAGACTCTTACGGACAACAATAATATAAAGCATATCAAAATTCTCCAAACCTTCCGAAATGACACTTTTCTTTCTCTCCAACCTCATTTTATTTCTTAGTAGGAAGGATTTCACACGAATCGTCCTGTAAGTTGAATCGATTTTTGTACATCATTCCTTCACCATTGTAAAACTCTTATGGAAAACAACACTACAAAGCATAGTCCAAACCTTCATAACTTGCCCTTTAATTTCTATCCAACCTCTTTTTCTTTCTAAGTTTGACGGATTTCACTCGAATCGCCCAACAAGTTGAATCGGTGTTTGTACATTATTCCTTCACCATTATAAGACTCTTATGGACAACAATTCTATAAATCATAGTTCACACCTTACGAACTGTCCCATTTCTATCTCTCCAACCTCATTTTCTTTCTAAGTGGGACGGATTTCACTCGAATCGTCCTATAAGTTGAATCGGTGTTTGAACATCACTCATTCACCATTGTAAGACTCTGATGGACAACAATACTATAAAGCATATTAAAATTCTCCAAACCTTCCTAAATGACACTTTTCTTTCTCTCCAATTTCATTTTCATTCTTAGTGGGACGGATTTCACTCGAATCGTCCTATAAGTTGAATCGGTGTTTGTACAGCAATCCATCACAATTATAAGACTCTTATGGACAACAATTCTATAAAGAATAGTCCACACCTTCCTAACTGTCCCATTTCTATCTCTCCAACCTCTTTTTCTTTCTAAGTGGTACGGATTTCACTCGAATCGTCCTATAAGTTGAATCGGTGTTTGTACATCATTCATTCACCATTGTAAGACTCTTATGGACAATAATACTATAAAACACATCAAAATTCTCCACACATTTCTAAATGACACTTTTCTTTCTCTCCAACCTCATTTTATTTCTTAGTGGGACGGATTTCCCTCGAATCGTCCTGTAAGTTGAATCGATTTTTGTACATCATTCCTTCACCATTGTAAAACTCTTATGGAAAACAACACTACAAAGCATAGTCCAAACCTTCATAACTTGCCCTTTTCTTTCTCTCCAACCTCTTTTTCTTTCTAAGTTTGACAGATTTCACTCGAATCGCCCAACAAGTTGAATCGGTATTTGTACATTATTCCTTCACCATTATAAGACTCTTATGGACAACAATTCTATAAAGCATAGTCCACACCTTCCGAACTGTCCCATTTCTATCTCTCCAACCTCATTTTCTTTCTAAGTGGGAATGATTTCACTCGAATCGTCCTATAAGTTGAATCGGTGTTTGTACAGCAATCCATCACCATTATAAGACTCTTATGGAGAACAATTCTATAAAGAATAGTCCACACCTTATGAACTGTCCCATTTCTATCTCTCTAACCTCATTTTCTTTCTAAGTGGGACGGATTTCACTCGAATCGTCCTATAAGTTGAATCGGTGTTTGAACATCACTCATTCACCATTGTAAGACTCTGATGGACAATAATACTATAAAGCATATTAAAATTCTCCAATCCTTCCTAAATGACACTTTTCTTTCTCTCCAACCTCATTTTCATTCTTAGTGGGACGGATTTCACTCAAATCGTCCTATAAGTTGAATCGGTGTTTGTACAGCAATCCATCACCATTATAAGACTCTTATGGAGAACAATTCTATAATGAATAGTCCACACCTTCCTAACTGTCCCATCTCTATCTCTCCAACCTCCTTTTCTTTCTAAGTGGTACGGATTTCACTCGAATCATCCTATAAGTTTAATCGGTGTTTGTACATCATTCATTCACCATTGTAAGACTCTTATGGACAACAATACTATAAAGCACATCAAAATTCTCCACACATTTCTAAATGACACTTTTCTTTCTCTCCAACCTCATTTTATTTCTTAGTGGGACGGATTTCCCTCGAATCGTCCTGTTAGTTGAATCGATTTTTGTACATCATTGCTTCACCATTGTAAAACTCTTATGGAAAACAATACTACAAAGCATAGTCCAAAGCTTCATAACTTGCCCTTTTCTTTCTCTCCAACCTCTTTTTCTTTCTAAGTTTGACAGATTTCACTCGAATCGCCCAACAAGTTGAATCGGTATTTGTACATTATTCCTTCACCATTATAAGACACTTATGGACAACAATTCTATAAAGCATAGTCCACACCTTCCGAACTGTCCCATTTCTATCTCTCCAACCTCATTTTCTTTCTAAGTGGGACGAATTTCACTCGAATCGTCTTATAAGTTGAATCGGTGTTTGGACATCATTCATTCAACATTTTAAGACTCTTACGGACAACAATAATATAAAGCATATCAAAATTCTCCAAACCTTCCGAAATGACACTTTTCTTTCTCTCCAACCTCATTTTATTTCTTAGTAGGAAGGATTTCACACGAATCGTCCTGTAAGTTGAATCGATTTTTGTACATCATTCCTTCACCATTGTAAAACTCTTATGCAAAACAACACTACAAAGCATAGTCCAAACCTTCATAACTTGCCCTTTAATTTCTATCCAACCTCTTTTTCTTTCTAAGTTTGACGGATTTCACTCGAATCGCCCAACAAGTTGAATCGGTGTTTGTACATTATTCCTTCACCATTATAAGACTCTTATGGACAACAATTCTATAAATCATAGTCCACACCTTACGAACTGTCCCATTTCTATCTCTCCAACCTCATTTTCTTTCTAAGTGGGACGGATTTCACTCGAATCGTCCTATAAGTTGAATCGGTGTTTGAACATCACTCATTCACCATTGTAAGACTCTGATGGACAACAATACTATAAAGCATATTAAAATTCTCCAAACCTTCCTAAATGACACTTTTCTTTCTCTCCAATTTCATTTTCATTCTTAGTGGGACGGATTTCACTCGAATCGTCCTATAAGTTGAATCGGTGTTTGTACAGCAATCCATCACAATTATAAGACTCTTATGGACAACAATTCTATAAAGAATAGTCCACACCTTCCTAACTGTCCCATTTCTATCTCTCCAACCTCTTTTTCTTTCTAAGTGGTACGGATTTCACTCGAATCGTCCTATAAGTTGAATCGGTGTTTGTACATCATTCATTCACCATTGTAAGACTCTTATGGACAATAATACTATAAAACACATCAAAATTCTCCACACATTTCTAAATGACACTTTTCTTTCTCTCCAACCTCATTTTATTTCTTAGTGGGACGGATTTCCCTCGAATCGTCCTGTAAGTTGAATCGATTTTTGTACATCATTCCTTCACCATTGTAAAACTCTTATGGAAAACAACACTACAAAGCATAGTCCAAACCTTCATAACTTGCCCTTTTCTTTCTCTCCAACCTCTTTTTCTTTCTAAGTTTGACAGATTTCACTCGAATCGCCCAACAAGTTGAATCGGTATTTGTACATTATTCCTTCACCATTATAAGACTCTTATGGACAACAATTCTATAAAGCATAGTCCACACCTTCCGAACTGTCCCATTTCTATCTCTCCAACCTCATTTTCTTTCTAAGTGAGAATGATTTCACTCGAATCGTCCTATAAGTTGAATCGGTGTTTGTACAGCAATCCATCACCATTATAAGACTCTTATGGAGAACAATTCTATAAAGAATAGTCCACACCTTATGAACTGTCCCATTTCTATCTCTCTAACCTCATTTTCTTTCTAAGTGGGACGGATTTCACTCGAATCGTCCTATAAGTTGAATCGGTGTTTGAACATCACTCATTCACCATTGTAAGACTCTGATGGACAATAATACTATAAAGCATATTAAAATTCTCCAATCCTTCCTAAATGACACTTTTCTTTCTCTCCAACCTCATTTTCATTCTTAGTGGGACGGATTTCACTCAAATCGTCCTATAAGTTGAATCGGTGTTTGTACAGCAATCCATCACCATTATAAGACTCTTATGGAGAACAATTCTATAAAGAATAGTCCACACCTTCCTAACTGTCCCATCTCTATCTCTCCAACCTCCTTTTCTTTCTAAGTGGTACGGATTTCACTCGAATCATCCTATAAGTTTAATCGGTGTTTGTACATCATTCATTCACCATTGTAAGACTCTTATGGACAACAATACTATAAAGCACATCAAAATTCTCCACACATTTCTAAATGACACTTTTCTTTCTCTCCAACCTCATTTTATTTCTTAGTGGGACGGATTTCCCTCGAATCGTCCTGTAAGTTGAATCGATTTTTGTACATCATTCCTTCACCATTGTAAAACTCTTATGGAAAACAATACTACAAAGCATAGTCCAAAGCTTCATAACTTGCCCTTTTCTTTCTCTCCAACCTCTTTTTCTTTCTAAGTTTGACAGATTTCACTCGAATCGCCCAACAAGTTGAATCGGTATTTGTACATTATTCCTTCACCATTATAAGACACTTATGGACAACAATTCTATAAAGCATAGTCCACACCTTACGAACTGTCCCATTTCTATCTCTCCAACCTCATTTTCTTTCTAAGTGGGACGGATTTCACTCGAATCGTCCTATAAGTTGAATCGGTGTTTGAACATCACTCATTCACCATTGTAAGACTCTGATGGACAACAATACTATAAAGCATATTAAAATTCTCCAAACCTTCCTAAATGACACTTTTCTTTCTCTCCAATTTCATTTTCATTCTTAGTGGGACGGATTTCACTCGAATCGTCCTATAAGTTGAATCGGTGTTTGTACAGCAATCCATCACCATTATAAGACTCTTATGGACAACAATTCTATAAAGAATAGTCCACACCTTCCTAACTGTCCCATTTCTATCTCTCCAACCTCTTTTTCTTTCTAAGTGGTACGGATTTCACTCGAATCGTCCTATAAGTTGAATCGGTGTTTGTACATCATTCATTCACCATTGTAAGACTCTTATGGACAATAATACTATAAAGCACATCAAAATTCTCCACACATTTCTAAATGACACTTTTCTTTCTCTCCAACCTCATTTTATTTCTTAGTGGGACGGATTTCCCTCGAATCGTCCTGTAAGTTGAATCGATTTTTGTACATCATTCCTTCCCCATTGTAAAACTCTTATGGAAAACAATACTACAAAGCATAATCCAAACCTTCATAACTTGCCCTTTTCTTTCTCTCCAACCTCTTTTTCTTTCTAAGTTTGACAGATTTCACTCGAATCGCCCAACAAGTTGAATCGGTATTTGTACATTATTCCTTCACCATTATAAGACTCTTATGGACAACAATTGTATAAAGCATAGTCCACACCTACGAACTGTCCCATATCTATCTCTCCAACCTCATTTTCTTTCTAAGTGGGACGGATTTCACTCGAATCATCCTATAAGTTGAATCGGTGTTTGTACAGCAATCCATCACCATTATAAGACTCTTATGGAGAACAATTCTATAAAGAATAGTCCACACCTTACGAACTGTCCCATTTCTTTCTCTCTAACCTCATTTTCTTTCTAAGTGGGACGGATTTCACTCGAATCGTCCTATAAGTTGAATCGGTGTTTGAACATCACTCATTCACCATTGTAAGACTCTGATGGACAACAATACTATAATGCATATTAAAATTCTCCAATCCTTCCTAAATGACACTTTTCTTTCTCTCCAACCTCATTTTCATTCTTAGTGGGACGGATTTCACTCGAATCGTCCTATAAGTTGAATCAGTGTTTGTACAGCAATCCATCACCATTATAAGACTCTTATGGAGAACAATTCTATAAAGAATAGTCCACACCTTCCTAACTGTCCCATTTCGATCTCTCCAACCTCCTTTTCTTTCTAAGTGGTACGGATTTCACTCGAATCATCCTATAAGGTGAATCGGTGTTTGTACATCATTCATTCACCATTGTAAGACTCTTATGGACAACAATACTATAAAGCACATCAAAATTTTCCACACATTTCTAAATGACACTTTTCTTTCTCTCCAACCTCATTTTATTTCTTAGTGGGACGGATTTCCCTCAAATCGTCCTGTAAGTTGAATCGATTTTTGTACATCATTCCTTCACCATTGTAAAACTCTTATGGAAAACAATACGACAAAGCATAGTCCAAACCTTCATAACTTGCCCTTTTCTTTCTCTCCAACCTCTTTTTCTTTCTAAGTTTGACAGATTTCACTCGAATCGCCCAACAAGTTGAATCGGTATTTGTACATTATTCCTTCACCATCATAAGACTCTTATGGACAACAATTCTATAAAGCATAGTCCACATCTTCCGAACTGTCCCATTTCTGTCTCTCCAACCTCATTTTCTTTCTAAGTGGGACGGATTTCACTCGAATTGTCTTATAAGTTGAATCGGTGTTTGTACATCATTCATTCAACATTTTAAGACTCTTACGGACAACAATAATATAAAGCATATCAAAATTCTTCAAACCTTCCGAAATGACACTTTTCTTTCTCTCCAACCTCATTTTATTTCTTAGTAGGAAGGATTTCACATGAATCGTCCGGTAAGTTGAATCGATTTTTGTACATCATTCCTTCACCATTGTAAAACTCTTATGGAAAACAACACTACAAAGCATAGTCCAAACCTTCATAACTTGACCTTTTCTTTCTCTTTAACCTCTTTTTCTTTCTAAGTTTGACGGATTTCACTCGAATCGCCCAACAAGTTGAATCGGTGTTTGTACATTATTCCTTCACCATTATAAGACTCTTATGGACAACAATTCTATAAATCATAGTCCACACCTTACGAACTGTCCCATTTCTATCTCTCCAACCTCATTTTCTTTCTAAGTGGGACGGATTTCACTCGAATCGTCCTATAAGTTGAATCGGTGTTTAAACATCACTCATTCACCATTGTAAGACTCTGATGGACAACAATACCATATAGCACATCAAAATTCTCCACACATTTCTAAATGACACTTTTCTTTCTTTCTCTCCAACCTAATTTTATTTCTTAGTGGGACGGATTTCCCTCGAATCGTCCTGTAAGTTGAATCGATTTTTGTACATCATTCCTTCACCATTGTAAAACTCTTATGGAAAACAACACTACAAAGCATAGTCCAAACCTTCATAACTTGCCCTTTTCTTTCTCTCCAACCTCTTTTTCTTTCTAAGTTTGACGGATTTCACTCGAATCGCCCAACAAGTTGAATCGGTGTTTGTACATTATTCCTTCACCATTATAAGACTCTTATGGACAACAATTCTATAAATCATAGTCCACACCTTACGAACTGTCCCATTTCTATCTCTCCAACCTCATTTTCTTTCTAAGTGGAACGGATTTCACTCGAATCGTCCTATAAGTTGAATCGGTGTTTGAACATCACTCATTCACCATTGTAAGACTCTGATGGACAACAATACTATAATGCATATTAAAATTCTCCAATCCTTCCTAAATGACACTTTTCTTTCTCTCCAACCTCATTTTCATTCTTAGTGGGACGGATTTCACTCGAATCGTCCTATAAGTTGAATCAGTGTTTGTACAGCAATCCATCACCATTATAAGACTCTTATGGAGAACAATTCTATAAAGAATAGTCCACACCTTCCTAACTGTCCCATTTCGATCTCTCCAACCTCCTTTTCTTTCTAAGTGGTACGGATTTCACTCGAATCATCCTATAAGGTGAATCGGTGTTTGTACATCATTCATTCACCATTGTAAGACTCTTATGGACAACAATACTATAAAGCACATCAAAATTTTCCACACATTTCTAAATGACACTTTTCTTTCTCTCCAACCTCATTTTATTTCTTAGTGGGACGGATTTCCCTCAAATCGTCCTGTAAGTTGAATCGATTTTTGTACATCATTCCTTCACCGTTGTAAAACTCTTATGGAAAACAATACGACAAAGCATAGTCCAAACCTTCATAACTTGCCCTTTTCTTTCTCTCCAACCTCTTTTTCTTTCTAAGTTTGACAGATTTCACTCGAATCGCCCAACAAGTTGAATCGGTATTTGTACATTATTCCTTCACCATCATAAGACTCTTATGGACAACAATTCTATAAAGCATAGTCCACATCTTCCGAACTGTCCCATTTCTGTCTCTCCAACCTCATTTTCTTTCTAAGTGGGACGGATTTCACTCGAATTGTCTTATAAGTTGAATCGGTGTTTGTACATCATTCATTCAACATTTTAAGACTCTTACGGACAACAATAATATAAAGCATATCAAAATTCTTCAAACCTTCCGAAATGACACTTTTCTTTCTCTCCAACCTCATTTTATTTCTTAGTATGAAGGATTTCACATGAATCGTCCGGTAAGTTGAATCGATTTTTGTACATCATTCCTTCACCATTGTAAAACTCTTATGGAAAACAACACTACAAAGCATAGTCCAAGCCTTCATAACTTGACCTTTTCTTTCTCTCCAACCTCTTTTTCTTTCTAAGTTTGACGGATTTCACTCGAATCGCCCAACAAGTTGAATCGGTGTTTGTACATTATTCCTTCACCATTATAAGACTCTTATGGAGAACAATTCTATAAATCATAGTCCACACCTTACGAACTGTCCCATTTCTATCTCTCCAACCTCATTTTCTTTCTAAGTGGAACGGATTTCACTCGAATCGTCCTATAAGTTGAATCGTTGTTTGAACATCACTCATTCACCATTGTAAGACTTTGATGGACAACAATACTATAAAGCATATTAAAATTCTCCAAACCTTCCTAAATGACACTTTTCTTTATCTCCAATTTCATTTTCATTCTTAGTGGGACGGATTTCACTCGAATCGTCCTATAAGTTGAATCGGTGTTTGTACAGCAATCCATCACCATTATAAGACTCTTATGGACAACAATTCTATAAAGCATAGTCCACACCTTCCGAACTGTCCCATTTCTATCTCTCCAACCTCATTTTCTTTCTAAGTGGGACGGATTTCACTCGAATCGTCTTATAAGTTGAATTGCTGTTTGTACATCATTCATTCAAAATTTTAAGACTCTTATGGACAACAATAATATAAAGCATATCAAAATTCTCCAAACCTTCCGAAATGACACTTTTCTATCTCTCCAACCTCATTTCATTTCTTAGTAGGAAGGATTTCACACGAATCGTCCTGTAAGTTGAATCGATTTTTGTACATCATTCCTTCACCATTGTAAAACTCTTATGGAAAACAATACGACAAAGCATAGTCCAAACCTTCATAACTTGCCCTTTTCTTTCTCTCCAACCTCTTTTTCTTTCTAAGTTTGACAGATTTCACTCGAATCGCCCAACAAGTTGAATCGGTATTTGTACATTATTCCTTCACCATCATAAGACTCTTATGGACAACAATTCTATAAAGCATAGTCCACATCTTCCGAACTGTCCCATTTCTGTCTCTCCAACCTCATTTTCTTTCTAAGTGGAACGGATTTCACTCGAATCGTCCTATAAGTTGAATCGGTGTTTGAACATCACTCATTCACCATTGTAAGACTCTGATGGACAACAATACTATAATGCATATTAAAATTCTCCAATCCTTCCTAAATGACACTTTTCTTTCTCTCCAACCTCATTTTCATTCTTAGTGGGACGGATTTCACTCGAATCGTCCTATAAGTTGAATCAGTGTTTGTACAGCAATCCATCACCATTATAAGACTCTTATGGAGAACAATTCTATAAAGAATAGTCCACACCTTCCTAACTGTCCCATTTCGATCTCTCCAACCTCCTTTTCTTTCTAAGTGGTACGGATTTCACTCGAATCATCCTATAAGGTGAATCGGTGTTTGTACATCATTCATTCACCATTGTAAGACTCTTATGGACAACAATACTATAAAGCACATCAAAATTTTCCACACATTTCTAAATGACACTTTTCTTTCTCTCCAACCTCATTTTATTTCTTAGTGGGACGGATTTCCCTCAAATCGTCCTGTAAGTTGAATCGATTTTTGTACATCATTCCTTCACCATTGTAAAACTCTTATGGAAAACAATACGACAAAGCATAGTCCAAACCTTCATAACTTGCCCTTTTCTTTCTCTCCAACCTCTTTTTCTTTCTAAGTTTGACAGATTTCACTCGAATCGCCCAACAAGTTGAATCGGTATTTGTACATTATTCCTTCACCATCATAAGACTCTTATGGACAACAATTCTATAAAGCATAGTCCACATCTTCCGAACTGTCCCATTTCTGTCTCTCCAACCTCATTTTCTTTCTAAGTGGAACGGATTTCACTCGAATCGTCCTATAAGTTGAATCGGTGTTTGAACATCACTCATTCACCATTGTAAGACTCTGATGGACAACAATACTATAATGCATATTAAAATTCTCCAATCCTTCCTAAATGACACTTTTCTTTCTCTCCAACCTCATTTTCATTCTTAGTGGGACGGATTTCACTCGAATCGTCCTATAAGTTGAATCAGTGTTTGTACAGCAATCCATCACCATTATAAGACTCTTATGGAGAACAATTCTATAAAGAATAGTCCACACCTTCCTAACTGTCCCATTTCGATCTCTCCAACCTCCTTTTCTTTCTAAGTGGTACGGATTTCACTCGAATCATCCTATAAGGTGAATCGGTGTTTGTACATCATTCATTCACCATTGTAAGACTCTTATGGACAACAATACTATAAAGCACATCAAAATTTTCCACACATTTCTAAATGACACTTTTCTTTCTCTCCAACCTCATTTTATTTCTTAGTGGGACGGATTTCCCTCAAATCGTCCTGTAAGTTGAATCGATTTTTGTACATCATTCCTTCACCGTTGTAAAACTCTTATGGAAAACAATACGACAAAGCATAGTCCAAACCTTCATAACTTGCCCTTTTCTTTCTCTCCAACCTCTTTTTCTTTCTAAGTTTGACAGATTTCACTCGAATCGCCCAACAAGTTGAATCGGTATTTGTACATTATTCCTTCACCATCATAAGACTCTTATGGACAACAATTCTATAAAGCATAGTCCACATCTTCCGAACTGTCCCATTTCTGTCTCTCCAACCTCATTTTCTTTCTAAGTGGGACGGATTTCACTCGAATTGTCTTATAAGTTGAATCGGTGTTTGTACATCATTCATTCAACATTTTAAGACTCTTACGGACAACAATAATATAAAGCATATCAAAATTCTTCAAACCTTCCGAAATGACACTTTTCTTTCTCTCCAACCTCATTTTATTTCTTAGTATGAAGG
Organism: Cornus suecica; assembly: GCA_963922005.1. NCBI lineage: Eukaryota > Viridiplantae > Streptophyta > Magnoliopsida > Cornales > Cornaceae > Cornus > Cornus suecica. The sequence continues at coordinate 31,232,237 of OY998241.1, forward strand.
ATTTCACATGAATCGTCCGGTAAGTTGAATCGATTTTTGTACATCATTCCTTCACCATTGTAAAACTCTTATGGAAAACAACACTACAAAGCATAGTCCAAGCCTTCATAACTTGACCTTTTCTTTCTCTCCAACCTCTTTTTCTTTCTAAGTTTGACGGATTTCACTCGAATCGCCCAACAAGTTGAATCGGTGTTTGTACATTATTCCTTCACCATTATAAGACTCTTATGGAGAACAATTCTATAAATCATAGTCCACACCTTACGAACTGTCCCATTTCTATCTCTCCAACCTCATTTTCTTTCTAAGTGGAACGGATTTCACTCGAATCGTCCTATAAGTTGAATCGTTGTTTGAACATCACTCATTCACCATTGTAAGACTTTGATGGACAACAATACTATAAAGCATATTAAAATTCTCCAAACCTTCCTAAATGACACTTTTCTTTATCTCCAATTTCATTTTCATTCTTAGTGGGACGGATTTCACTCGAATCGTCCTATAAGTTGAATCGGTGTTTGTACAGCAATCCATCACCATTATAAGACTCTTATGGACAACAATTCTATAAAGCATAGTCCACACCTTCCGAACTGTCCCATTTCTATCTCTCCAACCTCATTTTCTTTCTAAGTGGGACGGATTTCACTCGAATCGTCTTATAAGTTGAATTGCTGTTTGTACATCATTCAATCAAAATTTTAAGACTCTTATGGACAACAATAATATAAAGCATATCAAAATTCTCCAAACCTTCCGAAATGACACTTTTCTATCTCTCCAACCTCATTTCATTTCTTAGTAGGAAGGATTTCACACGAATCGTCCTGTAAGTTGAATCGATTTTTGTACATCATTCCTTCACCATTGTAAAACTCTTATGGAAAACAATACGACAAAGCATAGTCCAAACCTTCATAACTTGCCCTTTTCTTTCTCTCCAACCTCTTTTTCTTTCTAAGTTTGACAGATTTCACTCGAATCGCCCAACAAGTTGAATCGGTATTTGTACATTATTCCTTCACCATCATAAGACTCTTATGGACAACAATTCTATAAAGCATAGTCCACATCTTCCGAACTGTCCCATTTCTGTCTCTCCAACCTCATTTTCTTTCTAAGTGGGACGGATTTCACTCGAATCGTCTTATAAGTTGAATCGGTGTTTGTACATCATTCATTCAACATTTTAAGACTCTTACGGACAACAATAATATAAAGCATATCAAAATTCTTCAAACCTTCCGAAATGACACTTTTCTTTCTCTCCAACCTCATTTTATTTCTTAGTAGGAAGGATTTCACATGAATCGTCCGGTAAGTTGAATCGATTTTTGTACATCATTCCTTCACCATTGTAAAACTCTTATGGAAAACAACACTACAAAGCATAGTCCAAACCTTCATAACTTGCCCTTTTCTTTCTCTCTAACCTCTTTTTCTTTCTAAGTTTGACGGATTTCACTCGAATCGCCCAACAAGTTGAATCGGTGTTTGTACATTATTCCTTCACCATTATAAGACTCTTATGGAGAACAATTCTATAAATAATAGTCCACACCTTACGAACTGTCCCATTTCTATCTCTCCAACCTCATTTTCTTTCTAAGTGGAACGGATTTCACTCGAATCGTCCTATAAGTTGAATCGTTGTTTGAACATCACTCATTCACCATTGTAAGACTCTGATGGACAACAAGACTATAAAGCATATTAAAATTCTCCAAACCTTCCTAAATGACACTTTTCTTTCTCTCCAATTTCATTTTCATTCTTAGTGGGACGGATTTCACTCGAATCGTCTTATAAGTTGAATCGGTGTTTGTACAGCAATCCATCACCATTATAAGACTCTTATGGACAACAATTCTATAAAGCATAGTCCACACCTTCCGAACTGTCCCATTTCTATCTCTCCAACCTCATTTTCTTTCTAAGTGGGACGGATTTCACTCGAATCGTCATATAAGTTGAATTGCTGTTTGTACATCATTCATTCAACATTTTAAGACTCTTATGGACAACAATAATATAAAGCATATCAAAATTCTCCAAACCTTCCGAAATGACACTTTTCTATCTCTCCAACCTCATTTCATTTCTTAGTAGGAAGGATTTCACACGAATCGTCCTGTAAGTAGAATCGATTTTTGTACATCATTCCTTCACCATTGTAAAACTCCTATGGAAAACAACACTACAAAGCATAGTCCAAACCTTCATAACTTGCCCTTTTCTTTCTCTCCAACCACTTTTTCTTTCTAAGTTTGACAGATTTCACTCGAATCGCCCAACAAGTTGAATTGGTATTTGTACATTATTCCTTCACCACTATAAGACTCTTATGGACAACAATTCTATAAAGCATAGTCCACAACTTCCGAACTGTCCCATTTCTATCTCTCCAACCTCATTTTCTTTCTAAGTGGGACGGATTTCACTCGAATCGTCTTATAAGTTGAATCGGTGTTTGTACATCATTCATTCAACATTTTAAGACTCTTACGGACAACAATAATATAAAGCATATCAAAATTCTCCAAACCTTCCGAAATGACACTTTTCTTTCTCTCCAACCTCATTTTATTTCTTAGTAGGAAGGATTTCACACGAATCGTCCTGTAAGTTGAATCGATTTTTGTACATCATTCCTTCACCATTGTAAAACTCTTATGGAAAACAACACTACAAAGCATAGTCCAAACCTTCATAACTTGCCCTTTTCTTTCTCTCCAACCTCTTTTTCTTTCTAAGTTTGACGGATTTCACTCGAATCGCCCAACAAGTTGAATCGGTGTTTGTACATTATTCCTTCACCATTATAAGACACTTATGGACAACAATTCTATAAATCATAGTCCACACCTTACGAACTGTCCCATTTCTATCTCTCTAACCTCATTTTCTTTCTAAGTGGGACGGATTTCACTCGAATCGTCCTATAAGTTGAATCGGTGTTTGAACATCACTCATTCACCATTGTAAGACTCTGATGGACAACAATACTATAAAGCATATTAAAATTCTCCAAACCTTCCTCAATGACACTTTTCTTTCTCTCCAATTTCATTTTCATTCTTAGTCGGACGGATTTCACTCGAATCGGTCTATAAGTTGAATCGGTGTTTGTACAGCAATCCATCACCATTATAAGACTCTTATGGAGAACAATTCTATAAAGAATAGTCCACACCTTCCTAACTGTCCCATTTCTATCTCTCCAACCTCCTTTTCTTTCTAAGTGGTACGGATTTCACTCGAATCGTCCTATAAGTTGAATCGGTGTTTGTACATCATTCATTCACCATTGTAAGACTCTTATGGACAACAATACTATAAAGCACATCAAAATTCTCCACACATTTCTAAATGACACTTTTCTTTCTCTCCAACCTCATTTTATTTCTTAGTGGGACGTATTTCCCTCGAATCGTCCTGTAAGTTGAATCAATTTTTGTACATCATTCCTTCACCATTGTAAAACTCTTATGGAAAAAAAAACTACAAAGCATAGTCCAAACCTTCATAACTTGCCCTTTTCTTTCTCTCCAACCTCTTTTTCTTTCTAAGTTTGACAGATTTCTCTCGAATCGCCCAACAAGTTGAGTCGGTATTTGTACATTATTCCTTCACCATTATAAGACTCTTATGGACAACAATTCTATAAAGCATAGTCCACACCTTCCGAACTGTCCCATTTCTATCTCTCCAACCTCATTTTCTTTCTAAGTGGGACGGATTTCACTCGAATCGTTTTATAATTTGAATTGGTGTTTGTACATCATTCATTCAACATTTTAAGACTCTTATGGACAACAATAATATAAAGCATATCAAAATTCTCCAAACCTTCCGAAATGACACTTTTCTTTCTCTCCAACCTCATTTTATTTCTTAGTAGGAAGGATTTCACACGAATCGTCCTGTAAGTTGAATCGATTTTTGTAAATCATTCCTTCACCATTGTAAAACTCTTATAGAAAACAACACTATAAAGCATAGTCCAAACCTTCATAACTTGCCCTTTTCTTTCTCTCCAACCTCTTTATCTTTCTAACTTTGACGGATTTCAGTCGAATCGCCCAACAAGTTGAATCGGTGTTTGTACATTATTCCTTCACCATTATAAGACTCTTATGGACAACAATTCTATAAATCATAGTCCACACCTTACGAACTGTCCCATTTCTATCTCTCCAACCTCATTTTCTTTCTAAGTGGGACGGATTTCACTCGAATCGTCCTATAAGTTGAATCGGTGTTTGAACATCACTCATTCACCATTGTAAGACTCTGATGGACAACAATACTATAAAGCATATTAAAATTCTCCAAACCTTCCTAAATGACACTTTTCTTTCTCTCCAATTTCATTTTCATTCTTAGTGGGACGGATTTCACGCGAATCGGTCTATAAGTTGAATCGGTGTTTGTACAGCAATCCATCACCATTATAAGACTCTTATGGAGAACAATTCTACAAAGAATAGTCCACACCTTCCTAACTGTCCCATTTCTATCTCTCCAACCTCCTTTTCTTTCTAAGTGGTACGGATTTCACTCGAATCGTCCTATAAGTTGAATCGGTGTTTGTACATCATTCATCCACCATTGTAAGACTCTTATGGACAACAATACTATAAAGCACATCAAAATTCTCCACACATTTCTAAATGACACTTTTCTTTCTCTCCAACCTTATTTTATTTCTTAGTAGGAAGGATTTCACACGAATCGGCCTGTAAGTTGAATCGATTTTTTTACATCATTCCTTCACCATTGTAAAACTCTTATGGAAAACAACACTACAAAGCATAGTCCAAACCTTCATAACTTGCCCTTTTCTTTCTCTCCAACCTCTTTTTCTTTCTCAGTTTGACGGATTTCACTCGAATCGCCCCACAAGTTGAACCGGTGTTTGTACATTATTCCTTCACCATTATAAGACTCTTATGGACAACAATTCTATAAATCATAGTCCACACCTTACGAACTGTCCCATTTCTATCTCTCCAACCTCATTTTCTTTCTAAGTGGGACGGATTTCACTCGAATCGTCCTATAAGTTGAATCGGTGTTTGAACATCACTCATTCACCATTGTAAGACTCTGATGGACAACAATACTATAAAGCATATTAAAATTCTCCAAACCTTCCAAAATGACACTTTTCTTTCTCTCCAATTTCATTTTCATTCTTAGTGGGACGGATTTCACTCGAATAGTCCTATAAGTTGAATCGGTGTTTGTACAACAATCCATCACCATTATAAGACTCTTATGGACAACAATTCTATAAAGCATAGTCCACACCTTCCGAACTGTCCCATTTCTATCTCTCCAACCTCATTTTCTTTCTAACTGGGACGGATTTCACTCGAATCGTCTTATAAGTTGAATTGGTGTTTGTACATCATTCATTCAACATTTTAAGACTCTTATGGACAACAATAATATAAAGCATATCAAAATTCTCCAAACCTTCCGAAATGACACTTTTCTTTCTCTCCAACCTCATTTTATTTCTTAGTAGGAAGGATTTCACACGAATCGTCCTGTAAGTTGAATCGATTTTTGTACATCATTCCTTCACCATTGTAAAACTCTTATGGAAAACAACACTACAAAGCATAGTCCAAACCTTCATAACTTGCCCTTTTCTTTCTCTCCAACCTCTTTTTCTTTCTAAGTTTGACGGATTTCACTCGAATCGCCCAACAAGTTGAATCGGTGTTTGTACATTATTCCTTCACCATTATAAGACTCTTATGGACAACAATTCTATAAATCATAGTCCACACCTTACGAACTGTCCCATTTCTATCTCTCCAACCTCATTTTCTTTCTAAGTGGGACGGATTTCACTCGAATCGTCCTATAAGTTGAATCGGTGTTTGAACATCACTCATTCACCATTGTAAGACTCTGATGGACAACAATACCATATAGCACATCAAAATTCTCCACACATTTCTAAATGACACTTTTCTTTCTTTCTCTCCAACCTAATTTTATTTCTTAGTGGGACGGATTTCCCTCGAATCGTCCTGTAAGTTCAATCGATTTTTGTACATCATTCCTTCACCATTGTAAAACTCTTATGGAAAACAACACTACAAAGCATAGTCCAAACCTTCATAACTTGCCCTTTTCTTTCTCTCTAACCTCTATTTCTTTCTAAGTTTGACGGATTTCACTCGAATCGCCCAACAAGTTGAATCGGTGTTTGTACATTATTCCTTCACCATTATAAGACTCTTATGGAGAACAATTCTATAAATAATAGTCCACACCTTACGAACTGTCCCATTTCTATCTCTCCAACCTCATTTTCTTTCTAAGTGGAACGGATTTCACTCGAATCGTCCTATAAGTTGAATCGTTGTTTGAACATCACTCATTCACCATTGTAAGACTCTGATGGACAACAATACTATAAAGCATATTAAAATTCTCCAAACCTTCCTAAATGACACTTTTCTTTCTCTCCAATTTCATTTTCATTCTTAGTGGGACGGATTTCACTCGAATCGTCTTATAAGTTGAATCGGTGTTTGTACAGCAATCCATCACCATTATAAGACTCTTATGGACAACAATTCTATAAAGCATAGTCCACACCTTCCGAACTGTCCCATTTCTATCTCTCCAACCTCATTTTCTTTCTAAGTGGGACGGATTTCACTCGAATCGTCATATAAGTTGAATTGCTGTTTGTACATCATTCATTCAACATTTTAAGACTCTTATGGACAACAATAATATAAAGCATATCAAAATTCTCCAAACCTTCCGAAATGACACTTTTCTATCTCTCCAACCTCATTTCATTTCTTAGTAGGAAGGATTTCACACGAATCGTCCTGTAAGTTGAATCGATTTTTGTACATCATTCCTTCACCATTGTAAAACTCCTATGGAAAACAACACTACAAAGCATAGTCCAAACCTTCATAACTTGCCCTTTTCTTTCTCTCCAACCACTTTTTCTTTCTAAGTTTGACAGATTTCACTCGAATCGCCCAACAAGTTGAATTGGTATTTGTACATTATTCCTTCACCATTATAAGACTCTTATGGACAACAATTCTATAAAGCATAGTCCACAACTTCCGAACTGTCCCATTTCTATCTCTCCAACCTCATTTTCTTTCTAAGTGGGACGGATTTCACTCGAATCGTCTTATAAGTTGAATCGGTGTTTGTACATCATTCATTCAACATTTTAAGACTCTTACGGACAACAATAATATAAAGCATATCAAAATTCTCCAAACCTTCCGAAATGACACTTTTCTTTCTCTCCAACCTCATTTTATTTCTTAGTAGGAAGGATTTCACACGAATCGTCCTGTAAGTTGAATCGATTTTTGTACATCATTCCTTCACCATTGTAAAACTCTTATGGAAAACAACACTACAAAGCATAGTCCAAACCTTCATAACTTGCCCTTTTCTTTCTCTCCACCCTCTTTTTCTTTCTAAGTTTGACGGATTTCACTCGAATCGCCCAACAAGTTGAATCGGTGTTTGTACATTATTCCTTCACCATTATAAGACACTTATGGACAACAATTCTATAAATCATAGTCCACACCTTACGAACTGTCCCATTTCTATCTCTCTAACCTCATTTTCTTTCTAAGTGGGACGGATTTCACTCGAATCGTCCTATAAGTTGAATCGGTGTTTGATCATCACTCATTCACCATTGTAAGACTCTGATGGATAACAATACTATAAAGCATATTAAAATTCTCCAAACCTTCCTCAATGACACTTTTCTTTCTCTCCAATTTCATTTTCATTCTTAGTCGGACGGATTTCACTCGAATCGGTCTATAAGTTGAATCGGTGTTTGTACAGCAATCCATCACCATTATAAGACTCTTATGGAGAACAATTCTATAAAGAATAGTCCACACCTTCCTAACTGTCCCATTTCTATCTCTCCAACCTCCTTTTCTTTCTAAGTGGTACGGATTTCACTCGAATCGTCCTATAAGTTGAATCGGTGTTTGTACATCATTCATTCACCATTGTAAGACTCTTATGGACAACAATACTATAAAGCACATCAAAATTCTCCACACATTTCTAAATGACACTTTTCTTTCTCTCCAACCTCATTTTATTTCTTAGTGGGACGTATTTCCCTCGAATCGTCCTGTAAGTTGAATCAATTTTTGTACATCATTCCTTCACCATTGTAAAACTCTTATGGAAAAAAAAACTACAAAGCATAGTCCAAACCTTCATAACTTGCCCTTTTCTTTCTCTCCAACCTCTTTTTCTTTCTAAGTTTGACAGATTTCTCTCGAATCGCCCAACAAGTTGAGTCGGTATTTGTACATTATTCCTTCACCATTATAAGACTCTTATGGACAACAATTCTATAAAGCATAGTCCACACCTTCCGAACTGTCCCATTTCTATCTCTCCAACCTCATTTTCTTTCTAAGTGGGACGGATTTCACTCGAATCGTTTTATAATTTGAATTGGTGTTTGTACATCATTCATTCAACATTTTAAGACTCTTATGGACAACAATAATATAAAGCATATCAAAATTCTCCAAACCTTCCGAAATGACACTTTTCTTTCTCTCCAACCTCATTTTATTTCTTAGTAGGAAGGATTTCACACGAATCGTCCTGTAAGTTGAATCGATTTTTGTAAATCATTCCTTCACCATTGTAAAACTCTTATAGAAAACAACACTATAAAGCATAGTCCAAACCTTCATAACTTGCCCTTTTCTTTCTCTCCAACCTCTTTATCTTTCTAACTTTGACGGATTTCAGTCGAATCGCCCAACAAGTTGAATCGGTGTTTGTACATTATTCCTTCACCATTATAAGACTCTTATGGACAACAATTCTATAAATCATAGTCCACACCTTACGAACTGTCCCATTTCTATCTCTCCAACCTCATTTTCTTTCTAAGTGGGACGGATTTCACTCGAATCGTCCTATAAGTTGAATCGGTGTTTGAACATCACTCATTCACCATTGTAAGACTCTGATGGACAACAATACTATAAAGCATATTAAAATTCTCCAAACCTTCCTAAATGACACTTTTCTTTCTCTCCAATTTCATTTTCATTCTTAGTGGGACGGATTTCACGCGAATCGGTCTATAAGTTGAATCGGTGTTTGTACAGCAATCCATCACCATTATAAGACTCTTATGGAGAACAATTCTACAAAGAATAGTCCACACCTTCCTAACTGTCCCATTTCTATCTCTCCAACCTCCTTTTCTTTCTAAGTGGTACGGATTTCACTCGAATCGTCCTATAAGTTGAATCGGTGTTTGTACATCATTCATCCACCATTGTAAGACTCTTATGGACAACAATACTATAAAGCACATCAAAATTCTCCACACATTTCTAAATGACACTTTTCTTTCTCTCCAACCTTATTTTATTTCTTAGTAGGAAGGATTTCACACGAATCGGCCTGTAAGTTGAATCGATTTTTTTACATCATTCCTTCACCATTGTAAAACTCTTATGGAAAACAACACTACAAAGCATAGTCCAAACCTTCATAACTTGCCCTTTTCTTTCTCTCCAACCTCTTTTTCTTTCTCAGTTTGACGGATTTCACTCGAATCGCCCCACAAGTTGAACCGGTGTTTGTACATTATTCCTTCACCATTATAAGACTCTTATGGACAACAATTCTATAAATCATAGTCCACACCTTACGAACTGTCCCATTTCTATCTCTCCAACCTCATTTTCTTTCTAAGTGGGACGGATTTCACTCGAATCGTCCTATAAGTTGAATCGGTGTTTGAACATCACTCATTCACCATTGTAAGACTCTGATGGACAACAATACTATAAAGCATATTAAAATTCTCCAAACCTTCCAAAATGACACTTTTCTTTCTCTCCAATTTCATTTTCATTCTTAGTGGGACGGATTTCACTCGAATAGTCCTATAAGTTGAATCGGTGTTTGTACAACAATCCATCACCATTATAAGACTCTTATGGACAACAATTCTATAAAGCATAGTCCACACCTTCCGAACTGTCCCATTTCTATCTCTCCAACCTCATTTTCTTTCTAACTGGGACGGATTTCACTCGAATCGTCTTATAAGTTGAATTGGTGTTTGTACATCATTCATTCAACATTTTAAGACTCTTATGGACAACAATAATATAAAGCATATCAAAATTCTCCAAACCTTCCGAAATGACACTTTTCTTTCTCTCCAACCTCATTTTATTTCTTAGTAGGAAGGATTTCACACGAATCGTCCTGTAAGTTGAATCGATTTTTGTACATCATTCCTTCACCATTGTAAAACTCTTATGGAAAACAACACTACAAAGCATAGTCCAAACCTTCATAACTTGCCCTTTTCTTTCTCTCCAACCTCTTTTTCTTTCTAAGTTTGACGGATTTCACTCGAATCGCCCAACAAGTTGAATCGGTGTTTGTACATTATTCCTTCACCATTATAAGACTCTTATGGACAACAATTCTATAAATCATAGTCCACACCTTACGAACTGTCCCATTTCTATCTCTCCAACCTCATTTTCTTTCTAAGTGGGACGGATTTCACTCGAATCGTCCTATAAGTTGAATCGGTGTTTGAACATCACTCATTCACCATTGTAAGACTCTGATGGACAACAATACCATATAGCACATCAAAATTCTCCACACATTTCTAAATGACACTTTTCTTTCTTTCTCTCCAACCTAATTTTATTTCTTAGTGGGACGGATTTCCCTCGAATCGTCCTGTAAGTTCAATCGATTTTTGTACATCATTCCTTCACCATTGTAAAACTCTTATGGAAAACAACACTACAAAGCATAGTCCAAACCTTCATAACTTGCCCTTTTCTTTCTCTCTAACCTCTTTTTCTTTCTAAGTTTGACGGATTTTACTCGAATCGCCCAACAAGTTGAATCGGTGTTTGTACATTATTCCTTCACCATTATAAGACTCTTATGGAGAACAATTCTATAAATAATAGTCCACACCTTACGAACTGTCCCATTTCTATCTCTCCAACCTCATTTTCTTTCTAAGTGGAACGGATTTCACTCGAATCGTCCTATAAGTTGAATCGTTGTTTGAACATCACTCATTCACCATTGTAAGACTCTGATGGACAACAATACTATAAAGCATATTAAAATTCTCCAAACCTTCCTAAATGACACTTTTCTTTCTCTCCAATTTCATTTTCATTCTTAGTGGGACGGATTTCACTCGAATCGTCTTATAAGTTGAATCGGTGTTTGTACAGCAATCCATCACCATTATAAGACTCTTATGGACAACAATTCTATAAAGCATAGTCCACACCTTCCGAACTGTCCCATTTCTATCTCTCCAACCTCATTTTCTTTCTAAGTGGGACGGATTTCACTCGAATCGTCATATAAGTTGAATTGCTGTTTGTACATCATTCATTCAACATTTTAAGACTCTTATGGACAACAATAATATAAAGCATATCAAAATTCTCCAAACCTTCCGAAATGACACTTTTCTATCTCTCCAACCTCATTTCATTTCTTAGTAGGAAGGATTTCACACGAATCGTCCTGTAAGTAGAATCGATTTTTGTACATCATTCCTTCACCATTGTAAAACTCCTATGGAAAACAACACTACAAAGCATAGTCCAAACCTTCATAACTTGCCCTTTTCTTTCTCTCCAACCACTTTTTCTTTCTAAGTTTGACAGATTTCACTCGAATCGCCCAACAAGTTGAATTGGTATTTGTACATTATTCCTTCACCACTATAAGACTCTTATGGACAACAATTCTATAAAGCATAGTCCACAACTTCCGAACTGTCCCATTTCTATCTCTCCAACCTCATTTTCTTTCTAAGTGGGACGGATTTCACTCGAATCGTCTTATAAGTTGAATCGGTGTTTGTACATCATTCATTCAACATTTTAAGACTCTTACGGACAACAATAATATAAAGCATATCAAAATTCTCCAAACCTTCCGAAATGACACTTTTCTTTCTCTCCAACCTCATTTTATTTCTTAGTAGGAAGGATTTCACACGAATCGTCCTGTAAGTTGAATCGATTTTTGTACATCATTCCTTCACCATTGTAAAACTCTTATGGAAAACAACACTACAAAGCATAGTCCAAACCTTCATAACTTGCCCTTTTCTTTCTCTCCACCCTCTTTTTCTTTCTAAGTTTGACGGATTTCACTCGAATCGCCCAACAAGTTGAATCGGTGTTTGTACATTATTCCTTCACCATTATAAGACACTTATGGACAACAATTCTATAAATCATAGTCCACACCTTACGAACTGTCCCATTTCTATCTCTCTAACCTCATTTTCTTTCTAAGTGGGACGGATTTCACTCGAATCGTCCTATAAGTTGAATCGGTGTTTGAACATCACTCATTCACCATTGTAAGACTCTGATGGACAACAATACTATAAAGCATATTAAAATTCTCCAAACCTTCCTCAATGACACTTTTCTTTCTCTCCAATTTCATTTTCATTCTTAGTCGGACGGATTTCACTCGAATCGGTCTATAAGTTGAATCGGTGTTTGTACAGCAATCCATCACCATTATAAGACTCTTATGGAGAACAATTCTATAAAGAATAGTCCACACCTTCCTAACTGTCCCATTTCTATCTCTCCAACCTCCTTTTCTTTCTAAGTGGTACGGATTTCACTCGAATCGTCCTATAAGTTGAATCGGTGTTTGTACATCATTCATTCACCATTGTAAGACTCTTATGGACAACAATACTATAAAGCACATCAAAATTCTCCACACATTTCTAAATGACACTTTTCTTTCTCTCCAACCTCATTTTATTTCTTAGTGGGACGTATTTCCCTCGAATCGTCCTGTAAGTTGAATCAATTTTTGTACATCATTCCTTCACCATTGTAAAACTCTTATGGAAAAAAAAACTACAAAGCATAGTCCAAACCTTCATAACTTGCCCTTTTCTTTCTCTCCAACCTCTTTTTCTTTCTAAGTTTGACAGATTTCTCTCGAATCGCCCAACAAGTTGAGTCGGTATTTGTACATTATTCCTTCACCATTATAAGACTCTTATGGACAACAATAATATAAAGCATATCAAAATTCTCCAAACCTTCCGAAATGACACTTTTCTTTCTCTCCAACATCATTTTATTTCTTAGTAGGAAGGATTTCACACGAATCGTCCTGTAAGTTGAATCGATTTTTGTAAATCATTCCTTCACCATTGTAAAACTCTTATAGAAAACAACACTATAAAGCATAGTCCAAACCTTCATAACTTGCCCTTTTCTTTCTCTCCAACCTCTTTTTCTTTCTAAGTTTGACGGATTTCAGTCGAATCGCCCAACAAGTTGAATCGGTGTTTGTGCATTATTCCTTCACCATTATAAGACTCTTATGGACAACAATTCTATAAATCATAGTCCACACCTTACGAACTGTCCCATTTCTATCTCTCCAATCTCATTTTCTTTCTAAGTGGGACGGATTTCACTCGAATCGTCCTATAAGTTGAATCGGTGTTTGAACATCACTCATTCACCATTGTAAGACTCTGATGGACAACAATACTATAAAGCATATTAAAATTCTCCAAACCTTCCTAAATGACACTTTTCTTTCTCTCCAATTTCATTTTCATTCTTAGTGGGACGGATTTCACGCGAATCGGTCTATAAGTTGAATCGGTGTTTGTACAGCAATCCATCACCATTATAAGACTCTTATGGAGAACAATTCTACAAAGAATAGTCCACACCTTCCTAACTGTCCCATTTCTATCTCTCCAACCTCCTTTTCTTTCTAAGTGGTACGGATTTCACTCGAATCGTCCTATAAGTTGAATCGGTGTTTGTACATCATTCATCCACCATTGTAAGACTCTTATGGACAACAATACTATAAAGCACATCAAAATTCTCCACACATTTCTAAATGACACTTTTCTTTCTCTCCAACCTTATTTTATTTCTTAGTAGGAAGGATTTCACACGAATCGGCCTGTAAGTTGAATCGATTTTTTTACATCATTCCTTCACCATTGTAAAACTCTTATGGAAAACAACACTACAAAGCATAGTCCAAACCTTCATAACTTGCCCTTTTCTTTCTCTCCAACCTCTTTTTCTTTCTCAGTTTGACGGATTTCACTCGAATCGCCCCACAAGTTGAACCGGTGTTTGTACATTATTCCTTCACCATTATAAGACTCTTATGGACAACAATTCAATAAATCATAGTCCACACCTTACGAACTGTCCCATTTCTATCTCTCCAACCTCATTTTCTTTCTAAGTGGGACGGATTTCACTCGAATCGTCCTATAAGTTGAATCGGTGTTTGAACATCACTCATTCACCATTGTAAGACTCTGATGGACAACAATACTATAAAGCATATTAAAATTCTCCAAACCTTCCAAAATGACACTTTTCTTTCTCTCCAATTTCATTTTCATTCTTAGTGGGACGGATTTCACTCGAATAGTCCTATAAGTTGAATCGGTGTTTGTACAACAATCCATCACCATTATAAGACTCTTATGGACAACAATTCTATAAAGCATAGTCCACACCTTCCGAACTGTCCCATTTCTATCTCTCCAACCTCATTTTCTTTCTAACTGGGACGGATTTCACTCGAATCGTCTTATAAGTTGAATTGGTGTTTGTACATCATTCATTCAACATTTTAAGACTCTTATGGACAACAATAATATAAAGCATATCAAAATTCTCCAAACCTTCCGAAATGACACTTTTCTTTCTCTCCAACCTCATTTTATTTCTTAGTAGGAAGGATTTCACACGAATCGTCCTGTAAGTTGAATCGATTTTTGTACATCATTCCTTCACCATTGTAAAACTCTTATGGAAAACAACACTACAAAGCATAGTCCAAACCTTCATAACTTGCCCTTTTCTTTCTCTCCAACCTCTTTTTCTTTCTAAGTTTGACGGATTTCACTCGAATCGCCCAACAAGTTGAATCGGTGTTTGTACATTATTCCTTCACCACTATAAGACTCTTATGGACAACAATTCTATAAATCATAGTCCATACCTTACGAACTGTCCCATTTCTATCTCTCCAACCTCATTTTCTTTCTAAGTGGGACGGATTTCACTCGAATCGTCCTATAAGTTGAATCGGTGTTTGAACATCACTCATTCACCATTGTAAGACTCTAATGGACAACAATACTATAAAGCATATTAAAATTCTCCAAACCTTCCTAAATGACACTTTTCTTTCTCTCCAATTTCATTTTCATTCTTAGTGGGACGGATTTCACTCGAATCGTCCAATAAGTTGAATCGGTGTTTGTACAGCAATCCATCACCATTATAAGACTCTTATGGACAACAATTCTATAAAGCATAGTCCACACCTTCCGAACTGTCCCATTTCTATCTCTCCAACCTCATTTTCTTTCTAAGTGGGACGGATTTCACTCGAATCGTTCTATAAGTTGAATCGGTGTTTGAACATCACTCATTCACCATTGTAAGACTCTGATGGACAACAATACTATAAAGCACATCAAAATTCTCCACACATTTCTAAATGACACTTTTCTTTCTCTCCAACCTCATTTTATTTCTTAGTGGGACGGATTTCCCTCCAATCATCATGTAAGTTTTATCGATTTTTGTACATCATTCCTTCACCATTGTAAAACTCTTATGGAAAACAACACTACAAAGCATAGTCCAAACCTTCATAACTTGCCCTTTTCTTTCTCTCCAACCTCTTTTTCTTTCTAAGTTTGACGGAGTTCACTCGAATCGCCCAACAAGTTGAATCGGTGTTTGTACATTATTCCTTCACCATTATAAGACACTTATGGACAACAATTCTATAAATCATAGTCCACACCTTACGAACTGTCCCATTTCTATCTCTCCAACCTCATTTTCTTTCTAAGTGGGACGGATTTCACTCGAATCGTCCTATAAGTTGAATCGGTGTTTGAACATCACTCATAAACCATTGTAAGACTCTGATGGACAACAATGCTTTAAAGCATATTAAAATTCTCCAAACCTTCCTAAATGACACTTTTCTTTCTCTCCAACCTCATTTTCATTCTTAGTGGGACGAATTTCACTCGAATCGTCCTATAAGTTGAATCGGTGTTTGTACAGCAATCCATCACCATTAAAAGACTCTTATGGAGAACAATTCTATAAAGAATAGTCCACACCTTCCTAACTGTCAAATTTCTATCTCTCCAACCTCTTTTTCTTTCTAAGTGGTACGGATTTCACTCGAATCGTCCTATAAGTTGAATCGGTGTTTGTACATCATTCATCCACCATTGTAAGACTCTTATGGACAACAATACTATAAAGCATAGTCCAAACCTTCATAACTTGCCCTTTCCTTTCTCTCCAACCTCTTTTTCTTTCTAAGTTTGACAGATTTCACTCGAATCGCCCAACAAGTTGAATCGGTATTTGTACATTATTCCTTCACCATTATAAGACTCTTATGGACAACAATTCTATAAATCATAGTCCACACCTTCCGAACTGTCCCATTTCTATCTCTCCAACCTCATTTTCTTTCTATGTGGGAAGGATTTCACTCGAATCGTCTTATAAGTTGAATTGGTGTTTGTACATCATTCATTCAACATTTTAAGACTCTTATTGACAACAATTATATAAAGCATATCAAAATTCTCCAAACCTTCCGAAATGACACTTTTCTTTCTCTCCAACCTCATTTTATTTCTTAGTAGGAAGGATTTCACACGAATCGTCCTGTAAGTTGAATCGATTTTTGTACATCATTCCTTCACCATTGTAAAACTCTTATGGAAAACAACACTACAAAGCATAGTCCAAACCTTCATAACTTGCCGTTTTCATTCTTAGTGGGACGGATTTCACTCGAATCGTCCTATAAGTTGAATCGGTGTTTGTACAGCAATCCATCACCATTATAAGACTCTTATGGAGAACAATTCTATAAAGAATAGTCCACAACTTCCTAACTGTCTCATTTCTATCTCTCCAACCTCATTTTCTTTCTAAGTGGGACGGATTTCACTCGAATCGTCCTATAAGTTGAATCGGTGTTTGAACATCACTCATTCACCATTGTAAGACTCTGATGGACAACAATACCATAAAGCACATCAAAATTCTCCACACATTTCTAAATGACACATTTCTTTCTCTCCAACCTCATTTTATTTCTTAGTGGGACGGATTTCCCTCGAATCGTCCTGTAAGTTGAATCGATTTTTGTACATCATTCCTTCACCATTGTAAAACTCTTATGGAAAACAACACTACAAAGCATAGTCCAAACTTTCATAACTTGCCCTTTTCTTTCTCTCCAACCTCTTTTTCTTTCTAAGTTTGACGGATTTCACTCGAATCGCCCAACAAGTTGAATCGGTGTTTGTACATTATTCCTTCACCATTATAAGACTCTTATGGACAACAATTCTATAAATCATAGTCCACACCTTACGAACTGTCCCATTTCTATCTCTCCAACCTCATTTTCTTTCTAAGTGGGACGGATTTCACTCGAATCGTCCTATAAGTTGAATCGGTGTTTGAAAATCACTCATTCACCATTGTAAGACTCTGATGGACAACAATACTATAAAGCATATTAAAATTCTCCAAACCTTCCTAAATGACACTTTTCTTTCTCTCCAATTTTATTTTCATTCTTAGTGGGACGGATTTCACTCGAATCGTCCTATAAGTTGAATCGGTGTTTGTACAGCAATCCATCACCATTATAAGACTCTAATGGACAACAATTCTATAAAGCATAGTCCACACCTTCTGAACTGTCCCATTTCTATCTCTCCAACCTCATTTTCTTTCTAAGTGGGACGGATTTCACTCGAATCGTCCTATAAGTTGAATCGGTGTTTGAACATCACTCATTCACCATTGTAAGACTCTGATGGACAACAATACTATAAAGCATATTAAAATTCTCCAAACCTTCCTAAATGACACTTTTCTTTCTCTCCAACCTCATTTTATTTCTTAGTTTGACGGATTTCACTCGAATCGCCCAACAAGTTGAATCGATGTTTGTACGTTATTTCTTCACCATTATAAGACTCTTATGGACAACAATTCTATAAAGCATAGTCCACACCTTCCGAACTGTCCCATTTCTATCTCTCCAACCTCATTTTCTTTCTAACTGGGACGGATTTCACTCGAATCGTCCTATAAGTTGAATCGGTGTTTGTACAGCAATCCATCACCATTATAAGACTCTTATGGAGAACAATTCTATAAAGAATAGTCCACAACTTCCTAACTGTCTCATTTCTATCTCTCCAACCTCTTTTTCTTTCTAAGTGGGACGGATTTCACTCGAATCTTCCTATAAGTTTAATCGGTGTTTGTACATCATTCATTCACCATTGTAAGACTCTTATGGACAACAATACTATAAAGCACATCAAAATTCTCCACACATTTCTAAATGACACTTTTCTTTCTCTCCAACCTCATTTTATTTCTTAGTAGGAAGGATTTCACACGAATCGGCCTGTAAGTTGAATCGATTTTTGTACATCATTCCTTCACCATTGTAAAACTCTTATGGAAAACAACACTACAAAGCATAGTCCAAACCTTCATAACTTGCCGTTTTCTTTCTCTCCAACCTCTTTTTTTCTTTCTAAGTTTGACGGATTTCACTCGAATCGCCCAACAAGTTGAATCGGTGTTTGTACATTATTCCTTCACCATTATAAGACTCTTATGAACAACAATTCTATAAATCATAGTCCACACCTTACGAACTGTCCCATTTCTATCTCTCCAACCTCATTTTCTTTCTAAGTGGGACGGATTTCACTCGAATCGTCCTATAAGTTGAATCGGTGTTTGAACATCACTCATTCACCATTGTAAGACTCTGATGGACAACAATACTATAAAGCATATTAAAATTCTCCAAACCTTCCTAAATGACACTTTTCTTTCTCTCCAACCTCATTTTATTTCTTAGTTTGACGGATTTCACTCGAATCGCCCAACAAGTTGAATCGATGTTTGTACGTTATTTCTTCACCATTATAAGACTCTTATGGACAACAATTCTATAAAGCATAGTCCACACCTTCCGAACTGTCCCATTTCTATCTCTCCAACTTCATTTTCTTTCTAACTGGGACGGATTTCACTCGAATCGTCCTATAAGTTGAATCGGTGTTTGTACAGCAATCCATCACCATTATAAGACTCTTATGGAGAACAATTCTATAAAGAATAGTCCACAACTTCCTAACTGTCTCATTTCTATCTCTCCAACCTCTTTTTCTTTCTAAGTGGTACGGATTTCACTCGAATCATCCTATAAGTTTAATCGGTGTTTGTACATCATTCATTCACCATTGTAAGACTCTTATGGACAACAATACTATAAAGCACATCAAAATTCTCCACACATTTCTAAATGACACTTTTCTTTCTCTCCAACCTCATTTTATTTCTTAGTAGGAAGGATTTCACACGAATCGGCCTGTAAGTTGAATCGATTTTTGTACATCATTCCTTCACCATTGTAAAACTCTTATGTAAAACAACACTACAAAGCATAGTCCAAACCTTCATAACTTGCCCTTTTCTTTCTCTCCAACCTCTTTTTCTTTCTAAGTTTGACGGACTTCACTCGAATCGCCCCACAAGTTGAATCGATATTTGTACATTATTCCTTCACCATTATAAGACTCTTATGGACAACAATTCTATAAATCATAGTCCACACCTTACGAACTGTCCCATTTCTATCTCTCCAACCTCATTTTCTTTCTAAGTGGGACGGATTTCACTCGAATCGTCCTATAAGTTGAATCGGTGTTTGAACATCACTCATTCACCATTGTAAGACTCTGATGGACAACAATACCATAAAGCACATCAAAATTCTCCACACATTTCTAAATGACACTTTTCTTTCTCTCCAACCTCATTTTATTTCTTAGTGGGACGGATTTCCCTCGAATCGTCTTGTAAGTTGAATCGATTTTTGTACATCATTCCTTCACCATTGTAAAACTCTTATGGAAAACAACACTACAAAGCATAGTCCAAACTTTCATAACTTGCCCTTTTCTTTCTCTCCAACCTCTTTTCTTTCTAAGTTTGACGGATTTCACTCGAATCGCCCAACAAGTTGAATCGGTGTTTGTACATTATTCCTTCACCATTATAAGACTCTTATGGACAACAATTCTATAAATCATAGTCCACACCTTACGAACTGTCCCATTTCTATCTCTCCAACCTCATTTTCTTTCTAAGTGGGACGAATTTCACTCGAATCGTCCTATAAGTTGAATCGGTGTTTGAACATCACTCATTCACCATTGTAAGACTCTGAAGGACAACAATACTATAAAGCATATTAAAATTCTCCAAACCTTCCTAAATGACACTTTTCTTTCTCTCCAATTTTATTTTCATTCTTAGTGGGACGGATTTCACTCGAATCGTCCTATAAGTTGAATCGGTGTTTGTACAGCAATCCATCACCATTATAAGACTCTAATGGACAACAATTCTATAAAGCATAGTCCACACCTTCTGAACTGTCCCATTTCTATCTCTCCAACCTCATTTTCTTTCTAAGTGGGACGGATTTCACTCGAATCGTCCTATAAGTTGAATCGGTGTTTGAACATCACTCATTCACCATTGTAAGACTCTGATGGACAACAATACTATAAAGCATATTAAAATTCTCCAAACCTTCCTAAATGACACTTTTCTTTCTCTCCAACCTCATTTTATTTCTTAGTTTGACGGATTTCACTCGAATCGCCCAACAAGTTGAATCGATGTTTGTACGTTATTTCTTCACCATTATAAGACTCTTATGGACAACAATTCAATAAAGCATAGTCCACACCTTCCGAACTGTCCCATTTCTATCTCTCCAACCTCATTTTCTTTCTAACTGGGACGGATTTCACTCGAATCGTCCTATAAGTTGAATCGGTGTTTGTACAGCAATCCATCACCATTATAAGACTCTTATGGAGAACAATTCTATAAAGAATAGTCCACAACTTCCTAACTGTCTCATTTCTATCTCTCCAACCTCTTTTTCTTTCTAAGTGGTACGGATTTCACTCGAATCATCCTATAAGTTTAATCGGTGTTTGTACATCATTCATTCACCATTGTAAGACTCTTATGGACAACAATACTATAAAGCACATCAAAATTCTCCACACATTTCTAAATGACACTTTTCTTTCTCTCCAACCTCATTTTATTTCTTAGTAGGAAGGATTTCACACGAATCGGCCTGTAAGTTGAATCGATTTTTGTACATCATTCCTTCACCATTGTAAAACTCTTATGTAAAACAACACTACAAAGCATAGTCCAAACCTTCATAACTTGCCCTTTTCTTTCTCTCCAACCTCTTTTTCTTTCTAAGTTTGACGGACTTCACTCGAATCGCCCCACAAGTTGAATCGATATTTGTACATTATTCCTTCACCATTATAAGACTCTTATGGACAACAATTCTATAAATCATAGTCCACACCTTACGAACTGTCCCATTTCTATCTCTCCAACCTCATTTTCTTTCTAAGTGGGACGGATTTCACTCGAATCGTCCTATAAGTTGAATCGGTGTTTGAACATCACTCATTCACCATTGTAAGACTCTGATGGACAACAATACCATAAAGCACATCAAAATTCTCCACACATTTCTAAATGACACTTTTCTTTCTCTCCAACCTCATTTTATTTCTTAGTGGGACGGATTTCCCTCGAATCGTCTTGTAAGTTGAATCGATTTTTGTACATCATTCCTTCACCATTGTAAAACTCTTATGGAAAACAACACTACAAAGCATAGTCCAAACTTTCATAACTTGCCCTTTTCTTTCTCTCCAACCTCTTTTCTTTCTAAGTTTGACGGATTTCACTCGAATCGCCCAACAAGTTGAATCGGTGTTTGTACATTATTCCTTCACCATTATAAGACTCTTATGGACAACAATTCTATAAATCATAGTCCACACCTTACGAACTGTCCCATTTCTATCTCTCCAACCTCATTTTCTTTCTAAGTGGGACGGATTTCACTCGAATCGTCCTATAAGTTGAATCGGTGTTTGAACATCACTCATTCACCATTGTAAGACTCTGAAGGACAACAATACTATAAAGCATATTAAAATTCTCCAAACCTTCCTAAATGACACTTTTCTTTCTCTCCAATTTTATTTTCATTCTTAGTGGGACGGATTTCACTCGAATCGTCCTATAAGTTGAATCGGTGTTTGTACAGCAATCCATCACCATTATAAGACTCTAATGGACAACAATTCTATAAAGCATAGTCCACACCTTCTGAACTGTCCCATTTCTATCTCTCCAACCTCATTTTCTTTCTAAGTGGGACGGATTTCACTCGAATCGTCCTATAAGTTGAATCGGTGTTTGAACATCACTCATTCACCATTGTAAGACTCTGATGGACAACAATACTATAAAGCATATTAAAATTCTCCAAACCATCCTAAATGACACTTTTCTTTCTCTCCAACCTCATTTTATTTCTTAGTTTGACGGATTTCACTCGAATCGCCCAACAAGTTGAATCGATGTTTGTACGTTATTTCTTCACCATTATAAGACTCTTATGGACAACAATTCAATAAAGCATAGTCCACACCTTCCGAACTGTCCCATTTCTATCTCTCCAACCTCATTTTCTTTCTAAGTGGGACGGATTTCACTCGAATCGTCCTATAAGTTGAATCGGTGTTTGAACATCACTCATTCACCATTGTAAGACTCTGAAGGACAACAATACTATAAAGCATATTAAAATTCTCCAAACCTTCCTAAATGACACTTTTCTTTCTCTCCAATTTTATTTTCATTCTTAGTGGGACGGATTTCACTCGAATCGTCCTATAAGTTGAATCGGTGTTTGTACAGCAATCCATCACCATTATAAGACTCTTATGGAGAACAATTCTATAAAGAATAGTCCACAACTTCCTAACTGTCTCATTTCTATCTCTCCAACCTCTTTTTCTTTCTAAGTGGTACGGATTTCACTCGAATCATCCTATAAGTTTAATCGGTGTTTGTACATCATTCATTCACCATTGTAAGACTCTTATGGACAACAATACTATAAAGCACATCAAAATTCTCCACACATTTCTAAATGACACTTTTCTTTCTCTCCAACCTCATTTTATTTCTTAGTAGGAAGGATTTCACACGAATCGGCCTGTAAGTTGAATCGATTTTTGTACATCATTCCTTCACCATTGTAAAACTCTTATGGAAAACAACACTACAAAGCATAGTCCAAACCTTCATAACTTGCCGTTTTCTTTCTCTCCAACCTCTTTTTTTCTTTCTAAGTTTGACGGATTTCACTCGAATCGCCCAACAAGTTGAATCGGTGTTTGTACATTATTCCTTCACCATTATAAGACTCTTATGAACAACAATTCTATAAATCATAGTCCACACCTTACGAACTGTCCCATTTCTATCTCTCCAACCTCATTTTCTTTCTAAGTGGGACGGATTTCACTCGAATCGTCCTATAAGTTGAATCGGTGTTTGAACATCACTCATTCACCATTGTAAGACTCTGATGGACAACAATACTATAAAGCATATTAAAATTCTCCAAACCTTCCTAAATGACACTTTTCTTTCTCTCCAATTTTATTTTCATTCTTAGTGGGACGGATTTCACTCGAATCGTCCTATAAGTTGAATCGGTGTTTGTACAGCAATCCATCACCATTATAAGACTCTTATGGACAACAATTCTATAAAGCGTAGTCCACACCTTCTGAACTGTCCCATTTCTATCTCTCCAACCTCATTTTCTTTCTAAGTGGGACGGATTTCACTCGAATCGTCATATAAGTTGAATTGCTGTTTGTACATCATTCATTCAACATTTTAAGACTCTTATGGACAACAATAATATAAAGCATATCAAAATTCTCCAAACCTTCCGAAATGACACTTTTCTTTCTTTCCAGCCTCATTTTATTTCTTAATAGGAAGGATTTCACACGAATCGTCCTGTAACTTGAATCGATTTTTGTACATCATTCCTTCACCATTGTAAAACTCTTATGGAAAACAACACAACAAAGCATAGTCCAAACCTTCATAACTTGCCCTTTTCTTTCTCTCCAACCTCTTTTTCTTTCTAAGTTTGACGGATTTCACTCGAATCGCCCAACAAGTTGAATCGGTGTTTGTACATTATTCCTTCACCATTATAAGACTCTTATGGACAACAATTCTATAAATCATAGTCCACACCTTACGAACTATCCCATTTCTATCTCTCCAACCTCATTTTATTTCTATGTGGGACGGATTTCACTCGAATCGTCCTATAAATTGAATCGGTGTTTGAACATCACTCATTCATCATTGTAAGACTCTGATGGACAACAATACTATAAAGCACATCAAAATTCTCCACACATTTCTAAATGACACTTTTCTTTCTCTCCAACCTCATTTTATTTCTTAGTGGGACGGATTTCCCTCGAATCATCCTGTAAGTTGAATCGATTTTTGTACATCATTCCTTCACCATTGTAAAACTCTTATGGAAAACAATACTACAACGCATTGTCCAAACCTTCAGAACTTGCCCTTTCCTTTCTCTCCAACCTCTTTCTCTTTCTAAGTTTGACAGATTTCACTCGAATCGCCCAACAAGTTGAATCGGTATTTGTACATTATTCCTTCACCATTATAAGACTCTTATGGACAACAATTCTATAAAGCATAGTCCACACCTTCCGAAATGTCCCATTTCTATCTCTCCAACCTCATTTTATTTCTAAGTGGGACGGATTTCACTCGAATCGTCTTATAAGTTGAATCGGTGTTTGTACATCATTCATTCACCATTCTAAGACTCTTATGGACAACAATAATATAAAGCATATCAAAATTCTCCAAACCTTCCGAAATGACACTTTTCTTTCTCTCCAACCTCATTTTAATTCTTAGTGGGACGGATTTCCCTCGAATCGTCCTGTAAGTTGAATCGATTTTTGTACATCATTCCTTCACCATTGTAAAACTCTTATGGAAAACAACACTACAAAGCATAGTGCAAACCTTCATAACTTGCCCTTTTCTTTTTCTCCAACCTCTTTTTCTTCCTAAGTTTGACGGATTTCACTCGAATCGCCCAACAAGTTGAATCGGTGTTTGTACATTATTCCTTCACCACTATAAGACTCTTATGGACAACAATTCTATAAATCATAGTCCACACCTTATGAACTGTCCCATTTCTATCTCTCCAACCTCATTTTCTTTCTAAGTGGGACGGATTTCACTCGAATCGTCCTATAAGTTGAATCGGTGTTTGAACATCACTCATTCACCATTGTAAGACTCTGATGGACAACAATACTATAAAGTATATTAAAATTCTCCAAACCTTCCTAAATGACACTTTTCTTTCTCTCCAATTTCATTTTCATTCTTAGTGGGACGAATTTCACTCGAATCGTCCTATAAGTTGAATCGGTGTTTGTACAGCAATCCATCACCATTACAAGACTCTTATAGAGAACAATTCTATAAAGAATAGTCCACACCTTCCTAACTGTCCCATTTCTATCTCTCCAACCTCCTTTTCTTTCTAAGTGGTACGGATTTCACTCGAATCGTCCTATAAGTTGAATCGGTGTTTGTACATTATTCCTTCACCATTATAAGACTCTTATGGACAACAATTCTATAAATCATAGTCCACACCTTACGAACTATCCCATTTCTATCTCTCCAACCTCATTTTATTTCTAAGTGGGACGGATTTCACTCGAATCGTCCTATAAGTTGAATCGGTGTTTGAACATCACTCATTCACCATTGTAAGACTCTGATGGACAACAATACTATAAAGCACATCAAAATTCTCCACACATTTCTAAATGACACTTTTCTTTCTCTCCAACCTAATTTTATTTCTTAGTGGGACGGATTTCCCTCGAATCGTCCTGTAAGTTGAATCGATTTTTGTACATCATTCCTTCACCATTGTAAAACTCTTATGGAAAACAATACTACAAAGCATAGTCCAAACCTTCATAACTTGCCCTTTCCTTTCTCTCCAACCTCTTTTTCTTTCTAAGTTTGACAGATTTCACTCGAATCGCCCAACAAGTTGAATCGGTATTTGTACATTATTCCTTCACCATCATAAGACTCTTATGGACAACAATTCTATAAAGCATAGTCCACACCATCCGAACTGTCCCATTTCTATCTCTCCAACCTCATTTTCTTTCAAAGTGGGACGGATTTCACTCGAATCGTCTTATAAGTTGAATCGGTGTTTGTACATCATTCATTCACCATTTTAAGACTCTTATGGACAACAATAATATAAAGCATATCAAAATTCTGCAAACCTTCCGAAATGACACTTTTCTTTCTTTCCAGCCTCATTTTATTTCTTAGTAGGAAGGATTTCACACGAATCGTCCTGTAAGTTGAATCGATTTTTGTACATCATTCCTTCACCATTGTAAAACTCTTATGGAAAACAACACAACAAAGCATAGTCCAAACCTTCATAACTTGCCCTTTTATTTCTCTCCAACCTCTTTTTCTTTCTAAGTTTGACGGATTTCACTCGAATTGCCCAACAAGTTGAATCGGTGTTTGTACATTATTCCTTCACCATTATAAGACTCTTATGGACAACAATTCTATAAATCATAGTCCACACCTTACGAACTATCCCATTTCTATCTCTCCAACCTCATTTTATTTCTAAGTGGGACGGATTTCACTCGAATCGTCCTATAAGTTGAATCGGTGTTTGAACATCACTCATTCACCATTGTAAGACTCTGATGGACAACAATACTATAAAGCACATCAAAATTCTCCACACATTTCTAAATGACACTTTTCTTTCTCTCCAACCTCATTTTATTTCTTAGTGGGACGGATTTCCCTCGAATCATCCTGTAAGTTGAATCGATTTTTGTACATCATTCCTTCACCATTGTAAAACTCTTATGGAAAACAATACTACAACGCATAGTCCAAACCTTCATAACTTGCCCTTTCCTTTCTCTCCAACCTCTTTTTCTTTCTAAGTTTGACAGATTTCACTCGAATCGCCCAACAAGTTGAATCGGTATTTGTACATTATTCCTTCACCATTATAAGACTCTTATGGACAACAATTCTATAAAACATAGTCCACACCTTCCAAACTGTCCCATTTCTATCTCTCCAACCTCATTTTCTTTCTAAGTGGGACGGATTTCACTCGAATCGTCTTATAAGTTGAATCGGTGTTTGTACATCATTCATTCACCATTTTAAGACTCTTATGGACAACAATAATATAAAGCATATCAAAATTCTCCAAACCTTCCGAAATGACACTTTTCTTTCTCTCCAACCTCATTTTATTTCTTAGTGGGACGGATTTCCCTCGAATCGTCCTGTAAGTTGAATCGATTTTTGATCATCATTCCTTCACCATTGTAAAACTCTTATGGAAAACAACACTACAATGCATAGTCCAAATCTTCATAACTTGCCCTTTTCTTTCTCTCCAACCTCTTTTTCTTTCTAAGTTTGACGGATTTCACTCGAATCGCCCAACAAGTTGAATCGGTGTTTGTACATTATTCCTTCACCATTATAAGACTCTTATGGACAACAATTCTATAAATCATAGTCCACACCTTACGAACTGTCCCATTTCTATCTCTCCAACCTCATTTTCTTTCTAAGTGGGACGGATTTCACTCGAATCGTCCTATAAGTTGAATCGGTGTTTGAACATCACTCATTCACCATTGTAAGACTCTGATGGACAACAATACTATAAATTATATTAAAATTCTCCAAACCTTCCTAAATGACACTTTTCTTTCTCTCCAATTTCATTTTCATTCTTAGTGGGACGGATTTCACTCGAATCGTCCTATAAGTTGAATCGGTGTTTGTACAGCAATCCATCACCATTACAAGACTCTTATAGAGAACAATTCTATAAAGAATAATCCACACCTTCCTAACTGTCCCATTTCTATCTCTCCAACCTCCTTTTCTTTCTAAGTGGTACGGATTTCACTCGAATCGTCCTATAAGTAGAATCTGTGTTTGTACATCATTCATCCACCATTGTAAGACTCTTATGGACAACAATACTATAAAGCATAGTCCACACCTTCCGAACTGTCCCATTTCTTTCTCTCCAACCTCTTTTTCTTTCTAAGTTTGACAGATTTCACTCGAATCGCCCAACAAGTTGAATCGGTATTTGTACATTATTCCTTCACCATTATAAGACTCTTATGGACAACAATTCTATAAAGCATAGTCCACACCTTCCGAACTGTCCCATTTCTATCTCTCCAACCTCATTTTCTTTCTAAGTGGGACGGATTTCACTCGAATCGTCTTATAAGTTGAATCGGTGTTTGTACATCATTCATTCACCATTTTAAGACTCTTATGGACAACAATAATATAAAGCATATCAAAATTCTCCAAACCTTCCGAAATGACACTTTTCTTTCTCTCCAACCTCATTTTATTTCTTAGTAGGAAGGATTTGACATGAATCGTCCTGTAAGTTGAATCGATTTTTGTACATCATTCCTTCACCATTGTAAAACTCTTATGGAAAACAACACTACAAAGCATAGCCCAAACCTTCATAACTTGCCCTTTTCTTTCTCTCCAACCTCTTTTTCATTCTAAGTTTGACGGATTTCACTCGAATCGCCCAACAAGTTGAATCAGTGTTTGTACATTATTCCTTCACCATTATAAGACTCTTATGGACAACAATTCTATAAATCATAGTCCACACCTTACGAACTGTCCCATTTCTATCTCTCCAACCTCATTTTCTTTCTAAGTGGGACGGATTTCACTCGAATCGTCCTATAAGTTCAATCGGTGTTTGAACATCACTCATTCACCATTGTAAGACTCTGATGGACTACAGTACTATAAAGCATATTAAAATTCTCCAAACCTTCCTAAATGACACTATTCTTTCTCTCCAACCTCATTTTCATTCTTAGTGGGACGGATTTCACTCGAATCGTCCTATAAGTTGAATCGGTGTTTGTACAGCAATCCATCACCATTATAAGACTCTTATGGAGAACAATTCTATAAAGAATAGTCCACACCTTCCTAACTGTCCCATTTCTATCTCTCCAACCTCCTTTTCTTTCTAAGTGGTACGGATTTCACTCGAATCGTCCTATATGTTGAATCGGTGTTTGTACATCATTCATCCACCATTGTAAGACTCTTATGGACAACAATACTATAAAGCACATCAAAATTCACCACACATTTCTAAATGACACTTTTCTTTCTCTCCAACCTCATTTTATTTCATAGTGGGACGGATTTCCCTCGAATCGTCCTGTAAGTTGAATCGATTTTTGTACATCATTCGTTCACCATTGTAAAACTCTTATGGAAAACAACACTACAAAGCATAGTCCAAACCTTCATAACTTGCCCTTTTCTTTCTCTCCAACCTCTTTTTCTTTCTAAGTTTGACGGATTTCACTCGAATCGCCAAACAAGTTGAATCGGTGTTTGTACATTATTCCTTCACCATTATAAGACTCTTATGGAGTACAATTCTATAAATCATAGTCCACACCTTACGAACTGTCCCATTTCTATCTCTCCAACCTCATTTTCTTTCTATGTGGGACGGAATTCACTCTAATCGTCCTATAAGTTGAATCGGTGTTTGAACATCACTCATTCACCATTGTAAGACTCTGATGGACAACAATACTATAAAGCACATCAAAATTCTCCACACATTTCTAAATGACACTTTTCTTTCTCTCCAACCTCATTTTATTTCTTAGTGGGACGGATTTCCATCGAATCGTCCTGCAAGTTGAATCTATTTTTGAACATCATTCCTTCACCATTGTAAAACTCTTATGGAAAACAACACTACAAAGCATATTCCAAACCTTCATAACTTGCCCTTTTATTTCTCTCCAACCTCTTTTTCTTTCTAAGTTTGACGGATTTCACTCGAATCGCCCAACAAGTTGAATCGGTGTTTGTACATTATTTCTTCACCATTATAAGACTCTTATGGACAATAATTCTATAAATCATAGTCCACACCTTTCGAACTGTCCCATTTCTATCTCTCCAACCTCATTTTCTTTCTTAGTGGGACGGATTTCACTCGAATCGTCCTATAAGTTGAATCGGTGTTTGTACAGTAATCCATCACCATTATAAGACTCTTATGGATAACAATTCTATAAAGAATAGTCCACACCTTCCTAACTGTCCCATTTCTATCCCTCCAACCTCCTTTTCTTTCTAAGTGGTACGGATTTCACTCGAATAGTCCAATAAGTTGAATCGGTGTTTGTACATCATTCATCCACCATTGTAAGACTCTTATGGACAACAATACTATAAAGGACATCAAAATTCTCCACACATTTCTAAATGACACTTTTCTTTCTCTCGAACCTCATTTTATTTCTTAGTGGGACGGATTTCCCTCGAATCGTCCTGTAAGTTG
Organism: Cornus suecica; assembly: GCA_963922005.1. Lineage (NCBI taxonomy): Eukaryota > Viridiplantae > Streptophyta > Magnoliopsida > Cornales > Cornaceae > Cornus > Cornus suecica. The sequence goes on from OY998241.1 coordinate 31,262,885, forward strand.
AATCGATTTTTGTACATCATTCCTTCACCATTGTAAAACTCTTATGGAAAACAATACTACAAAGCATAGTCCAAACCTTCATAACTTGCCCTTTTCTTTCTCTCCAACCTCTTTTTCTTTCTAAGTTTGACAGATTTCAGTCGAATCGCCCAACAAGTTGAATCGGTATTTGTACATTATTCCTTCACCATTATAAGACTCTTATGGACAACAATTCTATAAAGCATAGTCCACACCTTCCGAACTGTCCCATTTCTATCTCTCCAACCTCATTTTCTTTCTAAGTGGGACGGATTTCACTCGAATCGTCTTATAAGTTGAATCGGTGTTTGTACATCATTCATTCAACATTTTAAGACTCTTATGGACAACAATAATATAAAGCATATCAAAATTCTCCAAACCTTCCGAAATGACACTTTTCATTCTCTCCAACCTCATTTTATTTCTTAGTAGGAAGGATTTCACACGAATCGTCCTGTAAGTTGAATCGATTTTTGTACATCATTCCTTCACCATTGTAAAACTCTTATGGAAAACAACACTACAAATCATTGTCCAAACCTTCATAACTTGCCCTTTTCTTTCTCTCCAACCTCTTTTTCATTCTAAGTTTGACGGATTTCACTCGAATCCCCCAACAAGTTGAATCAGTGTTTGTACATTATTCCTTCACCATTATAAGACTCTTATGGACAACAATTCTATAAATCATAGTCCACACCTTACGAACTGTCCCATTTCTATCTCTCCAACCTCATTTTCTTTCTATGTGGGACGGAATTCACTCTAATCGTCCTATAAGTTGAATCGGTGTTTGAACATCACTCATTCACCATTGTAAGACTCTGATGGACAACAATACTATAAAGCATATTAAAATTCTCCAAACCTTCCTAAATGACACTATTCTTCCTCTTCAACCTCATTTTCATTCTTAGTGGGACGGATTTCACTCGAATCGTCCTATAAGTTGAATCGGTGTTTGTACAGCAATCCATCACCATTATAAGACTCTTATGGAGAACAATTCTATAAAGAATAGTCCACACCTTACTAACTGTCCCATTTCTATCTCTCCATCCTCCTTTTCTTTCTAAGTGGTACGGATTTCACTAGAATCGTCCTATAAGTTGAATCGGTGTTTGTACATCATTCATCAACCATTGTAAGACTCTTATGGACAACAATACTATAAAGCACATCAAAATTCTCCACACATTTCTAAATGACACTTTTCTTTCTCTCCAACCTCATTTTATTTCTTAGTGGGACGGATTTCCCTCGAATCGTCCTGTAAGTTGAATCGATTTTTGTACATCATTCCTTCACCATTGTAAAACTGTTATGGAAAACAATACTACAAAGCATAGTCCAAACCTTCATAACTTGCCCTTTTCTTTCTCTCCAACCTCTTTTTCTTTCTAAGTTTGACAGATTTCACTCGAATCGCCCAACAAGTTGAATCGGTATTTGTACATTATTCCTTCACCATTATAAGACTCTTATGGACAACAATTCTATAAAGCATAGTCCACACCTTCCGAACTGTCCCATTTCTATCTCTCCAACCTCATTTTCTTTCTAAGTGGGACGGATTTCACTCGAATCGTCCTATAAGTTGAATCGGTGTTTGAACATCACTCATTCACCATTGTAAGACTTTGATGGACAACAATACTATAAAGCATATTAAAATTCTCCAAACCTTCCCAAATGACACTTTTCTTTCTCTCCAATTTCATTTTCATTCTTAGTGGGACGGATTTCACTCGAATCGTCCTATAAGTTGAATCGGTGTTTGTACAGCAATCCATCACCATTATAAGACTCTTATGGAGAACAATTCTATAAAGAATAGTCCACACCTTCCTAACTGTCCCATTTCTATCTCTCCAACCTCCTTTTCTTTCTAAGTGGTACGGATTTCACTCGAATCGTCCTATAAGTTGAATCGGTGTTTGTACATCATTCATCCACCATTGTAAGACTCTTATGGACAACAATACTATAAAGCACATCAAAATTCTCCACACATTTCTAAATGACACTTTTCTTTCTCTCCAACCTCATTTTATTTCTTAGTGGGACGGATTTCCCTCGAATCGTCCTGTAAGTTGAATCGATTTTTGTACATCATTCCTTCACCATTGTAAAACTCTTATGGAAAACAACACTACAAAGCATAGTCCAAACCTTCATAACTTGCCCTTTTCTTTCTCTCCAACCTCTTTTTCTTTCTAAGTTTGAGGGATTTCCCTCGAATCGTCCTGTAAGTTGAATCGATTTTTGTACATCATTCCTTCACCATTGTAAAACTGTTATGGAAAACAATACTACAAAGCATAGTCCAAACCTTCATAACTTGCCCTTTTCTTTCTCTCCAACCTCTTTTTCTTTCTAAGTTTGACAGATTTCACTCGAATCGCCCAACAAGTTGAATCGGTATTTGTACATTATTCCTTCACCATTATAAGACTCTTATGGACAACAATTCTATAAAGCATAGTCCACACCTTCCGAACTGTCCCATTTCTATCTCTCCAACCTCATTTTCTTTCTAAGTGGGACGGATTTCACTCGAATCGTCCTATAAGTTGAATCGGTGTTTGAACATCACTCATTCACCATTGTAAGACTTTGATGGACAACAATACTATAAAGCATATTAAAATTCTCCAAACCTTCCCAAATGACACTTTTCTTTCTCTCCAATTTCATTTTCATTCTTAGTGGGACGGATTTCACTCGAATCGTCCTATAAGTTGAATCGGTGTTTGTACAGCAATCCATCACCATTATAAGACTCTTATGGAGAACAATTCTATAAAGAATAGTCCACACCTTCCTAACTGTCCCATTTCTATCTCTCCAACCTCCTTTTCTTTCTAAGTGGTACGGATTTCACTCGAATCGTCCTATAAGTTGAATCGGTGTTTGTACATCATTCATCCACCATTGTAAGACTCTTATGGACAACAATACTATAAAGCACATCAAAATTCTCCACACATTTCTAAATGACACTTTTCTTTCTCTCCAACCTCATTTTATTTCTTAGTGGGACGGATTTCCCTCGAATCGTCCTGTAAGTTGAATCGATTTTTGTACATCATTCCTTCACCATTGTAAAACTCTTATGGAAAACAACACTACAAAGCATAGTCCAAACCTTCATAACTTGCCCTTTTCTTTCTCTCCAACCTCTTTTTCTTTCTAAGTTTGAGGGATTTCACTCGAATCGCCCAACAAGTTGAATCGGTGTTTGTACATTATTCCTTCACCATTATAAGACTCTTATGGAAAAAACAATTCTATAAATCATAGTCCACACCTTACGAACTGTCCCATTTCTATCTCTCCAACCTCATTTTCTTTCTAAGTGGGACGGATTTCACTCGAATCGTCCTATAAGTTGAATCGGTGTTTGAACATCACTCATTCACCATTGTAAGACTTTGATGGACAACAATACTATAAAGCATATTAAAATTCTCCAAACCTTCCCAAATGACACTTTTCTTTCTCTCCAATTTCATTTTCATTCTTAGTGGGACGGATTTCACTCGAATCGTCCTATAAGTTGAATCGGTGTTTGTACAGCAATCCATCACCATTATAAGACTCTTATGGAGAACAATTCTATAAAGAATAGTCCACACCTTCCTAACTGTCACATTTCTATCTCTCCAACCTCCTTTTCTTTCTAAGTGGTACGGATTTCACTCGAATCGTCCGATAAGTTGAATCGGTGTTTGTACATCATTCATCCACCATTGTAAGACTCTTATGGACAACAATACTATAAAGCACATCAAAATTCTCCACACATTTCTAAATGACACTTTTCTTTCTCTCCAACCTCATTTTATTTCTTAGTGGGACGGATTTCCCTCGAATCGTCCTGTAAGTTGAATCGATTTTTGTACATCATTCCTTCACCATTGTAAAACTCTTATGGAAAACAACACTACAAAGCATAGTCCAAACCTTCATAACTTGCCCTTTTCTTTCTCTCCAACCTCTTTTTCTTTCTAAGTTTGACGGATTTCACTCGAATCGCCAAACAAGTTGAATCGGTGTTTGTACATTATTCCTTCACCATTATAAGACTCTTATGGACAACAATTGTATAAATCATAGTCCACACCTTACGAACTGTCCCATTTCTATCTCTCCAACCTCATTTTCTTTCTATGTGGGACGGAATTCACTCTAATCGTCCTATAAGTTGAATCGGTGTTTGAACATCACTCATTCACCATTGTAAGACTCTGATGGACAACAATACTATAAAGCATATTAAAATTCTCCAAACCTTCCTAAATGACACTATTCTTTCTCTTCAACCTCATTTTCATTCTTAGTGGGACGGATTTCACTCGAATCGTCCTATAAGTTGAATCGGTGTTTGTACAGCAATCCATCACCATTATAAGACTCTTATGGTGAACAATTCTATAAAGAATAGTCCACACCTTACTAACTGTCCCATTTCTATCTCTCCAACCTCCTTTTCTTTCTAAGTGGTACGGATTTCACTCAAATTGTCCTATAAGTTGAATCGGTGTTTGTACATCATTCATCAACCATTGTAAGACTCTTATGGACAACAATACTATAAAGCACATCAAAATTCTCCACACATTTCTAAATGACACTTTTCTTTCTCTCCAACCTCATTTTATTTCTTAGTGGGACGGATTTCCCTCGAATCGTCCTGTAAGTTGAATCGATTTTTGTACATCATTCCTTCACCATTGTAAAACTGTTATGGAAAACAATACTACAAAGCATAGTCCAAACCTTCATAACTTGCCCTTTTCTTTCTCTCTAACCTCTTTTTCTTTCTAAGTTTGACAGATTTCACTCGAATCGCCCAACAAGTTGAATCGGTATTTGTAAATTATTCCTTCACCATTATAAGACTCTTATGGACAACAATTCTATAAAGCATAGTCCACACCTTCCGAACTGTCCCATTTCTATCTCTCCAACCTCATTTTCTTTCTAAGTGGGACGGACTTCACTCGAATCGTCTTATAAGTTGAATCGGTGTTTGTACATCATTCATCAACCATTGTAAGACTCTTATGGACAACAATACTATAAAGCACATCAAAATTCTCCACACATTTCTAAATGACACTTTTCTTTCTCTCCAACCTCATTTTATTTCTTAGTGGGACGGATTTCCCTCGAATCGTCCTGTAAGTTGAATCGATTTTTGTACATCATTCCTTCACCATTGTAAAACTCTTATGGAAAACAACACTACAAAGCATAGTCCAAACCTTCATAACTTGCCCTTTTCTTTCTCTCCAACCTCTTTTTCTTTCTAAGTTTGAGGGATTTCACTCGAATCGCCCAACAAGTTGAATCGGTGTTTGTACATTATTCCTTCACCATTATAAGACTCTTATGGAAAAAACAATTCTATAAATCATAGTCCACACCTTACGAACTGTCCCATTTCTATCTCTCCAACCTCATTTTCTTTCTAAGTGGGACGGATTTCACTCGAATCGTCCTATAAGTTGAATCGGTGTTTGAACATCACTCATTCACCATTGTAAGACTTTGATGGACAACAATACTATAAAGCATATTAAAATTCTCCAAACCTTCCCAAATGACACTTTTCTTTCTCTCCAATTTCATTTTCATTCTTAGTGGGACGGATTTCACTCGAATCGTCCTATAAGTTGAATCGGTGTTTGTACAGCAATCCATCACCATTATAAGACTCTTATGGAGAACAATTCTATAAAGAATAGTCCACACCTTCCTAACTGTCACATTTCTATCTCTCCAACCTCCTTTTCTTTCTAAGTGGTACGGATTTCACTCGAATCGTCCTATAAGTTGAATCGGTGTTTGTACATCATTCATCCACCATTGTAAGACTCTTATGGACAACAATACTATAAAGCACATCAAAATTCTCCACACATTTCTAAATGACACTTTTCTTTCTCTCCAACCTCATTTTATTTCTTAGTGGGACGGATTTCCCTCGAATCGTCCTGTAAGTTGAATCGATTTTTGTACATCATTCCTTCACCATTGTAAAACTCTTATGGAAAACAACACTACAAAGCATAGTCCAAACCTTCATAACTTGCCCTTTTCTTTCTCTCCAACCTCTTTTTCTTTCTAAGTTTGACGGATTTCACTCGAATCGCCAAACAAGTTGAATCGGTGTTAGTACATTATTCCTTCACCATTATAAGACTCTTATGGACAACAATTGTATAAATCATAGTCCACACCTTACGAACTGTCCCATTTCTATCTCTCCAACCTCATTTTCTTTCTATGTGGGACGGAATTCACTCTAATCGTCCTATAAGTTGAATCGGTGTTTGAACATCACTCATTCACCATTGTAAGACTCTGATGGACAACAATACTATAAAGCATATTAAAATTCTCCAAACCTTCCTAAATGACACTATTCTTTCTCTTCAACCTCATTTTCATTCTTAGTGGGACGGATTTCACTCGAATCGTCCAATAAGTTGAATCGGTGTTTGTACAGCAATCCATCACCATTATAAGACTCTTATGGTGAACAATTCTATAAAGAATAGTCCACACCTTACTAACTGTCCCATTTCTATCTCTCCAACCTCCTTTTCTTTCTAAGTGGTACGGATTTCACTCAAATTGTCCTATAAGTTGAATCGGTGTTTGTACATCATTCATCAACCATTGTAAGACTCTTATGGACAACAATACTATAAAGCACATCAAAATTCTCCACACATTTCTAAATGACACTTTTCTTTCTCTCCAACCTCATTTTATTTCTTAGTGGGACGGATTTCCCTCGAATCGTCCTGTAAGTTGAATCGATTTTTGTACATCATTCCTTCACCATTGTAAAACTCTTATGGAAAACAACACTACAAAGCATAGTCCAAACCTTCATAACTTGCCCTTTTCTTTCTCTCCAACCTCTTTTTCTTTCTAAGTTTGACGGATTTCACTCGAATCGCCCAACAAGTTGAATCGGTGTTTGTACATTATTCCTTCACCATTATAAGACTCTTATGGACAACAATTCTATAAATTATAGTCCACACCTTACGAACTGTCCCATTTTTATCTCTCCAACCTCATTTTCATTCTAAGTGGGACGGATTTCACTCGAATCGTCCTATAAGTTGAATCGGTGTTTGAACATCACTCATTCACCATTATAAGACTCTGATGGACAACAATACTATAAAGCATATTAAAATTCTCCAAACCTTCCTAAATGACACTATTCTTTCTCTCCAACCTCATTTTCATTCTTAGTGGGACGGATTTCACTCGAATCGTCCTATAAGTTGAATCGGTGTTTGTACAGCAATCCATCACCATTATAAGACTCTTATGGAGAACAATTCTATAAAGAATAGTCCACACCTTCCTAACTGTCCCATTTCTATCTCTCCAACCTCCTTTTCTTTCTAAGTGGTACGGATTTCACTCGAATCGTCCTATAAGTTGAATCGGTGTTTGTACATCATTCATCCACCATTGAAAGACTCTTATGGACAACAATACTATAAACCACATTAAAATTCTCCACACATTTCTAAATGACACTTTTCTTTCTCTCCAACCTTATTTTATTTCTTAGTGGGACGGATTTCCCTCGAATCGTCCTGTAAGTTGAATCGATTTTTGTACATCATTCCTTCACCATTGTAAAACTCTTATGGAAAACAATACTACAAAGCATAGTCCAAACCTTCATAACTAGCCCATTTCTTTCTCTCCAACCTCTTTTTCTTCCTAAGTTTGACAGATTTCACTCGAATCGCCCAACAAGTTGAATCGGTATTTGTACATTATTCCTTCACCATTATAAGACTCTTATGGACAACAATTCTATAAAGCATAGTCCACACCTACCGAACTGTCCCATTTCTATCTCTCCAACCTCATTTTCTTTCTAAGTGGGACGGATTTCACTCGAATCGTCTTATAAGTTGAATCGGTGTTTGTACATCATTCATTCAACATTTTAAGACTCTTATGGACAACAATAATATAAAGCATATCAAAATTCTCCAAACCTTCCGAAATGACACTTTTCTTTCTCTCCAACCTCATTTTATTTCTTAGTAGGAAGGATTTCACACGAATCGTCCTGTAAGTTGAATCGATTTTTGTACATCATTCCTTCACCATTGTAAAACTCTTATGGAAAACAACACTACAAAGCATAGTCCAAACCTTCATAACTTGCCCTTTTCTTTCTCTCCAACCTCTTTTTCTTTCTAAGTTTGACGGATTTCACTCGAATCGCCCAACAAGTTGAATCGGTGTTTGTACATTATTCCTTCACCATTATAAGACTCTTATGGACAACAATTCTATAAATCATAGTCCACACCTTACGAACTGTCCCATTTCTATCTCTCCAACCTCATTTTCTTTCTAAGTGGGACGGATTTCACTCGAATCGTCTTATAAGTTGAATCGGTGTTTGTACATCATTCATTCAACATTTTAAGACTCTTATGGACAACAATAATATAAAGCATATCAAAATTCTCCAAACCTTCCTAAATGACACTTTTCTTTCTCTCCAACCTCATTTTCATTCTTAGTGGGACGGATTTCAATCGAATCGTCCTATAAGTTGAATCGGTGTTTGTACAGCAATCCATCACCATTATAAGACTCTTATGGAGAACAATTCTATAAAGAATAGTCCACACCTTCCTAACTGTCCCATTTCTATCTTTCCAACCTCCTTTTCTTTCTAAGTGGTACGGATTTCACTCGAATCGTCCTGTAAGTTGAATCGATTTTTGTACATCATTCCTTCACAATTGTAAAACTCTTATGGAAAACAATACTACAAAGCATAGTCCAAACCTTCATAACTTGCCCATTTCTTTCTCTCCAACCTCTTTTTCTTTCTAAGTTTGACAGATTTCACTCGAATCGCCCTACAAGTTGAATCGGTATTTGTACATTATTCCTTCACCATTATAAGACTCTTATGGACAACAATTCTATAAAGCATAGTCCACACCTTCCGAACTGTCCCATTTCTATCTCTCCAACCTCATTTTCTTTCTAAGTGGGACGGATTTCACTCGAATCGTCTTATAAGTTGAATCGGTGTTTGTACATCATTCATTCAACATTTTAAGACTCTTATGGACAACAATAATATAAAGCATATCAAAATTCTCCAAACCTTCCTAAATGACACTTTTCTTTCTCTCCAACCTCATTTTCATTCTTAGTGGGACGGATTTCACTCGAATCGTCCTATAAGTTGAATCGGTGTTTGTACAGCAATCCATCACCATTATAAGACTCTTATGGAGAACAATTCTATAAAGAATAGTCCACACCTTCCTAACTGTCCCATTTCTATCTTTCCAACCTCATTTTCTTTCTATGTGGGACGGATTTCACTCGAATCATCCTATAAGTTGAATCGGTGTTTGAACATCACTCATTCACCATTGTAAGACTCTGATGGACAACAATACTATAAAGCATATTAAAATTCTCCAAACCTTCCTAAATGACATTTTTCTTTCTCTCCAACCTCATTTTCATTCTTATTGGGACGGATTTCACTCGAATCGTCCTATAAGTTGAATCGGTGTTTGTACAGCAATCCATCACCATTATAAGACTCTTATGGAGAACAATTCTATAAAGAATAGTCCACACCTTCCTAACTGTCCCATTTCTATCTCTCCAACCTCCTTTTCTTTCTAAGTGGTACGGATTTCACTCGAATCGTCCTATAAGTTGAATCGGTGTTTGTACATCATTCATCCACCATTGTAAGACTCTTATGGACAACAATACTATAAAGCACATCAAAATTCTCCACACATTTCTAAATGACACTTTTCTTTCTCCCCAACCTTATTTTATTTCTTAGTGGGACGGATTTCCCTCGAACCGTCCTGTAAGTTGAATCGATTTTTGTACATCATTCCTTCACCATTGTAAAACTCTTATGGAAAACAATACTACAAAGCATAGTCCAAACCTTCATAACCTGCCCTTTTCTTTCTCTCCAACCTCTTTTTCTTTCTAAGTATGACGGATTTCACTCGAATCGCCCAACAAGTTGAATCGGTGTTTGTACATTATTCCTTCACCATTATAAGACTCTTATGGACAACAATTCTATAAATCATAGTCCACACCTTACGAACTGTCCCATTTCTATCTCTCCAACCTCATTTTCTTTCTAAGTGGGACGGATTTCACTCGAATCGTCCTATAAGTTGAATCGGTGTTTGAACATCACTCATTCACCATTGTAAGACTCTGATGGACAACAATACTATAAAGCATATTAAAATTCTCCAAACCTTCCTAAATGACATTTTTCTTTCTCTCCAACCTCATTTTCATTCTTACTGGGACGGATTTCACTCGAATCGTCCTATAAGTTGAATCGGTGTTTGTACAACAATCCATCACCATTATAAGACTCTTATGGAGAACAATTCTATAAAGAATAGTCCACACCTTCCTAACTGTCCCATTTCTATCTCTCCAACCTCCTTTTCTTTCTAAGTGGTACGGATTTAACTCGAATCGTCCTATAAGTTGAATCGGTGTTTGTACATCATTCATACACCATTGTAAGACTCTTATGGACAACAATACTATAAAGCATATTAAAATTCTCCAAACCTTCCTAAATGACATTTTTCTTTCTCTCCAACCTCATTTTCATTCTTAGTGGGACGAATTTCACTCGAATCGTCCTATAAGTTGAATCGGTGTTTGTACAGCAATCCATCACCATTATAAGACTCTTATGGAGAATAATTCTATAAAGAATAGTCCACACCTTCCTAACTGTCCCATTTCTATCTTTCCAACCTCCTTTTCTTTCTAAGTGGTACGGATTTCACTCGAATCGTCCTGTAAGTTGAATCGATTTTTGTACATCATTCCTTCACCATTGTAAAACTCTTATGGAAAACAATACTACAAAGCATAGTCCAAACCTTCATATCTTGCCCATTTCTTTCTCTCCAACCTCTTTTTCTTTCTAAGTTTGACAGATTTCACTCGAATCGCCCAACAAGTTGAATCGGTATTTGTACATTATTCCTTCACCATTATAAGACTCTTATGGACAACAATTCTATAAAGCATAGTCCACACCTTCCGAACTGTCCCATTTCTATCTCTCCAACCTCATTTTCTTTCCAAGTGGGACGAATTTCACTCGAATCGTCTTATAAGTTGAATCGGTGTTTGTACATCATTCATTCAACATTTTAAGACTCTTATGGACAACAATAATATAAAGCATATCAAAATTCTCTAAACCTTCCGAAATGACACTTCTCTTTCTCACCAACCTCATTTTATTTCTTAGTGGGACGGATTTCACTCGAATCGTCCTATAAGTTGAATCGGTGTTTGTACAGCAATCCATCACCATTATAAGACTCTTATGGAGAACAATTCTATAAAGAATAGTCCACACCTTCCTAACTGTCCCATTTCTATCTTTCCAACCTCCTTTTCTTTCTAAGTGGTACGGATTTCACTCGAATCGTCCTGTAAGTTGAATCGATTTTTGTACATCATTCCTTCACAATTGTAAAACTCTTATGGAAAACAATACTACAAAGCATAGTCGAAACCTTCATAACTTGCCCATTTCTTTCTCTCCAACCTCTTTTTCTTTCTAAGTTTGACAGATTTCACTCGAATCGCCCAACAAGTTGAATCGGTATTTGTACATTATTCCTTCACCATTATAAGACTCTTATGGACAACAATTCTATAAAGCATAGTCCACACCTTCCGAACTGTCCCATTTCTATCTTTCCAACCTCCTTTTCTTTCTAAGTGGGACGGATTTCACTCAATTCCTCTTATAAGTTGAATCGGTGTTTGTACGTCATTCATTCACCATTGTAAGACTCTTATGGACAACAATAATATAAAGCATATCAAAATTCTCCAAACCTTCCGAAATGACACTTTTCTTTCTCTCCAACCTCATTTTATTTCTTAGTATGAAGGATTTCACTCGAATCGTCCTGTAAGTTGAATCGATTTTTGTACATCATTCCTTCACCATTGTAAAACTCTTATGGAAAACAACACTACAAAACATAGTCCAAATCTTCATAACTTGCCCTTTTCTTTCTCTCCAACCTCTTTTTCTTTCTAAGTATGACGGATTTCACTCGAATCGCCCAACAAGTTGAATCGGTGTTTGTACATTATTCCTTCACCATTATAAGACTCTTATGGACAACAATTCTATAAATCATAGTCCACACCTTACGAACTGTCCCATTTCAATCTCTCCAACCTCATTTTCTTTCTAAGTGGGACGGATTTCACTCGAATCGTCCTATAAGTTGAATCGGTGTTTGAACATCACTCATTCACCATTGTAAGACTCTGATGGACAACAATACTATAAAGCATATTAAAATTCTCCAAACCTTCCTAAATGACATTTTTCTTTCTCTCCAACCTCATTTTCATTCTTACTGGGACGGATTTCACTCGAATCGTCCTATAAGTTGAATCGGTGTTTGTACAACAATCCATCACCATTATAAGACTCTTATGGAGAACAATTCTATAAAGAATAGTCCACACCTTCCTAACTGTCCCATTTCTATCTCTCCAACCTCCTTTTCTTTCTAAGTGGTACGGATTTAACTCGAATCGTCCTATAAGTTGAATCGGTGTTTGTACATCATTCATACACCATTGTAAGACTCTTATGGACAACAATACTATAAAGCATATTAAAATTCTCCAAACCTTCCTAAATGACATTTTTCTTTCTCTCCAACCTCATTTTCATTCTTAGTGGGACGAATTTCACTCGAATCGTCCTATAAGTTGAATCGGTGTTTGTACAGCAATCCATCACCATTATAAGACTCTTATGGAGAATAATTCTATAAAGAATAGTCCACACCTTCCTAACTGTCCCATTTCTATCTTTCCAACCTCCTTTTCTTTCTAAGTGGTACGGATTTCACTCGAATCGTCCTGTAAGTTGAATCGATTTTTGTACATCATTCCTTCACCATTGTAAAACTCTTATGGAAAACAATACTACAAAGCATAGTCCAAACCTTCATATCTTGCCCATTTCTTTCTCTCCAACCTCTTTTTCTTTCTAAGTTTGACAGATTTCACTCGAATCGCCCAACAAGTTGAATCGGTATTTGTACATTATTCCTTCACCATTATAAGACTCTTATGGACAACAATTCTATAAAGCATAGTCCACACCTTCCGAACTGTCCCATTTCTATCTCTCCAACCTCATTTTCTTTCCAAGTGGGACGAATTTCACTCGAATCGTCTTATAAGTTGAATCGGTGTTTGTACATCATTCATTCAACATTTTAAGACTCTTATGGACAACAATAATATAAAGCATATCAAAATTCTCTAAACCTTCCGAAATGACACTTCTCTTTCTCACCAACCTCATTTTATTTCTTAGTGGGACGGATTTCACTCGAATCGTCCTATAAGTTGAATCGGTGTTTGTACAGCAATCCATCACCATTATAAGACTCTTATGGAGAACAATTCTATAAAGAATAGTCCACACCTTCCTAACTGTCCCATTTCTATCTTTCCAACCTCCTTTTCTTTCTAAGTGGTACGGATTTCACTCGAATCGTCCTGTAAGTTGAATCGATTTTTGTACATCATTCCTTCACAATTGTAAAACTCTTATGGAAAACAATACTACAAAGCATAGTCGAAACCTTCATAACTTGCCCATTTCTTTCTCTCCAACCTCTTTTTCTTTCTAAGTTTGACAGATTTCACTCGAATCGCCCAACAAGTTGAATCGGTATTTGTACATTATTCCTTCACCATTATAAGACTCTTATGGACAACAATTCTATAAAGCATAGTCCACACCTTCCGAACTGTCCCATTTCTATCTTTCCAACCTCCTTTTCTTTCTAAGTGGGACGGATTTCACTCAATTCCTCTTATAAGTTGAATCGGTGTTTGTACGTCATTCATTCACCATTGTAAGACTCTTATGGACAACAATAATATAAAGCATATCAAAATTCTCCAAACCTTCCGAAATGACACTTTTCTTTCTCTCCAACCTCATTTTATTTCTTAGTATGAAGGATTTCACTCGAATCGTCCTGTAAGTTGAATCGATTTTTGTACATCATTCCTTCACCATTGTAAAACTCTTATGGAAAACAACACTACAAAACATAGTCCAAATCTTCATAACTTGCCCTTTTCTTTCTCTCCAACCTCTTTTTCTTTCTAAGTATGACGGATTTCACTCGAATCGCCCAACAAGTTGAATCGGTGTTTGTACATTATTCCTTCACCATTATAAGACTCTTATGGACAACAATTCTATAAATCATAGTCCACACCTTACGAACTGTCCCATTTCAATCTCTCCAACCTCATTTTCTTTCTAAGTGGGACGGATTTCACTCGAATCGTCCTATAAGTTGAATCGGTGTTTGAACATCACTCATTCACCATTGTAAGACTCTGATGGACAACAATACTATAAAGCATATTAAAATTCTCCAAACCTTCCTAAATGACATTTTTCTTTCTCTCCAACCTCATTTTCATTCTTACTGGGACGGATTTCACTCGAATCGTCCTATAAGTTGAATCGGTGTTTGTACAACAATCCATCACCATTATAAGACTCTTATGGAGAACAATTCTATAAAGAATAGTCCACACCTTCCTAACTGTCCCATTTCTATCTCTCCAACCTCCTTTTCTTTCTAAGTGGTACGGATTTAACTCGAATCGTCCTATAAGTTGAATCGGTGTTTGTACATCATTCATACACCATTGTAAGACTCTTATGGACAACAATACTATAAAGCATATTAAAATTCTCCAAACCTTCCTAAATGACATTTTTCTTTCTCTCCAACCTCATTTTCATTCTTAGTGGGACGGATTTCACTCGAATCGTCCTATAAGTTGAATCGGTGTTTGTACAGCAATCCATCACCATTATAAGACTCTTATGGAGAACAATTCTATAAAGAATAGTCCACACCTTCCTAACTGTCCCATTTCTATCTTTCCAACCTCCTTTTCTTTCTAAGTGGTACGGATTTCACTCGAATCGTCCTGTAAGTTGAATCGATTTTTGTACATCATTCCTTCACCATTGTAAAACTCTTATGGAAAACAATACTACAAAGCATAGTCCAAACCTTCATAACTTGCCCATTTCTTTCTCTCCAACCTCTTTTTCTTTCTAAGTTTGACAGATTTCACTCGAATCGCCCAACAAGTTGAATCGGTATTTGTACATTATTCCTTCACCATTATAAGACTCTTATGGACAACAATTCTATAAAGCATAGTCCACACCTTCCGAACTGTCCCATTTCTATCTCTCCAACCTCATTTTCTTTCCAAGTGGGACGGATTTCACTCGAATCGTCTTATAAGTTGAATCGGTGTTTGTACATCATTCATTCAACATTTTAAGACTCTTATGGACAACAATTATATAAAGCATATCAAAATTCTCTAAACCTTCCGAAATGACACTTCTCTTTCTCTCCAACCTCATTTTATTTCTTAGTGGGACGGATTTCACTCGAATCGTCCTATAAGTTGAATCGGTGTTTGTACAGCAATCCATCACCATTATAAGACTCTTATGGAGAACAATTCTATAAAGAATAGTCCACACCTTCCTAACTGTCCCATTTCTATCTTTCCAACCTCCTTTTCTTTCTAAGTGGTACGGATTTCACTCGAATCGTCCTGTAAGTTGAATCGATTTTTGTACATCATTCATTCACCATTGTAAAACTCTTATGGAAAACAATACTACAAAGCATAGTCCAAACCTTCATAACTTGCCCATTTCTTTCTCTCCAACCTCTTTTTCTTTCTAAGTTTGACAGATTTCACTCGAATCGCCCAACAAGTTGAATCGGTATTTGTACATTATTCCTTCACCATTATAAGACTCTTATGGACAACAATTCTATAAAGCATAGTCCACACCTTCCGAACTGTCCCATTTCTATCTCTCCAACCTCATTTTCTTTCCAAGTGGGACGGATTTCACTCGAATCGTCTTATAAGTTGAATCGGTGTTTGTACATCATTCATTCAACATTTTAAGACTCTTATGGACAACAATAATATAAAGCATATCAAAATTCTCTAAACCTTCCGAAATGACACTTTTCTTTCTCTCCAACCTCTTTTTATTTCTTAATGGGACGGATTTCACTCGAATCGTCCTATAAGTTGAATCGGTGTTTGTACAGCAATCCATCACCATTATAAGACTCTTATGGAGAACAATTCTATAAAGAATAGTCCACACCTTCCTAACTGTCCCATTTCTATCTTTCCAACCTCCTTTTCTTTCTAAGTGGTACGGATTTCACTCGAATCGTCCTGTAAGTTGAATCGATTTTTGTACATCATTCCTTCACAATTGTAAAACTCTTATGGAAAACAATACTACAAAGCATAGTCGAAACCTTCATAACTTGCCCATTTCTTTCTCTCCAACCTATTTTTCTTTCTAAGTTTGACAGATTTCACTCGAATCGCCCAACAAGTTGAATCGGTATTTGTACATTATTCCTTCACCATTATAAGACTCTTATGGACAACAATTCTATAAAGCATAGTCCACACCTTCCGAACTGTCCCATTTCTATCTTTCCAACCTCCTTTTCTTTCTAAGTGGGACGGATTTCACTCAATTCCTCTTATAAGTTGAATCGGTGTTTGTACGTCATTCATTCACCATTGTAAGACTCTTATGGACAACAATAATATAAAGCATATCAAAATTCTCCAAACCTTCCGAAATGACACTTTTCTTTCTCTCCAACCTCATTTTATTTCTTAGTATGAAGGATTTCACACGAATCGTCCTGTAAGTTGAATCGATTTTTGTACATCATTCCTTCACCATTGTAAAACTCTTATGGAAAACAACACTACAAAACATAGTCCAAATCTTCATAACTTGCCCTTTTCTTTCTCTCCAACCTCTTTTTCTTTCTAAGTATGACGGATTTCACTCGAATCGCCCAACAAGTTGAATCGGTGTTTGTACATTATTCCTTCACCATTATAAGACTCTTATGGACAACAATTCTATAAATCATAGTCCACACCTTACGAACTGTCCCATTTCTATCTCTCCAACCTCATTTTCTTTCTAAGTGGGACGGATTTCACTCGAATCGTCCTATAAGTTGAATCGGTGTTTGAACATCACTCATTCACCATTGTAAGACTCTGATGGACAACAATACTATAAAGCATATTAAAATTCTCCAAACCTTCCTAAATGACATTTTTCTTTCTCTCCAACCTCATTTTCATTCTTACTGGGACGGATTTCACTCGAATCGTCCTATAAGTTGAATCGGTGTTTGTACATCATTCATACACCATTGTAAGACTCTTATGGACAACAATACTATAAAGCATATTAAAATTCTCCAAACCTTCCTAAATGACATTTTTCTTTCTCTCCAACCTCATTTTCATTCTTAGTGGGACGGATTTCACTCGAATCGTCCTATAAGTTGAATCGGTGTTTGTACAGCAATCCATCACCATTATAAGACTCTTATGGAGAACAATTCTATAAAGAATAGTCCACACCTTCCTAACTGTCCCATTTCTATCTTTCCAACCTCCTTTTCTTTCTAAGTGGTACGGATTTCACTCGAATCGTCCTCTAAGTTGAATCGATTTTTGTACATCATTCCTTCACCATTGTAAAACTCTTATGGAAAACAATACTACAAAGCATAGTCCAAACCTTCATAACTTGCCCATTTCTTTCTCTCCAACCTCTTTTTCTTTCTAAGTTTGACAGATTTCACTCGAATCGCCCAACAAGTTGAATCGGTATTTGTACATTATTCCTTCACCATTATAAGACTCTTATGGACAACAATTCTATAAAGCATAGTCCACACCTTCCGAACTGTCCCATTTCTATCTCTCCAACCTCATTTTCTTTCCAAGTGGGACGGATTTCACTCGAATCGTCTTATAAGTTGAATCGGTGTTTGTACATCATTCATTCAACATTTTAAGACTCTTATGGACAACAATAATATAAAGCATATCAAAATTCTCTAAACCTTCCAAAATGACACTTCTCTTTCTCTCCAACCTCATTTTATTTCTTAGTGGGACGGATTTCACTCGAATCGTCCTATAAGTTGAATCGGTGTTTGTACAGCAATCCATCACCATTATAAGACTCTTATGGAGAACAATTCTATAAAGAATAGTCCACACCTTCCTAACTGTCCCATTTCTATCTTTCCAACCTCCTTTTCTTTCTAAGTGGTACGGATTTCACTCGAATCGTCCTCTAAGTTGAATCGATTTTTGTACATCATTCCTTCACCATTGTAAAACTCTTATGGAAAACAATACTACAAAGCATAGTCCAAACCTTCATAACTTGCCCATTTCTTTCTCTCCAACCTCTTTTTCTTTCTAAGTTTGACAGATTTCACTCGAATCGCCCAACAAGTTGAATCGGTATTTGTACATTATTCCTTCACCATTATAAGACTCTTATGGACAACAATTCTATAAAGCATAGTCCACACCTTCCGAACTGTCCCATTTCTATCTCTCCAACCTCATTTTCTTTCCAAGTGGGACGGATTTCACTCGAATCGTCTTATAAGTTGAATCGGTGTTTGTACATCATTCATTCAACATTTTAAGACTCTTATGGACAACAATAATATAAAGCATATCAAAATTCTCTAAACCTTCCGAAATGACACTTTTCTTTCTCTCCAACCTCATTTTATTTCTTAGTGGGACGGATTTCACTCGAATCGTCCTATAAGTTGAATCGGTGTTTGTACAGCAATCCATCACCATTATAAGACTCTTATGGAGAACAATTCTATAAAGAATAGTCCACACCTTCCTAACTGTCCCATTTCTATCTTTCCAACCTCCTTTTGTTTCTAAGTGGTACGGATTTCACTCGAATCATCCTGTAAGTTGAATTGATTTTTGTACATCATTCCTTCACAATTGTAAAACTCTTATGGAAAACAATACTACAAAGCATAGTCGAAACCTTCATAACTTGCCCATTTCTTTCTCTCCAACCTCTTTTTCTTTCTAAGTTTGACAGATTTCACTCGAATCGCCCAACAAGTTGAATCGGTATTTGTACATTATTCCTTCACCATTATAAGACTCTTATGGACAACAATTCTATAAAGCATAGTCCACACCTTCCGAACTGTCCCATTTCTATCTTTCCAACCTCCTTTTCTTTCTAAGTGGGACGGATTTCACTCAATTCCTCTTATAAGTTGAATCGGTGTTTGTACGTCATTCATTCACCATTGTAAGACTCTTATGGACAACAATAATATAAAACATATCAAAATTCTCCAAACCTTCCGAAATGACACTTTTCTTTCTCTCCAACCTCATTTTATTTCTTAGTATGAAGGATTTCACACGAATCGTCCTGTAAGTTGAATCGATTTTTGTACATCATTCCTTCACCATTGTAAAACTCTTATGGAAAACAACACTACAAAACATAGTCCAAATCTTCATAACTTGCCCTTTTCTTTCTCTCCAACCTCTTTTTCTTTCTAAGTTTGACGGATTTCACTCGAATCGCCCAACAAGTTGAATCGGTGTTTGTACATTATTCCTTCACCATTATAAGACTCTTATGGACAACAATTCTATAAATCATAGTCCACACCTTACGAACTGTCCCATTTCTATCTCTCCAACCTCATTTTCTTTCTAAGTGGGACGGATTTCACTCGAATCGTCCTATAAGTTGAATCGGTGTTTGAACATCACTCATTCACCATTGTAAGACTCTGATGGACAACAATACTATAAAGCATATTAAAATTCTCCAAACCTTCCTAAATGACACTTTTCTTTCTCTCCAACCTCATTTTCATTCTTAGTGGGACGGATTTCACTCGAATCGTCCTATAAGTTGAATCGGTGTTTGTACAGCAATCCATCACCATTATAAGACTCTAATGGAGAACAATTCTATAAAGAATAGTCCACACCTTCCTAACTGTCCCATTTCTATCTTTCCAACCTCCTTTTCTTTCTAAGTGGGACGGATTTCACTCGAATCGTCTTAAAAGTTGAATCGGTGTTTGTACATCATTCATTCAACATTTTAAGACTCTTATGGACAACAATAATATAAAGCATATCAAAATTCTCCAAACCTTCCGAAATGACACTTTTCTTTCTCTCCAACCTCATTTTATTTCTTAGTAGGAAGGATTTCACACGAATCGTCCTGTAAGTTGAATCGATTTTTGTACATCATTCTTTCACCATTGTAAAATTCTTATGGAAAACAACACTACAAAGCATAGTCCAAACCTTCATAACTTGCCCTTTTCTTTCTCTCCAACCTCTTTTTCTTTCTAAGTTTGACGGATTTCACTCGAATCACCCAACAAGTTGAATCGGTGTTTGTACATTATTCCATCACCATTATAAGACTCTTACGGACAACAATTCTATAAATCATAGTCCACACCTTACGAACTGTCCCATTTCTATCTATCCAACCTCATTTTCTTTCTAAGTGGGACGGATTTCACTCGAATCGTCCTATAAGTTGAATCGGTGTTTGAACATCACTCATTCACCATTGTAAGACTCTGATGGACAACAATACTATAAAGCATATTAAAATTCTCCAAACCTTCCTAAATGACACTTTTCTTTCTCTCCAACCTCATTTTCATTCTTAGTGGGACGGATTTCACTCGAATCGTCCTATAAGTTGAATCGGTGTTTGTACAGCAATCCATCACCATTATAAGACTCTTATGGAGAACAATTCTATAAAGAATAGTCCACACCTTCCTAACTGTCCCATTTCTATCTCTCCAACCTCCTTTTCTGTCTAAGTGGTACGGATTTCACTCGAATCGTCCTATAAGTTGAATCGGTGTTTGTACATCATTCATTCACCATTGTAAGACTCACATGGACAACAATACTATAAAGCACATCAAAATTCTCCACACATTTCTAAATGACACTTTTCTTTCTCTCCATCCTCATTTTATTTCTTAGTGGGACGGATTTCACTCGATTCCTCTTATAAGTTGAATCGGTGTTTGTACGTCATTCATTCACCATTGTAAGACTCTTATGGACAACAATAATATAAAGCATATCAAAATTCTCCAAACCTTCCGAAATGACACTTTTCTTTCTCTCCAACCTCATTTTATTTCTTAGTATGAAGGATTTCACACGAATCGTCCTGTAAGTTGAATCGATTTTTGTACATCATTCCTTAACCATTGTAAAACTCTTATGGAAAACAACACTACAAAGCATAGTCCAAACCTTCATAACTTGCCCTTTTCTTTCTCTCCAACCTCTTTTTCTTTCTAAGTTTAACAGATTTCACTCGAATCGCCCAACAAGTTGAATCGGTGTTTGTACATTATTCCTTCACCATTATAAGACTCTTATGGACAACAATTCTATAAATCATAGTCCACACCTTACGAACTGTCCCATTTCTATCTCTTCAACCTCATTTTCTTTCTAAGTGGGACGGATTTCACTCGAATCGTCCTTTAAGTGGAATCGGTGTTTGAACATCACTCATTCACCATTGTAAGACTCTGATGGACAACAATACTATAAAGCATATTAAAATTCTCCAAACCTTCCTAAATGACACTTTTCTTTCTCTCCAACCTCATTTTCATTCTTAGTGGGACGGATTTCACTCCAATCGTCCTATAAGTTGAATCGGTGTTTGTACAGCAATCCATCACCATTTTAAGACTCTTATGGAGAATAATTCTATAAAGAATAGTCCACACCTTCCTAACTGTCCCATTTCTATCTCTCCAACCTCCTTTTCTTTCTAAGTGGTACGGATTTCACTCGAATCGTCCTATAAGTTGAATCGGTGTTTGTACATCATTCATTCACCATTGTAAGACTCTTATGGACAACAATACTATAAAGCACATCAAAATTCTCCACACATTTCTAAATGACACTTTTCTTTCTCTCCAACCTCATTTTATTTCTTAGTGGGACGGATTTCCCTCGAATCGTCCTGTAAGTTGAATCGATTTTTGTACATCATTCCTTCACCATTGTAAAACTCTTATGGAAAACAATACTACAAAGCATAGTCCAAACCTTCATAACTTGCCCTTTTCTTTCTCTCCAACCTCTTTTTCTTTCTAAGTTTGACAGATTTCACTCGAATCGCCCAACAAGTTGAATCGGTATTTGTACATTATTCCTTCACCATTATAAGACTCTTATGGACAACAATTCTATAAAGCATAGTCCACACCTTCCGAACTGTCCCATTTCAATCTCTCCAACCTCATTTTATTTCTAAGTGGGACGAATTTCACTCGAATCGTCTTATAAGTTGAATCGGTGTTTGTACATCATTCATTCAACATTTTAAGACTCTTATGGACAACAATAATATAAAGCATATCAAAATTCTCCAAACCTTCCGAAATGACACTTTTCTTTCTCTCCAACTTCATTTTATTTCTTAGTAGGAAAGATTTCACACGAATCGTCCTGTAAGTTGAATCGATTTTTGTACATCATTCCTTCACCATTGTAAAATTCTTATGGAAAACAACACTACAAAGCATAGTCCAAACCTTCTTAACTTGCCCTTTTCTTTCTCTCCAACCTCTTTTTCTTTCTAGGTTTGACGGATTTCACTCGAATCGCCCAACAAGTTGAATCGGTGTTTGTACATTATTCCTTCACCATTATAAGACTCTTATGGACAACAATTCTATAAATCATAGTCCACACCTTACGAACTGTCCCATTTCTATCTATCCAACCTCATTTTCTTTCTAAGTGGGACGGATTTCACTCGAATCGTCCTATAAGTTGAATCGGTGTTTGAACATCACTCATTCACCATTGTAAGACTCTGATGGACAACAATACTATAAAGCATATTAAAATTCTCCAAACCTTCCTAAATGACACTTTTCTTTCTCTCCAACCTCATTTTCATTCTTAGTGGGACGGATTTCACTCGAATCGTCCTATAAGTTGAATCGGTGTTTGTACAGCAATCCATCACCATTATAAGACTCTTATGGAGAACAATTCTATAAAGAATAGTCCACACCTTCCTAATTGTCCCATTTCTATCTCTCCAACCTCCTTTTCTGTCTAAGTGGTACGGATTTCACTCGAATCGTCCTATAAGTTGAATCGGTGTTTGTACATCATTCATTCACCATTGTAAGACTCACATGGACAATAATACTATAAAGCACATCAAAATTCTCCACACATTTCTAAATGACACTTTTCTTTCTCTCCATCCTCATTTTATTTCTTAGTGGGACGGATTTCACTCGATTCCTCTTATAAGTTGAATCGGTGTTTGTACGTCATTCATTCACCATTGTAAGACTCTTATGGACAACAATAATATAAAGCATATCAAAATTCTCCAAACCTTCCGAAATGACACTTTTCTTTCTCTCCAACCTCATTTTATTTCTTAGTATGAAGGATTTCACACGAATCGTCCTGTAAGTTGAATCGATTTTTGTACATCATTCCTTAACCATTGTAAAACTCTTATGGAAAACAACACTACAAAGCATAGTCCAAACCTTCATAACTTGCCCTTTTCTTTCTCTCCAACCTCTTTTTCTTTCTAAGTTTAACAGATTTCACTCGAATCGCCCAACAAGTTGAATCGGTGTTTGTACATTATTCCTTCACCATTATAAGACTCTTATGGACAACAATTCTATAAATCATAGTCCACACCTTACGAACTGTCCCATTTCTATCTCTTCAACCTCATTTTCTTTCTAAGTGGGACGGATTTCACTCGAATCGTCCTTTAAGTGGAATCGGTGTTTGAACATCACTCATTCACCATTGTAAGACTCTGATGGACAACAATACGATAAAGCATATTAAAATTCTCCAAACCTTCCTAAATGACACTTTTCTTTCTCTCCAACCTCATTTTCATTCTTAGTGGGACGGATTTCACTCCAATCGTCCTATAAGTTGAATCGGTGTTTGTACAGCAATCCATCACCATTTTAAGACTCTTATGGAGAATAATTCTATAAAGAATAGTCCACACCTTCCTAACTGTCCCATTTCTATCTCTCCAACCTCCTTTTCTTTCTAAGTGGTACGGATTTCACTCGAATCGTCCTATAAGTTGAATCGGTGTTTGTACATCATTCATTCACCATTGTAAGACTCTTATGGACAACAATACTATAAAGCACATCAAAATTCTCCACACATTTCTAAATGACACTTTTCTTTCTCTCCAACCTCATTTTATTTCTTAGTGGGACGGATTTCCCTCGAATCGTCCTGTAAGTTGAATCGATTTTTGTACATCATTCCTTCACCATTGTAAAACTCTTATGGAAAACAATACTACAAAGCATAGTCCAAACCTTCATAACTTGCCCTTTTCTTTCTCTCCAACCTCTTTTTCTTTCTAAGTTTGACAGATTTCACTCGAATCGCCCAACAAGTTGAATCGGTATTTGTACATTATTCCTTCACCATTATAAGACTCTTATGGACAACAATTCTATAAAGCATAGTCCACACCTTCCGAACTGTCCCATTTCAATCTCTCCAACCTCATTTTATTTCTAAGTGGGACGAATTTCACTCGAATCGTCTTATAAGTTGAATCGGTGTTTGTACATCATTCATTCAACATTTTAAGACTCTTATGGACAACAATAATATAAAGCATATCAAAATTCTCCAAACCTTCCGAAATGACACTTTTCTTTCTCTCCAACTTCATTTTATTTCTTAGTAGGAAAGATTTCACACGAATCGTCCTGTAAGTTGAATCGATTTTTGTACATCATTCCTTCACCATTGTAAAATTCTTATGGAAAACAACACTACAAAGCATAGTCCAAACCTTCTTAACTTGCCCTTTTCTTTCTCTCCAACCTCTTTTTCTTTCTAGGTTTGACGGATTTCACTCGAATCGCCCAACAAGTTGAATCGGTGTTTGTACATTATTCCTTCACCATTATAAGACTCTTATGGACAACAATTCTATAAATCATAGTCCACACCTTACGAACTGTCCCATTTCTATCTATCCAACCTCATTTTCTTTCTAAGTGGGACGGATTTCACTCGAATCGTCCTATAAGTTGAATCGGTGTTTGAACATCACTCATTCACCATTGTAAGACTCTGATGGACAACAATACTATAAAGCATATTAAAATTCTCCAAACCTTCCTAAATGACACTTTTCTTTCTCTCCAACCTCATTTTCATTCTTAGTGGGACGGATTTCACTCGAATCGTCCTATAAGTTGAATCGGTGTTTGTACAGCAATCCATCACCATTATAAGACTCTTATGGAGAACAATTCTATAAAGAATAGTCCACACCTTCCTAACTGTCCCATTTCTATCTCTCCAACCTCCTTTTCTTTCTAAGTGGTACGGATTTCACTCGAATCGTCCTATAAGTTGAATCGGTGTTTGTACATCATTCATTCACCATTGTAAGACTCATATGGACAACAATACTATAAAGCACATCAAAATTCTCCACACATTTCTAAATGACACTTTTCTTTCTCTCCATCCTCATTTTATTTCTTAGTGGGACGGATTTCACTCGATTCCTCTTATAAGTTGAATCGGTGTTTGTACGTCATTCATTCACCATTGTAAGACTCTTATGGACAACAATAATATAAAGCATATCAAAATTCTCCAAACCTTCCGAAATGACACTTTTCTTTCTCTCCAACCTCATTTTATTTCTTAGTATGAAGGATTTCACACGAATCGTCCTGTAAGTTGAATCGATTTTTGTACATCATTCCTTAACCATTGTAAAACTCTTATGGAAAACAACACTACAAAGCATAGTCCAAACCTTCATAACTTGCCCTTTTCTTTCTCTCCAACCTCTTTTTCTTTCTAAGTTTAACAGATTTCACTCGAATCGCCCAACAAGTTGAATCGGTGTTTGTACATTATTCCTTCACCATTATAAGACTCTTATGGACAACAATTCTATAAATCATAGTCCACACCTTACGAACTGTCCCATTTCTATCTCTCCAACCTCATTTTCTTTCTAAGTGGGACGGATTTCACTCGAATCGTCCTATAAGTGGAATCGGTGATTGAACATCACTCATTCACAATTGTAAGACTCATATGGACAACAATACTATAAAGCACATCAAAATTCTCCACACATTTCTAAATTACACTTTTCTTTCTCTCCATCCTCATTTTATTACTTAGTGGGACGGATTTCATTCGATTCCTCTTATAAGTTGAATCGGTGGTTTGTACGTCATTCATTCACCATTGTAAGACTCTTATGGACAACAATAATATAAAGCATATCAAAATTCTCCAAACCTTCCGAAATGACACTTTTCTTTCTCTCCAACCTCATTTTATTTCTTAGTATGAAGGATTTCACACGAATCGTCCTGTAAGTTGAATCGATTTTTGTACATCATTCCTTAACCATTGTAAAACTCTTATGGAAAACAACACTACAGAGCATAGTCCAAACCTTCATAACTTGCCCTTTTCTTTCTCTCCAACCTCTTTTTCTTTCTAAGTTTAACAGATTTCACTCGAATCGCCCAACAAGTTGAATCGGTGTTTTTACATTATTCCTTCACCATTATAAGACTCTTATGGACAACAATTCTATAAATCATAGTCCACACCTTACGAACTGTCCCATTTCTATCTCTCCAACCTCATTTTCTTTCTAAGTGGGACGGATTTCACTCGAATCGTCCTATAAGTGGAATCGGTGTTTGAACATCACTCATTCACCATTGTAAGACTCTGATGGACAACAATACTATAAAGCATATTAAAATTCTCCAAACCTTCCTAAATGACACTTTTCTTTCTCTCCAACCTCATTTTCATTCTTAGTGGGACGGATTTCACTCGAATCGTCCTATAAGTTGAATCGGTGTTTGTACAGCAATCCATCACCATTATAAGACTCTTATGGAGAACAATTCTATAACGAATAGTCCACACCTTCCTAACTGTCCCATTTCTATCTCTCCAACCTCATTTTCTTTCTAAGTTGTACGGATTTCACTCGAATCGTCCTATAAGTTGAATCGGTGTTTGTACATCATTCATTCACCATTGTAAGACTCATATGGACAACAATACTATAAAGCACATCAAAATTCTCCACACATTTCTAAATGACACTTTTCTTTCTCTCCATCCTCATTTTATTTCTTAGTGGGACGGATTTCACTCGATTCCTCTTATAAGTTGAATCGGTGTTTGTACGTCATTCATTCACCATTGTAAGACTCTTATGGACAACAATAATATAAAGCATATCAAAATTCTCCAAACCTTCCGAAATGACACTTTTCTTTCTCTCCAACCTCATTTTATTTCTTAGTATGAAGGATTTCACACGAATCGTCCTGTAAGTTGAATCGATTTTTGTACATCATTCCTTAACCATTGTAAAACTCTTATGGAAAACAACACTACAAAGCATAGTCCAAACCTTCATAACTTGCCCTTTTCTTTCTCTCCAACCTCTTTTTCTTTCTAAGTTTAACAGATTTCACTCGAATCGCCCAACAAGTTGAATCGGTGTTTGTACATTATTCCTTCACCATTATAAGACTCTTATGGACAACAATTCTATAAATCATAGTCCACACCTTACGAACTGTCCCATTTCTATCTCTCCAACCTCATTTTCTTTCTAAGTGGGACGGATTTCACTCGAATCGTCCTATAAGTGGAATCGGTGATTGAACATCACTCATTCACAATTGTAAGACTCATATGGACAACAATACTATAAAGCACATCAAAATTCTCCACACATTTCTAAATTACACTTTTCTTTCTCTCCATCCTCATTTTATTACTTAGTGGGACGGATTTCATTCGATTCCTCTTATAAGTTGAATCGGTGGTTTGTACGTCATTCATTCACCATTGTAAGACTCTTATGGACAACAATAATATAAAGCATATCAAAATTCTCCAAACCTTCCGAAATGACACTTTTCTTTCTCTCCAACCTCATTTTATTTCTTAGTATGAAGGATTTCACACGAATCGTCCTGTAAGTTGAATCGATTTTTGTACATCATTCCTTAACCATTGTAAAACTCTTATGGAAAACAACACTACAAAGCATAGTCCAAACCTTCATAACTTGCCCTTTTCTTTCTCTCCAACCTCTTTTTCTTTCTAAGTTTAACAGATTTCACTCGAATCGCCCAACAAGTTGAATCGGTGTTTTTACATTATTCCTTCACCATTATAAGACTCTTATGGACAACAATTCTATAAATCATAGTCCACACCTTACGAACTGTCCCATTTCTATCTCTCCAACCTCATTTTCTTTCTAAGTGGGACGGATTTCACTCGAATCGTCCTATAAGTGGAATCGGTGTTTGAACATCACTCATTCACCATTGTAAGACTCTGATGGACAACAATACTATAAAGCATATTAAAATTCTCCAAACCTTCCTAAATGACACTTTTCTTTTTCTCCAACCTCATTTTCATTCTTAGTGGGACGGATTTCACTCGAATCGTCCTATAAGTTTAATCGGTGTTTGTACAGCAATCCATCACCATTATAAGACTCTTATGGAGAACAATTCTATAAAGAATAGTCCACACCTTCCTAACTGTCCCATTTCTATCTCTCCAACCTCCTTTTCTTTCTAAGTGGTACGGATTTCACTCGAATCGTCCTATAAGTTGAATCGGTGTTTGTACATCATTCATTCACCATTGTAAGACTCTTATGGACAACAATACTATAAAGCACATCAAAATTCTCCACACATTTCTAAATGACACTTTTCTTTCTCTCCAACCTCATTTTATTTCTTAGTGGGACGGATTTCCCTCGAATCGTCCTGTAAGTTGAATCGATTTTTGTACATCATTCCTTCACCATTGTAAAACTCTTATGGAAAACAATACTACAAAGCATAGTCCAAACCTTCATAACTTGCCCTTTTCTTTCTCTCCAACCTCTTTTTCTTTCTAAGTTTGACAGATTTCACTCGAATCGCCCAACAAGTTGAATCGGTATTTGTACATTATTCCTTCACCATTATAAGACTCTTATGGACAACAATTCTATAAAGCATAGTCCACACCTTCCGAACTGTCCCATTTCTATCTTTCCAACCTCCTTTTCTTTCTAAGTGGGACGGATTTCACTCGATTCCTCTTATAAGTTGAATCGGTGTTTGTACATCATTCATTCAACATTTTAAGACTCTTATGGACAACAATAATATAAAGCATATCAAAATTCTCCAAACCTTCCGAAATGACACTTTTCTTTCTCTCCAACCTCATTTTATTTCTTAGTAGGAAGGATTTCACACGAATCGTCCTGTATGTTGAATCGATTTTTGTACATCATTCCTTCACCATTGTAAAACTCTTATGGAAAACAACACTACAAAGCATAGTCCAAACCTTCATAACTTGCCCTTTTCTTTCTCTCCAACCTCTTTTTCTTTCTAAGTTTGACGGATTTCACTCGAATCGCCCAACAAGTTGAATCGGTGTTTGGACATTATTCCTTCACCATTATAAGACTCTTATGGACAACAATTCTATAAATCATAGTCCACACCTTACGAACTGTCCCATTTCTATCTCTCCAACCTCATTTTCTTTCTAAGTGGGACGGATTTCACTCGAATCGTCCAATAAGTTGAATCGGTGTTTGAACATCACTCATTCACCATTGTAAGACTCTGATGGACAACAATACTATAAAGCATATTAAAATTCTCCAAACCTTCCTAAATGACACTTTTCTTTCTCTCCAACCTCATTTTCATTCTTAGTGGGACGGATTTCACTCGAATCGTCCTATAAGTTGAATCGGTGTTTGTACAGCAATCCATCACCACTATAAGACTCTTATGGAGAACACTTCTATAAAGAATAGTCCATACCTTCCTAACTGTCCCATTTCTATCTCTCCAACCTCCTTTTCTTTCTATGTGGTACGGATTTCACTCGAATCGTCCTATAAGTTGAATCGGTGTTTGTACATCATTCATTCACCATTGTAAGACTCTTATGGACAACAATACTATAAAGCACATCAAAATTCTCCACACATTGCTAAATGACACTTTTCTTTCTCTCCATCCTCATTTTATTTCTTAGTGGGACGGATTTCCGTCGAATCGTCCTGTAAGTTGAATCGATTTTTGTACATCATTCCTTCACCATTGTAAAACTCTTACGGAAAACAATACTACAAAGCATAGTCCAAACCTTCATAACTAGCCCTTTTCTTTCTCTCCAACCTCTTTTTCTTTCTAAGTTTGACAGATTTCACTCGTATCGCCCAACAAGTTGAATCGGTATTTGTACATTATTCCTTCACCATTATAAGACTCTTATGGACAACAATTCTATAAAGCATAGTCCACACCTTCCGAACTGTCCCGTTTCTATCTTTCCAACCTCCTTTTCTTTCTAAGTGGGACGGATTTCACTCGATTCCTCTTATAAGGTGAATCGGTGTTTGTACATCATTCATTCAACATTTTAAGACTCTTATGGACAACAATAATATAAAGCATATCAAAATTCTCCAAACCTTCCGAAATGACACTTTTCTTTCTCTCCAACCTCATTTTATTTCTTAGTAGGAAGGATTTCACACGAATCGTCCTGTAAGTTGAATCGATTTTTGTACATCATTCCTTCACCATTGTAAAACTCTTATGGAAAACAACACTACAAAGCATAGTCCAAACCTTCATAACTTGCCCTTTTCTTTCTCTCCAACCTCTTTTTCTTTCTAAGTTTGACGGATTTCACTCGAATCGCCCAACAAGTTGAATCGGTGTTTGGACATTATTCCTTCACCATTATAAGACTCTTATGGACAACAATTCTATAAATCATAGTCCACACCTTACGAACTGTCCCATTTCTATCTCTCCAACCTCATTTTCTTTCTAAGTGGGACGGATTTCACTCGAATCGTCCTATAAGTGGAATCGGTGTTTGAACATCACTCATTCACCATTGTAAGACTCATATGGACAACAATACTATAAAGCACATCAAAATTCTCCACACATTTCTAAATGACACTTTTCTTTCTCTCCATCCTCATTTTATTTCTTAGTGGGACGGATTTCCGTCGAATCGTCCTGTAAGTTGAATCGATTTTTGTACATCATTCCTTCACCATTGTAAAACTCTTACGGAAAACAATACTACAAAGCATAGTCCAAACCTTCATAACTAGCCCTTTTCTTTCTCTCCAACCTATTTTTCTTTCTAAGTTTGACAGATTTCACTCGTATCGCCCAACAAGTTGAATCAGTATTTGTACATTATTCCTTCACCATTATAAGACTCTTATGGACAACAATTCTATAAAGCATAGTCCACACCTTCCGAACTGTCCCATTTCTATCTCTCCAACCTCATTTTCTTTCTAAGTGGGACGGATTTCACTCGAATAGTCTTATAAGTTGAATCGGTGTTTGTACATCATTCATTCACCATTTTAAGACTCTTATGGACAACAATAATATAAAGCATATCAAAATTCTCCAAACCTTCCGAAATGACACTTTTCTTTCTCTCCAACCTCATTTTATTTCTTAGTAGGAAGGATTTCACACGAATCGTCCTGTAAGTTGAATCGATTTTTGTACATCATTCCTTCACCATTGTAAAACTCTTATGGAAAACAACACTACAAAGCATAGTCCAAACCTTCATAACTTGCCCTTTTCTTTCTCTCCAACCTCTTTTTCTTTCTAAGTTTGACGGATTTCACTCGAATCGCCCAACAAGTTGAATCGGTGTTTGGACATTATTCCTTCACCATTATAAGACTCTTATGGACAACAATTCTATAAATCATAGTCCACACCTTACGAACTGTCCCATTTCTATCTCTCCAACCTCATTTTCTTTCTAAGTGGGACGGATTTCACTCGAATCGTCCTATAAGTGGAATCGGTGTTTGAACATCACTCATTCACCATTGTAAGACTCATATGGACAACAATACTATAAAGCACATCAAAATTCTCCACACATTTCTAAATGACACTTTTCTTTCTCTCGATCCACATTTTATTACTTAGTGGGACGGATTTCACTCGATTCCTCTTATAAGTTGAATCGGTCTTTGTACGTCATTCATTCACCATTGTAAGACTCTTATGGACAACAATAATATAAAGCATATCAAAATTCTCCAAACCTTCCGAAATGACACTTTTCTTTCTCTCCAACCTCATTTTATTTCTTAGTATGAAGGATTTCACACGAATCGTCCTGTAAGTTGAATCGATTTTTGTACATCATTCCTTAACCATTGTAAAACTCTTATGGAAAACAACACTACAAAGCATAGTCCAAACCTTCATAACTTGCCATTTTCTTTCTCTCCAACCTCTTTTTCTTTCTAAGTTTAACAGATTTCACTCGAATCGCCCAACAAGTTGAATCGGTGTTTGTACATTATTCCTTCACCATTATAAGACTCTTATGGACAACAATTCTATAAATCATAGTCCACACCTTACGAACTGTCCCATTTCTATCTCTCCAACCTCATTTTCTTTCTAAATGGGACGGATTTCACTCGAATCGTCCTATAAGTGGAATCGGTGTTTGAACATCACTCATTCACCATTGTAAGACTCTGATGGACAACAATACTATAAAGCATATTAAAATTCTCCAAACCTTCCTAAATGACACTTTTCTTTCTCTCCAACCTCATTTTCATTCTTAGTGGGACGGATTTCACTCGAATCGTCCTATAAGTTGAATCGGTGTTTGTACAGCAATCCATCACCATTATAAGACTCTTATGGAGAACAATTTTATAAAGAATAGTCCACACCTTCCTAACTTTCCCATTTCTATCTCTCCAACCTCCTTTTCTTTCTAAGTGGTACGGATTTCACTCGAATCGTCCTATAAGTTGAATCGGTGTTTGTACATCATTCATTCACCATTGTAAGACTCATATGGACAACAATACTATAAAGCACATCAAAATTCTCCACACATTTCTAAATGACACTTTTCTTTCTCTCCATCCTCATTTTATTTCTTAGTGGGACGGATTTCACTCGATTCCTCTTATAAGTTGAATCGGTGTTTGTACGTCATTCATTCACCATTGTAAGACTCTTATGGACAATAATAATTTAAAGCATATCAAAATTCAACAAACCTTCCGAAATGACACTTTTCTTTCTCTCCAACCTCATTTTATTTCTTAGTATGAAGGATTTCACACGAATCGTCCTGTAAGTTGAATCGATTTTTGTACATCATTCCTTAACCATTGTAAAACTCTTATGGAAAACAACACTACAAAGCATAGTCCAAACCTTCATAACTTGCCCTTTTCTTTCTCTCCAACCTCTTTTTCTTTCTAAGTTTGACAGATTTCACTCGTATCGCCCAACAAGTTGAATCGGTGTTTGTACATTATTCCTTCACCATTATAAGACTCTTATGGACAACAATTCTATAAATCATAGTCCACACCTTACGAACTGTCCCATTTCTATCTCTCCAACCTCATTTTCTTTCTAAGTGGGACGGATTTCACTCGAATCGTCCTATAAGTGGAATCGGTGTTTGAACATCACTTATTCACCATTGTAAGACTCATATGGACAACAATACTATAAAGCGCATCAAAATTCTCCACACATTTCTAAATGACACTTTTCTTTCTCTCCATCCTCATTTTATTACTTAGTGGGACGGATTTCACTCGATTCCTCTTATAAGTTGAATCGGTGGTTTGTACGTCATTCATTCACCATTGTAAGACTCTTATGGACAACAATAATATAAAGCATATCAAAATTCTCCAAACCTTCCGAAATGACACTTTTCTTTCTCTCCAACCTCATTTTATTTCTTAGTATGAAGGATTTCACACGAATCGTCCTGTAAGTTGAATCGATTTTTGCATAGTCCAAACCTTCATAACTTGCCCTTTTCTTTCTCTCCAACCTCTTTTTCTTTCTAAGTTTAACAGATTTCACTCGAATCACCCAACAAGTTGAATCGGTGTTTTTACATTATTACTTCACCATTATAAGACTCTTATGGACAACAATTCTATAAATCATAGTCCACACCTTACGAACTGTCCCATTTCTATCTCTCCAACCTCATTTTCTTTCTAAGTGGGACGGATTTCACTCGAATCGTCCTATAAGTGGAATCGGTGTTTGAACATCACTCATTCACCATTGTAAGACTCTGATGGACAACAATACTATAAAGCATATTAAAATTCTCCAAACCTTCCTAAATGACACTTTTCTTTCTCTCCAACCTCATTTTCATTCTTAGTGGGACGGATTTCACTCGAATCGTCCTATAAGTTGAATCGGTGTTTGTACAGCAATCCATCACCATTATAAGACTCTTATGGAGAACAATTCTATAAAGAATAGTCCACACCTTCCTAACTGTCCCATTTCTATCTCTCCAACCTCCTTTTCTTTCTAAGTGGTACGGATTTCACTCGAATCGTCCTATAAGTTGAATCGGTGTTTGTACATCATTCATTCACCATTGTAAGACTCTTATGGACAACAATACTATAAAGCACATCAAAATTCTCCACACATTTCTAAATGACACTTTTCTTTCTCTCCAACCTCATTTTATTTCTTAGTGGGACGGATTTCCCTCGAATCGTCCTGTAAGTTGAATCGATTTTTGTACATCATTCCTTCACCATTGTAAAACTCTTATGGAAAACAATACTACAAAGCATAGTCCAAACCTTCACAACTTGCCCTTTTCTTTCTCTCCAACCTCTTTTTCTTTCTAAGTTTGACAGATTTCACTCGAATCGCCCAACAAGTTGAATCGGTATTTGTACATTATTCCTTCACCATTATAAGACTCTTATGGACAACAATTCTACAAAGCATAGTCCACACCTTCCGAACTGTCCCATTTCTATCTCTCCAACCTCCTTTTCTTTCTAAGTGGGACGGATTTCACTCGAGTCCTCTTATAAGTTGAATCGGTGTTTATACGTCATTCATTCACCATTGTAAGACTCTTATGGACAACAATAATATAAAGCATATCAAAATTCTCCAAACCTTCCGAAATGACACTTTTCTTTCTCTCCAACCTCATTTTATTTCTTAGAATGAAGGTTTTCACACGAATCGTCTTGTAAGTTGAATCGATTTTTGTACATCATTCCTTAACCATTGTAAAACTCTTATGGAAAACAACACTACAAAGCATAGTCCAAACCTTTATAACTTGCCCTTTTCTTTCTCTCCAACCTCTTTTTCTTTCTAAGTTTAACGGATTTCACTCGAATCGCCCAACAAGTTGAATCGGTTTTTGTACATTATTCCTTCACCATTATAAGACTCTTATGGACAACAATTCTATAAATCATAGTCCACACCTTACGAACTGTCCCATTTCTATCTCTCCAACCTCATTTTCTTTCTAAGTGGGACGGATTTCACTCGAATCGTCCTATAAGTTGAATCGGTGTTTGAACATCACTCATTCACCATTGTAAGACTCTGATGGACAACAATACTATAAAGCATATTAAAATTCTCCAAACCTTCCTAAATGACACTTTTCTTTCTCTCCAACCTCATTTTCATTCTTAGTGGGACGGATTTCACTCGAATCGTCCTATAAGTTGAATCGGTGTTTGTACAGCAATCCATCACCATTATAAGACTCTTATGGAGAACAATTCTATAAAGAATAGTCCACACCTTCCTAACTGTCCCATTTCTATCTGTCCAACCTCCTTTTCTTTCCAAGTGGGACAGATTTCACTCGAATCGTCCTATAAGTTGAATCGGTGTTTGAATATCACTCATTCACCATTGTAAGACTCTGATGGACAACAATACTATAAAGTATATTAAAATTCTACAAACCTTCCTAAATGACACTTTTCTTTCTCTCCAACCTCATTTTCTTTCTTAGTGGGACGGATTTCACTCGAATCGTCCTATAAGTTGAATCGGTGTTTGTAGAGCAATCCATCACCATTATAAGACTCTTATGGAGAACAATTCTATAAAGAATAGTCCACACCTTCCTAACTGTCCCATTTCTATCTCTCCAACCTCCTTTTCTTTCTAAGTGGTACGGATTTCACTCGAATCGTCCTATAAGTTGAATCGGTGTTTGTACATCATTCATTCACCATTGTAAGAATCATATGGACAACAATACTATAAAGCACATCAAAATTCTCCACACATTTCTAAATGACACTTTTATTTCTCTCCAACCTCATTTTATTTCTTAGTGGGACGGATTTCCCTCGAATCGTCCTGTAAGTTGAATCGATTTTTGTACATCATTCCTTCACCATTGTAAAACTCTTATGGAAAACAATACTACAAAGCATAGTCCAAACCTTCATAACTTGCCCTTTTCTTTCTCTCCAACCTCTTTTTCTTTCTAAGTTTGACAGATTTCACTCGAATCGCCCAACAAGTTGAATCGGTATTTGTACATTATTCCTTCACCATTATAAGACTCTTATGGACAACAATTCTATAAAGCATAGTCCACACCTTCCGAACTGTCCCATTTCTATCTCTCCAACCTCATTATCTTTCTAAGTGGGACGGATTTCACTCGAATCGTCCTATAAGTTGAATCGGTGTTTGAACATCACTCATTCACCATTGTAAGACTCTGATGGACAACAATACAATAAAGCATATTAAAATTCTCCAAACCTTCCTAAATTACACTTTTCTTTCTCTTCGACCTCATTTTCTTTCTTAGTGGGACGGATTTCACACGAATCGTCCTGTAAGTTGAATCGATTTTTGTACATCATTCCTTCACCATTGTAAAACTCTTATGGAAAACAACACTACAAAGCATAGTCCAAACCTTCATAACTTGCCTTTTTCTTTCTCTCCAACCTCTTTTTCTTTCTAAGTTTGACGGATTTCACTCGAATCGCCCAACAAGTTGAATCGGTGTTTCTACATTATTCCTTCACCATTATAAGACTCTTATGGACAACAATTCTATAAAGCATAGTCCACACCTTCCGAACTGTCCCATTTCTATCTCTCCAACCTCATTTTCTTTCTAAGTGGGACGGATTTCACTCGAATCGTCTTATAAGTTGAATCGGTGTTTGAACATCACTCATTCACCATTGTAAGACTCTGATGGACAACAATACTATAAAGCATATTAAAATTCTCCAAACCTTCCTAAATGACACTTTTCTTTCTCTCCAACCTCATTTTCATTCTTAGTGGGACGGATTTCACTCGAATCGTCCTATAAGTTGAATCGGTGTTTGTACGGCAATCCATAACCATTATAAGACTCTTATGGAGAACAATTCTATAAAGAATAGTCCACACCTTCCTAACTGTCCCATTTCTATCTCTCCAACCTCCTTTTCTTTCTAAGTGGTACGGATTTTACTCGAATCGTCCTATAAGTTGAATCGGTGTTTGTACATCATTAATTCACCATTGTAAGATTCTTATGGACAACAATACTATAAAGCACATCAAAATTCTCCACACATTTCTAAATGACACTTTTCTTTCTCTCCAACCTCATTTTATTTCTTAGTGGGACGGATTTCCCTCGAATCGTCCTGTAAGTTGAATCGATTTTTGTACATCATTCCTTCACCTTTGGAAAACTCTTATGGAAAACAATACTACGAAGCATAGTCCAAACCTTCATAACTTGCCCTTTTCTTTCTCTCCAACCTCTTTTTCTTTCTAAGTTTGACATATTTCACTCGAATCGCCCAACAAGTTGAATCGGTATTTGTACATTATTCCTTCACCATTCTAAGATTCTTATGGACAACAATTCTATAAAGCATATTAAAATTCTCCAAACCTTCCTAAATGACACTTTTCTTTCTCTCAAACCTCATTTTCTTTCTTAGTGGGACGGATTTCACTCGAATCGTCCTATAAGTTGAATCGGTGTTTGTACAGCAATCTATCACCACTATAAGACTCTTATGGAGAACAATTCTATAAAGAATAGTCCACACCTTCCAAACTGTCCCATTTCTATCTCTCCAACCTCCTTTTCTTTCTAAGTGGTACGGATTTCACTCGAATCGTCCTATAAGTTGAATCGGTGTTTGTATTTCATTCATTCACCATTGAAAGACTCTTATGGACAACAATACTATAAAGCACATCAAAATTCTCCACACATTTCTAAATGACACTTTTCTTTCTCTCCAACCTCATTTTATTTCTTAGTGGGACGGATTTCACTCGAATTGTCCTGTAAGTTGAATCGATTTTTGTACATCATTCCTTCACCATTGTAAAACTCTTATGGAAAACAATACTACAAAGCATAGCCCAAACCTTCATAACTTGCCCTTTTCTTTCTCTCCAACCTCTTTTTCTTTCTAAGTTTGACAGATTTCACTCGAATCGCCCAACAAGTTGAATCGGTATTTGTACATTATTCCTTCACCATTATAAGACTCTTATGGACAACAATTCTATAAAGCATAGTCCACACCTTCCGAACTGTCCCATTTCTATCTCTCCAACCTCATTTTCTTTCTAAGTGGGACGGATTTCACTCGAATCGTCTTATAAGTTGAATCGGTGTTTGTACATCATTCATTCACCATTTTAAGACTCTTATGGACAACAATAATATAAAGCATATCAAAATTCTCCAAACCTTCCGAAATGACACTTTTCTTTCTCTCCAACCTCATTTTATTTCTTAGTAGGAAGGATTTCACACGAATCGTCCTGTAAGTTGAATCGATTTTTGTACATCATTCCTTCACGATTGTAAAACTCTTATGGAAAACAACACTACAAAGCATAGTCCAAACCTTCATAACTTGCCCTTTTCTTTCTCTGCAACCTCTTTTTCTTTCTAAGTTTGACGGATTTCACTCGAATCGCCCAACAAGTTGAATCGGTGTTTGTACATTATTCCTTCACCATTATAAGACTCTTATGGACAACAATTCTATAAATCATAGTCCACACCTTCCGAACTGTCCCATTTCTATCTCTCCAACCTCATTTTCTTTCTAAGTGGGACGGATTTCACTCGAATCGTCTTATAAGTTGAATCGGTGTTTGAACAATACTCATTCACCATTGTAAGACTCTGATGGACAACAATACTATAAAGCATATTTAAATTCTCCAAACCTTCCGAAATGACACTTTTCTTTCTCTCCAACCTCATTTTCATTCTTAGTGGGACGGATTTCACTCGAATCGTCCTATAAGTTGAATCGGTGTTTGTACAGCAATCCATCACCATTATAAGACTCTTATGTAGAACAATTCTATAAAGAATACTGCACACCTTCCTAACTGTCCCATTTCTATCTCTCCAACCTCATTTTCTTTCTAAGTGGGACGGATTTCACTCGAATCGTCCTATAAGTTGAATCGGTGTTTGAACATCACTCATTCACCATTGTAAGACTCTGATGGACAACAATACTATAAAGCATATTAAAATTCTCCAAACCTTCCTAAATGACACTTTTCTTTCTCTCCAACCTCATTTTCTTTCTTAGTGGGACGGATTTCACTCGAATCGTCCTATAAGTTGAATTGCTGTTTGTACAGCAATCCATCACCACTATAAGACTCTTATGGAGAACAATTCTATAAAGAATAGTCCACACCTTCCTAACTGTCCCATTTCAATCTCTCCAACCTCCTTTTCTTTCTAAGTGGTACGGATTTTACTCGAATCGTCCTATAAGTTGAATCGGTGTTTGTACATCATTCATTCACCATTGTAAGACTCTTATGGACAACAATACTATAAAGCACATCAAAATTCTCCACACAATTCTAAATGACACTTTTCTTTCTCTCCAACCTCATTTTATTTCTTAGTGGGACGGATTTCCCTCGAATCGTCCTGTAAGTTGAATCGATTTTTGTACATCATTCCTTCACCATTGTAAAACTCTTATGGAAAACAATACTACAAAGCATAGTCCAAACCTTCATAACTTGCCCTTTTCTTTCTCTCCAACCTCTTTTTCTTTCTAAGTTTGACAGATTTCACTCTAATCGCCCAACAAGTTGAATCGGTATTTGTACATTATTCCTTCACCATTCTATGATTCTTATGGACAACAATTCTATAAAGCATAGTCCACACCTTCCGAACTGTCCCATTTCTATCTCTCCAACCTCATTTGCTTTCTAACTGGGACGAATTTCACTCGAATCGTCCAATAAGTTGAATCGGTGTTTGAACATCACTCATTCACCATTGTAAGACTCTGATGGACAACAATACTATAAAGCATATTAAAATTCTCCAAACCATCCTAAATGACACTTTTCTTTCTCTCCAACCTCATTTTCTTTCTTAGTGGGACGGATTTCACTCGAATCGTCCTATAAGTTGAATCGGTGTTTGTACAGGAATCCATCACCACTATAAGACTCTTATGGAGAACAATTCTATAAAGAATAGTCCACACCTTCCTAACTGTCCCATTTCTATCTCTCCAACGTCCGTTTCTTTCTAAGTGGTACGGATTTCACTCGAATCGTCCTATAAGTTGAATCGGTGTTTGTACATCATTCAATCACCATTATAAGACTCTTATGGACAACAATTCTATAAAGCATAGTCCACACCTTCCGAACTGTCCCATTTCTATCTCTCCAACCTCATTTTCTTTCTAAGTGGGACGGATTTCACTCGAATCGTCTTATAAGTTGAATCGGTGTTTGTACATCATTCATTCACCATTTTAAGACTCTTATGGACAACAATAATATAAAGCATATCAAAATTCTCCAAACCTTCCGAAATGACACTTTTCTTTCTCTCCAATCTCATTTTATTTCTTAGTAGGAAGGATTTCACACGAATCGTCCTGTAAGTTGAATCGATTTTTGTACATCATTCCTTCACCATTGTAAAACTCTTATGGAAAACAACACTACAAATCATAGTCCAAACCTTCATAACTTGCCCTTTTCTTTCTCTCCAACCTCTTTTTCTTTCTAAGTTTAACGGATTTCACTCGAATCGCCCAACAAGTTGAATCGGTGTTTGTACATTATTCCTTCACCATTATAAGATTCTTATGGACAACAATTCTATAAAGCATAGTCCACACCTTCCGAACTGTCCCATTTCTATCTCTCCAACCTCATTTTCTTTCTAAGTGGGACGGATTTCACTCGAATCGTCTTATAAGTTGAATCGGTGTTTGAACAATACTCATTCACCATTGTAAGACTCTGATGGACAACAATACTATAAAGCATATTAAAATTCTCCAAACCTTCCTAAATGACACTTTTCTTTCTCTCCAACCTCATTTTCATTCTTAGTGGGACGGATTTCACTCGAATCGTCCTATAAGTTGAATCGGTGTTTGCACAGCAATCCATCACCATTATAAGACTCTTATGTAGAACAATTCTATAAAGAATAGTGCACACCTTCCTAACTGTCCCATTTCTATCTCTCCAACCTCATTTTCTTTCTAAGTGGGACGGATTTCACTCGAATCGTCCTATAAGTTGAATCGGTGTTTGAACATCACTCATTCACCATTGTAAGACTCTGATGGAAAACAATACTATAAAGCC
Organism: Cornus suecica; assembly: GCA_963922005.1. Classification (NCBI taxonomy): domain Eukaryota; kingdom Viridiplantae; phylum Streptophyta; class Magnoliopsida; order Cornales; family Cornaceae; genus Cornus; species Cornus suecica. The sequence goes on from OY998241.1 coordinate 31,304,650, forward strand.
TATTAAAATTCTCCAAACCTTCCTAAATGACACTTTTCTTTCTCTCCAACCTCATTTTCTTTCCTAGTGGGACGGATTTCACTCGAATCGTCCTATAAGTTGAATCGGTGTTTGTACAGCAATCCATCACCACTATAAGACTCTTATGGAGAACAATTCTATAAAGAATAGTCCACACCTTCCTAACTGTCCCATTTCTATCTCTCCAACCTCCTTTTCTTTCTAAGTGGTACGGATTTCACTCGAATCGTCCTATAAGTTGAATCGGTGTTTGTACATCATTCATTCACCATTGTAAGACTCTTATGGACACCAATACTATAAAGCACATCAAAATTCTCCACACATTTCTAAATGACACTTTTCTTTCTCTCCAACCTCATTTTATTTCTTAGTGGGACGGATTTCACTTGAATTGTACTGTAAGTTGAATCGATTTTTATACATCATTCCTTCACCACTGTAAAACTCTTATGGAAAACAATACTACAAAGCATAGTCCAAACCTTCATAACTTGCCCTTTTCTTTCTCTCCAACCTCTTTTTCTTTCTAAGTTTGACAGATTTCACTCGAATCGCCCAACAAGTTGAATCGGTATTTGTACATTATTCCTTCACCATTATAAGACTCTTATGGACAACAATTCTATAAAGCATAGTCCACACCTTCCGAACTGTCCCATTTCTATCTCTCCAACCTCATTTTCTTTCTAAGTGGGACGGATTTCACTCGAATAGTCTTATAAGTTGAATCGGTGTTTGTACATCATTCATTCACCATTTTAAGACTCTTATGGACAACAATAATATAAAGCATATCAAAATTCTCCAAACCTTCCGAAATGACACTTTTCTTTCTCTCCAACCTCATTTTATTTCTTAGTAGGAAGGATTTCACACGAATCGTCCTGTAAGTTGAATCGATTTTTGTACATCATTCCTTCACCATTGTAAAACTCTTATGGAAAACAACACTACAAATCATAGTCCAAACCTTCATAACTTGCCCTTTTCTTTCTCTCCAACCTCTTTTTCTTTCTAAGTTTAACGGATTTCACTCGAATCGCCCAACAAGTTGAATCGGTGTTTGTACATTATTCCTTCACCATTATAAGATTCTTATGGACAACAATTCTATAAAGCATAGTCCACACCTTCCGAACTGTCCCATTTCTATCTCTCCAACCTCATTTTCTTTCTAAGTGGGACGGATTTCACTCGAATCGTCCTATAAGTTGAATCGGTGTTTGAACAATACTCATTCACCATTGTAAGACTCGGATGGACAACAATACTATAAAGCATATTGAAATTCTCCAAACCTTCCTAAAAGACACTTTTCTTTCTCTCCAACCTCATTTTCATTCTTAGTGGGACGGATTTCACTCGAATCGTCCTATAAGTTGAATCGGTGTTTGTACAGCAATCCATCACCATTATAAGACTCTTATGTAGAACAATTCTAAAAAGAATAGTGAACACCTTCCTAACTGTCCCATTTCTATCTCTCCAACCTCATTTTCTTTCAAAGTGGGACGGATTTCACTCGAATCGTCATATAAGTTGAATCGGTGTTTGTATATCATTCATTCACCATTGTAAGACTCTTATGGACAACAATACTAAAAAGCACATCAAAATTCTCCACACATTTCTAAATGACACTTTTCTTTCTCTCCAACCTCATTTTATTTCTTAGTGGGACGGATTTCACTCGAATTGTCCTGTAAGTTGAATCGATTTTTGTACATCATTCCTTCACCATTGTAAAACTCTTATGGAAAACAATACTACAAAGCATAGTCCAAACCTTCATAACTTGCCCTTTTCTTTCTCTCCAACCTCTTTTTCTTTCTAAGTTTGACAGATTTCACTCGAATCGCCCAACAATTTGAATCGGTATTTGTACATTATTCCTTCACCATTATAAGACTCTTATGGACAACAATTCTATAAAGCATAGTCCACACCTTCCGAACTGTCCCATTTCTATCTCTCCAACCTCATTTTCTTTCTAAGTGGGACGGATTTCACTCGAATCGTCTTATAAGTTGAATCGGTGTTTGTACATCATTCATTCACCATTTTAAGACTCTTATGGACAACAATAATATAAAGCATATCAAAATTCTCCAAACCTTCCGAAATGACACTTTTCTTTCTCTCCAACCTCATTTTATTTCTTAGTAGGAAGGATTTCACACGAATCGTCCTGTAAGTTGAATCGATTTTTGTACATCATTCCTTCACCATTGTAAAACTCTTATGGAAAACAACACTACAAATCATAGTCCAAACCTTCATAACTTGCCCTTTTCTTTCTCTCCAACCTCTTTTTCTTTCTAAGTTTAACGGATTTCACTCGAATCGCCCAACAAGTTGAATCGGTGTTTGTACATTATTCCTTCACCATTATAAGATTCTTATGGACAACAATTCTGTAAAGCATAGTCCACACCTTCCGAACTGTCCCATTTCTATCTCTCCAACCTCATTTTCTTTCTAAGTGGGACGGATTTCACTCGAATCGTCTTATAAGTTGAATCGGTGTTTGAACAATACTCATTCACCATTGTAAGACTCTGATGGACTACAATACTATAAAGCATATTAAAATTCTCCAAACATTCCTAAATGACACTTTTCTTTCTCTCCAACCTCATTTTCATTCTTAGTGGGACGGATTTCACTCATATCGTCCTATAAGTTGAATCGGTGTTTGTACAGCAATCCATCACCATTATAAGACTCTTATGTAGAACAATTCTATAAAGAATAGTGCACACCTTCCTAACTGTCCCATTTCTATCTCTCCAACCTCATTTTCTTTCTAAGTGGGACGGATTTCACTCGAATCGTCTTATAAGTTGAATCGATGCTTGAACAATACTCATTCACCATTGTAAGACTCTGATGGACAACAATACTATAAAGCATATTAAAATTTTCCAAACCTTCCTAAATGACACTTTTCTTTCTCTCCAACCTCATTTTCATTCTTAGTGGGACGGATTTCACTCGAATCGTCCTATAAGTTGAATCGGTGTTTGTACAGCAATCCATCACCATTATAAGACTCTTATGTAGAACAATTCTATAAAGAATAGTCCACACCTTCCTAACTGTCCCATTTCTATCTCTCCAACCTCCTTTACTTTCTAAGTGGTACGGATTTTACTCGAATCGTCCTATAAGTTGAATCGGTGTTTGTACAACATTCATTCACCATTGTAAGACTCTTATGGACAACAATACTATAAAGCACATCAAAATTCTCCACACATTTCTAAATGACACTTTTCTTTCTCTCCAACCTCATTTTATTTCTTAGTGGGACGGATTTCCCTCGAATCGTCCTATAAGTTGAATCGATTTTTGTACATCATTCCTTCACCATTGTAAAACTCATATGGAAAACAATACTACAAAGCATAGTCCAAACCTTCATAACTTGCCCTTTTCTTTCTCTCCAACCTCTTTTTCTTTCTAAGTTTGACAGATTTCACTCGAATCACCCAACAAGTTGAATCGGTATTTGTACATTATTCCTTCATCATTCTAAGATTCTTATGGACAACAATTCTATAAAGCATAGTCCACACCTTCCAAACTGTCCCATTTCTATCTCTCCAACCTCATTTGCTTTCTAACTGGGACGAATTTCACTCGAATCGTCCTATAAGTTGAATCGGTGTTTGAACATCACTCATTCACCATTGTAAGACTGTGATGGACAACAATACTATAAAGCATATTAAAATTCTCCAAACCATCCTAAATGACACTTTTCTTTCTCTCCAACCTCATTTTCTTTCAAAGTGGGACGGATTTCACTCGAATCGTCCTATAAGTTGAATCGGTGTTTGTACAGGAATCCATCACCACTATAAGACTCTTATGGAGAACAATTCTATAAAGAATAGTCCACACCTTCCTAACTGTCCCATTTCTATCTCTCCAACCTCCTTTTCTTTCTAAGTGGTACGGATTTCACTCGAATCGTCCTATAAGTTGAATCGGTGTTTGTACATCATTCATTCACCATTGTAAGACTCTTATGGACAACAATACTATAAAGCACATCAAAATTCTCCACACATTTCTAAATGACACTTTTCTTTCTCTCCAACCTCATTTTATTTCTTAGTGGGACGGATTTCACTCGAATTGTCCTGTAAGTTGAATCGATTTTTGTACATCATTCCTTCACCATTGTAAAACTCTTATGGAAAACAATACTACAAAGCATAGTCCAAACCTTCATAACTTGCCCTTTTCTTTCTCTCCAACCTCTTTTTCTTTCTAAGTTTGACAGATTTCACTCGAATCGCCCAACAAGTTGAATCGGTATTTGTACATTATTCCTTCACCATTATAAGACTCTTATGGACAACAATTCTATAAAGCATAGTCCACACCTTCCGAACTGTCCCATTTCTATCTCTCCAACCTCATTTTTTTTCTAAGTGGGACGGATTTCACTCGAATCGTCTTATAAGTTGAATCGGTGTTTGAACAATACTCATTCACCATTGTAAGACTCTGATGGACAACAATACTATAAAGCCTATTAAAATTCTCCAAACCTTCCTAAATGACACTTTTCTTTCTCTCCAACCTCATTTTCTTTCTAAGTGGGACGGATTTCACTCGAATCGTCTTATAAGTTGAATCGGTGTTTGAAAAATACTCATTCACCATTGTAAGACTCTGATGGACAACAATACTATAAAGCGTATTAAAATTCTCCAAACCTTCCTAAATGACACTTTTCTTTCTCTCCAACCTCATTTTCATTCTTAGTGGGACGGATTTCACTCGAATCGTCCTATAAGTTGAATCGGTGTTTGCACAGCAATCCATCACCATTATAAGACTCTTATGTAGAACAATTCTATAAAGAATAGTGCACACCTTCCTAACTGTCCCATTTCTATCTCTCCAACCTCATTTTCTTTCTAAGTGGGACGGATTTCACTCGAATCGTCCTATAAGTTGAATCGGTGTTTGAACATCACTCATTCACCATTGTAAGACTCTGATGGACAACAATACTATAAAGCATATTAAAATTCTCCAAACCTTCCTAAATGACACTTTTCTTTCTCTCCAACCTCATTTTCTTTCCTAGTGGGACGGATTTCACTCGAATCGTCCTATAAGTTGAATCGGTGTTTGTACAGCAATCCATCACCACTATAAGACTCTTATGGAGAACAATTCTATAAAGAATAGTCCACACCTTCCTAACTGTCCCATTTCTATCTCTCCAACCTCCTTTTCTTTCTAAGTGGAACGGATTTCACTCGAATCGTCCTATAAGTTGAATCGGTGTTTGTACATCATTCATTCACCATTGTAAGACTCTTATGGACAACAATACTATAAAGCACATCAAAATTCTGCACACATTTCTAAATGACACTTTTCTTTCTCTCCAACCTCATTTTATTTCTTAGTGGGACTGATTTCACTCGAATTGTCCTGTAAGTTGAATCGATTTTTGTACATCATTCCTTCACCATTGTAAAACTCTTATGGAAAACAATACTACAAAGCATAGTCCAAACCTTCATAACTTGCCCTTTTCTTTCTCTCCAACCTCTTTTTCTTTCTAAGTTTGACAGATTTCACTCGGATCGCCCAACAAGTTGAATCGGTATTTCTACATTATTCCTTCACCATTATAAGACTCTTATGGACAACAATTCTATAAAGCATAGTCCACACCTTCCGAACTGTCCCATTTCTATCTCTCCAACCTCATTTTCTTTCAAAGTGGGACGGATTTCACTCGAATCGTCTTATAAGTTGAATCGGTGTTTGTACATCATTCATTCACCATTTTAAGACTCTTATGGACAACAATAATATAAAGCATATCAAAATTCTCCAAACCTTCCGAAATGACACTTTTCTTTCTCTCCAACCTCATTTTATTTCTTAGTAGGAAGGATTTCACACGAATCGTCCTGTAAGTTGAATCAATTTTTGTACATCATTCCTTCACCATTGTAAAACTCTTATGGAAAACAACACTACAAATCATGGTCTAAACCTTCATAACTTGCCCTTTTCTTTCTCTCCAACCTCTTTTTCTTTCTAAGTTTAACGGATTTCACTCGAATCGCCCAACAAGATGAATCGGTGTTTGTACATTATTCCTTCACCATTATAAGATTCTTATGGACAACAATTCTATAAAGCATAGTCCACACCTTCCGAACTGTCCCATTTCTATCTCTCCAACCTCATTTTCTTTCTAAGTGGGACGGATTTCACTCGAATCGTCTTATAAGTTGAATCGGTGTTTGAACAATACTCATTCACCATTGTAAGAGTCTGATGGACAAAAATACTATAAAGCATATTAAAATTCTCCAAACCTTCCTAAATGACACTTTTCTTTCTCTCCAACCTCATTTTCATTCTTAGTGGGACGGATTTCACTCGAATCGTCCAATAAGTTGAATCGGTGTTTGTATAGCAATCCATCACCATTATGAGACTCTTATGTAGAACAATTCTATAAAGAATAGTGCACACCTTCCTAACTGTCCCATTTCTATCTCTCCAACCTCATTTTCTTTCTAAGTGGGACGGATTTCACTCGAATCGTCCTATAAGTTGAATCGGTGTTTGAACATCACTCATTCACCATTGTAAGCCTGTGATGGACAACAATACTATAAAGCATATTAAAATTCTCCAAACCTTCCTAAATGACACTTTTCTTTCTCTCCAACCTCATTTTCTTTCTTAGTGGGACGGATTTCACTCGAATCGTCCTATAAGTTGAATAGGTGTTTGTACAGGAATCCATCACCACTATAAGACTCTTATGGAGAACAATTCTATAAAGAATAGTCCAAACCTTCCTAACTGTCCCATTCCTATCTCTCCAACCTCCTTTTCTTTCTAAGTGGTACGGATTTCACTCGAATCGTCCTATAAGTTGAATCAGTGTTTGTACATCATTCATTCACCATTGTAAGACTCTTATGGACAACAATACTATAAAGCACATCAAAATTCTCCACACATTTCTAAATGACACTTTTCTTTCTCTCCATCCTCATTTTATTTCTTAGTGGGACGGATTTCCCTCGAATCGTACTGTAAGTTGAATCGATTTTTGTACATCATTCCTTCACCATTGTAAAACTCTTATGGAAAACAATACTACAAAGCATAGTCCAAACCTTCATAACTTGCCCTTTTCTTTCTCTCCAACCTCTTTTTCTTTCTAAGTTTGACAGATTTCACTCGAATCGCCCAACAAGTTGAATCGGAATTTGTACATTATTCCTTCACCATTATAAGACTCTTATGGACAACAATCCTATAAAGCATAGTCCACACCTTCCGAACTGTCCCATTTCTATCTCTCCAACCTGATTTTCTTTCTAAATGGGACGGATTTCACTCGAATCGTCTTATAAGTTGAATCGGTGTTTGTACATCATTCATTCACCATTTTAAGACTCTTATGGACAACAATAATATAAAGCATATCAAAATTCTCCAAACCTTCCTAAATGACACTTTTCTTTCTCTCCAACCTCATTTTCTTTCTTAGTAGGACGGATTTCACTCGAATCGTCCTATAAGTTGAATCGGTGTTTGTACAGCAATCCATCACCACTATAAGACTCTTATGGAGAACAATTCAATAAAGAATAGTCCACACATTCCTAACTGTCCCATTTCTATCTCTTCAACCTCCATTTCTTTCTAAGTGGTACGGATTTCACTCGAATCGTCCTATAAGTTGAATCGGTGTTTGTACATCATTCATTCACCATTGTAAGACTCTTATGGACAACAATACTATAAAGCACATCAAAATTCTCCACACATTTCTAAATGACACTTTTCTTTCTCTCCAACCTCATTTTATTTCTTAGTGGGACGGATTTCCCTCGAATCGTCCTGTAAGTTGAATCGATTTTTGTACATCATTCCTTCACCATTGTAAAACTCTAATGGAAAACAATACTACAAAGCATAGTCCAAACCTTCATAACTTGCCCTTTTCTTTCTCTCCAACCTCTTTTTCTTTCTAAGTTTGAAAGATTTCAGTCGAATCGCCCAACAAGTTGAATCGGTATTTGTACATTATTCCTTCACCATTATAAGACTCTTATGGACAACTATCCTATAAAGAATAGTCCACACCTTCCGAACTGTCCCATTTCTATCTCTCCAACCTCATTTTCTTTCTAAGTGGGACGCATTTCACTCGAATCGTCTTATAAGTTGAATCGGTGTTTGTAAATCATTCATTCACCATTTTAAGACTTTTATGGACAACAATAATATAAAGCATATCAAAATTCTCCAAACCTTCCTAAATGACACTTTTCTTTCTCTCCAACCTCATTTTCTTTCTTAGTGGGACGGATTTCACTAGAATCGTCCTATAAGTTGAATCGGTGTTTGTACAGCAATCCATCACCACTATAAGACTCTTATGGGGAACAATTCTATAAAGAATAGTCCACACCTTCCTAACTGTCCCATTTCTATCTCTCCAACCTCCTTTTCTTTCTAAGTGGTACGGATTTCACTCGAATCGCCCAACAAGTTGAATCGGTGTTTGTACATTATTCTTTCACCATTATAAGACTTTTATGGACAACAATTCTATAAATCATAGTCCACACCTTACGAACTGTCCTATTTCTATCTCTCCAACCTCGTTTTCTTTCTAAGTGGGACGGATTTCACTCGAATCGTCCTATAAGTTGAATCGGTGTTTGAACATCACTCATTCACCATTGTAAGACTCTGATGGACATCAATACTATAAAGCATATTAAAATTCTCCAAACCTTCCTAAATGACACTTTTCTTTCTCTCCAACCTCATTTTCTTTCTTAGTGGGACGGATTTCACTCGAATCGTCCTATAAGTTGAATCGGTGTTTGTACAGCAATCCATCACCACTATAAGACTCTTATGGGGAACAATTCTATAAAGAATAGTCCACACCTTCCTAACTGTCCCATTTCTATCTCTCCAACCTCCTTTTCTTTCTAAGTGGTACGGATTTCACTCGAATCGCCCAACAAGTTGAATCGGTGTTTGTACATTATTCTTTCACCATTATAAGACTTTTATGGACAACAATTCTATAAATCATAGTCCACACCTTACGAACTGTCCTATTTCTATCTCTCCAACCTCGTTTTCTTTCTAAGTGGGACGGATTTCACTCGAATCGTCCTATAAGTTGAATCGGTGTTTGAACATCACTCATTCACCATTGTAAGACTCTGATGGACATCAATACTATAAAGCATATTAAAATTCTCCAAACCTTCCTAAATGACACTTTTCTTTCTCTCCAACCTCATTTTATTTCTTAGTGGGACGGATTTCACTCGAATCGTCCTGTATGTTGAATCAATTTTTGTACATCATTCCTTCATCATTGTAAAACTCTTATGGAAAACAATACTACAAAGCATAGTCCAAACCTTCATAACTTGCCCTTTTCTTTCTCTCCAACCGCTTTTTCTTTCTAAGTTTGACGGATTTCACTCGAATCGTCCAACATGTAGAATCGGTGTTTGTACATTATTCCTTCACCATTATAAGACTCTTATGGAAAACAATTCTATAAAGCATAGTCCACACCTTCCGAACTCGCCCATTTCTATCTCTCCAACCTCATTTTCTTTCTAAGTGGGACGGATTTCACTCGAATCGTCTTACAAGTTGAATCGATGTTTGTACATCATTCATTCACCATTGTAAGACTCTTATGGACAACAATAATATAAAGCATATCAAAATTCTCCACACATTTCTAAATGACACTTTTCTTTCTCTCCAACCTCATTTTATTTCTTAGTGGGACGAATTTCACTCGAATCGTCCTGTAAGTTGAATCGATTTTTGTACATCATTCCTTCACCATTGTAAAACTCTTATGGAAAACAACACTACAAAGCATAGTCCAAACCTTCATAACTTGCCCTTTTCTTTCTCTCCAACCTCTTTTTCTTTCTAAGTTTGACGGATTTCACTCGAATCGCCCAACAAGTTGAATTGGTGTTTGTACATTATTCTTTCACCATTATAAGACTTTTATGGACAACAATTCTATAAATCATAGTCCACACCTTACGAACTGTCCTATTTCTATCTCTCCAACCTCGTTTTCTTTCTAACTGGTACGGATTTCACTCCAATCGTCCTATAAGTTGAATCGGTGTTTAAACATCACTCATTCACCATTGTAAGACTCTGATGGACAACAATACTATAAAGCATATTAAAAATTCTCCAAATCTTCCTAAATGACACTTTTCTTTCTCTCCAACCTCATTTTCTTTCTTAGTGGGACGGATTTCACTCGTATCGTCCTATAAGTTTAATCGGTGTTTGTGCAGCAATCCATCACCACTATAAGACTCTTATGGAGAACAATTCTATAAAGAATAGTCCACACCTTCCTCACTGTCCCATTTCTATCTCTCCAACCTCCTTTTCTTTCTAAGTGGGACGGATTTCACTCGAATCGTCCTATAAGTTGAATCGGTGTTTGTACATCATTCATTCACCATTTTAAGATTCTTATGGACAACAATACTATAAAGCACATCAAAATTCTCCACACATTTCTAAATGACACTTTTCTTTCTCTTCAACCTCATTTTATTTCTTAGTATGAAGGATTTCACACGAATCGTCCTGTAAGTTGAATCGATTTTTGTACATCATTCCTTCACCATTGTAAAACTCTTATGGAAAACAATACTATAAAGCATAGTCCAAACCTTCATAACTTGCCCTTTTCTTTCTCTCCAACCTCTTTTCCTTTCTAAGTTTGACAGATTTCACTCGAATCGCCCAACAAGTTGAATCGGTATTTATACATTATTCCTTCACCATTATAGGACTCTTATGGACAACAATTCTATAAAGCATAGTCCACACCTTCCGAACTCTCCCATTTCTATCTCTCCAACCTCATTTTCTTTCTAAGTGGGACGGATTTCACTCGAATCGTCTTATAAGTTGAATCGGTGTTTGTACATCATTCATTCACCATTGTAAGACTCTTATGGACAACAATAATATAAAGCATATCAAAATTCTCCACACATTTCTAAATGACACTTTTCTTTCTCTCCAACCTCATTTTATTTCTTAGTGGGACGAATTTCACTCGAATCGTCCTGTAGGTTGAATCGATTTTTGTACATCATTCATTCACCATTGTAAGACTCTGATGGACAACAATACTATAAAACATATTAAAATTCTCCAAACCTTCCTAAATGACACTTTTCTTTCTCTCCAACCTCATTTTCATTCTTAGTGGGACGGATTTCACTCGAATCGTCCTATTAGTTTAATCGGTGTTTGTACAGCAATCCATCACCATTATAAGACTCTTATGGAGAACAATTCTATAAAGAATAGTCCACACCTTCCTAACTGTCCCATTTCTATCTCTCCAACCTCCTTTTCTTTCTAAGTGGGACGTATTTCACTCGAATCGTCATATAAGTTGAATCGGTGTTTGTACATCATTCATTCACCATTGTAAGACTCATATGGACAATAATAATATGAAGCATATCAAAATTCTCAAAACTTTCCGAAATGACACTTTTCTTTCTTTCCAACCTTATTTTATTTCTTAGTAGGACGGATTTCACACGAATCGTTCTGTAAGTTGAAACGATTTTTGTACATCATTCCTTCACCATTGTAAAACTCTTATGGAAAACAACACTACAAAGCATAGTGCAAACCTTCAAAACTTGCCCTTTTCTTTCTCTCCAACCGCTTTTTCTTTCTAAGTTTGACGAATTTCACTCGAATCGTCCAACATGTAGATTCGGTGTTTGTACATTATTCCTTCACCATTATAAGACTCTTACGGAAAACAATTCTATAAAGCATAGTCCACACCTTCCGAACTGTCCGATTTCTATCTCTCCAACCTCCTTTTCTTTCTATGTGGTACGGATTTCACTCGAATCGTCCTATAAGTTGAATCGGTGTTTGTACATCATTCATTCACCATTGTAAGACTCTTATGGACAACAATAATATAAAGCATATCAAAATTCTCCAAACTTTCCGAAATGACACTTTTCTTTCTTTGCAACCTTATTTTATTTCTTAGTTGGACGGATTTCACACGAATCGTTCTATAAGTTGAATCGATTTTTGTACATCATTCCTTCACCATTGTAAAACTCTTATGGAAAACAACACTACAAAGCATAGTCCAAACCTTCATAACTTGCCCTTTTCTTTCTCTCCAACCGCTTTTTCTTTCTAAGTTTGACGGATTTCACTCGAATCGTCCAACATGTAGAATCGGTGTTTGTACATTATTCCTTCACCATTATAAGACTCTTATGGACAACAATTCTATAAAGCATAGTCCACACCTTCCGAACTGTCCCATTTCTATCTCTCCAACCACATTTTCTTTCTAAGTGGTACGAATTTCAGTCGAATCGTCCTATAAGTTAAATCGGTGTTTGTACATCATTCATTCACCATTGTAAGACTCTTATGGACAACAATAATATAAAGCATATCAAAATTCTCCAAACTTTCCGAAATGACACTTTTCTTTCTTTCCAACCTTATTTTATTTCTTAGTAGGACGGATTTCACACGAATCGTTCTGTAAGTTGAATCGATTTTTGTACATCATTCCTTCACCATTGTAAAACTCTTATGGAAAACAACACTACAAAGCATAGTCCAAACCTTCATAACTTGCCATTTTCTTTCTCTCCAACCGCTTTTTCTTTCTAAGTTTGACGGATTTCACTCGAATCGTCCAACATGTAGAATCGGTGTTTGTACATTATTCCTTCACCATTATAAGACTCTTATGGACAACAATACTATAAAGCATAGTCCACACCTTCCGAACTGTCCCATTTCTAACTCTCCAACCTCCTTTTCTTTCTATGTGGTACGGATTTCACTCGAATCGTCCTATAAGTTGAATCGGTGTTTGTACATCATTCATTCACCATTGTAAGACTCTTATGGACAACAATAATATAAAGCATATCAAAATTCTCCAAACTTTCCGAAATGACACTTTTCTTTCTTTCCTACCTTATTTTATTTCTTAGTAGGACGGATTTCACACGAATCGTTCTATAAGTTGAATCGATTTTTGTACATCATTCCTTCACCATTGTAAAACTCTTATGGAAAACAACACTACAAAGCATAGTCCAAACCTTAATAACTTGCCCTTTTCTTTCTCTCCAACCGCTTTTTCTTTCTAAGTTTGACGGATTTCACTCGAATCGTCCAACATGTAGAATCGGTGTTTGTACATTATTCCTTCACCAATATAAGACTCTTATGGACAACAATTCTATAAAGCATAGTCCACACCTTCCGAACTGTCCCATTTCTATCTCTCCAACCTCATTTTCTTTCTAAGTGGTACGAATTTCACTCGAATCGTCCTATAAGTTGAATCGGTGTTTGTACATCATTCATTCACCATTGTAAGACTCTTATGGACAACAATAATATAAAGCATATCAAAATTCTCCAAACTTTCCGAAATGACACTTTTCTTTCTTTCCTACCTTATTTTATTTCTTAGTAGGACGGATTTCACACGAATCGTTCTATAAGTTGAATCGATTTTTGTACATCATTCCTTCACCATTGTAAAACTCTTATGGAAAACAACACTACAAAGCATAGTCCAAACCTTAATAACTTGCCCTTTTCTTTCTCTCCAACCGCTTTTTCTTTCTAAGTTTGACGGATTTCACTCGAATCGTCCAACATGTAGAATCGGTGTTTGTACATTATTCCTTCACCATTATAAGACTCTTATGGACAACAATTCTATAAAGCATAGTCCACACCTTCCGAACTGTCCCATTTCTATCTCTCCAACCTCATTTTCTTTCTAAGTGGTACGAATTTCACTCGAATCGTCCTATAAGTTAAATCGGTGTTTGTACATCATTCATTCACCATTGTAAGACTCTTATGGACAACAATAATATAAAGCATATCAAAATTCTCCAAACTTTCCGAAATGACACTTTTCTTTCTTTCCAACCTTATTTTATTTCTTAGTAGGACGGATTTCACACGAATCGTTCTGTAAGTTGAATCGATTTTTGTACATCATTCCTTCACCATTGTAAAACTCTTATGGAAAACAACACTACAAAGCATAGTCCAAACCTTCATAACTTGCCATTTTCTTTCTCTCCAACCTCTTTTTCTTTCTAAGTTTGACGGATTTCACTCGAATCGTCCAACATGTAGAATCGGTGTTTGTACATTATTCCTTCACCATTATAAGACTCTTATGGACAACAATTCTATAAAGCATAGTCCACACCTTCCGAACTGTCCCATTTCTAACTCTCCAACCTCCTTTTCTTTCTATGTGGTACGGATTTCACTCGAATCGTCCTATAAGTTGAATCGGTGTTTGTACATCATTCATTCACCATTGTAAGACTCTTATGGACAACAATAATATAAAGCATATCAAAATTCTCCAAACTTTCCGAAATGACACTTTTCTTTCTTTGCAACCTTATTTTATTTCTTAGTAGGACGGATTTCACACGAATCGTTCTATAAGTTGAATCGATTTTTGTACATCATTCCTTCACCATTGTAAAACTCTTATGGAAAACAACACTACAAAGCATAGTCCAAACCTTAATAACTTGCCCTTTTCTTTCTCTCCAACCGCTTTTTCTTTCTAAGTTTGACGGATTTCACTCGAATCGTCCAACATGTAGAATCGGTGTTTGTACATTATTCCTTCACCATTATAAGACTCTTATGGACAACAATTCTATAAAGCATAGTCCACACCTTCCGAACTGTCCCATTTCTATCTCTCCAACCTCATTTTCTTTCTAAGTGGTACGAATTTCACTCGAATCGTCCTATAAGTTAAATCGGTGTTTGTACATCATTCATTCACCATTGTAAGACTCTTATGGACAACAATAATATAAAGCATATCAAAATTCTCCAAACTTTCCGAAATGACACTTTTCTTTCTTTCCAACCTTATTTTATTTCTTAGTAGGACGGATTTCACACGAATCGTTCTGTAAGTTGAATCGATTTTTGTACATCATTCCTTCACCATTGTAAAACTCTTATGGAAAACAACACTACAAAGCATAGTCCAAACCTTCATAACTTGCCATTTTCTTTCTCTCCAACCTCTTTTTCTTTCTAAGTTTGACGGATTTCACTCGAATCGTCCAACATGTAGAATCGGTGTTTGTACATTATTCCTTCACCATTATAAGACTCTTATGGACAACAATTCTATAAAGCATAGTCCACACCTTCCGAACTGTCCCATTTCTAACTCTCCAACCTCCTTTTCTTTCTATGTGGTACGGATTTCACTCGAATCGTCCTATAAGTTGAATCGGTGTTTGTACATCATTCATTCACCATTGTAAGACTCTTATGGACAACAATAATATAAAGCATATCAAAATTCTCCAAACTTTCCGAAATGACACTTTTCTTTCTTTGCAACCTTATTTTATTTCTTAGTTGGACGGATTTCACACGAATCGTTCTATAAGTTGAATCGATTTTTGTACATCATTCCTTCACCATTGTAAAACTCTTATGGAAAACAACACTACAAAGCATAGTCCAAACCTTCATAACTTGCCCTTTTCTTTCTCTCCAACCGCTTTTTCTTTCTATGTTTGACGGATTTCACTCGAATCGTCCAACATGTAGAATCGGTGTTTGTACATTATTCCTTCACCATTATAAGACTCTTATGGACAACAATTCTATAAAGCATAGTCCACACCTTCCGAACTGTCCCATTTCTATCTCTCCAACCACATTTTCTTTCTAAGTGGTACGAATTTCACTCGAATCGTCCTATAAGTTAAATCGGTGTTTGTACATCATTCATTCACCATTGTAAGACTCTTATGGACAACAATAATATAAAGCATATCAAAATTCTCCAAACTTTCCGAAATGACACTTTTCTTTCTTTCCAACCTTATTTTATTTCTTAGTAGGACGGATTTCACACGAATCGTTCTGTAAGTTGAATCGATTTTTGTACATCATTCCTTCACCATTGTAAAACTCTTATGGAAAACAACACTACAAACCATAGTCCAAACCTTCATAACTTGCCATTTTCTTTCTCTCCAACCGCTTTTTCTTTCTAAGTTTGACGGATTTCCCTCGAATCGTCCAACATGTAGAATCGGTGTTTGTACATTATTCCTTCACCATTATAAGACTCTTATGGACAACAATTCTATAAAGCATAGTCCACACCTTCCGAACTGTCCCATTTCTATCTCTCCAACCACATTTTCTTTCTAAGTGGTACGAATTTCAGTCGAATCGTCCTATAAGTTGAATCGGTGTTTGTACATCATTCATTCACCATTGTAAGACTCTTATGGACAACAATAATATAAAGCATATCAAAATTCTCCAAACTTTCCGAAATGACACTTTTCTTTCTTTCCTACCTTATTTTATTTCTTAGTAGGACGGATTTCACACGAATCGTTCTATAAGTTGAATCGATTTTTGTACATCATTCCTTCACCATTGTAAAACTCTTATGGAAAACAACACTACAAAGCATAGTCCAAACCTTAATAACTTGCCCTTTTCTTTCTCTCCAACCGCTTTTTCTTTCTAAGTTTGACGGATTTCACTCGAATCGTCCAACATGTAGAATCGGTGTTTGTACATTATTCCTTCACCATTATAAGACTCTTATGGACAACAATTCTATAAAGCATAGTCCACACCTTCCGAACTGTCCCATTTCTATCTCTCCAACCTCATTTTCTTTCTAAGTGGTACGAATTTCACTCGAATCGTCCTATAAGTTAAATCGGTGTTTGTACATCATTCATTCACCATTGTAAGACTCTTATGGACAACAATAATATAAAGCATATCAAAATTCTCCAAACTTTCCGAAATGACACTTTTCTTTCTTTCCAACCTTATTTTATTTCTTAGTAGGACGGATTTCACACGAATCGTTCTGTAAGTTGAATCGATTTTTGTACATCATTCCTTCACCATTGTAAAACTCTTATGGAAAACAACACTACAAAGCATAGTCCAAACCTTCATAACTTGCCATTTTCTTTCTCTCCAACCTCTTTTTCTTTCTAAGTTTGACGGATTTCACTCGAATCGTCCAACATGTAGAATCGGTGTTTGTACATTATTCCTTCACCATTATAAGACTCTTATGGACAACAATTCTATAAAGCATAGTCCACACCTTCCGAACTGTCCCATTTCTAACTCTCCAACCTCCTTTTCTTTCTATGTGGTACGGATTTCACTCGAATCGTCCTATAAGTTGAATCGGTGTTTGTACATCATTCATTCACCATTGTAAGACTCTTATGGACAACAATAATATAAAGCATATCAAAATTCTCCAAACTTTCCGAAATGACACTTTTCTTTCTTTGCAACCTTATTTTATTTCTTAGTTGGACGGATTTCACACGAATCGTTCTATAAGTTGAATCGATTTTTGTACATCATTCCTTCACCATTGTAAAACTCTTATGGAAAACAACACTACAAAGCATAGTCCAAACCTTCATAACTTGCCCTTTTCTTTCTCTCCAACCGCTTTTTCTTTCTAAGTTTGACGGATTTCACTCGAATCGTCCAACATGTAGAATCGGTGTTTGTACATTATTCCTTCACCATTATAAGACTCTTATGGACAACAATTCTATAAAGCATAGTCCACACCTTCCGAACTGTCCCATTTCTATCTCTCCAACCACATTTTCTTTCTAAGTGGTACGAATTTCACTCGAATCGTCCTATAAGTTAAATCGGTGTTTGTACATCATTCATTCACCATTGTAAGACTCTTATGGACAACAATAATATAAAGCATATCAAAATTCTCCAAACTTTCCGAAATGACACTTTTCTTTCTTTCCAACCTTATTTTATTTCTTAGTAGGACGGATTTCACACGAATCGTTCTGTAAGTTGAATCGATTTTTGTACATCATTCCTTCACCATTGTAAAACTCTTATGGAAAACAACACTACAAAGCATAGTCCAAACCTTCATAACTTGCCATTTTCTTTCTCTCCAACCGCTTTTTCTTTCTAAGTTTGACGGATTTCACTCGAATCGTCCAACATGTAGAATCGGTGTTTGTACATTATTCCTTCACCATTATAAGACTCTTATGGACAACAATTCTATAAAGCATAGTCCACACCTTCCGAACTGTCCCATTTCTATCTCTCCAACCACATTTTCTTTCTAAGTGGTACGAATTTCAGTCGAATCGTCCTATAAGTTGAATCGGTGTTTGTACATCATTCATTCACCATTGTAAGACTCTTATGGACAACAATAATATAAAGCATATCAAAATTCTCCAAACTTTCCGAAATGACACTTTTCTTTCTTTCCTACCTTATTTTATTTCTTAGTAGGACGGATTTCACACGAATCGTTCTATAAGTTGAATCGATTTTTGAACATCATTCCTTCACCATTGTAAAACTCTTATGGAAAACAACACTACAAAGCATAGTCCAAACCTTAATAACTTGCCCTTTTCTTTCTCTCCAACCGCTTTTTCTTTCTAAGTTTGACGGATTTCACTCGAATCGTCCAACATGTAGAATCGGTGTTTGTACATTATTCCTTCACCATTATAAGACTCTTATGGACAACAATTCTATAAAGCATAGTCCACACCTTCCGAACTGTCCCATTTCTATCTCTCCAACCTCATTTTCTTTCTAAGTGGTACGAATTTCACTCGAATCGTCCTATAAGTTCAATCGGTGTTTGTACATCATTCATTCACCATTGTAAGACTCTTATGGACAACAATAATATAAAGCATATCAAAATTCTCCAAACTTTCCGAAATGACACTTTTCTTTCTTTCCAACCTTATTTTATTTCTTAGTAGGACGGATTTCACACGAATCGTTCTGTAAGTTGAATCGATTTTTGTACATCATTCCTTCACCATTGTAAAACTCTTATGGAAAACAACACTACAAAGCATAGTCCAAACCTTCATAACTTGCCATTTTCTTTCTCTCCAACCGCTTTTTCTTTCTAAGTTTGACGGATTTCACTCGAATCGTCCAACATGTAGAATCGGTGTTTGTACATTATTCCTTCACCATTATAAGACTCTTATGGACAACAATTCTATAAAGCATAGTCCACACCTTCCGAACTGTCCCATTTCTATCTCTCCAACCACATTTTCTTTCTAAGTGGTACGAATTTCAGTCGAATCGTCCTATAAGTTGAATCGGTGTTTGTACATCATTCATTCACCATTGTAAGACTCTTATGGACAACAATAATATAAAGCATATCAAAATTCTCCAAACTTTCCGAAATGACACTTTTCTTTCTTTCCTACCTTATTTTATTTCTTAGTAGGACGGATTTCACACGAATCGTTCTATAAGTTGAATCGATTTTTGAACATCATTCCTTCACCATTGTAAAACTCTTATGGAAAACAACACTACAAAGCATAGTCCAAACCTTAATAACTTGCCCTTTTCTTTCTCTCCAACCGCTTTTTCTTTCTAAGTTTGACGGATTTCACTCGAATCGTCCAACATGTAGAATCGGTGTTTGTACATTATTCCTTCACCATTATAAGACTCTTATGGACAACAATTCTATAAAGCATAGTCCACACCTTCCGAACTGTCCCATTTCTATCTCTCCAACCTCATTTTCTTTCTAAGTGGTACGAATTTCACTCGAATCGTCCTATAAGTTCAATCGGTGTTTGTACATCATTCATTCACCATTGTAAGACTCTTATGGACAACAATAATATAAAGCATATCAAAATTCTCCAAACTTTCCGAAATGACACTTTTCTTTCTTTGCAACCTTATTTTATTTCTTAGTTGGACGGATTTCACACGAATCGTTCTATAAGTTGAATCGATTTTTGTACATCATTCCTTCACCATTGTAAAACTCTTATGGAAAACAACACTACAAAGCATAGTCCAAACCTTCATAACTTGCCCTTTTCTTTCTCTCCAACCGCTTTTTCTTTCTAAGTTTGACGGATTTCACTCGAATCGTCCAACATGTAGAATCGGTGTTTGTACATTATTCCTTCACCATTATAAGACTCTTATGGACAACAATTCTATAAAGCATAGTCCACACCTTCCGAACTGTCCCATTTCTAACTCTCCAACCTCCTTTTCTTTCTATGTGGTACGGATTTCACTCGAATCGTCCTATAAGTTGAATCGGTGTTTGTACATCATTCATTCACCATTGTAAGACTCTTATGGACAACAATAATATAAAGCATATCAAAATTCTCCAAACTTTCCGAAATGACACTTTTCTTTCTTTCCTACCTTATTTTATTTCTTAGTAGGACGGATTTCACACGAATCGTTCTATAAGTTGAATCGATTTTTGTACATCATTCCTTCATCATTGTAAAACTCTTATGGAAAACAACACTACAAAGCATAGTCCAAACCTTAATAACTTGCCCTTTTCTTTCTCTCCAACCGCTTTTTCTTTCTAAGTTTGACGGATTTCACTCGAATCGTCCAACATGTAGAATCGGTGTTTGTACATTATTCCTTCACCATTATAAGACTCTTATGGACAACAATTCTATAAAGCATAGTCCACACCTTCCGAACTGTCCCATTTCTATCTCTCCAACCTCATTTTCTTTCTAAGTGGTACGAATTTCACTCGAATCGTCCTATAAGTTAAATCGGTGTTTGTACATCATTCATTCACCATTGTAAGACTCTTATGGACAACAATAATATAAAGCATATCAAAATTCTCCAAACTTTCCGAAATGACACTTTTCTTTCTTTCCAACCTTATTTTATTTCTTAGTAGGACGGATTTCACACGAATCGTTCTGTAAGTTGAATCGATTTTTGTACATCATTCCTTCACCATTGTAAAACTCTTATGGAAAACAACACTACAAAGCATAGTCCAAACCTTCATAACTTGCCATTTTCTTTCTCTCCAACCTCTTTTTCTTTCTAAGTTTGACGGATTTCACTCGAATCGTCCAACATGTAGAATCGGTGTTTGTACATTATTCCTTCACCATTATAAGACTCTTATGGACAACAATTCTATAAAGCATAGTCCACACCTTCCGAACTGTCCCATTTCTAACTCTCCAACCTCCTTTTCTTTCTATGTGGTACGGATTTCACTCGAATCGTCCTATAAGTTGAATCGGTGTTTGTACATCATTCATTCACCATTGTAAGACTCTTATGGACAACAATAATATAAAGCATATCAAAATTCTCCAAACTTTCCGAAATGACACTTTTCTTTCTTTCCAACCTTATTTTATTTCTTTGTAGGACGGATTTCACACGAATCGTTCTATAAGTTGAATCGATTTTTGTACATCATTCCTTCACCATTGTAAAACTCTTATGGAGAACAACACTACAAAGCATATTCCAAACCTTCATAACTTGCCCTTTTCTTTCTCTCCAACCTCTTTTTCTTTCTAAGTTTGACGGATTTCACTCGAATCGTCCAACATGTAGAATCGGTGTTTGTACATTATTCCTTCACCATTATAAGACTCTTATGGACAACAATTCTATAAAGCATAGTCCACACCTTCCGAACTGTCCCATTTGTATCTCTCCAACGTCCTTTTCTTTCTAAGTGGGACGGATTTCACTCGAATCGTCTTATAAGTTGAGTCGGTGTTTTTACGTCATTCATTCACCATTGTAAGACTCTGATGGACAACAATACTATAAAGCATATTAAAATTCTCCAAACCTTCCTAAATGACACTTTTCTTTCTCTCCAACCTCATTTTCTTTCTTAGTGGGACGGATTTCACACGAATCGTCCTGTAAGTTGAATAGATTTTTGTACATCATTACTTCACCATTGTAAAACTCTTATGGAAAACAACACTACAAAGCATAGTCCAAACCTTCATAACTTGCCCTTTTCTTTCTCTCCAACCGCTTTTTCTTTCTAAGTTTGACGGATTTCACTCGAATCGTCCAACATGTAGAATCGGTGTTTGTACATTATTCCTTCACCATTATAAGACTCTTATGGACAACAATTCTATAAAGCATAGTCCACACCTTCCGAACTGTCCCATTTCTTTCTCTCCAACCTCCTTTTCTTTCTAAGTGGTACGAATTTCACTCGAATCGTCCTATAAGTTAAATCGGTGTTTGTACATCATTCATTCACCATTGTAAGACTCTTATGGACAACATTAATATAAAGCATATCAAAATTCTCCAAACCTTCCGAAATGACACTTTTCTTTCTCTCCAACCTTATTTTATTTCTTAGTAGGACGGATTTCACACGAATCGTTCTATAAGTTGAATCAATTTTTGTACATCATTCCTTCACCATTGTAAAACTCTTATGGAAAACAACACTACAAAGCATAGTCCAAACCTTCATAACTTGCCCTTTTCTTTCTCCCCAACCTCTTTTTCTTTCTAAGTTTGACGGATTTCACTCGAATCGCCCAACAAGTTGAATCGGTGTTTGTACATTATTCCTTCACCATTATAAGACTCTTATGGACAACAATTCTATAAATCATAGTCCACACCTTACGAACTGTCCCGTTTCAATCTCTCCAACCTCATTTTCTTTCTAAGTGGGACGGATTTCACTCGAATCGTCCAATAAGTTGAATCGGTGTTTGAACATCACTCATTCACCATTGTAAGACTCTGATGGACAACAATACTATAAAGCATATTAAAATTCTCCAAACCTTCCTAAATGACACTTTTCTTTCTGTCCAACCTCATTTTCTTTCTTAGTGGGACGGATTTCACACGAATCGTCCTGTAAGTTGAATCGATTTTTGTACATCATTTCTACACCATTGTAAAACTCTTATGGAAAAGAACACTACAAAGCATAGTCCAAACCTTCATAACTTGCCCTTTTCTTTCTCTCCAACCTCTTTTTCTTTCTAAGTTTGACGGATTTCACTCGAATCGCCCAACAAGTTGAATCGGTGTTTGTACATTATTCCTTCACCACTATAAGACTCTTATGGACAACAATTCTATAAATCATAGTCCATACCTTACGAACTGTCCCATTTCTATCTCTCCAACCTCATTTTCTTTCTAAGTGGGACGGATTTCACTCGAATCGTCCTATAAGTTGAATCGGTGTTTGAACATCACTCATTCACCATTGTAAGACTCTGATGGACAACAATACTATAAAGCATATTAAAATTCTCCAAACCTTCCTAAATGACACTTTTCTTTCTCACCAACCTCATTTTCTTTCTTAGTGGGACGGATTTCAAACGAATCGTCCTGTAAGTTGAATCGATTTTTGTACATCATTTCTTCACCATTGTAAAACTCTTATGGAAAACAACACTACAAAGCATAGTCCAAACCTTCATAATTTGCCTTTTCTTTCTCTCCAACCTCTTTTTCTATCTAGGTTTGACTGATTTCACTCGAATCGCCCAACAAGTTGAATCGGTGTTTGTACATTATTCCTTCACCGTTATAAGCCTCTTATGGACAACAATTCTATAAAGCATAGTCCACACCTTCCGAACTGCCCCATTTCTATCTCTCCAACCTCATTTTCTTTCTAAATGGGACGGATTTCACTCGAATCGTCTTATAATTTGAATCGGTGTTTGTACATCATTCATTCACCATTGTATGACTCTTATGGACAACAATAATATAAAGCATATCAAAATTCTCCAAACTTTCCGAAATGACACTTTTCTTTTTTTCCAACCTTATTTTATTTCTTAGTAGGACGGATTTCACACGAATCGTTCTATAAGTTGAATCGATTTTTGTACATCATTCCTTCACCATTGTAAAACTCTTATGGAAAACAACACTACAAAGCATAGTCCAAACCTTCATAACTTGCCCTTTTCTTTCTCTCCAACCTCTTTTTCTTTCTAAGTTTGACGGATTTCACTCGAATCGTCCAACATGTAGAATCGGTGTTTGTACATTATTCCTTCACCATTATAAGACTCTTATGGACAACAATTCTATAAAGCATAGTCCACACCTTCCGAACTGTCCCATTTGTATCTCTCCAACGTCCTTTTCTTTCTAAGTGGGACGGATTTCACTCGAATCGTCTTATAAGTTGAATCGGTGTTTGTACGTCATTCATTCACCATTGTAAGACTCTGATGGACAACAATACTATAAAGCATATTAAAATTCTCCAAACCTTCCTAAATGACACTTTTCTTTCTCTCCAACCTCATTTTCTTTCTTAGTGGGACGGATTTCACACGAATCGTCCTGTAAGTTGAATCGATTTTTGTACATCATTCCTTCACCATTGTAAAACTCTTATGGAAAACAACACTACAAAGCATAGTCCAAACCTTCATAACTTGCCCTTTTCTTTCTCTCCAACCGCTTTTTCTTTCTAAGTTTGACGGATTTCACTCGAATCGTCCAACATGTAGAATCGGTGTTTGTACATTATTCCTTCACCATTATAAGACTCTTATGGACAACAATTCTATAAAGCATAGTCCACACCTTCCGAACTGTCCCATTTCTAACTCTCCAACCTCCTTTTCTTTCTATGTGGTACGGATTTCACTCGAATCGTCCTATAAGTTGAATCGGTGTTTGTACATCATTCATTCACCATTGTAAGACTCTTATGGACAACAATAATATAAAACATATCAAAATTCTCCAAACTTTCCGAAATGACACTTTTCTTTCTCTCCAACCTCATTTTATTTCTTAGTATGACGGATTTCACACGAACTGTCCTATAAGTTGAATCGATTTTTGTATATCATTCCATCACCATTGTAAAACTCTTATGGAAAACAACACTACAAAGCATAGTCCAAACCTTCATAACTTGCCATTTTCTTTCTCTTCCAACCGCTTTTTCTTTCTAAGTTTGACGGATTTCACTCGAATCGTCCAACATGTAGAATCGGTGTTTGTACATTATTCCTTCACCATTATAAGACTCTTATGGACAACAATTCTATAAAGCGTAGTCCACACCTTCCGAACTGTCCCATTTCTAACTCTCCAACCTCCTTTTCTTTCTATGTGGTACGGATTTCACTCGAATCGTCCTATAAGTTGAATCGGTGTTTGTACATCATTCATTCACCATTGTATGACTCTTACGGACAACAATAATATAAAGCATATCAAAATTCTCCAAACTTTCCGAAATGACACTTTTCTTTTTTTCCAACCTTATTTTATTTCTTAGTAGGACGGATTTCACACGAATCGTTCTATAAGTTGAATCGATTTTTGTACATCATTCCTTCACCATTGTAAAACTCTTATGGAGAACAACACTACAAAGCATAGTCCAAACCTTCATAACTTGCCCATTTCTTTCTCTCCAACCTCTTTTTCTTTCTAAGTTTGACGGATTTCACTCGAATCGTCCAACATGTAGAATCGGTGTTTGTACATTATTCATTCACCATTATAAGACTCTTATGGACAACAATTCTATAAATCATAGTCCACACCTTCCGAACTGTCCCATTTGTATCTCTCCAGCGTCCTTTTCTTTCTAAGTGGGACGGATTTCACTCGAATCGTCTTATAAGTTGAATCGGTGTTTGTACGTCATTCATTCACCATTGTAAGACTCTGATGGACAACAATACTATAAAGCATATTAAAATTCTCCAAACCTTCCTAAATGACACTTTTTTTTCTCTCCAACCTCATTTTCTTTCTTAGTGGGACGGATTTCACACGAATCGTCCTGTAAGTTGAATTGATTTTTGTACATCATTCATTCACCATTGTAAAACTCTTATGGAAAACAACACTACAAAGCATAGTCCAAACCTTCATAACTTGCCCTTTTCTTTCTCTCCAACCGCTTTTTCTTTCTAAGTTTGACGGATTTCACTCGAATCGTCTAACATGTAGAATCGGTGTTTGTACATTATTCCTTCACCATTATAAGACTCTTATGGACAACAATTCTATAAAGCATAGTCCACACCTTCCGAACTGTCCCATTTCTTTCTCTCCAACCTCCTTTTCTTTCTAAGTGGTACGAATTTCACTCGAATCGTCCTATAAGTTAAATCGGTGTTTGTACATCATTCATTCACCATTGTAAGACTCTTATGGACAACAATAATATAAAGCATATCAAAATTCTCCAAACCTTCCGAAATGACACTTTTCTTTCTCTCCAACCTTATTTTATTTCTTAGTAGGACGGATTTCACACGAACCGTCCTGTAAGTTGAATCGATTTTTGTACATCATTCCTTCACCATTGTAAAACTCTTATGGAAAAAAACACTACAAAGCATAGTCCAACCCCTTTTTCTTTCTCTCCAACCTCTTTTTCTTTCTAAGTTTGACGGATTTCACTCGAATCGCCCAACAAGTTGAATCGGTGTTTGAACATCACTCATTCACCATTGTAAGACTCTGATGGACAACAATACTATAAAGCATATTAAAATTCTCCAAACCTTCCTAAATGACACTTTTCTTTCTCTCCAACCTCATTTTCTTTCTTAGTGGGACGGATTTCACACGAATCGTCCTGTAAGTTGAATCGATTTTTGTACATCATTCCTTCACCATTGTAAAACTCTTATGGAAAACAACACTACAAAGCATAGTCCAAACCTTCATAACTTGCCCTTTTCTTTCTTTCCAACCGCTTTTCTTTCCAAGTTTGACGGATTTCACTCGAATCGTCCAACATGTAGAATCGGTGTTTGTACATTATTCGTTCACCATTGTAAGACTCTTATGGACAACAATTCTATAATGCATAGTCCACACCTTCCGAACTGTCCCATTTCTATCTCTCCAACCTCATTTTCTTTCTAAGTGGGACGGATTTCACTCGAATCGTCCTATAAATTGAATCGGTGTTTGAACATCACTCATTCGTTATTGTAAGACTCTGATGTAGAACAATACTATAAAGCATATTAAAATTCTCCAAACCTTCCTAAATGACACTTTTCTTTCTCTCCAACCTCATTTTATTTCTTAGTAGGACGGATTTTACACGAATCGTCCTATAAGTTGAATCGATTTTTGTACATCATTCCTCACCATTGTAAAACTCTTACGGAAAACAACACTACAAAGCATAGTCCAAACCTTCATAACTTGCCTTTTTCTTTCTCTCCAGCCTCTTTTTCTTTCTAAGTTTGACGGATTTCACTCGAATCGCTCAACAAGTTGAATCGGTGTTTGTACATTATTCCTTCACCATTATAAGACTCTTGTGGACAACAATTCAATAAAGCATAGTCCACACCTTCCGAACTGTCCCATTTCTATCTCTCCTACCTCATTTTTTTTCTAAGTGGGACGGATTTCACTCGAATCATCTTATAAGTTGAATCGGTGTTTGTACGTCATTCATTCACCATTGTAAGACTCTTATGGACAACAATAATATAAAGCATATCAAAATTCTCCAAACCTTCCGAAATGACACTTTTCTTTCTCTCCAACCTTATTTTATTTCTTAGTAGGACGGATTTCACACGAATCGTCCTGTAAGTTGAATCGATTTTTGTACATCATTCCTTCACCATTGTAAGACTCTGATGGACAACAATACTATAAAGCATATCAAAATTCTCCAAACCTTCCTAAATGACACTTTTCTTTCTCTCCAACCTCATTTTATTTCTTCGTAGGACGAATTTCACACGAATCGTCCTGTAAGTTGAATCGATTTTTGTACATCATTCCTTCACCATTGTAAAACTCTTATGGAGAACAACACTACAAAGCATAGTCCAAACCTTCATAACTTGCCCTTTTCTTTCTCTCCAACCTCTTTTTCTTTCTAAGTTTGACGGATTTCACTCGAATCGTCCAACATGTAGAATCGGTGTTTGTACATTATTCATTCACCATTATAAGACTCTTATGGACAACAATTCTATAAATCATAGTCCACACCTTCCGAACTGTCCCATTTGTATCTCTCCAACGTCCTTTTCTTTCTAAGTGGGACGGATTTCACTCGAATCGTCTTATAAGTTGAATCGGTGTTTGTACGTCATTCATTCACCATTGTAAGACTCTGATGGACAACAATACTATAAAGCATATTAAAATTCTCCAAACCTTCCTAAATGACACTTTTCTTTCTCTCCAACCTCATTTTCTTTCTTAGTGGGACGGATTTCACACGAATCGTCCTGTAAGATGAATTGATTTTTGTACATCATTCATTCACCATTGTAAAACTCTTATGGAAAACAACACTACAAAGCATAGTCCAAACCTTCATAACTTGCCCTTTTCTTTCTCTCCAACCGCTTTTTCTTTCTAAGTTTGACGGATTTCACTCGAATCGTCCAACATGTAGAATCGGTGTTTGTACATTATTCCTTCACCATTATAAGACTCTTATGGACAACAATTCTATAAAGCATAGTCCACACCTTCCGAACTGTCCCATTTCTTTCTCTCCAACCTCCTTTTCTTTCTAAGTGGTACGAATTTCACTCGAATCGTCCTATAAGTTAAATCGGTGTTTGTACATCATTCATTCATCATTGTAAGACTCTTATGGACAACAATAATATAAAGCATATCAAAATTCTCCAAACCTTCCGAAATGACACTTTTCTTTCTCTCCAACCTTATTTTATTTCTTAGTAGGACGGATTTCACACGAACCGTCCTGTAAGTTGAATCGATTTTTGTACATCATTCCTTCACCATTGTAAAACTCTTATGGAAAAAAACACTACAAAGCATAGTCCAACCCCTTTTTCTTTCTCTCCAACCTCTTTTTCTTTCTAAGTTTGACGGATTTCACTCGAATCGCCCAACAAGTTGAATCGGTGTTTGAACATCACTCATTCACCATTGTAAGACTCTGATGTAGAACAATACTATAAAGCATATTAAAATTCCCCAAACCTTCCTAAATGACACTTTTCTTTCTCTCCAACCTCATTTTATTTCTTAGTAGGACGGATTTTACACGAATCGTCCTATAAGTTGAATCGATTTTTGTACATCATTCCTCACCATTGTAAAACTCTTACGGAAAACAACACTACAAAGCATAGTCCAAACCTTCATAACTTGCCTTTTTCTTTCTCTCCAGCCTCTTTTTCTTTCTAAGTTTGACGGATTTCACTCGAATCGCTCAACAAGTTGAATCGGTGTTTGTACATTATTCCTTCACCATTATAAGACTCTTGTGGACAACAATTCAATAAAGCATAGTCCACACCTTCCGAACTGTCCCATTTCTATCTCTCCTACCTCATTTTCTTTCTAAGTGGGACGGATTTCACTCGAATCATCTTATAAGTTGAATCGGTGTTTGTACGTCATTCATTCACCATTGTAAGACTCTTATGGACAACAATAATATAAAGCATATCAAAATTCTCCAAACCTTCCGAAATGACACTTTTCTTTCTCTCCAACCTTATTTTATTTCTTAGTAGGACGGATTTCACACGAATCGTCCTGTAAGTTGAATCGATTTTTGTACATCATTCCTTCACCATTGTAAGACTCTGATGGACAACAATACTATAAAGCATATCAAAATTCTCCAAACCTTCCTAAATGACACTTTTCTTTCTCTCCAACCTCATTTTATTTCTTCGTAGGACGAATTTCACACGAATCGTCCTGTAAGTTGAATCGATTTTTGTACATCATTCCTTCACCATTGTAAAACTCTTATGGAAAACAACACTACAAAGCATAGTCCAAACCTTCATAACTTGCCCTTTTCTTTCTTTCCAACCTCTTTTTCTTTCCAAGTTTGACGGATTTCACTCGAATCGTCCAACATGTAGAATCGGTGTTTGTACATTATTCCTTCACCATTGTAAGACTCTTATGGACAACAATTCTATAAAGCATAATCCACACCTTCCGAACTTTCCCATTTCTATCTCTCCAACCTCATTTTCTTTCTAAGTGGGACGGATTTCACTGGAATCGTCCTATAAGTTGAATCGGTGTTTGAACATCACTCATTCACCATTGTAAGACTCTGATGGACGACAATACTATAAAGCATATTAAAATTCTCCAAACCTTCCTAAATGACACTTTTCTTTCTCTCCAACCTCATTTTCTTTCTTAGTGGGACGGATTTCACACGAATCGTCCTGTAAGTTGAATCGATTTTTGTACATCATTTCTTCACCATTGTAAAACTCTTATGGAAAACAACACTACAAAGCATAGTCCAAACCTTCATAACTTGCCTTTTTCTTTCTCTCCAACCTCTTTTTCTATCTAAGTTTGACTGATTTCAATCGAATCGCCCAACAAGTTGAATCGGTGTTTGTACATTATTCCTTCACCATTATAAGACTCTTATGGACAACAATTCTATAAAGCATAGTCCACACCTTCCGAACTGCCCCATTTTTATCTCTCCAACCTCATTTTCTTTCTAAGTGGGACGGATTTCACTCGAATCGTCTTATAATTTGAATCGGTGTTTGTACGTCATTCATTCACCATTGTAAGACTCTTATGGACAACAATAATATAAAGCATATCAAAATTCTCCAAACCTTCCGAAATGACACTTTTCTTTCTCTCCAACCTCATTTTCTTTCTTAGTGGGACGGATTTCACACGAATCGTCCTGTAAGTTGAATCGATTTTTGTACATCATTTCTTCACCATTGTAAAACTCTTATGGAAAACAACACTACAAAGCATAGGCCAAACCTTCATAACTTGCCCTTTTCTTTCTTTCCAACCTCTTTTTCTTTCCAAGTTTGACGGATTTCACTCGAATCGTCCAACATGTAGAATCGGTGTTTGTACATTATTCCTTCACCATTGTAAGACTCTTATGGACAACAATTCTATAAAGCAAAGTCCACACCTTCCGAACTGTCCCATTTCTATCTCTCCAACCTCATTTTCTTTCTAAGTGGGACGGATTTCACTCGAATCGTCCTATAAGTTGAATCGGTGTTTGAACATCACTCATTCACTATTGTAAGACTCTGATGTAGAACAATACTATAAAGCATATTAAAATTCTCCAAACCTTCCTAAATGACACTTTTCTTTCTCTCCAAACTCATTTTATTTCTTAGTAGGACGGATTTCACACGAATCGTCCTGTAAGTTGAATTGATTTTTGTACATCATTCCTTCACCATTGTAAAACTCTTATGGAAAACAACACTACAAAGCATAGTCCAAACCTTCATAACTTGCCTTTTTCTTTCTCTCCAACCTCTTTTTCTTTCTAAGTTTGACGGATTTCACTCGAATCGCCCAACAAGTTGAATCGGTGTTTGAACATCACTCATTCACCATTGTAAGACTCTGATGGACAACAATACTATAAAGCATATTAAAATTCTCCAAACCTTCCTAAATGACATTTTTCTTTCTCTCCAACCTCATTTTCTTTCTTAGTGGGACGGATTTCACACGAATCGTCCTGTAAGTTGAATCGATTTTTGTACATCATTTCTTCACCATTGTAAAACTCTTATGGAAAACAACACTACAAAGCATAGGCCAAACCTTCATAACTTGCCCTTTTCTTTCTTTCCAACCTCTTTTTCTTTCCAAGTTTGACGGATTTCACTCGAATCGTCCAACATGTAGAATCGGTGTTTGTACATTATTCCTTCACCATTGTAAGACTCTTATGGACAACAATTCTATAAAGCATAGTCCACACCTTCCGAACTGTCCCATTTCTATCTCTCCAACCTCATTTTCTTTCTAAGTGGGACGGATTTCACTCGAATCGTCCTATAAGTTGAATCGGTGTTTGAACATCACTCATTCACTATTGTAAGACTCTGATGTAGAACAATACTATAAAGCATATTAAAATTCTCCAAACCTTCCTAAATGACACTTTTCTTTCTCTCCAAATTCATTTTATTTCTTAGTAGGATGGATTTCACACGAATCGTCCTGTAAGTTGAATCGATTTTTGTACATCATTCCTTCACCATTGTAAAACTCTTATGGAAAACAACACTACAAAGCATAGTCCAAACCTTCATAACTTGCCTTTTTCTTTCTCTCCAACCTCTTTTTCTTTCTAAGTTTGACGGATTTCACTCGAATCGCCCAACAAGTTGAATCGGTGTTTGAACATCATTCATTCACCATTGTAAGACTCTGATGGACAACAATACTATAAAGCATATTAAAATTCTCCAAACCTTCCTAAATGACACTTTTCTTTCTCTCCAACCTCATTTTCTTTCTTAGTGGGACGGATTTCACACGAATCGTCCTGTAAGTTGAATCGATTTTTGTACATCATTCCTTCACCATTGTAAAACTCTTATGGAAAACAACACTACAAACCATAGTCCAAACCTTCATAACTTGCCTTTTTCTTTCTCTCCAGCCTCTTTTTCTTTCTAAGTTTGACGGATTTCACTCGAATCCCTCAACAAGTTGAATCGGTGTTTGTACATTATTCCTTCACCATTATAAGACTCTTATGGACAACAATTCTATAAAGCATAGTCCACACCTTCCGAACTGTCCCATTTCTATCTCTCCAACCTCATTTTCTTTCTAAGTGGGACGGATTTCACTCGAATCATCTTATAAGTTGAATCGGTGTTTGTACGTCATTCATTCACCATTGTAAGACTCTTATGGACAACAATAATATAAAGCATATCAAAATTCTCCAAACCTTCCGAAATGACACTTTTCTTTCTCTCCAACCTTATTTTATTTCTTAGTAGGACGGATTTCACACGAATCGTCCTGTAAGTTGAATCGATTTTTGTACATCATTCCTTCACCATTGTAAGACTCTGATGGACAACATTACTATAAAGCATATCAAAATTCTCCAAACCTTCCTAAATGACACTTTTCTTCCTCTCCAACCTCATTTTATTTCTTAGTAGGACGGATTTCACACGAATCGTCCTGTAAGTTGAATCGATTTTTGTACATCATTCCTTCACCATTGTAAAACTCTTATGGAAAACAACACTACAATGCATAGTCCAAACCTTCATAACTTGCCCTTTTCTTTCTTTCCAACCTCTTTTTCTTTCCAAGTTTGACGGATATCACTCGAATCGTCCAACATGTAGAATCGGTGTTTGTACATTATTCCTTCACCATTGTAAGACTCTTATGGACAACAATTCTATAAAGCATAATCCACACCTTCCGAACTTTCCCATTTCTATCTCTCCAACCTCATTTTCTTTCTAAGTGGGACGGATTTCACTCGAATCGTCCTATAAGTTGAATCGGTGTTTGAACATCACTCATTCACCATTGTAAGACTCTGATGGACAACAATACTATAAAGCATATTAAAATTCTCCAAACCTTCCTAAATGACACTTTTTTTTCTCTCCAACCTCATTTTCTTTCTTAGTGGGACGGATTTCACACGAATCGTCCTGTAAGTTGAATCGATTTTTGTACATCATTTCTTCACCATTGTAAAACTCTTATGGAAAACAACACTACAAAGCATAGTCCAAACCTTCATAACTTGCCTTTTTCTTTCTCTCCAACCTCTTTTTCTATCTAAGTTTGACTGATTTCAATCGAATCGCCCAACAAGTTGAATCGGTGTTTGTACATTATTCCTTCACCATTATAAGACTCTTATGGACAACAATTCTATAAAGCATAGTCCACACCTTCCGAACTGCCCCATTTTTATCTCTCCAACCTCATTTTCTTTCTAAGTGGGACGGATTTCACTCGAATCGTCTTATAATTTGAATCGGTGTTTGTACGTCATTCATTCACCATTGTAAGACTCTTATGGACAACAATAATATAAAGCATATCAAAATTCTCCAAACCTTCCGAAATGACACTTTTCTTTCTCTCCAACCTCATTTTCTTTCTTAGTGGGACGGATTTCACACGAATCGTCCTGTAAGTTGAATCGATTTTTGTACATCATTTCTTCACCATTGTAAAACTCTTATGGAAAACAACACTACAAAGCATAGGCCAAACCTTCATAACTTGCCCTTTTCTTTCTTTCCAAGTTTGACGGATTTCACTCGAATCGTCCAACATGTAGAATCGGTGTTTGTACATTATTCCTTCACCATTGTAAGACTCTTATGGACAACAATTCTATAAAGCAAAGTCCACACCTTCCGAACTGTCCCATTTCTATCTCTCCAACCTCATTTTCTTTCTAAGTGGGACGGATTTCACTCGAATCGTCCTATAAGTTGAATCGGTGTTTGAACATCACTCATTCACTATTGTAAGACTCTGATGTAGAACAATACTATAAAGCATATTAAAATTCTCCAAACCTTCCTAAATGACACTTTTCTTTCTCTCCAAACTCATTTTATTTCTAAGTAGGACGGATTTCACACGAATCGTCCTGTAAGTTGAATCGATTTTTGTATATCATTCCTTCACCATTGTAAAACTCTTATGGAAAACAACACTACAAAGCATAGTCCAAACCTTCATAACTTGCCTTTTTCTTTCTCTCCTACCTCTTTTTCTTTTTAAGTTTGACGGATTTCACTCGAATCGCCCAACAAGTTGAATCGGTGTTTGAACATCACTCATTCACCATTGTAAGACTCTGATGGACAACAATACTATAAAGCATATTAAAATTCTCCAAACCTTCCTAAATGACATTTTTCTTTCTCTCCAACCTCATTTTCTTTCTTAGTGGGACGGATTTCACACGAATCGTCCTGTAAGTTGAATCGATTTTTGTACATCATTTCTTCACCATTGTAAAACTCTTATGGAAAACAACACTACAAAGCATAGGCCAAACCTTCATAACTTGCCCTTTTCTTTCTTTCCAACCTCTTTTTCTTTCCAAGTTTGACGGATTTCACTCGAATCGTCCAACATGTAGAATCGGTGTTTGTACACTATTCCTTCACCATTGTAAGACTCTTATGGACAACAATTCTATAAAGCATAGTCCACACCTTCCGAACTGTCCCATTTCTATCTCTCCAACCTCATTTTCTTTCTAAGTGGGACGGATTTCACTCGAATCGTCCTATAAGTTGAATCGGTGTTTGAACATCACTCATTCACTATTGTAAGACTCTGATGTAGAACAATACTATAAAGCATATTAAAATTCTCCAAACCTTCCTAAATGACACTTTTCTTTATCTCCAAATTCATTTTATTTCTTAGTAGGACGGATTTCACACGAATCGTCCTGTAAGTTGAATCGATTTTTGTACATCATTCCTTCACCATTGTAAAACTCTTATGGAAAACAACACTACAAAGCATAGTCCAAACCTTCATAACTTGCCTTTTTCTTTCTCTCCAACCTCTTTTTCTTTCTAAGTTTGACGGATTTCACTCGAATCGCCCAACAAGTTGAATCGGTGTTTGAACATCACTCATTCACCATTGTAAGACTCTGATGGACAACAATACTATAAAGCATATTAAAATTCTCCGAACCATCCTAAATGACACTTTTCTTTCTCTCCAACCTCATTTTCTTTCTTAGTGGGACGGATTTCACACGAATCGTCCTGTAAGTTGAATCGATTTTTGTACATCATTCCTTCACCATTGTAAAACTCTTATGGAAAACAACACTACAAAGCATAGTCCAAACCTTCATAACTTGCCTTTTTCTTTCTCTCCAGCCTCTTTTTCTTTCTAAGTTTGACGGATTTCATTCGAATCTCTCAACAAGTTGAATCGGTGTTTGTACAATATTCCTTCACCATTATAAGACTCTTATGGACAACAATTCTATAAAGCATAGTCCACACCTTCGAACTGTCCCATTTCTATCTCTCCAACCTCATTTTCTTTCTAAGTGGGACGGATTTCACTCGAATCATCTTATAAGTTGAATCGGTGTTTGTACGTCATTCATTCACCATTGTAAGACTCTTATGGACAACAATAATATAAAGCATATCAAAATTCTCCAAACCTTCCGAAATGACACTTTTCTTTCTCTCCAACCTTATTTTATTTCTTAGTAGGACGGATTTCACACGAATCGTCCAGTAAGTTGAATCGATTTTTGTACATCATTCCATCACCATTGTAAGACTCTGATGGACAACAATACTATAAAGCATATCAAAATTCTCCAAACCTTCCTAAATGACACTTTTCTTCCTCTCCAACCTCATTTTATTTCTTAGTAGGACGGATTTCACACGAATCGTCCTGTAAGTTGAATCGATTTTTGTACATCATTCCTTCACCATTGTAAAACTCTTATGGAAAACAACACTACAAAGCATAGTCCAAACCTTCATAACTTGCCCTTTTCTTTCTTTCCAACCTCTTTTTCTTTCCAAGTTTGACGGATTTCACTCGAATCGTCCAACATGTAGAATCGGTGTTTGTACATTATTCCTTCACCATTATAAGACTCTTATGGACAACAATTCTATAAAGCATAATCCACACCTTCCGAACATTCCCATTTCTATCTCTCCAACCTCATTTTCTTTCTAAGTGGGACGGATTTCACTCGAATCGTCCTATAAGTTGAATCGGTGTTTGAACATCACTCATTCACCATTGTAAGACTCTGATGGACAACAATACTATAAAGCATATTAAAATTCTCCAAACCTTCCTAAATGACACTTTTCTTTCTCTCCACTTCATTTTCTTTCTTAGTGGGACGGATTTCACACGAATCGTCCTGTAAGTTGAATCGATTTTTGTACATCATTTCTTCACCATAGTAAAACTCTTATGGAAAACAACACTACAAAGCATAGTCCAAACCTTCATAACTTGCCTTTTTCTTTCTCTCCAACCTCTTTTTCTATCTAAGTTTGACTGATTTCAATCGAATCGCCCAACAAGTTGAATCGGTGTTTGTACATTATTCCTTCACCATTATAAGACTCTTATGGACAACAATTCTATAAAGCATAGTCCACACCTTCCGAACTGCCCCATTTTTATCTCTCCAACCTCATTTTCTTTCTAAGTGGGACGGATTTCACTCGAATCGTCTTATAATTTGAATCGGTGTTTGTACGTCATTCATTCACCATTGTAAGACTCTTATGGACAACAATAATATAAAGCATATCAAAATTCTCCAAACCTTCCGAAATGACACTTTTCTTTCTCTCCAACCTCATTTTATTTCTTAGTATGACGGATTTCACATGAACCGTCCTGTAAGTTGAATCGATTTTTGTACATCATTCCTTCACCATTGTAAAACTCTTATGGAAAAAAACACTACAAAGCATAGTCCAAACCTTCATAACTTGCCTTTTTCTTTCTCTCCAACCTCTTTTTCTTTCTAAGTTTGACGGATTTCACTCTAATAGCCCAACAAGTTGAATCGGTGTTTGTACATTATTCCTTCACCATTATAAGACTCTTATGGACAACAATTCAATAAAGCATAGTCCACACCTTCCGAACTGTCCCATTTCTATCTCTCCAACCTCATTTTCTTTCTAAGTGGGACGGATTTCACTCGAATCATCTTATAAGTTGAATCGGTGTTTGTACGTCATTCATTCACCATTGTAAGACTCTTATGAACAACAATAATATAAAGCATATCAAAATTATCCAAACCTTCCTAAATGACACTTTTCTTTCTCTCCAACCTCATTTTATTTCTTAGTAGGACGGATTTCACACGAATCGTCCTGTAAGTTGAATCGATTTTTGTACATCATTCCTTCACCATTGTAAAACTCTTATGGAAAACAACACTACAAAGCATAGTCCAAACCTTCATAACTTGCCTTTTTCTTTCTCTAAAACCTCTTTTTCTTTCTAAGTTTGACGGATTTCACTCGAATCGCCCAACAAGTTGAATCGGTGTTTGAACATCACTCATTCACCATTGTAAGACTCTGATGGACAACAATAATATAAAGCATATCAAAATTCTCCAAACCTTCCGAAATGACACTTTTCTTTCTCTCCAACCTCATTTTATTTCTTAGTATGACGGATTTCACATGAACCGTCCTGTAAGTTGAATCGATTTTTGTACATCATTCCTTCACCATTGTAAAACTCTTATGGAAAACAACACTACAAAGCATAGTCCAAACCTTCATAACTTGCCGTTTTCTTTCTTTCCAACCTCTTTTTCTTTCCAAGTTTGACTGATTTCACTCGAATCGTCCAACATGTAGAATCGGTGTTTGTACATTATTCCTTCACCATTATAAGACTCTTATGGACAACAATTCTATAAAGCATAATCCACACCTTCCGAACATTCCCATTTCTATCTCTCCAACCTCATTTTCTTTCTAAGTGGGACGGATTTCACTCGAATCGTCCTATAAGTTGAATCGGTGTTTGAACATCACTCATTCACCATTGTAAGACTCTGATGGACAACAATACTATAAAGCATATTAAAATTCCCCAAACCTTCCTAAATGACACTTTTCTTTCTCTCCACTTCATTTTCTTTCTTAGTGGGACGGATTTCACACGAATCGTCCTGTAAGTTGAATCGATTTTTGTACATCATTTCTTCACCATAGTAAAACTCTTATGGAAAACAACACTACAAAGCATAGTCCAAACCTTCATAACTTGCCTTTTTCTTTCTCTCCAACCTCTTTTTCTATCTAAGTTTGACTGATTTCAATCGAATCGCCCATCAAGTTGAATCGGTGTTTGTACATTATTCCTTCACCATTATAAGACTCTTATGGACAACAATTCTATAAAGCATAGTCCACACCTTCCGAACTGCCCCATTTTTATCTCTCCAACCTCATTTTCTTTCTAAGTGGGACGGATTTCACTCGAATCATCTTATAAGTTGAATCGGTGTTTGTACGTCATTCATTCACCATTGTAAGACTCTTATGAACAACAATAATATAAAGCATATCAAAATTATCCAAACCTTCCTAAATGACACTTTTCTTTCTCTCCAACCTCATTTTATTTCTTAGTAGGACGGATTTCACACGAATCGTCCTGTAAGTTGAATCGATTTTTGTACATCATTCCTTCACCATTGTAAAACTCTTATGGAAAACAACACTACAAAGCATAGTCCAAACCTTCATAACTTGCCTTTTTCTTTCTCTAAAACCTCTTTTTCTTTCTAAGTTTGACGGATTTCACTCGAATCGTCCAACAAGTTGAATCGGTGTTTGTACATTATTCCTTCACCATTATAAGACTCTTATGGACAACAATTCTATAAAGCATAGTCCACACCTTCCGAACTGTCCCATTTCTATCTCTCCAACCTCATTTTCTTTCTAAGTGGGACGGATTTCACTCGAATCGTCTTATAAGTTGAATCGGTGTTTGTACGTCATTCATTCACCATTGTAAGACTCTTATGGACAACAATAATATAAAGCATATCAAAATTCTCCAAACCTTCCGAAATGACACTTTTCTTTCTCTCCAACCTCATTTTATTTCTTAGTAGGACGGATTTAACACGAACCGTCCTGTAAGATGAATCGATTTTTGTACATCATTCCTTCACCATTGTAAAACTCTTATGGGACACAACACTACAAAGCATAGTCCAAACCTTCATAACTTGCCTTTTTCTTTCTCTAAAACCTCTTTTTCTTTCTAAGTTTGACGGATTTCACTCGAATCGTTCAACATGTAGAATCGGTGTTTGTACATTATTCCTTCACCATTATAAGACTCTTATGGACAACAATTCTATAAAGCATAGTCCACACCTTCCGAACTGTCCCATTTCTATCTCTCCAACCTCATTTTCTTTCTAAGTGGGACGGATTTCACTCGAATCGTCTTATAAGTTGAATCGGTGTTTGTACGTCATTCATTCACCATTGTAAGACTCTTATGGACAACAATAATATAAAGCATATCAAAATTCTCCAAACCTTCCGAAATGACACTTTTCTTTCTCTCCAACCTCATTTTATTTCTTAGTAGGACGGATTTAACACGAACCGTCCTGTAAGATGAATCGATTTTTGTACATCATTCCTTCACCATTGTAAAACTCTTATGGGACACAACACTACAAAGCATAGTCCAAACCTTCATAACTTGCCTTTTTCTTTCTCTAAAACCTCTTTTTCTTTCTAAGTTTGACGGATTTCACTCGAATCGCCCAACAAGTTGAATCGGTGTTTGAACATCACTCATTCACCATTGTAAGACTCTGATGGACAACAATAATATAAAGCATATCAAAATTCTCCAAACCTTCCGAAATGACACTTTTCTTTCTCTCCAACCTCATTTTATTTCTTAGTATGACGGATTTCACATGAACCGTCCTGTAAGTTGAATCGATTTTTGTACATCATTCCTTCACCATTGTAAAACTCTTATGGAAAAAAACACTACAAAGCATAGTCCAAACCTTCATAACTTGCCTTTTTCTTTCTCTCCAACCTCTTTTTCTTTCTAAGTTTGACGGATTTCACTCGAATAGCCCAACAAGTTGAATCGGTGTTTGTACATTATTCCTTCACCATTATAAGACTCTTATGGACAACAATTCAATAAAGCATAGTCCACACCTTCCGAACTGTCCCATTTCTATCTTTCCAACCTCATTTTCTTTCTAAGTGGGACGGATTTCACTCGAATCATCTTATAAGTTGAATCGGTGTTTGTACGTCATTCATTCACCATTGTAAGACTCTTATGAACAACAATAATATAAAGCATATCAAAATTATCCAAACCTTCCTAAATGACACTTTTCTTTCTCTCCAACCTCATTTTATTTCTTAGTAGGACGGATTTCACACGAATCGTCCTGTAAGTTGAATCGATTTTTGTACATCATTCCTTCACCATTGTAAAACTCTTATGGAAAACAACACTACAAAGCATAGTCCAAACCTTCATAACTTGCCTTTTTCTTTCTCTAAAACCTCTTTTTCTTTCTAAGTTTGACGGATTTCACTCGAATCGTCCAACAAGTTGAATCGGTGTTTGTACATTATTCCTTCACCATTATAAGACTCTTATGGACAACAATTCTATAAAGCATAGTCCACACCTTCCGAACTGTCCCATTTCTATCTCTCCAACCTCATTTTCTTTCTAAGTGGGACGGATTTCACTCGAATCGTCTTATAAGTTGAATCGGTGTTTGTACGTCATTCATTCACCATTGTAAGACTCTTATGGACAACAATAATATAAAGCATATCAAAATTCTCCAAACCTTCCGAAATGACACTTTTCTTTCTCTCCAACCTCATTTTATTTCTTAGTAGGACGGATTTAACACGAACCGTCCTGTAAGATGAATCGATTTTTGTACATCATTCCTTCACCATTGTAAAACTCTTATGGGACACAACACTACAAAGCATAGTCCAAACCTTCATAACTTGCCTTTTTCTTTCTCTAAAACCTCTTTTTCTTTCTAAGTTTGACGGATTTCACTCGAATCGTTCAACATGTAGAATCGGTGTTTGTACATTATTCCTTCACCATTATAAGACTCTTATGGACAACAATTCTATAAAGCATAGTCCACACCTTCCGAACTGTCCCATTTCTATCTCTCCAACCTCATTTTCTTTCTAAGTGGGACGGATTTCACTCGAATCGTCTTATAAGTTGAATCGGTGTTTGTACGTCATTCATTCATCATTGTAAGACTCTTATGGACAACAATAATATAAAGCATATCAAAATTCTCCAAACCTTCCGAAATGACACTTTTCTTTCTCTCCAACCTCGTTTTATTTCTTAGTAGGACGGATTTCACACGAACCGTCCTGTAAGTTGAATCGATTTTTGTTCATCATTCCTTCACCATTGTAAAACTCTTATGGAAAACAACACTACAAAGCATAGTCCAAACCTTCATAACTTGCCTTTTTCTATCTCTCCAACCTCTTTTTCTTTCTAAGTTTGACGGATTTCACTCGAATCGTCCAACAAATTGAATCGGTGTTTGTACATTATTCCTTCACCATTATAAGACTCTTATGGACAACAATTCTATAAAGCATAGTCCACACCTTCCGAACTGTCCCATTTCTATCTCTCCAACCTCATTTTCTTTCTAAGTGGGACGGATTTCACTCGAATCGTCTTATAAGTTGAATCGGTGTTTGTACGTCATTCATTCACCATTGTAAGACTCTGATGGACAACAATACTATAAAGCATACTAAAATTCTCCAAACCTTCCTAAATGACACTTTTCTTTCTCTCCAACCTCATTTTCTTTCTTAGTGGGACGGATTTCACACGAATCGTCCTGTAAGTTAAATCGATTTTTGTACATCATTCCTTCACCATTGTAAAACTCTTATGGAAAACAACACTACAAAGCATAGTCCAAACCTTCATAACTTGCCTTTTTCTTTCTCTAAAACCTCTTTTTCTTTCTAAGTTTGACGGATTTCACTCGAATCGTCCAACATGTAGAATCGGTGTTTGTACATTATTCCTTCACCATTATAAGACTCTTATGGACAACAATTCTATAAAGCATAGTCCACACCTTCCGAACTGTCCCATTTCTATCTCTCCAACCTCATTTTCTTTCTAAGTGGGACGGATTTCACTCGAATCGTCTTATAAGTTGAATCGGTGTTTGTACGTCATTCATTCACCATTGTAAAACTCTGATGGACAACAATACTATAAAGCATATTAAAATTCTCCAAACCTTCCTAAATGACACTTTTCTTTCTCTCCAACCTCATTTTCGTTCTTAGTGGGACGGATTTCACACGAACCGTCCTGTAAGTTGAATCGATTTTTGTACATCATTCCTTCACCATTATAAATCTCTTATGGAAAACAACACTACAAAGCATAGTCCAAACCTTCATAACTTGCCCTTTTCTTTCTCTCCAACCGCTTTTTCTTTCTAAGTTTGACGGATTTCACTCGAATCGTCCAACATGTAGAATCGGTGTTTGTACATTATTCCTTCACCATTATAAGACTCTTATGGACAACAATTCTATAAAGCATAGTCCACACCTTCCGAACTGTCCCATTTCTATCTCTCCAACCTCATTTTCTTTCTAAGTGGGATGGATTTCACTCGAATCGTCTTATAAGTTGAATCGGTGTTTTTACGTCATTCATTCACCATTGTAAGACTCTGATGGACAACAATACTATAAAGCATAT
Organism: Cornus suecica; assembly: GCA_963922005.1. Lineage (NCBI taxonomy): Eukaryota > Viridiplantae > Streptophyta > Magnoliopsida > Cornales > Cornaceae > Cornus > Cornus suecica. The sequence goes on from OY998241.1 coordinate 31,347,799, forward strand.
TAAAATTCTCCAAACCTTCCTAAATGACACTTTTCTTTCTCTCCAACCTCATTTTCGTTCTTAGTTGGACGGATTTCACACGAACCGTCCTGTAAGTTGAATCGATTTTTGTACATCATTCCTTCACCATTGTAAAACTCTTATGAAAAACAACACTACAAAGCATAATCCAAACCTTCATAACTTGCCTTTTTCTTTCTCTCCAACCTCTTTTTCTTTCTAAGTTTGACGGATTTCACTCGAATCGCCCAACAAGTTGAATCGGTGTTTGAACATCACTCATTCACCATTGTAAGACTCTGATGGACAACAATACTATAAAGCATATTAAAATTCTCCAAACCTTCCTAAATGACACTTTTCTTTCTCTCCAACCTCATTTTCTTTCTTAGTGGGACGGATTTCACACGAATCGTCCTGTAAGTTGAATCGATTTTTGTACATCATTCCTTCACCATTGTAAAACTCTTATGGAAAACAACACTACAAAGCATAGTCCAAACCTTCATAACTTGCCTTTTTCTTTCTCTCCAGCCTCTTTTTCTTTCTAAGTTTGACGGATTTCACTCGAATCCCTCAACAAGTTGAATCGGTGTTTGTACATTATTCCTTCACCATTATAAGACTCTTATGGACAACAATTCTATAAAGCATAGTCCACACCTTCCGAACTGTCCCATTTCTATCTCTCCAACCTCATTTTCTTTCTAAGTGGGACGGATTTCACTCGAATCATCTTATAAGTTGAATCGGTGTTTGTACGTCATTCATTCACCATTGTAAGACTCTTATGGACAACAATAATATAAAGCATATCAAAATTCTCCAAACCTTCCGAAATGACACTTTTCTTTCTCTCCAACCTTATTTTATTTCTTAGTAGGACGGATTTCACACGAATCGTCCTGTAAGTTGAATAGATTTTTGTACATCATTCCATCACCATTGTAAGACTCTGATGGACAACAATACTATAAAGCATATCAAAATTCTCCAAACCTTCCTAAATGACACTTTTCTTCCTCTCCAACCTCATTTTATTTCTTAGTAGGACGGATTTCACACGAATCGTCCTGTAAGTTGAATCGATTTTTGTACATCATTCCTTCACCATTGTAAAACTCTTATGGAAAACAACACTACAAAGCATAGTCCAAACCTTCATAACTTGCCCTTTTCTTTCCTTCCAACCTCTTTTTCTTTCCAAGTTTGACGGATTTCACTCGAATCGTCCAACATGTAGAATCGGTGTTTGTACATTATTCCTTCACCATTGTAAGACTCTTATGGACAACAATTCTATAAAGCATAATCCACACCTTCCGAACTTTCCCATTTCTATCTCTCCAACCTCATTTTCTTTCTAAGTGGGACGGATTTCACTCGAATCGTCCTATAAGTTGAATCGGTGTTTGAACATCACTCATTCACCATTCTAAGACTCTGATGGACAACAATACTATAAAGCATATTAAAATTCTCCAAACCTTCCTAAATGACACTTTTCTTTCTCTCCAACCTCATTTTATTTCTTAGTGGGACGGATTTCACACGAATCGTCCTGTAAGTTGAATCGATTTTTGTACATCATTCCTTCACCATTGTAAAACTCTTATGGAAAACAACACTACAAAGCATAGTCCAAACCTTCATAACTTGCCTTTTTCTTTCTCTCCAGCCTCTTTTTCTTTCTAAGTTTGACGGATTTCACTCGAATCCCTCAACAAGTTGAATCGGTGTTTGTACATTATTCCTTCACCATTATAAGACTCTTATGGACAACAATTCTATAAAGCATAGTCCACACCTTCCGAACTGTCCCATTTCTATCTCTCCAACCTCATTTTCTTTCTAAGTGGGACGGATTTCACTCGAATCGTCTTATAAGTTGAATCGGTGTTTGTACGTCATTCATTCACCATTGTAAGACTCTTATGGACAACAATAATATAAAGCATATCAAAATTCTCCAAACCTTCCGAAATGACACTTTTCTTTCTCTCCAACCTCATTTTATTTCTTAGTAGGACGGATTTAACACGAACCGTCCTGTAAGATGAATCGATTTTTGTACATCATTCCTTCACCATTGTAAAACTCTTATGGGACACAACACTACAAAGCATAGTCCAAACCGTCATAACTTGCCTTTTTCTTTCTCTCCAACCTCTTTTTCTTTCTAAGTTTGACGGATTTCACTCCAATCGTCCAACATGTAGAATCGGTGTTTGTACATTATTCCTTCACCATTATAAGACTCTTATGGACAACAATTCTATAAAGCATAGTCCACACCTTCCGAACTGTCCCATTTCTATCTCTCCAACCTCATTTTCTTTCTAAGTGGGACGGATTTCACTCGAATCATCTTATAAGTTGAATCGGTGTTTGTACGTCATTCATTCACCATTGTAAGACTCTTATGGACAACAATAATATAAAGAATATCAAAATTCTCCAAACCTTCCGAAATGACACTTTTCTTTCTCTCCAACCTTATTTTATTTCTTAGTAGGACGGATTTCACACGAATCGTCCTGTAAGTTGAATCGATTTTTGTACATCATTCCTTCACCATTGTAAAACTCTTATGGAAAACAACACTACAAAGCATAGTCCAAACCTTCATAACTTGCCATTTTCTTTCTCTCCAACCTCTTTTTCTTTCTAAGTTTGACGGATTTCACTAGAATCGCCCAACAAGTTGAATCGGTGTTTGTACATTATTCCTTCACCATTATAAGACGCTTATGGACAACAATTCAATAAATCAAAGTCCACACCTTACGAACTGTCCCATTTCTATCTCTCCAACCTCATTTTCTTTCTAAGAGGGACGGATTTCACTCGAATCGTCCTATAAGTTGAAATGGTGTTTGAACATCACTCATTCACCATTGCAAGACTCTGATAGACAACAATACTATAAAGCATATTACAATTCTCCAAACCTTCCTAAATGACACTTTTCTTTCACTCCAACCTCATTTTCTTTCTTTGTGGGACGGATTTCACACGAATCGTCCTGTAAGTTGAATCGATTTTTGTACATCATTCCTTCACCATTGTAAAACTCTTATGGAAAACAACACTACAAAGCATAGTCCAAACCTTCATAACTTGCCTTTTTCTTTCTCTAAAACCTCTTTTTCTTTCTAAGTTTGACGGATTACACTCGAATCGTCCAACAAGTTGAATCGGTGTTTGTACATTATTCCTTCACCATTATAAGACTCTTATGGACAACAATTCTATAAAGCATAGTCCACACCTTCCGAACTGTCCCATTTCTATCTCTCCAACCTCATTTTCTTTCTAAGTGGGACGGATTTCACTCGAATCGTCTTATAAGTTGAATCGGTGTTTGTACGTCATTCATTCACCATTGTAAGACTCTTATGGACAACAATAATATAAAGCATATCAAAATTCTCCAAACCTTCCGAAATGACACTTTTCTTTCTCTCCAACCTCATTTTATTTCTTAGTAGGACGGATTTAACACGAACCGTCCTGTAAGATGAATCGATTTTTGTACATCATTCCTTCACCATTGTAAAACTCTTATGGGACACAACACTACAAAGCATAGTCCAAACCGTCATAACTTGCCTTTTTCTTTCTCTCCAACCTCTTTTTCTTTCTAAGTTTTACGGATTTCACTCGAATCGTCCAACATGTAGAATCCGTGTTTGTACATTATTCATTCACCATTATAAGACTCTTGTGGACAAAAATTCTTTAAAGCATAGTCCACACCTTCCGATCTGTCCCATTTCTATCTCTCCAACCTCCTTTTCTTTCTAAGTGGGACGGATTTCACTCGAATCGTCTTATAAGTTGAATCGGTGTTTGTACGTCATTCATTCACCATTGTAAGACTCTTATGGACAACAATAATATAAAGTATATCAAAATTCTCCAAACCTTCCGAAATGACACTTTTCTTTCTCTCCAACCTTATTTTATTTCTTAGTAGGACGGATATCACACGAATCATTCTGTAAGTTGAATCGATTTTTGTACATCATTCCTTCACCATTGTAAAACTCTTATGGAAAACAACACTACAAAGCATAGTCCAAACCTTCATAACTTGCCTTTTTCTTTCTCTAAAACCTCTTTTTCTTTCTAAGTTTGACGGATTTCACTCGAATCGTCCAACAAGTTGAATCGGTGTTTGTACATTATTCCTTCACCATTATAAGACTCTTATGGACAACAATTCTATAAAGCATAGTCCACACCTTCCGAACTGTCCCATTTCTATCTCTCCAACCTCATTTTCTTTCTAAGTGGGACGGATTTCACTCGAATCGTCTTATAAGTTGAATCGGTGTTTGTACGTCATTCATTCATCATTGTAAGACTCTTATGGACAACAATAATATAAAGCATATCAAAATTCTCCAAACCTTCCGAAATGACACTTTTCTTTCTCTCCAACCTCGTTTTATTTCTTAGTAGGACGGATTTCACACGAACCGTCCTGTAAGTTGAATCGATTTTTGTTCATCATTCCTTCACCATTGTAAAACTCTTATGGAAAACAACACTACAAAGCATAGTCCAAACCTTCATAACTTGCCTTTTTCTTTCTCTCCAACCTCTTTTTCTTTCTAAGTTTGACGGATTTCACTCGAATCGTCCAACAAATTGAATCGGTGTTTGTACATTATTCCTTCACCATTATAAGACTCTTATGGACAACAATTCTATAAAGCATAGTCCACGCCTTCCGAACTGTCCCATTTCTATCTCTCCAACCTCATTTTCTTTCTAAGTGGGACGGATTTCACTCGAATCGTCTTATAAGTTGAATCGGTGTTTGTACGTCATTCATTCACCATTGTAAGACTCTGATGGACAACAATACTATAAAGCATACTAAAATTCTCCAAACCTTCCTAAATGACACTTTTCTTTCTCTCCAACCTCATTTTCTTTCTTAGTGGGACGGATTTCACACGAATCGTCCTGTAAGTTGAATCGATTTTTGTACATCATTCCTTCACCATTGTGAAACTCTTATGGAAAACAACACTACAAAGCATAGTCCAAACCTTCATAACTTGCCTTTTTCTTTCTCTAAAACCTCTTTTTCTTTCTAAGTTTGACGGATTTCACTCGAATCGTCCAACATGTAGAATCGGTGTTTGTACATTATTCCTTCACCATTATAAGACTCTTATGGACAACAATTCTATAAAGCATAGTCCACACCTTCCGAACTGTCCCATTTTTATCTCTCCAACCTCATTTTCTTTCTAAGTGGGATGGATTTCACTCGAATCGTCTTATAAGTTGAATCGGTGTTTGTACGTCATTCATTCACCATTGTAAGACTCTGATGGACAACAATACTATAAAGCATATTAAAATTCTCCAAACCTTCCTAAATGACACTTTTCTTTCTCTCCAACCTCATTTTCGTTCTTAGTTGGACGGATTTCACACGAACTGTCCTGTAAGTTGAATCGATTTTTGTACATCATTCCTTCACCATTGTAAAACTCTTATGAAAAACAACACTACAAAGCATAATCCAAACCTTCATAACTTGCCTTTTTCTTTCTCTCCAACCTCTTTTTCTTTCTAAGTTTGACGGATTTCACTCGAATCGCCCAACAAGTTGAATCGGTGTTTGAACATCACTCATTCACCATTGTAAGACTCTGATGGACAACAATACTATAAAGCATATTAAAATTCTCCAAACCTTCCTAAATGACACTTTTCTTTCTCTCCAACCTCATTTTCTTTCTTAGTGGGACGGATTTCACACGAATCGTCCTGTAAGTTGAATCGATTTTTGTACATCATTCCTTCACCATTGTAAAACTCTTATGGAAAACAACACTACAAAGCATAGTCCAAACCTTCATAACTTGCCTTTTTCTTTCTCTCCAGCCTCTTTTTCTTTCTAAGTTTGACGGATTTCACTCGAATCCCTCAACAAGTTGAATCGGTGTTTGTACATTATTCCTTCACCATTATAAGACTCTTATGGACAACAATTCTATAAAGCATAGTCCACACCTTCCGAACTGTCCCATTTCTATCTCTCCAACCTCATTTTCTTTCTAAGTGGGACGGATTTCACTCGAATCATCTTATAAGTTGAATCGGTGTTTGTACGTCATTCATTCACCATTGTAAGACTCTGATGGACAACAATACTATAAAGCATATTAAAATTCTCCAAACCTTCCTAAATGACACTTTTCTTTCTCTCCAACCTCATTTTCGTTCTTAGTTGGACGGATTTCACACGAACCGTCCTGTAAGTTGAATCGATTTTTGTACATCATTCCTTCACCATTGTAAAACTCTTATGAAAAACAACACTACAAAGCATAATCCAAACCTTCATAACTTGCCTTTTTCTTTCTCTCCAACCTCTTTTTCTTTCTAAGTTTGACGGATTTCACTCGAATCGCCCAACAAGTTGAATCGGTGTTTGAACATCACTCATTCACCATTGTAAGACTCTGATGGACAACAATACTATAAAGCATATTAAAATTCTCCAAACCTTCCTAAATGACACTTTTCTTTCTCTCCAACCTCATTTTCTTTCTTAGTGGGACGGATTTCACACGAATCGTCCTGTAAGTTGAATCGATTTTTGTACATCATTCCTTCACCATTGTAAAACTCTTATGGAAAACAACACTACAAAGCATAGTCCAAACCTTCATAACTTGCCTTTTTCTTTCTCTCCAGCCTCTTTTTCTTTCTAAGTTTGACGGATTTCACTCGAATCCCTCAACAAGTTGAATCGGTGTTTGTACATTATTCCTTCACCATTATAAGACTCTTATGGACAACAATTCTATAAAGCATAGTCCACACCTTCCGAACTGTCCCATTTCTATCTCTCCAACCTCATTTTCTTTCTAAGTGGGACGGATTTCACTCGAATCGTCTTATAAGTTGAATCGGTGTTTGTACGTCATTCATTCATCATTGTAAGACTCTTATGGACAACAATAATATAAAGCATATCAAAATTCTCCAAACCTTCCGAAATGACACTTTTCTTTCTCTCCAACCTCGTTTTATTTCTTAGTAGGACGGATTTCACACGAACCGTCCTGTAAGTTGAATCGATTTTTGTTCATCATTCCTTCACCATTGTAAAACTCTTATGGAAAACAACACTACAAAGCATTGTCCAAACCTTCATAACTTGCCTTTTTCTTTCTCTCCAACCTCTTTTTCTTTCTAAGTTTGACGGATTTCACTCGAATCGTCCAACAAATTGAATCGGTGTTTGTACATTATTCCTTCACCATTATAAGACTCTTATGGACAACAATTCTATAAAGCATAGTCCACGCCTTCCGAACTGTCCCATTTCTATCTCTCCAACCTCATTTTCTTTCTAAGTGGGACGGATTTCACTCGAATCGTCTTATAAGTTGAATCGGTGTTTGTACGTCATTCATTCACCATTGTAAGACTCTGATGGACAACAATACTATAAAGCATACTAAAATTCTCCAAACCTTCCTAAATGACACTTTTCTTTCTCTCCAACCTCATTTTCTTTCTTAGTGGGACGGATTTCACACGAATCGTCCTGTAAGTTGAATCGATTTTTGTACATCATTCCTTCACCATTGTAAAACTCTTATGGAAAACAACACTACAAAGCATAGTCCAAACCTTCATAACTTGCCTTTTTCTTTCTCTAAAACCTCTTTTTCTTTCTAAGTTTGACGGATTTCACTCGAATCGTCCAACATGTAGAATCGGTGTTTGTACATTATTCCTTCACCATTATAAGACTCTTATGGACAACAATTCTATAAAGCATAGTCCACACCTTCCGAACTGTCCCATTTTTATCTCTCCAACCTCATTTTCTTTCTAAGTGGGATGGATTTCACTCGAATCGTCTTATAAGTTGAATCGGTGTTTGTACGTCATTCATTCACCATTGTAAGACTCTGATGGACAACAATACTATAAAGCATATTAAAATTCTCCAAACCTTCCTAAATGACACTTTTCTTTCTCTCCAACCTCATTTTCGTTCTTAGTTGGACGGATTTCACACGAACCGTCCTGTAAGTTGAATCGATTTTTGTACATCATTCCTTCACCATTGTAAAACTCTTATGAAAAACAACACTACAAAGCATAATCCAAACCTTCATAACTTGCCTTTTTCTTTCTCTCCAACCTCTTTTTCTTTCTTAGTTTGACGGATTTCACTCGAATCGCCCAACAAGTTGAATCGGTGTTTGAACATCACTCATTCACCATTGTAAGACTCTGATGGAGAACAATACTATAAAGCATATTAAAATTCTCCAAACCTTCCTAAATGACACTTTTCTTTCTCTCCAACCTCATTTTCTTTCTTAGTGGGACGGATTTCACACGAATCGTCCTGTAAGTTGAATCGATTTTTGTACATCATTCCTTCACCATTGTAAAACTCTTATGGAAAACAACACTACAAAGCATAGTCCAAACCTTCATAACTTGCCTTTTTCTTTCTCTCCAGCCTCTTTTTCTTTCTAAGTTTGACGGATTTCACTCGAATCCCTCAACAAGTTGAATCGGTGTTTGTACATTATTCCTTCACCATTATAAGACTCTTATGGACAACAATTCTATAAAGCATAGTCCACACCTTCCGAACTGTCCCATTTCTATCTCTCCAACCTCATTTTCTTTCTAAGTGGGACGGATTTCACTCGAATCATCTTACAAGTTGAATCGGTGTTTGTACGTCATTCATTCACCATTGTAAGACTCTGATGGACAACAATACTATAAAGCATATTAAAATTCTCCAAACCTTCCTAAATGACACTTTTCTTTCTCTCCAACCTCATTTTCGTTCTTAGTTGGACGGATTTCACACGAACCGTCCTGTAAGTTGAATCGATTTTTGTACATCATTCCTTCACCATTGTAAAACTCTTATGAAAAACAACACTACAAAGCATAATCCAAACCTTCATAACTTGCCTTTTTCTTTCTCTCCAACCTCTTTTTCTTTCTAAGTTTGACGGATTTCACTCGAATCGCCCAACAAGTTGAATCGGTGTTTGAACATCACTCATTCACCATTGTAAGACTCTGATGGACAACAATACTATAAAGCATATTAAAATTCTCCAAACCTTCCTAAATGACACTTTTCTTTCTCTCCAACCTCATTTTCTTTCTTAGTGGGACGGATTTCACACGAATCGTCCTGTAAGTTGAATCGATTTTTGTACATCATTCCTTCACCATTGTAAAACTCTTATGGAAAACAACACTACAAAGCATAGTCCAAACCTTCATAACTTGCCTTTTTCTTTCTCTCCAGCCTCTTTTTCTTTCTAAGTTTGACGGATTTCACTCGAATCCCTCAACAAGTTGAATCGGTGTTTGTACATTATTCCTTCACCATTATAAGACTCTTATGGACAACAATTCTATAAAGCATAGTCCACACCTTCCGAACTGTCCCATTTCTATCTCTCCAACCTCATTTTCTTTCTAAGTGGGACGGATTTCACTCGAATCGTCTTATAAGTTGAATCGGTGTTTGTACGTCATTCATTCACCATTGTAAGACTCTGATGGACAACAATACTATAAAGCATACTAAAATTCTCCAAACCTTCCTAAATGACACTTTTCTTTCTCTCCAACCTCATTTTCTTTCTTAGTGGGACGGATTTCACACGAATCGTCCTGTAAGTTGAATCGATTTTTGTACATCATTCCTTCACCATTGTAAAACTCTTATGGAAAACAACACTACAAAGCATAGTCCAAACCTTCATAACTTGCCTTTTTCTTTCTCTAAAACCTCTTTTTCTTTCTAAGTTTGACGGATTTCACTCGAATCGTCCAACATGTAGAATCGGTGTTTGTACATTATTCCTTCACCATTATAAGACTCTTATGGACAACAATTCTATAAAGCATAGTCCACACCTTCCGAACTGTCCCATTTTTATCTCTCCAACCTCATTTTCTTTCTAAGTGGGATGGATTTCACTCGAATCGTCTTATAAGTTGAATCGGTGTTTGTACGTCATTCATTCACCATTGTAAGACTCTGATGGACAACAATACTATAAAGCATATTAAAATTCTCCAAACCTTCCTAAATGACACTTTTCTTTCTCTCCAACCTCATTTTCGTTCTTAGTTGGACGGATTTCACACGAACCGTCCTGTAAGTTGAATCGATTTTTGTACATCATTCCTTCACCATTGTAAAACTCTTATGAAAAACAACACTACAAAGCATAATCCAAACCTTCATAACTTGCCTTTTTCTTTCTCTCCAACCTCTTTTTCTTTCTTAGTTTGACGGATTTCACTCGAATCGCCCAACAAGTTGAATCGGTGTTTGAACATCACTCATTCACCATTGTAAGACTCTGATGGACAACAATACTATAAAGCATATTAAAATTCTCCAAACCTTCCTAAATGACACTTTTCTTTCTCTCCAACCTCATTTTCTTTCTTAGTGGGACGGATTTCACACGAATCGTCTTGTAAGTTGAATCGATTTTTGTACATCATTCCTTCACCATTGTAAAACTCTTATGGAAAACAACACTACAAAGCATAGTCCAAACCTTCATAACTTGCCTTTTTCTTTCTCTCCAGCCTCTTTTTCTTTCTAAGTTTGACGGATTTCACTCGAATCCCTCAACAAGTTGAATCGGTGTTTGTACATTATTCCTTCACCATTATAAGACTCTTATGGACAACAATTCTATAAAGCATAGTCCACACCTTCCGAACTGTCCCATTTCTATCTCTCCAACCTCATTTTCTTTCTAAGTGGGACGGATTTCACTCGAATCATCTTACAAGTTGAATCGGTGTTTGTACGTCATTCATTCACCATTGTAAGACTCTGATGGACAACAATACTATAAAGCATATTAAAATTCTCCAAACCTTCCTAAATGACACTTTTCTTTCTCTCCAACCTCATTTTCGTTCTTAGTTGGACGGATTTCACACGAACCGTCCTGTAAGTTGAATCGATTTTTATACATCATTCCTTCACCATTGTAAAACTCTTATGAAAAACAACACTACAAAGCATAATCCAAACCTTCATAACTTGCCTTTTTCTTTCTCTCCAACCTCTTTTTCTTTCTAAGTTTGACGGATTTCACTCGAATCGTCCAACATGTAGAATCGGTGTTTGTACATTATTCCTTCACCATTATAAGACTCTTATGGACAACAATTCTATAAAGCATAGTCCACACCTTCCGAACTGTCCCATTTCTATCTCTCCAACCTCATTTTCTTTCTAAGTGGGATGGATTTCACTCGAATCGTCTTATAAGTTGAATCGGTGTTTTTACGTCATTCATTCACCATTGTAAGACTCTGATGGACAACAATACTATAAAGCATATTAAAATTCTCCAAACCTTCCTAAATGACACTTTTCTTTCTCTCCAACCTCATTTTCGTTCTTAGTTGGACGGATTTCACACGAACCGTCCTGTAAGTTGAATCGATTTTTGTACATCATTCCTTCACCATTGTAAAACTCTTATGAAAAACAACACTACAAAGCATAATCCAAACCTTCATAACTTGCCTTTTTCTTTCTCTCCAACCTCTTTTTCTTTCTAAGTTTGACGGATTTCACTCGAATCGCCCAACAAGTTGAATCGGTGTTTGAACATCACTCATTCACCATTGTAAGACTCTGATGGACAACAATACTATAAAGCATATTAAAATTCTCCAAACCTTCCTAAATGACACTTTTCTTTCTCTCCAACCTCATTTTCTTTCTTAGTGGGACGGATTTCACACGAATCGTCCTGTAAGTTGAATCGATTTTTGTACATCATTCCTTCACCATTGTAAAACTCTTATGGAAAACAACACTACAAAGCATAGTCCAAACCTTCATAACTTGCCTTTTTCTTTCTCTCCAGCCTCTTTTTCTTTCTAAGTTTGACGGATTTCACTCGAATCCCTCAACAAGTTGAATCGGTGTTTGTACATTATTCCTTCACCATTATAAGACTCTTATGGACAACAATTCTATAAAGCATAGTCCACACCTTCCGAACTGTCCCATTTCTATCTCTCCAACCTCATTTTCTTTCTAAGTGGGACGGATTTCACTCGAATCATCTTATAAGTTGAATCGGTGTTTGTACGTCATTCATTCACCATTGTAAGACTCTGATGGACAACAATACTATAAAGCATATTAAAATTCTCCAAACCTTCCTAAATGACACTTTTCTTTCTCTCCAACCTCATTTTCGTTCTTAGTTGGACGGATTTCACACGAACCGTCCTGTAAGTTGAATCGATTTTTGTACATCATTCCTTCACCATTGTAAAACTCTTATGAAAAACAACACTACAAAGCATAATCCAAACCTTCATAACTTGCCTTTTTCTTTCTCTCCAACCTCTTTTTCTTTCTAAGTTTGACGGATTTCACTCGAATCGCCCAACAAGTTGAATCGGTGTTTGAACATCACTCATTCACCATTGTAAGACTCTGATGGACAACAATACTATAAAGCATATTAAAATTCTCCAAACCTTCCTAAATGACACTTTTCTTTCTCTCCAACCTCATTTTCTTTCTTAGTGGGACGGATTTCACACGAATCGTCCTGTAAGTTGAATCGATTTTTGTACATCATTCCTTCACCATTGTAAAACTCTTATGGAAAACAACACTACAAAGCATAGTCCAAACCTTCATAACTTGCCTTTTTCTTTCTCTCCAGCCTCTTTTTCTTTCTAAGTTTGACGGATTTCACTCGAATCCCTCAACAAGTTGAATCGGTGTTTGTACATTATTCCTTCACCATTATAAGACTCTTATGGACAACAATTCTATAAAGCATAGTCCACACCTTCCGAACTGTCCCATTTCTATCTCTCCAACCTCATTTTCTTTCTAAGTGGGACGGATTTCACTCGAATCATCTTATAAGTTGAATCGGTGTTTGTACGTCATTCATTCACCATTGTAAGACTCTGATGGACAACAATACTATAAAGCATATTAAAATTCTCCAAACCTTCCTAAATGACACTTTTCTTTCTCTCCAACCTCATTTTCGTTCTTAGTTGGACGGATTTCACACGAACCGTCCTGTAAGTTGAATCGATTTTTGTACATCATTCCTTCACCATTGTAAAACTCTTATGAAAAACAACACTACAAAGCATAATCCAAACCTTCATAACTTGCCTTTTTCTTTCTCTCCAACCTCTTTTTCTTTCTAAGTTTGACGGATTTCACTCGAATCGTCTAACATGTAGAATTGGTGCTTGTACATTATTCCTTCACCATTATAAGACTCTTATGGACAACAATTCTATAAAGCATAGTCCACACCTTCTGAACTGTCCCATTTCTATCTCTCCAACCTCATTTTCTTTCTAAGTGAGACGGATTTCACTCGAATCGTCTTATAAGTTTAATCGGTGTTTGTACGTCATTCATTCACCATTGTAAGACTCTTATGGACAACAATAATATAAAGCATATCAAAATTCTCCAAACCTTCCGGAATGACACTTTTCTTTCTCTCCAACCTCATTTTATTTCTTAGTAGGACGGATTTCACACGAACCGTCCTGTAAGTTGAATCGATTTTTGTACATCATTCCTTCAACATTGTAAAACTCTTATGGAAAACAACACTATAAAGCATAGTCCAAACCTTCATAACTTGCCTTTTCCTTTCTCTCCAACCTCTTTTTCTTTCTAAGTTTGACGGATTTCACTCGAATCGTCCAACATGTAGAATCGGTGTTTGTACATTATTCCTTCACCATTATAAGACTCTTATGGACAACAATTCTATAAAGCATAGTCCACACCTTCCGAACTGTCCCATTTCTATCTCTCCAACCTCATTTTCTTTCTAAGTGGGACGGATTTCACTCGAATCGTCTTATAAGTTGAATCGGTGTTTGTACGTCATTCATTCACCATTGTAAGACTCTGATGGACAACAATACTATAAAGCATATTAAAATTCTCCAAACCTTCCTAAATGACACTTTTCTTTCTCTCCAACCTCATTTTCTTTCTTAGTGGGACGGATTTCACACGAATCGTCCTGTAAGTTGAATCGATTTTTGTACATCATTCCTACACCATTGTAAAACTCTTATGGAAAACAACACTACAAAGCATAGTCCAAACCTTCATAACTTGCCTTTTTCTTTCTCTCCAACCTCTTTTTCTTTCTAAGTTTGACGGATTTCACTCGAATCGTCCAACATGTAGAATCGGTGTTTGTACATTATTCCTTCACCATTATAAGACTCTTATGGACAACAATTCTATAAAGCATAGTCCACACCTTCCGAACTGTCCCATTTCTATCTCTCCAACCTCATTTTCTTTCTAAGTGGGACGGATTTCACTCGAATCGTCTTATAAGTTGAATCGGTGTTTGTACGTCATTCATTCACCATTGTAAGACTCTGATGGACAACAATACTATAAAGCATACTAAAATTCTCCAAACCTTCCTAAATGACACTTTTCTTTCTCTCCAACCTCATTTTCTTTCTTAGTGGGACGGATTTCACACGAATCGTCCTATAAGTTGAATCGATTTTTGTACATCATTCCTTCACCATTGTAAAACTCTTATGGAAAACAACACTACAAAACATAGTCCAAACCTTCATAACTTGCCTTTTTCTTTCTCTCCAACCTCTTTTTCTTTCTAAGTTTGACGGATTTCACTCGAATCGTCCAACATGTAGAATCGGTGTTTGTACATTATTCCTTCACCATTATAAGACTCTTATGGACAACAATTCTATAAAGCATAGTCCACACCTTCCGAACTGTCCCATTTCTCTCTCTCCAACCTCCTTTTCTTTATAAGTGGGACGGATTTCACTCGAATCATCTTATAAGTTGAATCGGTGTTTGTACGTCATTCATTCACCATTGTAAGACTCTAATGGACAACAATAATATAAAGCATATCAAAATTCTCCAAACCTTCCGAAATGACACTTTTCTTTCTCTCCAACCTCATTTTATTTCTTAGTAGGACGGATTTCACATGAACCGTCCTGTAAGTTGAATCGATTTTTGTACATCATTCCTACACCATTGTAAAACTCTTATGGAAAACAACACTACAAAGCATAGTCCAAACCTTCATAACTTGCCTTTTTCTTTCTCTCCAACCTCTTTTTCTTTCTAAGTTTGACGGATTTCACTCGAATCGTCCAACATGTAGAATCGGTGTTTGTACATTATTCCTTCACCATTATAAGACTCTTATGGACAACAATTCTATAAAGCATAGTCCACACCTTCCGAACTGTCCCATTTCTATCTCTCCAACCTCATTTTCTTTCTAAGTGGGACGGATTTCACTCGAATCGTCTTATAAGTTGAATCGGTGTTTGTACGTCATTCATTCACCATTGTAAGACTCTGATGGACAACAATACTATAAAGCATACTAAAATTCTCCAAACCTTCCTAAATGACACTTTTCTTTCTCTCCAACCTCATTTTCTTTCTTAGTGGGACGGATTTCACACGAATCGTCCTATAAGTTGAATCGATTTTTGTACATCATTCCTTCACCATTGTAAAACTCTTATGGAAAACAACACTACAAAACATAGTCCAAACCTTCATAACTTGCCTTTTTCTTTCTCTCCAACCTCTTTTTCTTTCTAAGTTTGACGGATTTCACTCGAATCGTCCAACATGTAGAATCGGTGTTTGTACATTATTCCTTCACCATTATAAGACTCTTATGGACAACAATTCTATAAAGCATAGTCCACACCTTCCGAACTGTCCCATTTCTCTCTCTCCAACCTCCTTTTCTTTATAAGTGGGACGGATTTCACTCGAATCATCTTATAAGTTGAATCGGTGTTTGTACGTCATTCATTCACCATTGTAAGACTCTAATGGACAACAATAATATAAAGCATATCAAAATTCTCCAAACCTTCCGAAATGACACTTTTCTTTCTCTCCAACCTCATTTTATTTCTTAGTAGGACGGATTTCACATGAACCGTCCTGTAAGTTGAATCGATTTTTGTACATCATTCCTACACCATTGTAAAACTCTTATGGAAAACAACACTACAAAGCATAGTCCAAACCTTCATAACTTGCCTTTTTCTTTCTCTCCAACCTCTTTTTCTTTCTAAGTTTGACGGATTTCACTCGAATCGTCCAACATGTAGAATCGGTGTTTGTACATTATTCCTTCACCATTATAAGACTCTTATGGACAACAATTCTATAAAGCATAGTCCACACCTTCCGAACTGTCCCATTTCTATCTCTCCAACCTCATTTTCTTTCTAAGTGGGACGGATTTCACTCGAATCGTCTTATAAGTTGAATCGGTGTTTGTACGTCATTCATTCACCATTGTAAGACTCTGATGGACAACAATACTATAAAGCATACTAAAATTCTCCAAACCTTCCTAAATGACACTTTTCTTTCTCTCCAACCTCATTTTCTTTCTTAGTGGGACGGATTTCACACGAATCGTCCTATAAGTTGAATCGATTTTTGTACATCATTCCTTCACCATTGTAAAACTCTTATGGAAAACAACACTACAAAACATAGTCCAAACCTTCATAACTTGCCTTTTTCTTTCTCTCCAACCTCTTTTTCTTTCTAAGTTTGACGGATTTCACTCGAATCGTCCAACATGTAGAATCGGTGTTTGTACATTATTCCTTCACCATTATAAGACTCTTATGGACAACAATTCTATAAAGCATAGTCCACACCTTCCGAACTGTCCCATTTCTCTCTCTCCAACCTCCTTTTCTTTATAAGTGGGACGGATTTCACTCGAATCATCTTATAAGTTGAATCGGTGTTTGTACGTCATTCATTCACCATTGTAAGACTCTAATGGACAACAATAATATAAAGCATATCAAAATTCTCCAAACCTTCCGAAATGACACTTTTCTTTCTCTCCAACCTCATTTTATTTCTTAGTAGGACGGATTTCACATGAACCGTCCTGTAAGTTGAATCGATTTTTGTACATCATTCCTACACCATTGTAAAACTCTTATGGAAAACAACACTACAAAGCATAGTCCAAACCTTCATAACTTGCCTTTTTCTTTCTCTCCAACCTCTTTTTCTTTCTAAGTTTGACGGATTTCACTCGAATCGTCCAACATGTAGAATCGGTGTTTGTACATTATTCCTTCACCATTATAAGACTCTTATGGACAACAATTCTATAAAGCATAGTCCACACCTTCCGAACTGTCCCATTTCTATCTCTCCAACCTCATTTTCTTTCTAAGTGGGACGGATTTCACTCGAATCGTCTTATAAGTTGAATCGGTGTTTGTACGTCATTCATTCACCATTGTAAGACTCTGATGGACAACAATACTATAAAGCATACTAAAATTCTCCAAACCTTCCTAAATGACACTTTTCTTTCTCTCCAACCTCATTTTCTTTCTTAGTGGGACGGATTTCACACGAATCGTCCTATAAGTTGAATCGATTTTTGTACATCATTCCTTCACCATTGTAAAACTCTTATGGAAAACAACACTACAAAGCATAGTCCAAACCTTCATAACTTGCCTTTTTCTTTCTCTAAAACCTCTTTTTCTTTCTAAGTTTGACGGATTTCACTCGAATCGTCCAACATGTAGAATCGGTGTTTGTACATTATTCCTTCACCATTATAAGACTCTTATGGACAACAATTCTATAAAGCATAGTCCACACCTTCCGAACTGTCCCATTTCTATCTCTCCAACCTCATTTTCTTTCTAAGTGGGACGGATTTCACTCGAATCGTCTTATAAGTTGAATCGGTGTTTGTACGTCATTCATTCACCATTGTAAAACTCTGATGGACAACAATACTATAAAGCATATTAAAATTCTCCAAACCTTCCTAAATGACACTTTTCTTTCTCTCCAACCTCATTTTCGTTCTTAGTGGGACGGATTTCACACGAACCGTCCTGTAAGTTGAATCGATTTTTGTACATCATTCCTTCACCATTATAAATCTCTTATGGAAAACAACACTACAAAGCATAGTCCAAACCTTCATAACTTGCCCTTTTCTTTCTCTCCAACCGCTTTTTCTTTCTAAGTTTGACGGATTTCACTCGAATCCCTCAACAAGTTGAATCGGTGTTTGTACATTATTCCTTCACCATTATAAGACTCTTATGGACAACAATTCTATAAAGCATAGTCCACACCTTCCGAACTGTCCCATTTCTATCTCTCCAACCTCATTTTCTTTCTAAGTGGGACGGATTTCACTCGAATCATCTTATAAGTTGAATCGGTGTTTGTACGTCATTCATTCACCATTGTAAGACTCTGATGGACAACAATACTATAAAGCATATTAAAATTCTCCAAACCTTCCTAAATGACACTTTTCTTTCTCTCCAACCTCATTTTCGTTCTTAGTTGGACGGATTTCACACGAACCGTCCTGTAAGTTGAATCGATTTTTGTACATCATTCCTTCACCATTGTAAAACTCTTATGAAAAACAACACTACAAAGCATAATCCAAACCTTCATAACTTGCCTTTTTCTTTCTCTCCAACCTCTTTTTCTTTCTAAGTTTGACGGATTTCACTCGAATCGTCTAACATGTAGAATTGGTGCTTGTACATTATTCCTTCACCATTATAAGACTCTTATGGACAACAATTCTATAAAGCATAGTCCACACCTTCCGAACTGTCCCATTTCTATCTCTCCAACCTCATTTTCTTTCTAAGTGAGACGGATTTCACTCGAATCGTCTTATAAGTTTAATCGGTGTTTGTACGTCATTCATTCACCATTGTAAGACTCTTATGGACAACAATAATATAAAGCATATCAAAATTCTCCAAACCTTCCGGAATGACACTTTTCTTTCTCTCCAACCTCATTTTATTTCTTAGTAGGACGGATTTCACACGAACCGTCCTGTAAGTTGAATCGATTTTTGTACATCATTCCTTCAACATTGTAAAACTCTTATGGAAAACAACACTATAAAGCATAGTCCAAACCTTCATAACTTGCCTTTTCCTTTCTCTCCAACCTCTTTTTCTTTCTAAGTTTGACGGATTTCACTCGAATCGTCCAACATGTAGAATCGGTGTTTGTACATTATTCCTTCACCATTATAAGACTCTTATGGACAACAATTCTATAAAGCATAGTCCACACCTTCCGAACTGTCCCATTTCTATCTCTCCAACCTCATTTTCTTTCTAAGTGGGACGGATTTCACTCGAATCGTCTTGTAAGTTGAATCGGTGTTTGTACGTCATTCATTCACCATTGTAAGACTCTGATGGACAACAATACTATAAAGCATATTAAAATTCTCCAAACCTTCCTAAATGACACTTTTCTTTCTCTCCAACCTCATTTTCGTTCTTAGTGGGACGGATTTCACACGAACCGTCCTGTAAGTTGAATCGATTTTTGTACATCATTCCTTCATCATTGTAAATCTCTTATGGAAAACAACACTACAAAGCATAGTCCAAACCTTCATAACTTGCCTTTTTCTTTCTCTCCAACCTCTTTTTCTTTCTAAGTTTGACGGATTTCACTCGAATCGTCCAACAAATTGAATCGGTGTTTGTACATTATTCCTTCACCATTATAAGACTCTTATGGACAACAATTCTATAAAGCATAGTCCACACCTTCCGAACTGTCCCATTTCTATCTCTCCAACCTCATTTTCTTTCTAAGTGGGACGGATTTCACACGAATCGTCTTATAAGTTGAATCGGTGTTTGTACGTCATTCATTCACCATTGTAAGACTCTTATGGACAACAATAATATAAAGCATATTAAAATTCTCCAAACCTTCCTAAATGACACTTTTCTTTCTCTCCAACCTCATTTTCTTTCTTAGTGGGACGGATTTCACACGAATCGTCCTGTAAGTTGAATCGATTTTTGTACATCATTCCTTCACCATTGTAAAACTCTTATGGAAAACAACACTACAAAGCATAGTCCAAACCTTCATAACTTGCCTTTTTCTTTCTCTCCAACCTCTTTTTCTTTCTAAGTTTGACGGATTTCACTCGAATCGTCCAACATGTAGAATCGGTGTTTGTACATTATTCCTTCACCATTATAAGACTCTTATGGACAACAATTCTATAAAGCATAGTCCACACCTTCCGAACTGTCCCATTTCTCTCTCTCCAACCTCCTTTTCTTTATAAGTGGGACGGATTTCACTCGAATCATCTTATAAGTTGAATCGGTGTTTGTACGTCATTCATTCACCATTGTAAGACTCTAATGGACAACAATAATATAAAGCATATCAAAATTCTCCAAACCTTCCGAAATGACACTTTTCTTTCTCTCCAACCTCATTTTATTTCTTAGTAGGACGGATTTCACATGAACCGTCCTGTAAGTTGAATCGATTTTTGTACATCATTCCTACACCATTGTAAAACTCTTATGGAAAACAACACTACAAAGCATAGTCCAAACCTTCATAACTTGCCTTTTTCTTTCTCTCCAACCTCTTTTTCTTTCTAAGTTTGACGGATTTCACTCGAATCGTCCAACATGTAGAATCGGTGTTTGTACATTATTCTTTCACCATTATAAGACTCTTATGGACAACAATTCTATAAAGCATAGTCCACACCTTCCGAACTGTCCCATTTCTATCTCTCCAACCTCCTTTTCTTTATAAGTGGGACGGATTTCACTCGAATCGTCTTATTAGTTGAATCGGTGTTTGTACGTCATTCATTCACCATTGTAAGACTCTTATGGACAACAATAATATAAAGCATATCAAAATTCTCCAAACCTTCCGAAGTGACACTTTTCTTTCTCTCCAACCTTATTTTATTTCTTAGTAGGACGGATTTCACACGAATCGTTCTGTAAGTTGAATCGATTTTTGTACATCATTGCTTCACCATTGTAAAAGTCTTATGGAAAACAATACTACAAAGCATAGTCCAAACCTTCATAACTTGCCCTTTTCTTTCTCTCCAACCTCTTTTTCTTTCTAAGTTTGACGAATTTCACTCGAATCGCCCAACAAGTTGAATCGGTGTTTGTACATTATTCCTTCACCATTATAAGACTCTTATGGACAACAATTCTATAAAGCATAGTCCACACCTTCCGAACTGTCCCATTTCTATCTCTCCAACCTCATTTTCTTTCTAAGTGGGACGGATTTCACTCGAATCGTCTTATAAGTTGAATCGGTGTTTGTACGTCATTCATTCACCATTGTAAGACTCTTATGGACAACAATAATATAAAGCATATCAAAATTCTCCAAACCTTCCGAAATGACACTTTTCTTTCTCTCCAACCTTATTTTATTTCTTAGTAGGACGGATTTCACACGAATCGTTCTGTAAGTTGAATCGATTTTTGTACATCATTCCTTCACCATTGTAAAACTCTTATGGAAAACAACACTACAAAGCATAGTCCAAACCTTCATAACTTGCCTTTTTCTTTCTCTCCAACCTCTTTTTCTTTCTAAGTTTGACGGATTTCACTCGAATCGCCCAACAAGTTGAATCGGTGTTTGTACATTATTCCTTCACCATTATAAGACTCTTATGGACAACAATTCTATAAATCATAGTCCACACCCTCCGAACTGTCCCATTTCTATCTCTCCAACCTCATTTTCTTTCTAAGTGGGACGGATTTCATTCGAATCGTCCTATAAGTTGAAATGGTGTTTGAACATCACTTATTCACCATTATAAGACTCTGATGGACAACAATACTATAAAGCATATTAAAATTCTCCAAACCTTCCTAAATGACACTTTTCTTTCTCTCCAACCTCATTTTATTTCTTAGTCGGACGGATTTCACACGAACCGTCCTGTAAGTTGAATCGATTTTTGTACATCATTCCTTCACCTTTTAAAAACTCTTATGGAAAACAATACTACAAAGCATAGTCCAAACCTTCATAACTTGCCCTTTTCTTTCTCTCCAACCTCTTTTTCTTTCTAAGTTTGACGGATTTCACTCGAATCGCCCAACAAGTTGAATCGGTGTTTGTTCATTATTCCTTCACCATTATAAGACTCTTATGGACAACAATTCTATAAAGCATAGTCCACACCTTCCGAACTGTCCCATTTCTATCTCTCCAACCTCAAATTTCTTTCTACGTGGGACGGATTTCACTCGAATCGTCTGATAAGTTGAATCGGTGTTTGTACGTCATTCATTCACCATTGTAAGACTCTTATGGACAACAATAATATAAAGCATATCAAAATTCTCCAAACCTTCCGAAATGACACTTTTCTTTCTCTCCAACCTCATTTTATTTCTTAGTAGGACGGATTTCACACGAACCGTCCTGTAAGTTGAATCGATTTTTGTACATCATTCCTTCACCATCGTAAAACTCTTATGGGAAACAACACTACAAAGCATAGTCCAAACATTCATAACTTGCCTTTTTCTTTCTCTCCAACCACTTTTTCTTTCTAAGTTTGACGGATTTCACTCGAATCGTCCAACATGTAGAATCGGTGTTTGTACATTATTCCTTCACCATTATAAGACTCTTATGGACAACAATTCTAGAAAGCATAGTCCACACCTTCCGAACTGTCTCATTTCTATCTCTCCAACCTCCTTTTCTTTCTAAGTGGGACGGATTTCACTCGAATCGTCTTATAAGTTGAATCGGTGTTTGTTCGTCATTCATTCACCATTGTAAGACTCGTATGGACAACAATAATATAAAGCATATCAAAATTCTCCAAACCTTCCTAAATGACACTTTTCTTTCTCTCCAACCTTATTTTATTTCTTAGTAGGACGGATTTCACACGAATCGTCCTGTAAGTTGAATCGATTTTTGTACATCATTTCTTCACCATTGTAAAACTCTTATGGAAAACAACACTACAAAGCATAGTCCAAATCTTCATAACTTGCCCTTTTCTTTCTCTCCAACCTCTTTTTCTTTCTAAGTTTGACGGAGTTCACTCGAATCGCCCAACAAGTTGAATCGGTGTTTGTACATTATTCCTTCACCATTATAAGACTCTTATGGACAACAATTCTATAAATCATAGTCCACACCCTCCGAACTGTCCCATTTCTATCTCTCCAACCTTATATTCTTTCTAAGTGGGATGGATTTCACTCGAATCGTCCTATAAGTTGAAATGGTGTTTGAACATCACTTATTCACCATTATAAGACTCTGATGGACAACAATACTATAAAGCATATTAAAATTCTCCAAACCTTCCTAAATGACACTTTTCTTTCTCTCCAACCTCATTTTATTTCTTAGTCGGACGGATTTCACACGAAACGTCCTGTAAGTTGAATCGATTTTTGTACATCATTCCTTCACCATTTAAAAACTCTTATGGAAAACAATACTACAAAGCATAGTCCAAACCTTCATAACTTGCCCTTTTCTTTCTCTCCAATCTCTTTTTCTTTCTAAGTTTGACGGATTTCACTCGAATCGCCCAACAAGTTGAATCGGTGTTTGTACATTATTCCTTCACCATTATAAGACTCTTATGGACAACAATTCTATAAAGCATAGTCCACACCTTCCGAACTGTCCCATTTCTATCTCTCCAACCTCATTTTCTTTCTAAGTGGGACGGAATTCACTCGAATCGTCTTATAAGTTTAATCGGTGTTTGTACGTCATTCATTCACCATTGTAAGACTCTTATGGACAACAATAATATAAAGCATATCAAAATTCTCCAAACCTTCCGAAATGACACTTTTCTTTCTCTCCAACCTCATTTTATTTCTTAGTAGGACGGATTTCACAAGAACCGTTCTGTAAGTTGAATCGATTTTTGTACATCATTCCTTCACCATTGTAAAACTCTTATGGAAAACAACACTACAAAGCATAGTCCAAACCTTCATAACTTGCCTTTTTCTTTCTCTCCATCCTTTTTTTCTTTCTAAGTTTGACGGATTTCACTCGAATCGTCCAACATGTAGAATCGGTGTTTGTACATTATTCCTTCACCATTATAAGACTCTTATGGACAACAATTCTATAAAGCATAGTCCACAACTTCCGAACTGTCCCATTTCTATCTCTCCAACCTCCTTTTCTTTATAAGTGGGACGGATTTCACTCGAATCGTCTTATAAGTTGAATCGGTGTTTGTACGTCATTCATTCACCACTGTAAGACTCTTATGGACAACAATAATATAAAGCATATCAAAATTCTCCAAACCTTCCGAAGTGACACTTTTCTTTCTCTCCAACCTTATTTTATTTCTTAGTAGGACGGATTTCACACGAATCGTTCTGTAAGTTGAATCGATTTTTGTACATCATTGCTTCACCATTGTAAAACTCTTCTGGAAAACAATACTACAAAGCATAGTCCAAACCTTCATAACTTGCCCTTTTCTTTCTCTCCAACCTCTTTTTCTTTCTAAGTTTGACGGAT
This sequence comes from Cornus suecica, assembly GCA_963922005.1. Taxonomy (NCBI): domain Eukaryota; kingdom Viridiplantae; phylum Streptophyta; class Magnoliopsida; order Cornales; family Cornaceae; genus Cornus; species Cornus suecica. The sequence continues at coordinate 31,372,298 of OY998241.1, forward strand.
TTCACTCGAATCGCCCAACAAGTTGAATCGGTGTTTGTACATTATTTCTTCACCATTATAAGACTCTTATGGACAACAATTCTATAAAGCATAGTCCACACCTTCCGAACTGTCCCATTTCTATCTCTCCAACCTCATTTTTTTCTAAGTGGGACGGATTTCACTCGAATCGTCATATAAGTTGAATCGGTGTTTGTACGTCATTCATTCACCATTGTAAGACTCTTATGGACAACAATAATATAAAGCATATCAAAATTCTCCAAACCTTCCGAAATGACACTTTTCTTTTTCTCCAACCTTATTTTATTTCTTAGTAGGACGGATTTCACACGAATCTTCCTGTAAGTTGAATCGATTTTTGTACAAATTTTCTTCACCATGGTAAAACTCTTATGGAAAACAACACTACAAAGCATAGTCCAAACCTTCATAACTTGCCCTTTTATTTCTCTCCAACCTCTTTTTCTTTCTAAGTTTGACGGATTTCACTCGAATCGCCCAACAAGTTGAATCGGTGTTTGTACATTATTCCTTCACCATTATAAGACTCTTATGGACAACAATTCTATAAAGCATAGTCCACACCTTCCGAACTGTCCCATTTCTATCTCTCCAACCTCATTTTCTTTCTAAGTGGGACGGATTTCACTCGAATCGTCTGATAAGTTGAATCGGTGTTTGTACGTCATTCATTCACCATTGTAAGACTCTTATCGACAACAATAATATAAAGCATATCAAAATTCTCCAAACCTTCCGAAATGACACTTTTCTTTCTCTCCAACCTCATTTTATTTCTTAGTAGGACGGATTTCACACGAACCGTCCTGTAAGTTGAATCGATTTTTGTACATCATTCCTTCACCATTGTAAAACTCTTATGGGAAACAACACTACAAAGCATAGTCCAAACCTTCATAACTTGCCTTTTTCTTTCTCTCCAACCTCTTTTTCTTTCTAAGTTTGACGGATTTCACTCGAATCGTCCAACATGTAGAATCGGTGTTTGTACATTATTCCTTCACCATTATAAGACTCTTATGGACAACAATTCTATAAAGCATAGTCCACACCTTCCGAACTGTCTCATTTCTATCTCTCTAACCTCCTTTTCTTTCTAAGTGGGACGGATTTCACTCGAATCGTCTTATAAGTTGAATCGGTGTTTGTACGTCATTCATTCACCATTGTAAGACTCTTATGGACAACAATAATATAAAGCATATCAAAATTCTCCAAACCTTCCGAAATGACACTTTTCTTTCTCTCCAACCTTATTTTATTTCTTAGTAGGACGGATTTCACACGAATCGTCCTGTAAGTTGAATCGATTTTTGTACATCATTTCTTCACCATTGTAAAACTCTTATGGAAAACAACACTACAAAGCATAGTCCAAACCTTCATAACTTGCCCTTTTCTTTCTCTCCAACCTCTTTTTCTTTCTAAGTTTGACGGATTTCACTCGAATCGCCCAACATGTAGAATCGGTGTTTGTACATTAATCCTTCACCATTATAAGATTCTTATGGACAACAATTCTATAAAGCATAGTCCACACCTTCCAAACTGTCCCAATTTTATCTCTCCAACCTCATTTTCTTTCTCAGTGGGACGGATTTCACTCGAATCGTCTTATAAGTTGAATCGGTGTTTCTACGTCATTCATTCACCATTGTAAGACTCTTATGGACAACAATAATATAAAGCATATCAAAATTATCCAAACCTTCCGAAATGACACTTTTCTTTCTCTCCAACCTCATTTTATTTCTTAGTGGGACGGATTTCACACGAACCGTCCTGTAAGTTGAATCGATTTTTGTACATCATTCCTTCACCATTGTAAAACTCTTATGGAAAACAATACTACAAAGCATAGTCCAAACCTTCATAACTTGCCCTTTTATTTCTCTCCAACCTCTTTTTCTTTCTAAGTTTGACGGATTTCACTCGAATCGCCCAACCAGTTGAATTGGTGTTTGTACATTATTCCTTCCCCATTATAAGACTCTTATGGACAACAATTCTATAAAGCATAGTCCACACCTTCCAAACTGTCCCATTTCTATCTCTCCAACGTCATTTTCTTTCTAAGTGGGACGGATTTCACTCGAATCGTCCTATAAGTTGAATCGGTGTTTGAACATCACTCATTCACCATTGTAAGACTCTGATGGATAACAATACTATAAAGCATATTAAAATTCTCCAAACCTTCCTAAATGACACTTTTCTTTCTCTCCAACCTCATTTTCGTTCTTAGTGGGACGGATTTCACTCGAATCGTCTTATAAGTTGAATCGGTGTTTGTACGTCATTCATTCACCATTGTAAGACTCTTATGGACAACAATAATATAAAGCATATCAAAATTCTCCAAACCTTCCGAAATGACACTTTTCTTTCTCTCCAACCTTATTTTATTTCTTAGTAGGACGGATTTCACACGAATCGTCCTGTAAGTTGAATCGATTTTTGTACATCATTTCTTCACCATTGTAAAACTCTTATGGAAAACAACACTACAAAGCATAGTCCAAACCTTCATAACTTGCCTTTTTCTTTCTCTCCAACCTCTTTTTCTTTCTAAGTTTGACGGATTTCACTCGAATCGCCCAACATGTAGAATCGGTGTTTGTACATTATTCCTTCACCATTATTAGATTCTTATGGACAACAATTCTATAAAGCATAGTCCACACCTTCCAAACTGTCCCAATTTTATCTCTCCAACCTCATTTTCTTTCTCAGTGGGACGGATTTCACTCGAATCGTCTTATAAGTTGAATCGGTGTTTCTACGTCATTCATTCACCATTGTAAGACTCTTATGGACAACAATAATATAAAGCATATCAAAATTATCCAAACCTTCCGAAATGACACTTTTCTTTCTCTCCAACCTATTTTTATTTCTTAGTGGGACGGATTTCACACGAACCGTCCTGTAAGTTGAATCGATTTTTGTACATCATTCCTTCACCATTGTAAAACTCTTATGGAAAACAATACTACAAAGCATAGTCCAAACCTTCATAACTTGCCCTTTTATTTCTCTCCAACCTCTTTTTCTTTCTAAGTTTGACGGATTTCACTCGAATCGCCCAACAAGTTGAATTGGTGTTTGTACATTATTCCTTCCCCATTATAAGACTCTTATGGACAACAATTCTATAAAGCATAGTCCACACCTTCCAAACTGTCCCATTTCTATCTCTCCAACCTCATTTTCTTTCTAAGTGGGACGGATTTCACTCGAATCGTCCTATAAGTTGAATCGGTGTTTGAACATCACTCATTCACCATTGTAAGACTCTGATGGATAACAATACTATAAAGCATATTAAAATTCTCCAAACCTTCCTAAATGACACTTTTCTTTCTCTCCAACCTCATTTTCGTTCTTAGTGGGACCGATTTCACTCCAATCGTCCTGTAAGTTGAATCGATTTTTGTACATCATTTCTTCACCATTGTAAAACTCTTATGGAAAACAACACTACAAAGCATAGTCCAAACCTTCATAACTTGACTTTTTCTTTCTCTCCAACCTCTTTTTCTTTCTAAGTTTGACGGATTTCACTCGAATCGTCCAACATGTAGAATCGGTGTTTGTACATTATTCCTTCACCGTTATAAGACTCTTATGGACAACAATTCTATAAAGCATAGTCCACACCTTCCGAACTGTCCCATTTCTATCTCTCCAACCTCCTTTTCTTTCTAAGTGGGACGGATTTCACTCGAATCGTCTTATAAGTTGAATCGGTGTTTGTACGTCATTCATTCACCATTGTAAGACTCTTATGGACAACAATAATATAAACCATATCAAAATTCTCCAAACCTTCCGAAATGACACTTTTATTTCTCTCCAACCTTATTTTATTTCTTAGTAGGACGGATTTCACACGAATCGTTCTGTAAGTTGAATCGATTTTTGTACATCATTCCTTCACCATTGTAAAACTCTTATGGAAAACAACACTACAAAGCATAGTCCAAACCCTCATAACTTGCCCTTTTCTTTCTCTCCAACCTCTTTTTCTTTCTAAGTTTGACGGATTTCATTCGAATCGCCCAACAAGTTGAATCGGTGTTTGTACATTATTCATTCACCATTATAAGACTCTTATGGACAACAATTCTATAAATCATAGTCCACACCTTACGAACTGTCCCATTTCTATCTCTCCAACCTCATTTTCTTTCTAAGTGGGACGGATTTCACTCGAATCGTCCTATAAGTTGAAATGGTGTTTGAACATCACTCATTCACCATTGTAAGACACTGATGGACAACAATACTATAAAGCATAAAATTCTCCAAACCTTCCTAAATGACACTTTTCTTTCTCTCCAACCTCATTTTCTTTCTTAGTAGGACGGATTTCACACGAATCGTTCTGTAAGTTGAATCGATTTTTGTACATCATTCCTTCACCATTGTAAAACTCTTATGGAAAACAACACTACAAAGCATAGTCCAAACCTTCATAACTTGCATTTTTCTTTCTCTCCAACCTCTTTTTCTTTCTAAGTTTGACGGATTTCACTCGAATCGCCCAACAAGTTGAATCGGTGTTTGTACATTATTCCTTCACCATTATAAGACTCTTATGGACAACAATTCCATAAAGCATAGTCCACACCTTCCGAACTGTCCCATTTCTTTCTCTCCAACCTAATTTTGTTTCTAAGTGGGACGGATTTCACTCGAATCGTCTTATAAGTTGAATCAGTGTTTGTACGTCATTCATTCACCATTGTAAGACTCTTATGGACAACAATAATATAAAGCATATCAAAATTCTCCAAACCTTCCGAAATGACACTTTTCTTTCTCTCCAACCTCATTTTATTTTTTAGTAGGACGGATTTCACACGAACCGTCCTGTAAGTTGAATCGATTTTTGTACATCATTCCTTCACCATTGTAAAACTCTTATGGAAAACAACACTACAAAGCATAGTCCAAACCTTCATAACTTGCCTTTTTCTTTCTCTCCAACCTCTTTTGCTTTCTAAGTTTGACGGATTTCACTCGAATCGTCCAACATGTAGAATCGGTGTTTGTACATTATTCCTTCACCATTATAAGACTCTTATGGACAACAATTCTATAAAGCATAGTCCACACCTTCCGAACTGTCCCATTTCTATCTCTCCAACCTCCTTTTCTTTATAAGTGGGACGGATTTCACTCGAATCGTCTTATAAGTTGAATCGGTGTTTGTACGTCATTCATTCACCATTGTAAGACTCTTATGGACAACAATAATATAAAGCATATCAAAATTCTCCAAACCTTCCGTAATGACACTTTTCTTTCTCTCCAACCTTATTTTATTTCTTAGTAGGACGGATTTCACACGAATCGTTCTGTAAGTTGAATCGATTTTTGTACATCATTCATTCACCATTGTAAAACTCTTATGGAAAACAACACTACAAAGCATAGTCCAAACCTTCATAACTTGCCCTTTTCTTTCTCTCCAACCTCTTTTTCCTTCTAAGTTTGACGGATTTCACTCGAATCGTCCAACAAGTTGAATCGGTGTTTGTACATTATTCATTCACCATTATAAGACTCTTATGGACAACAATTCTATAAATCATAGTCTACACCTTACGAACTGTCTCATTTCTATCTCTCCAACCATATTTTCTTTCTAAGTTGGACGGATTTCACTCGAATCGTCCTATAAGTTGAAATAGTGTTTGAACATCACTTATTCACCATTGTAAGACTCTGATGGACAACAATACTATAAAGCATATTAAAATTCTCCAAACCTTCCTAAATGACACTTTTCTTTCTCTCCAACCTCATTTTCTTTCTTAGTAGGACGGATTTCACACGAATCGTCCTGTAAGTTGAATCGATTTTTGTACATCATTCCTTCACCATTGTAAAACTCTTATGGAAAACAACACTACAAAGCATAGTCCAAACCTTCATAACTTGCCTTTTTCTTTCTCTCCAACCTCTTTTTCTTTCTAAGTTTGACGGATTTTACTCGAATCGTCCAACATGTAGAATCGGTGTTTGTACATTATTCCTTCACCATTATAAGACTCTTATGGACAACAATTCTATAAAGCATAGTCCACACCTTCCGAACTGTCCCATTTCTATCTCTCCAACCTCCTTTTCTTTATAAGTGGGACGGATTTCACTCGAATCGTCTTATAAGTTGAATCGGTGTTTGTACGTCATTCATTCACCATTGTAAGACTCTTATGGACAACAATAATATAAAGCATATCAAAATTCTCCAAACCTTCCGTAATGACACTTTTCTTTCTCTCCAACCTTATTTTATTTCTTAGTAGGACGGATTTCACACGAATCGTTCTGTAAGTTGAATCGATTTTTGTACATCATTCATTCACCATTGTAAAACTCTTATGGAAAACAACACTACAAAGCATAGTCCAAACCTTCATAACTTGCCCTTTTCTTTCTCTCCAACCTCTTTTTCCTTCTAAGTTTGACGGATTTCACTCGAATCGTCCAACAAGTTGAATCGGTGTTTGTACATTATTCATTCACCATTATAAGACTCTTATGGACAACAATTCTATAAATCATAGTCTACACCTTACGAACTGTCTCATTTCTATCTCTCCAACCATATTTTCTTTCTAAGTTGGACGGATTTCACTCGAATCGTCCTATAAGTTGAAATAGTGTTTGAACATCACTTATTCACCATTGTAAGACTCTGATGGACAACAATACTATAAAGCATATTAAAATTCTCCAAACCTTCCTAAATGACACTTTTCTTTCTCTCCAACCTCATTTTCTTTCTTAGTAGGACGGATTTCACACGAATCGTCCTGTAAGTTGAATCGATTTTTGTACATCATTCCGTCACCATTGTAAAACTCTTATGGAAAACAACACTACAAAGCATAGTCCAAACCTTCATAACTTGCCTTTTTCTTTCTCTCCAACCTCTTTTTCTTTCTAAGTTTGACGGATTTTACTCGAATCGTCCAACATGTAGAATCGGTGTTTGTACATTATTCCTTCACCATTATAAGACTCTTATGGACAACAATTCTATAAAGCATAGTCCACACCTTCCGAACTGTCCCATTTCTATCTCTCCAACCTCATTTTCTTTCTATGTGGGATGGATTTCACTCGAATCGTCTTATAAGTTGAATCGGTGTTTGTACGTCATTCATTCACCATTGTAAGACTCTTATGGACAACAATAATATAAAGCATATCAAAATTCTCCAAACCTTCCGAAATGACACTTTTCATTCTCTCCAACCTCATTTTATTTCTTAGTAGGACGGATTTCACACGAACCGTCCTGTAAGTTGAATCGATTTTTGTACATCATTCATTCACCATTGTAAAACTCTAATGGAAAACAACACTACAAAGCATAGTCCAAACCTTCATAACTTGCCTTTTTCTTTCTCTCCAACCTCTTTTTCTTTCTAAGTTTGACGGATTTCACACGAATCGTCCAACATATAGAATCGGTGTTTGTACATTATTCCTTCACCGTTATAAGACTCTTATGGACAACAATTCTATAAAGCATAGTCCACACCTTCCGAACTGTCCCATTTTTATCTCTCCAACCTCCTTTTCTTTCTAAGTGGGACGGATTTCACTCGAATCGTCTTATAAGTTGAATCGATGTTTGTACGTCATTCATTCACCATTGTAAGACTCTTATGGACAACAATAATATAAAGCATATCAAAATTCTCCAAACCTTCCGAAATGACACTTTTCTTTCTCTCCAACCTTATTTTATTTCTTAGTAGGACGGATTTCACACGAATCGTTCTGTAAGTTGAATCGATTTTTGTACATCATTCCTTCACCATTGTAAAACTCTTATGAAAAACAACACTACAAAACATAGTCCAAACCTTCATAACTAGCCCTTTTCTTTCTCTCCAACCTCTTTTTCTTTCTAAGTTTGACGGATTTCACTCGAATCGCCCAACAAGTTGAATCGGTGTTTGTACATTATTCTTTCACCATTATAAGACTCTTATGGACAACAATTCTATAAATCATAGTCCACACCTTACGAACTGTCCCATTTCTATCTCTCCAACCTTATTTTCTTTCTAAGTTGGACGGATTTCACTCGAATCGTCCTATAAGTTGAAATAGTGTTTGAACATCACTCATTCACCATTGTAAGACTCTGATGGACAACAATACTATAAAGCATATTAAAATTCTCCAAACCTTCCTAAATGACACTTTTCTTTCTCTCCAACCTCATTTTCTTTCTTAGTAGGACGGATTTCACACGAATCGTCCTGTAAGTTGAATCGATTTTTGTACATCATTCCTTCACCATTGTAAAACTCTTATGGAAAACAACACTACAAAGCATACTCCAAACCTTCATAACTTGTCTTTTTCTTTCTCTCCAACCTCTTTTTCTTTCTAAGTTTGACGGATTTCACTCGAATCGCCCAACAAGTTGAATCGGTGTTTGTACATTATTCCTTCACCATTATAAGACTCTTATGGACAACAATTCCATAAAGCATAGTCCACACCTTCCGAACTGTCCCATTTCTATCTCTCCAACCTCATTTTCTTTCTAAGTGGGACGGATTTCACTCGAATCGTCTTATAAGTTGAATCAGTGTTTGTACGTCATTCATTCACCATTGTAAGACTCTTATGGACAACAATAATATAAAGCATATCAAAATTCTCCAAACCTTCCGAAATGACACTTTTCTTTCTCTCCAACCTCATTTTATTTTTTAGTAGGACGGATTTCACACGAACCGTCCTGTAAGTTGAATCGATTTTTGTACATCATTCCTTCACCATTGTAAAACTCTTATGGAAAACAACACTACAAAGCATAGTCCAAACCTTCATAACTTGCCTTTTTCTTTCTCTCCAACCTCTTTTGCTTTCTAAGTTTGACGGATTTCACTCGAATCGTCCAACATGTAGAATCGGTGTTTGTACATTATTCCTTCACCATTATAAGACTCTTATGGACAACAATTCTATAAAGCATAGTCCACACCTTCCGAACTGTCCCATTTCTATCTCTCCAACCTCCTTTTCTTTATAAGTGGGACGGATTTCACTCGAATCGTCTTATAAGTTGAATCGGTGTTTGTACGTCATTCATTCACCATTGTAAGACTCTTATGGACAACAATAATATAAAGCATATCAAAATTCTCCAAACCTTCCGTAATGACACTTTTCTTTCTCTCCAACCTTATTTTATTTCTTAGTAGGACGGATTTCACACGAATCGTTCTGTAAGTTGAATCGATTTTTGTACATCATTCCTTCACCATTGTAAAACTCTTATGGAAAACAACACTACAAAGCATTGTCCAAACCTTCATAACTTGCCCTTTTCTTTCTCTCCAACCTCTTTTTCTTTCTAAGTTTGACGGATTTCACTCGAATCGTCCAACAAGTTGAATCGGTGTTTGTACATTATTTATTCACCATTATAAGACTCTTATGGACAACAATTCAATAAATCATAGTCCACACCTTACGAACTGTCCCATTTCTATCTCTCCAACCTCATTTTCTTTCTAAGTGGGACGGATTTCACTCGAATCGTCCTATAAGTTGAAATGGTGTTTGAACAACACTCATTCACCATTGTAAGACTCTGATGGACAACAATACTATAAAGCATAAAATTCTCCAAACCTTCCTAAATGACACTTTTCTTTCTCTCCAACCTCATTTTATTTCTTAGTAGGACGGATTTCACACGAACCGTCCTGTAAGTTGAATCGATTTTTGTACATCATTCCTTCACCATTGTAAAACTCTTATGGAAAACAACACTACAAAGCATAGTCCAAACCTTCATAACTTGCCCTTTTCTTTCTCTCCAACCTTTTTTTCTTTATAAGTTTGACGGATTTCACTTGAATCGTCCAACATGTAGAATCGGTGTTTGTACATTATTCCTTCACCATTATAACACTCTTATGGACAACAATTCTATAAAGCATAGTCCACACCTTCCGAACTGTCCCATTTCTATCTCTCCAACCTCATTTTCTTTCTAAGTGGGATGGATTTCACTCGAATCGTTTTATAAGTTGAATCGGTGTTTGGACGTCATTCATTCACCATTGTAAGACTCTTATGGACAACAATAATATAAAGCATATCAAAATTCTCCAAACCTTCCGAAATGACACTTTTCTTTCTCTCCAACCTCATTTTATTTCTTAGTAGGACGGATTTCACACGAACCGTCCTGTAAGTTGAATCGATTTTTGTACATCATTCCTTCACCATTGTAAAACTCTTATGGAAAACAACACTACAAAACATAGTCCAAACCTTCATAACTTGCCTTTTTCTTTCTCTCCAACCTCTTTTTCTTTCTAAGTTTGACGGAATTCACTCGAATCGTCCAACATATAGAATCGGTGTTTGTACATTATTCCTTCACCGTTATAAGACTCTTATGGACAACAATTCTATAAAGCATAGTCCACACCTTCCGAACTGTCCCATTTTTATCTCTCCAACGTCCTTTTCTTTCTAAGTGGGACGGATTTCACTCGAATCGTCTTATAAGTTGAATCGGTGTTTGTACGTCATTCATTCACCATTGTAAGACTCTTATGGACAACAATAATATAAAGCATATCAAAATTCTTCAAACCTTCCGAAATGACACTTTTCTTTCTCTCCAATCTTATTTTATTTCTTAGTAGGACGGATTTCACACAAATCGTTCTGTAAGTTGAATCGATTTTTGTACATCATTCCTTCACCATTGTAAAACTCTTATGGAAAACAACACTACAAAGCATAGTCCAAACCTTCATAACTTGCCCTTTTCTTTCTCTCCAACTTCTTTTTCTTTCTAAGTTTGACGGATTTCACTCGAATCGCCCAACAAGTTGAATCGGTGTTTGTACATTATTCCTTCACCATTATAAGACTCTTATGGACAACAATTCTATAAAGCATAGTCCACACCTTCCGAACTGTCCCATTTCTATCTCTCCAACCTCATTTTCTTTCTAAGTGGGACGGATTTCACTCGAATCGTCCTATAAGTTGAATCGGTGTTTGAACATCACTCATTCACCATTGCAAGACTCTGATGTACAACAATACTATAAAGCATATTAAAATTCTCCAAACCTTCTTAAATGACACTTTTCTTTCTCTCCAACCTCATTTTCTTTCTTAGTGGGGCGGATTTCACACTAACCGTCTTGTAAGTTGAATCGATTTTTGTACATCATTCCTTCACCATTGTAAAACTCTTATGGAAAACAACACTACAAAGCATAGTCCAAACCTTCATAACTTGCCTTTTTCTTTCTCTCCAACCTCTTTTTCTTTCTAAGTTTGACGGAATTCACTCGAATCGCCCAACAAGTTGAATCTGTGTTTGTACATTATTCCTTCCCCATTATAAGACTCTTATGGACAACAATTCCATAAAACATAGTCCACACCTTCCGAACTGTCCCATTTTTATCTCTCCAACATCCTTTTCTTTCTAAGTGGGACGGATTTCACTCGAATCGTCTTATAAGTTGAATCGGTGTTTGTACGTCATTCATTCACCATTGTAAGACTCTTATGGACAACAATAATATAAAGCATATCAAAATTCTCCAAACCTTCCGAAATGACACATTTCTTTCTCTCCAACCTCATTTTATTTTTTAGTAGGACGGATTTCACACGAACCGTCCTGTAAGTTGAATCGATTTTTGTACATCATTTCTTCACCATTGTAAAACTCTTATGGAAAACAACACTACAAAGCATAGTCCAAACCTTCATAACTTGCCTTTTTCTTTCTCTCCAACCTCTTTTTCTTTCTAAGTTTGACGGATTTCACTCGAATCGTCCAACATGTAGAATCGGTGTTTGTACATTATTCCTTCCCCATTATAAGACTCTTATGGACAACAATTCTATAAAGCATAGTCCACACCTTCCGAACTGTCCCATTTCTATCTCTCCAACCTCATTTTCTTTCTAAGTGGGACGGATTTCACTGGAATCGTCCTATAAGTTGAATCGGTGTTTGAACATCACTCATTCACCATTGTAAGACTCTGATGGACAACAATACTATAAAGCATATTAAAATTCTCCAAACCTTCCGAAATGACATTTTTCTTTCTCTCCAACCTCATTTTATTTCTTACTGGGACGGATTTCACACAAATCGTCCTGTAAGTTGAATCGATTTTTGTACATCATTCCTTCACCATTGTAAAACTCTTATGGAAAACAACACTACAAAGCATAGTCCAAACCTTCATAACTTGCCTTTTTCTTTCTCTCCAACCTCTTTTGCTTTCTAAGTTTGACGGATTTCACTCGAATCGTCCAACATGTAGAATCGGTGTTTGTACATTATTTCTTCACCATTATAAGACTCTTATGGACAACAATTCTATAAAGCATAGTCCACACCTTCCGAACTGTCCCATTTCTATCTCTCCAACCTCCTTTTCTTTATAAGTGGGACGGATTTCACTCGAATCGTCTTATAAGTTGAATCGGTGTTTGTACGTCATTCATTCACCATTGTAAGACTCTTATGGACAACAATAATATAAAGCATATCAAAATTCTCCAAACCTTCCGAAATGACACTTTTCTTTCTCTCCAACCTCATTTTATTTCTTAGTGGGACGGATTTCACACGAATCGTCCTGTAAGTTGAATCGATTTTTGTACATCATTCCTTCACCATTGTAAAACTCTTATGGAAAACAACACTACAAAGCATAGTCCAAACCTTCATAACTTGCCTTTTTCTTTCTCTCCAACCTCTTTTTCTTTCTAAGTTTGACGGATTTCACTCGAATCGCCCATCAAGTTGAATCGGTGTTTGTACATTATTCCTTCACCATTATAAGACTCATATGGACAACAATTCTATAAAGCATAGTCCACACCTTCCGAACTGTCCCATTTCTATCTCTCCAACCTCATTTTCTTTCTAAGTGGGACGGATTTCACTCGAATCGTCTTATAAGTTGAATCGGTTTTTGTACGTCATTCATTCACCATTGTAAGACTCTTATGGACAACAATAATATAAAGCATATCAAAATTCTCCAAACCTTCCGAAATGACACTTTTCTTTCTCTCCATCCTCATTTTATTTCTTAGTAGGACTGATTTCACACGAACCGTCCTGTAAGTTGAATCGATTTTTGTACATCATTCCTTCACCATTGTAAAACTCTTATGGAAAACAACACTACAAAGCATAGTCCAAACCTTCATAACTTGCCTTTTTCTTTCTCTCCAACCTCTTTTTCTTTCTAAGTTTGACGGATTTCACTCGAATCGTCCAACATGTAGAATCGGTGTTTGTACATTATTCCTTCACCATTATAAGACTCTTATGGACAACAATTCTATAAAGCATAGTCCACACCTTCCGAACTGTCCCATTTCTATCTCTCCAACCTCATTTTCTTTCTAAGTGGGACGGATTTCACTCGAATCGTCCTATAAGTTGAATCGGTGTTTGAACATCACTCATTCACCATTGTAAGACTCTGATGGACAACAATACTATAAAGCATATCAAAATTCTCCAAACCTTCCGAAATGACACTTTTCTTTCTCTCCAACCTCATTTTATTTCTTAGTGGGACGGATTTCACACAAATCGTCCTGTAAGTTGAATCGATTTTTGTACATCATTCCTTCACCATTGTAAAACTCTTATGGAAAACAACACTACAAAGCATAGTCCAAACCTTCATAACTTGCCTTTTTCTTTCTCTCCAACCTCTTTTGCTTTCTAAGTTTGACGGATTTCACTCGAATCGTCCAACATGTAGAATCGGTGTTTGTACATTATTCCTTCACCATTATAAGACTCTTATGGACAACAATTCTATAAAGCATAGTCCACACCTTCCGAACTGTCCCATTTCTATCTCTCCAACCTCCTTTTCTTTATAAGTGGGACGGATTTCACTCGAATCGTCTTATAAGTTGAATCGGTGTTTGTACGTCATTCATTCACCATTGTAAGACTCTTATGGACAACAATAATATAAAGCATATCAAAATTCTCCAAACCTTCCGAAATGACACTTTTCTTTCTCTTCAACCTCATTTTATTTCTTAGTGGGACGGATTTCACACGAATCGTCCTGTAAGTTGAATCGATTTTTGTACATCATTCCTTCACCATTGTAAAACTCTTATGGAAAACAACACTACAAAGCATAGTCCAAACCTTCATAACTTGCCTTTTTCTTTCTCTCCAACCTCTTTTTCTTTCTAAGTTTGACGGATTTCACTCGAATCGCCCATCAAGTTGAATCGGTGTTTGTACATTATTCCTTCACCATTATAAGACTCATATGGACAACAATTCTATAAAGCATAGTCCACACCTTCCGAACTATCCCATTTCTATCTCTCCAACCTCATTTTCTTTCTAAGGGGGACGGATTTCACTCGAATCGTCTTATAAGTTGAATCGGTGTTTGTACGTCATTCATTCACCATTGTAAGACTCTTATGGACAACAATAATATAAAGCATATCAAAATTCTCCAAACCTTCCGAAATGACACTTTTCTTTCTCTCCATCCTCATTTTATTTCTTAGTAGGACTGATTTCACACGAACCGTCCTGTAAGTTGAATCGATTTTTGTACATCATTCCTTCACCATTGTAAAACTCTTATGGAAAACAACACTACAAAGCATAGTCCAAACCTTCATAACTTGCCTTTTTCTTTCTCTCCAACCTCTTTTTCTTTCTAAGTTTGACGGATTTCACTCGAATCGTCCAACATGTAGAATCGGTGTTTGTACATTATTCCTTCACCATTATAAGACTCTTATGGACAACAATTCTATAAAGCATAGGCCACACCTTCCGAACTGTCCCATTTCTATCTCTCCAACCTCCTTTTCTTTATAAGTGGGACGGATTTCACTCGAATCGTCTTATAAGTTGAATCGGTGTTTGTACGTCATTCATTCACCATTGTAAGACTCTTATGGACAACAATAATATAAAGCATATCAAAATTCTCCAAACCTTCCGAAATGACACTTTTCTTTCTCTTCAACCTCATTTTATTTCTTAGTGGGACGGATTTCACACGAATCGTCCTGTAAGTTGAATCGATTTTTGTACATCATTCCTTCACCATTGTAAAACTCTTATGGAAAACAACACTACAAAGCATAGTCCAAACCTTCATAACTTGCCTTTTTCTTTCTCTCCAACCTCTTTTTCTTTCTAAGTTTGACGGATTTCACTCGAATCGCCCATCAAGTTGAATCGGTGTTTGTACATTATTCCTTCACCATTATAAGACTCATATGGACAACAATTCTATAAAGCATAGTCCACACCTTCCGAACTATCCCATTTCTATCTCTCCAACCTCATTTTCTTTCTAAGGGGGACGGATTTCACTCGAATCGTCTTATAAGTTGAATCGGTGTTTGTACGTCATTCATTCACCATTGTAAGACTCTTATGGACAACAATAATATAAAGCATATCAAAATTCTCCAAACCTTCCGAAATGACACTTTTCTTTCTCTCCATCCTCATTTTATTTCTTAGTAGGACTGATTTCACACGAACCGTCCTGTAAGTTGAATCGATTTTTGTACATCATTCCTTCACCATTGTAAAACTCTTATGGAAAACAACACTACAAAGCATAGTCCAAACCTTCATAACTTGCCTTTTTCTTTCTCTCCAACCTCTTTTTCTTTCTAAGTTTGACGGATTTCACTCGAATCGTCCAACATGTAGAATCGGTGTTTGTACATTATTCCTTCACCATTATAAGACTCTTATGGACAACAATTCTATAAAGCATAGGCCACACCTTCCGAACTGTCCCATTTCTATCTCTCCAACCTCCTTTTCTTTATAAGTGGGACGGATTTCACTCGAATCGTCTTATAAGTTGAATCGGTGTTTGTACGTCATTCATTCACCATTGTAAGACTCTTATGGACAACAATAATATAAAGCATATCAAAATTCTCCAAACCTTCCGAAATGACACTTTTCTTTCTCTTCAACCTCATTTTATTTCTTAGTGGGACGGATTTCACACGAATCGTCCTGTAAGTTGAATCGATTTTTGTACATCATTCCTTCACCATTGTAAAACTCTTATGGAAAACAACACTACAAAGCATAGTCCAAACCTTCATAACTTGCCTTTTTCTTTCTCTCCAACCTCTTTTTCTTTCTAAGTTTGACGGATTTCACTCGAATCGCCCATCAAGTTGAATCGGTGTTTGTACATTATTCCTTCACCATTATAAGACTCATATGGACAACAATTCTATAAAGCATAGTCCACACCTTCCGAACTATCCCATTTCTATCTCTCCAACCTCATTTTCTTTCTAAGGGGGACGGATTTCACTCGAATCGTCTTATAAGTTGAATCGGTGTTTGTACGTCATTCATTCACCATTGTAAGACTCTTATGGACAACAATAATATAAAGCATATCAAAATTCTCCAAACCTTCCGAAATGACACTTTTCTTTCTCTCCATCCTCATTTTATTTCTTAGTAGGACTGATTTCACACGAACCGTCCTGTAAGTTGAATCGATTTTTGTACATCATTCCTTCACCATTGTAAAACTCTTATGGAAAACAACACTACAAAGCATAGTCCAAACCTTCATAACTTGCCTTTTTCTTTCTCTCCAACCTCTTTTTCTTTCTAAGTTTGACGGATTTCACTCGAATCGTCCAACATGTAGAATCGGTGTTTGTACATTATTCCTTCACCATTATAAGACTCTTATGGACAACAATTCTATAAAGCATAGTCCACACCTTCCGAACTGTCCCATTTCTATCTCTCCAACCTCATTTTCTTTCTAAGTGGGACGGATTTCACTCGAATCGTCCTATAAGTTGAATCGGTGTTTGAACATCACTCATTCACCATTGTAAGACTCTGATGGACAACAATACTATAAAGCATATTAAAATTCTCCAAACCTTCCGAAATGACACTTTTCTTTCTCTCCAACCTCATTTTATTTCTTAGTGGGACGGATTTCACACAAATCGTCCTGTAAGTTGAATCGATTTTTGTACATCATTCCTTCACCATTGTAAAACTCTTATGGAAAACAACACTACAAAGCATAGTCCAAACCTTCATAACTTGCCTTTTTCTTTCTCTCCAACCTCTTTTGCTTTCTAAGTTTGACGGATTTCACTCGAATCGTCCAACATGTAGAATCGGTGTTTGTACATTATTCCTTCACCATTATAAGACTCTTATGGACAACAATTCTATAAAGCATAGTCCACACCTTCCGAACTGTCCCATTTCTATCTCTCCAACCTCCTTTTCTTTCTAAGTGGGACGGATTTAACTCGAATCGTCTTATAAGTTGAATCGGTGTTTGTACGTCATTCATTCACCATTGTAAGACTCTTATGGACAACAATAATATAAATCATATCAAAATTCTCCAAACCTTCCGAAATGACACTTTTCTTTCTCTCCAACCTCATTTTATTTCTTAGTGGGACGGATTTCACAAGAACCGTCCTGTAAGTAGAACCGATTTTTATACATCATTCCTTCACCATTGTGAAACTCTTATGGAAAACAACACTACAAAGCATAGTCCAAACCTTCATAACTTGCCTTTTTCTTTCTCTCCAACCTCTTTTTCTTTCTAAGTTTGACGGATTTCACTCGAATCGCCCATCAAGTTGAATCGGTGTTTGTACATTATTCCTTCACCATTATAAGACTCATATGGACAACAATTCTATAAAGCATAGTCCACACCTTCCGAACTATCCCATTTCAATCTCTCCAACCTCATTTTCTTTCTAAGGGGGACGGATTTCACTCGAATCGTCTTATAAGTTGAATCGGTGTTTGTACGTCATTCATTCACCATTGTAAGACTCTTATGGACAACAATAATATAAAGCATATCAAAATTCTCCAAACCTTCCGAAATGACACTTTTCTTTCTCTCCATCCTCATTTTATTTCTTAGTAGGACTGATTTCACACGAACCGTCCTGTAAGTTGAATCGATTTTTGTACATCATTCCTTCACCATTGTAAAACTCTTATGGAAAACAACACTACAAAGCATAGTCCAAACCTTCATAACTTGCCTTTTTCTTTCTCTCCAACCTCTTTTTCTTTCTAAGTTTGACGGATTTCACTCGAATCGCCCATCAAGTTGAATCGGTGTTTGTACATTATTCCTTCACCATTATAAGACTCATATGGACAACAATTCTATAAAGCATAGTCCACACCTTCCGAACTATCCCATTTCTATCTCTCCAACCTCATTTTCTTTCTAAGGGGGACGGATTTCACTCGAATCGTCTTATAAGTTGAATCGGTGTTTGTACGTCATTCATTCACCATTGTAAGACTCTTATGGACAACAATAATATAAAGCATATCAAAATTCTCCAAACCTTCCGAAATGACACTTTTCTTTCTCTCCATCCTCATTTTATTTCTTAGTAGGACTGATTTCACACGAACCGTCCTGTAAGTTGAATCGATTTTTGTACATCATTCCTTCACCATTGTAAAACTCTTATGGAAAACAACACTACAAAGCATAGTCCAAACCTTCATAACTTGCCTTTTTCTTTCTCTCCAACCTCTTTTTCTTTCTAAGTTTGACGGATTTCACTCGAATCGTCCAACATGTAGAATCGGTGTTTGTACATTATTCCTTCACCATTATAAGACTCTTATGGACAACAATTCTATAAAGCATAGTCCACACCTTCCGAACTGTCCCATTTCTATCTCTCCAACCTCATTTTCTTTCTAAGTGGGACGGATTTCACTCGAATCGTCCTATAAGTTGAATCGGTGTTTGAACATCACTCATTCACCATTGTAAGACTCTGATGGACAACAATACTATAAAGCATATTAAAATTCTCCAAACCTTCCGAAATGACACTTTTCTTTCTCTCCAACCTCATTTTATTTCTTAGTGGGACGGATTTCACACAAATCGTCCTGTAAGTTGAATCGATTTTTGTACATCATTCCTTCACCATTGTAAAACTCTTATGGAAAACAACACTACAAAGCATAGTCCAAACCTTCATAACTTGCCTTTTTCTTTCTCTCCAACCTCTTTTGCTTTCTAAGTTTGACGGATTTCACTCGAATCGTCCAACATGTAGAATCGGTGTTTGTACATTATTCCTTCACCATTATAAGACTCTTATGGACAACAATTCTATAAAGCATAGTCCACACCTTCCGAACTGTCCCATTTCTATCTCTCCAACCTCCTTTTCTTTCTAAGTGGGACGGATTTAACTCGAATCGTCTTATAAGTTGAATCGGTGTTTGTACGTCATTCATTCACCATTGTAAGACTCTTATGGACAACAATAATATAAATCATATCAAAATTCTCCAAACCTTCCGAAATGACACTTTTCTTTCTCTCCAACCTCATTTTATTTCTTAGTGGGACGGATTTCACAAGAACCGTCCTGTAAGTAGAACCGATTTTTATACATCATTCCTTCACCATTGTGAAACTCTTATGGAAAACAACACTACAAAGCATAGTCCAAACCTTCATAACTTGCCTTTTTCTTTCTCTCCAACCTCTTTTTCTTTCTAAGTTTGACGGATTTCACTCGAATCGCCCATCAAGTTGAATCGGTGTTTGTACATTATTCCTTCACCATTATAAGACTCATATGGACAACAATTCTATAAAGCATAGTCCACACCTTCCGAACTATCCCATTTCTATCTCTCCAACCTCATTTTCTTTCTAAGGGGGACGGATTTCACTCGAATCGTCTTATAAGTTGAATCGGTGTTTGTACGTCATTCATTCACCATTGTAAGACTCTTATGGACAACAATAATATAAAGCATATCAAAATTCTCCAAACCTTCCGAAATGACACTTTTCTTTCTCTCCATCCTCATTTTATTTCTTAGTAGGACTGATTTCACACGAACCGTCCTGTAAGTTGAATCGATTTTTGTACATCATTCCTTCACCATTGTAAAACTCTTATGGAAAACAACACTACAAAGCATAGTCCAAACCTTCATAACTTGCCTTTTTCTTTCTCTCCAACCTCTTTTTCTTTCTAAGTTTGACGGATTTCACTCGAATCGCCCATCAAGTTGAATCGGTGTTTGTACATTATTCCTTCACCATTATAAGACTCATATGGACAACAATTCTATAAAGCATAGTCCACACCTTCCGAACTATCCCATTTCTATCTCTCCAACCTCATTTTCTTTCTAAGGGGGACGGATTTCACTCGAATCGTCTTATAAGTTGAATCGGTGTTTGTACGTCATTCATTCACCATTGTAAGACTCTTATGGACAACAATAATATAAAGCATATCAAAATTCTCCAAACCTTCCGAAATGACACTTTTCTTTCTCTCCATCCTCATTTTATTTCTTAGTAGGACTGATTTCACACGAACCGTCCTGTAAGTTGAATCGATTTTTGTACATCATTCCTTCACCATTGTAAAACTCTTATGGAAAACAACACTACAAAGCATAGTCCAAACCTTCATAACTTGCCTTTTTCTTTCTCTCCAACCTCTTTTTCTTTCTAAGTTTGACGGATTTCACTCGAATCGCCCATCAAGTTGAATCGGTGTTTGTACATTATTCCTTCACCATTATAAGACTCATATGGACAACAATTCTATAAAGCATAGTCCACACCTTCCGAACTGTCCCATTTCTATCTCTCCAACCTCCTTTTCTTTCTAAGTGGGACGGATTTAACTCGAATCGTCTTATAAGTTGAATCGGTGTTTGTACGTCATTCATTCACCATTGTAAGACTCTTATGGACAACAATAATATAAATCATATCAAAATTCTCCAAACCTTCCGAAATGACACTTTTCTTTCTCTCCAACCTCATTTTATTTCTTAGTGGGACGGATTTCACAAGAACCGTCCTGTAAGTAGAACCGATTTTTATACATCATTCCTTCACCATTGTGAAACTCTTATGGAAAACAACACTACAAAGCATAGTCCAAACCTTCATAACTTGCCTTTTTCTTTCTCTCCAACCTCTTTTTCTTTCTAAGTTTGACGGATTTCACTCGAATCGCCCATCAAGTTGAATCGGTGTTTGTACATTATTCCTTCACCATTATAAGACTCATATGGACAACAATTCTATAAAGCATAGTCCACACCTTCCGAACTATCCCATTTCTATCTCTCCAACCTCATTTTCTTTCTAAGGGGGACGGATTTCACTCGAATCGTCTTATAAGTTGAATCGGTGTTTGTACGTCATTCATTCACCATTGTAAGACTCTTATGGACAACAATAATATAAAGCATATCAAAATTCTCCAAACCTTCCGAAATGACACTTTTCTTTCTCTCCATCCTCATTTTATTTCTTAGTAGGACTGATTTCACACGAACCGTCCTGTAAGTTGAATCGATTTTTGTACATCATTCCTTCACCATTGTAAAACTCTTATGGAAAACAACACTACAAAGCATAGTCCAAACCTTCATAACTTGCCTTTTTCTTTCTCTCCAACCTCTTTTTCTTTCTAAGTTTGACGGATTTCACTCGAATCGCCCATCAAGTTGAATCGGTGTTTGTACATTATTCCTTCACCATTATAAGACTCATATGGACAACAATTCTATAAAGCATAGTCCACACCTTCCGAACTATCCCATTTCTATCTCTCCAACCTCATTTTCTTTCTAAGGGGGACGGATTTCACTCGAATCGTCTTATAAGTTGAATCGGTGTTTGTACGTCATTCATTCACCATTGTAAGACTCTTATGGACAACAATAATATAAAGCATATCAAAATTCTCCAAACCTTCCGAAATGACACTTTTCTTTCTCTCCATCCTCATTTTATTTCTTAGTAGGACTGATTTCACACGAACCGTCCTGTAAGTTGAATCGATTTTTGTACATCATTCCTTCACCATTGTAAAACTCTTATGGAAAACAACACTACAAAGCATAGTCCAAACCTTCATAACTTGCCTTTTTCTTTCTCTCCAACCTCTTTTTCTTTCTAAGTTTGACGGATTTCACTCGAATCGTCCAACATGTAGAATCGGTGTTTGTACATTATTCCTTCACCATTATAAGACTCTTATGGACAACAATTCTATAAAGCATAGTCCACACCTTCCGAACTGTCCCATTTCTATCTCTCCAACCTCATTTTCTTTCTAAGTGGGACGGATTTCACTCGAATCGTCCTATAAGTTGAATCGGTGTTTGAACATCACTCATTCACCATTGTAAGACTCTGATGGACAACAATACTATAAAGCATATTAAAATTCTCCAAACCTTCCGAAATGACACTTTTCTTTCTCTCCAACCTCATTTTATTTCTTAGTGGGACGGATTTCACACAAATCGTCCTGTAAGTTGAATCGATTTTTGTACATCATTCCTTCACCATTGTAAAACTCTTATGGAAAACAACACTACAAAGCATAGTCCAAACCTTCATAACTTGCCTTTTTCTTTCTCTCCAACCTCTTTTGCTTTCTAAGTTTGACGGATTTCACTCGAATCGTCCAACATGTAGAATCGGTGTTTGTACATTATTCCTTCACCATTATAAGACTCTTATGGACAACAATTCTATAAAGCATAGTCCACACCTTCCGAACTGTCCCATTTCTATCTCTCCAACCTCCTTTTCTTTCTAAGTGGGACGGATTTAACTCGAATCGTCTTATAAGTTGAATCGGTGTTTGTACGTCATTCATTCACCATTGTAAGACTCTTATGGACAACAATAATATAAATCATATCAAAATTCTCCAAACCTTCCGAAATGACACTTTTCTTTCTCTCCAACCTCATTTTATTTCTTAGTGGGACGGATTTCACAAGAACCGTCCTGTAAGTAGAACCGATTTTTGTACATCATTCCTTCACCATTGTAAAACTCTTATGGAAAACAACACTACAAAGCATAGTCCAAACCTTCATAACTTGCCTTTTTCTTTCTCTCCAACCTCTTTTTCTTTCTAAGTTTGACGGATTTCACTCGAATCGTCCAACATGTAGAATCGGTGTTTGTACATTATTCCTTCACCATTATAAGACTCTTATGGACAACAATTCTATAAAGCATAGTCCACACCTTCCGAACTGTCCCATTTCTATCTCTCCAACCTCATTTTCTTTCTAAGTGGGACGGATTTCACTCGAATCGTCCTATAAGTTGAATCGGTGTTTGAACATCACTCATTCACCATTGTAAGACTCTGATGGACAACAATACTATAAAGCATATTAAAATTCTCCAAACCTTCCGAAATGACACTTTTCTTTCTCTCCAACCTCATTTTATTTCTTAGTGGGACGGATTTCACACAAATCGTCCTGTAAGTTGAATCGATTTTTGTACATCATTCCTTCACCATTGTAAAACTCTTATGGAAAACAACACTACAAAGCATAGTCCAAACCTTCATAACTTGCCTTTTTCTTTCTCTCCAACCTCTTTTGCTTTCTAAGTTTGACGGATTTCACTCGAATCGTCCAACATGTAGAATCGGTGTTTGTACATTATTCCTTCACCATTATAAGACTCTTATGGACAACAATTCTATAAAGCATAGTCCACACCTTCCGAACTGTCCCATTTCTATCTCTCCAACCTCCTTTTCTTTCTAAGTGGGACGGATTTAACTCGAATCGTCTTATAAGTTGAATCGGTGTTTGTACGTCATTCATTCACCATTGTAAGACTCTTATGGACAACAATAATATAAATCATATCAAAATTCTCCAAACCTTCCGAAATGACACTTTTCTTTCTCTCCAACCTCATTTTATTTCTTAGTGGGACGGATTTCACAAGAACCGTCCTGTAAGTAGAACCGATTTTTGTACATCATTCCTTCACCATTGTAAAACTCTTATGGAAAACAACACTACAAAGCATAGTCCAAACCTTCATAACTTGCCTTTTTCTTTCTCTCCAACCTCTTTTGCTTTCTAAGTTTGACGGATTTCACTCGAATCGTCCAACATGTAGAATCGGTGTTTGTACATTATTCCTTCACCATTATAAGACTCTTATGGACAACAATTCTATAAAGCATAGTCCACACCTTCCGAACTGTCCCATTTCTATCTCTCCAACCTCCTTTTCTTTATAAGTGGGACGGATTTCACTCGAATCGTCTTATAATTGAATCGGTGTATGTACGTCATTCATTCACCATTGTAAGACTCTTATGGACAACAATAATATAAAGCATATCAAAATTCTCCAAACCTTCCGAAGTGACACTTTTCTTTCTCTCCAACCTCATTTTATTTCTTAGTGGGACGGATTTCACACGAATCGTCCTGTAAGTTGGATCGATTTTTGTACATCATTCCTTCACCATTGTAAAAACTCTTATGGAAAACAACACTACAAAGCATAGTCCAAACCTTCATAACTTGCCTTTTTCTTTCTCTCCAACCTCTTTTTCTTTCTAAGTTTGACGGATTTCACTCGAATCGCCCATCAAGTTGAATCGGTGTTTGTACATTATTCCTTCACCATTATAAGACTCATATGGACAACAATTCTATAAAGCATAGTCCACACCTTCCGAACTATCCCATTTCTATCTCTCCAACCTCATTTTCTTTCTAAGTGGGACGGATTTCACTCGAATCGTCTTATAAGTTGAATCGGTGTTTGTACGTCATTCATTCACCATTGTAAGACTCTTATGGACAACAATAATATAAAGCATATCAAAATTCTCCAAACCTTCCGAAATGACACTTTTCTTTCTCTCCATCCTCATTTTATTTCTTAGTAGGACTGATTTCACACGAACCGTCCTGTAAGTTGAATCGATTTTTGTACATCATTCCTTCACCATTGTAAAACTCTTATGGAAAACAACACTACAAAGCATAGTCCAAACCTTCATAACTTGCCTTTTTCTTTCTCTCCAACCTCTTTTGCTTTCTAAGTTTGACGGATTTCACTCGAATCGTCCAACATGTAGAATCGGTGTTTGTACATTATTCCTTCACCATTATAAGACTCTTATGGACAACAATTCTATAAAGCATAGTCCACACCTTCCGAACTGTCCCATTTCTATCTCTCCAACCTCCTTTTCTTTCTAAGTGGGACGGATTTAACTCGAATCGTCTTATAAGTTGAATCGGTGTTTGTACGTCATTCATTCACCATTGTAAGACTCTTATGGACAACAATAATATAAATCATATCAAAATTCTCCAAACCTTCCGAAATGACACTTTTCTTTCTCTCCAACCTCATTTTATTTCTTAGTGGGACGGATTTCACAAGAACCGTCCTGTAAGTAGAACCGATTTTTGTACATCATTCCTTCACCATTGTAAAACTCTTATGGAAAACAACACTACAAAGCATAGTCCAAACCTTCATAACTTGCCTTTTTCTTTCTCTCCAACCTCTTTTGCTTTCTAAGTTTGACGGATTTCACTCGAATCGTCCAACATGTAGAATCGGTGTTTGTACATTATTCCTTCACCATTATAAGACTCTTATGGACAACAATTCTATAAAGCATAGTCCACACCTTCCGAACTGTCCCATTTCTATCTCTCCAACCTCCTTTTCTTTATAAGTGGGACGGATTTCACTCGAATCGTCTTATAATTGAATCGGTGTATGTACGTCATTCATTCACCATTGTAAGACTCTTATGGACAACAATAATATAAAGCATATCAAAATTCTCCAAACCTTCCGAAATGACACTTTTCTTTCTCTCCAACCTCATTTTATTTCTTAGTGGGACGGATTTCACACGAATCGTCCTGTAAGTTGGATCGATTTTTGTACATCATTCCTTCACCATTGTAAAAACTCTTATGGAAAACAACACTACAAAGCATAGTCCAAACCTTCATAACTTGCCTTTTTCTTTCTCTCCAACCTCTTTTTCTTTCTAAGTTTGACGGATTTCACTCGAATCGCCCATCAAGTTGAATCGGTGTTTGTACATTATTCCTTCACCATTATAAGACTCATATGGACAACAATTCTATAAAGCATAGTCCACACCTTCCGAACTATCCCATTTCTATCTCTCCAACCTCATTTTCTTTCTAAGTGGGACGGATTTCACTCGAATCGTCTTATAAGTTGAATCGGTGTTTGTACGTCATTCATTCACCATTGTAAGACTCTTATGGACAACAATAATATAAAGCATATCAAAATTCTCCAAACCTTCCGAAATGACACTTTTCTTTCTCTCCATCCTCATTTTATTTCTTAGTAGGACTGATTTCACACGAACCGTCCTGTAAGTTGAATCGATTTTTGTACATCATTCCTTCACCATTGTAAAACTCTTATGGAAAACAACACTACAAAGCATAGTCCAAACCTTCATAACTTGCCTTTTTCTTTCTCTCCAACCTCTTTTTCTTTCTAAGTTTGACGGATTTCACTCGAATCGCCCATCAAGTTGAATCGGTGTTTGTACATTATTCCTTCACCATTATAAGACTCATATGGACAACAATTCTATAAAGCATAGTCCACACCTTCCGAACTATCCCATTTCTATCTCTCCAACCTCATTTTCTTTCTAAGTGGGACGGATTTCACTCGAATCGTCTTATAAGTTGAATCGGTGTTTGTACGTCATTCATTCACCATTGTAAGACTCTTATGGACAACAATAATATAAAGCATATCAAAATTCTCCAAACCTTCCGAAATGACACTTTTCTTTCTCTCCATCCTCATTTTATTTCTTAGTAGGACTGATTTCACACGAACCGTCCTGTAAGTTGAATCGATTTTTGTACATCATTCCTTCACCATTGTAAAACTCTTATGGAAAACAACACTACAAAGCATAGTCCAAACCTTCATAACTTGCCTTTTTCTTTCTCTCCAACCTCTTTTTCTTTCTAAGTTTGACGGATATCACTCGAATCGTCCAACATGTAGAATCGGTGTTTGTACATTATTCCTTCACCATTATAAGACTCTTATGGACAACAATTCTATAAAGCATAGTCCACACCTTCCGAACTGTCCCATTTCTATCTCTCCAACCTCATTTTCTTTCTAAGTGGGACGGATTTCACTCGAATCGTCCTATAAGTTGAATCGGTGTTTGAACATCACTCATTCACCATTGTAAGACTCTGATGGACAACAATACTATAAAGCATATTAAAATTCTCCAAACCTTCCGAAATGACACTTTTCTTTCTCTCCAACCTCATTTTATTTCTTAGTGGGACGGATTTCACACAAATCGTCCTGTAAGTTGAATCGATTTTTGTACATCATTCCTTCACCATTGTAAAACTCTTATGGAAAACAACACTACAAAGCATAGTCCAAACCTTCATAACTTGCCTTTTTCTTTCTCTCCAACCTCTTTTGCTTTCTAAGTTTGACGGATTTCACTCGAATCGTCCAACATGTAGAATCGGTGTTTGTACATTATTCCTTCACCATTATAAGACTCTTATGGACAACAATTCTATAAAGCATAGTCCACACCTTCCGAACTGTCCCATTTCCATCTCTCCAACCTCCTTTTCTTTATAAGTGGGACGGATTTCACTCGAATCGTCTTATAAGTTGAATCGGTGTATGTACGTCATTCATTCACCATTGTAAGACTCTTATGGACAACAATAATATAAAGCATATCAAAATTCTCCAAACCTTCCGAAATGACACTTTTCTTTCTCTCCAACCTCATTTTATTTCTTAGTGGGACGGATTTCACACGAATCGTCCTGTAAGTTGAATCGATTTTTGTACATCATTCCTTCACCATTGTAAAAACTCTTATGGAAAACAACACTACAAAGCATAGTCCAAACCTTCATAACTTGCCTTTTTCTTTCTCTCCAACCTCTTTTTCTTTCTAAGTTTGACGGATTTCACTCGAATCGCCCATCAAGTTGAATCGGTGTTTGTACATTATTCCTTCACCGTTATAAGACTCATATGGACAACAATTCTATAAAGCATAGTCCACACCTTCCGAACTATCCCATTTCTATCTCTCCAACCTCATTTTCTTTCTAAGTGGGACGGATTTCACTCGAATCGTCTTATAAGTTGAATCGGTGTTTGTTCGTCATTCATTCACCATTGTAAGACTCTTATGGACAACAATAATATAAAGCATATCAAAATTCTCCAAACCTTCCGAAATGACACTTTTCTTTCTCTCCATCCTCATTTTATTTCTTAGTAGGACTGATTTCACACGAACCGTCCTGTAAGTTGAATCGATTTTTGTACATCATTCCTTCACCATTGTAAAACTCTTATGGAAAACAACACTACAAAGCATAGTCCAAACCTTCATAACTTGCCTTTTTCTTTCTCTCCAACCTCTTTTTCTTTCTAAGTTTGACGGATTTCACTCGAATCGTCCAACATGTAGAATCGGTGTTTGTACATTATTCCTTCACCATTATAAGACTCTTATGGACAACAATTCTATAAAGCATAGTCCACACCTTCCGAACTGTCCCATTTCTATCTCTCCAACCTCATTTTCTTTCTAAGTGGGACGGATTTCACTCGAATCGTCCTATAAGTTGAATCGGTGTTTGAACATCACTCATTCACCATTGTAAGACTCTGATGGACAACAATACTATAAAGCATATTAAAATTCTCCAAACCTTCCGAAATGACACTTTTCTTTCTCTCCAACCTCATTTTATTTTCTAGTGGGACGGATTTCACACAAATCGTCCTGTAAGTTGAATCGATTTTTGTACATCATTCCTTCACCATTGTAAAACTCTTATGGAAAACAACACTACAAAGCATAGTCCAAACCTTCATAACTTGCCTTTTTCTTTCTCTCCAACCTCTTTTGCTTTCTAAGTTTGACGGATTTCACTCGAATCGTCCAACATGTAGAATCGGTGTTTGTACATTATTCCTTCACCATTATAAGACTCTTATGGACAACAATTCTATAAAGCATAGTCCACACCTTCCGAACTGTCCCATTTCCATCTCTCCAACCTCCTTTTCTTTATAAGTGGGACGGATTTCACTCGAATCGTCTTATAAGTTGAATCGGTGTATGTACGTCATTCATTCACCATTGTAAGACTCTTATGGACAACAATAATATAAAGCATATCAAAATTCTCCAAACCTTCCGAAATGACACTTTTCTTTCTCTCCAACCTCATTTTATTTCTTAGTGGGACGGATTTCACACGAATCGTCCTGTAAGTTGAATCGATTTTTGTACATCATTCCTTCACCATTGTAAAAACTCTTATGGAAAACAACACTACAAAGCATAGTCCAAACCTTCATAACTTGCCTTTTTCTTTCTCTCCAACCTCTTTTTCTTTCTAAGTTTGACGGATTTCACTCGAATCGCCCATCAAGTTGAATCGGTGTTTGTACATTATTCCTTCACCGTTATAAGACTCATATGGACAACAATTCTATAAAGCATAGTCCACACCTTCCGAACTATCCCATTTCTATCTCTCCAACCTCATTTTCTTTCTAAGTGGGACGGATTTCACTCGAATCGTCTTATAAGTTGAATCGGTGTTTGTACGTCATTCATTCACCATTGTAAGACTCTTATGGACAACAATAATATAAAGCATATCAAAATTCTCCAAACCTTCCGAAATGACACTTTTCTTTCTCTCCATCCTCATTTTATTTCTTAGTAGGACTGATTTCACACGAACCGTCCTGTAAGTTGAATCGATTTTTGTACATCATTCCTTCACCATTGTAAAACTCTTATGGAAAACAACACTACAAAGCATAGTCCAAACCTTCATAACTTGCCTTTTTCTTTCTCTCCAACCTCTTTTTCTTTCTAAGTTTGACGGATTTCACTCGAATCGTCCAACATGTAGAATCGGTGTTTGTACATTATTCCTTCACCATTATAAGACTCTTATGGACAACAATTCTATAAAGCATAGTCCACACCTTCCGAACTGTCCCATTTCTATCTCTCCAACCTCATTTTCTTTCTAAGTGGGACGGATTTCACTCGAATCGTCCTATAAGTTGAATCGGTGTTTGAACATCACTCATTCACCATTGTAAGACTCTGATGGACAACAATACTATAAAGCATATTAAAATTCTCCAAACCTTCCGAAATGACACTTTTCTTTCTCTCCAACCTCATTTTATTTCTTAGTGGGACGGATTTCACACAAATCGTCCTGTAAGTTGAATCGATTTTTGTACATCATTCCTTCACCATTGTAAAACTCTTATGGAAAACAACACTACAAAGCATAGTCCAAACCATCATAACTTGCCTTTTTCTTTCTCTCCAACCTCTTTTGCTTTCTAAGTTTGACGGATTTCACTCGAATCGTCCAACATGTAGAATCGGTGTTTGTACATTATTCCTTCACCATTATAAGACTCTTATGGACAACAATTCTATAAAGCATAGTCCACACCTTCCGAACTGTCCCATTTCCATCTCTCCAACCTCCTTTTCTTTATAAGTGGGACGGATTTCACTCGAATCGTCTTATAAGTTGAATCGGTGTATGTACGTCATTCATTCACCATTGTAAGACTCTTATGGACAACAATAATATAAAGCATATCAAAATTCTCCAAACCTTCCGAAATGACACTTTTCTTTCTCTCCAACCTCATTTTATTTCTTAGTGGGACGGATTTCACACGAATCGTCCTGTAAGTTGAATCGATTTTTGTACATCATTCCTTCACCATTGTAAAAACTCTTATGGAAAACAACACTACAAAGCATAGTCCAAACCTTCATAACTTGCCTTTTTCTTTCTCTCCAACCTCTTTTTCTTTCTAAGTTTGACGGATTTCACTCGAATCGCCCATCAAGTTGAATCGGTGTTTGTACATTATTCCTTCACCATTATAAGACTCATATGGACAACAATTCTATAAAGCATAGTCCACACCTTCCGAACTGTCCCATTTCTATCTCTCCAACCTCATTTTCTTTCTAAGTGGGACGGATTTCACTCGAATCGTCTTATAAGTTGAATCGGTGTTTGTACGTCATTCATTCACCATTGTAAGACTCTTATGGACAACAATAATATAAAGCATATCAAAATTCTCCAAACCTTCCGAAATGACACTTTTCTTTCTCTCCATCCTCATTTTATTTCTTAGTAGGACTGATTTCACACGAACCGTCCTGTAAGTTGAATCGATTTTTGTACATCATTCCTTCACCATTGTAAAACTCTTATGGAAAACAACACTACAAAGCATCGTCCAAACCTTCATAACTTGCCTTTTTCTTTCTCTCCAACCTCTTTTTCTTTCTTAGTTTGACGGATTTCACTCGAATCGTCCAACATGTAGAATCGGTGTTTGTACATTATTCCTTCACCATTATAAGACTCTTATGGACAACAATTCTATAAAGCATACTCCACACCTTCCGAACTGTCCCATTTCTATCTCTCCAACCTCATTTTCTTCCTAAGTGGGACGGATTTCACTCGAATCGTCCTATAAGTTGAATCGGTGTTTGAACATCACTCATTCACCATTGTAAGACTCTGATGGACAACAATACTATAAAGCATATTAAAATTCTCCAAACCTTCCGAAATGACACTTTTCTTTCTCTCCAACCTCATTTTATTTCTTAGTGGGACGGATTTCACACAAATCGTCCTGTAAGTTGAATCGATTTTTGTACATCATTCTTTCACCATTGTAAAACTCTTATGGAAACCAACACTACAAAGCATAGTCCAAACCTTTATAACTTGCCTTTTTCTTTCTCTCCAACCTCTTTTTCTTTCTAAGTTTAACGGATTTAACTCGAATCGTCCAACATGTCGAATCGGTGTTTGTACATTATTCCTTCACCATTATAAGACTCTTATGGACAACAATTCTATAAAGCATAGTCCACACCTTCCGAACTGTCCCATTTCTATCTCTCCAACCTCCTTTTCTTTCTAAGTGGGACGGATTTCACTCGAATCGTCTTATAAGTTGAATCGGTGTTTGTACGTAATTCATTCACCATTGTAATGGACAACAATAATATAAAGGATATCAAAATTCTCCAAACCTTCCGAAATGACACTTTTCTTTCTCTCCAACCTCATTTTATTTCTTAGTGGGACGGATTTCACACGAATCGTCCTGTAAGTTGAATCGATTTTTGTACATCATTCCTTCACCATTGTAAAACTCTTATGGAAAACAACACTACAAAGCATAGTCCAAACCTTCATAACTTGCCTTTTTCTTTCTCTCCAACCTCTTTTTCTTTCTAAGTTTGACGGATTTCACTCGAATCGTCCAACATGTAGAATCGGTGTTTGTACATTATTCCTTCACCATTATAAGACTCTTATGGACAACAATTCTATAAAGCATAGTCCACACCTTCCGAACTGTCCCATTTCTATCTCTCCAACCTCATTTTCTTTCTAAGTGGGACGGATTTCACTCGAATCGTCCTATAAGTTGAATCGGTGTTTGAACATCACTCATTCACCATTGTAAGACTCTGATGGACAACAATACTATAAAGCATATTAAAATTCTCCAAACCTTCCGAAATGACACTTTTCTTTCTCTCCAACCTCATTTTATTTTCTAGTGGGACGGATTTCACACAAATCGTCCTGTAAGTTGAATCGATTTTTGTACATCATTCCTTCACCATTGTAAAACTCTTATGGAAAACAACACTACAAAGCATAGTCCAAACCATCATAACTTGCCTTTTTCTTTCTCTCCAACCTCTTTTGCTTTCTAAGTTTGACGGATTTCACTCGAATCGTCCAACATGTAGAATCGGTGTTTGTACATTATTCCTTCACCATTATAAGACTCTTATGGACAACAATTCTATAAAGCATAGTCCACACCTTCCGAACTGTCCCATTTCCATCTCTCCAACCTCCTTTTCTTTATAAGTGGGACGGATTTCACTCGAATCGTCTTATAAGTTGAATCGGTGTATGTACGTCATTCATTCACCATTGTAAGACTCTTATGGACAACAATAATATAAAGCATATCAAAATTCTCCAAACCTTCCGAAATGACACTTTTCTTTCTCTCCAACCTCATTTTATTTCTTAGTGGGACGGATTTCACACGAATCGTCCTGTAAGTTGAATCGATTTTTGTACATCATTCCTTCACCATTGTAAAAACTCTTATGGAAAACAACACTACAAAGCATAGTCCAAACCTTCATAACTTGCCTTTTTCTTTCTCTCCAACCTCTTTTTCTTTCTAAGTTTGACGGATTTCACTCGAATCGCCTATCAAGTTGAATCGGTGTTTGTACATTATTCCTTCACCATTATAAGACTCATATGGACAACAATTCTATAAAGCATAGTCCACACCTTCCGAACTGTCCCATTTCTATCTCTCCAACCTCATTTTCTTTCTAAGTGGGACGGATTTCACTCGAATCGTCTTATAAGTTGAATCGGTGTTTGTACGTCATTCATTCACCATTGTAAGACTCTTATGGACAACAATAATATAAAGCATATCAAAATTCTCCAAACCTTCCGAAATGACACTTTTCTTTCTCTCCATCCTCATTTTATTTCTTAGTAGGACTGATTTCACACGAACCGTCCTGTAAGTTGAATCGATTTTTGTACATCATTCCTTCACCATTGTAAAACTCTTATGGAAAACAACACTACAAAGCATCGTCCAAACCTTCATAACTTGCCTTTTTCTTTCTCTCCAACCTCTTTTTCTTTCTAAGTTTGACGGATTTCACTCGAATCGTCCAACATGTAGAATCGGTGTTTGTACATTATTCCTTCACCATTATAAGACTCTTATGGACAACAATTCTATAAAGCATAGTCCACACCTTCCGAACTGTCCCATTTCTATCTCTCCAACCTCCTTTTCTTTCTAAGTGGGACGGATTTCACTCGAATCGTCTTATAAGTTGAATCGGTGTTTGTACGTAATTCATTCACCATTGTAATGGACAACAATAATATAAAGGATATCAAAATTCTCCAAACCTTCCGAAATGACACTTTTCTTTCTCTCCAACCTCATTTTATTTCTTAGTGGGACGGATTTCACACGAATCGTCCTGTAAGTTGAATCGATTTTTGTACATCATTCCTTCACCATTGTAAAACTCTTATGGAAAACAACACTACAAAGCATAGTCCAAACCTTCATAACTTGCCTTTTTCTTTCTCTCCAACCTCTTTTTCTTTCTAAGTTTGACGGATTTCACTCGAATCGTCCAACATGTAGAATCGGTGTTTGTACATTATTCCTTCACCATTATAAGACTCTTATGGACAACAATTCTATAAAGCATAGTCCACACCTTCCGAACTGTCCCATTTCTATCTCTCCAACCTCATTTTCTTTCTAAGTGGGACGGATTTCACTCGAATCGTCCTATAAGTTGAATCGGTGTTTGAACATCACTCATTCACCATTGTAAGACTCTGATGGACAACAATACTATAAAGCATATTAAAATTCTCCAAACCTTCCGAAATGACACTTTTCTTTCTCTCCAACCTCATTTTATTTTCTAGTGGGACGGATTTCACACAAATCGTCCTGTAAGTTGAATCGATTTTTGTACATCATTCCTTCACCATTGTAAAACTCTTATGGAAAACAACACTACAAAGCATAGTCCAAACCATCATAACTTGCCTTTTTCTTTCTCTCCAACCTCTTTTGCTTTCTAAGTTTGACGGATTTCACTCGAATCGTCCAACATGTAGAATCGGTGTTTGTACATTATTCCTTCACCATTATAAGACTCTTATGGACAACAATTCTATAAAGCATAGTCCACACCTTCCGAACTGTCCCATTTCCATCTCTCCAACCTCCTTTTCTTTATAAGTGGGACGGATTTCACTCGAATCGTCTTATAAGTTGAATCGGTGTATGTACGTCATTCATTCACCATTGTAAGACTCTTATGGACAACAATAATATAAAGCATATCAAAATTCTCCAAACCTTCCGAAATGACACTTTTCTTTCTCTCCAACCTCATTTTATTTCTTAGTGGGACGGATTTCACACGAATCGTCCTGTAAGTTGAATCGATTTTTGTACATCATTCCTTCACCATTGTAAAAACTCTTATGGAAAACAACACTACAAAGCATAGTCCAAACCTTCATAACTTGCCTTTTTCTTTCTCTCCAACCTCTTTTTCTTTCTAAGTTTGACGGATTTCACTCGAATCGCCTATCAAGTTGAATCGGTGTTTGTACATTATTCCTTCACCATTATAAGACTCATATGGACAACAATTCTATAAAGCATAGTCCACACCTTCCGAACTGTCCCATTTCTATCTCTCCAACCTCATTTTCTTTCTAAGTGGGACGGATTTCACTCGAATCGTCTTATAAGTTGAATCGGTGTTTGTACGTCATTCATTCACCATTGTAAGACTCTTATGGACAACAATAATATAAAGCATATCAAAATTCTCCAAACCTTCCGAAATGACACTTTTCTTTCTCTCCATCCTCATTTTATTTCTTAGTAGGACTGATTTCACACGAACCGTCCTGTAAGTTGAATCGATTTTTGTACATCATTCCTTCACCATTGTAAAACTCTTATGGAAAACAACACTACAAAGCATCGTCCAAACCTTCATAACTTGCCTTTTTCTTTCTCTCCAACCTCTTTTTCTTTCTAAGTTTGACGGATTTCACTCGAATCGTCCAACATGTAGAATCGGTGTTTGTACATTATTCCTTCACCATTATAAGACTCTTATGGACAACAATTCTATAAAGCATAGTCCACACCTTCCGAACTGTCCCATTTCTATCTCTCCAACCTCCTTTTCTTTCTAAGTGGGACGGATTTCACTCGAATCGTCTTATAAGTTGAATCGGTGTTTGTACGTAATTCATTCACCATTGTAATGGACAACAATAATATAAAGGATATCAAAATTCTCCAAACCTTCCGAAATGACACTTTTCTTTCTCTCCAACCTCATTTTATTTCTTAGTGGGACGGATTTCACACGAATCGTCCTGTAAGTTGAATCGATTTTTGTACATCATTCCTTCACCATTGTAAAACTCTTATGGAAAACAACACTACAAAGCATAGTCCAAACCTTCATAACTTGCCTTTTTCTTTCTCTCCAACCTCTTTTTCTTTCTAAGTTTGACGGATTTCACTCGAATCGTCCAACATGTAGAATCGGTGTTTGTACATTATTCCTTCACCATTATAAGACTCTTATGGACAACAATTCTATAAAGCATAGTCCACACCTTCCGAACTGTCCCATTTCTATCTCTCCAACCTCATTTTCTTTCTAAGTGGGACGGATTTCACTCGAATCGTCCTATAAGTTGAATCGGTGTTTGAACATCACTCATTCACCATTGTAAGACTCTGATGGACAACAATACTATAAAGCATATTAAAATTCTCCAAACCTTCCGAAATGACACTTTTCTTTCTCTCCAACCTCATTTTATTTTCTAGTGGGACGGATTTCACACAAATCGTCCTGTAAGTTGAATCGATTTTTGTACATCATTCCTTCACCATTGTAAAACTCTTATGGAAAACAACACTACAAAGCATAGTCCAAACCATCATAACTTGCCTTTTTCTTTCTCTCCAACCTCTTTTGCTTTCTAAGTTTGACGGATTTCACTCGAATCGTCCAACATGTAGAATCGGTGTTTGTACATTATTCCTTCACCATTATAAGACTCTTATGGACAACAATTCTATAAAGCATAGTCCACACCTTCCGAACTGTCCCATTTCCATCTCTCCAACCTCCTTTTCTTTATAAGTGGGACGGATTTCACTCGAATCGTCTTATAAGTTGAATCGGTGTATGTACGTCATTCATTCACCATTGTAAGACTCTTATGGACAACAATAATATAAAGCATATCAAAATTCTCCAAACCTTCCGAAATGACACTTTTCTTTCTCTCCAACCTCATTTTATTTCTTAGTGGGACGGATTTCACACGAATCGTCCTGTAAGTTGAATCGATTTTTGTACATCATTCCTTCACCATTGTAAAAACTCTTATGGAAAACAACACTACAAAGCATAGTCCAAACCTTCATAACTTGCCTTTTTCTTTCTCTCCAACCTCTTTTTCTTTCTAAGTTTGACGGATTTCACTCGAATCGCCTATCAAGTTGAATCGGTGTTTGTACATTATTCCTTCACCATTATAAGACTCATATGGACAACAATTCTATAAAGCATAGTCCACACCTTCCGAACTGTCCCATTTCTATCTCTCCAACCTCATTTTCTTTCTAAGTGGGACGGATTTCACTCGAATCGTCTTATAAGTTGAATCGGTGTTTGTACGTCATTCATTCACCATTGTAAGACTCTTATGGACAACAATAATATAAAGCATATCAAAATTCTCCAAACCTTCCGAAATGACACTTTTCTTTCTCTCCATCCTCATTTTATTTCTTAGTAGGACTGATTTCACACGAACCGTCCTGTAAGTTGAATCGATTTTTGTACATCATTCCTTCACCATTGTAAAACTCTTATGGAAAACAACACTACAAAGCATCGTCCAAACCTTCATAACTTGCCTTTTTCTTTCTCTCCAACCTCTTTTTCTTTCTAAGTTTGACGGATTTCACTCGAATCGTCCAACATGTAGAATCGGTGTTTGTACATTATTCCTTCACCATTATAAGACTCTTATGGACAACAATTCTATAAAGCATAGTCCACACCTTCCGAACTGTCCCATTTCTATCTCTCCAACCTCATTTTCTTCCTAAGTGGGACGGATTTCACTCGAATCGTCCTATAAGTTGAATCGGTGTTTGAACATCACTCATTCACCATTGTAAGACTCTGATGGACAACAATACTATAAAGCATATTAAAATTCTCCAAACCTTCCGAAATGACACTTTTCTTTCTCTCCAACCTCATTTTATTTCTTAGTGGGACGGATTTCACACAAATCGTCCTGTAAGTTGAATCGATTTTTGTACATCATTCCTTCACCATTGTAAAACTCTTATGGAAACCAACACTACAAAGCATAGTCCAAACCTTTATAACTTGCCTTTTTCTTTCTCTCCAACCTCTTTTTCTTTCTAAGTTTAACGGATTTAACTCGAATCGTCCAACATGTCGAATCGGTGTTTGTACATTATTCCTTCACCATTATAAGACTCTTATGGACAACAATTCTATAAAGCATAGTCCACACCTTCCGAACTGTCCCATTTCTATCTCTCCAACCTCCTTTTCTTTCTAAGTGGGACGGATTTCACTCGAATCGTCTTATAAGTTGAATCGGTGTTTGTACGTAATTCATTCACCATTGTAATGGACAACAATAATATAAAGGATATCAAAATTCTCCAAACCTTCCGAAATGACACTTTTCTTTCTCTCCAACCTCATTTTATTTCTTAGTGGGACGGATTTCACACGAATCGTCCTGTAAGTTGAATCGATTTTTGTACATCATTCCTTCACCATTGTAAAACTCTTATGGAAAACAACACTACAAAGCATAGTCCAAACCTTCATAACTTGCCTTTTTCTTTCTCTCCAACCTCTTTTTCTTTCTAAGTTTGACGGATTTCACTCGAATCGTCCAACATGTAGAATCGGTGTTTGTACATTATTCCTTCACCATTATAAGACTCTTATGGACAACAATTCTATAAAGCATAGTCCACACCTTCCGAACTGTCCCATTTCTATCTCTCCAACCTCATTTTCTTTCTAAGTGGGACAGATTTCACTCGAATCGTCCTATAAGTTGAATCGGTGTTTGAACATCACTCATTCACCATTGTAAGACTCTGATGGACAACAATACTATAAAGCATATTAAAATTCTCCAAACCTTCCGAAATGACACTTTTCTTTCTCTCCAACCTCATTTTATTTCTTAGTGGGACGGATTTTACACAAATCGTCCTGTCAGTTGAATCGATTTTTGTACATCATTCCTTCACCATTGTAAAACTCTTATGGAAAACAACACTACAAAGCATAGTCCAAACCTTCATAACTTGCCTTTTTCTTTCTCTCCAACCTCTTTTGCTTTCTAAGTTTGACGGATTTCACTCGAATCGTCCAACATGTAGAATCGGTGTTTGTACATTATTCCTTCACCATTATAAGACTCTTATGGACAACAATTCTATAAAGCATAGTCCACACCTTCCGAACTGTCCCATTTCTATCTCTCCAACCTCCTTTTCTTTATAAGTGGGACGGATTTCACTCGAATCGTCTTATAATTTGAATCGGTGTTTGTACGTCATTCATTCACCATTGTAAGACTCTTATGGACAACAATAATATAAAGCATATCAAAATTCTCCAAACCTTCCGAAATGACACTTTTCTTTCTCTCCAACCTCATTTTATTTCTTAGTGGGACGGATTTCACACGAAT
Organism: Cornus suecica; assembly: GCA_963922005.1. Classification (NCBI taxonomy): domain Eukaryota; kingdom Viridiplantae; phylum Streptophyta; class Magnoliopsida; order Cornales; family Cornaceae; genus Cornus; species Cornus suecica. The sequence goes on from OY998241.1 coordinate 31,411,812, forward strand.
CGTCCTGTAAGTTGAATCGATTTTTGTACATCATTCCTTCACCATTGTAAAACTCTTATGGAAAACAACACTACAAAGCATAGTCCAAACCTTCATAACTTGCCTTTTTCTTTCTCTCCAACCTCTTTTTCTTTCTAAGTTTGACGGATTTCACTCGAATCGCCCATCAAGTTGAATCGGTGTTTGTACATTATTCCTTCACCATTATAAGACTCTTTTGGACAACAATTCTATAAAGCATAGTCCACACCTTCCGAACTGTCCCATTTCTACCTCTCCAACCTCCTTTTCTTTCTAAGTGGGACGGATTTAACTCGAATCGTCTTATAAGTTGAATCGGTGTCTGTACGTCATTCATTCACCATTGTAAGAGTCTTATGGATAACAATAATATAAAGCATATCAAAATTCTCCAAACCTTCCGAAATGACTTTTTCTTTCTCTCCAACCTTATTTTATTTCTTAGTAGGACGGATTTCACACGAACCGTCCTGTAAGTTGAATCGATTTTTGTACATCATTCCTTCACCATTGTAAAACTCTTATGGAAAACAACACTACAAAGCATAGTCCAAACCTTCATAACTTGCCTTTTTCTTTCTCTCCAACCTCTTTTTCTTTCTAAGTTTGACGTATTTCACTCGAATCGCCCAACAAGTTGAATCGGTGTTTGTACATTATTCCTTCACCATTATAAGACTCTTATGGACAACAATTCTATAAAGCATAGTCCACACCTTCCGAACTGTCCCATTTCTATCTCTCCAACCTCATTTTCTTTCTAAGTGGGACGGATTTCACTCGAATCGTTTTATAAGTTGAATCGGTGTTTGTACGTCATTCATTCACCATTGTAAGACTCTTATGGACAACAATAATACAAAGCATATCAAATTCTCCAAACCTTCCGAAATGACAGTTTTCTTTCTCTCCAACCTCATTTTATTTCTTTGTAGGACGGATTTCACACGAACCGTCCTGTAAGTTGAATCGATTTTTGTACATCATTCCTTCACCATTGTAAAACGCTTATGGAAAACAACACTACAAAGCATAGTCCAAACCTTCATAACTTGCCTTTTTCTTTCTCTCCAACCTCTTTTTCTTTCTAAGTTTGACGGATTTCACTCGAATCGTCCAACATGTAGAATCGGTGTTTGTACATTATTCCTTCACCATTATAAGACTCTTTTGGACAACAATTCTATAAAGCATAGTCCACACCTTCCGAACTGTCCCATTTCTACCTCTCCAACCTCCTTTTCTTTCTAAGTGGGACGGATTTAACTCGAATCGTCTTATAAGTTGAATCGGTGTCTGTACGTCATTCATTCACCATTGTAAGAGTCTTATGGATAACAATAATATAAAGCATATCAAAATTCTCCAAACCTTCCGAAATGACACTTTTCTTTCTCTCCAACCTCATTTTATTTCTTAGTAGGACGGATTTCACACGAACCGTCCTGTAAGTTGAATCGATTTTTGTACATCATTCCTTCACCATTGTAAAACTCTTATGGAAAACAACACTACAAAGCATAGTCCAAACCTTCATAACTTGCCTTTTTATTTCTCTCCAACCTCTTTTACTTTCTAAGTTTGACGGATTTCACTCGAATCGTCCAACATGTAGAATCGGTGTTTGTACATTATTCCTTCACCATTATAAGACTCTTTTGGACAACAATTCTATAAAGCATAGTCCACACCTTCCGAACTGTCCCATTTCTACCTCTCCAACCTCCTTTTCTTTCTAAGTGGGACGGATTTAACTCGAATCGTCTTATAAGTTGAATCGGTGTTTGTACGTCATTCATTCACCATTGTAAGACTCTTATGGACAACAATAATATAAATCATATCAAAATTCTCCAAACCTTCCGAAATGACACTTTTCTTTCTCTCCAACCTCATTTTATTTCTTAGTGGGACGGATTTCACAAGAACCGTCCTGTAAGTAGAACCGATTTTTGTACATCATTCCTTCACCATTGTAAAACTCTTATGGAAAACAACACTACAAAGCATAGTCCAAACCTTCATAACTTGCCTTTTTATTTCTCTCCAACCTCTTTTACTTTCTAAGTTTGACGGATTTCACTCGAATCGTCCAACATGTAGAATCGGTGTTTGTACATTATTCCTTCACCATTATAAGACTCTTTTGGACAACAATTCTATAAAGCATAGTCCACACCTTCCGAACTGTCCCATTTCTACCTCTCCAACCTCCTTTTCTTTCTAAGTGGGACGGATTTAACTCGAATCGTCTTATAAGTTGAATCGGTGTTTGTACGTCATTCATTCACCATTGTAAGAGTCTTATGGATAACAATAATATAAAGCATATCAAAATTCTCCAAACCTTCCGAAATGACACTTTTCTTTCTCTCCAACCTCATTTTATTTCTTAGTAGGACGGATTTCACACGAACCGTCCTGTAAGTTGAATCGATTTTTGTACATCATTCCTTCACCATTGTATAACTCTTATGGAAAACAACACTACAAAGCATAGTCCAAACCTTCATAACTTGCCTTTTTCTTTCTCTCCAACCTCTTTTTCTTTCTAAGTTTGACGTATTTCACTCGAATCGCCCAACAAGTTGAATCGGTGTTTGTACATTATTCCTTCACCATTATAAGACTCTTATGGACAACAATTCTATAAAGCATAGTCCACACCTTCCGAACTGTCCCATTTCTATCTCTCCAACCTCATTTTCTTTCTAAGTGGGACGGATTTCACTCGAATCGTTTTATAAGTTGAATCGGTGTTTGTACGTCATTCATTCACCATTGTAAGACTCTTATGGACAACAATAATACAAAGCATATCAAATTCTCCAAACCTTCCGAAATGACAGTTTTCTTTCTCTCCAACCTCATTTTATTTCTTTGTAGGACGGATTTCACACGAACCGTCCTGTAAGTTGAATCGATTTTTGTACATCATTCCTTCACCATTGTAAAACGCTTATGGAAAACAACACTACAAAGCATAGTCCAAACCTTCATAACTTGCCTTTTTCTTTCTCTCCAACCTCTTTTTCTTTCTAAGTTTGACGGATTTCACTCGAATCGTCCAACATGTAGAATCGGTGTTTGTACATTATTCCTTCACCATTATAAGACTCTTTTGGACAACAATTCTATAAAGCATAGTCCACACCTTCCGAACTGTCCCATTTCTACCTCTCCAACCTCCTTTTCTTTCTAAGTGGGACGGATTTAACTCGAATCGTCTTATAAGTTGAATCGGTGTCTGTACGTCATTCATTCACCATTGTAAGAGTCTTATGGATAACAATAATATAAAGCATATCAAAATTCTCCAAACCTTCCGAAATGACACTTTTCTTTCTCTCCAACCTCATTTTATTTCTTAGTAGGACGGATTTCACACGAACCGTCCTGTAAGTTGAATCGATTTTTGTACATCATTCCTTCACCATTGTAAAACTCTTATGGAAAACAACACTACAAAGCATAGTCCAAACCTTCATAACTTGCCTTTTTATTTCTCTCCAACCTCTTTTACTTTCTAAGTTTGACGGATTTCACTCGAATCGTCCAACATGTAGAATCGGTGTTTGTACATTATTCCTTCACCATTATAAGACTCTTTTGGACAACAATTCTATAAAGCATAGTCCACACCTTCCGAACTGTCCCATTTCTACCTCTCCAACCTCCTTTTCTTTCTAAGTGGGACGGATTTAACTCGAATCGTCTTATAAGTTGAATCGGTGTTTGTACGTCATTCATTCACCATTGTAAGACTCTTATGGACAACAATAATATAAATCATATCAAAATTCTCCAAACCTTCCGAAATGACACTTTTCTTTCTCTCCAACCTCATTTTATTTCTTAGTGGGACGGATTTCACAAGAACCGTCCTGTAAGTAGAACCGATTTTTGTACATCATTCCTTCACCATTGTAAAACTCTTATGGAAAACAACACTACAAAGCATAGTCCAAACCTTCATAACTTGCCTTTTTATTTCTCTCCAACCTCTTTTACTTTCTAAGTTTGACGGATTTCACTCGAATCGTCCAACATGTAGAATCGGTGTTTGTACATTATTCCTTCACCATTATAAGACTCTTTTGGACAACAATTCTATAAAGCATAGTCCACACCTTCCGAACTGTCCCATTTCTACCTCTCCAACCTCCTTTTCTTTCTAAGTGGGACGGATTTAACTCGAATCGTCTTATAAGTTGAATCGGTGTTTGTACGTCATTCATTCACCATTGTAAGAGTCTTATGGATAACAATAATATAAAGCATATCAAAATTCTCCAAACCTTCCGAAATGACACTTTTCTTTCTCTCCAACCTCATTTTATTTCTTAGTAGGACGGATTTCACACGAACCGTCCTGTAAGTTGAATCGATTTTTGTACATCATTCCTTCACCATTGTAAAACTCTTATGGAAAACAACACTACAAAGCATAGTCCAAACCTTCATAACTTGCCTTTTTCTTTCTCTCCAACCTCTTTTTCTTTCTAAGTTTGACGTATTTCACTCGAATCGCCCAACAAGTTGAATCGGTGTTTGTACATTATTCCTTCACCATTATAAGACTCTTATGGACAACAATTCTATAAAGCATAGTCCACACCTTCCGAACTGTCCCATTTCTATCTCTCCAACCTCATTTTCTTTCTAAGTGGGACGGATTTCACTCGAATCGTTTTATAAGTTGAATCGGTGTTTGTACGTCATTCATTCACCATTGTAAGACTCTTATGGACAACAATAATACAAAGCATATCAAATTCTCCAAACCTTCCGAAATGACAGTTTTCTTTCTCTCCAACCTCATTTTATTTCTTTGTAGGACGGATTTCACACGAACCGTCCTGTAAGTTGAATCGATTTTTGTACATCATTCCTTCACCATTGTAAAACTCTTATGGAAAACAACACTACAAAGCATAGTCCAAACCTTCATAACTTGCCTTTTTCTTTCTCTCCAACCTCTTTTTCTTTCTAAGTTTGACGGATTTCACTCGAATCGTCCAACATGTAGAATCGGTGTTTGTACATTATTCCTTCACCATTATAAGACTCTTATGGACAACAATTCTATAAAGCATAGTCCACACCTTCCGAACTGTCCCATTTCTATCTCTCCAACCTCATTTTCTTTCTAAGTGGGACGGATTTCACTCGAATCGTCCTATAAGTTGAATCGGTGTTTGAACATCACTCATTCACCATTGTAAGACTCTGATGGACAACAATACTATAAAGCATATTAAAATTCTCCAAACCTTCCGAAATGACACTTTTCTTTCTCTCCAACCTCATTTTATTTCTTAGTGGGACGGATTTCACACAAATCGTCCTGTAAGTTGAATCGATTTTTGTACATCATTCCTTCACCATTGTAAAACTCTTATGGAAAACAACACTACAAAGCATAGTCCAAACCTTCATAACTTGCCTTTTTCTTTCTCTCCAACCTCTTTTGCTTTCTAAGTTTGACGGATTTCACTCGAATCGTCCAACATGTAGAATCGGTGTTGTACATTATTCCTTCACCATTATAAGACTCTTATGGACAACAATTCTATAAAGCATAGTCCACACCTTCCGAACTGTCCCATTTCTATCTCTCCAAGCTCCTTTTCTTTCTAAGTGGGACGGATTTAACTCGAATCGTCTTATAAGTTGAATCGGTGTTTGTACGTCATTCATTCACCATTGTAAGACTCTTATGGACAACAATAATATAAATCATATCAAAATTCTCCAAACCTTCCGAAATGACACTTTTCTTTCTCTCCAACCTCATTTTATTTCTTAGTGGGACGGATTTCACAAGAACCGTCCTGTAAGTAGAACCGATTTTTGTACATCATTCCTTCACCATTGTAAAACTCTTATGGAAAACAACACTACAAAGCATAGTCCAAACCTTCATAACTTGCCTTTTTCTTTCTCTCCAACCTCTTTTTCTTTCTAAGTTTGACGGATTTCACTCGAATCGCCCAACAAGTTGAATCGGTGTTTGTACATTATTCCTTCACCATTATAAGACTCTTATGGACAACAATTCTATAAAGCATAGTCCACACCTTCCGAACTGTCCCATTTCTATCTCTCCAATCTCATTTTCTTTCTAAGTGGGACGGATTTCACTCGAATCGTCTTATAAGTTGAATCGGTGTTTGTACGTCATTCATTCACCATTGTAAGACTCTTATGGACAACAATAATATAAAGCATATCAAAATTCTCCAAACCTTACGAAATGACACTTTTCTTTCTCTCCAACCTCATTTTATTTCTTAGTAGGACGGATTTCACACGAACCGTCCTGTAAGTTGAATCGATTTTTGTATATCATTCCTTCACCATTGTAAAACTCTTATGGAAAACAACACTACAAAGCATAGTCCAAAGCTTCATAACTTGCCTTTTTCTTTCTCTCCAACCTCTTTTTCTTTCTAAGTTTGACGGATTTCACTCGAATCGCCCAACAAGTTGAATCGGTGTTTGTACATTATTCCTTCACCATTATAAGACTCTTATGGACAACAATTCTATAAAGCATAGTCCACACCTTCCGAACTGTCCCATTTCTATCTCTCCAACCTCATTTTCTTTCTAAGTGGGACGGATTTCACTCGAATCGTCTTATAAGTTAAATCGGTGTTTGTACGTCATTCATTCACCATTGTAAGACTCTTATGGACAACAATAATATAAAGCATATCAAAATTCTCCAAACCTTCCGAAATGACACTTTTCTTTCTCTCCAACCTCATTTTATTTCTTAGTAGGACGGATTTCACACGAACCGTCCTGTAAGTTGAATCGATTTTTGTATATCATTCCTTCACCATTGTAATACTCTTATGGAAAACAACACTACAAAGCATAGTCCAAAGCTTCATAACTTGCCTTTTTCTTTCTCTCCAACCTCTTTTGCTTTCTAAGTTTGACGGATTTCACTCGAATCGTCCAACATGTAGAATCGGTGTTTGTACATTATTCCTTCACCATTATAAGACTCTTATGGACAACAATTCTATAAAGCATAGTCCACACCTTCCGAACTGTCCCATTTCTATCTCTCCAACCTCCTTTTCTTTCTAAGTGGGACGGATTTAACTCGAATCGTCTTATAAGTTGAATCGGTGTTTGTACGTCATTCATTCACCATTGTAAGACTCTTATGGACAACAATAATATAAATCATATCAAAATTCTCCAAACCTTCCGAAATGACACTTTTCTTTCTCTCCAACCTCATTTTATTTCTTAGTGGGACGGATTTCACAAGAACCGTCCTGTAAGTAGAACCGATTTTTGTACATCATTCCTTCACCATTGTAAAACTCTTATGGAAAACAACACTACAAAGCATAGTCCAAACCTTCATAACTTGCCTTTTTCTTTCTCTCCAACCTCTTTTTCTTTCTAAGTTTGACGGATTTCACTCGAATCGCCCAACAAGTTGAATCGGTGTTTGTACATTATTCCTTCACCATTATAAGACTCTTATGGACAACAATTCTATAAAGCATAGTCCACACCTTCCGAACTGTCCCATTTCTATCTCTCCAACCTCATTTTCTTTCTAAGTGGGACGGATTTCACTCGAATCGTCTTATAAGTTGAATCGGTGTTTGTACGTCATTCATTCACCATTGTAAGACTCTTATGGACAACAATAATATAAAGCATATCAAAATTCTCCAAACCTTACGAAATGACACTTTTCTTTCTCTCCAACCTCATTTTATTTCTTAGTAGGACGGATTTCACACGAACCGTCCTGTAAGTTGAATCGATTTTTGTACATCATTCCTTCACCATTGTAAAACTCTTATGGAAAACAACACTACAAAGCATAGTCCAAACCTTCATAACTTGCCTTTTTCTTTCTCTCCAACCTCTTTTTCTTTCTAAGTTTGACGGATTTCACTCGAATCGTCCAACATGTAGAATCGGTGTTTGTACATTATTCCTTCACCATTATAAGACTCTTTTGGACAACAATTCTATAAAGCATAGTCCACACCTTCCGAACTGTCCCATTTCTACCTCTCCAACCTCCTTTTCTTTCTAAGTGGGACGGATTTAACTCGAATCGTCTTATAAGTTGAATCGTTGTTTGTACGTCATTCATTCACCATTGTAAGACTCTTTTGGACAACAATAATACAAAGCATATCAAAATTCTCCAAACCTTCCGAAATGACAGTTTTCTATCTCTCCAACCTCATTTTATTTCTTAGTAGGACGGATTTCACACGAATCGTCCTGTAAGTTGAATCGATTTTTGTACATCATTCATTCACCATTGTAAAACTCTTATTGAAAACAACACTTCAAAGCATAAACCAAACCTTCATAACTTGCCTTTTTCTTTCTCTCCAACCACTTTTTCTTTCTAAGTTTGACGTAATTCACTCGAATCGCCCAACAAGTTGAATCGGTGTTTGTACATTATTCCTTCACCATTATAAGACTCTTATGGACAACAATTCTATAAAGCATAATCCAAACCTTCCGAACTGTCCCATTTCTATCTCTCCAACCTCATTTTCTTTCTAAGTGGGACGGATTTCACTCGAATCGTTTTATAAGTTGAATCGGTGTTTGTACGTCATTCATTCACCATTGTAAGACTCTTATGGACAACAATAATACAAAGCATATCAAAATTCTCCAAACCTTCCGAAATGACAGTTTTCTTTCTCTCCAACCTCATTTTATTTCTTTGTAGGACGGATTTCACACGAACCGTCCTGTAAGTTGAATCGATTTTTGTACATCATTCCTTCACCATTGTAAAACTCTTATGGAAAACAACACTACAAAGCATAGTCCAAACCTTCATAACTTGCCTTTTTCTTTCTCTCCAACCTCTTTTTCTTTCTAAGTTTAACGGATTTCACTCGAATCGTCCAACATGTCGAATCGGTGTTTGTACATTATTCCTTCACCATTATAAGACTCTTATGGACAACAATTCTATAAAGCATAGTCCACACCTTCCGAACTGTCCCATTTCTATCTCTCCAACCTCATTTTCTTTCTAAGTGGGACGGATTTCACTCGAATCGTCTTATAAGTTAAATCGGTGTTTGTACGTCATTCATTCACCATTGTAAGACTCTTATGGACAACAATAATATAAAGCATATCAAAATTCTCCAAACCTTCCGAAATGACACTTTTCTTTCTCTCCAACCTCATTTTATTACTTAGTAGGACGGATTTCACACGAACCGTCCTGTAAGTTGAATCGATTTTTGTATATCATTCCTTCACCATTGTAAAACTCTTATGGAAAACAACACTACAAAGCATAGTCCAAAGCTTCATAACTTGCCTTTTTCTTTCTCTCCAACCTCTTTTTCTTTCTAAGTTTGACGGATTTCACTCGAATCGCCCAACAAGTTGAATCGGTGTTTGTACATTATTCCTTCACCATTATAAGACTCTTATGGACAACAATTCTATAAAGCATAGTCCACACCTTCCGAACTGTCCCATTTCTATCTCTCCAACCTCATTTTCTTTCTAAGTGGGACGGATTTCACTCGAATCGTCTTATAAGTTAAATCGGTGTTTGTACGTCATTCATTCACCATTGTAAGACTCTTATGGACAACAATAATATAAAGCATATCAAAATTCTCCAAACCTTCCGAAATGACACTTTTCTTTCTCTCCAACCTCATTTTATTTCTTAGTAGGACGGATTTCACACGAACCGTCCTGTAAGTTGAATCGATTTTTGTATATCATTCCTTCACCATTGTAAAACTCTTATGGAAAACAACACTACAAAGCATAGTCCAAAGCTTCATAACTTGCCTTTTTCTTTCTCTCCAACCTCTTTTTCTTTCTAAGTTTGACGGATTTCACTCGAATCGCCCAACAAGTTGAATCGGTGTTTGTACATTATTCCTTCACCATTATAAGACTCTTATGGACAACAATTCTATAAAGCATAGTCCACACCTTCCGAACTGTCCCATTTCTATCTCTCCAACCTCATTTTCTTTCTAAGTGGGACGGATTTCACTCGAATCGTCTTATAAGTTGAATCGGTGTTTGTACGTCATTCATTCACCATTGTAAGACTCTTATGGACAACAATAATATAAAGCATATCAAAATTCTCCAAACCTTCCGAAATGACACTTTTCTTTCTCTCCAACCTCATTTTATTTCTTAGTAGGACGGATTTCACACGAACCGTCCTGTAAGTTGAATCGATTTTTGTACATCATTCCTTCACCATTGTAAAACTCTTATGGAAAACAACACTACAAAGCATAGTCCAAACCTTCATAACTTGCTTTTTTCTTTCTCTCCAACCTCTTTTTCTTTCTAAGTTTGACGGATTTCACTCGAATCGTCCAACATGTAGAATCGGTGTTTGTACATTATTCCTTCACCATTATAAGACTCTTATGGACAACAATTCTATAAAGCATACTCCACACCTTCCGAACTGTCCCATTTCTATCTCTCCAAACTCCTTTTCTTTCTAAGTGGGAAGGATTTCACTCGATTCGTCTTATAAGTTGAATCGGTGTTTGTACGTCATTCATTCACCATTGTAAGACTCTTATGGACAACAATAATATAAAGCATATCAAAATTCTCCAAACCTTCCGAAATGACACTTTTCTTTCTCTCCAACCTCATTTTATTTCTTAGTAGGACGGATTTCACACGAACCGTCCTGTAAGTTGAATCGATTTTTGTATATCATTCCTTCACCATTGTAAAACTCTTATGGAAAACAACACTACAAAGCATAGTCCAAAGCTTCATAACTTGCCTTTTTCTTTCTCTCCAACCTCTTTTTCTTTCTAAGTTTGACGGATTTCACTCGAATCGCCCAACAAGTTGAATCGGTGTTTGTACATTATTCCTTCACCATTATAAGACTCTTATGGACAACAATTCTATAAAGCATAGTCCACACCTTCCGAACTGTCCCATTTCTATCTCTCCAACCTCATTTTCTTTCTAAGTGGGACGGATTTCACTCGAATCGTCTTATAAGTTAAATCGGTGTTTGTACGTCATTCATTCACCATTGTAAGACTCTTATGGACAACAATAATATAAAGCATATCAAAATTCTCCAAACCTTCCGAAATGACACTTTTCTTTCTCTCCAACCTCATTTTATTTCTTAGTAGGACGGATTTCACACGAACCGTCCTGTAAGTTGAATCGATTTTTGTATATCATTCCTTCACCTTTGTAAAACTCTTATGGAAAACAACACTACAAAGCATAGTCCAAAGCTTCATAACTTGCCTTTTTCTTTCTCTCCAACCTCTTTTTCTTTCTAAGTTTGACGGATTTCACTCGAATCGCCCAACAAGTTGAATCGGTGTTTGTACATTATTCCTTCACCATTATAAGACTCTTATGGACAACAATTCTATAAAGCATAGTCCACACCTTCCGAACTGTCCCATTTCTATCTCTCCAACCTCATTTTCTTTCTAAGTGGGACGGATTTCACTCGAATCGTCTTATAAGTTGAATCGGTGTTTGTACGTCATTCATTCATCATTGTAAGACTCTTATGGACAACAATAATATAAAGCATATCAAAATTCTCCAAACCTTCCGAAATGACACTTTTCTTTCTCTCCAACCTCATTTTATTTCTTAGTAGGACGGATTTCACACGAACCGTCCTGTAAGTTGAATCGATTTTTGTACATCATTCCTTCACCATTGTAAAACTCTTATGGAAAACAACACTACAAAGCATAGTCCAAACCTTCATAACTTGCTTTTTTCTTTCTCTCCAACCTCTTTTTCTTTCTAAGTTTGACGGATTTCACTCGAATCGTCCAACATGTAGAATCGGTGTTTGTACATTATTCCTTCACCATTATAAGACTCTTATGGACAACAATTCTATAAAGCATACTCCACACCTTCCGAACTGTCCCATTTCTATCTCTCCAAACTCCTTTTCTTTCTAAGTGGGAAGGATTTCACTCGATTCGTCTTATAAGTTGAATCGGTGTTTGTACGTCATTCATTCACCATTGTAAGACTCTTATGGACAACAATAATATAAAGCATATCAAAATTCTCCAAACCTTCCGAAATGACACTTTTCTTTCTCTCCAACCTCATTTTATTTCTTAGTAGGACGGATTTCACACGAACCGTCCTGTAAGTTGAATCGATTTTTGTATATCATTCCTTCACCATTGTAAAACTCTTATGGAAAACAACACTACAAAGCATAGTCCAAAGCTTCATAACTTGCCTTTTTCTTTCTCTCCAACCTCTTTTTCTTTCTAAGTTTGACGGATTTCACTCGAATCGCCCAACAAGTTGAATCGGTGTTTGTACATTATTCCTTCACCATTATAAGACTCTTATGGACAACAATTCTATAAAGCATAGTCCACACCTTCCGAACTGTCCCATTTCTATCTCTCCAACCTCATTTTCTTTCTAAGTGGGACGGATTTCACTCGAATCGTCTTATAAGTTGAATCGGTGTTTGTACGTCATTCATTCACCATTGTAAGACTCTTATGGACAACAATAATATAAAGCATATCAAAATTCTCCAAACCTTCCGAAATGACACTTTTCTTTCTCTCCAACCTCATTTTATTTCTTAGTAGGACGGATTTCACACGAACCGTCCTGTAAGTTGAATCGATTTTTGTACATCATTACTTCACCATTGTAAAACTCTTATGGAAAACAACACTACAAAGCATAGTCCAAACCTTCATAACTTGCTTTTTTCTTTCTCTCCAACCTCTTTTTCTTTCTAAGTTTAACGGATTTCACTCGAATCGTCCAACATGTCGAATCGGTGTTTGTACATTATTCCTTCACCATTATAAGACTCTTATGGACAACAATTCTATAAAGCATAGTCCACACCTTCCGAACTGTCCCATTTCTATCTCTCCAACCTCATTTTCTTTCTAAGTGGGACGGATTTCACTCGAATCGTCTTATAAGTTAAATCGGTGTTTGTACGTCATTCATTCACCATTGTAAGACTCTTATGGACAACAATAATATAAAGCATATCAAAATTCTCCAAACCTTCCGAAATGACACTTTTCTTTCTCTCCAACCTCATTTTATTTCTTAGTAGGACGGATTTCACACGAACCGTCCTGTAAGTTGAATCGATTTTTGTATATCATTCCTTCACCATTGTAAAACTCTTATGGAAAACAACACTACAAAGCATAGTCCAAAGCTTCATAACTTGCCTTTTTCTTTCTCTCCAACCTCTTTTTCTTTCTAAGTTTGACGGATTTCACTCGAATCGCCCAACAAGTTGAATCGGTGTTTGTACATTATTCCTTCACCATTATAAGACTCTTATGGACAACAATTCTATAAAGCATAGTCCACACCTTCCGAACTGTCCCATTTCTATCTCTCCAACCTCATTTTCTTTCTAAGTGGGACGGATTTCACTCGAATCGTCTTATAAGTTAAATCGGTGTTTGTACGTCATTCATTCACCATTGTAAGACTCTTATGGACAACAATAATATAAAGCATATCAAAATTCTCCAAACCTTCCGAAATGACACTTTTCTTTCTCTCCAACCTCATTTTATTTCTTAGTAGGACGGATTTCACACGAACCGTCCTGTAAGTTGAATCGATTTTTGTATATCATTCCTTCACCATTGTAAAACTCTTATGGAAAACAACACTACAAAGCATAGTCCAAAGCTTCATAACTTGCCTTTTTCTTTCTCTCCAACCTCTTTTTCTTTCTAAGTTTGACGGATTTCACTCGAATCGCCCAACAAGTTGAATCGGTGTTTGTACATTATTCCTTCACCATTATAAGACTCTTATGGACAACAATTCTATAAAGCATAGTCCACACCTTCCGAACTGTCCCATTTCTATCTCTCCAACCTCATTTTCTTTCTAAGTGGGACGGATTTCACTCGAATCGTCTTATAAGTTGAATCGGTGTTTGTACGTCATTCATTCACCATTGTAAGACTCTTATGGACAACAATAATATAAAGCATATCAAAATTCTCCAAACCTTCCGAAATGACACTTTTCTTTCTCTCCAACCTCATTTTATTTCTTAGTAGGACGGATTTCACACGAACCGTCCTGTAAGTTGAATCGATTTTTGTACATCATTACTTCACCATTGTAAAACTCTTATGGAAAACAACACTACAAAGCATAGTCCAAACCTTCATAACTTGCTTTTTTCTTTCTCTCCAACCTCTTTTTCTTTCTAAGTTTAACGGATTTCACTCGAATCGTCCAACATGTCGAATCGGTGTTTGTACATTATTCCTTCACCATTATAAGACTCTTATGGACAACAATTCTATAAAGCATAGTCCACACCTTCCGAACTGTCCCATTTCTATCTCTCCAACCTCATTTTCTTTCTAAGTGGGACGGATTTCACTCGAATCGTCTTATAAGTTAAATCGGTGTTTGTACGTCATTCATTCACCATTGTAAGACTCTTATGGACAACAATAATATAAAGCATATCAAAATTCTCCAAACCTTCCGAAATGACACTTTTCTTTCTCTCCAACCTCATTTTATTTCTTAGTAGGACGGATTTCACACGAACCGTCCTGTAAGTTGAATCGATTTTTGTATATCATTCCTTCACCATTGTAAAACTCTTATGGAAAACAACACTACAAAGCATAGTCCAAAGCTTCATAACTTGCCTTTTTCTTTCTCTCCAACCTCTTTTTCTTTCTAAGTTTGACGGATTTCACTCGAATCGCCCAACAAGTTGAATCGGTGTTTGTACATTATTCCTTCACCATTATAAGACTCTTATGGACAACAATTCTATAAAGCATAGTCCACACCTTCCGAACTGTCCCATTTCTATCTCTCCAACCTCATTTTCTTTCTAAGTGGGACGGATTTCACTCGAATCGTCTTATAAGTTAAATCGGTGTTTGTACGTCATTCATTCACCATTGTAAGACTCTTATGGACAACAATAATATAAAGCATATCAAAATTCTCCAAACCTTCCGAAATGACACTTTTCTTTCTCTCCAACCTCATTTTATTTCTTAGTAGGACGGATTTCACACGAACCGTCCTGTAAGTTGAATCGATTTTTGTATATCATTCCTTCACCATTGTAAAACTCTTATGGAAAACAACACTACAAAGCATAGTCCAAAGCTTCATAACTTGCCTTTTTCTTTCTCTCCAACCTCTTTTTCTTTCTAAGTTTGACGGATTTCACTCGAATCGCCCAACAAGTTGAATCGGTGTTTGTACATTATTCCTTCACCATTATAAGACTCTTATGGACAACAATTCTATAAAGCATAGTCCACACCTTCCGAACTGTCCCATTTCTATCTCTCCAACCTCATTTTCTTTCTAAGTGGGACGGATTTCACTCGAATCGTCTTATAAGTTGAATCGGTGTTTGTACGTCATTCATTCACCATTGTAAGACTCTTATGGACAACAATAATATAAAGCATATCAAAATTCTCCAAACCTTCCGAAATGACACTTTTCTTTCTCTCCAACCTCATTTTATTTCTTAGTAGGACGGATTTCACACGAACCGTCCTGTAAGTTGAATCGATTTTTGTACATCATTCCTTCACCATTGTAAAACTCTTATGGAAAACAACACTACAAAGCATAGTCCAAACCTTCATAACTTGCTTTTTTCTTTCTCTCCAACCTCTTTTTCTTTCTAAGTTTGACGGATTTCACTCGAATCGTCCAACATGTAGAATCGGTGTTTGTACATTATTCCTTCACCATTATAAGACTCTTATGGACAACAATTCTATAAAGCATACTCCACACCTTCCGAACTGTCCCATTTCTATCTCTCCAAACTCCTTTTCTTTCTAAGTGGGACGGATTTCACTCGATTCGTCTTATAAGTTGAATCGGTGTTTGTACGTCATTCATTCACCATTGTAAGACTCTTATGGACAACAATAATATAAAGCATATCAAAATTCTCCAAACCTTCCGAAATGACACTTTTCTTTCTCTCCAACCTCATTTTATTTCTTAGTAGGACGGATCTCACACGAACCGTCCTGTAAGTTGAATCGATTTTTGTACATCATTCCATCACCATTGTAAAACTCTTATGGAAAACAACACTACAAAGCATAGTCCAAACCTTCATAACTTGCTTTTTTCTTTCTCTCCAACCTCTTTTTCTTTCTAAGTTTGACGGATTTCACTCGAATCGTCCAACATGTAGAATCGGTGTTTGTACATTATTCCTTCACCATTATAAGACTCTTATGGACAACAATTCTATAAAGCATACTCCACACCTTCCGAACTGTCCCATTTCTATCTCTCCAAACTCCTTTTCTTTCTAAGTGGGACGGATTTCACTCGAATCGTCTTATAAGTTGAATCGGTGTTTGTACGTCATTCATTCACCATTGTAAGACTCTTATGGACAACAATAATATAAAGCATATCAAAATTCTCCAAACCTTCCGAAATGACACTTTTCTTTCTTTCCAACCTCATTTTATTTCTTAGTAGGACGGATTTCACACGAACCGTCCTGTAAGTTGAATCGATTTTTGTACATCATTCCTTCACCATTGCAAAACTCTTATGGAAAACAACACTACAAAGCATAGTCCAAACCTTCATAACTTGCTTTTTTCTTTTTCTCCAACCTCTTTTTCTTTCTAAGTTTGACGGATTTCAGTCGAATCGTCCAACATGTAGAATCGGTGTTTGTACATTATTCCTTCACCATTATAAGACTCTTATGGACAACAATTCTATAAAGCATACTCCACACCTTCCGAACTGTCCCATTTCTATCTCTCCAAACTCCTTTTCTTTCGAAGTGGGACGGATTTCACTCGAATCATCTTATAAGTTGAATCGGTGTTTGTACGTCATTCATTCACCATTGTAAGACTCTTATGGACAACAATAATATAAAGCATATCAAAATTCTCCAAACCTTCCGAAATGACACTTTTCTTTCTCTCCAACCTCATTTTATTTCTTAGTAGGACGGATTTCACACGAACCGTCCTGTAAGTTGAATCGATTTTTGTACATCATTCCTTCACCATTGTAAAACTCTTATGGAAAACAACACTACAAAGCATAGTCCAAACCTTCATAACTTGCTTTTTTCTTTCTCTCCAACCTCTTTTTCTTTCTAAGTTTGACGGATTTCACTCGAATCGTCCAACATGTAGAATCGGTGTTTGTACATTATTCCTTCACCATTATAAGACTCTTATGGACAACAATTCTATAAAGCATACTCCACACCTTCCGAACAGTCCCATTTCTATCTCTCCAACCTCCTTTTCTTTCGAAGTGGGACGGATTTCACTCGAATCATCTTATAAGTTGAATCGGTGTTTGTACGTCATTCATTCACCATTGTAAGACTCTTATGGACAACAATAATATAAAGCATATCAAAATTCTCCAAACCTTCCGAAATGACACTTTTCTTTCTCTCCAACCTCATTTTATTTCTTAGTAGGACGGATTTCACACGAACCGTCCTGTAAGTTGAATCGATTTTTGTACATCATTCCTTCACCATTGTAAAACTCTTATGGAAAACAACACTACAAAGCATAGTCCAAACCTTCATAACTTGCTTTTTTCTTTCTCTCCAACCTCTTTTTCTTTCTAAGTTTGACGGATTTCACTCGAATCGTCCAACATGTAGAATCGGTGTTTGTACATTATTCCTTCACCATTATAAGACTCTTATGGACAACAATTCTATAAAGCATACTCCACACCTTCCGAACAGTCCCATTTCTATCTCTCCAACCTCCTTTTCTTTCTAAGTGGGACGGATTTCACTCGAATCGTCTTATAAGTTGAATCGGTGTTTGTACGTCATTGTTTTACCATTGTAAGACTCTTATGGACAACAATAATATAAAGCATATCAAAATTCTCCAAACCTTCCGAAATGACACTTTTCTTTCTCTCCAACCTCATTTTATTTCTTAGTGGGACGGATTTCACACGAATCGTCCTGTAAGTTGAATCGATTTTTGTACATCATTCCTTCACCATTGTAAAACTCTTATGGAAAATAACACTACAAAGCATAGTCCAAACCTTCATAACTTGCCTTTTTCTTTATCTCCAACCTCTTTTTCTTTCTAAGTTTGACGGATTTCACTCGAATCGTCCAACATGTCGAATCGGTGTTTGTACATTATTCCTTCACCATTATAAGACTCTTATGGACAACAATTCTATAAAGCATAGTCCACACCTTCCGAACTGTCCCATTTCTATCTCTCCAACCTCATTTTCTTTCTAAGTGGGACGGATTTCACTAGAATCGTCTTATAAGTTGAATCGGTGTTTGTACGTCATTCATTCACCATTGTAAGACTCTTATGGACAACAATAATATAAAGCATATCAAAATTCTCCAAACCTTCCGAAATGACACTTTTCTTTCTCTCCAACCTCATTTTATTTCTTAGTAGGACGGATTTCACACGAACCGTCCTGTAAGTTGAATCGATTTTTGTACATCATTCCTTCACCATTGTAAAACTCTTATGGAAAACAACACTACAAAGCATAGTCCAAACCTTCATAACTTGCTTTTTTCTTTCTCTCCAACCTCTTTTTCTTTCTAAGTTTGACGGATTTCACTTGAATCGTCCAACATGTAGAATCGGTGTTTGTACATTATTCCTTCACCATTATAAGACTCTTATGGACAACAATTCTATAAAGCATACTCCACACCTTCCGAACTGTCCCATTTCTATCTCTCCAAACTCCTTTTCTTTCTAAGTGGGACGGATTTCACTCGAATCGTCTTATAAGTTGAATCGGTGTTTGTACGTCATTCATTCACCATTGTAAGACTCTTATGGACAACAATAATATAAAGCATATCAAAATTCTCCAAACCTTCCGAAATGACACTTTTCTTTCTCTCCAACCTCATTTTATTTCTTAGTAGGACGGATTTCACACGAACCGTCCTGTAAGTTGAATCGATTTTTGTACATCATTCCTTCACCATTGTAAAACTCTTATGGAAAACAACACTACAAAGCATAGTCCAAACCTTCATAACTTGCTTTTTTCTTTCTCTCCAACCTCTTTTTCTTTCTAAGTTTGACGGATTTCACTCGAATCGCCCAACAAGTTGAATCGGTGTTTGTACATTATTCCTTCACCATTATAAGACTCTTATGGACAACAATTCTATAAAGCATAGTCCACACCTTCCGAACTGTCCCATTTCTATCTCTCCAACCTCATTTTCTTTCTAAGTGGGACGGATTTCACTCGAATCGTCTTATAAGTTGAATCGGTGTTTGTACGTCATTCATTCACCATTGTAAGACTCTTATGGACAACAATAATATAAAGCATATCAAAATTCTCCAAACCTTCCGAAATGACACTTTTCTTTCTCTCCAACCTCATTTTATTTCTTAGTAGGACGGATTTCACACGAACCGTCCTGTAAGTTGAATCGATTTTTGTACATCATTCCTTCACCATTGTAAAACTCTTATGGAAAACAACACTACAAAGCATAGTCCAAACCTTAATAACTTGCTTTTTTCTTTCTCTCCAACCTCTTTTTCTTTCTAAGTTTGACGGATTTCACTCGAATCGCCCAACAAGTTGAATCGGTGTTTGTACATTATTCCTTCACCATTATAAGACTCTTATGGACAACAATTCTATAAAGCATAGTCCACACCTTCCGAACTGTCCCATTTCTATCTCTCCAACCTCATTTTCTTTCTAAGTGGGACGGATTTCACTCGAATCGTCTTATAAGTTGAATCGGTGTTTGTACGTCATTCATTCACCATTGTAAGACTCTTATGGACAACAATAATATAAAGCATATCAAAATTCTCCAAACCTTCCGAAATGACACTTTTCTTTCTCTCCAACCTCATTTTATTTCTTAGTAGGACGGATTTCACACGAACCGTCCTGTAAGTTGAATCGATTTTTGTACATCATTCCTTCACCATTGTAAAACTCTTATGGAAAACAACACTACAAAGCATAGTCCAAACCTTCATAACTTGCTTTTTTCTTTCTCTCCAACCTCTTTTTCTTTCTAAGTTTGACGGATTTCACTCGAATCGTCCAACATGTAGAATCGGTGTTTGTACATTATTCCTTCACCATTATAAGACTCTTATGGACAACAATTCTATAAAGCATACTCCACACCTTCCGAACTGTCCCATTTCTATCTCTCCAAACTCCTTTTCTTTCTAAGTGGGACGGATTTCACTCGAATCGTCTTATAAGTTGAATCGGTGTTTGTACGTCATTCATTCACCATTGTAAGACTCTTATGGACAACAATAATATAAAGCATATCAAAATTGTCCAAACCTTCCGAAATGACACTTTTCTTTCTTTCCAACCTCATTTTATTTCTTAGTAGGACGGATTTCACACGAACCGTCCTGTAAGTTGAATCGATTTTTGTACACCATTCCTTCACCATTGCAAAACTCTTATGGAAAACAACACTACAAAGCATAGTCCAAACCTTCATAACTTGCTTTTTTCTTTTTCTCCAACCTCTTTTTCTTTCTAAGTTTGACGGATTTCAGTCGAATCGTCCAACATGTAGAATCGGTGTTTGTACATTATTCCTTCACCATTATAAGACTCTTATGGACAACAATTCTATAAAGCATACTCCACACCTTCCGAACTGTCCCATTTCTATCTCTCCAAACTCCTTTTCTTTCGAAGTGGGACGGATTTCACTCGAATCATCTTATAAGTTGAATCGGTGTTTGTACGTCATTCATTCACCATTGTAAGACTCTTATGGACAACAATAATATAAAGCATATCAAAATTCTCCAAACCTTCCGAAATGACACTTTTCTTTCTCTCCAACCTCATTTTATTTCTTAGTAGGACGGATTTCACACGAACCGTCCTGTAAGTTGAATCGATTTTTGTACATCATTCCTTCACCATTGTAAAACTCTTATGGAAAACAACACTACAAAGCATAGTCCAAACCTTCATAACTTGCCTTTTTCTTTCTCTCCAACCTCTTTTTCTTTCTAAGTTTGACGGATTTCACTCGAATCGTCCAACATGTAGAATCGGTGTTTGTACATTATTCCTTCACCATTATAAGACTCTTATGGACAACAATTCTATAAAGCATACTCCACACCTTCCGAACAGTCCCATTTCTATCTCTCCAACCTCCTTTTCTTTCTAAGTGGGACGGATTTCACTCGAATCGTCTTATAAGTTGAATCGGTGTTTGTACGTCATTGTTTTACCATTGTAAGACTCTTATGGACAACAATAATATAAAGCATATCAAAATTCTCCAAACCTTCCGAAATGACACTTTTCTTTCTCTCCAACCTCATTTTATTTCTTAGTGGGACGGATTTCACACGAATCGTCCTGTAAGTTGAATCGATTTTTGTACATCATTCCTTCACCATTGTAAAACTCTTATGGAAAATAACACTACAAAGCATAGTCCAAACCTTCATAACTTGCCTTTTTCTTTATCTCCAACCTCTTTTTCTTTCTAAGTTTGACGGATTTCACTCGAATCGTCCAACATGTCGAATCGGTGTTTGTACATTATTCCTTCACCATTATAAGACTCTTATGGACAACAATTCTATAAAGCATAGTCCACACCT